>CM057453.1:1614068500-1615505000 GCA_016271365.2 Neoceratodus forsteri
GGTCCACCTTTCACCAATTTCGGTGTACCACGTGGTGGTGGTTGGTAAATGTGTGGCTCAGTTGGAGGTCACAAAAACCTTTCTGAAAGGGATTCTCCATCTGAACCCCCAATCCATAGCCCAACCCCACCTTGGGATTTGAACTTTGTGTTGGAGACACTCTTCCCCTCCCCCACCGAATTTGAACCGGTTATGAGCTGTGATTTGCACTTCCTTTCCTGGAAGACGTTATTTTTAGTTGCCATTATGTCAGCTCAAAGGATTTTGGAGCTTCACACACTCGTTTGTAAAGAGCCTTATCTTATTTTCCACAAGGACTGGACAGTCCTCAGAACAAATTCTAAGTTTTTACCCAAGGTGGTGTCAGAAGCCACACTAAACCAATCAATAGAGCTTCCAGTTTACTTTCCGTCCCCTTCAAACAGAGGTGAGGCACTCCTGCACACCATGGACATCTATTGGATCCCTCGGTGCTACACACAGTGAGCCAAGGATTTCTGTAGCTGCGATCAGCTTTTTTTTTGTTTTGCCCCCAGTTCGAAGGGCAAAGTG
Organism: Neoceratodus forsteri; assembly: GCA_016271365.2. Taxonomy (NCBI): domain Eukaryota; kingdom Metazoa; phylum Chordata; order Ceratodontiformes; family Ceratodontidae; genus Neoceratodus; species Neoceratodus forsteri. The sequence goes on from CM057453.1 coordinate 1,614,069,053, forward strand.
GTTTCAAAGTAGTGCCTTTCAAAATGGTTAGGCAACTGTATTCAGTATTGTTACCAAAAGTATGAAAAACCTCTGCTGGGTCCCATCAGAGGTCATTCTACTAGGGGCATGGCTACTTCTGCCTTTTTGTGGAACATCTCTTCGGCTGATATCTGTGTCGCAGCCACTTGGAGTTCTGGCCACACCTTTACTAAACACTACAGTCCGGACATTGCTTCTAGGCGGAGGGCAGGCTTCGGCTTAGCTATCTTGCAGGGCCTTCTGTCCTAGGCTGGGTGCAGTCTTGTTTCCAGTTTCTGTTGGAGTTTTCTCCTCCTCCCTTGTTTGTCTCGGTCTGTCTTTGGAGGGACTGCTTGGGACTCAGTCCTATATGTAATGACCTACTGAAGGAACCCCTTCGAAGTAAGATAGTACAGCTATGTAGGAACGTACCGTAACAGTAGATCTTCGAGAGATTCCTTCAGTAGGTCACATTTTTCTCTTCCTCCTTCCCTAATTTTATTTCTTACACAGGGACTCCAAATCCTGTTTGCTCCTGCTGTCAGGCCTCTTCCTAGCTCCGGCGGGAGAATTGGAGGGCAGGTGTGGGGACTGCCCACTATATATGGCCACACTGATGTTGGTCATGTGACATCTAGTGGGCGGTCCCCTGTCAGGGATTGCTAGAAAAGTCTGCCATGCAGCCCGATGCCAGGTGGTGCCAGTCCTATATGTAATAACCTACTGAAGGAACCTCTCTGGAAGATGTGCTGTTACAGTAAGTTCCTACGTAACTGTAATTTTTTTTTTACCACCACCGTGCTGTTTTGCACATTCATGCCTCTATCTCGACAGACGACTTTGTGCAGAGGTTGGACTTGGACCTTCAGATGTATCGAGGCTGACTGCTGCTTGTTCTACCATGGAGAGAATGGAAGCAACATCTGAGTTTTGGGTGAAATTGGTTGTAAATATTGGATCTATGAAGCATGCAACTTAAAGCATGTGGTAAATGTCAACATAGTTTTCATTCCTGGGGATCAGGTCATCAAAAAATAGTTTGTCATTTGCTTACCCAGTGGTGTATCTGTTGCTTTTTAGGGGTAAGCACCTCAGATTTCAGATAATGGAGACATGGTTTTAGCACAAACAATGTCACATACTGCTCTCCTGCTAAAGAGCCAGTGCAGATATTCAGAGGACTTGAGATTTGGTTAACATCTTCAAGCACTCCTACTTCTATGTCCTTTGGCATTAAATGCCACATATTGTCAGAAATCAACACTGTGCACACAGCCTGCTGTTCTCCAGGAACACTGACACCATGGTCTATGTGGAACCCCATCGTGAATTAGGGAATGTTGGGGCAGTCCACCTTTTTTTCCCTTCCCCCCCCTCCCCCCTTCCAGCTATGAGTGAAGCCTGGACCAGGTATTGACAGGCTCCAAGAGTATGTTCTACTCAAGTGATTTTCTGTGCCATTCCATTCCCAAGACTGAGGTTGTATCCAAAACATTGCAACCAGTTTTCCTTCATAACACCTCTGAATGCCTTTTTTTTAAATTTTTTTTTAAACATTGCTTCCATTATCCGTGGTGATGGCAGCCATGTTCTTTGTCTTTAGGTGCCATTCATCGAGAAGCTCTGGAAATGCGTCAGCTATCTGTTCTGCTTTTTGGTCTTCTGGTAAAAAATATTGTCTCTGGACAGTGTCTCTTAAGCTTCCATTCTTTTGTTGCATAGTGCACTGTTAGACTCACCCGGTCCTGTAATGCTCATTCATAGGTCTGTGGTAGCAGTAAACTACTGTGCCCCTGACAATGATGTCTCTGCCTGTTTTCTCATGTGATTGTACATTTGTGGTATTTTCTTGATGGAAAAAATCGGGCCTAGTATGCATGGAGTACCACGGGGTTAGTTTCACAACTAGGTTATGGAAACCAGGCCTATCCACTATTTGAGATGGTTGTATATCCTTTGCAATAACAAATGCTACAGCTGAATTTAACTCGTACTTGTTTGAAGCATGAGTCAAATTCTCTCCCTTTTTCTAATGTCATCAAAATTGATGAACACTACACACTTTTCATTCTTGGATCTGTTGTGCTTATTGCACTTGCAGTAAGTAAGGCATTGCCTTTGCTGCCTGTAGTGCCTTTGGGACTGGGAGCCTGAGGAAGTAATGGAAATTTAATAATGACACTAAAAATATATGATCTTACTTCGAGAGGGTTCCTGCAGTAGGTCTTCACATATAGGATTGCGCCCCTCCGCATGGCAAACTTGTAGATAGCGATCATCAGCAGGGACTGTCCCCGACATCGGAGCGGCGTGATAGCCCAACTATAAAAGGGGTGGTCCTGCACCTGTTCTCCAGTTCTTCCCTGCCGTCACCTCAGTAACGTTTGGCTCATGTCAGAACAGCAATCCAATGTCTGCGTTGTATTTTGTTGAAGTTTTCTTCGCCTCTTACCTAAATTTCACTCAGTTTTCTTCAAATTGATGTCTGCTAGACAAAAAAAAGTGCGGTGCTCAAATCCCTGCATGGGGACAACCACTCCCGCTGCCTCCTTTGCCTCAGTTCAAGGAACGACGTTCAGGAGTGTTCCATCTGCCAGGCCTTCAACGAGGCGACCAGAACCAGGCGCAAGCGGTCCCTCGAGGTCCATCTTCTGACCCAATGCTTGGCATCTATGGAAAAGGAGCTCCAAAAACTCAGGGAAAGGTAGTCGTCACCGGCACTGAAAAAGAAGAAAAGTAAAGAGAAGCGCTGGGACTGTAGTCCGTTGCCACACGAGAGGCTTGCAACTGTGAGTGCTTTTTCGGGCACCTTGTCCGCCTCTTTCGGATGGGCCCCCTCTCCTCCTCCTGCAGAGGTGAACGGGCAGCCGGGGGTAGCCTCTTTAGAGGTGGTAATCTCGCCTTGTCCTGCCGATAAGACACCCCTCGCTACCTGCGAAGAGCACGCGGCCTCCGCTGATCAGACTAACGGCAGCCTTCTAGCCTGGCCGGATCTGCTGTATCGGACACCGGTTCCTCCGACGCTCATCCAGATCCATCCACTCTCCCAGTGGGCTCCAATTTGGCGCCCCCCCCCGACACCGGACAGAGTGAGGAACAAGTCAACACATCGTCCTCCAGGGTTCTTCACCCCAGAGACTCGGCACCCGATCCTTTGCTTTTTGCTTTAGCAAGATCGCACTTGGACCTGCCCTCTGGGGCCCCTTAAGTCCCCGCCCCCAGCAGGCCTTCCACCATCACTGGACAAGAGTTTGCTGCTGACCATGGATCTTGTTATGGAGCCTCCACCCTCTGGCTCTTCGGGTGTGCTCTCAGATCTGACGCCACCCTCTGGCACTTCGGCACCGCCCCCCTGTGGGTCCTTTGACTGGGCTCCTAGTCCCTGAACCCTCCCTCCCACCTGCGGGCAGCCCTCCATCAGTCACTCAGTACCAGATGCCGGGCCAGGTGCCTCTGTTGCCAGGTCTCCCGATGCCATCCTACCTGACGCGGGGATATCCTACTCCAGAACACCCCACGCCGGGTTATCCTGGGTACTCTTCTTATTACCCATCCTGGCACTACCCTCAGTACTCTGGGTATCTGAGTTTCCAGCCTCCTCCTCCGCCGGTTCTGGACCACGAATCCGTTCCCCTTTGGTGGAAAGAGGCTAGAGCGCAACTTTTGTCAGAGTTAAGACAGCCAGTGCGGGACATGCCCACTCCCAGGGTCGCCTCTCCACCACCTCCTTGGACCAAATCTTCGGGCTCTGTCACTGTTGGCACCACGAAACCAGGCCCTTCTGTTTCTAGTGCCTCTGAGCCCTCGGACACAGATCCATCGGCGCCTAGGTCTCCCATAGAGGTCCCTCCGAAAGACTCTCCAAAGTCGCCTCCAGAGGACCCCTCTTTCAGAGATTTATTGCATTCAATTCAGGCGGCTGGTGGATGGCCGTCCAAAGAGGTCAAACCGCAAAGAAAACGCCTTGCGGAGCACCTGGATCTGGCCACCTCTGACCCTATCCCCATTCCTCCATGGATGGGGCCTCATGAAAACCTTGTCACCACAATCTGGCAGCAACTGTCCTTCATACCAGTGGTCTCGCGCAAAGCTGACCGCACCTATTACCTCCCAGAAAGGATATCTCACCTTAACTCCCATCCTAAGGCTGACTGCATGGTCATCACGGCCGCTCACGACCGTTCTGCCCAGCCCAAACATTTGAGCTCTTCATCTCCTGATAAGGACTCGCGCCAACTCGACCAATTTGGGTGTAAAATATACTCTTCTTCCTCTTGTGCGATAAGCTCCCTAAATTACGTCTCGCACATGGTCGCCTTTCAAAAAGCTTCTCTTTTGGATCTGGAAAGAGACCTCCAAGAGGTTCATGATGAATCCCTGAGAAAGAAGTTGTTGGATAAAGTAAGGATGGGGAAGTCCTTGTGTTGCCACGCCCTTTGGGCGACTTACGACTTGGTGGCTAGAACGGCAGCCACGGGGATCTGCCTCCGCCTCCTCTCCTGGCTTCGTATAGCGGGACTGGTGCAGGATGTGCAGTCCTCTCTTCTGGAAGCCCCTTTTAGGGATTCCGTCCTCTTTGGCGGTGATGCTAAAGATATCATTACTGGGCTACAGGAGAGTGGACACTCCTTGCGGGATGTCCGTTCCTTACACAAGACGAGCCAGAAAAAGCAGCCTTTTCACCACCAAAAGAAGGTGCAACAAATCCCAGGCCAAGCGCCAAGCAAAGAAACTCAAACCTGGATCTAGAGCTCAAACCCCACAGGCCAAATTTTCAAAACAGGCCTCTGGGGAAAAGCTGCCCTCCCCTCTGCGTCCTGACTCCCTTCCGCTCCCTCCGGTAACACAGGAGGAATCGGTCGGAGGGAGGTTCGGCCTCCACCTGGATGGTTGGAGGTTCATCACCACAGAAACTTGGGTGCTTCAGCTCATCCAGCGAGGTCACTCGATAGAGTTCAGTGAAATTCCAGCCTCAACCACCAGGACGGTCCTTCTATCCTTGGAATCAGGTCCCCATAGTCTGTCAGGAGATCCAGGTGCTTCTTTTAAAGAGGGCCATAGAATCCATCCCATCAAAACAAATAGGAAGGAGATTTTACTCCCACTTCTTCCTGGTACCAAAGAAAACAGGCGACCTGAGACCGATTCTGGACGTCAGCACACTGAACATCTTCGTCGAGTACAAGAAGTTTCATATGTTGACCCTTCAGGGGTACCTTCCCCTGCTGCAACCCAATTCGTGGCTGTGCTCCCTGGACATGCAGGATGCTTGCCTCCATATTCCTATCCTCCCAGCCCACCACAGTTTTCTCCATTTTGTCTTCCTGGAGAAGCATTTCCAATTCAGAGCACTCCCTTTTGGCCTTTCTTTGTCCCCCAGAGTGTTCACCAAATGCCTAGCGGTGGTGGCGTTTTTACGCTGCCAGGGCATTTATGTCTTCCTGTACCTGGACGACTGGTTCCTCGCAGCACCGTCTCCTACCAGCCTGAAAGAGTCTCTCTCTTTCAGTCTGAACTTGTTTGCTTCCCTGGGCATAACGGTCAATTTTCCCAAGTCCCAGCTAGTACCATCCCAGAGGCTCCAGTTCATTGGAGCTGTACTAGACACAGTTCAGGGCAAGGCTTTCCTGCCATTGGATCGGGCTGAGACCTTAGCTCCTCAGGCCACTCTTGTGGCACAGGCCCGATGGATCCCAGCACACTTGTCTCTTGGGACTGATGGCGGCTGCCATTTCAATAGTTCCCATGGCCAGGCTTCACATGAGGGTCACCCAGTGGTCTCTTCGAGTCCAGTGGGACCAGAGGACGGACGACATGAACCAAAAAGTCATGATCTCCAACAGCCTTCAGAGAGATCTTTGCTGGTGGCAAGATCTCTCAAACCTATCGAAGGGAATTTCTTTCCACCCTGCAGTTTCAACCCAAATTCTCACCACGGACACCTCAGACCTGGGCTGTGGAGCCCATCTGGGGTCTCACAAGACGCAAGAGTCTTGGTCCGATCAGGAGCTGATGCTCCACATCAGTGTTCTGGAGACCAGGGCGGTTCTTTACGCGCTCCAGGCATTCCAGTCGCTTCTGGTTCCATGGTCCCTATTAGTCCAAACAGACATATCCACTGTCTGGTACCTAAACAAACAGGGAGGAACCCGTTCATATCCTCTTTGCAGAGAAGCTATGAGGGTGTGGTATTGGGCAATTCAGCACAGCCTTTACTTGACAGCAATCCACGTTCCGGGCATCACCAATGTCCTGGCGGACAGTCTCAGTGATCAGGGCACACGAGTGGGAGCTAAAGTCTAAAGTGGGGTACCACAGGGATAAGTGCTGGGACCGGTCCTATTCAACATCTTCATCAGTGACATGGCGCAGGACCTAGAAGGCAGAATTTCACTGTTCGCTGATGACACAAAGCTCTGTAACAGAGTAGACACACCAGAGGGTGTAGACAGAATGAGAGCGACCTGCAGAAACTTGAAGAATGGTCAGGGGTTTGGCAGTTGAAATTCAATGCAAAGAAGTGCAAGATAATGCATATGGGGCACAAAAACCCTGGCACAATATATCAGTTGGGGGGTGAGGATATAGCATGCACCAAGCAGGAAAGGGATCTTGGGGTTATCATCTGATGACTTCAAGGTAGGAAACAGTGTGACAAGGCAGCAGGTAAAGCAAATAGGATGCTGGGATGTATAGGCAGGGGCATTACCAGCAGGAAAAGGGAGGTCATAATTCCGCTATACAAGACATTAGTGAGGACCCACCTGGAGTACAGTGTACAGTTCTGGAGACCATACCTATGTAAGGACATAGGGTAGAGAAGGTTCAGAGGAGGGCAACAAAGATGGTGCTTGGATTGCATCACAAGTCCTATGAAGTCAGGTTGAAGGAACTGAACATGTACTCCCTGGAGGGGGAGAGGGGATATGATAGAGACATACAAGTATCTTACAGGGAGGAACAGGGTGCAGGAAAACACTATTTTTAAGCGAAAAAGATGTTCCAGGACTAGAGGGCATGGGATGAAGTTGGAGGGAGGACGATTCAGAGGAAACATGAGAGAGAATTTCTTCACAGGACAAGTGGAACACCCTGCCAGAGGAAGTGGTGGAGGCTGAAACAATCACGGGATTTAAGAATGCATGGGATAGACATAAAGGAAATCTGGAGGTCGGGGTTAAGGTGCAACACACTTCTAGGAAAACAAACTGAACTTACAAGCTCAAATGGGCAGACTGGGTGGGCCATAGGCCCTTATCTGCCGACACTGTCTATGTATCTATGTAAAGTCAGAGGTAGTCTAAGAACACTCTCTCTTCGATGGGGTCAGCCAGAGATGGATCTGTTCGCCTCCACATACAACGCAAAACTACCCGTCTTCTGCTCCCTCGTTCCTAGGTGTGGTGCTTTTTGGCAAGTCTCTTTCATGGACAGGGAGGTTTCTGTAAGTCTTTCCTCTCATTCAGAAAGTTCTGGTGAAACTTCAACAGGAGGGGGCTCACGCCATCCTGATTGCCCCTCTTTGGCCATGCCAAATTTGCTATCCTCTGCTGCAACAATTGGCACTGGAACCTCCGGTTCTTTTGCCCATTTCCCATGACTTGATGACTCGGGAGTAGGGCACTCTGGTGCATCCGGGCCTTCAGTCTCTCCACCTTCATGCGTGGCACCTGTGGACATAGTGATTTCTTGTTATGGGGTATCTTTGCAGGTTGTGCATATTCTAGTGTAAGCTAGAAAACCCTCCACCACTACTTATGCTATGAAGTGGAAGAGATTTATGATATGGGCCCAAGCAAGGAGCTGGGATCCATTTTCGTGCTCAGCTTCCCAGGTTCTAGAGTACCTCGCACAACTGTCTGAGGCAGGCCTTAACTATTCCTCCATTAAGGTCCACCTTTCTACGGTGTCAGCCTACCAGCGGGTGGAGGGCAAAACCTTGGCTCAGCTGGAGGTTGCCAAAACTTTTTTGAAAGGCATCCTTCATTTGAAACCTCTGATCCGAAACCCTTGTCCTCCCTGGGACCTGAATTTCATGCTTGAGAAGCTGGCTTTACCCCCGTTTGAACCAGCTTCTTCCTGCAAATTATGCTTCCTTTCGTGGAAGACCTTATTTTTAGTCGCAGTTACTTCAGCCAGAAGGGTTTCCAAATTGCAAGCCTTCGTCTGTAAAGAACCTTATTTGATTTTTCGTAAGGACCAGGTAGTCCTTCAGACTAATCCTTTTTTACCCAAAGTAGTTTCGGAAACCACTTTGAACCAGAGCGTGGAATTACCAGTATACTATCCACGGTATTCCAATGGGTGGGGGGGGACACCTTCTGCACACCCTTGATGCGCACCGGATTCTGAGGTACTATATGAACAGGACTAAAGAGGTTAGGGAATCTAGCCAACTGTTCGTAGCCTTTGCTTCTCAGTGTCAGGGCAAGGCTATTTCCAAGCAGACCATCTCTCAATGGCTAGCTAACTGCATCCATTTTTCATATACAAAATATGGGAAGTCCGGGGGCAGTCAAAGGCCACTCCACCCGTAGCGTGGTGACCTCCACTGCCTTTTTTAGGAATGTGTCCAAGGCAGAGATCTGTGCAGCGGCCACATGGTTGTCTGTTCACACCTTCACTAAGCATTACAGTCTGGACATTGCCTCTCGGCGCAGAACTGGCTTTGGTCTTGCAAAGCCTCCTGTTGTGATTCCTTATGGCGATGACTTCTCCTCCCGGTTGCACCTATATTTTTGCCTTTCTCCGGGACTGCTTGGTATTCAGTCCTGTATGTGAAGACCTACTGCAGGAACCTTCTCGAAGTAAGATATTGCAGTTACAAAAGAACTTACCGTAACAGTAGATTTTTGAGAGAGGTTCTTGCAGTAGGTCTAGTTTCCCCATCCTCCTTCCCCCAGTTTTTGGATGTTTTCTTCTTATTTTCCATCCTATGTAGCCCTTCGGGACTAGAGTGGAAGCAGAGTCTGAGGAATTTTCACTCCGGTTTTCTCCTTGCCTGTCTTTAGGTCTCTGTTGGAAAAGAACTGGAGAGCGGGCGCGGGACCGCCCCTTTCATAGTCGGGCAAACATCACACCACCCCAACGTCGGGGGCGGTCCCCGCTGATGATTGCGATCTACAAGTTTGCTGTGCGGACCTGATGCCAGGGGGCGCAGTCCTATATGTGAAGACTTACTGCAGGAACCTCTCTCAAAGGTCTACTATTATGGCAAGTTCTTGTGTAACTGCAGTTTCTAGGATTGTGGATATATTATTCTAGCCACACTTCTTGGCAGGTACCTTGCCACTTTAAGATATGTCGGAAAGTCTTCAAGTTGTCTCCTCCCATCCACCTGGGTGGTATAACCCTCTGCTCCACCCCACAATGCCAGATCTCCTTTCTGCTGGAAGGTTCAGGTTCCCTCCCTAGCACTCCCGCATGTAGTAGGCTCTGGCACTAGAATTTTTGGATTAGCTTCCAAAACTTATTTTAAAACTCTCTCGAGTTTCGTTTTCGCCTTCTCTTGCTGACGTGATGGAAGACAAATCAGATCCTGGGTTTCATCGGTGCCCCTGTGGTCAGAAGATGTCTCGCACCAATCGTCACACTGCGTGCATCAACTGCTTTGGACATGACCACGTTCCCAGGCTTACGATCTTTCCGTTTTTTTCACCTTCAGTTCTGGAATACCGCGCTGCCTGATTTCAACTGGGGCGACCGGAAAAGTTACCCGCCGGTTAAATCTAAGGATGCCTGTTTGGTGGTCTCCGCGACTGCGGTGTCTGCCAAGCAGCTGGAAGGTTTAAGGCCTTCAAGGAGGAGGTAGCTCAGGCCACGGCGGGCTCCATTTCGGCCTTCATTCCATTACAACTGGGATCCTCCTATTTGGCTTCATTCAAGGAGTTGTGCCAGTCTGTCTCTACCAAGGGAGAGGGCCCTTCGGGGTCGCATGTTTCGCGCTGTCAGGAGTCGAAAAAGGACAAGTTGCAAGGTCGACTCTCTTAAGACCAGGAGCACTCCCGCTCACAGGAAACCCCTGTTTAGATTTCAATTGAAGTTGCGGCCAAGGCCGCTGGTTTCATGGTAACCCTGTTAGACCAGTCTGCTGAGATGCCTGTCGACATGGCTGAGATTTTTCTCGAGCCGATCGGTGGGTTGTCACCTGATCTGGCCAACGACTATTTCGGACACCAGTGCTTCCAGTGCCCTCTGACGGGATGGGTTGGCTCAGCCCACTGGGCAGGACTCGTCCCCCAAGGAACCTGACCAGGAGGAGCCGTGGGTTTCCCCAACTCCTTTTGAGGTCTCCCTGTCAGCCCCGCCTTCGTTCCTCGACTACGACGTTAGACAAGACTTGCCCTCATCAGCAATCTCGCTCCCGACATCATGGTCAGTCGTGATGCCGCTCCTCATCTTCATCTTCCTCGGGTGAGGAGAGGCTCTGGCGCAAGTTGCGTTGGTGCTACGAAGACCTAATGTGTCAGCAGTTGGTCCTGTCCAGGTCAAAACCGACTCCGGTTTCTACCCTGGCCATTAAGTGGCTTTCATCTGAGCAACAGACGGCCACCATCACCAAAGTGCCGGTCAAGGCCCTGCCGGCTTAGCCGAAGCCGGCTACTCCACTGATCTGGGTGGATCCACCACCCGAGCAACCGAAGTCTGGGGCTTCAACCAGGATTCTCGGTTGGCCGGCGGGTTGAGAGTGACACGGGTGGTCACCCGCTTTTCGAGGACTCCTCAGAGTCTGAAGATTTCTCCATGGTCTCCTGTTCTGTCGGTGCAGAGTCTCTTGGGGGGTCTCTGTCGATGAGGGCCCTACCTCGCTAATAGGTATTTGTTGGCTCATTTCTGAGTCCATGGGAATGGAGCTTGAGCCTGTGCAGAAATGGGCCAAGTATCCCCTCACAGAGTCTGGAAAAAGGAGATACTCCGATGGAGGCCTTTCCAGTGACTGAGGCCATTGTAGGTCCAGCGTTGGATCTGTGACAGCATCCTGCCCTATGCCTTCTACCCGCATGGCCCACAAGTACGCGGTCCCTATGAGGTTCCTTTCAGGGTTTTCGGAGCACCCCTCTGTGGTGGGGTTGGTGGCCAATTCCATCTTTCGGCACTTGGGCAACAAAGGGGATGTGGAAAGACCCGCGGACAAGGAATCCAAACAACTGGATCATTCCGGGAAGAAGGTCTACGCAGCCTCCTCTCTTGGCCTTCATCAGGCCAGTTCGGCCGTTATGGCATATTTCTCCCATGTCCTCTTGGGCTCCCTGGATGAGGTGATCCCTCATCTCCCAGCAGACCTCCAGACCACGGTCAAGCAGGTCCAGGGTAGGGCAGTGGTGAAGCAACAACTCCAAACGGCTCTGGACATTGGTGACTTCTGTGCCCGTTCGGTAGCGGCCACAGTGGCCATGCACTGCAGGGCTTGGCTGCGCATCTCGACCTTTATGCTGATACGCAACACAAGCTGGCAGATGTTCCCTTCTTGGACACCGACCTGTTCGAGCCCGGCATGGAAGGCCACCTCCAATGTATAGAGAAGTCCAGTGCCACCTTGGACTCCCACCTCAACTGCCCAGGAGGACAAGAGCCCTAAGCATCAGAACTGCAGTCCCTTTCGTTCGTCCACTCCTGCGGCCAGACTGGCCCAGCAGCTGCATGGCCAGCAGGCTCAATCTTGGCATCCTTGGGCCAAGTCCATGGCCTCCTTGTTCAGGAAGCCGGGGGGGGGGAAGGTCCTGGTGGCTCCTCCGCCAGACCCTCCTCCAAGCCTGACCAGTGACAGGTTGAGGGGCGCCTCCCTCAATCCTGTGACACCTGCCCTGGGACCTCCCGTGGGGGGCTGGCTCAGCCACTTCATTTCCGCCTGGTCCGCTATCACCACAGACTGTTGGTTCTGGAAGTGGTCGGTCGAGGCCTGCCTCTGGAATTCAAGCAAGCCCCTCCATATCGAGCTAATGCCCCATGGGGGGATTTGGTGTCTGCAGCCTCTGTCAGCTCTCCAAGATGACTTAGCTCAGCTCCTACTCAGGGAGGTGGTGCGCAGAGTAGTGGACCTTCCTTTAGACCCAGGGTTCCTTTCCAAGTACTTCCTGGTACCAAAACGGACGGGGGCTGGCGCCACATTCTAGATCTGCACAACCTGAACAAGTTCCTCAGGTCCTGCACCTTCCGGATGGTAACTCTGGGTCAAATTATACCATCCCTGGAGCAAGGCATGTGGTTCTGCTCCCTAGATCTTCAGGACACGTTCTTTCATGTCCGGATCTGTCTGTCCCATTGATGGTTCCTCCACTTCTGAGCCAAGGGAACCCTTATGAGTTCCTAGCCATGCCCTTTGGCCTGTCTTCAGCCCCCACGGTCTTCACCAAATGCATGGCAGTAGTGGCGGCTTACCTGAGGCACCAAGGGGTCCGGGTGTACCCTTACCTGGATGACTGGCTGATAAGTTCCTCCAGGTGGGAGGTGAAGTGGTCCAGGGATCTGGCCCTCCAAACTTGCCTTGACCTTGGCCTCCTGCTCAACAAGGCCAAGTCAGAACGCTTGACTCCTGCCAAGCCAAAGCTCGGCTCCCGGGGGACAGGGTGGAGGTGTTCTCCTCCTTTGCCCAGTCATTTCTGGTTGGGCAATTGTGCCCTGCCCGGGATTTCCTGTGTCTTCTGTGCTACATGGCAGCCTGCACCAGCGTGGTTCAGTGGGCCTGCTGGCATATGCGTTCCCTCCAGTGGGAACTGACCAGCCAGTCTTAGCGCTCAGGTCATCTTGACTAGCTGATCTCTGTGACTCAGAGGATGTGGGATGGCCTCCAGTGGTGGCTTGTCCCATCCCACCTGCAGGAAGGGATCCCATTTGTTCACCTCAAACCGATGGTCTTCTTGATGCCTCTCTGATGAGATGGAGGTGCCCATGGGCAGTGGTTCCCCCAGGAGTCCCAATACCACATCAACATGCTGGAGCTTCGAGTGGTTCGGCTAGCCCTGTCCGCATTAGCTCCATGTGTTCGGGGTCAAGTGGTCCAGGTGCAGATGGGCAACACCACAACCATGTACTATCTCAACAGGCAGGGCAGGACTCGCTCCCTGCTCCTCTGCAAGGCAGATGATCTAGCTATTAACATGGTAGGAGCCTCGAATCAGCTGGCAAATACCCTTAACTAGATGGGCGGGGGCATCTTACGAGTGGTCTCTCCACCAGGAGGTAGTACAAGATCTGTTCTCCCACTGGGGTACCCCTCAGGTGGACCTGTTTACTTCCAGGGAGAACGCAAAGCTGAGGCTGTATTATGCCCACCCCCTCAGCAGGGTTCACTGCAGGGGGATACCTTCTCGAGGATATGGACCCCAGGCCTCTTCTACACCTTCCCTTAATTCACAAAGTGCTCATCAAGGTCAGGAGGGACAGGGCGCAGGTGATCCTGGTAGCCCTAGACTAGCCACCCCCAGTTCAGGTATACAGATCTCCTCAGCTCCTGGCTTCTGAGGTGGCTTCCAGCATGCCCGGACCTGCTCTCCGTCAGTCAGGGGAAGGTACTCCACCCAGACCTTCATCCCCTGTACCTGACAGTCTGGTTTCTGAGCGGCTAGAGTTCCAGGCCTTGGGTCTCTCAGATGAGGTCTGCAGTGTTGTTGAGGCTTCCCATGAAGAATTGACCAGAAAATGCTATGCCTTTAAATGGAAGAGATTCTCCATCTGGTGTCAGGGCAAAGGGCTGGACCCATTGTCCTGTCCAGTGGCTAATATTTTGGACTATCTTTGGTCCCTCTCCCAGCAGTGACTTCAGTTGATGACCCTAAAGGTGCACCTGGCAGCCATCTCTGCTTACCGGGTGCAGGCCGGTCAGCTGTCAGTGGCACAGGAGAAGGTGGTCTGGCACTTCTTCAAAGGCCTAGATCACATATCCTCTCCAGTGCATGAACCTCCTCCTCCATGAGATCTACTGCTGGTTTTGGCAAAGCTCATGGGCAAGCCATTTGAACCGATGCACAAATGTGACATCTCTCATTTTGTTGTGGAAGACCACCGTCTTGGTGGCTATCACGTCAGCCAGAAGGACTGGGGAGTTACAGGTGCTCTCCATTGAGTCTCCTTACCTGGTCTTCCATAGGGACAAAGTTGTCCTGCACCCCACCTGAACTTCCTTGTGAAGGTGATGTTGGAGTTTCACCTTTCCTCCCCCCCACACGCACACTTATTTTATCTTCCTCGTGGCAGGTCCTCCTCATCATCCACCAGCCTACTGGCCTCGGGGGCTTGTAGCACCATGCATGCCCAGGCTGATCCTCTGAGCTGGTCTGGAGGTATCATTATCATCTGCTGACCTCCACTTTTTCCTCCGTTATCTCCTGTGGACCTAACTCTTGAGACCCCTGCAAGTGGTAGTGCATGTGCACCACAGCTCCAGATGGGGCCTCCTCTGCCCTCCCCTGAATGGTATACGCCGAAGGTCCTTGGAGAGGTGCTGCTCTTCTGGCCTCCACCAGAGGGCGGCCAAGCTCCAACGTGGCCTGCTATCCCAATTCCGAGGTAGAGGGCTGCTTGCTGGCAGCCTGCTCTAGACCTTTCCCTGCTCCCAACCTCCGATGACGCAGGCTCATTTCCAAACCCGGGACGCTGGTGTGAGGTGTGGTGTCCAGCACCTCAACCCTCAGTGCCACCAGGCTGGTGGAATTTCACCTTAACCAGGTGATTACTCTGCCAGTGTTCTATTCCAGTCACACCTCAGAGGCAGAGTACAAGCTTCATATTTTAGACCTGAGATGAATGCTTGCCTACTACAAAGAATGAATGGCAGAAGTTTGGGGAGAGGTTCGCCAACTGTTTGTCACCTACACTGAAGCCGCACCTGCAACCAAGTGGACAGTAGCTTGATGGAGTACATCTTGCATTGACCTCTGCTATAGGTTGGTGGGTAGGGAGCCTCCTGTAGGGCTTGAGGTTCATTCCACCCACCATCCTGCTGCGTCGGTGGCTGCTTCTAGGAATGTCGCTATCCAGGAAATCTGCAGGGCTACTACTTGGAAGTCAGCACACACATTCATTTCTCATTACCACATCTACCTCAAGTCATGCCAGGATGCTGGTTTTGGAGCCTCAGTTCTTTAGCTCCTCTTTCCTAAGTAGAGGTGAGCATCTTGCCTCCCTCCTTCCGGAGAACTGCTAGGAGTCTGCCAGACAGTGTGGATAGAACAGCATATCCACAATCTTAGAAAAACAGGTTACTCACCTGTAACAGTAGTTCTAGGAGTGGTATATGTTCATTCACACTGACCCACCTGACTTCCCGGCCTTCAACACACAAACCTGGCTTCCAGTGGGCCGAGATCTGGCGACATGGGACAGAGCCAAGAGTTATACCACCTGGCTGGATGGGAGGAGCCAGCTTGAAGACTTTCCGGTACATCTTAAAGTGGCAAGGTTCCTGCCAAGAAGTGTGGATGAACACATATGCTCATAGAACTACTGTTACAGGTGAGTAACCTATTTTTTTAAGTTACTGTAGGGAGACCTAGTCCAATCAGAGGTGGCAGTAAACTTCACTGGCCAATGGAAGTGACACTGAGCTGCCCCGGTCAGTTTTCTGCAAGCTTACCTGGCTTCAGGAGCTCCAAGGGTGGCTTGTGGAGGTGGCAAGGGCGGCTGGTTTCTGGAGCCACAGCCACTCCAGCAGCAGAGGCGGACCTGATCAAGGGCCAAGATCCAGCTTCAGGAGCTCCAAGGGTGGCTGGTGGAGATGGCGAGCAGCTGGCTTCTGGAGCCATGGACATTCCGGCGGCAGAGGCGGGCCCGATCAAGTGCCAAGATCTGTGGGAAGATATACTGCAGGAACCCTCTCAAAGAAAGATCTGGTATAGCAGCAACCGAGTCATCCTAGACAATTCTGAGACATTCATAATCCACATTCCACTTTGCAGTTTCCATCCCCAAAGGACCAAATGAACCTTCCCTGTCTTCCTAGCAGCAACCAGAACAGTGACGTACACTCTTATGATTCAAGTCATGCTGTGCGTGTACAGCTTGGGAGCATGACACACAGTATACAAGTACATATGGACTGGAGACATTTAAAAACCCATCTTCTTCAGTACAACTGCTTATTGTTGGCAGGCATGCAGAGTTCTTCCACTCCCCCAAAATTACCCCAGGCAGTTGAGGACTTATCCCAAGGGGAACAGGGTAGGTTATAAAAAGAAAATTAGTTTTCACTGTTTGTGGTCTGTGTGTGCTACTTTATTTTGTAGAGGGTGGTGTCAGGCTTACATTTGTTTACTGCATTCTCAGCTTTTACATCTCTGCCTGGGATTGGTCCGCTCTGTTAATGGGCTCCTGTGCCCATTGCAAAGATTAAATAGTCCTAAGCCCCTCCCACTTCCTTAGCACCTCCTATCCGTTTCCTCTATTGGTTCCTCCTTATTCTGCCACTACCACTCCTACTATTGCTTGACCCCACACCTCTCTCCCCTTCTCCCTGTAACTCACTCCTATACCTTTCCTCCTTCCTTTGTGCACTCTACCATTGATCTGTGCATTTCCTATTGTTGAGGATTTTGCTGCTATCCCTCCTCACTATGTTTGCTTGGATTCTTTTTCTCTTGTCATTATTCCCACTCTGCTAACCCCCTGGGGCCTGCTACCCCTACCCCTTTGCCAGTTTGACCTCACCCACTGGCACCCTGTCCTTTCTTTTTCGCCACACCTTCGCGCCCCCCCCCCACTCTGGCTCTATATGGTAACTCACAGGAGCAACCACCCAAAGTCCCTGGGCCTTTCTGCCACCGCCCCCCCTAATTGCAGTCTGTCAGCTCTCTGGGAGCAACACCAACAACCCACTCAGATTAACAACTCTGGGCAGTCTCGAAAACTCTCCCTTAGGGCCTTATGAATGTTCTCTGTGACACTTCTACTCCTTCTGTCAGGAAATGTTCACCCAAACCCTGGCCCCCCCAACCGAGGGGCATGCAAAGAACTTGAAACACACTGGAGTTCTCTCCCTTGCGATCATTAACATTTGCAGTCTCCTTCCCAAGCTTGATGCCCTACAAGTTTTCGCCAACCTGCATAAACCAGACATTATCTCATTGAAACCTGGCTCACATCCAAAATTCCTGACCTCGCAGTTGCTCTCTCTGGCTACACTGTCTTCAGGCTGGACTGGCAGGCCAAAATAGGAGGGGGCTGTGCATTATACCTTGGAGACTCCCTCCTGGGCCACCCCCTAACTGCCCCACCCACTGGCACAGATCCTTCCAATCCGTATTGTCCTTGGAATCCATGGCAAAACACTCACTGTTGCTGCAGTCTACATACCCCCCAAAGACCAAGTGAAAGGCCTTAAAGCTGTCCTGGAATTCACCTGAATGTTGCCACTCAACTCTGAGATAATAATGCTTGGTGATTTTAACATAAACTGGCTTGCCCCCTGATCCTGGAGGTCTCAAAGATGCCATCTCCTCTGTTCATCTCACATAGCTGGTTGACTCTCCAACCAGGCACAACTACAGAACTGGTAACAGCACACTGCTCGACTGGGTTATATCCAGCCACCCCACCTGTATTTCTGATATCTCCATCCTTCCAGATTCCCTCAGTGATCACTCTCCTGTCACCTGTGTATGGTCCAACAAATTCTGCAAACCCCCACCATCAGTCATCACCTGTAGACCCCTCCCTTGTGGGAACCTTAATCTCCTTAAATATCTCAGGAACCAGGACTGGATGCCAATCTTCGACTCAAATGATGTCAGCATCGCCTTGGACGGTTTCCTCTCCATCTTCAACAAAGCCTGTGACATCTACTCCCCGCTAAAAAAGCGTAAAGTTAAGTCCCAATGCAATCCCTGGCTGACCGCCGAACTAATAGCTCAGCTAAAATCAAGGGACCGTCTCTGGCTCTTGGCCCGTGAATCTGGATCGCCAGCTGCTATCCAGCACTAGAAGCGTGTGCGGAACGACTGCACCAAGGCTATCAAACTACACAAAAGCAACTATTTTAGGGATGCCCTCACGAACACATGGGGAAATGGTAGAGCTTTCTGGAAGAACATCAAGGAAGTGACTGGTAAACAGCCAAAATCATCCTCCAATATGCTATGCATCAATGGATCTATAACACTTGACCCCACAACTATTGCCAATACCTTCAGTGCCACTTTCACTGACTTCAGCTCCGTTCTCCCCCAACTTCTTCACTTCCCCCATAGACCCTACCAACGCTCGCCATTCTACTATGCCCTTCTATTTTAAAGCAGTCAAGCAACATGAATCCCTCAAGTACATTGGCAAGACCATTGCCAACACAAGGTTTAGCGGTGATTCCTTGGACCTGAAATTGCTGTCCCTCACACTCGAAGTTATCAGACCACTCACGAAAATCCTTAACCTCTCCCTCTGCCTAGGTCAGTCCCCTGACTTATGGAAATCTGCTATAGTCACCCCAGTATACAAGAGCAGCAATAAGACTCACCATGGAAACTACCGACCAATCTCCATACTACCTCCCCTCTCTAAAGCACTCAAACATATTGTCGCCGACCAACTCACTGACTTCCTTGACAACCACAACATCTTATGTTCTCAACAACATGGCTTCAGGAAAGGGCACAGCACCACATCTGCCCTCATGGAATTTACCGCTGCCATCCAGAGTTCCCTTGACAATGGCTGTCTTGCCAGGGCAGTCTTCATCGCTTTAACAAAGGCTTTCGATACTGTCCACCACAACCTGCTTCTGAAACCGCTCTCATTTGCGGGGCTCTCCCCAGACTCTACGGCCTGGTTCCAAAGCTACTTGTTAAACAGATCACAATGAGTAAAGATTGCTGGTACTCCCTCTAACGCTATGCCAGTCCGTTCAGGAGTTCCCCAGGGCTCCATACTGGGACTGCTTCTATTTTCCTTCTTCCTTAATAACCTCCCTAATTCCTGCCCTGAGCAAATCATTCTCTATGCAGACGATGCAGTAATTCTCTCCACACATAAGGACCAGCACTCCCTGCAAAATAATCTTCAACTTGGATTCTCATCAGTGGAAAAATGGTTCAGTGCACAGAGACTTATCCTCAACTATTAAAAAACAACAAAAAAAAAAAAATAAGACTATGCTTTTCTGCAACTCCCACAGCAAACACAGGTCACCCCCCCCTCCCCACCGAATCATATCAAACCAACATGGGGTCAACTCTTGAACAGGTTCTCACCTTCAAGTACTTCGGGATCACTCTTGACTGTAACCTGTCCTACGTGTCCTACATTAACAATGTCACTAAGGCTGCCAACATACGGCT
This sequence comes from Neoceratodus forsteri, assembly GCA_016271365.2. NCBI lineage: Eukaryota > Metazoa > Chordata > Ceratodontiformes > Ceratodontidae > Neoceratodus > Neoceratodus forsteri. Next base: position 1,614,088,315 of record CM057453.1, read on the forward strand.
TGGCATTCTATACAGGCATAGGTCCAGCCTAACTCCTGCTGCCATGAGTATTGCTGTGTTTAGCTCAATTGTCTCCATCATCGATTATGGCCTCATAATTTACTGATCTGCCACTCCTATGGCCCTCACATGTATCTCCACCCTTGCTCAGCTAAGCATGTCGTCTAATCACTGGGTCTCACCGCCTAACACACACCTGTGACCTCTACGCTCAATCTGGCTGGCTGCAACTATCTAATCACTTAAAAAATCAAACCTGCACCATAGCTAAGAAAGTCACTATGGCCAGGCACCCCAAGGGGTTCTATCTCTACTCAGCCCTAGTAGTAACCTCTGCCACACAAGAGGCTCTGAATCTCATCGCCTGATAGTTCCACTCTGCAGAACCTCCTTGGGCCAATGCTCATTTGCCTACAGGGCTCCTTGCTGGTGAAATAGCCTTAACACTGGGATCTCCTCTGCCCCCAAGCTTGGACTATTTAAATTAAGGCTCTGTCTCCACCTCTCTGCCTCTAGCACCTGCGACTGTTATACCTAGCCGGTCCTCTCTGATCAGTCCAACAGTCCTTGTCGCGGTGCTCCTCTCTCCACTCCCACCCCCCCCACTACCTCTCCTCCCCTCTCCATTTCCTGCACTTCTGTTCAAGATGACAACTGCCTCTGGCAAGCTCTCAGTTATATTACCATGCTACTGTATGTTAAAACTGTTTTAACCTCACCACTTGCACTTGTTTTACTGTTTATTGTTTTGCTCCACTGTGTACTACTGTATTTTGACCTGTCTCTGACATGGAACCTTTGTAAAAGAGCCTTGGCTCAAAGGTACTTCTAATCCTAGACTAAATAAATAAAATAAATATGATCTTTACATATTGGGCTGCACTCCCTGGCATCAGGACCACGCAGCAGACTTCTACCTAGCAATACATAGCGTGTCATGATGGGACGTCAGCATAACAGTATACAGGGGTGGTCCGCATGCCCACCCTCCAATTCTTTCCCGCTGTCGACCTGTACTAGACGAATCCTCACTGTGAACTCTGCTCCAGTCAACCGCCATTTTCCAAGTATTTCTCAATATTTCTTTGTTTTTAGTTGTTTTTTTTGTTTTGCATGTCTTCTTCACGTAGACCGAAGAAGTGCTCAAAGTAAGGTGCCTAGATACCACATGGGGACAACCACTTTCGCTGCGTCCTGTGCTTGGGCCTCAAACACTGGACGGTGACATCTGCCAGTCCTTCAACAAGGTCACATGCATCAGGTGCCAGAAGTCTTCAATGCCAACCTTCTGAAACAACGCCTTGCATCAATGGAAAAGGAGCTTCAGGAGCTGCGGGAACGGTCCTCTTCACCCACTTCCAAGTGCAAGAAAAAGAAAGGGAAGCACTGGGACTGGTCCCCTTCTACCCAACGTCACCAGGTAGCAGACACCACTTCTTGTGGGGCTTCTGTCTCAGTGAGTTCTCTTCATTGGTCTCCATCCACTCCGGTGGATCAGTCGCTGACTGCCCCTCCCACCTTAGTCAGAGGGTGACAGGGGTGTTCCTCCTAGGAGGATCTGGTATTAGGGCCTGTCAACAGTTCGAAGACCAGTAAGTCGCCCTCCGGCTCCAGCTCCACTGCTGCCCACCCAACCGTGACCGATAAGTCGGATGCTGGTTCCTCCGATGCCCGCTTGGTCGAAGTCAATCGTTGGCTCGCCCGTTGACTGCTCGGCTGAGGTTCTCCCATCTGGTTCTTCTGCCTTGTCTGACACTGAGCAGAGCCAGCTTCCAGGCATCCTCCCATCCCGTGAGTGTTCTCCCTCCCGGGTCTCCTTTATACCTATGGCTCAGCCCGACCCCTCATTCTCCCTGGACCCCTGGAGATGAGCGCTTCTGGCCAGGGGATCCCATCCCCTACATCAGGCCTTTTGTCCAAGCTTCCCGGTTCCCCAGCGGGCCTGCTGACAGGGATCTCTATTCCTTAACCCCCCACACCTTCCTCGGACCAGGTGTTGGGTCCAGACCATTCACTTGTCAACGTTCCTTCCAACCTGGTGATGGCCTCTGGACTGGGTGTTCTGCCCAGATCGTCCTCTCCGAAACCAGAGCCCCCACCCGGCTCTTCCGGTCTTCCATCCGGGACCCCTGGGCCCGTTGGCCTGCCAATGAACTTACTTGTTCCTGGCGGTCCCTTAGCCCTGCACCCTCTGGGCCTTCGGCTCATCTGCTGTCAGGCCCTATGGGCACAAACCCTTGCTAGTTGCTACCTGCTGCAGTATCCTTTTTACCCACTGCATGTTCCGATGCCGGGCCATGTGTACCAGGGGTACCATTACCAGCCCTTCCCCTACTGGTACCAGGCCCCTGGTTACCCCTCTCATTTTTCAGGGTTTCCAGGTTTTCACCCTCCACCTCCTCCTCCACAGCCTCCATCTGCAGACAGACTTCAGGCTGAGCCCCAGGGGACAATCCCAGCTTGGTGAAAGGATGCCAAATTGCAACTCCTGCAGGAGCTTGGACGCCCTCAACCAGTCTTGGTTTCTACCCTGACCCCCAGGGTGTTCACTAGGAGCCCCTCCCCAGTTGGCCATCGCTCGCTGTACAGGTACTGTTGCAGGTGTCCAACTAGGATCCCTTTTGGATTTGGGATATCTGACAAAACCTCCCTACCCAGCAGACGGGACTCTTCAGACTATGATACGGACTCCGACTCTGTAGCTCTCTCTGAGCCTCGTTCTCCCATGGAACCCCAACCAACGGAGTCTTTCAAATCTCCGCTGGAGGACCCATCTTTTGCGGTGCTCCTCAGATCCATCCAGCAGTCTTGTGGCTGGGCATCCCAAGAGGTGGATCTCAAAAGAAAGAGGCTCACGGAGCACCTGAATTTGACTAATGCAAACCCCTTACCTATCCCACCTTGAACGGGGCCACACGAAAACCTAACATCCACAGTATAGCAACAACCATACTCCATTTCTGCTGTCTCTAAAAAGGCCAACAGGACTTATCCCCTGGAAGGGACCAGCCATATCACGACTCAACCTAAGGCCGACTCTATAGCCATAACGGTGGCTCACGATAGGTCGGCTTAGCCAAAGTACCTGAGTGCTCCGGACAAAGAGTCAGAACAAATGGACCTATATGGCTACAAGGTCTACACTTCTTCCACTTGTGCTATCAGGTCTCTCAATTATGTGGCCTGCATGATCTCTTTCCAAAAATTGGCTCTGTCCGATCTTGAGAAAGAGCTTCAGTCTGTTCAGGATGAGAAACTCGGGAATTCGCTCTTGGACAAGGTGAGACTTAACAAGTCTTCTGCTGCCATGCATTGTGTGCCACCTGTGACTCGATGGCCTGCACCGCCTTGGGTGTCTGCCTGAGATGTCCACCTTGCAGGCTTAGCCCAAGATGTTCAGACCACCCTTCTGGATGCCCCCTTCAGGGGCCCTGTTCTGTTCAGCGGTGACACTAAAGATGTTATTACAGAGCTACAGAAGAGCAGCAGATCCCTTAGGGACATCCGCTCCATGTACTGCTTTGCCCCAAAACCCAAGCAGACTTTCCGTCACCCACAGAGGAGATGGAACAGACAGAACCAGACCAGACACCACGGCAAACGCCGTGCCATGGGTTCTGGCACACAGACCCCCCCCCAAGCCAAAACCCATAAGGCTGCCGGAGGCAATAAAAGGGCTCTCCTCTCTGCCTCCTGACTCATGAGCACACCCTCCACCTTCTCCTGCTCTTCCAGTGGAGCCAGTGGGGGGGGGATAGTTCACCCTCCAACTAAAGGAGTGGGAGGTGATAACCGCAGATGCTTGGGTCCTCCAACTGATCGCAAGAGGGCACTCAGTAGAGTTCCTGGGCAGACCCCCAGACAATCCTCCAGGCAGGTCTCACTACCCATCAGGCCATCTGCATCTCATTCAGGAGGAAATCCAGGCTGTCTTGTCAAAATCAGCCATAGAGCCAGTACCTCTCACACAGATAGAAACATAGAATGTGACAGCAGATAAGGACCGCATGGCCCACCTAGTCTGCCCATTTTCCTACCTAACAGATAAGCTGCAGATCCTAGTTAACCAGCAGCTTACTTCCTCCTGCCCCCCACTAGGACTGCCTTATGTCTGTCCCAAGCATTCTTGAATTCCCCCACTGTTTTTGACTCCACGACCTCCTCAGGGAGGCTGTTCCATGCATCCACAACCCTCTCTGTGAAAAAATACTTCCTCACATTACCTCTGAGCCGTCCCCCCTCTATCTTCAAATTGTGCCTCCTTGTTCTTGCGCATCTCTTTTTCTGAAAGATGCTACCCTCTTGGACTTTGTTGATTCCCTTGAGGTACTTGAAAGTTTCTATCATGTCCCCTCTATCCTCAAGGGTATACATATTAAGCTCCTTTAGTCTTTCTCCGTATGTCTTCTGGTGCAGACCCTGCACCATTTTGGTGCCCTCCTCTGGACAGCCTCCACTCTGTCTATGTCTTTGCGGAGATGGGGTCTCCAGAAATGCACACAGTACTCCAGATGAGGTCTCACCAACTGTCTGTACAGAGGGATAACAACTTCCTGTTTTCTACTATTGATGCCTCTCCCTATGCATCCCAGTATCCCCCCAACCTTCCTTACTGCCTTCTCACATTGCTTGCCCACCTTTGGGTCATGTGATATAATTACCCCCAGGTCCCTTTCCATTTTTACTGTTGTCAGTATCTCACCCCCATTGTGTACTCTTCCCCTGGGTTTTTGTTTCCCAGGTGCATTACCTTGCACTTCTTTGCACAGAATCTGAGCTGCCATACATCTGACCATTCCTCCAACCTTGCCAAGTCCCTTCTCATCCTTTCCACTTCATCTTGTGTATCAACCCTGTTGCAGATCTTTGTGTCGTCTGCAAAGAGATATACTTTTCCTTCCAGTTCCTCTGCAATGTCACTTTTTAAGACATTAAAAAGGACCGGTCCTAGTACTGAACCATGTGGTACCCCGCTAGTAACCCTCCATTCTTCATTGTGGACTCCATTTACTACTACCCTTTGCGTCCTGTTGACTTGCCAATTTTTTATCCAGATTACCACCTTGGGACCCACTCCAAGGCTGGCTAACTTGTGTATTAATCTTTTGTGTGGGACTGTGTCAAATGCCTTGCTAAAATCTAGGTAGGCCATATCTACAGCCCCTCCCTGGTCTACTACTTTAGTTACCCAGTCAAAGAAATCTATTAGATTCGTCTGACATAACCTTCCCATCATGAATCCATGCTGCCTTGGGTCCTGTGCCCCACTGGCCTCTAGGTACTCAACAGTTCTTTCCTTCAAAAGTGATTCCATCTTTTTCCCTACCACTGAGGTCAAACTAACTGGTCTGTAGTTTCCTGCCTCTGTCCTGCTCCAACTTTTGTGAAGAGGAATCACATCTGCCCTCCTCCAGTCCTCAGGTACCACCCCATCCTCCCATGATTTGTTAAAGAGAGTAATCAGCGGTGTCACTAGAATTCTTGGGTGAATCCCATCAGGCCCCATTGCTTTGTCCACCTTCAATTTTATTAGTTCTTTCAGAACCCTTTCTTCTGTAAATGGACTGGTATCGACCCCCGTCTTCAGAGTGTTTCTCTTGTTTGGTTTAGGTACCTCCCCTTCTTCTTCCTTTGTGAATACTGAGCAGAAATATTCATTCAGTATCCCTGCTTTTTCACTGTCACCCTCTACCCGCATTCCTTCCCCTTTATTAAGCCTCAGTATCCCTCCTTTGGTCTTTCTTCACTCCCTAATGTACCTATAAAAGGTCTTATCCCCCTTCTTAACAGAGTTGGCTATCCTTTCCTCGGTTTGGGCCTTTGCTATTCTGACTGCCTTCCCTGCCTCTTTCTGCTTTAACTGATAAAGTTCTCTGTCCTGCTCCTTCTGTGTTTCCTTATATTTCCTGAATGCTATCTTTTTTCTCCTTAACCTTCCTGCCACCTCTTTTGAGAACCATAGCGTTTTTTTTCTTCATTGTGTTTTGTTGATTTGCTTTACACAAAGGCTTGTTGCCTCTGTGATGACTGTTTTGATTACTCCCCATAGTTCCTCCACCCCTCTTTCTTGCCTGTTTGCTAGTGCTTTTCTGAGGCACTTTCTCATTTTCCCAAAGTCAGCCCTCCTAAAGTCCAATACTCTTGCTTTTGTATGACTTGATTGTATGGCTGTGTTTATCGTGAACCACACTGTTTGGTGGTCGCTTGTTCCCAGATGGCTACCCACTTCTAAATCTGAGATTCTTTCTCCATCCCCATCTGAGAGTAGCAGGTCTAAGATTGCTCCCTCCTGAGTGGGTTCCAGTATTAGTTGTCTGAGGCATGCCCCCTGTAGGGCATCAAGAATGACCATGGTCTTGTATGTGCCTGCAGCAAAGGTGCTCCAGTTAACATCTGGCATATTCAGGTCCCCCATCAACCATAGCTCCCCTTTTTCTGCCATTCTAAGGAAGCCTTCTATCATTTTCTTGTCCATTCCCTCCCCCTGAGATGGGGGTCTGTATGCAACCCCCATGCGGATTGTGGTGCCATTTCCTGTTTCAGTGGTGACTGAGAGTGCCTCATCTGCTCCCTGTTTACTCTCTAGTTCTGTTGCTTTGATCCCTTCCTTTACATAGAGAGCTACTTCTCCTCCTCCTCTTTTACCCTCCCTGTCCCTCCTGTAGATTGTGTATCCTGGTATGTTGACATCCCAGTCATAGTTCTCTGTGTACCATGTTTCTGTGACTGCACAATATCCAGGCAACCCTCTTCCATCAAGGCCACTAGTTCAGGGAGCTTGTTACACAGACTACAGGCATTGGTACTCATCACCCTCCACTTTTTGATGGCCTTACCCCTTTTAGCCCCATTCCTGTCCTTACTGCCTTTGCCTTTTTTTTTTTTTTACATTTACCTCTGTCCTTCTCCCTAATGACTTCTCTATCTTGGTGTTTACCTCACTAATTACCATGTTTTGTGAGGGGAGGCTGGGATTTCCCTGCTTCTTTTCAGTGCTTCCCCCTTGGCTAGTTTAAATGCTTGCCAATGAAGCATTTAAACCTCTCACCTAGGATCCTGGTTCCCCCTCCGGACAGATGCAGACCATCGCACCAGTATTGGTCTGCATCCCTCCAGGTGGCTCCCCAGTCCCTAATGAAGCCAAAACCCTGAGCTCCACACCAGTTTTTCAACCATTTATTGAATTCCCTGGTGAGGAGTACCCTAGCATCACCCTTGCCATAGACAGGCAGCTCCTCCGAGAAGGTTACCATATGCGCTACTTGTCTAAGGCCCCTCCCCAGCTCTACAAACTCCTCTTGCACTACTCTGATCCCATTCCTAGCCAGGTCATTTGTCCCTAGGTGGACAATGACATCCAGCTCCCTCCCTTGTGCAGCTGCTCCACGATCCTGAGGATTAGCTTCCTGTCCCTCAAGCCGTGGCGCCAGGCAGGCACCTTACCTCCTCTCCCCTTCCTTCCCATTTCTACCCCCTAATGATTGAGTACCCCACCAGAAGTTGTTTCCTTCCCCTGTGGGTCTCCTTTGTGAAGGTTCCCAGCATCCTCTTTGGTCTCCACTGCAGGTGCCTCCGTAGAGGAATCACTATCCACCAAAGAAGTGAATGAATTGTGGAGAAGTACAGCTGGAGGGAAGCAACTCTGTTCCACCACCCTCTCCCTCCCTGAGCCCACCCTGGTCCAGCCTCTCCTCTTTCTTGGCAACCTCTGAGGTAGTGGCATTGGCCCTGGTGGTCCCTGGATGGGGGAGGAGGTTTCTCGAATCCTAGCAAGGTCAGCCTGGAGATGGGTAACCTCCTCCCTCAGACCAGAGAGGTGCCTGCAAATAGGGCAGTATCACAGCCTCCAGAATGTCTCCTGGAACACTGCTGCCCCACAGCCATTGCATTGCACCACTCCTATCATGTCTTATTTTGTGTCTCCTCTCCTGTTTCTCTGTATGCTTACTCTCTCCTCTTCTTACAACTTTCACCCTTCCTGTTCTGGGACAACAACTTCCTATATTCTTCAGTAGCCTCCTTCTCTTCCTTGCTCAGTGTCAGACCACCACCAGCTGGGGGAGGGAGAGTGAGCTTTTTTCCTTTGTGGTTGACAAAACCAGTGTTTCTCTGTGATCCTTCCCTTCCTACTGCCAAACAGGAAGTTCCTGTTGACAGTCAAATCCAGTGGCTATAAAAGTAGAACTGGCTTAGGGTGGAGGGATGAGATGGAGGGCAATTAGTAAGAAAAACGGCTAGCAACAGGAAGTTGTAATTTGTGTCCACACCCCCAATTAAGCTCTCTCTCTCCTCCTACTGGTTTAGCAAAGTAAGTTGATACAGTACCTTTCCCAGCACAGAACACACATCGACTTTCTTTCTTTTCTTAACCCTAAATAAGACCCCTTGTACTTCTAATAAAGTATCTGTCTGCTTAATCTCAACAGACACTGACTCCTGCTGAGATATAAGTGTTAAATTAATAAGAAAATGTAGCTTGTAGATGTAGATAGAAAGGGGATATTACTCCTACTTCTTTCTGGTGCCCAAAAAGATGGACAATCTGAGGCCTATCCTGGACCTCAGCCTGCTGAACCTCTTCATCGAGTACAAGAGGTTCCGCATGCTAACTGTCCAGGGACTCTTACCTCTGCTCCACCAGAACCAATGGCTATGTTCACTGGACATGCAGGATGTTTACCTGCACATTCCTATCCTCCAGGCCCACCGCCATTTTCTTCGGTTCACCTTCCAGGGGAACCACTACCAATTCAAGGTTCTTCCTTTTGGCTTGTTGTCAGCACCTCAGGTTTTTACCAAGTGCCTGCGGCCTTGCACCTCAAGAGAATTTATGTGTTCCCATATCTGGATGACTGGCTGTTGTCAGCTCCATCCCAGGACAGTCTACTGGAGTCTCTCTCCACCACCCTGGACCTCTTCTCCCTACTCGGCATCACTGCAAACTATCCCAGGTCTCAGCTTTCACCCTCCCAGCACCTCCAGTTCATTGGAGCAGTGTTGGATACAGTCCATTCCAGGGCCTTCTTGTCTCAGGACAGGGCGGAAACCTTGATACAGCAGGCCTTGTCTGTGTCCATCTCTCGCTTGACAACAGCCTGTTCTGTTCTCCATCTGTTAGGTTTAATGGCAGCTGCCATTTCCACAGTTCTGTTTGCCAGACTGCATATGAGGGTGACCCAGTGGACTCTCAGGGTCCAGTGGGATCAGCGTTCGGATGATCTGTACCACAGGGTCCTGGTCTCCAGCAGCATGAAGAGGGATCTTTGTGGTGGCAGGAGTTATCCAACCTTTCCACTCCCCGTCTCCTTCCATGACCTTCACGATGGATGCCTCAGGTCAGGGAGCCCACCTAAGAGACCATCAAACCCAGGGGAGATAGTCCCCGCAAGAAGAACATCTGCACATAAACATCTTGGAGATGAGAGCAGTGCTCTATGCCCTACAGGCATTTAAAGCCCTCTTACATCTGGGAACACTTCTCATCCAGACCGACAATACTGCCGTGGGCTGGTGCATAAACAGGGAGGCACCTGATCGTACCCCTTCTGTAGGGAGGCGATGCTTGTGTAGTACTGGGCAGTCCAGCATGGCCTGTCTTTGACAGCAGTCCATGTCCTGGGAGTAAACAACGTCCTGGCAGACTGTCTCAGCCACACTGTCACATGGGCTCATGAGTGGGAGCTAAGACGAGGTAGTGGAAGATCTTTTCAATCTATGGGGACGGCCAGAGCTGGATCTATTTGTCTCCCCATCCAACGTAAAACTACCCAGCTTTTGCTTGCTCGTTTCCGGGCGTGGTGTTTTCTGGCAAGACACACTGTCTTTTTGTTGGACAGGGAGGTTCCTGTACAACTTTCCTCCTTTTCCAGTTCTACAGACGATACTGCTGAAGCTTCAAGCAGAAGGCACTCACATGATCCTCATTGCTCCCCTCTGGCCGTGGCAGATCTGGTTCCCACTGCTACAGCAGTTGACATCGGAACCCCCAGTACCTCTTTCTCTCTTACCTGACCTTCTACACAGGAACAGGGCAGCCTGGTGCATCCGAGCTGCAAGTCTCTTCACTTACATGCATGGCACCTCTGGATGTAGCTGTTTCATGATTTGGTATCTCCTTGAGTGTCGCCCAGGTTCTAGTGGAGGCCAGAAAGCCTTCCACCAGATCCACATATGTAATCAAGTGGAAGAGATTCGCCATTTGAGCAACAACCAAGGGCCTGAACCCTTTTTCTTGCTCGGCGCCCCAGGTCGTAAAGTACCTATTTATTTATTTATTTATTTGCTTTTGGTAACCAGGTAAACACACTAGACAGCCAAGTGCCTATTTTCAGGTGCAACCCAGGAGAGTTGCAAGGTATCCATGAAACAAATACAGAGTCGTGGTTACATACAGTAGCCACATGCTCCAACAGTGAACAGTGGATAAAACAGCTTAAGGTACATACAGGCTCAAAGAACATCGTGGGGAGGTAGAAAAACATCAAGACATAACCTAGAAATTAGAATAAAAGAACAACTCTAACAGTGGCAGCCTCAGAATTGTTTGGAGCACACCTGTACACTCTGGCCAGACCTGTACACCTAACGTGACAGAGAGACTCAGTGCTGGACAGGGGGCGGTTAGGGATACTGAACAGTAATGACGCTCCACCTGGGCGGTAAGTGCCTAAAGAGGGGGTACCAGCAGAGGTAATAGGGCTATGAGACTGGGCATTATGCGGCACACAGGCAGGTAGCTCCAGCTTTTAGGAAGTTCCAGAGGGATGTTTTGAAGGAGGGATGGGAGGGGGAGGCACGAACTTGGGCCAGAAGGGAGCTCCACATTTTAGGCACGTGAATGGTGAATGCCTGATCACCAGCGAGGGTGCGGGTCTTGGGGTCCAGGCAGGCCTGGAATGCACAAGACCTGAGGTGGTAGACAGGGGAGGCATGTTTCAGGGGAAGGGTGAGCGAAGCAGGAGTGGCCATTCTAACTATATTATCAATGAAGTTGTCTAGGATGTAGGTGCGGTGTTATTCAGGGGGAAGTCATTCCAGACGAGAGTAGAGCATACAGCAATGCGTGAGACGGGGAACTGAGAGTGCGAAGCAGCTTATGTTGTTGTAAGTGGTGTCCCTTTTAGCAAGGCTTGAGGATGGGACAGGAGCAAAGGCAACGAGCCCGTAAGAGAGTGTGGGAAGTAGTATCCCCTAGCTATAGCAAGCCGAGCAGTGGGGGTAAGGCAGTCTTTAGCTCTATAGGCTAGGCCGAGCTTGCTGTTTGTCGTGTTACAAATGTTCCTAATGTGATAGGAGAGATCCAATTGAGGATCGAGGGTAACTCCTAGGTACCTGGCAGAGTCAGTTGTCAGCAGGAGGGAGTCACTAGACCCATATATTTTGAGGGGCGTCATGCAGGAGGAGGTTTTGGCCGTGGAGCCAAAGAGGATGGCCTGAGTTTTCTTCATGTTGGCTGTCAGTTTGCGGCCATCAAGCCATTTCCGGATAAGGGAGAAGTCAGAGTTGAGCTGGGTGTTGATGCTGGTGGCATCATGCGAACTGGCTAGATGACCAGGTCATCCGCGTAAAGGGTTAGGTGCCCTTTTGTAGTGGCAGAGGGCAAATCATTGATGAACAGGGAGAACAGGATGGGTCCAAGGACGGACCCTTGGGGTACCCCACTCTTCACAGGTGAGAGGGTTTGATTAAAACAGGTGAGTTGCTGCCTACCTCTGAGGTAGTTGGAGAACCAGTCAAGGGCATGGAGGGATAATCCGTGAGTCTGCAGGGTGGGGGGGGTGGTCCACACGATCAAAGGCTTTGGAAAGATCAACAAATATAGCCCCAGTCAGTTTGCCTTGGTCGGTTGCGGACCTGGTCTTGGAGGTGACCACAGCAAGAGCTGTCGAAGTGCTGTGGCCTTTTCTGAAACCGTGCTGAGATGGGGAAAGGACATCGTATCCCTGGAGGTAGTGGGAAAGTTGCAAGGCAACGGCCTTTTCTAGGAACTTGCAGGCGGATGATAGTATGGCAATGGGGCAATAATTATTAACATCTTTAGGGTCACCATGTTTAAGGACAGGGACAACCTTGGCAACCTTCCATATGTCAGGGATGATCCCTGAGATAAGTGAGGCATTGAAGATGTGAGCAACTGGTTGGGCAAGGAGAGGAGCCCCCAGGCTGAGTAGTTTAGGTTCTAGGCTGTCATGTCCCACTCCTGTGTGGTGAGAGAGACCCGGCAGGAGTTCCTGGGTCTCGGCAACAGTGATCCTTTTAAGGTAGAAAGGTGGACAGGGGGTGGGGTGGGGGCCCGCAAACCAGTATAGGGGCTGAGGGCGGAGGGGTGGAAGCTGGCAGGTCAGTGAACATGCGGTTAAAAGAAGTGGCAATGGTTAGGGGGTTATTGCAGTTGGTTCCCCCGATGAGCATGTCAGTGACTTGCTCCTTGGCCGACCCCCCCCCGACTAGGTTTTTTACGTTTTTCCAGAAGCTCCGAGGGTCATTTGCCAAGGCAAGCAGGGCAGTGCTGCAGTACTCACTTTTTGCAGTATGTATGGCCCGTTTACAGGAGTTCCTTAGTTGGTGATACTCCAGGAGGTCGTTTTGGTTGCGAGAGAGCATGTGTTTTACCCAGGACTTATCTCGCCGTTTCATAAGGGAGAGAAGACCGCTGTGGAGCCACTTCGTGACTGTACCTCTTACTCTCCTCTTAGAGAGGGGTGCATGCCTATTTTGCAGTGGGACAAATGCTGCAAGAAAGTGGTCTAGGGCTTCGACGGGGTCATTTGTATCAGTGACGCAGGACCAGTCAACTCCTTGTAGGCCCTCAAGGTAGTTATTAATTATGAGTTTCGAGTAGTCCCACATTTGGATCACTCTACAGGGGACTTTGGACGGGTTAGAGCCCCACATGCAGTAGATAGGCGAGTGGTCGGAGATGGAGTATCCCTGAGTGGACAATTCTGTCGAGTCGGTTGCTCATTACCCAATCAATGAGCATACCATTGTCACCACAATTGGAGAGCCTAGTAGGTTCCGTGATGACCTGACTGAGGGCAAGGCCAGAGAGCAGAGGCTCAGACTGCTTAGAATTGGGCCCCAGCCAGTTGAGGTTTATGTCTCCTAGGATGAGGAGCTCATTTGAGCCAACCTTGTCCCTAAGTTGCTCAAGTGGGGATGAGAGCCCCGGCATGCCCCCCTTTGGTGGGTTATAGGTGCAAACAAGATGCACCTTTTTAGTATTCTCAAGTAGTAGGAGTGTGTGGAGAAACTCACAGGGTTGGGGTGTCAGGGGTAGATGTGCAATGATGGACACATTCAGGTGCACCTTATAGTATATGAGCACTCCCCCATCGCATTTACTGCCAGCCCTGTTGAGCCGGACAAGGCTGTAGCCCGGGAGGGAGCAGGCAGAGTCAGGGGTGCATGGCTTAAGCCACGTTTCAGTGATGCCCAAAATGTCAGGCTTATAGAAGGCAGCCCAAGCAGTTACTGTAGCTCAGCAATGTTTTGTAGGAGGCTGCAGATGTTAAGGTGGGCTATTTTTAGGATTTTGGCCACCCCCCAGGCAGGGGGGGGGCTTGTAGGAGGCCGGGGGGGGCAGGGAGACCCAGGCTGCTGGCTGTGTGACCCGCCCGAGCAAGAGGGGCCATGTTACTGGGTAGTGAGCTGGCCGGAAGTCATGTACTGCGAGGGAAAGGACCCAAATAGAGGGATAAACCGGGCAGAGTTGGCTGCAGCAGGCAGAAGAGGAAGGAAGGTTAGGGATGCAGGCAAGCAGGCAGGCAGGAAATTACTAGGAGGGGGGCCAGAGCATGGAACTAGGGCCGCAGGTAGGGCTGTGAGTTGGAGGGAATAGCAATACAAGGTGGGAGGGGACTAGCAGTGAAAATGAAAGGGAGGTGATCTCAACTGTGAAGGCTTACAGGAATTGAAAGTGGAAGTACACGAGGAAGTATAAATGCCCATAGTGGTGAGACTGTATAGCCTGCCAATGGAAAAATGGGCTGATAGGTTTTCAGCCAACACGTGACCACTGCTATAAATTGGAGGGACGACCAACACGTGATCACTGCTATAAACTGGAGTGATGACCATGGGTGGTGGTGGGGGCGGTGGGGCAGCCGGCACAGCCGGTGGGGCCAGAACCTCACACAGCACAAGCCCGTGAGACACAGGCAGTGAGGCAAAGACGACTGGGCCAGGCGTGCTGGCAATGTGGAGGCTCAATGACACAGAATTGCAGTTCAAGGTAGGAAATTCCCAGCGAATTACAGTCCAATGTAAGGAAAAGACTCCCAGAGGTTGGAATCGGGAGTCACTAAACCGCATGCCCCACAGGTCTTGTAGCTGGGTTACCTGTATGTCCGTCGGTGTCTCGGGGGTGGGGGTGGGGAGGGCCAGTCCAGGCAGCCCTGGTGACCTCAGATCCCTCGTTGGACCGTGCACCCTGTAGAAGATAGGAGAATAAGTATGAACACTTTATACTGTAGAGTTGATGGGGAGGGGAGAAGAACTAGGACTACAAGTGGGGCGGAGTAAGGGGAGAGCAGCTTAGGCAGGTACAGGCGTATAGAGGTAATTAACTTCAGTATGAATTAGACAAATTTAACCTTAAGCCCTTAGCGAGTGAGTGATACATAAACACTCTCAGCCCTGCATAATTAAACAATAAGCTTGCAAACACACTGTAGATACGAACTGAATAAAACTTTTCTGTGTGGGTGACTTTATAACAAGCTAGCTGGCCCGTAATGCTAAGGAAATACATAAACAATCTCAGCCCTGTATAATTAAACAATAAGCTTGCAATAATACTGTAGATACGAATTGAATAAAACTTTTCTGTGCGAGTGACTTTATAACAAGCTAGCTGGCTGGTAAAGCTAAGGAAAAGCCATGATGTAAGGCTACCCAGGCGATTAAAATGGCTGGCATAGAAGCGAGGCAAATATACAGCTGAAGTGGATATAGCTGAGCATTAGGTGCACAAACTTTAAATCACAGCCCTGTTGCAAGGCGAGTATGAAATTGTAGGGCTACCTGGGCGATTAAAATGGCTGGCTTAGAAACGAGGCACATGTACAGCCGAGATGGATGTAGCTGAGCATTAGGTGCACAGATTTTAAGTCACAGCCCTGTTACAAGGCGAATATGCCACCCATGAGGCTTGTGCGTTTTGGAAATTACGGCCTTCAATAGAATGCACAGATTCATGGCAACTACGCAGCAAGTAACAGCAGAATGGCTACTGTTGTAACCCCTAGATGGCGCTATCCCAGGGGCTACTACCCCTGCCTGATTTGCCACTAACAGGTTGAGGGGCCTGGATCCAATGGCGGGTGCCTCCACCCAGAGGTCAGGGTTTGCAATAGTTAAACTAACTTGGTCACAGCCCTCTGGGACACTGCAACCCCCCTTTCTTCCCACTAGTGGCCCACACAATATATCAGAATTACCTTCACAGTATACACTTACCCCCAGGTCTGGTTCCGGCACTGGGACCTCCTGTGAAATGAGATACAGTGCAACAATCACAGTACAGTACTTTAACATAGACAAATACCTCAGGCAGTATAACTTTGCTGAAACAAGCAGCTCTGATTTATTTGGGGATATAACAAGGACAGGGAAATCAGGTTAATTAGCTTATCACTCTAATAATCTACCTATGGCTCTGTGCAGGCCTATCCCTATCAGTTACTGTCCTAGGTGCTCAAGCCCTAGTGGCTAGTCAAACCGTGGCAGCTGGTGGGGCCCTTTCACACAGAGAAAAGGAGAATTAAACAGTCAGCAGTACAGTAATTCCATTTGGATTTAATGTGGCAATTCAACAGGAGCAACCCTGAATTAGTACTCACGACCTCCAAATAAGATAGGGTCCTTCAATGTCAGCAGGGCTCACTTGAGGTACACAAACCTCTTCACACATCCATATAAAAGAAAGTACTATACCAGGCAGGCTGCATCTGTATCCCGATCGCAATTACTGCACAATACCGGGAGAACACACAGCAGATTCAGTTCCTGACAGACCGAGTGCAATTTTCAGCAATTCTTCCAGTCTTCTACAGGGTGAGCCTGGTTTCTACTCTTCAGAGATCCTTTGATTCTTTTCACAGGACGGATTCAGTCCTAACAAGCTGTTACACAAGCTGCAGACGGAACTCTGGGCCTTACACGTTTTTGACTAAAACTGCACACTGAAAAAGCACAGGGCTCCTTCCTTCTTCACTGCAAAGCTCAACTGAACTCCAACTGGCCGAAACGGGCACTTCCTTTGAGTTCCTCCCAGTTCTTGACTGGATTGGCTGTCACTCACAATAGACTGCTGCTGTTGGTCCAAAAAGGCACTGAAGTCTAAACTACATCTCCCAGAGTCACTGCCCATACAATCCTCTTGTGGCTGGCTCAGATTATGAGTCCAAGTTCTGATTCGTCAAGGCATCATTTTAGAGCTAGCTTACCCCACACTGATTGGTCCAGTTCAGCAGTTCAAAACTAGAATGGGAACTAGCAGACACAGTTCTGACTGCAAAGAAAGCAGGTTAGACAAACTGTAATTTCATTATTACTCTAAATAATTTCTGGCAAACAGTTACATCTTTCAGATAGGTTCCTTTGCACTCCTAGATGACTGCAAAAATAAGTGAATTGGCAGCAGCTCGAGTGGTACTCAGAGAAGCACACAGTCCCCCATACAAACTAATTATGTCTGCAAGCAGACAGCTCTTAAGAGACAGTACCAGAGGCTCTAAAACACTCACTGATAAATGGCTTAAATGCCAAACACCATTCAGGCTTGGAGCATTCAAGCAAGCTCCTGGAAGTCTTTTGGGAACCCCCATTTGCAGGGGTTACACCCTTCCTAGCCTGGGAAAGCTTGGCGTCCGCGTCAAGCAAGTACCATAAGTTTCAACTGCAACCATATACATTTGCATTAGGCTCGCACATGTAATCATCAGTCAATATATCATTTTACAAGAACACATTTCTGAAACATTGCAGTACGTCCTCTTTACACAGTATTACATACATTGTACCATAACTCAAGTTATTACCTCTTGTACATGAAACCTGAAGAGAGGCCCTTCCTATCAGTTACCTTGGGGCTGGATGGGGCAAGGGCACCATATAGAGGAAACACAAGTAACTGGAGTTAGCACTGATGCTCAGTTTGGGCAATGAGCTCGGGGACACATACACTCTTTATGGACAACATTGAGAGGCAAGTCCACAGGCCTCCCAAGTGAATCATAACTGAGGTGCACCACAGGCTTTACAGCTCGACCAGTCTTTCTAGGGGAACTGTTATAGTCTCTGCACTCTGAGCCTCATTTTCAGCATTGTCCTCACTTGTCAGGAGTCTCCATGGGGGTAGAGAGGCTAGAACCTGGGGCACTTTCAGCTCCAGGAGTTACAGTTCTGAGTCCACAACATTTGGCTCGCATGGAGAGCTTTCGGACACTGGCAGTGGACTGTCAGGGCACTCAAAATACTCTTCTTGTTCGAGTGTATCACCAGTCTGCCCCAATCTATCATTTTCCTCCCTGAAAGCTCAAACAGTTCAACCATGCACAATGATTCCATTTCATCTGATCTGATGCTTTGCACTTCACTTTCTGGGAGCATTGGCTCCAGGGATGAAGCTGAGGGCTTAGACAGTCCAGAAGGCCCAGCTTTGTCTCCAGTATTGACTAGGGGATTGCCCGAAACAATTGACTCAGTTCGTAGAAGGATAGTATTCAAAGTCACTCTCACTTTCTTCCGATATGGACTGACAGTCATGCTCAACTGGGACTTGTGGAGGAACACTTTAACTTTGCTTCTGTAGGTGCAGACTTTCTTGATCTTTTCTTAGCAGCAGCTCTAGTCACTGGTCAGAGGGGCATCTTCTAGGGGCTCAGACTCAATTAAGATTTGTCCAATGGGCAGTAAATGATTTCTATGCATTGTTTTACATCTTTTGAATTATTCTCAGGCCTTACTTTGTACACTGGCAGATCATCTAGTTTGCCCACTACAATGTGAGGGAGATGGTGCCATCTGTCAGCAATCTTGTGCTTGCCATGCAGTCCAGATTTCTAGCAATACCCGATCTCCCTCCTGGAGTTCCTGTGCTTTCACCTTTTTATCATACCTTTCTTTGTTGGCCAGATTTCTTTTGGCAGCCATGGTTTGAGCCAGTTAGTAGCATGAGTTAGCTGGGCCTTTAACTTTTGCACATACTGTAAATAGTTGTCAGCTTGAACCCCATCAGGAGAGACCCCAAAACACACATCTACTGGTAGTCGAGCTTCTCTTCCAAACATCAGGCGGTGGGGAGAATCCAGTGGCATCACTTTTGGTGCAGTTATAAGCATGTACCAGGGTGCTAATTTGTTGGCTCCATCTAGGCTTGTCCTTTGGGTGCAGGGTGCCTAGCATATCTAGCAAAGTGCGGTTGAAGCGTTCAGGCTGTGGGTCCCCTGGGGGTAGTGAAGTGGTTCTGGACTTCGCACTCCCACAGAGAAAGCATCTCTTTGATCAGGCGACTCTCAAAGTCTCTCCTTGATCAGAATGGATTCTTTGTGGAGCCCATAGTGAACAAAAAGTTTTCTACAAGTACTTTGGCTACAGTGGATGCTTTCTGGTCTTTGGTGGGAAAGCTTGGGCATATCTCGTGAAATGGTCAGTGACCACCAGCACATTACTGATATTTCTTTGATCTGACTCCAAACTTAGAAAATCAATACAGACCAGCTCCATGGGTGCACTGGTGGTTATGTTAACAAGGGGCAGCCCTCTGAGGCAAAAGCTTTCCTCTGTAACTAGCGACTACAAGTTCGAATGTGTTGCTCCACATCAGCCCCATCTTAGGCCAATAGAATCTGGATCTCACCAAGTCAAGTGTTCTGTCTATACCAAGGTGCCCCATGTGGTTGTGCAAGGACCTCAATACTGAGTCTCAGAAGGCAGTGGGCAGCACTAGTTGTTGTTTGTCTACTTGTCCCCTCTGTCTACTGTTTCTCTGTATAACAGTTTATTGATCAGTTTCAACTTAGGACCTTCTTTGTATAACAGTGCAGTTCTCAAATCAGTGGGCGTAATTTGGACACATCTTTTCCTGCATAGAGGCTTCTAAAGCTGCTTTGATCATGGGATCGGAGTTGAGCCACTGAATACTGTCATTGTCCAGCTGAGGCAGTGCACCAATGTCTATTGCAGAAAAGTGGCAATAAGCAGCAGGTATGCAATTCTCAGAGGCTCCAAGCAATCCACCATGCAGTCCACTCGTCCGTGGACATTTGTTCCTCCTGTCAAACTTCGGCAGAGTGCCGAATGTCAGGTTCTGCCAGTCGGACCCAATCATTCTGGGAAACAGGCCTCCGGGAGAGCATCAGCATCTATGTGGTTCAGACCTGCTCGAGTATCCGAGCATAGTCATATGTAGATAATGCAGAAAGCCACCTATGGCCAGTGGCATCCAACTTAGCTGAGGTCTGCACATAGGTCAAAGGATTATTGTCAGTTTTACTAGTATTTTAGCCCCATACAAGTACTCATGGAATTGGTCAACAATAGCCCACTTCAAAGCTAGGAACTCTAACTTATGTACAGGATAGTTCTTTTCGGATGGGGTCAGGCTTCTACTGGCAAAGGCCACTGGTCTCAGGCCATTCTCGTGCTCTTGGTACAACACAGCCCCCAACCCTTGCAAGCTAGCATCAGTGTGCAGGGCGTAAGGTTTTCTTGGATCGGCATAGGCCAGCACTGGAGCATGGGTAAGTTGATATATGATCTCATGAAAAGCAGTCTCACAATCAGGAGTCCAGCGGACCCCAAATACTTCACTCGATGAAAATACACTCTTTCAGTCTTGAGGGATGCTGACTTTTGGTATTTTTGTGGGTTGGGGATACCCTTGAGTAAGAGTTAAGTAAAGGCGGATCACTCTTGAATAGTCCTTGATGAAGCGCCGATAATAACCACAGAATCCCAGGAATCTTTGCAGTTCTTTTAGATTTTGGGCTGTGGCCAGGTGGTCAAGGCCTCAACTTTACTTGGGTCGGTCTCTATTCCCTCGGTGGATACTATGTCCCACATACTTTACTGATGTTTGAAAAAATTGACACTTATCAATGGACAGTTTGGCCAAAGTCCTCCAGTCGGTCAATACGTAAATAATCTGCTCTCATGTTCCTCCAGTGAGCTGCCAAACACAATAACATCATCTAGGTATACCAGGCACTCTAGTAGTTCATGTCCCCACTGCACGCCT
Organism: Neoceratodus forsteri; assembly: GCA_016271365.2. Classification (NCBI taxonomy): domain Eukaryota; kingdom Metazoa; phylum Chordata; order Ceratodontiformes; family Ceratodontidae; genus Neoceratodus; species Neoceratodus forsteri. Next base: position 1,614,108,557 of record CM057453.1, read on the forward strand.
CCATCAATCGTTGAAAAGTGGCTGGGCACCTGAAATCCCTTGAGGCATCCTCATGAATTCATAGAAATAGCGGACAGATAAAGGCTGTCTTTCACGGTCACTCTGGGGCCATCGAGGATCTGATAGTACCCACTGCGGAGATCCTTTACAGAGAACCACTTGCTCCCGTTTAGGCAGTCAAAGCATCCTGAATCGGGGCATTGTGTACTGATCAGGGATAGTCCGCCGGTTTAAGGTGCGATAATCCACACATCCTTACTGTTCCATTCTTTTTCCTCACTACCACAATGGGGAAGCATAAGGGCTTCTGGATTCTTGTATTACACACAGCTAACATCTCTTGCAGATGCCGCTCTCACATCATCTATGTCAGCAGGTGCCAGGCGTGAGACCTCTCACGAAATGGTCTTCGTCATGCAGCGCGATATTGTGCTCAACTCCTTACCCGCATCCTACATCCCATTCCTTTAAAGAAAACACCTGGTCTCTCTGGGCAAGCTTCTCACTGATCTTCACTTTCCATTCAGCTGGCAGCGAGAGTCGCCCGAAATCAAACAAGTCAGGCGTTACTCTGTCATTCTTCCTTGAACTCTTGCTGCTGGGTAGCACTGCAGTGTCTGCACAATGCACATTAGCCAGGATGCAACCTCTGTTTACTCGAATGTCTCTTTCAGACACATTATGAACTTGGACCATTACCCTTCTGGCATAAGCATGGGCTCTAGCGGGCAAAATACTAGGCTTGACCAGCAGTCCCTCTGGCAATTTTCCATCGCCTGGTGCATCCAACATTAATATTTTATTCTTAACATCCTTTCTGATACGGACCTCTCCCTGTAAGGTACACTGGGCATTTGCGCCAGGATCAGAGACTCAGGATCCTTCTTCCATACAATTCCGACCGGTTCCTCTGGTTCTGTTTTTCAGCATCTCTGTGCCTCATAGGCCTTCTTAATTAAAGCGGAACTCTTAAAGCTCTACTAGTCTTTGACCCCTGTTTTTCATAACACAACTGTGCCAGCCTTCCGAACATATGAGCATTTGTTCCAATCAACAAGGACACCATCATACAGTCCAGTGGGGGACACACTAAGGCTAGGGTCTCTACTTGTTCGGCCACTCCAGCCACGGAGGTGGGGAAAGACAGCCAAATTCGGATATACCCGGAATAGGGGTAGGCCTTCTCACTTAACCCCCATACATGCAGTCCTTCTAATGGTTGTAAGGGTATGTCTGACAAATGCTTCTGATACCAATCTTGGAACATAATTGTCACTTGGGAGCCACTGTCTAATATAGCTCTTGTAGACACTCCGTTCACCTTTACAGTGGTCTCCATGGAGGGACCCACTATTCTGGACCAGTCTGGAGGCGGTAGTGGGGCCTGGGCAGCTGACCTTGCCACAAAGGACGTGAATTAGCATTTTTTGGTGCCCTCACTGGGATCATGTCGTGCACCTCTTAACCACTGATTTCTTCTCGAAGCTCTCCTTGTAGCCTATATGCAACTTTGTCAGTGTCTTTTGGGGACTGGCATTCCCTTTCATGTGCCCATCTTTCCCACAATTATAGCAAAACATACTTTCTGGAGTTTGAGCTGGCCGAGGCGCCACACTGGGAGCCAGGGCGGGGGTATTACTAACTGGAAACTTGGTGCCATCTCTGTCTGACGTGATAAGCATTTGGAGACATCTGGTCAGTTTCTCCACTTCCATGGTCAAGGAATCGAGTTCAGGCTGTTATCAGCAGGAGATACATGGTGGGTACCCCACCCCATAGCAGATGCAGTCGGATATAGGTCAGGGCCCGTACTTGCAGGCGTGGCCTTCATAAAAGGACTGTTTTTGAATTCCCGGATCTCTCTCAACAGTTCGCCCCATTGTGACATATCTTTTTCCTTGTCAGAGCACTCATTGACTGCCAACCTCTGCCCCTGAACTTCACTTGATGGGTCACCCTCAGTCACTCGGGTCGTAGCCGCAGCTATTGGTGCAGGTCCCTCCCGAGGTCGTCTTTTCTCAACTCCTCAATTTCTCTCATTAACTCATCATAGGAGGGTGGGGATTCAGTCGATCTGCCAGGTGTAACTGAAGCAACAGAGTTCTGAGAAGGGGCAGACTTAGGATCCTGTCCAGCCTGGTTCGGTCCAGTTCAATCGCTGGCAAACTACCTTTTCTGAGGGCATTCTTGCAACAATTTTTCCAGCCGAGATACATACACAGACAACAACTCCCCTTGGTACTGTTGTGCATCTCTTACTCTCCACCATAGGTCCTCATCAGAATCTGGGCTCCCATACATTCTCCAAGGCCTCAAGATAGGCCTGTGCAGTCGCTTCAGGGTTACTGGCCCGTTTGCTTGCGGATGGTAGCCAGGGCAGGACCCTGAGGCTCTCACTAACCCTCTTCGCTTTTCACCTTCCGAGCATTGCCATTCTAGCACTTGGGGGCAACATAGTCTATCCAGGTCTCCCAGTCATCCTCCCTTGGGGGTGGGAGGTGCCAGAAAGATCCTCAACCTCGGTAAGAGTCGTGACTAATGGCAGGTGCAGAAATAGGAGTCTGCATTGGTTCAGCCACCATTACGGGCACTGGAGCAGGAGAGGGTGTTGGGGGAGGAACACCCCCAGGTGGCAAGAATAGTTTCTTCAAGTCCTCCACAGTTTTCCCCTCTCCCAGCAACCATTCAGCAAATTTCTCCTCAAAAGTTTCAGATAGTGGTGGGGGCTGATTCCCCACCGGGTCTTTACTGTCCTTAGTTATCACTCTCCAAGCAGTGAGGGCTCCCTCTGGGGTAATGGTCTGTGGCACTTTGGAGCTATCTATGGGATCCTTAAACTCTACTAGGGCCAGGAAAGTGTGGGTGAGCAGATTAGCATGCCGACCCACCACCACAGGGTTTTGTAAACCTTCCACCTTGGAAAGTACTCCCTGCACAGTGTCCGTATTGATACCCAGGGGATGTCCAGGATAAGCATAGCATTTTGAGGGTCGATCTCCTCCCAGTACACCACTCCACCAGCCGGTGCACAGCCACTTCTGTCGGGTACCATTTTTCTTAACAGTGGTTCGTAAATATGGCCACTAGAGGACACACAATCCCAGCGGTGAGCCTCAAGATGTAACCCCTAGATGGCGCTATCCCAGGGGCTACTACCCTGCCTGATTTGCCACTAACAGGTTGAGGGCCTGGATCCAATGGCGGTGCCTCCACCCAGAGGTCAGGGTTTGCAATAGTTAAACTAACTTGGTCACAGCCCTCTGGGACACTGCAACCCCTTTCTTCCCACTAGTGGCCCACACAATATATCAGAATTACCTTCACAGTATACACTTACCCCAGGTCTGGTTCCGGCACTGGGACCTCCTGTGAAATGAGATACAGTGCAACAATCACAGTACAGTACTTTAACATAGACAAATACCTCAGGCAGTATAACTTTGCTGAAACAAGCAGCTCTGATTTATTTAGGGGATATAACAAGGACAGGGAAATCAGGTTAATTAGCTTATCACTCTAATAATCTACCTATGGCTCTGTGCAAAGCCTATCCCTATCAGTTACTGTCCCTGGGTACCCAAGCCCTAGTGGCTAGTCCAAACCGTGGCAGCTGGTAGGGGCCCTTTCACACAGAAAAGGAGAATTAAACAGTCAGCAGTACAGTAATTCCATTTGGATTTAATGTGGCAATTCAACAGGGAGCAACCCTGAATTAGTACTCACGACCTCCAAATAAGATAGGGTCCTTCAATGTCAGCAGGGCTCACTTGAGGTACACAAACCTCTTCACACATCCATATAAAAGAAAGTACTATACCAGGCAGGCTGCATCTGTATCCCGATCGCAATTACTGCACAATACCGGGAGAACACACAGCAGATTCAGTTCCTGACAGACCGAGTGCAATTTTCAGCAATTCTTCCAGTCTTCTACAGGGTGAGCCTGGTTTCTACTCTTCAGAGATCCTTTGATTCTTTTCACAGGACAGTTCAGTCCTAACAAGCTGTTACAAGCTGCAGACCGAACTCTGGGCCTTATACGCTTTTTTGACTAAAACTGCACACTGAAAAAGCACAGGGCTCCTTCCTTCTTCACTGCCAAAGCTCAACTGAACTCCAACTGACGAAACCGGCACTTCCTTTGAGTTCCTCCCAGTTCTTGACTGGATTGGCTGTCACCACAATAGACTGCTGCTGTTGGTCCAAAAGGCACTGAAGTCTAAACTACATCTCCCAGAGTCACTGCCCATACAATCCTCTTGTGGCTGGCTCAGATTATGAGTCCAAGTTCTGATTCGTCCAAGGCATCATTTTAGAGCTAGCTTACCCCACACTGATTGGTCCAGTTCAGCAGTTCAAAACTAGAATGGGAACTAGCAGACACAGTTCTGACTGCAAAGAAAGCAGGTTAGACAAACTGTAATTTCATTATTACTCTAAATAATTTCTGGCAAACAGTTACATCTTTCAGATAGGTTCCCTTTGCACTCCTAGTGACTGCAAAATGAAGTGAATTGGCAGCAGCTCGAGTGGTACTCAGAGAAGCACACAGTCCCCCATACAACTAATTATGTCTGCAAGCAGACAGCTCTTAAAGAGACAGTACCAGAGGCTCTAAAAACACTCACTGATAAATGGCTTAAATGCCAAACACCATTCAGGCTTGGAGCATTCAAGCAAGCTCCTGGAAGTCTTTTGGGAACCCCCATTTGCAGGGGGGTTACACTGTAAATTACGCCCTTAAAGTAAGAGCAGAATGGCTCTTTGACTGTGCTAGGGCTAGAGGCTTTTGTCTGAAAATGTGTGCATAGGCTTATTCAAAGTTGCAAATGTGCGCACAGGCTTGTTTAGCAGTTAAGGTCCTTTAACACCAGCAAAACGGCAGGTACAGGTAATTACAATGTGTGCACAGGCTTTTGGAAATTGTGGCCCTATAACACAAACAAAATGGCAGGTACAGGTAATTACAGCCTTAGGACACTAACAAAATGGCAGTTACAGCTACAGTTTAGGCAACCACGGTAATTAAAATGGCATGCAGCGATTTGTGGTAACACCAGCCCAGATTAAGGTAACTTATCAGAGAGGCAGGTTTAGGGCCTCATACATTGACCTCTTAAGGTAACAGCAGAATGTCTCTTCAAACTGTGCTAGGGCTTGGAAAAAAATCAGGAAAAAAACTATCTCCATTCATTCGCCGACCCAGAACCTCGCACAGCACAAGCCTGTGAGACGCAGGCAGTGAGGCAAAGACGACTGGGCCAGGCGTGCTGGCAATGTGGAGGCTCAATGGCACAGAATTGCAGTTCGAGGTAGGGAACTCCCAGCGAATTACAGTCCAATGTAAGGAAAAGACTCCCAGAGGTTGGAAACGGGAGTCGCTAAACAGCACGCCCCACAGGTCTTGTAGCTGGGTTACCTGTATGTTCGTCGCAAGTCTCGGGGTGGGGTGGGGGTGGGGAGGGGCCAGTCCAGGCAGCCCTCGCAATCTCAGATCCTCGCCGGACCGTGCACCTTCACTCCAAATATTTAGGTATATCAATTTCCAGTCATCACGAATTTAAGTGCTGCTCCTCTAATCTGGTCAGTTACTGGATAGCTGCCTTGGGTTTTACACGGTCAAGTCTTCTCCCCCCAGCTATTACTTTGTGAAAAAAATAATCTGAACTTCCAAACAGATGGATAGCTGAGCTTCATTTTACACCAGGCCACCCAGCTTATTCTGCAGAAAGAACATCCATTTCTCCAGCTGCCTCTCCTTATCATCTGGTCGGGTCAGCTCCTTGTTTCTTCGGAATTCTCTCTGGATAAAGGACAGGTAGAACTCACGGTCTGTGTACTGAAGTCGGCGTCCCTTGTGCAGCAAAGCGCAATAAAGATTCAGCACTGCAACACGGGACCACGTTGCCATGGCAGGGTTAGCATGTCAGTCACTAACCCACACAATTCCATCCAACTGACACAGGAATTCTCCATGCTGTGTTCCCGGGAAATGGGTCAGTTTTCCACAAAAACAATTAAAATATCTACTACTCCTATCCTCTGACTACAGCAGCCCCCGTACTGACTGACTCCTTCCCCCCTCTCTCGGGTCCATTGCACTTGTATGATTCAGGCCTCAGTTATTCTTCCCTGAAGGTCCATCTTTCAGCGATCTCGGCCTACCTCCTTCCAGTGGAGGGCAGAACCCTCGCTCAGTTGGAGGTCTCCAGAACTTTTCTAAAGGGGATCTTCCAGTCCGTAGTCCGGTTCCACCCTGGGACTTAAATTTTATTTTAGAGAAACTTACTTTGCCTCAGTTTGAGCCAGCAACAAGTTGTGACATGTGCTATTTGTCTTGGAAAGCGCTTTTTTTAGTTGCTATTACTTCAACTCGAAAGATTTCAGTGCTACAGGCCCTCGGTTGCAAGGAGCCTTATTTAATTTTCCACAGAGACAGGGTGGCTCTATGGACTAACCCTTTTTGTTCTGCCAAAAGTGGTTTCAGAATTTACTGTGAACCAAGATGTTCAGCTGCCAGTTTTCTTTCCCGAATATTCCAACGGGGGGGGGGTGAAGAAGAAGAATATCTCTTGCACACGTTGGAGGTGCACAGGATTCTGAGAGATATCCCTTGGACCAAGGAGGTGTGCAAGTCAGATCAATTGTTCACTGCCTTCGCATCCATACGTCAGGGCACTGCCATCTCAAAGCAGTGCCTGTCAAAATGGTTGGCTAACTGCATCTTGTTCATTTATCAGAAGTACAAGAAACCCCTTCCGGGGGAAGTTTAGGATCACTTGACCTGAGGCATGGCTGCTTCCATGACCTTTTTACAGAATGTGTTCGCCTCAGAGATTTGTGCTGCGGCCACCTGGACTACGATCCATACTTTCACCAAGCATTACAGTCTGGACATTGCTTCTAGGTGCAGGGCAGGTTTTGGACTTGCTGTCCTGCAAGGCCTTTTGTCCTGATAGGTTTGCCAGTTGGCAGACTGTTCCTCCTCCCGGGCCTCGGTCTCAGACTTCTTTTCCTTACTTCTTGGTATTCAGTCCTATATGTAAAAACCTACAGCAGGAACCCTCTCGAAATAAGATATTACAGTTACGTAATAACTTACCGTAACAGTAGATCTTCAAGAGAGGTTCCTGCAGTAGGTCACCTTTTCCCCTCCCACCTTCCCCCAGCTCCTGTTTATTCTCCTTTCCCGGGCTTTTTATCAGCAGCTCTGGGCTCAAGGAGTTTTTTCACCTTTCTCCTGTCTCTCCTTCCTGGGGTCTTCTGGTGGGAAAACTGGAGGGCGGGTGTGGGGAATGCCCTCTATACATTGTAATGCTGATGTCCCATCATCTGATGCCGGGGTGGTCCCTCACTATGTATTGCTAGCTAGAAGTTTGCCATGCGGTCCTGATGCCAGGGGGCATGCAGTCCAGTATGTAAAGACCTACTGCAGGAACCTCTCTCGAAGATCTACTGTTATGGTAAGTTCTTACATAACTGTAATTTCTTTTGACTGTTTGAGGGACAATTTGATGCCAGACAGTGCCACGCAATGATGCAAATGGAAAAAATGACATTAAATAAGACATCCTCCACACATACAGCCACAGAGACTCAGACATTCACCAGTCATTGAACAAACTGAGAGCTTCTTGATGAATGTTGTGCACTTATAGAAAACTTGAGCATATATCTATGTAGTTGCAAAAGGCATGTGATATTGTTGCAGACCATAGTACTGCTGCTGCTGACTGACTCCCTCCCTGAGGGCCTGTCATTTTTAAAGCATGTGCTTCAGGCTGCTGGGCATAAACCCATATATGGCCAATTTTTGACTCAAGTCACAGGCACATGGCTGGGCCACACAGTCCAGGGCTGCCATTCACTTACTGGTCTGGGGAGAGAAGGAGAGCAAGGATACTAGTCTGCAAATCTGAGTCAGGGACTGCAGTGCCAGCTGGTGTTGGCCGCCACATAGTGGGCTGGGCCAGGGGCAAATGAGCTTAGCTGACTGTACTGAAATGAGTGCATTATCCAAGAGCAGGGTAATTCTTGATGCCCTACAGGGGGCATGCCTCAGACAGCTAGTGTTGGAACCCACTCGGGAGGGAGCAATCTTGGACCTGGTACTCTCAAATGGGGAAGGAAAAAGGATCTCAAATTTAGAAGTGGGTAGCCATCTGGGAACAAGTGACCACCAAACAGTGTGGTTCACAATAAACACAGCCTTAGAGACAATCCATACAAAAACAAGAGTATTGGACTTTAGGAAGGCTGACTTTGGGAAAATGACAGAGTGCCTTAGAAAAGCACTAGTGAACAGGCAAGAAGGAGGGGTGGAGGAACAATGGGGAATAATCAAAACAGCCATCGCAGAGGCAACAAGCCTTTGTGTAAAGCAAATCAATAAAACAAAATGAAGGAAAAAACCACTATGGTTCTCAAAAGAGGTGGCAGGGACAGTTAAGGAGAAAAGGATAGCATTGAAGAAATATAAGGAAACACAGAAGGAGCAGGACAGAGAACTTGATCAGTTAAAGCAGAAGGAGGCAGGAAGGCAGTCAGAATAGCAAAGGCACAAACTGAGGAAAAGATAGCCAACTCTGTTAGAAGGGGGATAAAATCTTTTATAGGTACATTAGGGAGCGAAGAAAGACCAAGAGAGGGATACAGAGACTTAATAAAGGGAAGGGAATGTGGGCAGAGGATGACAGTGAAAAAGCAGGGATACTGAACAAATATTTCTGCTCAGTATTCACAACAGATGAGGAGGGGAAGGTGCCTAAACCAAACAAGGGATAAACTCTGGATAGGCTGGTCGATACCAGTCCATTCACAAAAGAAAGGGTTTTGAAAGAACTCTTGAAACTGAGGGTGGACAAAGCAATGGGGCCTGATGGGATTCACCCAAGAATACTAAAAGAACTAAGGGTAGAACTAGTAACACCACTGACTACTCTCTTTAACAAATCATGGGAGGATGGAGTGGTATCTGAGGACTGGAGGAGGGCAAATGTGATTCCACTTCACAAAAGTGGGAGCAGGGCAGAGGCAGGAAACTACAGACCAGTAAGTTTGACTTCAGTGGTAGGGAAAATGATGGAATCACTTCTGAAAGAAAGAACTGTTGAGTACCTAGAGGCCAGTGGGGCACAGGACCCACGGCAGCATGGTTTCACAGCAGAAAGGTCATGTCAGATGAACCTAATAGATTTCTTTGACTGGGTGACCAAAGTAGTAGACCAGGGAGGGGCTGTGGATATGGCCTACCTAGATTTTAGCAAGGCATTCGACACAGTCTCACACAAAAGATTAATATACAAGTTAGCCAGCCTTGGAGTGGGTCCCAAGGTGGTAGCCTGGATAAAAAACTGGCTGGACAACAGGACACAAAGGATAATAGTAAACAGAGTCCACAGTGAAGAAAGGAGGGTAACTAGCAGGGTAGCAGCAGGGTTCGGTACTGGGACCAGTCCTCTTTAATATTTTTATAAGTGACATTGGAGAGCACCTGGAAGGAAAGGTATGCCTCTTTGCAGATGACACAAAGATCTGCAACAGGGTTGATACACAAGGTGGGGTGGAAAGAACGAAAAGGGACTTGGCAAGGTTGAAGGAATGGTCAAATATGTGGCAGCTCAGATTCAGTGCAAAGAAGTGCAAGCTAATGCATCTAAGAAACAAAAACCCAGGGGAAAAGTACACAATGGGGGTGAGTTAATAACAACAACAAAAATCGAAAGAGACCCAGGAGCAATTATATCAGATGACCTAAAGGTGGGCAAGCAATGTGAGAAGGCAGTAAGGAGGGCTGGGGAGATACTGGGATGCATAGGGAGAGGCATCAACAGTAGAAAACAGGAAGTTATCCCTCTCTACAGACAGTTAGTGAGACCCCATCTGGAGTACTGCGTGCAATTCTGGAGACCCCATCTCCGCAAAGACATAGACAGAGTGGAGGCTGTTCAGAGGAGAACAACCAAAATGTTGCAAGGTCTGCACCAGAAGATATACGAGGAGAGACTAAAGCAGCTTAATATGTATACCCTTGAGGGAGAGGGGGGACATGATAGAAACGTTCAAGTATCTCAAGGGAATTAACAAGGTACAAGAGGGTAGTATCTTTCAGAAGAAGAGATGTGCAAGAGCAAGGCACAATTTGAAGACGGAGGGATGGCTCAGAGGTAATGTTAGAAAGTATTTTTTCACAGAGAGAGTTGTGGATGCATTGAACAGCTTTTCTGAGGAGGTTATGGAGTCAGAAACAGTGGGAGAATTCAAGAATGCATGGGACAGGCATAAGGCAATTCTAGTGGGGGGCAGGAGGAAGTAGGCTGTTGATTAACTAGAATCTGCAGCTTATCCATCAGGTAGGGAAATGGGCAGACTGGGTGGGCTAAGTGGTCCTTATCTGCCGTCAAATTCTCTGTTTCTATGTCTCATTATTGAATATGAAGCCCTGCAGTAGCATGGATGGGACAATGATAATCAGTCACCCCTACACACAGAAGAAACATCTCTCCTTACTATCTTGAGACACACCTCAGAATACAAAGCCAGATGACGATCTCTGAGGTGAGTAAACATGTTAAATGTATTGCCACCTTTGGCTGATATGTGGGCCCGCAAGTTCTGCGATTGGTCTTCCATCATCGACTAATACATCTTTTTTGGCATATCCGAAATATACCCAGACAGATTATTTAACTTTCTTTGGTGGTGGGTAAAGAGTCGTGGATGTGGCTTTCTAATTTGTGCTCACTGACGTGACTGTATCGACACATTCCGTGGAAGTGATGGACACTGCTGTCGCATGTGATAATACTGGTGAAGTATCTTCTGCTTGCTGAGCAGCCTGACTTTGACCTTTCCTCTTTGGATTTCATTTTCAGGAACTGGGTGTTGATTTTGACTGTTGTTGTCAAGATGGAGAATGTGGCTGTAATGGTGGAGACGAAGAATAAGGTGGTGATGAACTAACTCACTAGACTTGGACTCTGGGGAACCTCAAGTGCTTCACCTTGCCTGCTCACTTCAGTAACCTCCTCCAAATGCAGTATTGCATGTTGTTTTTCAGTTCTGGTTTCTTCACTGTGACTGGATGCCTCCATTCTTGCAGAAAAAATCTGTGGAGTGGGGGCCAGGCCACGTGTATTAGAGTGCGTAAACATGATGTAATAACTTTCAGGTCGTGAATGCGTGATGACCGCCGTGGGTCCATGACTTCATGAATCGTGATAAAGTCGAATGATGATGAGCAGGCCATGAGGTGAAAAGTGGATAGCAGGATTTCTTTGTTTGGAGAGAAACAGAGCAGAGGAGGAGCAGCAAGGAAGACTCACTGGACTACATTGCTCACTTTCTAAGTTGAACTGTGTCTGTGGGCTGGAGACCTGGATGCGTGGGTGTATATTGCAGCTCAAGAAAGATGAAAGCAGTTCAGAAGAACACAAAGTTGCCTGGACTAAGTATAATGCAGTGGTTATGCAATGCAAACAGCAGAGAAGACCTTGGCATAAAAAAACAGTTCTCGGCTATTGGGAACAACTGCCGTGCTGTAGTGCCAAAATTCTGGATCCTGGAACATAGCGTCAAGGTGATTATCAGATAGACTCATGAATTGTGGACTAAATGCAGTGGTAATGCAATGCAACTAAGCAGACTTTAATGACAAGTTTTGACACCTGACACCATACCACCAATGTTGGGAACAACCAAACCACCCTGAGTGCCACACAAACATGCTGGAACTTGAGTGCACTTTATATGAATGTACAGTACAAGCAGTGGCTGCTGCATGATTCTCAGGCATCAACGTACTGTCCTTAATTAACCCTACCCACCCATCCGACAGTCTGCATGATGAGCCAGTGTCACTCAAGTCAGCAGTTTAAGCACAGTAAAGCTTTACTGTATGCAGAATTGTTTAAATCCCAAGTTGCCAGTTACACCCCACCGACCTGACCCATAGCAAGTTAGTTGGCAACTGAAATTGAAAGATGAGACACACAGTGTGATTCAGTCCGACACCCAGCACATATTCAGTGAAAACGGCAAAGTTCATGATTCAAGTCATGCACTTAGTTGCATCAACCAGCCAATCCTTCCCAGGCCACAGTAAAGTGTATGCGTCTTCACTGCTTGATCAATGAGGTAGTGGAGCAGTGAATTTGGAATCTTGGACTGGAGTCTCTTCATGTTCCCTCAGTGCAGTTGGCATCAGATTGTACCATGAAAACTTCACGGTGTCTTTAAATGACTTTGTCTCTTGGAACTGGAACCTGTAGAGTAAAAGATTTCATTACTACAGTGCAAAGTAAGTGTGCAAAGTACACAGAGTTCCACTACTCTGACTCTAGTCTAGTCTCTCACATTGTCTCTGAATCTTGACAGGAGGGTAGTTGTCCAGTACTAGGTGGCAGTGGGTTAGGCCACAGGAATTGACTCAGGAGTCCTGGCTGGACCATCACCTACACTGCAGCTGATGCCGAACTGGACCAGGCCCCAGGAACTGCCTTCTCCACACAAGCAGCACAGAAGGATTCACTGGGTGGGGAGGGATGGGGCGGGGGCAGAACAGATTGTGCAGGCAGCAGGTGCTGGACTTCAGCTTAGGCAGCATGGCTAGACCCTGTTGCATGGCTGCTTGAATCCTTCCCCGACAGAATGAGAACAACAGTGACCATAGCCCCCGTGAACTTTACCTCCTTCTTACTCCTCTAACAAGAGTATTACCCTAACCTTACTTAGTCACCCTACCTTGTCTGTCTGTAAGTCTTTCCTGAAATCTGGATCCGACAGAGAATTAACCATTTTGTGCAGCAGCACAAGAAGAAGCACCAAAAAGAGCACAGAAATGGGCTGAGGTAAAGCCTGCACAGCACTTTGGGCACAAACTAGGGAAAAATCTCATTTGGATGACGAAATGGTGACTCTGTGTTGGTGAGTAAGACTTCAGACAGTAAAAGATAAATGCCACCACCTGACCTGATTGCTTGCCATTCTCAGAGTCCCAGTTACCTGACAGCGTGGGCAGTGGTGCAGCTTCCATTCGGCAATGGCTGATGCACTTCTCTCCTTTTAAAAAACAAAGAAATATTCAGTGTCTGACTGACATCACAGAGCCTGTGACAAAATGAAATCTGTAATACACAAGTTTACTACAGCTTTACACAAATATACATTAAGTTCCTGCATGCTGCAAATTGAGACATGCACCCAGGGGAAGGGGGGTCAGGAAGGAAGCCCAGCTAGTAAGTGGCTCTGGCTGGCTGCTAAACTTCAGTGCCACACTGTGTCTGCCGCTGCCTGGGCTGCTGTGCCAGGCCAGCCCACAGCCCACCCCACACAGACACCACAGCCTGCTAGCCAGTGCCAGTCAGCAACATTACGCAACATAAACTGTTAACATTTTTACAGTTCATCTCACCACCACCAAGTGACCATGCCCTACCTTGAGAAGTCTCTGCTTGGCTGCCCTGTGTGGCTCTAGTCGTGTGTGTGTGTGGGGGGGTCCGTACCTGCAAACAGGCTGCCAGTGGGAACTTTCAGCAGTTCTTTCTGCTCTCCCCCTTCCCCTGGCAGACCAGAAAGAACTGCTGTTTGCCCTCCCCGAAAAAAGGTACCAAGGCAAAGAGACCACAGACAGTGGGCAGGGCACTACAGCAAGGCAGCTGCACTGCTATAACCACTGTCTGGCAGCTGGCTCCAGTGCCTTTGGGGGGGTGGCAAAGCGGCCAATGCCCATAAACAGGCTACCAGCAGATCTTACTTTGGGTGAGAGCTTTTGCAGCAGGCTACACCACAAGGACTATGCCACCAGGCACTAGGACTCCACAGAAAAATGATTAGCTAGCAGTACCCAGCAGGGACCACCCCCTGACATCGGACCGCCTCCGATGTCTGCCAGTGGTATAAAAGGGTCAGTCTCCGGGACACACCTCAGTTCTTTTTCTGCCGTTGAACTGTTCACATCAGCTCCACAGATGTCTACTGCTAACCAGTTGACCACTGTTTTCTCATTTTCACTAAAGTGACTTTCTTTATAAAAGTTTTATTCTTTTTTTTTTTTTACCACCTAATCGGTGTATGTCTTCTCCGTCGTTGTCTTCAAGCCAGTGACAGAAATGCAAGTGCGTGTGCAGGAAGCAGATCCCGGCCTGAGACAGTCACTCGGCCTGCCTCATCTGCCTGTGGCCCGACCACAACGTCGACTCCTGCCCACACTGCCAAGGGTTTAACCGCCAGACCCACATCCGTCGAATGATGATGTTGAAGATCTACCTTCTAGAACAGCAGCTGGCCGTTATGCAAAAGATTCCATCAGGCCTAGGATCCCCCTCTTCTTCAGGGTCGGGGACTTCTCACAAATCCAAGGAGAAAACGTCCAGTGGAAAGCACCATCACCGTGAGAAGGACAGGACCCATTTGGACTCCCAATCCAGATCTCTGCATAAGAAAATGGACAGCTCCAATCCTTCCTCCCGCAGGAGGTCAGACTCTGCCCCTTCCCCGGTCAACCTAAGTCTCCTCCCGGTTGCTGGCATTGATGCGTGCACCAGGTGGAGTTTCTTCAGGGCAAGGGCCTTCGGCCCCTTCCCTTAGTAATAGACCCTGCAGCCATGCCTCTGGGTCTAAGTCCAAGGACTCAGCCGGTCAGGGGGTGGGTGACAGCCTCATTGCCACTCCTCACCAAGCTAAGGCTTCCTCCTTCACATCGGATCATCTGGCTGGAGCTGACAAGAAGAAGCAGCATTTGGAGAGAGAGTCTCACTCTGACACCCGGTCTCTGAAGCATCGGGCATCAGACTCCCGGTGCTCGACCCCGACGTCTCCGTCGTCCTCGTCTTTGGGGTCTCACACCTGCACCCCCCAAGCTGCCTTCAGGAGGGGCTCAGCTGCCAGCCAAGGAGATGCCTCCCCCGGCGCCTGACTATCTGGCATCAGGCAGCCAGATGCCGGGTCAGCCAATCGGCCCCATCGCCACCCCAGGACCAGACGCCAGTGAAGCTTAAGTCTCCCAAACATTCATCAGCTCCCGACAAGCCGTCGGGTCCACCGTCTGAGGGGCCTAATGATGCATCAGAGACTCCAGGCCCATCAGCTTCAGTCATGGTCTCCCTGGCAGACATCAAGGACCTTTTCTGTTCCTGGTGGGACACGGTCAAGAAAGACATTATCCCCAAGGAATTCCCAGTTCCCACACCTCAGCCTCTCCCATTAGGCTCCTCGCAGCGGCCTTTGCGGACTCCATCATTGTCATCTCCCTCCAGGGAAACATCTCCTTCCCCAATGAATGTTTCATAGCTGTCAGGTGACAGGTCTTCCTGATGACACGGACGTCATTCGAGATCGTCCTCCAGGCATCATAGGAGGCAACACCGGCATTCCCTCTCCAGATCCTCCTCAAGATCATCTGACTTGGACTCCTCTACCTCCTTCAGATCCTCAGGGGAATTTTCCTCTCCTCCCTACCACCCAGACCCTCCAGGAGTTTTGCCCCGTTCTGCCCTGGATGATCCCACATTCTTGGATGTGAACCATCACATCCAATTTTTGAACCAGTGGGAAACTGAGGATCTAGATCCAGAGAGAAAAAGGCTGGCTCATTTCCTGGGTATGAATGAGCCTAAACCCTTAGTTGTACCACCGTTGGTGGCACCTTTTCAGGATGCCACCAGACTAGTCTGGAGGCACACTTCGACGGTCTCTGCTATCCCAAAGAAAGCATACAGGCTGGAACATACCCTGACGAATGAGCCATTCCTTGGTGAACAGCCCAAGGCAGACTCAGTTGTGCTGATGGCTGCCCATGGCAGGACCAAACAGCCAAGGCACATGAGCTCCCAGCTGCCTGACAAGGAATCCAAACGTTTGGATCAGTTCGGCTGAAAGATTTATTCCTCGGCCACCTACCCATTCGGTCGCTCAACTTCTTGGCGCACATGGTGCAGTACCAGAAGTCACTCTGGAACAAGGCCATCAAGCTTGCAAAAAGACAGCCCAATTCTGACAACAAAATGGAGCTCCGAGACATGCTCTAGTCCAGTTTGGATGTGGGGAAGCATGTCTTAAGGTCCTCCTATGATTCGGCAGACACAGCAGTCAGGGCAGCCGTCGCAGGGGTTTGTATGCAGAGGTACTCTTGGCTCCGAGTTTCTGGATTTAGACAGGACCTTCAGGATGCCATCATGGATGCACTGTTCCATGGGTCCATGCTCTTCGGTCCAGACATTGAAAAAATTATCTCGGACCTCCAGGACTCGGGTACAGCCATTCAGTCTGTGCATCAGTTGTACAGATCTGATCAGACCCCAGGTAGGCTTCGGCAGTTTCATCACCAGGGGGAGCAGAAGCCCAAAGGACAGCAACAGAGAGGCAACTTTTGCTGCAACGTTCCCTCTCAACCTGGTGGAGCACAGGGACCTTGGAACACCAAGCCCTCCCAGGTCTCCCTGCCCACCCCGGGCTGCTAATGCCTGACTCCTTGCCTGACCCCCCCACCTCCTGCCGAGTCCAGGGGAGAGGTAGTAGGGGGTCAGTTCTCACTTTATGCTTTACCTCGATGGGTGGGCCACCATCACTACCGATGCGTGGGTCCTCCAGTTGATGGTGCGGGGTCATGTGCTGTAATTCATGCAGATTCCCCTGGACAGTCTCCCAGTCCAAATGACTTACTCCCCCTCCCATGCCGAGCTTATTCGGGAGGAGGTACAGTCCCTACTAAACAAGAAGGCCACAGAACCCATTCAAGCCACACAGTGGGGGAAAGGGTTCTACTCCCGTTTTTTCTTGGTCCCCAAAAAGAAAGGGGACCTGCACCCGATTCTAGACCTAAGCCTCTTGAACAACAGCATAGGATACAAGAGGTTCAGGATGGTCACCTTGCTGGTCGTTCTTCCCATGTTGCATCAAGGGACTGGCTTTGCTCCCTAGACATGCAAGATGCCTACCTCCACATTCTGGTGCTTCCGGCTCACAGGAGGTTCCTGAGGTTCTCCTTTCAAGGAAGGCATTTTTAGTTTCGGGCCTTTCCTCGGCACCGTGACTGTTCATGGAGTGCCTAACAGTAGTGGAAGTGGCCCTAAGGAGGCAGGGACACCTCGTTTATCCCTACCTCGACGATTGGCTTCTGACTGCCGCCACAAAAGATTGGCTTCTGGCTACTCTAGAGGATACCTTCAGCTCCTTGGGGATTACCCTAAATATGGCCAAGTTGTCCCTGAGGCCATGTCAGAGGCTACAATACATAGGGGCAGTCCTGGACATGGAGAAAGGGAAGGCCTTCCTCCTGTCAAGACAGGGCAGTACACCTTTGCTCTTTAGCCCACAAAGTTTCAACTGCTCATCAGGTCCCAGCTTGGACCATGCTCCAGCTCTTAGGCCATATGACTGCGGCCATAGTGACTGTTCCCTCAGCATGCCTATTTATGAGGGTCCCTCAGTGGACCCTCAGAGTGCAATGGGATCAGAGGGAGGACAGTCTCGATCAGTCAGTCTTGATCTCCAGAGTAGTGGTCCAGACTCTCTTGGTGACTGTCCCCCCAGAATCTGGAGTCTGGAGTCTCTTTTCAGAGAGAAGCCCCATCTCAGGTTCTAACAGCCGACACCTCGGGCCTGGGTCGGGGGGCTCATTTTCAAAATCGTCAGACGCAGGGTACATGGTCACCTCTGCAACTGTCCTTCCATATCGGACAGACAACATGTCAGTCGTTTATTACATTAGCAAACGGGGGAACTCACTCCTACTCCCCTTTGTTGGGAGGCAATGAGAGTGTGGTTCTGGGCTATAGACCATAGCCTACTGCTCACCACAGTTCATGTTCCAGGGGTCCAAAACACCTTGGTCGATGCCCTAAGCCAGTTTCAGTCAAGGACTCATGAATGGGAACTCCTGCAGTCTGTAACAGACGACCTTTTCCAAAGATGAGGTCATCCAGAACTGGACCGCTTCACATCTCCGTGCAATGCAAAACTGCCCCGTTTCTGCTCGCTCGGTCACAGGCCTGGTGTTTTCTGGTGAGACGCATTGTCCCTCTGTTGGACAAGGAGGTATCTGTATGCCTTCCCTCCCTTTCTCCTTCTGCAAAGAGTCCTGCTCAGACTCCAAGCAGAAGGAGCACAGATGATCCTCATAGTTCTACTTTGACCTCGGCAGATATGGTTCCTGTTACTGCAGCAGCTGATGGTGGAACCTCCAATTCCCCTGCCCTTGTCCTCCTGCTTACTGTCACAAGAGCAGGGTAGGCTGATTCACCCAACCTTCCAATCCCTACATCTTCATGCCTGGCACCTGCAGACATAGCCACTTCTCGTTTTGGAGTCTCTTCCAGAGTGGCCAAGGTCTTGGTGGCAGCCAGAAAACCTTCCACCAGGGCTACCTGTGCCATGAAGTGGAAGCACTTTTGCTTCTACCTGCAGGAATCCACTAATATTACTTTGTGCCGTGCTTCTTTAAACCAGCACTGCCCCAGAGCCAAATGGAATGTTTTGCTAATGACGGAATCTTTAGCTCATGCATCCAATTCAAAAACTGCCCAGTGTAACTGCCTACATTCTAACCTCAGATTTCTTCTCTTCGCTGCAAAGTTTAGACGCCCTGGAAATGATCTCTCTATCAAGAGCGATTCCTGAAGTGCATTGAACAAAAAAAAATTTTTTGTTTAATTTTTGCATTTACTGCCTAGTGTAATAGTTTTTTAGTGTTTTACCTCATAGTTTTAATTTTAGTGTTATTTTTCTGGTTCCTTGCGGTTCCTGTGAACCGAGAGGCAACCAATTCCTTTCTCTCTTGAATCTGAACTTTTTTTAAAGGGTTCCGATTATATTTTTATGTATTTTCTGTAAAATTTACTGCATTTGAACCAAATTTTCTTGGTTTCCTGAGCCGTTCTCAGTTCCAGATCTGATCGGAACCGATAGATTTGGGTTTTTCTCGGGTTTCTGAACTGACCACAAATATTTAACTTGACTATTTTTGCCGGTTCCTGGTTCCTGGTTCCTGGTTCCTTTAAAATGTCAGATAAACCCAAAAAGAAAACAGGACCTCCTGGTTTTAAAAATTGTTTAAAGTGCTCTGAAGTGTTTGCTAAGGCAGACAAACATGATTTATATTTGTTCTGCCTTGGGCAACAGCATTTTTCTGCTGACTGTGAGATATGCAAGTCTTTCCCTGATAAAACAGTGTAAAAACATAAAGAAAGGCTAAAAAGAAAGTTAAAAGAGGGTCCATGGGCTCTAACCAGTCCACCCCCTCCAAGTCCTTGGCTATTCCTTCCAGAGCCTCAAAAACCACCTCTGAGATGGGTGAGGGCTCTGGCAAGAGAGGCAATGAACTAGCTGACTCTCCGGTGCCTGCCAAAAAATTCAAGAAGATAAAGCACACTGACACCCTGGCTGACATGCTTCAAGGGGTCCCTCAGGTGCCTGTACCTGCTCCTTCACCTGCTGAGCTAACCCAGGCTCTGGCTTTGCTGCAAGTGCTACAGGGCTTGCTACTCCCTAAGCAGCCTGTGGCTACTCCGGTTGAAAAAAAAATATTTTTGTACCTCCTTTACCTACTGACACAGTGGATTTTGAGGAGGATGACCAGACAGAGGAGGGTATCGAGCCCGAGGTCTCTCCAGAACAGGACTTTGGCTCTCCTCCCAGACCCACAGAGGATTTTTCCTTTGTCAGGAAAATGGTGGAAATCCTGGATCTACAAACTGCAGAAGAGATCCAGGATGAGGAAGAAGTCCAGTATATAGAGCTTATGGGGCTGACACCCACTAGAAGCCTCCTACTGCCTATGTATAAGTTTTTAAAGAAAGATGTCTTTGAAATTCTTAAAGACTCCAAACACAGTCACAGCCACTGATAAAAAGTGTTATAAAAAATACCAGCTTAAAAGGTCAGGGGCTGAGTTTTTATTTACTCACCCAGACCACCAGGGGATTGTAAAGCAGGCTGCCTGTAAAAAGGCAAAATCTCCCTTGTCCTCTCACCCCCGGAGAAGGACTCGAGAAGGATAGATAGCATGGCAAAAAAATTGTACCTTTCGGCTTCCCTGGCAGTTTGCCAAGCCAGCTACCAAGCCTATGCAGCCCTCTACCAGAAGGCTTTTTGACAGTCTATCTTGGACAATGCAGAGACTAACCCCTCACTAACAGTTTCGGAGTTACTGGACACTGCTAGACTGGGCTTGGAGGCTTCAAAGTACCAATTCCAAATGTCAGCTGACATAAATGACAAGCTGCTCGATGGATGGTAAGCACCATAGCCTTGAGAACATTTGCCTGGCTGAGAGACCCTAATCTCATCCAGGACACCCAGATTAAAGCTATGGACTTCCCAGTCGAGGGTCACTCAGTCTTTGGTACCCAGACTGAGGCATATATGAAGAAAGTAGATGAGTATAAAGCTACTATCCACAGTAATTCCACCAAAGAAAGAGCTTCTCCCTGCACTTCAGCTTATGGAAGGCGGGGCTGGGGTAGGTCCTCTGTTAGGAAGCCCTTCCTCCAAGTGCAGGCTGTGCCCCAGCAGCAATACCGGTCACAGCAGGGTGATTTTTTGTAGAGCCAGAGGCAGAAGGGGTTCCAGAAGAGGATCCCAATCTGCACAACCCCAGCAACAAACAAAACAAAATCCCTGACTTTTCCCTCCAGGCTGCCTCTCCATCTCCTGTAGGGTGCAGACTGACTTATTATTTTCAGGAATGGCTGAAAATCACCACAGACAGGTGAGTTCTGGTAATAGTGAGTCAGGGTCTGTCCCTTTGTTTCAAATTCCTTCCTCCTCCAAGATCAAAGCAGTTCACACCAGCTCCTTTCACAGAAAGAAAACTGCTGGGTACAGGAGGTGCAGGCTTTACTTCTAGCAAGGGCAGTAGAGCCTGTTCCCCTCCCTCCCCCAGCCAAAAAGGGCAGGGGTTCTATTCAAGATATTTCCCAACATCAAAAAAGAATGGAGAGTGGCAGCCTATACTAGACCTCAGACTACTAAACAGATACCTGGTAAAGCCCAGGTTCAAGATGGTCACATTGGCCATGATTCTGCCAACCTTGCAAAAGGGAGACTGGCTAGCCTCCTTAGACCTAAAAGATGCAAATTTCCACATTCCCATAAGGGAGTCACCAAGAAAATATGTGAGATTCAGAATTCCCTCAGGCCACAATCAGTTCTCAGCACCTCCCTTTGGGCTTTCCTCTGCACCAAGGGTTTTTACCAAGTACATGGCAGTAGTGGTGGCACACCTAAGAAGACTAGGTGTTTCAGTTTTTTCCTACCTGGATGATTGGCTGATGTGGGAAAGTCTCAACAACAGGTGACAGAGCACCTTCAGCTAACCCAGGATCTGTTGCACTCCCTGGGATTCCTTCTCAACATCAATAAGTCAGTCCTGACTCCTATGCAGGTAGTACACTTTATAGGTGCAAAACTAAACACCATAGTGGGAAGGGCTTTCCTCCCTCAGGAGAGGGCAGAAAGCATTTGGGTTTTGGCAGGTTCGTTTGTCCTGAGCAAGCCAAAGCCAGCAATACAGTTTCTACAACTGCTAGGGCACATGGCTTCAGCAACAAGCACAGTCATAGATGCCAGGTTTCAGATAAGAAATGTTCAGTTCCACCTCAGGGTACACTGGTGCCAAAGGTGGGGTTCTCTATCAAAGCCAATACCAGTAACAATGGTGTTACTACAGGCTCTCCAATGGTGGATGGAGCTGGAAAATTTGAGAGAAGGGGTTCCATTCTTGCGGAAGCCCCCTTCACTGGTTCTCACAACATATGCTTCCCTGTTAGGGGAGGGTGCTCACTTGGGGGAGCACACCATTCACGGCTCTTGGGAGAGTGCAGACTCCCTCCAGCATATAACCCTGCTAAAGCTAAGAGCTGTTTACCTGGCCCTTCAGGCCTTCTCACACCTAATACAGGGAAAGGTGGAACAGGTCAGAACAGACAATACCACAACAATGTACTACATCAACAAACTGGGAGGGACAAGGTCTACCCCACTCTGTACAGAGGCAATGAAGATATGGAGCTCCTTGCTTACTCTCTAAGCACCTCTCTACAGTCGTTCCATGTGCCTGGCAAGGACAACACCCTTGCAGATGCCTTGAGTAGGTTAAACCAGGCCCATCACAAATGGACACTGAACAAGCAAGTGGTGAATGTCATATTCAGGAGGTGGAGCATGCCAGAGATAGACATTTTTGCATCCCACCAAAACCACCACCTGCCTCTGTATTGTTGCAGGGCCCCTGCCAAGGGAACAGTTCCCCTAGATGCCCTGATTGTGGACTGCACAGGGAGGCACTTTCTTGCCTTCCCTCCTTTCCCCCTGATTCTCAGGATGCTTATCAAGGTCAGATCACAGCCTGGTTCAATGATTCCGGTAGCCCCAGACTGGGCTAGACAGCCTTGGTACTCTCTCCTGCCCTCTATGCTGGTGGCCAAACCAATTCACCTCCCACAAAGGTACAACCTACTGGCCTCCTTCCAAGGGAGGGTCATGTACCCCAATCTCAGGTCCCTCAGACTCAAGGCATGGCTCTTGAGGACTTAGAATATGCAGGTTGGCAATTCTCTGAAGGGGTCCTGGAAGTCCTCAGAGTATAGGAAACCTTTTACTAAAAAAATCTATGCCTCAAAATGGAAAAGGTTCTGTATATGGTGAAAGCACAAGGGTGTAGTCACAGCTCAAGCTGGCATACCAACCTTGCTGGACTATCTGACTCATCTGCATTCCCAAGGTCTGCAGCATTCAACCATGAAAGTGCACCTGGCTTCGGTGTCAGCATACATTTCAGCTGGAAAGGACACCACCTTAGCATCAAATCCTATATTTGGGAGGTTCTTTAAGGGACTATCTCACCTGTTTCCCCCCTCACAGGGAACCAGTGCCAACTTGGGACCTGAACATTTACATTGCTCAGCTTATGCTCCTTTGAGCCCATGGTCTCTGCAGACCTCAAGTTTGTTACTTGGATGGTAGTCTTCTTGGTGGCAATCACTTCTGCCAGGAGGATAAGTGAGCTCCAGTCCCTCTGTGTGGAAAAAGAATGTTTCCTTCCACTGGGACACGGTAGTATTAAGAACTAATAGGAAGTTCCTCCACAAAGTGGTTTCGGACTTCCACTTGAACCAGTCTATTACCTTGCCAGTTTTCTTCACTGAGCACTCTAGCACAGGGGAGTGTAGACTTCACAGCCTTGATGTAAAAAGGGCTTTAAGTTACTACATGATTCATACCAAAGACCATAGGCAGGACAGACAACAGCTGTTTCTCACCTATGGAGAGGTAGGTAAGGGGTCACCTGCCTCAAAAAGAACTATCTCTCAATGGATAGTTCAGTGTGTTCAGTTTTGCTACTCAAGAGCAGGTAAGGTACTTCCTGTTGGGCTTAGGGCCCATTCTATAAGGGGCACAGATGCCACTATTGCAGCCACCCGAGAGGTGCCTTTGGTGGAAATCTGTAAAGCAGCTATCTGGAGGTCAGTTCACACCTTCACTAAACATTATAGCCTGGACACCCAGTCCAGGGGTGATGCCAGGTTTGGCACAGCAGTCCTACAGAGTTTTTTTCCTAAATAGATTCTTCATCCACCTCCTTGAGGTACTGCTACATAGTCTGCAAGAAGTAATAATATTAGTGGATTCCTGGGGTTAGAAGAAAAAAATTACTCACCTGTAGTAATCTTGTTTCTTCCAACGGGATCCACTAATATTATTACTTCCCACCCTGCTTCCCCTAGCAGACTCAGTAAAAATCCTCTCCAGTGTTGATTTTATGTATACTTGGAGTGGTATGCCATCTGTTGACACTTTTTAGTACTGTTTTATAGCTTGTAGATCTTTTTTTCTTAGGTGAATCTGTCATTAAGAAATAAAGGAAACATCTTCTCTTTTTTCCTGTGATTTAAGGTTTACTAGTTGGCCCAGTTGGGGCCCCCTTTTTTCTATTCAAATTATAAGTTACTATGGCTTCTTTGCAGGCTCCTAAGAAATCTGAGGTTAGAATGTAGGCAGTTACACTAGGCAGTTTTTGAACTGGATGCATGAGCTAAAGATTCCGTCATTAGCATAGTATTCCATTTGGCTCCGGGGCACTGCTGCCTTAAAGTAGGACTGCAAGAAGTAATAACATTAGTGGATCCCATTGGAAGAAACAAGATTATTACAGGGGTGAGTAACTTTTTCTTGTGAACCACCAATCAGGGTCCGGACCCTCTCCTGTGCCCTTTGAGTGCTGTTCTCGAGTACCTCCTTACCCTGTCAGATGCAGACCTCCACTATTCTTCTGTCAAGATACACCTTTCTGCAGTCTCTGCCTATCATGCACTGTTGGATGGCAAATATGTTGCCCAGATGGATCTAGCCTGAACATTTTTGACGGGAGTACTTCCTCTTAAACCTCCCATTAGGGATCTTATCCCTCCTTGAGATCTTTTATTTTTGTTAGAGAAACTTACGTTGCCTCCCTTTGAGCCAGCCATGGATTGCGAATTACGCTTTCTGTCGTGGACAGCATTATTTTTAGTTGCCATTACTTCTGCTCGTCGGATTTCCAAGCTTCTGACTCTGAGGGCTAAAGAGCCGGATTTAATTTTCCACAAGGACAGGGGTGTCCTTGAGAACTAATTCTAAGTTCCTGCCTAAGGTGGTGTCCCAGTTTACCCTTAATCAGGACATCAACCTTCCAGTTTATTACCCGAAGTATTCTGATCGAGAGGAGGCCCTTCTTCACACTCTGGATGTACATAGAGTGCTTAGGCACTACATTAACGGCACTCAGACTTTCAGAAAGTGTGACCAGCTTTTCGTTTCCTTTGCCCCAAGAACCCTGGGTTGCCTGTGGCAAAGCAGACTCTGTCCAGATGGCTAGTCCATTGCATCACTTTCTGCTACAACAAGCACAAGAAGCCCTTACTGGGCTTGATTAAGGGCCATTCCACCAGGGGTATTTCCACCTCCTTTGCAGCACTTCAGAATGTTTCTGTGGCAGATATCTGTGTGGCAGCTACTTGGGGCTCAGTGCACACCTTTGTAAAGCACTGCAGCCTGGATGTTTCTTCTCATCGGAGAGCTGGGTTTGGTCTGGTGGTGCTTCAAGGTCTTTTGTCTTGAAGCTTCCCGCTACTGAAGTTTCCACCTCCCAGTCTGTTCGGGATCCAAATAGTACTGCTTGGTATTTAGTCCTTATGGTGTAGCCTGCTGCAAGAGCTCCCACTCGAAGTAAGATAGTACAGTCATGTATGAACTTACCGTAACAGTAGATCTTCGAGAGGCACTCTTACAGCAGGTGTTATTTCCCTTCCTTCCTTCCCCCTGGTCCTTTTCTCCTTTTTTCCTTACCCTTGGCAGGGTGTTCTATTTGCCTCAGTTCTCTATTGTTTGTTTAGCTGGGTCTCTGGTGGGAGAACTAAGGTGTGACTGGGGACCGCCCCTTTTATACCATTGGTGGATGTTGGAGGTGGTCCGACACTAGGGGGCAGTCCCTGCTGGGTACTGCTAGCTAAGAATTTTTCCGTGGGGTCCTAGTGCCTGGCAGCATAGTCCTCATGGTGTAGCCTGCTGCAAGAGCTGCCCTCGAAGATCTACTGTTGCGGTAAGTTCTTACATAACTGTACTTTCTTGGGGGCGCCAAAAAACCTGGTAGCCTGTTTGTGGATGTGGGACGATGGCCCAGCCCCACCAAGGCACAGAGGCAGTAGACTGGCAGCCTCCCCAAAAAGGCAGTGATGCACAGGGGCCAGATAGTGGACTGGGCATGGTTTGGGGCAGGTAGTGGACTGAGCCCTGCAGCCGGGCAGTTGCAGTGCCCTGCCCACTCTCTGGCCCCTGTAGTGCCTTTTGGGGGGGTACTGGGCTATGCAGCCTGTGCCCACGAACAGGCTAACAGCAGATCTTATCTGTGTCAGTCTTCATTCATCACATTTGGGTATGTGGCCAGAGGTCACGACACTGCAGGAGCTCTTTTTTTTTTTTGATGGGCAGAGTCAATGCACTGACAGCACTGCCCTCGAGGCCGATGCACTGCATGGCACTCATGGGTTGGCCGTTAGGTGTCGTTGTCTCCACCCTCTTTCCAGTTCTTCATCTCCCGCCATAGAGGTTGCACCTCGTGAGGAGCTCCAAGCAACTACGTCAGGCCTATTCTTCGTGTCCTTTCGAAGCCGAGTTCTATCTGCTGGTTCCGTTTCGCCCTACTCGACGCCACTGTTTTGGTAAGACTGTTCCTTTATTATATTCAGCGATGTCAAGTCTGTTTTTTGCATTGTTTATCCATCGATCATGTCTAGGTCGGAGGGCAAAAAGTCGCTGAAAGCGGGGCGGCTTCCTGTGCGTCAGTGCCCGTGTGGCCGCAAGAACTCTGTTACCGACCAGCATGATCATTGCCTTATGTGCCTTGGCCTGCTTCACGACATGGATTCATGTGACGCCTGTTTCTCTATGGATTGCTGTGTCCTGGAACAGCGCGCGTGGAAAGTTGGATGAGCTCCACCGCATTTCGGAGGATGGGTGCACACTTGTCGGGCCAAGCCGTGGTCTCTCAGCCTTTCCTTTGAGTCCCCTCCAGGTTCTATATGGACCGTGGAGGAGGGGGCTTCCGCTTCTTGTAGCCTCACCATGGCAGAAGCCCCTTCAGCGGTGCAGAGGCCCAGTCGGATTCCCCCTGGTGAGCGGGCGGGAGGCACCGCTCCTGCAATCGCCCTTTCGTGGGTGAAGCCTCCCCTGGTGTCGTTTCCTTGAGCTGGAAAGCCTGGGTTGGCACTGTCCTTGACGCCATCCGTCGGTGTCGTTTTAGGCCTCGGTTCCATTTTCAGCATCGTGAGCCCTGATGGTGCCATTGTCAGCGCCGGCCTGCCACTCAGTGCCATCACTGCTGTCGACACCGTTCGTGGCGCTGATAGTGCTGGCAGCACCGTGGGAAGTTCTATGGCACCGTCTTCAACTGCTTCTCATCTCAGCGCTGTGTCTAACTCCGGTGCTGCTTGTGGCACCGAGCGAGGACACGGCACCATGGGAGGTGTCGTATCGGCACTGAGGAAGCTGTTGGTGTTGCTGTCGATGCCGTTTCTGACTCCAGTGCTTTTCGCGGTGCTGTGGGGTGGGACGGTGCCATGGTGGGCATCGACTCCGGTTCTGCTGCCACTCTCGGTGCCGTCTCTTCCTTGGGCGCCATTCGCGGTGTTGTGGGAGAGTTTGGTGCCAGCTCTGATGTGGACACCTGGACTGGCATTTCTCTTGGTCCAAACAGGAGAGGGCGTCCACGTACGGTCTGGCACCAGACTTTGGTCTCTACCTCTTCGGAGGTGGACTCCGAGTCTGGTTCGGACCAGCTGTCTGACTCTTTGGAGTTGGCAGCCCATGTGGACACCCTGGTGATTACTTCGGCTGACCAGAACCAGCCTCCCTCTGAGGAGCGGGCGGTAGCCCCCGAGTCTCGGGTCAGGGGTGCTGACCAGCAGGTGGTGGTCCAGGGCACTATTGCCCTGCAGCCTAGGCTTGGAGGGTTTTCTGCCCCCTCAGTCAGGTTACCCCCCCTCACGTGGTGTGCCTGGGTCACCCAACTTTAGGGCTGACCAGTACGCACTCAGGAGGGGAGGGTGCTACCCTGGGTGGTCTCCTCGGGGACTGACCAGGGTTGTCAGCTGCCCAGGCTAGTGTTTGCAAGGTGGAGGGGTCTTTCAGACTCTGAGGGGTCAGGGTTCAATGCAGCAACCCTTTTCTGGGACCTACCCGGGTTCGGGAAGGAGTCACAGCACGGACTCCCTCCTTTCCTTCTCAGTCTCCTCGAGAGGGCCCTGGTCTTTGGAGGGAAGGGACCGTCCTTCTGGGTTTACACGGTCCTGGTCACCTCACAGGGGGGATTATGCAGGGCATGGCCTAGGCAGTTCCAGCATGGTTGATCAGCTGTCGGCTGTTGGGCTTTCTGGAGTTCCTCCTTCCCTTGAGGGTTCTGGTGCGGGCTCTTGCCCGGACAGAAGACGGTCCCCTTCTGTTGCAGACTTAGCCCCCATTCCTCTGTCACCATCTCCTGCACTCCCAGGCATTCGTGGTCCTATGGGACCTCTCTCCTGGGAACAATTCAGGGGTGCGGCTGCTCACTTCCCTACTTATGTCAGGGCCATGGACGAGTGGGAGTTCTACAGCCAACCTCTGACTCTCTGAGTTCTTCCGCTTCCTCATCCTCCATCCACATCTCACCTGCTGCTAATCTCGCTGAGAATAAGTGTTTCCTCATGAGGATGATGGAAGACCTGCGTGTCACCCCACCCACTCAGCACAATCTGGAGCATTCGACGTGTGCCTTCTTAGGCGACTTCAGTTCGGCCACCCTTGTGCCCGCCTGGCCTGCTCCTTTCCAGGAGGTGTCATTGCAGTTCTGGCAAAGACCCTTTTCTGGAGTTCCAGCCCCTAGGGATCTGAGCCAGAGGTATTGTGCCCCCCCCCGGGTCTCCAGGTCACTATCGTCGCCATCGATACTCCTGATGGGCTTCGCCCTCCACCAAGACCGGCCCCCAGATCAAGATTCCGTGGATTTTGACTTCTTGGGGAGGATGACCTTCTACTCAGCACAGTTGTCACTTTTGATTTCTGGTCATCAGGCCCACTATGCTTCCTATGACAGGGTCTTGTGGTCCAGGTTAGGTCAATTCCTAGCCTCCTTGCCTGATTTGGAGGTAACCAGATTGCACTCTCTGCACATGACCTGGAGCTAGCAAGGCACTAAGTGAGGGCATCTTACAACACCAGCGAGGTAGCTTCCAGGGTCATAGGGACAGTGATCTGCACTAGGTGGACAGCATGGCTATGCCTTTCCCAGTTGTCACCCTTGGCCCAGCGTAGGGTGATTTCCTCAGCCTACTGGAGAACTCACCTTTTCTCCCGTAGAGTGAAGCGGCGTCTGTCGGTGCAACCTCCTGCCCTCTCCGTGGGGGTCCCCGCCTCACTCTTCCCAGTCTCGGGCCTCATCAGGCCCATAAAGATTCTTCCTCTCAGAGTTTCCCCTGCTGGGAGCTAAGGGACTTAGTCCTTTAGGGTCTAGGGCACCCTTTGGGGAGGCTCAGTACTCACCAAAATGTGATGAATGGTGAAGATTGACACAGATAAGATATGAAAATTACGTACCTACCATAATTCTTGATCTTTCTGTGTATCTTCACCATTCATCACAAATCCCTCCCTCCATCCCCCTGGAGCCTCAGTCTCTGGTTCCCCTTCCCTTTGTGTGCCCCCTTCCCCCCTTCCTCTCCGCTGGTCAGGAGTGGGGTGACCTTGGGCACACAGGGAGATTTTTTCTTCACCTTCTGGTGGGGGGGAGGGATCAGGGAAGGGGGGCTCCCTCCTCAATACCTTGGCTCCAACCCCTTTAGGTGGGATTTGGTGGCTGCCCTCTCTTTCTCTCTCTCTCTCTCCCCTCCTCTGTCTTCCTCCGTCCTTGTCCTTAGGGACTCATCCCTCAGTTTTAATTAGGGAGACTTGTTTTTTCTCCCCTATTCCAATTATTTGGTTTCGGGGGAGGACAACATACCTAAATGTGTTGAATGGTGAAGATACACAGAAAGATCAAGAATTACAGTAGATACATAATTTTCATTTTTTGTCCCCTCCCTTGAGGAGAGCCGAAGGAACTGCTAGTAACCTGTTTGTGGGTGCATGCCGTGTGGCCCAGCCAGCCCTTCTCCCCCAAAATACTAAGGCACAGAGGCCAGACTGTGAGCCCGGTCATGTTGGGCAGTGGACTGGCAGTCCCCCCAAAAAGCACTAAATGACAGGGGCAGCACAAACACAACAGCAAGCAGGCAACATTTTGGGCCAAAATGTGATCCTCCTCCCCCCAACTCTTCCAGGTGACCACGAACCAGAAGACCCCATTCCTGAATCCCCCTCCCAGACAAAACTAAACATGATTTGTTTTCCCCATGCACCTCAGGCGGGTTGGCAGCAAGAGGGGGCTCTCTTCTCAAACAGCGACTGCTTCCCTTTGCCTTCGGTCCGCTCACCCTTCCCTTCAGCCACTTTCCTTGGGGTCCTTGGGTTGCTTGGGGGATCGCCACAGTAACCCATCATGTGGGTTTTTCAAACCCCAGGAATCTCCCAGTAGCATTAGACATATGTAGTCAGCTCAGAAACTCTGACTGCTCCCGGAGCTCTGATGTGGAATGTATGCAAATCATGGAACTTAGAATGATGCATTCAAACTGCTGCCTCTAAGTGGACTGTGTTCTATCTAACTGCCAGATTCATTTTCTCCAATCTCACTTCAGGGGGGGGCTCTGGCAGCAGGCAACACCATTAGGACTGAAGCCAGCAGGCACCAGGACCCCAAGGAAAACTTCTAGCTAGCAGTATACAGTGGGGACCACCCCTGATGTCAGCCCACCCCGATGTCTGCCTATGCTATAAAAGCGGCGGTCCTCCAGCCTAACTTCAGTTCTTTTCCTGCCATCAACCTGCACAAGTTGGACCTTCATTGAATGCCTTCCGCTAAAATCGACCGCCATTTTCTACATGTTACGTGCACGTTATTATTTTCATAGAAATTCTCCTTTTTTAGTATTTCTTGCATGTCTTCTTCTTCATCCTCCTCTTCAGAGTGGCGACAGACTCTGCACATGTAGCAAATGGCTCCCCCACAAGGACGGCCATGCTTCTTGTCTGCTCTGCCGTAAGCCCAGACCACAATACTGAAGCCTGCCAGCACTGCCAGGATTTTAACCAGCACATCAGGCTAGACCGCCAGAAGACCCTGGAAGCCTTTCTGCTGCAGCAGAGACTATCAACGATGGAGAAGGAGCTCAACAAAAGCACCTCTTCTTCATCGGCCTCTGGGGCTTTGACTTTCTCTTTATCTCACAAGAGGTCGTCCAGCGGAAAACACAAACACTGGGAGAAGCAGAGGGACAAGCCCTGGTCAGCTTCCTGCTCCTGGTCCCTGTGCAAATCAGGAACTGATCCTGTATCTTCCTCCCGTGGGAGGTCGGTCCCCTCCACTCGGGCAGCCCTCACTTCCTCTGGGCTCCCAGTGGTCAAACCACCCGCTATCATCATTATCTTGGGCGGTGATTCTCGGTATACGGTCAAAATCGCACAACCATAATAACGCGAGTCAAAATAGCATGTACATTATGTCGTTTGCTAATTATAGCGCAGTACATGTCAGCGAGAAGCAGAAATAGCTCTGCGAGCCATGCCATCTAGTGGCGACATTGTGAAATTGAATGGCAGTGTATAAATGGACCATAGCCAACTCTATTGTGTACCAGAATATCTAAATTCCCCTAAAACTTCTCTGCCCATCTCAATCATCGCTGTACACTATACTCCACCCAGGGTTTACTGCCTCCACCCTACAGTTGAAGATTTGTCACGGGCAGTTTTATTGACAAACATATTAGATCGGGGACTTCCTACAATCTTTACTCCAGTGATTTCCTGTCCGATCATGAACATAAGTGCACTACTAACATGGGGCTTGATGCATTCGGAGACTCTGCTCCCAGGTTGTGGCATTCTCTTCCTCCCTGGTTAGGTGCTCAAATTTGCATTTGTTTTAGACTAGACCTCTTTAGGTATTATCATGACATTTGTAACAGCACTTGTTACTAAGCTATTGTTGACTTATATTGTGACTATTGGCTCCTACAACAGGGATAAAGTGATTAAATAATTTTGACCTAGGGACCTGACAAATGGAATGCACAGTCTTTGTGGCAGGATGTGCATACCTGATGGTATACAGTCAAAATAAGTGGAAAGCTACTAATACGATGATGCATACATGCTGCCTACTGATTAAAAGCGAACAGTGAAAAGTAAGTGTTTCAAAGTTGTTGAAATCGTGGTTTTGACTGCCGCTATAGTGATTGCACGCTTTTTTAGATGAGCGCTAATATGTATACGCTTAAATGACTCGCGCTGATGTTATTGCGCGATATTGACACTAAACTGTGGTTCTCCAGGGCTCGAGACTTTGTACTCAACCTCTCAGCCCCTGATGCTCAGGCCCATACATCACAGCCAGGTCCTCAGCCAGGTGGCTTGACTGGGTCCTCCTTGGGCAGCTGATCCTTGCCCATCACCCTCCCGGTCCGGGTGTCAGCTAAGTTGGCCCCGACTTCAGTCACTGATGCCTCCAAGTGATGCCATGGGCATGCGCTCACCTCGCCCACAAGAGTGGTGCCTCTGTCCTACTCGGGGAGCTAGCTCCCTAGGACAGGCTTTTCCTTGACAGACGGTGCCGGCTGCATCTCCAGACAGGCGTCAGCCCATGCCTGTCTGGTCGATGCCAACCACTCTGTCAACACTGCGGCCGTCATCCCCTAACCCTCCTCTGTCACTGGCAGAACCTGTCGTCACTAAGCCAATGCCCAGGGTCCAACACCCAGTCTATCTACCTCTGTCAGTTCGATGCCAGGCAGCTCAATATCCCAGGGACTGACACCTGTTAACCCAATGCCCGTAGAACCGATGCTCAGGTTACCAGAACCTAAGGAATTGATGCCAGGTCCCTTTAAGCCGGTCCTATTCAACATCTTCATCAGTGACATTGTGCAGGACCTAGAAGGCAGAATTTCACTGTTTGCTGATGACAGAAAGCTCTGTAACAGAGTAGACACACCAGAGGGTGTAGACAGAATGAGAAGGGACCTGCAGAAACTTGAAGAATGGTCAGGCGTTTGGCAGTTGAAATTCAATGCAAAGAAGTGCAAGATAATGCATATGGGGCACAAAACCCTGGCACAATATATCAGTTGAGGGTGAGGATATAGCATGCACCAAGCAGGAAAGGGGTCTTGGGGTTATCATCTCTGATGACCTCAAGGTGGGGAAACAGTGTGACAAGGCAGCAGGTAAAACAAATAGGATGCTGGGATGCATAGGCAGGGGCATCACCAGCAGGAAAAGGGAGGTCATAATTCCATTATACAAGACACTAGTGAGGCCCTACCTGGAGTACAGTGTACAGTTCTGGAGACCTTACCTACGTAAGGACATAGACAGGGTAGAGAAGGTTCAGAGGAGGGCAACAAAGATGGTACATGGATTGTATCACAAGTCCTATGAGGACAGGTTGAAGGAACTAAACATGTACTCCCTGGAGGAGAGGAGGGAGAGAGGGGATATGATAGAGACATACAAGTATCTTACAGGGAGGAACAGGGTGCAGGAATACACTATTTTTAAGCGAAAAAGATGTTCCAGGACTAGAGGGCATGGGATGAAGTTGGAGGGAGGACAATTGAGAGGAAACGTGAGGAAGAATTTCTTCACAGAATGGGTGGTGGACAAGTGGAACACCCTGCCAGAGGAAGTGGTGGGGGCTGAAACAATCACAGGATTTAAGAATGCATGGGATAGACATAAAGGAATTCTGGAGGTCAGGGGTAAGGGGCAACAGACTTCTAGGAAAACATAAACTGAACTTACAAGCTCAAATGGGTAGACTGGGTGGGCCATAGGCCCTTATCTGCTGACACTGTCTATGTATCTGTGTACCTCCACCAATGTCAGCTCCCCCGTCATGCCTCAGAATCTGCCCACAGATCTTAATGCCCTTTTTGTAGCCCGGTAAGTATACTTTATAGATAAGGAGACTCCAAGGGAGCCTCCTACTCTGACTCCTAAGGACCCTCCTCCGAATCCAGATAAGGATCAGGTCCTCCCTAAGAAGACTCCAATGTCACCTCCTGAAGAGCTTTCCCCATGGCCGGACAGAGCAGGTGCCAGTCACCCGAGGACTCACCACCGAAGACACCATTACTCGCCCTCTCCATCTCCGGACTCAGGTGAGTGGGGAGGATATTCTTCCTCCTCCTCTTCTTCTGAAGAACTTGAGGGTGGCTCTGACTTGCTGTCAGAACCAGAGGAACCCAGAGATACCCCTTGCTCTCCTCCAGATGACCCTACTTTTATGGAGGTGATGAGACACATCCACTTCCTCATGGTTTGGAGCACGGAGGAAGTGAACCCTGAGCAACATCAGTTGGCCGCTTTTTCCACAAAAAGGAGTTACTACCCTTGGTCATCCCACCCCTTATTGAATTCTTTAAGAAAGTCAATAGGGCTGCTTGGAAACACCCATCTTCGACTCCGGCAACATCCAAGAAGGCAGATCACCTATACAATGCTCCAAGGGATGAGCTTTTTTATGGGTAGCACCCAGAGGCTGATTCAATAGTCATTAATGCTGCCCAAGACCGCTCTAAGTGGCCCAGGCACCTTAGTACTCAGCCTCCTGATCCAGACTCCAGACAGATAAAACAATTTGGCAAGAAGGTCTATGCCTCTGCCACCTGCACTGTTCGTTCCCTGAACTTTCTGGCCCACATGGTCCAATACCAGAACGCCCTGTTGGAGAAGGCTTTAGATGTTGTACAGGCTCAGCCTGATGCTCCAGGCAAGACTGAACTGTTTCACTTTCTCAAATCGGGCTCTGATGTTAGGACTCACATTCTCCGAGCATCCTATGACTTAGCAGACTCCACAGGCAGAGCTGCAGCTATGGGAGTTTGCCTTTGTCGCTACTCCTGGCTCAGAATATCCAGTTTTGCTCTGGATATGCAATTCACGATCCTAGATACCCCTTTCAGAGTTCTGTTTGGTGAGGATTCTCAAAACATAATCACTTGCCTACAGGAGTCTGACAAGGCTTTGCATTCAGTTCAAACGTTATACCAGTCTCAGCCTAAATCTTCCCAGCAGCAGTCCTTTCATCGCCCCTCCAAACAGCAACCCAGGGGCCAAAAACCCAGAAGTGCCTTTAAAAGAAAAGCCACTACTCAAGCTAATGAAGGTTCGGCCCCCAGAGTTCTCTGAGCCTCCCAGGCTGTATTGCTTGTTCTCAGATCCTCAACCTGACTCCTTACCCAACCCCCCCTCAGCCAAAACCCTGGGTGAGGTGGTGGGGGGGTCATTTCTCTCTTTACACAGAGGGCTGGCACAGAATAACCTCAAATTTTTTTTTATTTATTTTAAATTTGTCAACCGGTTAGAGACACTGGGCAAAGCCCTTTTTCAGGTCTGACCCGGACATTTAACAAAAACAGAACAAACAATTTACATACAATCAATTAAAACAATTACATACTTAAACAGATAATAAATAACTTTTAAACTTGGTCTTGAACCGAGTCTGGGAACTAATAGATCTAAGAGACAAAGGTAAATCATTCCACAAACGAGCAGCTGAGGATACAAAAGAACAAAAGTCATGGTTATTCTTAACATTTGCTTTTAAGGCAATTCCTAAATTGGAACGCAAATTTACTTGGGAGTCCCTAAATTCAAGTAAATCTGATAATGGAGAAAAGTTCTTTGCATATACGGCCAGATGAATCAAGTTGCCAAAGACGTATGTAAATTTTTACTTGGGAGATAACCATCCCAAAGAAGAATACAAAACACAATGATGTGTTAGCAATGAGACACCAAGAGCAAATCGACAAATATTAATATGTCACACTCAAAATACTGCCCTCCCTTACTCCCAAATTGTAATACAAGGGAGAAAAATGTAGTCAAGGTGTGGCAATAAAGTACCCATTGCGATGATCTTTCAAGACTCGTATGACAAAAAGGCCTTAAATTTATATAACAACCCCAACTTACAATTTATTGTCTTACTGCTTTAACCTGAGAAAAAAAAACCTAAGCGGGGATCTAGAAGGAATCCCAAGTACTTCAGCTCTTTTACCTGTTCAAGTAAGTCACCAGATCTATCATAAATCTGCAAGCTTGGGTTCTCCTTTAACCGGGGAGTACTTCCAAAGACCATGCACTTAGTCTTTTTTACATTCAAACCATTTGATTAGATAACAACCAAGAACCAAGTGTTTCAAAATCACCCTGTAACCCTTCATTAACCTGTTTGATTGTCTGACCCTGATGGTATAAAACAAAATCATCAGCATAAAGAAGACAACAGCTCCTGGTAAATATAGAGGGAACTTGGTTTATAAATAGGGAGAACAGCAGAGGTCCAATTATGGACCCCTGTGGAACTCCACAAAAAACTGATCACGAATCAGACAGAACAGAATCTATGGAGACTCGCTGAGATCTCCTTTCCAAAAAAACTCTTTAAAAAAGTCACTACCATATCAGAAATACCCAGGCCTGTTAGCTTTTGACAAAACAAGTTTTGATTTATTAAATCGAAAGCCTGGGTCAGGCCCATGAATACCGCCCCTGTAAAGAGACCTCTATCACAATCTTGGAGGATCTT
This sequence comes from Neoceratodus forsteri, assembly GCA_016271365.2. NCBI lineage: Eukaryota > Metazoa > Chordata > Ceratodontiformes > Ceratodontidae > Neoceratodus > Neoceratodus forsteri. Next base: position 1,614,144,756 of record CM057453.1, read on the forward strand.
TGGGTTCTTCAGTTAGTGGAAAATGGGCACACTCTAAAATTCCTGGAAATGCTGCCGGACAATCCCCCATTGCCCTCTCATTACCATCAGGCCCATATCACCCTCTTACAAGAAGAGATCCAGGCGCTCCTGCAAAAACAAGCCATAGAACCTGTCCCGCTGGCCTGATGAAGGGAGTGCTTCTATTCTCATTTCTTCCTGGTCCCAAAGAGAACGGGAGACCTGCATCCCATCCTAGACCTCAGTCACCTGAATCAGTACATAGAATGCAAATGATTCAGGATGGTGACGACTCTTCCCGGCCTCCTCCCCCTGCTACATCAGGGGATTGGATTTGTTCCCTGGACATGCAGGACGCATACCTTCACATCTTGGTCTTGCCACCCCACAGAAGGTTCTTATGCTTCCAGGGAAACCACTTCTAGTTCAGAATCCTGCCATTCAGCCTGTCCTTAGCCCCCAAGTATTTACAAAGTGGTTCGCAGTAGTGGCTGCGACTTTATGGAGGATGGCCACTATGCCTTCCCTTACCTGGACGATTGGCTTCTGACAGTGCCCACCAAGGATCAGTTGCTTAGAACCATGAAGGCAACTTTCACTCTGTTCAGAGGTATGGGGATCACTCTAAATCTCCTCAAATCCTCTCCGTGGCCCAGTCAGAGGCTTCAGTACATTAGGGCAGCCTTGGACACCGCCCAAGGCAAAGCTTTTCTGCCCCCAGACAGGGCAGAATGCCTTCAGGCACAGGCTCGACTGAACTCATCGTCTCACCAGGTACCAGCCAGATCACTTCTGTGGCTGTTCAGACATGTGGCAGCGACCATTGCAACAGGTACCCTGGCCCGCCTGCACATGAGGGTGGCCCAGTGGATCCTTTTGGTCCAATAGGATCAGCGCACGGATGATTTGGAGCAGCTGGTGTCTGTCTCTAACTCTGTGTGGCAGACATTGACATGGTGTTGAACCTCTCCAAAGGGGTCCACTTTTGGATGTAGTCGCCTTGTCAGATCCTGACCACGGACGTGTCGGGCTAGGGATGAGATGCCCATCTGGCAGACTGTCAGACTCAGGGGACTTTATCCCCACAGGAGCAGCATCTCCACATCAATGTTTTGGAGATGCAGGCAATCCTGTATGCTTTTCAGACAAACCTGCGACCAGGCCCTCTTTTGATCCAGGTGGACAGTATGTCAGAAGTCTTTTACACAAACAAGCAGGGGGCATACATTCTTACCCCCTCTACAGGGAGGCCATGAAAGTGTGATATTGGGCTGTAGAGCATCACCTGGACCTGATTGCTGTGCATGTTCCAGGCATTCAAAACAACTTGGCTGACCGCTTAAGCTGGTCTCGGTCCAAGGCCAAGGAATGGGAGCTTCTTCCTTCTGTGGTCGAAGATCTCTTCAACAGATGGGGTCATCCCAAGCTGGACCTCTTTGCATCCCCATCCAATGCAAAACTGCCCAGTTCTGCTTGCTAGATGCAGGGCCTGGTGTTTTCTGGTGAGACATGTTGTCTTTCTCCTGGACAGGGAGGTTCCTGTATGCCTTCTCCCCCCTTTCCATCGCAACAGAGCGTTCTTCTCAAGCTGCAGTCAGAGGGAGCAGAGATGATCCTGATTGCCTCTTATTGGCTGTGCCAGATACTGTATGGTTTCCACTCCTCCAGCAAGTAGCAGTGGAGCCTCCGATTCCTCTGCCTCTGTGCTTCAATTTGCTCTCCCAGGAGCAGGGCACTCTGGTCCATCTGGACCTCGGATCACTACACCTTCATGCATGGCTCCTGCAGACATAGCAATTGCCCAGTTTGGGGTCTCTCCCCTGGTGACAGATGTCCTAGTGGCAGCTAGGAGACCTTCCACTAGAGCCATCTATGCTATGAAGTGAAAGTGGCTCTGTATATGGGCCTCCGCTCATGACCTGGATCCCTTCACTTGTCCGGCGAATCTTGTTCTAGAGTACCTCTTTTCCCTGTCTGACTCAGGTCTGAGTTACTCGTCTCTTAAGGTGCACTTATCTGCTATCTCTGCATACCATGTACCTTTCGAAGGCAAGACTCTTCCCCCAGCTGGACTTCTCCTACACCTTCAGTGGGGCATTCTGCATCTGAAACCTCCCATCAGGGACCCTGTCCCTCCCTGGGACCTTTTGTTTGTTTTAGAAAAGCTTATGTTGCCTCCCTTTGAACCTGCCACAAGCTGCGAGCTATGCATCTGTCATGGAAAGCGTTGTTTTTAGTTGCTATTACGTCTGCTTGAAAGATTTCTGAGCTTCAGACTCTGATGTGTAAAGAGCCTTATTTAGTTTTCCACAAGGACAGGGTGTCCTGCAGACTAATCGCAAGTTTCTTCTTAAGGTGGTGACCGAGTTTACCCTAAATCAAGACATCCACCTGCCAATGTATTACCCAGAGTACTCAAATCGAGGGAAGGCCTTACTGCATACTCTGGATGTCCACAGGGTGCTTCGCTATTATTTAGATTGCACCCGTGCCATTAGAAAATCCGATCAGTTGTTTCTTTCAACCCTAGAAAAGAAGGGGCTCCTGTTTCTAAACAATGTTTGTCCAAATGGTTAGTCAATTGCATTGTCTATTGTTACCGCAAGTACAACAAGCCTTTACCAGGCCTGATTAAAGGCCATTCTACCAGGGGCATGACTGCTTCTTTTACCTCCTTCAGGAATGTGTCCATTGCTGATATTTGTGCAGAGGCCACTTGGAGCTCTGTCCACACTTTCATTCAGCACTGCAGTTTGAACATTGTATCTAGGTGTAGGGCGGACTTTGAACTTGAAGTTCTGCAGGGCCTGCTCTCTTAAGAACCTCACTCTGACCTTTACCTCCTCCCAGTTAACTGGGGGTCAGTCCTTAGACTGCTTAGGACTTAGCCCTAATGATGTTACCTGCTGCAAGAGCCCCCTCGAAGTGAGATAGTACAGTTACGCAAGAACTTATCATAACAGTAGATCTATGAGAGGAGCTCTTGCAGCAGGTGCTGCTTTCCCTCCCTCCCTCCATCCCTCTTGTGACTGCTTTTCCATCTCTCTTGATACCTCCCTTTCCTCAGTGTAGGGGAACCACCTTGGTTCTCAAATTTCTGTATGTGCTGGGGTCTCCGGCGAGAGAACCGAGGTTGGGCTGGGGAACCACCCCTTTTATACCATAGGAGGACATCAGGGGCAGGCCGACATCAGGGGGGTGGTCCCCTGTTGTATACTTCTAACTAGAAGTTTTCCGTGGGGTTCTAGTGCCTGCCGGCTTCAGTCCTAATGGTGTTGCCTGCTGCAAGAGCTCTTCTTGAAGATCTACTGTTATGGTAATTACTTACGTAACTGTACTGTCTGACAACTAGACACCCTCAGAGCTGCTCACAGCAACTTTGCTGCAAGATTATTTGACACTATTTTATTCATTACTCTGCCTCTAGTAGTATTTTTATAAAGGTTTAGTTAATTGGGTATATTTTATTTGTTCTTAGCGGTTCCCAGGAACTGAGTTTTCAGTTTTAAACTACTGTTTGTTGCTGTTCTTGCCGCTAGCTTTTCTGTTTAAATTTTGCCAGTTTAAGCACATTTTAAAAGTTTTTTTAATTATTTGCTATCGGATCCCGACCAGCAGGGGGCAGGCTGGCTCACTACTTCCAACCGCATTTTGTATTTAACCAAAGAAATCTTTGTTAAATCAAGGTTCCCCTTTTAATCAAGGAACCGACCTCGATTTGTGGACATTTGGTATGTCAGTAAGACCTAAAAAGGGGACGGGACCCACAGGTTTTAAAAACTGTAGTAAGTGTTTTCAGATATTTGTTAAGGCTGATCGCCACGATTTGTGTTTAGAGTGCTTGGGTCCCAGTCATATTTTCTCTAACTGTGAAGTGTGCAGTACTTTTTGTTCTAAATCAGCCCCAGAACTCACACGAGTCAAAATGTTCTATGATTAACCTTATTCAAAATGGCAGCCTTGGGCTCAGTGAGACTTTTTAAAAGAGCTAAAAGGTTAGAGGAAATGGCTTCTGCTCCCACCTCAGTGTCACCAAAGCAACCTAAAGAGGGTTCTTCTTCCCACACTAAAACAAAGGAGAGACCTTCTAAAGACTCTTCCGACCCCAAAATTTCTGAGAAGAGGTCTGAACATACTAAACACAAAAGAGCTACTGAGCAGGCTCCTGAGTCTGTGCCTGCCAAAGAGAAATATAAAGACAAGCAAGTCACTGTGCCTTCTGCTGAAAAAGCAAGAGAGCTCCCAGCAGACAAAGATAAAATACCCTCCGTGGAGGAAATTGTCAAAGCCCTGCAAGTCATTCAGGCTTTACAGACTGCAGGTTCCATACTGGGTTCACTGGTTCAAGTCCCAACACTGGTTCCCATGGACTAGGGCCAAGAAGTGTACATAGAGGAGGAAGAAGAGGATCCGGATCTAGGGGAACCCATTGAGCCAGAGGTATCCCCAGATCAGGAGTTAGGTACCCCTCCTCGTGGGCATGATGATTTTTCATCCTGCTTTACATTCATCAGGCAGATGGCCGACACCTTGGGCCTCCACTTACAAGAATCTATGGATGAGGCAGAGTTTTTGGATATGGTGGTGTTAGTTTCCACAAAAAAGGTAATCCTTTCTAGCCACAATTCCCTTAAAGGGCCACTTTAAAAAGTCTGCAAACACCTTCCTTTGTCCCTGGAGTTGACAAGAAGATGGAGAAAAAATATCAGCTGGATAGGGCTTCTGCTGATTATTTGTACACCTATCCAGATCATGAGGGCGTGATACAGGCTGCTGCCTGTGATCAGGCTAAAGAACCACTGACATCTCATCCTCCAGATAACGAATCCAGAAAAAGTGACACTATGGGGAAGAAGGATTACTTAGTCTCTTCCCTTCTCCTCAGACAGACAGCTTACATGGCATCTGCACAATACCAGAAGGGAAAGAATTCCAGAAGATGTGGCGCATGATATGGCAGATATTGCCAGGATGGATGTGGATGCAGATGATACTGCATCCAGATTACTGTCCTTGTCAATGTCACTAAGAAGGTTTGCCTGGCTCAGAGCAATCAATCTCACCCCTGACAGTTAAAGGCTATGGATTTTTCTTGCGAAAACAATTCCATTTTTGGAGACAAAACTGAGGCATACATGAAAAAGGTGGAAGAGTACAAAACCACCTAGAGGAGTAACCACTAGAGAGAGACAGCCCCCACTTCTTTTAGATCCACAGGAAAGAGAGGTAGTGGTAGAGGGTACTACCCCAGGTCATATGCCCCATACTCTATGCCTGTATAATAAGGTCAGAGGTTACTACAGGAGCAGGAGGTCATCTAGGCGAGCCAGTCCAGCTCCAGCTCCTAGACCTCAGTCCAGACAGAACCCCTGACTGCACCAAACAGGTTGCCACCCCTCTACCAGCAGGGGGCAGGCTGGCTCACTACTTCCAATACTGGGAAAACATTACCACAGAGAGCTGGGTTCTGGAGGTGGTGAGTCAGGGTCTCTGTCTGCACTTCAAACAGTTTCCAAAACTCCAGAGCTGCAGGGCTTTCCATTCTTCAATCCCTGCTGAGAATATTCTGCTGGAGTTAGTTGTAAAAAAGCTCCTGCAAGCCAGGGCAATAGAGCCAGTCCCTCTTACCGAAAGGAGAAAGGGCATGTACTCAAGATACTTTTTAGACAACAAGAAAAATGGAGATTCTAACCCCAATGATACTCAGGTATTCATAACTTTCTGCAGAAAGCCCTTTAGGTAGGACTGCCTGGAGAGAATAGAACATATGCAAATGATGTAATCATCTGCACGTGACAACTTTTCAAATGCTTCCCTATACTAACCGCCAGTGTTCTAAACTTCCTCAGATTTTACTCTCCGCCTAAACAGTCTGGTCGTTCGGAGTGTTGCTCTTCAATCAACTGTTTGATATGAAGAAACTTATAAAAATATGTAAGTATTGTTTCTATTCATTGGCTGCCTTACATTAATTGTTTACTGTAGTCAAACTTAGTTTTTTGTAGATATTTAGTTGTTTTGCCGGTTCCTCTCGGTTCGGGATAACCAGGAGGGAACCAGGTTAGTTTTTCATATTTTGGGTTTTCTGACTAAAAACACATTTTATTTTTGCTTAAACTTGGTTTAAAATTGTTTTTTTTGTAACCGTTGTTTTCGGTTACTGAACGGCTAGGACTGGTTCCAAATTTTCTATCGGTTCGGTTCCTTCAGTTCCGGAACTGACCACAAGTGTTATTATTTAAATCTTTTATCTTAATGGTTATCTTTTTTATTGGTTCAATGGCAGAAAAACTGAAGAAAAAGACTGGTGAGCCCAGTTTTAAAAATTATGCACAATGTGGGGACGTTTTTGCCAAGGCAGATAAGCACACTATGTGTGTGGCTTGTCTTGGGTATGAGCATCTTAAAGAGGATGTCAAATCTGCCTGACATTCCCTGAAAAAACTATTGAGAAATGTTTGAAACGGCTGAAAAAGAAACTCCCCAAGGGTCCCTCTGGCTCTGACCAGCCGATACCCTCTGTTATTGTGGATGAACCCACATCTGTTGCTACCTCCACCCCTGAGATGGGTGATAAAGCTACCAAGAGGGTTTCTGAACCGGCTAACTCCCCGGTTCCCTCTAAAAAAGCACAAAAATGAAAGCATACAGAACCCCCAAATACTGATCAGGGGACTTCTGTACCTGCCAATATTATGCCTACTCCTCAAGAAATTGCACAGGCTTTTAAAGTCATTCAGGCACTGCAGGGCTTAGTGCCTCCTGTCCAGCAACCATCTGCTCCAGCAGGTTAGCCTGGCAGAATTCCCCTTCCTGAAGAAGAGGAATACAGCAAATATGAGGAGGATGAAGGGGAACCCATTCTACCTGAGGTATCCCCGGAACAAGAATTTGGTTCACCACCTAGAACGTCTGAAGATTTTTCTTCTCATTTCACTTTCATTAGAAAAATGGCAGATGCCCTAGACATCTTCACAAGAGAAGAAGTGGAGGATGAGGAGGAAGTAGAGTATCTGGAGATGATGAGTTTGACTACCACAAGGCCCTCCTCCCTGTGGACAAATTCTTTAAAAAAGATGCTCTAAAATTGTTGCAAACCCCAAATTCTAACCCCCCCCCCGGATAAGAAATACCAGTTGGAGAGGGAAGGGGCAGAATTCCTTTTTTCCCATCCAGATCATCAAGGGGTCATTCAACAAGCAGCCTGTGACAAGGCTAGAGTCCCTCTGACATCCCACCCACCAGATAAAGACTCTAGGAAAATAGATAGTATGGCTAGGAAGGGGTACCTGTCAGCCTCTCTAGTCATATGACAGACTAACTTCCAGGCCTATGCTGCCCAGTACCAAAAGTCCCTGTGGCAGTCAGTTTTGGCCATCTCTCAGAAAGCTCCCTCACCCCTATCTGACAACCTAGTGGAAACAGCTAGGTTTGAGCTAGAGGCTGCTAAGTACCAATTCCAGATGGCTGCTGATACCAACGGCACTGCAGCCAGATGGATGGCAAATACAGTAGCCCAGAGGAGATTTGCTTGGCTAAGAGCCACAAATCTTACTGCTGACCACTCGGTCTAAGGCCCTGGATTTTCCTGTAGAGAGAAATGCTCTTTTTGGAGAATCTGCAGTGGAATACATGAAAAAGGTGGATGAGTATAAGGCCACATACAGAAGCAACTCTAGTAGAGAGAGAGCTTCTCCATCCACCAGGTCTTATGGAAGGGGAGGCTGGGGCAGGTCCTTCCACACCAGGCCCTTTTTCCAGCCAGTGGCCACACCCCAGTATCAACAGTACCCACAGTAGGGGTATTTTAGGGGCAGGGGTTGAAGGGGTTCTAGGCATGTGTCTCAAGCACAGCCTCAACCCCAAGCCAAGCAGACCCCCTAAAGTACAGGCCACCTCCTCACTCCCTGTCAGAGGCAGACTTTCCCACTTCCTCCAGGTTTGGCTGAACATCACCACAGACAAGTGGGTCCTGGGGGTAATGGGTCAGGATCTGTCTCTGGCTTTCAAATCCCTTCCTCCTCTAGCAGCCAGGGGGTTTCAGTACACCTTCCCTGGCAGAAAAGAACCTGCTGGAGGCAGAGGTCCAGAAACTGTTACTTTGAAAGCAGTGGAACCTGTCCCAAGCATACTGAGAGGAAGGGGCTTTTACTCCAGATAATTCCTCACCACAAATAAAAGTGAGGAGTGGTGGTCTATATTGGATCTCAGAGCCTTAAACAGGCATCTGAAAAAGCCAAAGTTCAAAATGGTAACTTTGGCATTGATTCTGCCAACAATCCAGAAAGGGGATTGGTTGGCATCACTGGACTTAAAAGACGCCTATTTCCACATTCCCATAAGGGAGTCTCACAGAAAATATCTCAGGTTCAGACTCCCTTCAGGCCATTGCCAGTTTTCAACCCTGCCTTTTGGCCATTCTTCGGCCCCAAGGGTTTTCACAAGGTACCTAGCACCAGTGGTAGCACACCTTCGAAGACAGGGTGTGACAGTTTTTCCATATCTGGATGATTGGCTGGTAGTAGGCAAGTCACCACAACAGGTCATTCAGTATCTAAGCCTTACCCAAGGCCTGCTGGAATCCTTGGGGTTCATCATCAATCACAAAAAGTCAGTCCTCATTCCTGCACAAAAGTTGCAGTTCATAGGGGCAGAGATAGATACCCTGCAGGGCATGGCCTACCTCCCTTTGGACAGGTTCAGAAATCTTTAGTTAGTGGCAAATTCATTCACCTTGAACAAGAGCAAGCCAGCAAGACCGTTCTTGCAACTCCTGGGCCATATGGCTGCATCCACAGGCACAGTGCTGGGTTCAAGGTTTCAAATGAGGGACATCCAGTTCCGCCTCAGGGCTCACTGGAGTCAAAGAAAATTTTCTCTCTCAAAACCCATTCCTGTCACAAGAACTTTGCTGCAAGCTTTGCAGTGGTGGAAAGAGGTACACAATCTTATAGAAGGGGTTCCCTTTCAGAAAGAATCTCCCTCAGTTGTTCTCACAACAGATGCATCTCTACTCGGTTGGGGCACCCACTTGGGAGACCATACAACCCAGGGTACATGGTCAGCCACAGAGTCCCTCCAGCACATAAACCTTGGAACTCAGAGCTGTTTTTCTGGCTCTGAAAACCTTTTCAGGACTACTACAGTCAAAGGTAGTACAGGTCAGAACAGATAATACCACCACAATGTACTACATCAACAAACGGTGGCACCAGGTCAGGCCCCCTTTGCACAGAGGCCATGAAAATTTGGACACTCGCGTACTCTTTAGGAGTCTCCCTGCAGCCAATCCATCTACCAGGAAAGGACAATACCTTGGCAGATGCCTTAAGTCGAATCAACCAGGTCCATCGCAAATGGACTCTGAACAAACAGGTGGTGCAAATAATTTTCAGAAGGTGGGGCACTCCAGAGGTAGATTTGTTCGCATCCCACCAGAACCACCACTTGCCACAGTACTGCTGCAGGCCACCAGATTAGGGTACTCTGCCCCTGGATGCCCTGATCAAGGAGGTTCCTGTATGCCTTCCCTCCTTTCCCCTGGTTTTCAGGGTGTTACTCAAGCTCAGATCCCACTCAGCATCTCTAATCCTAATAGCTCCGGATTGGCCCAGGCAGCCATGGTATTCTCTAATGCTCTTCATGTCTGTAGCCAAAGCAATACGACTCCCTCTGAGGCACAACCTATTGACTTCCAACCAAGGGACCCTGTTATACCCAAACCTCAAGTCCCTCAACCTCAAAGCTTGGTTCTTGAGGAATTAGAATATGCTGATTTACAACTCTCTGAATCAGTGCTTCACATTCTGAGGGGCTATAGGAAACCTTCTACTAAGAAAACTTATTCTTCAAAATGGAAAAGGTTTTCAGTCTGGTGTTCAACTAAAGGTTTGATTCCATTACAGGCTGGGGTCCCAGCTGTCTTGGATTACCGCTTTCATTTACACTCTCTGGGTCTGCAAACCAATTCACTCAAGGTACACCTTGCAGCATTGTCTGCTTACATTTCTGCTGGTGCCAGGGTATCACTAGCTTCAGAATATGTCTGTTTAGAAGTCTTAAATCCAGGATAGGTCACCAGTCCCCATTATTCTTCTTTGTAAGGAACTATCTGGAGTAGAAGCCTTCGCCCTGCTGGTTTAGGGGCACAGGCTCCACTGCCTTGATGGCTAGCGGATGTTTTACTTCTGCATCCAGTAGTATCCTGTCTACAGATGTGACTGGTGCAAATGTTCTTGCTCTCAGCTTGGGAAGGGATTTGAAGCCGAGTGCTAAACCCTGGCTCACCACCTCCAGAACCCACTTGTCTGTGGTGATGGTATACCAATACTGGAGAAAATGAACCTGTCTGGCTAGCTTCCCTAGACTTAAAGGACGCTTATTTTCACATCCCCATTAGACCTTCTCACAGAAAGTTTCTCAGGTTCAGATTGGTCTCAGGCCATTATCAGTTTGCAGCCCTTCCTTTTGGCCTGACTTCTGCACCAAGGGCATTCACAAAGTGTTTGGCCGCGGTAGTGGAGTTTCTGCGAAAACAAGGAGTATCAGTCTTTCCCTACTTGGATGACTGGTTAGTGGTGGGTCCATCTCTACATCGGGCAGAGCAGGCCTTGGCACTAACAAAGTCTACTCCAGAGTCTCTGGGTCTCATCATAAACGAGCAGAAGTCTCAGCAAGTACCAGTCCAGGTGCTTGAGTTCATTGGAGCAGAACTGAACATCAGTCTGGGCAGAGCTTTCTTGCCACAGGACAGGGTAAACAGTATTTTATGAATTTCATACTCATTTGTACTAGGAAAACCCAAACCAGCCAGAGATTTCCTCAGGCTTTTGGGTCACATGGCAGCTGCCACCACAGTGGTACTAGGATCCAGATTCCAAATGAGGGACATTCAGTTCCACCTGAGACAGTACTGGTCACAGAGGACAGACCCTCTGTCCAAGTTGGTGCCAGTCACACACACTCTCCTACAGGCACTGCAATGGTGGCTGGATGAACAAAACCTTCGAGTAGGGGTTCCTTTCACAAATTTATTATACAGCAAGTGGCACATGGTCTACTCAAGAATCCATGTTGCACATAAATCTTCTGGAGCTCAGAGCAGTGTACCTAGCCCTGCAGGCATTTACTCCACATCTTCAAAACAAAGTGGTGCAGGTCAGAAAAGACAACACCACTACTATGTACTGTATTACATAAACAAACAAGGAGGAACCAGGTCAGCCCCACTGTGCACATAAGCAATGAGGCTGTGGTCCCTGGTCTACTCCACGAAGGTATCCCTTTCAGCCATTCACCTTCCAGGAAAGGACAATGTACTGGCAGAGTCCTTCAGCAGGATAAGTCAGGATCACCATGAGTGGTGCCTGAATCCTCAAATTCTCAGTTCAATTTTCAGGCGTTGAGGCACTCCAGAGACAGATCTCTTTGCCTCTGCAGAAAATCACCAGCTGCCAGTTTATTGCTGCAGGCCTCCTCTCAGGGGCACACTACCCCTGGATGCATTGGCACTGGATTGGACAGGGAAGTTTCTGTATGCCTTCCCTCCTTTCCCACTGATATTTAGGGCCCTACTGAAATTGAGGTCCCAGTCAGCAAGAATGATACTGGTGGCACCAGATTGGGCAAGACAGCACTGGTGTTCGCTTCTGTTGACTATATCAGTTGTACCTCCAATTCATCTGCCCAGGAAGCACAACCTGCTGACTTCCTCTCAGGGCAGGACAGTGTACCCCAACCTGAAATCTCTAAGGCTCAAGGCCTGGCTCTTGAAGACTTAGAGTATGCAGATCTTAAACTGTCAGAACAGGTTTTGACAGTACTTAGGGGTTCCAGGAAACCTTCCACTAAAAAGACATGTAACCCCTACCTGGTCTACCATTTGTTTCTGACAGCAAAACCAGGTGGGCTGGGTTCGGGGAGGAATAGGTCACTCGGCACAAATGCTAGGTTTGGCTACTATGCACAGGGGCACCCAAGTAACTCCGAACACAGGAAGCAATAACTGTAATGTCCAATACCAGAAGTGGGATTCTAAAGTGTGGCTTTTTATTCACATTCAAACAGAATAAACAAAGCATAGATGGACCCCCACTGTGCTACACTCCTGGTAATGCAGATTAAAAGAGACTAGAACACTTCCTCAACACTTTAGCCCTCAAGCTCTGAACCCACTGGGCACACAGCCCGGACTTGCACGCTGCTTTGGGTTACACAGCCCGAACTTGTACACTGTTCTGGGTTTTTCCTGGCTCGGCTTCCTTGCCAGCCACTTGGACACCTTCCATACTTCATGGAAACATTTTCTGGTGGCTCCCTAAACCACCTAAGAGCACCATGGCTCCATCAGGGAATCTTCCTTTCAATCCCACGTCTGGGTACTTTCCTCAGGCACTGGCCAAGTACCTGAGAGAAAGCAAAGGTGTCGCAGAGCAAATCCGAGAGGTGAATTTGGCTACCACTGATGGGGGTCTCCACCTCTCGCTCCCAAATTCATCCCAGCCATTTCTCTGGACAGTAAACACCTCATCCTGTAAAGCTTTGCAATGTAGATTCTTGCTAAATGTATTTCACATTCCATCTACTTGTCTTGCTTCCCATTTGTGCTGGACTTGAACATACTTTTAAGTGGCATTGTCCATTACTCTAGACCCCCCCCCACTGAATTAAGCAGTCCAATCCCCAATTTCCTTCACTCTTTGTGCTGGACTTGAACATACTTGAATTAAGTGGCATTGTCCATTACTCTAGACCTCCCACAGATTAAGCAGTCCAATCCCCACTTTCCAACTGTACTTGGTTGCCTTTTCCTGACCCCACAGTAACAGTCCCTTTAGTTTCCTTCTGTTTCAGGTGAAAAACACTTGGCCCTTTTTCAGAGTGAACTCACCCTTTGGTTGCAGGTGCCCCACAGGCGTTTCCTCCACAAGGAATTTCTCTCTCAGAGCTTCTGGTGCCTCAGCACAACTTGAACAGGCAGCTTCTTTCCCTTAGCCAGACCCAGGAGGGTTGCCCCTGGAAAACAGGCAAAAACCTTCCCCCCATCCCCTCAGGGATGGGGCTCTTGAACATTGAAAGCAGTCTCCACCACTTCAATTACCAGTTCCTGTGTTCCCCTTCAGGTGGAAACACACACCTTCCAAAAGTAGCTCTGAAACAGAGCTTAAAGCTTTGAGAGCCTGCACGCACTCTGCTGCACTACAGTTTCTCACTCAGACTGCATACAGACTGGCTTCAAATTTCCCAACGTTCTACTCTAACCTCAGACTGCAACATTCCAGTGTGGCTTATGCAGCTGCGACAGTTCTATAATGATGTCATCCTCAGTCTCAGCTGAGACTGAGAACAGAGTGAGACAGTGTGAAATCCATTTAACTGGAGTTTCAGAAGCTGCTTTCCCTGCCTACCACTAGGTCTTACTGGGATTCTAGTATCCCCAGGTAACAGGGGGGTTACAGACATACTCTGCCAAGTGGAAGAGGTTCTCCATATGGTGTGTAGGTAAGGGCATCGACCCATCCAGGGCTGATTTAGCCATTCTCCTGGATTACCTGACACACTTGCATTCTTTAGCTCTGAAGCCTTCGACACTCAAGGTTCATTTGGCTTCAGTTTCAGCTTACCTGTCAGCAGGTAAAGAGAGGTCCATGGCTTCTCATCCAGTTTTCAGGAAATATTTTAAAGGCCTTAACCTTTTGTACCCTCCCTTGAGGGAACCAGTTTCGGCCTGGAATCTGAATATCTGCATTGCCAAGCTCATTGATGCCCCATTGGAACCAATGGCAACAGCAGATCTGAAGTATATCACTTGGAAAACTGTGTTTTTGGTTGCTATTACTTCAGCCAGAAGAATCAGTGAGTTACAAGCCCTGTGTATGGATGAAGATTACATCTCATTCCACAGGGATAAAGTGGTCCTCAGGACCAATAGAACATTTTTTTCCAAAGCGGTGTCTGATTTCCATTTAAACCAGTCCATCACTTTACTTGTCTTTTTCACAGAGAACTCCAGTTCTCCAGAAAGGAGGTTTCACTCCCTTGATGTCAAAAGGGCACTTAGGCACTGTATTGACAGAACTAAATCTTACAGACCAGACCAGACACAGCTCTTTCTTACCTACGGAGAGGTAGGTAAGGGTAGACCTGCCACAAAATGGACAATTGCTCGTTGGATAGTGGCATGTATTCAGTTTTGCTATAGTAAAGTGGGTAAACAGGCCCCCCTGGGCCTCAGAGCACACTCCACCTGGGGTACAGCTGCTTCAGTGGCAGCTTCAAGGGATATCCCACTCTTGGAAATCTGCAAAGCAGCTACAGGGAAAACAATACACACCTTCACAAAGCATTACAGCCTGGACTTGCAATCCAGAAGTGATGCCAAGTTTGGTACAGCAGTGCTGCAGAACCTGTTTCCTAAATAGATTTTCTGCCCAACCTCCAAAGGTACTGCTTGGTAGTCTGCATTCGTTTAATCATAATGAGTGATTCCTGGGGTTAGAAGAACAAATTACTCACCATAGTAATCTTGTTTCTTCAAAGGGATCACTCATTATGATTAAAGCTCCTTCCTTACATCCCCTACTAAAAAATCTATGATCTTTGTTTTGCATCCCTGTTTTGGGATATGTTTTTTCCATACAGGTTAGGTTAGAGACTTGCCTTTTTGTTAACCAGTTGGTTCCTTTGTGGTCTCAAGTTTTCTTTTTAGGTTTATCTATTGGGATGCTTTTTGACCTGAGAGGTCAAACAATTATTATTTATATAAATATTATCATAGTTAATGGGTCTTACACCCAGTTTAGGCTACGTAAGAATCTGAAGCACTCAGAGTGCAACAGTTGCTAGGGCAGCAGTTTGAAACTGGCATGAGCCAATTGAGAGTTCCATCATTTGCATATAATTCCATCTCTCTGGGCAGTCCAACACAGGAGGCTGACTGCATTCATTTAATCATAATGAGTGATCCCTTTGAAGAAATAAGATTACTATGGTGAGTAATTTTTTCTTCTGACCTATGGGGATGTGGGAAAAGGTAATCCAGCTTCTGAGAGATCTGTTTCTCGCTGGATAGTCCAGTGTATTCAATTCTGCTATTCGAAAGCTGGTAGGGAGCCTCCAACAGGGTTGAAAGCACATTCCACCAGGGGAACAGCTGCTACTTTGGCAGCTGCAAGAGATGTTCCACTGGTTGATATCTGTAAAGCAGCTACCTGGAAGACAGTTCACACCTTTACAAAGCATTACAATTTGGATATCCAGTATAGAAGTGATGCTAGATTTGGCACAGCAGTCCTGCAAAGTCTATTTCCTAAACAAATGTTCTGTGCCCACCTCCAGTGGTACTGCTTTGTAGTCTGCAGAAAGTTATGAATACCTGAGTATTACTGGGGTTAGAAGAAAAAATTACTCACTTTAGTAATCTTGTTTCTTCCCAGTGATACTCAGATATTCATAACTTACCACCCTACCTCCCCTTCCAGAACTTAAGCCTCTGCACTCCTGCATGCTGCACTACCACAAAAGGGTACATCACTATGACTGTATATATGTTGCTACATAGTGATACAAGTTAGTAAACAAGACTTATGGTCTTTACCCTTCTTCAGGTGTTTCTGAAATTCTGGTTTCTTTTCAAATTAATGTGTTCTCTCCAGCTGGAGTTTTTTCATATTATTAAAATTGGGGTTTGTTTTTGAATGTTTATTCTTTAATCATACATACTTGCAGTATTTTGCTACATGGCTTTGCCTATTCAGGCTCCTAGGAAATCTGAGGAAGTTTAGAACACTGGCTGTTAGTATAGGGCAGCGTTTGAAAAGTTGTCACGTGCAGATGATTCCATCATTTGCATATGTTCTATTCACTCCGGGCAGTCCTACTTAAAGGGCTTACTGCAGAAAGTTATGAATACCTGAGTATCACTGGTAAGAAACAAGATTACTGAGGTGAGTAATTTTTTCTTGGTGGCCAATCCTGGATCTCAGATACCTAAACAAACACTTGGCAAAGCCCAGGTTCAAAATGGTAACACTGGCCATAGTTATTCCATTACTAAGAAAAGGAAACTAGCTGGCATCTCTGGATCCGAAAGATGCTTACTTTCACATTCCAGTCAGACCTTGCCACAGAAAATACCTAAGGATCTCACTTCGAGGGGGAGCTCTTGCAGCAGGTTACACCATAAGGACTGAAGCCGGCAGGCACCAGGACCCCACGGAAAACTTCTAGCTAGCAGCATACAGCAGGGGACCACCCCCGATATCATGAACAGTACAAAAGGTGCAGTCCCCCAGCACCACCTCCATTCTTTTCCCACCATTAACGCACGCACATTGGCTCCACAGATGCCTTCTGTTGTAGTTCGACCACCATTTTGACCGTGTTTTACCAACACTTTCTTATTTTATTTCTTTTAGTATTTAGCCACTTTTTCTCTGCAAGCCTACTTCCCCATCGCCTCCTATCGAGTGGCACCAGTCCAGGTGTGCCTGCGGAAAGCAAATTCCATCAAAAGATGGCCATTCGGCCTGCCTCCTCTGCCTGGGCCTGGACCACAACACCAAGGCCTGCAAGCATTGCCTGAAATTCTACAGCAAGACCAGGCTTCACCGTCAGAAAACCCTAAAATCCTTCTTGCTAGAAAAACAACTAGCTGCTCTACAGATGGAGACCCAGGGGAAAGAGTTCCCCATCTTCCTCAATTTCAGGGGCTTCAGCCGCTTCTGGCTTCCACAAGGACAAGAAATCATCAGGGAAGCATCGCCACAAGGAGAAGCACAAGGGCAAGTCCTCCATGGACTCCTGTTCCTGGTCCCCACAGAAGTCAGGCACCGACCCCAGGGGCCCCCGCTTCTAGCAGATGCTCTGACTCCAGTTCCCAGTCAGCTCTCTTTTCCTCCAGGCTAACTGTGGTGAAGCCTCCCGCCCTGGTATGGACATCGGGCAGAGATTCTTCAGGGTTGGGGACTTTGTCCTCAGCTCTTCAGCCCCTGAAGCTTTGACCCTTCTCTCAGACTTCGGGACCACAGCCAGGTGGCTCAGCCAAATCCTCCTTGAGCGACATGGCCCTGCCCATCACCCGTCAGGCTAAGACATTGTCCAAGTCAGCCACTACCTCCAGCGCTGACTCCCTGGAGCGATGTCGGGGGCAAGAGCTCGCCTCCCCAGGATGGTGACTCCTCTGTCCCCCTCAGGACTTGGTTCCCCTCAGCGGATATCTCCAACACAGATGCCCATTTCTTCAATGAGGGTGTCCCCAGCGTCTGTCCCAGTGACCTCTAACCCCGCATCACCAGACCCTCATACATCGCTGGCTGACGAACGACCAGATCTGACGCCAAAGCCAGCAACACTCTTGTCTGACCAACTAATGACACCGGATGACAGTACCTTAGTACCACTCAGCTGAGGGAAGCAACCCCTCAACCAGAAAACCCACACAGGGGTCGCACTGGCCACAGAGAAAGGAGACGTCACTCCTCTTCCAGATCATCAGACAGGCACGGGCGTCACTCCAGAGGACGTCACCACCAACGCTCCTCTTCTAGATCTACATCCTCTGAGGACTCGAGCCATAGCTTTTCCTCCTTTTCAAGGTTCTCCTCCTCCTCAAGGGGCACTCCTTCCCTTCCAGTACCCAAGGACCCCCCCCCAGGTTTCCGCCTAATGACCCATAATTTATGGATGTCACACGCCATATTCAGGCCAACATGGGGAGGGATACAGAGGATTTAGACCTGGAGAGATGTCTCCTGGTCAAGTACCTCTGCCAAAAGAACCCTAAACCTGTAGTGGTGCCTCCCCTGGTTGACATCTTCCAGGGCCACCTGGAAGCATTCCTTTACTTCTTTAGCTATACCCAAGAAGTCAGAATGCCTTTACAGGGCCCCAAGGGAAGAACCCATTCTGGGTGAACACCCCATGTTGGACTCTATGGTGATCACAGCTGCCCATGATAGGTGTAAACGACCCAGGCACCTGAGCACTCAGCCTCCAGATAAGGAGTTTAAACAAATGGACCAACTTGGCAGGAAGGTGTATGCTTCTGCCACTTGTACCATATGCTCCATAAATGTCCTCGTGCACATGGTCCAATTTCAAAATGCCCTCTGGGAGCATGGCATGGAAATAGCCCAGGCCCTGCCTGACGTACCCCGGAAAAGAGGATCGGACGTCGGCACTCCGGTCTTGCGGTCCTCTTATGATTTGGCAGACACCGCAGCATGAGCGGTGGCTATGGGGGTTCACATCGGAAGACACTCCTGGCTCCGAATTTCAGGTTTCTCCCAGGATGTCCAAGCTGGTATCATGGATGCCCCTTTCAAAGACTCAGTCCTTTTTGGAGAGGAGTCAGAGAAGATTATCACTCATCTCCAATACTTAGGCAAGGCTATCCAGTCTGTACAGACTATGCACTGGTCCAATCAGAAGCCCTTTCTATGTTCTGCTGGCCAGCAGCCCAGAAGTCAGCAGCAACAGCGAGGAGCTTTTAAGCATAAGGCCTCCTCTCAGAATCCCAGAGGTTCTACTCCAAGAGTCGCCTAGTCTTCCCAGGCTGCTCTGTCCACCCCAACGCCTCCTCCTGACTTCTTGCCCAACTCCCTGACTCCAGCCGAAGCTTTGGGAGAGGTGGGGGGGCACTTTTCCCTCTACCCAGAGGAATGGGGCAGAATCACATCCAAGTGATGGGTCCTGCAACTGATAAAAAAAAGGGGCACACAATAGAGTTTCTGGGATACCCCCAGACAACCCCCCCACTACCCTCCCACTATTCTCCATCCCATGCAGCCCTCATCCAAGAGGAGATCCAGGCCCTACTGGACAAATGGGCAGTAGAACCGGTGCCAGCCTCCCAGAGGGGAAAAGGTTATTATTCCCACTTTTTCCTGGTTCCCAAGAAAACCGGGGATCTACGTCCCATCTTGGACCTCAACAACCTAAACAAATACATGGAGTACAGGCCAGCCCGCTGGTACAGTGGAAAGATTTACTGCTGCGATGCAGGTGGACCCAGTTTGGAAATGGACTTGGGACGTTCGAAGGCTGGCCGGGGTGGAGGTGGATTGAGCAGCCATTGCACACTCTCCACCTCCAAGGGGGGGATAGAGTGCCTCCAGTCCTAGGGCTTCCAGGTGACTATGGGAGGCCCAGCACTGGAGCACCAGTTAACTCTGGGGAGGGCATGTTGGACACATGGCATGGTTACGCTACGGCGTCCACCTGACCCCCACCACAACAAACATACCTAAGAAAAATCCTTCCCAGCGAGCCCATTGATGCCCCTCAACCTGTGGTGGACCTGGGGTTCCCATCGCATCCCAGACACAGATCTGCTAGGGTTAGCAGGGAAGGGCTCTGGTGGCTCCGCCCTGGGGGTAATCCAGGGGGCACTGACAGAGGGGGTCCTGGGTCTGTCCGCGAAAGTAGAGGGGGCTGAGGGGTCAGCCTCTGGTGCAGAAAGAAAGCATAGTTTAAAAAAAAATACATGGAGTACAAATGGTTCAGGATGGTAACCCTTCCAGGCCTAATCCCTCTGTTGCACCAAAGGGATTGGCTTTCCTTGCTGGACATGCAGGATGCGCACCTTCACATCCTGATTGCCCAGTCCCACCGGAGGTTCCTTCATTTCCTTTTCAAGGGCACCACTTCCAGTTCTGAGCCCTACCATTTGGGCTGTCCTCAGCACCTTGAGTCTTTACAAAGTGCCTCGTGGTAGTGGCAGCAGTCCTCAGGGCAAGGGGTCGCTACATCTTCCCATACCTGGACGATTGGCTCCTCATAACCTCCTCTAGGGAAAGGCTGCTACAGACTGTGGATGACACCTTTTCCCTATTCTGAGACTTGGGGATCACCCTGAACCTTCCAAAGTCCTCCCCCTGGCCCAGCCAGAAGCTTCAGTTTATAGGAGCCCTTCTGGATACTGTCCAAGGCAAGGCTTTCCTCTCTGCTGACAGAGCATTTCACCTTCAAGTAAATGCACAAGAAGTCTCCTCTGTCAGTACGGTCCCAGCCAGAATGGTTCTAAGGTTCCTGGGACACATGGCAGCAGCTATTGCAACTGTGCTGTTGGCATGCCTTCACTTGAGAATGGTTCAGTGGTACTTGCGAGTACAGTGGGATCAGCGCACAGATGACTTAGACCAAATTGTCAGAGTCTCAGAACCAGTCCATCAGACTCTCCAATGGTGGCTAACCCCCTCCAACCTCTACAGGGGCATACCCTTCCAGAGGTTGCCGCCCACTCAGTCCCTGACCACAGACGCCTCCAGCATGGGCTGGGGAGCTCATCTTGCAGACCGACAGACTCAAGGACCATGGTCCACATTGGAGAAATCTCTCCATATCAGTGTGTTGGAAAGTAGGGCAATCCTCTACACCATGCAAGCTCTGCAGATGGACCTGGCCCTGGGCCACCTACTCATCCAGACAGACAACATGTCAGGGGTATTTTATATGTCGGGGGTATTTTATGTCATCAAGCAGGGGGGAACTCATTCGTACCCTCTCTGCAGGGAACCCATGAAGGTATGGTCCTGCGCCATCGAGCATTAGCTGGAACTCTCAGCCAGTCATGTTCTAGGTATAATAAACACCTTGGCTGATGACCTCAGTCAGTCTCAGTCCAAAGCCCACGAGTGAGCGCTCCTACAATTAGTTGCAGAAGACCTCTTCGACAGATGGGGCTGTCCCAAGCTGGATCTCTTTGCATTTACATTCAACGCAAAACTGCCCAGTTTCTGCTCGCTAGATCCAGGGCCTGGTGTTTTCTGGCAAGACGCATTGTTCCTTTGCTGGACAGGGAGATTCCTATACACTTTTCCTCCCTTTCCACTGATCCAGAGGGTCCTTCTCAAGCTGCAGTCGGAGGGAGCAGACATGATGCTGATTGCTCCCTACTGGCCTCAACAGATTTGGTTCCCTCTATTGCGGCAGCTGGCAGTGGAACCCCTGATTCTTCTGCCTCTAAGCTCTCACTTGCTCTCCCAGAAGAGGGGGACACTAGTCCACCCAGACCTGAAATCACTGCACCTGCATGCATGACTCCTACAGACTTGGCCATTGCTCATTTTGGTGTTTCTGCTAGAGTGGCAGATGTCCTAGTTGCAGCACAGAAGCTGTCAACTAGAGCCATGTATGCAATGAAGTGGAAGTGATTTTGCACCTGGGCCTCCTGTCACCACCTTGACCCCTTTACCTGTCTGGTAAACACTGTCCTTGAGTACCTTCTGTCCTTATTGGACTCCGGCCTTAGCTACTTATCTATCAAGGTGCATCATTCCGCTTTGTCCACATACCATGCACCGGTACACGGCAGGGCCCTTGCCCAGCTCAATTTACCCTGCACCTTCTTACAGGGTATCCTACATCTGAAGCCCCCTGTTAGGGACCCTGTCCCTCAATGGGACCTTTTGTTTGTTTTGGAGAAACTTACTTTGCCTCCTTTTGAACCAGCCGTAGATTGGGAGCTGCACTTTCTGTCATGGAAAGGGTTGTTTTTAGTTGCAGTTACTCCTGCTCGGAGGATTTCCACGCTTCAGGCTCTGATATGCAAAGAGCCCTACCTAGTTTTCCACAAGGACCGGATGTCCCTGCAGACCACGCCTAAGTTCCTGCCCAAGGTGGTGTCCGAATTCACCCTTAATCAGGACATTCATCTTCCTGTTTACTATCCAGAGCACTCTAATCAAGGGGAGGCGCTCCTTCACATGCTGGACATTCACCGTTCCCTCTGTTACTATCTGACTCATACGCGGGATTCCAGAAAGTCTGATCAGTTATTCATTTCATTCACACCGAGAACTTTAGGGATGCCTATTTCGAAGCAAACGTTATCTAAGTGGTTGGTGGTTTACTGTATTGTTTACTGTTACCAGAAATATGACAGGCCTTTACTGGGCTCAGTTAAAGGCCATTCCACCGGGGGGGTTGCTGCTTCCTTTGCATCTCTGCAAAACGTGTCAGTTGCATATATCTGCGCAGTTGCCACCTGGAGTTCAGTCCACACCTTCGTTAAACATTATAGTTTGGACATTGCTTCCAGGCGTAAGACAGGCTTTGGTCTTGCTGTCCTTCAGGGCCTTCTGTGATGAGGAACCCAGCCATTTGGCCTCCTTTCCTCAGCCCTTCCATCAGGATTTGTCCTTGTACTGCTTGGGACTCCGTCCTTGTGGTGTAACCTGCTGCAAGAGTTCCCCATCAAAGTGAGATAGTACAGTTACGTAAGAACTTAACGTAACAGTAGATCTTCAAGAGGAGCTCTTGCAGCAGGTGCTGCTTTCCTGCGCTCCTTCCCCCTGGTCTCTTCTGCATCATCAGCTACTCCATCATACCTCCTTAGCTTGAGGAGCCTACTCAGTTCTCCATTCTCTAACTGTGCCAAGGTCTCCAGTGGGAGAACTGAGATGATGCTGGGGGACCGCCCCTTTTGTACTGTACATGATGTCGGGGGCAGGCCCCTGCTGTATACTGCTAGCTAGAAGTTTTCTGTGGGGTCCTGGTGCCTGCTGGCTTCAGTCCTTATGGTGTAACCTGCTGCAAGAGCTCCTCTTTAAGATCTACTGTTACGGTAAGTTCTTGCATAACTGTACTGTCTCTCCGCCCTCGACTCATTACCAGTTCTCAGCACTCCCTTTCGGGCTCACTTTGGCCATACAGGTATTCACAAAGTGTCGTCAGTGGTGGCAACTTACCTCAGAAGGCATGAAATCATTGTATTTCCTTATCTGGACTGGCTAGTCACAGGGGACTCATATCAGCAGATAAAGGATTCCATCAGGGTGACACAAAGTACCCTCGATTCCCTGGGTTTCCTTATCAGTCCTGAAAAGTCTCAGATGGAATCAGTTCAGTCACTGGAATTCATTGGAGGAGAATGGGATGCCATCCAGGGAAGAGCTTTTCTCCCACAGGAGAGGGTGATAAATCTACTGACCCAAGCAAATTCCTTTGCCTTGGGTCAGCCCAGAACTGCAAGACAGTCCCTAGCATTACTAGGACACCTGGCCTGAACTACTGCAGTGGTGTCGGTCTCCAGGTTTCAGATGTGGGATATTCAATATCACCTCAGATCTCATTGGTCCCAAAGAAGAAACCCCATTTCAAAGCTTGTGCCAGTTACAAGAACTCTTTTACTGGCTCTGCAGTGGTGGAAAGAAAGGGACAACCTCTGACAGGGCAACCCTTTTCAGCAAGAGCACCACACTGTGGTCCTAACAACAGATGCCTCCCTCCTAGGGTGGGGGGCACACACAGGCGACCTCAAAATCTGTGGAATTTGGTCACCTCAGGAGTCCAAGCTGTACATCAACCTTTTAGAGTTCAGAGCAGTCCTTCTTGCCCTAAAGGCCTTTGCTCCTCAGTTGAGGGGTGCCATCGAAGCTCAGGTCAGGAAACATAGGAAAAACCAGGAGCAGTTGTAGAATTCACAGAAAGTGTTTATTAGTACTAACAGTAACATAAAAAAATAAACTTGTTCAGTATAACTATTTACAAAGGCAGAATAAACAAAGAAGATCCATCTGAGTTTTCCTTTGATCTCTGTGTCTCCCAAAACATTTCAGCTCTCGTTTGTAAGTCTTTGCAACCCCGCTCCTTAACAAGCATCCTGTTTTTTTTTTAAATGTTCTTGTCAATTTCATGCAGGTTCAGCAAGAACACAATGTCCCAGAACTGAGGCCCTTTCTCCACAGCTTCTGAAAAAGGGCTTAAAAACTGCTCTCAGGTTAACCCCCTGAGTTCTCAATAGCTTTTTGCAATCATTTCAAACTGTAAGTATATACATTTCAACAGTAACACTATATAATTTCTAAACAAAGGGATCCCAATATCAGTTACATTTCCACATAATGATTTGCATATATTTTTATACCAGCAGATATGCAAGGGAGGAAAAAGACAGAAACAGCAAGGGAAGACTGAGAGACAGAAGCAGAGAATTGCAAGACTGTCGGGGTGATCAAATCCCTAGGTCTCACGAGAAAATTTGGTTGCGCAACCAGACAGACAAGAGACAGGAAAGGAAAGAACAGAACAGATCCCTGCATTCAAACTGTTCATAACAACTGGGACAAGGTTCTATTCAACCCAGTCACATACACCCCCTCCTTAAGAGGGAACCTGTTTTATCAAACAGGTTTTCAAAACTTTCTATTAATTCTCTAACATTAGCTTCTAACTTCAGAAATTAAGCACATGTGCAGTATCTTTTTTCTATAACAGTACAGCAAACAGTAAAGTTTAAACTCATACATTTGTTTTTCAACCTTCAGAACTCTCAATTCCTGATTGACAGAACATCAGCATTGCTCTTCTCTTTACCAGATTTGTGTATCACCTTGAATTTAAATGGCTGTAGCACCAGGTACCACCTTGTGATTCTGGAATTTTTATCTTTCATTTGGTTAAACCAACAGAGATGACTGTGATCTGTTATAAGTACAAAGTCAGTTCCTAGCAAATAAAACTTAAGGGACTCCATGGCCCACTTTGCTGCTAAACATTCCTTTTCAATGGTGAAGTACCTTTTTTCTCTCTGTCATGCAACTTCCTACTTATGTACAGAATAGGATGTTCTGTCCCATCTATATTTTGACTCAGGACTGCACCTAGACCTACCTCTGGTGCATTTGTTTGTAACAAAAATGGTTTCTCAATGTCTGGGCTTCTTAAAACAGGGGCTGAACATAATACAGCCTTAATGGCTTGAAAAGCTTCATCACACTGTGGAGTCCATTTCATATTATTCGGGTACCATTTTTTCGTGAGTTCTGTGAGGAGTGTAGCTAACTCTGCAAAGTTGGGAACAAATCACCAATAATAACCAGCCAGCCCTAAAAATGACCTGACATGTTTCTTGGTTTTAGGGACAGGGCTGTTAGCTACAGCTTCTATCTTAGAAACTTCAGGCTTGACTTCACCATTTCCCAAAACATAGCCCAAATATCTAGTTTCCTGCATACCCAATGCACATTTGGTAGGATTAATAGATCTTACTTCAAGAGAACCCTTGCAGTAGGTATTTACACATAGGACTAAGCCGTCAGGTGTCGGGACCCCTCAGAAACATTTCTAGCTAGAAGTCTCTAGCGGGGGACCGCCCCACGTCAGCTGAACAGCGTCAGCCTACATCAGTATAAAGGGGCAGTCCCCCACACTTGCCTTCCAGTTCTTTCCCACCGTCAGCTTACGAAAGTACCTCACAGAAGAACAGCGCTACTTCGGCCACCATTTTCGGATGAGTGTTTGCTCTTTTTTGCCAGAATGTACCAGTTTTTCCTTCAAAATTGTTCCTAAATCTGGCTGTGTATGTTGTCCCCGATGCCCTCTGAATCACATAAAAAGAAGTGCGAGTCATGTGGATTCCAGCTCCCTCATAAGGACAGCCACTCTTTGTGTCTATTCTGACTAGGCCCGGACCACTGCATGGAGGAGTGTGAACACTGCCAGAAATTCAATTCGGTCACCCGTGAGAGGAGACAGCAGTCCCCGGAAGCCCACATCCTAAAGAAAAAGATGGCCTCCATGGAAAAAAGAATTGAAAAAACTGAGGCAGGTGTCCACTTCTGAAGGCCACCACAAGAAAAAGAGGGACAAGGAGAAACACAGAGACCAAGATTCGTCATCCATAGCTCCCGCAACTTCAGCTGGAGTCGTGTCTCTCCGGGTATCTCCCCTCTGGGGATTGCTCACCAACGGCTGCCTTGGTGGTTACCAAGCCTGCTTCAGCCCCCCATTGGGCTTGTGCTCGGGCCCGCTGGGAGCCTCTGGGGCAAAGGAAGCCTCCACTCCCACTTAGGACACTTCTTCCTCGTGGCCTACCAGTAAGAGTGGGTCTGATAAGTCAGGCTCTGGGTCCGCCTTCGCCCGCCCGGACAAGGCTGATAAGCCGGTTGTCGGCAAGTCTGACGAATGCCCAACCAGCGAACCCACACCAGGCACTTAACATATGCCTGACGTCCGGGAGTCACCACAGTGAACTCCAGTTTCATTGCCCTATGAGGCCCCTCCTTCCCCCCGGACTCCACCGATGGATTCTGCTCCTTCCTCCCCGGCTGGAGTCGAGGAGACTGGGACGCTGCCATCAGGGGTGCCCCCCCTTCACCAGAACCTCAGACGCCGGACTTGACATCAGCGAACCCGATGTCACTCTCCGGTATACCAGTTCCTGATGACAGACCTGCCCCACCATCAGGTCCTGCAGGGCCCTCCTTCCCGGACCCTCCCATGGGTCCTCCTACCCCGGGCCCTATGCCTTCCAGGCCGACACCGGAACTGTCTGGTCCACCTACTGGACCGATGCCAGGTCCTTCTGCTCCGTCACAGCCCCTAGTGCCAGGATACCAGATGCCACAATACCAGACACCACAGTATCCTACACCTTAGTACCCGATGCCACAGTACCTAATGCCGCAATACCCGGTGCCACAGTACCTGATGCCTCAATACCCGATGCCGGGCCTCCCACCATCAGGTTATGGGCACCCTTTTTACAGGTTTCCCAGTTGCCCATATCAGAGTCCCCCTCCTCCTCCTCCTCCTCCCCCACAACCTCAAGTGGACCTGAAGGAGGTTCTGGTGAGATGAGGCTAAGTCCCAACTCACTAAGGAGGCAGAGAATCATCTGCCAACTCCGGCGCCTACATTAGAGCCCCTACATCGGCGACTGGAGACTCCTCCACCTTTACCCAATGCCAGGGCAGAAACCCCTGGCTCTCGGATCAGTGAGGATACACACCCCCGGGATACCCCCAGAGGGGTCGATCCCCAACCCAATAAGGAGGACTCTTCCTCCTCCTTCTCTTCGGAGGCTTCAGATTCTGATATAGATTATGATCCCTCTGACCCTGGATATAAGCCACATACTCCAGAGAACCCCAGGACTAAGGACTCTCCGAAGTCTCCTCCGGAGGACCCTTCTTTCCTGGAATTGCTGAAACAAATCCAGGCTGCTATTGAGTGGCAATCAGTGGAGCCAGATCCACAACAGAAAAAATTAGGCATTCACCTGGATCTTCCGGAAACCTCTTCTACACTGATTCCCCCCCGGATAGACCCCCATGTGGATCGTGTTTCCACTATTTGGAAGCAACCTTCCTCATTGGCCCCTCTTCCCCACAAGGCAGATAGGCTATATCAGGTTCCAGAGGGAAAATACTTTCTCAGTCTTCACCCTAAGGCAGATTCGGTCGTGATTAGCACTGCTTATGACCAAACTGCCAATCCTAAGCACCCTAGCTCGTCTCCCCCTGACATGGAATCTAGACTTCTGGACCAATACAGTAAGAAGATATATGCGTCTTCTACCCTGGGTTTGAGAACCCTGAACTATGTTGGACACATGGGGGACTTCTAGAAGTCGATTCTGATCCAGGTGGAATCCAAACTGGACTCTCTCTCCCAGATTCTCAAACAAAACAAGAACTGGGAGACCTGGTCCACTCCGCTTGTTCCGCCTGTAGGCTCATGTTACGTGCCACTTATGATGTGGTGGACACTGCAGGCAGAAGCTCGGCTTTTGCCGTAGGTTTGCGGCGACATGCCTGGCTCCGTGAGTCAGGTTTGCCCCTGAAGTTCAGATGGCCATACATGATGCCCCTTTAAAGGAATCAGTCTTGTTCAGAGGTGATGGCAAAGTATCATCACCGAACTGCAAGAGAAGGGTTTAGCACTGAAGTCAGTTCAGACTATGTATAAGTCCTCTCAGGGGCAGAAGTGGCATTTTTGGCACCAAAATCGCCAAAGACAAAAGCACACACAGGCTAAGCATCCTGACAAACTCAGAGCTGCATCAGCATCCAAAGCTTCTCCAAACAAAAAAACTCCTGGAGCCCCGGTTGCTGCTCTGCCCTCAGCATCGTTACTCCCTGCCTCTCCCTCTTTCTCTGGCGCCTCCAGAGGAACCGGTGGGGGGGGAGGATTTCCCTCCCATCTGCCAGGCTGGGAGAGAATAACACATGTTGTGTGGGTACTTCAATTGGTGTCAGCGGGACACTTAATCGAGTTCACCCAGAAACCACTCCACAGACCGCCTCCTCTGTCGTCCTACTCCCCTCTCCATCTTCCATTGGTATTCAAAGAGATCAGCTCCCTTCTTCAAAAGGCAGCGATAGAACCCATCCCCTCCCCCTTTCAGGGGACGGGTTACCATTCTCACTTCTTCCTAGTACCAAAGAAGACTGGAGACCTGAGACCCATATTGGATCTCAGCTCTCTGAATGAGTATGTGGAGTACAAAAGGTTCAGAATGCTCTCTCTGCAGAGTCTTCTTTCCCCGCTTCAGCCAGGATTGTGGCAATGCGCTCTGGATATGCAGGATGCGTACCTACATATCCCCATATGCTCTTCCCACCTCAAATACCTCCATTTTTGTTTTCAGGGGGCACACTACCAGTTCTGAGCTCTCCCATCTGGCCTTTCCTTGGCCCCCCCCCGAGTATTCACCGAATGCCTGGCAGTAGTGGCAGCCTTTCTGCGTACACAGGGAGTACAAGTGTTCCCTTATCTGTATGACTGGCTTTTGGCAGCACCATCCAGGGAGGACCACCAACCCTCCCTTTCCATCATCCTGGAGGTTTTTACCATCATGGGTATCACAATCAACCATGCCAAGTCCCATCTGGCCCCTTATAAATGGCTGCAGTTCATAGGGGCAGTGTTGGATACGACTCTAGGCAAGGCATTCTTGCCCCTGGTCAGAGCTGAGACACTCCTAAACCAAGCTTGCCTCCTGTCCCGCCTCAAACAGGTCAGAACCAGGAAGGTTCTTCATCTTCTCGGACTCATGGCAGCAGCCATTCCAACTGTCCCTCTGGCATGGCTTCACATGATTGTCTCTCAATGGACCCTTCGGTTCCAATGGGATCAGTCTCAGGAAGACTTGAATCACGAGGTCCTAGTCTCGGACTCGATGATCAGGGACTTGCAGTGGTGGACGGTTCAGGAGAACCTCAGTTTAGAGGTCCCCTTCTGCACCGATCCTCCCACCAAGACTCTGATGACGGATGCATCTGGAGTGGGCTGGGGTGCCCACCTAGGGTTTCACAAGACTCAGGGCAACTGTTCTCACTTTGAGAAGAAATTACATATCAATGTTCTCAAGCTGAGGGCAGTTCTGTATGCCCTACAGGCTCTCCTCTCCTTCATTCTTCCCGGTCATCTTCTGGTTCAATCAAACAACATGTGCATAGTCTGGTACCTCAACAAACAGGGAGGAACTCGTTCCTATCCCCTGTGTCGGGAAGCAATGAAAGTTTGGTACTGGGCATCACAGCACAACCTGCACCTGATGGCAGCTCACATACCAGGAGTGGAAAACACTCTGGCAGACACTCCAAGTCACTCATCAGTAAAGTCCCATGAGTGAGAACTCAAACAGGATGTCTCAAACGACATCTTCGAGCAGTGGGGGGACTCCTCAGGTGGACCTTTTCACCTCCCCCAACAACGCCAAACTTCCCGCCTTTTGCCTGCTCGCTCCAAGGCGAGACATTTTTGGGAGGGACGTGCTGTCTCTGTGTTGGAAGGACAGATCCATCTACACCTTCCCTCCCATTCCCTTGATTCTGAGAGTGCTGAACAAACTTTGGATAGAAGGGGTGCGCATGATTCTCTTTGCTCCCTTTTGGCTGAGGCATGTTTGGTTCTCTCTTCTGCAACAGTTTTCCGAGGAACCTCCTCTTCCTCTGCCTCTGTCGGAGGATTTGCTGACCCAGGATCAGGGGACCCTGGTCCATCCAGGACTCAAATCACTCCACCTTCATGCATGGCTCCTGCAGACGTAGCCACAGCTCGCTTTGGCGTCTCACCTCTTGTGGTGGACATTTTGGTGAAGGCCAGGAAGCCTTCACCAGATCAACCTACACAATGAAGTGGAAGTGATTTTCTATTTGGGCTGGTTCCAAGGACTTGGAACCTTTTTCCTGCCCTACAAATAAAATCCTGGATTACCTAAGGCACTTCTATGATCTGAGCCTTCGCTACTCCTCTTTGAAGGTGTATATGGCAGCCATCTTGGCTTACCACATCCCTTTAGAGGACAGGACAGTTGCTCAACTGGAAGTCTCTAAGACCTTCTTTAAAGGGGTTCTCCATTTAAGACCCCCAATCCGTAATCCTGCCCCCCCATGGGATCTCAATTTTATTTTAGAGAAATTCACACTGCCTTCCTTCGAACCGGAAGTGGAGGTGGACTTAAAATTCCTCTCCTGGAAGACACTTTTTCTGGTGGCCATCACCTCCGCACGGAGGATTTCTGAGCTTCAAGCCCTGATGTGTAAAATCCTTTATATGATTTTCCACAGAGATCGGGTGGCCATGTGTACCAACCCTAAGTTTCTTCCCAAAGTGGTGGTTGAATCCACACTGAATCAATCCATTGAGCTCCCGGTCCTTTATCCGGAGCACTCAAATCATAGAGAGTACCTCCTGCATACACTAGATGTACACAGGATTCTGAGATACTACATTAACAGAACCAAGGATCTCAGAAAAACGAATCAACTCTTCACTTCCTTCGCACACAAAGGAGAAGACAATGCTATCTATAAGCAAGGCCTCTCCAAGTAGTTAGTGAACTACATCACTTTCTGTTATGACAAGTACAAGACCCTTCTGGGTCAAGTCAGAGGTCACTCCACAAGAGGAGTAGCCACCTCTGCTGTTTGTTTCAGGAATGTGTCAGCTGCAGAAATCTGTGCAGCCACTACTTGGACTTCTGTCCATACCTTCACGAAACATTACAGTTTGGATGTTGCTTCTCGCCATAGAGCAGGTTTCAGATTGGCTGTCCTGCAGGGACTTCTGTCCTGAATCCTTGTTCAACTTTTTCCGTCATTCTGTGGATGATGACTGCTCCTCCCTATCTGTTTTGTTCCAGACTGCTTGGTACTCAGTCCTATTTGTAAATACCTACTGCAAGAGCCCTCTCAAAGTAAGATAGAACAGTTACATAAGAACTTACCTTAACAGTAAATCTTTGAGAGAGGCTCTTGCAGTATGTATTGCCTCCCCTCCATCCATCCCCCTGAGTTTTTTTCTTTTCTTCTCTGGGGCATATCTTCTTCTCTCCTGTCATGCCCTTTCAGCCTCTGGTGGGAAAGAACTGGAAGGCGGGCATGGGGGACCGCCCCTTTATACTGACGTAGGCTGATGCTAGTCATCTGACGTGGGGGCGGTCACCCGCCAGAGACTGCTAGC
The DNA here is from genome assembly GCA_016271365.2 of Neoceratodus forsteri. Classification (NCBI taxonomy): domain Eukaryota; kingdom Metazoa; phylum Chordata; order Ceratodontiformes; family Ceratodontidae; genus Neoceratodus; species Neoceratodus forsteri. The sequence goes on from CM057453.1 coordinate 1,614,175,947, forward strand.
TAGAAATTTTTCCAAGGGTCCTGATGCCTGGCAGCTTAGTATGTAAATACCTACTGCAAAACCCTCTCTCAAAGATCTACTGTTATGGTAAGTTCTTACGTAACTGTTCTTTAGACCTGCATTTTTGATAGCTTGGATAACTGCTCATAGGTGTTCCAGGTGGCTTTTCCAGTCTGAACTGACATCATGACATCATCCAGGTACGCAGCACAATAACCAGAGTAAGGTGATAAAATTACATCCATGTACCAATGGATTATAGCTGGCACACCATGTAAACCAGATGGCATGGTGGTGAACTGATATAATCCAACAGGAGTGGCAAATTCAGTTTTGGCTCTGGATTCTTTAGCTAAAGGGATTTGTCAGTAACCCTTGGTGAGATCGAGGGTACTGATATACTTTGCACTCCCCGGTCTGTCCACCACATCATCTATTCTTGGCATAGGATAACTGTCAAATTCTGACACTTGATTAAGTTTCCTAAAATCAAGGCAGATTCTAACACCCCCTTCTTTTTTGTTTACAATTACCATTGTAGATGACCAAGCACTCCTTGACTCTTCGATGATACTTAGTTCTTTCATTTTTTGTATTTCCTTAACCACGTCAGCTCTTAACCACTCTGGTAACCTATATGTCTTTTGCCTAATTGGGCTAGCATTCCTTGGCACTATTATGTGCTTGACCCCTTTTGCTTGGGCTGGTACTGTGGTAAAAGTACTGTTAAATGTCTTTAGCACATTATGAACTTCTGGAATTTGTTCTGCAGTTAGGGAAACATTTGCCTTTACAGCATCAGCAGTTACAGTTTGTTCCAGTCTGTCATAAGCTACATCAATATCTTCTTTATCGGTTTCTGGTAAAACTAGCAAAGCAGCTTTTGGCATCTTTTCAATCCATTTCTTGAGGAGGTTAGCATGGTATATCTTTGTAGGATTCTTCCTGGCAGGGGTCTCAATAGTGTAGTTAACGGTGCCAGTATGTCTAAGCACTCTATAATGCCCTTGCCACTTCATTAACAGTTTATTTTCTGTTGTGGGTAACAGTAGCAAAACCTTTTCAACTGGCTCAAAACTTTTTTCTTTTACCCCATGGTCATAATAAGCTGTTTATCATTTCCCCTTTGCCCTCCTCTGACAACGACTGTTCATGGTAGCTACTCTTTTTCTACTTCCCCTAGTCCTCTGCTCCTCAAAGGCCGCACGCCAAGAGTTCTATAAGTGTTTTTCAGTGCACAGCATATGGAATAAACTGTAACCTAATTGTATATCCTATTGATACTGTTAAAATGTTTTATTAGTAACTGATGTCTTACTGATACAGTGTTAGCTGACAGTATTTCTTGTTAGTTGCTAGAACCCAGTCTGTCTTACCCATGTGTAGTTCATTACTTGTCTACTCTGACCCTTGTTTGTTATGTATGTTATGTATCTCCACTTGACATGGAACCTTTGTAAAAGAGCCACTGTGCTCAAAGGTATAAATCTGAATTGTTGAAATAAATAAAAACAAACTAAATAAATAATATACCTTCTACTGATTTTGGGCCTCTTCCTGATTACTATGGGCAATTTCAACATATTTTGCCAGCTTCTTTCTTAGGGTACACATATAAGATGTTTAGATGGTTTCTGAGTGGGGTTATCTTCCCACATTTCTTTTATCACATCCAGTGGCCCTCTCGGCTGCCCACCATACAGCATTTCAAATGGCGAAAACCCTGTTGATGCCTGTGGCACTTCTCTGTAAGCAAAAAGTAAGTAAGGCAAGTATTGGTCCCAATCTTTCCCTTCCCCTTTTACAAACATTTATAACTTGCGTTTTACGGTTTGGTTAAAATGCTCAACAAGACCATCTGTCTGAGGGTGATAGGGGAAGGTTCTTAAGGCAGTGATACCTAGTAGTCTGTACAGCTCCTTAAATAATGCAGCACCAAAATGATTACCCTGATCAGTAATAATTTCTTTAGGTATGCCCGCTCTGCTGAAAATTTTTACAAGCTCTGCTGCCACTTCTGAAGCTGTGACAGTATGCATTGGAACTGCTTCTGGGTATCGAGTAGTGTAACAGGGTGGAATAGGACCCTGTCCCAAGTTGTTACCAAGAAAGTGTTTAAATGGGGTGGGATCTGTACTGTTCTTTCCCTTTCTGTCTCTTCTCTGTCTGGTTGCGCAACCAAAGTTTCCTGTGAGACTTCGGATTTGATCATCCTGACAGTCTCACAATTCTTTACCCCTCACTGTCTCTCAGTTTTCTCTTGCTGTCTGTCTTTTCCTCCCTTGCATATCTTCTGATATAAAAATATGTGCAAATCATTGTATGAAAATGTAATTGATATTGGGATCCCTTTTGGTTAGAAAATATATAGCATTACTGTTGAAATATATATAATTATAATTAGAGATGACTGCAAAAAGCTATTGGGAACTTCAGAGGTCATCTGAGTTCAATTTTTAAGCCTTTTGCAAAAGCTGTGGAAATGAGACCTCTCAGCTCAAGAAGCACAGTGTGTTCTAGCAGCTCCTGCCTGATATTTACAAAAGCAGGATTCTTGATTAAGAGTGGGGATTTGGAAGGACTTGTAAGGGAGCTGAGCTGCAACTGCAAAAAGGAGAAAATGGAACACAGAGACTGAAGGAAAACTCTCATTTTTATTTTGCCTTTGTAAATAGTTTATTTTTTTATGTTTCTGCTATGGTAATTAAATATTTTTGTGAATTCTACAACTGCTCCTGGTTTTTCCTATGCTTCCTGACCTGTGCCTCGATGGCAAGTAGCATAGTCACATACTACCAGGATAAATCTATTACCCTTTTTACTTTTATTTATTTATTAGCTTTTGGTAACCGGGTAAGTGCATTAGGCAACAATCCTGCCTATTTGCAAGCACGACCCGGGAGAGTACAATTTATAAATGAGTAGTTACATACAGTTCACAGGGTAAGTACAGTACTACAGGAGATCACAGAGATATAACTTAATCAGGGATAACATTGTTGACCTCGTTGAGGGTGTAGAATTGTGACAGCAAGGCTAGAACTATAAGACAGTCAAGAGAGCAAACACAGTAGAGTAAGTGAAACCCGTAAGCAGGACCCAGGGTAACTGAGAGGAATCGGGTACAGACACAGGAATCAAGTGCATGAAGGTGGGAGAAAAGTACAGATTTAAAAGCTGAGTGAGATGAGGAGCTCTTTGGGTAGTCAGGTAGGGAGTTCCAGAATTTGGGGGCAAAATGGGCGTAAACAAGCTCCCCCATTTTAGTCGAGCGGGGGGGGATGGGGAGCAGGGATGAATTAGAGGACCTCAAAGTTCGGGAATGGATCATGGGAGTGAGCATGGCTGCAATACTGTCAGAGTGGGGTGCTCTACTCATAGAGGCAATAAAACAACCCGGAGAGAAGAATCGCTGCAATTTAGGGGACAACCAATGCAATGAAAAGTATAGGAGACAGCGGTGGGTTAGGTGGGGGGCAGAGAGGGCAAATCTACAGATGTTGTTATAGGAGATGTCCCATTTATGAAGGATACCCGAGTTTGCATGAGATAGAGTGGGGAGAGCATAAAGTAGCCTAGGAAGCAGTACACCTTGTGCCACAGAGGTTCTGGCAGCAGGGGTAAGGGAGTGTCGCACATAGTAGGTTGCGCCTAACTTGGCGTTTACAGATCTACAAACCTCATTTATATGTGCAGAAAAATCAAGCACAGGATCTAGGGTCACTCCAACGTATCTGAAGGTAGTTGTTGACTTGACTACTGTCCCATCAAAGCTGAGCACTTGAAGCTTAGTAGACTCAGAGTGGACTTTCCTGGCAGATCCAAAGAAGGCACATCTATCAAGAGTAGGTGCACCTTGTCTTTTTTAGTTACTGGGGCTACTTTCTGACACTCAGCACAAGAACTGCAATAGGTAGCAACATCTTCATGAATTCCAGGCCAGTAAAATCTGTACAGCAATCTAGCAAGGGTGCGATCCCTACCTGAGTGACCAGCCATAGGATTGTCATGTGGTATCTGAAATAACTCAGTTCTGTAATTTTGTGGAATAACCATAACACATAATTAAGTAGACAGCATCACATTTTCCATCCACTACACTCACAGAAACATGTCACTGGCACTGCATATTTTATGGGCTGCTTCCCTTACTGCTGCACTGGTATTGACTGATTTCAGCACAACGGTGCTGGCCCGTGACCACCAACGCCTCTCCTTCCTCTCCTCTCCCCACCTCTCTTACTCCTCCTCACTAGTTACCAATTATCTGTCCTCACTGGGGTATGTCTCTTTTGTGTTTCTCACCACTAAGGAATGCCGCCTCTTGGGACACTACCTGGCTAACCTCTCCTGGTCTCCTGCTTTTCCCTCCTGCCCATATATTCTCCTAATATCACTACTCTCCCTTGCTGGGGATATCGAGTGCAACCCTGGCCAAACCAACTCCCACATCACCCCCTCCTCCACTATCTGGACTAATGCCCCTGGTCTCAAAATTGCTCATATTAATATCTGCAGCCTTCCATCTAAATTCACTGACCTCGAGGCTTGGACTATGCTCCACAAGCCCCATATTCTGGGTCTCTCGGAAACATGGCTAAAACCACATCACACTGATAACACCTTCCAACTACATGGCTACTCTACCTATGCCTAGACAGACCAGGCAGGAAAAAAGGAGGTGGTGTGGCCCTACTCCTTAAGGAACCCCTCTCAGCCAGCATCGTCATGCACTCTGACCCGTCCTCGCCAAGCGAATGGCTACTGTCTGAACTGACCCTGGGATCCTGTAAAAAACTCTATATTGTCTGCTGCTACAACTCCCTTTCGAATGGAACCGCTGGACTCTTCAGTTTCCTCCAGAGCCTGAGTGCTCTAACTCCCATAGGGAAACTATCCTTCTTGGCGGTTTTAATCTGAATTGGCTTTGCTGCCACTGGCCTGACTATGCATCCCTGTTAAAGCAGCACAACCTGATGCAGGAGATTACTCTCCCCACCAGACTTAATCCCCGGATGGCCACCCAGACTCTACTGGACTGGATCCTCATAAACAGGGAAGACCGAGCATTACACACTGGCACTATGGCTGACTCTATTAGCAACCACTCACCGACCTGTCTTCTCTGTCCTCCAAACTAAAGCGCCTGCCGCCCAAATACCTATCCTTCAGAAATTTCAGCTGCCCAGACACCACAAATCCCCTCGAGGAGACCTGATCCATAGACTAGTCTGCACTTCTCTTCACATCCGATGCAGCCTCAGCAGTTGCCACATTTACCCAGACACTGCTATCCCTCCAAGACCGCTTTTTTCCTGTCACCACCAGACGTGTCAGGGGTGGGAGTACACGCTGGGTCTCCAGTGACCTACTAACCCTTATGAAGGACAGAGACTGCAGCTGGTTAACATTCAAATCAACCCCCTCTCCTGCCCTCTGGGAGGCCTACAGGCATCTAAGGAACAAATGTAAACAACAGGCAAAATCAATGAAACTGACCCACTTCCACAACCTACAAAGGGCCAACCTTTGGGACCCCAAAAACTTCTGGTATTCAATAAGCTCCCTTCTAAACCCCTGTTCCAGCTGTGCTGCACCACAACTCAGCTTCCAGGATGGGCTGCTCACCAACCCTCTCTAAGTGGCCAGTGTCTTCAATAGTAAGTTCACCAACCTATCTATGTACTTGAACAAACTCTCTACTGTCTAACAACGCCCATCCACCTTACCTGATCCACCGTAATGCACCTCCAGCTCCGACAGTCACCAGCAAACTCCCCCTTTCTACTTCAAAGCCCTCTCCACATGCGACACGGTTAGGCTACTCAAAAGTCTGCCTAACCACGGCTCCTCAGGTGTGGACGGCCTATCCCCAGCATTCCTCAAGCTGGTCTCTCTGGCCATAGCCAAACCACTAACACACGTCTTTAACCTTGACCTTTCCACCTTCTCCATGCCAGACCCTTGGAAAATAGCCAAGGTAATCCCCATTCTTAAATCTGGGAACCCCAAATCCACCGATAACTATCGCCTGATATCCATCCTCCCTCATCTTAGTAAATTACTCGAGAGAGCAGTACACAACCAAATCGCCAAATATATAGGCAGGCACAGCCTCCTATGCAAGCAACAGCATGGTTTTCACAAGAACCATTCCATTGCCACTGCCCTTGCCCTTCTGACAGACCACATCCTCTCCAACATGGATAATGGTAAAGCCACTGGGGCTGTCTTCATTGACCTTCCGAAGGCTTTTGACATGGTTAACCATGCCCTCCTCACCACCAAGCTTAGTCTCCTAGGCCGTTCACAGGAAGTCACCAACTGGTTCACCAACTACCTGACTGGCCACTCACAATTCATGTGTATAGGCCAAACCTGCTTCCCCACACTGCCTGTCTCTATGGGGGGTCCCTCAAGGCTCAATCCTGGGTCCCCTCCTCTTCTCCGTATTTGTCAACTCACTTCTCTCTGATTGCCTTAACTGCCACTCTCTCCTGTATGCTGATGACCTGGTTCTCTTCCACAGTGACAAATCCACGGCCACTATCTCCTCAGTACTCTCTCACAACTATGCCTCAGCCCACAACTGGTTTTCTAATAACCTCCTCTTAGTTAACACCAAGAAAATGAAATCCATGCTATTTGGATCTAAGCCTTTCCTTGCTAAATCTAAAACACATGCCCCCTATGCATTCTCTCCCCTGACGGCCCAGCCATTGAAGACATGGATACTTATAAATACTTAGGAATATTGCTTGACTCTGCTCTCACCTTCACCGAGCATGTCCACTCCATTATCAGAAGGTTCCATCAGAAATTAGATGCCGCATATCGATTCAAGCAATACCTAACCCCTGAAGCCAGACTAGCCATTGTCCAGGGAAATCTCCTCCCTATTCTGGACTACTGCTCTCCCATATATTCCAGGACCTCCGCTGCCACCATAGCCAAACTCTCCACTGCCTACAACAACGCCTGTTGCTTTGCTTTACTGGCTCCATTCTCCACCTACCACTGCACACTATACAATACCCTGGGATGGCTACTGCTGCTGGGACGCTTTGACTTTGCCCTTTGCGGCATGGTGGACAACAACATCATCTGCATGGGTTCAGAATCCCCCCTTATCTCCCTCCTGAAAACTCGTATTCTATACCGTAGCCTCCGCTCAACTGGTATCCACCTTCTAGCTGTTCCCAGGGTATCCACCAACATGGGCAGCAGGGCCTGGTCTGCTGCCACCCCCTCGCAGTGGAACAGCCTGCTGGCAGAACTCCGTGCCATCAACACTCACTCCAGTTTCAAATCCCGCCTCAAAACTTGGCTCCTGGTGAACTCCTCCTGCTGCTGCTCCCAGGGGTTACCCACCTGGACTCACTAGTCAACAAACTCCCAGGGGTTACCCACCTAGCCACACTAGTCCCCTGACTACAACAATGCCCTCCTGTTTGTTTTCATTCTGTATGTTACTGATGTGTGACCTCACAGCCTTGTACATACTGTATATTCATTTTCTATGTATGACACACTGTGCATTTATTGCCCACTGTATATGCTATGTTACAACATGCCCACTTGACTTATGTATCTACCTTTTGCTTGGGCTACAACTGCTGTTTGTGTACCACGCGTCATATTGTAAATAGCATTCGCTGTCACTCACTGGACTTGTACCATACCAATGTATTGTGCTTCAATTGTATCTGAATCTAATCTCTTACATGTGTATAGTTGTTCACCTTGTGTTCACTGCCATCCTGTGCCATGTGACATGGCCCGGGTCATGCCTGAAAAAGGTCCCTGGGATCAGTGCACTTACCCAGTTATCAAAGTCATAAATAAATAAAATAAAAAAAAAATTGTTCCCTGTGTTCCTGTGTCTGAGGTTTAACCCAAACTCTGTACAGCAATACCTATTACATTTTTTTAAACATTGGTTCACCCTGTTTTGGTTTCACCTCTAGCTGCTTAAAATAACCCTGGAGAGAAACATTGTTAGCTTGTTCTGAAAGAAAATCACAATCAGTGATCAGTTTAGTTTCAGCATTTTCATATGTTAACCCCTTATGTCCATCAATCATTTGTTGCCATTGTTTCTTCAGGCATCGTCTTTCTTTTCTGGATTTCCAGATCTTGGAGCTGTGCTCAAACAAGTCCGAATCAAAGCCACTGAAAGGAAAAGTGTCCCCACCATTTCAGATTTTCTTTGGCTGAGCTCTTGTTACCACTGCTGCTGAAACTGCAGGGTACAGTTCCTCTGAGATTAACTCAGTAAATCCTGGACAGTCATTTCCAATAATCACAGGTACAGGTAACTTAGGTACTACTCCCACTTTCATTTGGTACGACACACCCTTAATGGTCAGTCACTTGGGTGGTGGGATAGTATCGAGTGTCTCCGTGGATGCAGATGACACCAGTACCTGGTCCTTTTGCAGTGTTTTCCCAGCACTTCAACATGCACTAGGGTCAGTCTGCTTCCTGAATAAATGAGTCCCTTTACAGTCTTATTCCCCATCTTCACATCTGTTAAGTACTTGCCCCAATTTGCCAAGGACAAATCTCCTCCAGTATCACTCTTCTTACGGCAATTTCTTGCAATATGACCTGGCTTATTACAGTTATAGCAAATAACATCTTTGGGTACAGATTTGTTACCCCCACCACAGTTCTTATCAGACTTGGAGTTTAAATGGGAAAAAGAGGGTCTTACCAGTGCTTAGCTGTTACCTTGCTGCTGTGGTGTCTGTCTGGCCATTTGGTAGTCTTCAGCCAAAGAAAAAGCTTTGTCTCCACCTTCTGGTCAGTGTTCCTTTACCCAAAGGTGCACATCTGTAGGCAGGATGTTGATGAACTGCTCCATGGCAAATGTGTCAATGAACTGTGGGACTGTTTTGCCCTCTGGTTGGAGCCATTTTATCAGGAGTTCTCAGAGTTGGGTGAAGGCTTCTCGAGGATTGTTTACTGAGTTGTACTTGAGATCGAAATCTCTGCCTGTAAGTCTCTCCAGAGATGTCATACCTTTTCAGGATTTCGCTTTTCACCAGGTCATAGTTTTCTGATTGCGCAGTGTACATACTGCTATAGGTAAGTTGGATTTTACCTGTCAGGTAGGGTACCAGTCTGATTGTCCACTGCTGCTTTGGCCATTGGCAGGCTGTGGCAACTCTTTTTTTTTTTTGTGTAATATTTTTATTTGCTTTTCCATTAAGCTACTACACACAATCAAATACATAACCTATTCATCCAGTTACCACCATTATATTCCGCAGAGATCAATCTCTTCACTTCATTCCACAAACTGTTGCAGTTGATTTCTACAGAGTTGCATTACGTTAAATTATACTGGTTTGAAATTATATCAAATAATCTATTATAAAATAAGAGTAAATAAAATCCAATCAGATCAAATCAGAACAAATCAAAACAAAACAAAGTGCAACCATTATTCTCTTGCCAAGTACCTTCAATTTTCTGCTCCATCCAATCTTTTCCATACTCTTCTGTCATTCACTTTTATCCACTCCCTTAGCCTTCCTTCCCATACTTGTTACCCTCACCTTCACCACTTCATCTTTACTACTTTTACATACCTCTCTTCACTTCCTCCTTTCCTTTCTTATCCTCCTGTACCCTCCCATAACATCCAACTTTCTTCCTCCGTTAGGGAGGCCAAGAACGGGGCCCAGTGTCTTTCAAATCCCTCTTCTCTTCCTCCCTTCACATACGTCAGCCTCTCAAGCCCCAATGTCTGTAACACCGTCCTCCACCACCCTTGCACTGTTGGTGCTGTCTGTGAAACCCATGTATTCTGAATCCCATGTCGAGCCAGGACGAACAGCACCCTAATCCACCTAGGAAGCACTACCCATTCCTCCTCCTCCCCATTCTCCACTCCAAATAAACATCCCAAAAGAGTCTATTGGCAGCGCCCTTCTGGCAATCTTTCTCACTCTATCCACTACCTCCCTCCAATATCTCTGTAGTATCGGGCATTCCCAAAAGCAGTGCACATATGTTCCCCTTTCCGAGCCACACCTCCCACATAAGGGCGACACTTCAGGGTGCCCCTTATGTACAATTACTGGTGGTAGGTATACTCTGTGCATGGACTTAAAGCAAGCCTCCTTATATTTGTTGCATATCATTATTCCAGTGTGCATCTGTAGCAGTAATATCCAGTTCTGGTCCGATATCTCCCACCCAAGGTCCCTCTCCCACAATTTCCTAGTTCTTACTGTCCTGTCTGGTAATATAGCCTTTCCTGTCTTAGCAGCCCTGCCTATAAACCCCTTTTCCTGCTTTTTAGCTGCATATATCATCCCCTCTACTGGGTCCACTTCATACAGCCCTTTATTTTCTTTTCCCAAACTTCCCATATATGCCCTGGTCTGGAAGTACCGGAACCTATCCCTCTTATCCCTTCCTACCACTTCTTGCAACTCCTGTAATGAACAGAACCGCCCGTTCACCAATAGATGTCCCAAACTACCTATCCCCTTTTGCTCCCAGTTCCCAAATCCTATATCCTCCATTCCTGGCAAAAAGTAGGGGTTCCCCGCCACCGGCAACAAGAGTGTCTCTTTCCCTTGTATCCATCCTTTCCTCTTCAACATTTTCCAAGCCACCATGGGATTCACTTATTTTCCCATCTTATACGCCCTTAGCCCTCTACTGTGGAGATATGCTGTTAATTTCCCCTGTGCCTCTCCCTGTTCCAATTCCACCCATCTGGCCACTTCAGGTTTATGCACCCAGTCCGCCACATATCTTTGTTGTATGGCCAGAAAGTAGTTCTCCAAGTCTGGAAAGTTTAAACCCCCTTTTTCCTTATCCACTTTTAACTTCCCTAGACTCAACCTCGGATGCTTCCCTTTCCAAATAAAAGCAGTAAAGGCCTTCTCCAACCTATTCACATCCTCCTTGGACAGGCCCAGGTGTATCATTTGTAAAGGATACAGGATCCTAGGCAGCACATTCATTTTTATTATATTAATTCTACCCAGCCACGACATGGGCAGATGCTCCCATCTTCTTAGATCCATTTCTATAATTTTTTATCAATTTAGTATAGTTTAAGTTGTACAGTGACCCCAAAGATCTACCCACCTGCACCCCCAAATATGTCATGCTCTCCCCCACCACTTTGAGCCCCCAATGTTTAATCTCCTCACCCGATCCCTTAAGCCACATAACTTCTGACTTTCCCAGATTAACTTTTTACCCCAAACATTTCCCAAACTCCTCGATCAAGGCCAAGAGAGCAGGAACCGAACTCCTAGGATTCTTCATAAACAACAGCATATCGTCCGCATATAGTGCCAGCCTCTGCTGCGAGCTACCCTCTCCTCCCACCCCCTGCATGTCCTTACTTTCTCTAATTGCCACTGCCAGAGGCTCTATAGCAAGTGCAAACAATAGTGGGGAGAGCGGGCAGCCCTGCCTCGTACCTCTCTCCAAGTTAAAACTCCCGACCTGCCCCCATTTACAATTATCTGCACCCTGGGCTTCCTATACATCGCCTTTACCCACCCTAGGAACGGTTCACCCAGACCAAACCTCCCCAATATTTCAAACAAATAATTCCATTCCACCCTATCAAACGCTTTTTCCGTGTCCATCGAGAGGATCCTGATATCTTCCTTTCCCCTTCCTGCCCTCCAAAGCACGTTAAGTAGCAACCTCATATTATGATACGACTGTCGTCCTTTAATAAACCCCATTTGATTTGGGTGAACCAGCCCCAGTAGGATTTCCTCTAATCTACTGGCCAAAACTTTAACCATTATCTTCACATCACAATTCAACAATGATATTGGCTGGTACGAGGCGCACAGGGCAGGGTCCTTTCCCCCCTTTGGTATGAGGCATATACTAGCATCATAACATGTTTCTGGCAAGCTAACCTCTTCTATCCCTTCTCCCTGTTGAAACACTCTGCATAATACCTTTGCAACTCGGGTCCCCAACAACTTGTAATATTCCACTGGATACCCATCCGGGCCACTCGCTTTCCCTTTCTGCAACTTTTGAATAGCTCTCAACACCTCCCCCTCTGTTACTGGTTTTCCTAGTCTTTCCCTCTGTGCCTGTGTGGCTTTTGGGACTCTCATTTTCTCTAAAAATTCTATCATCCTTTCCTTTGTTCCCTCGTCCTCTGCCTGGTACAGCTTTTAAAAGAAGGCCGTGAAGGCATTCCCTATCTCCTTTTCTTTACTCTGTAGGGTACCCTTTTCATCCCTCACTCCCAAAATTCTATTCATTCTTCTGTGTCCCTTCATAAGGCTGGTCACCATTGGACCTGGTTTATTTCCCCACTCAAATATGTATCTTCTGTTAAACAGATTAGTTCTCCCCGCTTCTGACCTTAGGTGTGCATTCAGAGCCTCCCAAATTACTCCCAGTGTCCGAATGGCCTCCCTCTTTTCCCTTCGGGCCACTCTCTTCTCTAGTTCCTTTAGTTTGCTTTCTAGCTCCTTTCTTCGTGCACATCTTTTTTTCTTTATACGGGATACATATTCAGTAATTGCTCCCGTCATAAATACCTTGCCCGTTTCCCATAAAATGTTATTCGAGGTGCCCTCCTTATCATTTGTAGCTATGAAGAGATCCCAACTGTCCTCCAGGTGCTTTCTAAATTCCTCATTCTGATCCAAGTAAGTGGGGAATTTCCATGAAGGCAGCGTCCCCCGTCTTTCCCTACCTTGTATTTTCACTATCACCATAGCATGGTCTGAGACATGTATTGGGCTGTGCTGTACCTCCCCCACCTGCGCATGCCATTCCCTTGTAGCATATATATAATCTATCCGCGTCCATATTTTATGGGGGTTCGAAAAAAAAGTATACTCTCTTGCTCCCGGGTTTGCTGTTCGCCATACATCCACCATTTCCAATTCCGCCATTCCCTCTTGCCATTGTAGCATTGCTCCTGAACTTCTCCCCTTCCCCTCGGAGTGGTCCATTTTCAGGTCCATGGCCCAGTTCAAATCCCCCCCCCCATTATTAGCCCTGGGACTTGCTCCCGTACCAACAAAATCCAGCAAAGAGGCATAAAATTGGTATTCAAATACTGCTGGGGCATATGCTGATCCCAGAGTGATCTGCTCCCCGTCCAGGATCCCCACAATAAAAATATATCTCCCTTCCTTCGTGTCCCTGATTATTCTCTGTACCTCTAGGTTCAGCCCTTTATGTATTAATATTGCCACCCCCTTTTACGTACTGAGGCCGAAGCCGCATAGCATTTCCCCACCCATCCCCTACCCAGTTTAGCATGCTCTACTTCTGTTAGGTGCGTTTCTTGTAGCAAAGCTATATGGGCTCCCCCTCTTTTAAGGGCTATCAGCAACATAGACCTCTTTACAGGATTTGTAATACCCCTGACATTCCAGGTAATTACATTAACATTTTTAGTAATCGCCATTCACATATACTCCTCTTTTCCCTTTCATCATCATCTTTCCATCATTAGCATGAAGGTTTATATATCTAACTTCTTTGGTTGCACTTTGTTCGTAAAAAAACAAGAAACCATAATAACAACACATACACTTTCAGTAACATTTTAAACAGATAACTATATACACACAACCCCTTCCCTTTCTTCCCTCTCTGACCCATTATTCCTCCTATATCCCCCCCTTCATTTATCCTCTATTGATTTCCTTCCCTCCATCTTCCATGTAAACTCCTCCCCCTTCCATTTTCCGCTGCTTCCTTTGTTCTTTACCACCCTCCTTCCCTCCCCATCCCCCTCTTCCTTTTCACCTTGAAATATCCCCCAGTTCGGTCCTTACCTTCCCCCTCCTACACCCTGCACTCTCCTCGATCCTTAGACACTAATAGTCTCCTGGACTCAAGTGTCTGCCTCATCCCCAGGTACTGTAACAGGCGCTCCACGCCTCCCCCCCACAGCCACTTAACCTTTGTGCCCCATAATAACCATCCCTATCCACCTCCCGCGTATCTCTTCTCCTAGCCCCCCCAGTTCATTTTTCTCCATCCTATTCCCCTTCAGATCCTTCGTTTTCAATTTCCCCATTTCCCTGCCTTACTCCCCCCTCCCCTTTTAGTTAATGCCACACAAATTTGCTCCATACAGTTGAGGGTATCAGCAAGGGCTAGCAGGGAAAGCAGGCCACGCTAAAATAAACACTGCGCTAAGCCCCTCTCCCCACCCGCCCTCCTACCTGCACCCAGACATTATTCGAGACAGTTCCTTCCATCACTGGGCTTATGGCAGTCTCTCTTGCCTCCAAATAACTCCACCACTAAGTCCAGTTCCTCCTCTCACCATATCCTTATTCTCTACCTCTGTCCGTTTCCTCCACATCTCTCTCCGCCATTTTCTGGGCGTTCCGCCATGTTTTGTCCAATTCCAAGTCCCCCAGATCTTTTTTATATATGGCAATGTCCTCATCCTCTCAGAGTCTCCCGTCTTCACCAGCACAAACTTTAACATCAAAACAAGATCTCCAGAACCAAAGATAAACAAACTACCCTCCGCATTTACATAAGTGCCTCATCTCTCAAATCTCATTACAGAGCCCTCGGCTCCCTGTCCCAGTTCTCCATGCAGGTCTCAGCGCAGCTTTTGTCTCAGGCTCCTCACAAACTCCTCTGCTTTTTCCACTTCCCAAAACGAATATGTAGTGCCTTCATGCTTTATTTTTAAAGTACCTGGGTAAATCAGGAAGTTTTCCACTTTCAGATCACACAGTTACTGCATAATGTTAATGAATACTTTCCTTCTTTTCAAGAGCCTGGCCGAATAGTCCTGCGACATAAATAGACAGTGGCCTTCATATTCCACCCTTCCCTTTTCCCGATACGCCTTCAGCATAAGTTCTCTATCCTGGAAGTGGTGGAACCTAAATATTATCTGCCTCGGCGGCTGGTCATTCGTAGGTTTGAGCATCACGGCCTGATGGGCCCTCTCAAGCTTTAATTTACTCTTCGCTGGTTGCAGGCCTAGTAGCCCAGGCAATACTTTTGAGCAAAAGTCCAGCACATTTTCCCCTTCCATACCCTCTGGCAGCCCTCTCAGTCTGAGATTCAAACAGCTGTGATAGTTTTCCTGATAGTCAAATGCATCTTTTAGCTCATTTAGCTCCTTCTGAAGTGCCACCATGAGCCCAGGAGTCGCCAGCAGCTCGTCCTCCATGTGCAATATTCTCTCCTCCATCTCTGTCATTCTGCCAGCCTGCACCACCTGCTGCTCTTGTATCTCTTGCAGTTTCAGGTCAAGCTTTCCTTCAAGTTTAATTAATCGGGGCTCCAGCGCTGCTATAACCTGCCCCGTAACCTCTCTTCCAAGGGCCGCCACCTCCGCTGCTGAGAAGGAGACTAGGCCACCACCATCGCCCCCTTTCTTTCCGCTTTTTGTCGTAGTCCTCTGGCTCTTAGAGGGTCCCAATTCCAAATATTCATCCATCCCAAGTTCGCACACCATCTGCTACACGCTTTCCACACTTTTGGGCACTTTTTAACTTTTATTTTAATATTTATAGCCGCGAAGAGGGAGCAGTACGGAAATTCACGTCTGTTCAGCTAGCTGCTCATCAGCGCCCTCATGGCAACTCTTTAAAAAGTTGTCAGGTATGCCTCGATATGATCCAAGGGACACAACTTTGTAAGTTTGATGGTTTTTAAGTTACTTGTGTTTTGTTGCTCATCTGGATCTGTGCCAGATCCTCTTCCTTTGATAGCTTGCAAGGCATTCAGCCATCGCTGCTCCAGTCACTGCATCTCTTCTCTCATCTGCTGCTTCTCTTCACTTCTGTGCTGCTCCTGTCACTTTTTGTTGTATAGCCCACCATTTGAAAAATTCCCACAGGCTTTCAGGTTCTGTCACTGCCTGTTCTTTTTCCATAACTTGTGCTGGCTGTACAATCTCAGCTTGGACTTCTGTCTCTGCTAGTTTGGATGCCATTCTCCTTGTAACCACATTAGACTTGCTACTGCAGAATCCATTCCTTTCTCTATGGTTGACTGGTACTGGGTCCAGTACACACACACAAAACTCCTGGCTTAGAGTATGGGGGGCGTAAGTCCTCCTTAGGGTGACACCATCTGCCAATGAGGCACAGGTCAGGAAGCATAGGAAAAACCTGGAGCAGTTGTAGAATTTGCAAAAAGTGTTTATTAGTACTAGCAGTAACATAAAAAAATAAACTTGTTCAGTATAACTACTTACAAAGGCAGAATAAAACAAAGAAGATCCATCTGAGCTTTTCTTCAATCTCTGTGTCTCCCAAAACATTTCAGCTCTCTCTTTTATAAGTCTTTCCACCCTCCCATTAACAAGCATCCTGTTTTTTTCTAAAATGTTCTTGTCAATTTCATGCAGGTGCAGCAAGAACACAATGTCCCAGAACTGAGGCCCCTTCTGCACAGCTTCTGAAAAAGGGCTAAAAAACTGCTCTCAGGTTAACACCTTGAGTTCCCAATAGCTTTTTGCAATCATCTCAAACTATCAGTATATACATTTCAACAGTAACACTGTATCATTTCTAAACAAAGGGATCCCAATATCAGTTACATTTCCACATAATAATTTGCATATATTTTTATACCAGCAGATATGCAAGGGAGGAAAAAGACAGAAACAGCAAGGGAAGACTGAGAGACAGGGTGATCAAATCCTAGGTCTAATGAGAAAATTTGGTTGCGCAACCAGACAGACAAGAGACAGGAAAGGAAATAACAGAACAGATCTCTGCATTCAAACTCTCCATAGCAACCAGGACAGGGTCCTATTCAACCCTATCACAATGGGTCAGTCAGTCCAGGACAGACAACACAACCACCATGTGGTATATCAACAAGCAAGGGGGTACAAGGTCCTCAAGGCTGTGCACAGAGGCTATGAAAATTTGGTCCCTAGTAGATTCCCTGGAGATGCATCTGTCAGCCATTCATCTTCCGGGGAAGTACAATACACTGTCACATTCACTCAGCAAAATCAGTCAGGATGATCATGAATAGGCTTTGAACAGGCAAGTGTTGGACACAGTTTTCAGACTTTGGGGCATGCCAGAAATAGATCTGTTTGCCTCAAAAGAAATCCACCAACTTCCTCTTTATTGCTGCAGATCCCCCTCCTTGGGCACAGTGCCCATGAAGGTGTTAGCCCTGGATTGGACAAGAAATTCCTTTATGCTTTTTCTCCATTTCCACAGGTGTTGAGAGTCCTTCTCAAGCAGAGGAGTCGGTCTACAACCATGATAATGGTTGCTCCACACTGGGCCAGACAGCCCACCCTTGCTCACCCTATCTCCCAAGCAACCCATTCATCTGTCCCAGAGATACAATCTCCTAACAGCTGTTCAGGATCAGATAGTTTTTTCTGAACCTCAAGAGCCTTCACCTGAAGGCCTGGTTCTTGAGGAGTTAAAGTTTTCTGTATTCAACTTGTCAGAAAAGGTACTTAAAGTACTGAAAGTTTCTAGGAAAACTTCCACAAGAAAGACTCTGCTTCTAAGTGGAAAATGTTTTCTGTCTGGTGCATGCCTAAGTAAATCAATCCCCTTAAGGCAAGCTTATCTACATTGCTTGACTATCTGGTGCACTTGCAGGCTCTAGGCCTCAGGCCTGCAACCCTTAAGATTCACTTAGCAGCAGTATCTGCTTATTTGTATGCAGGTGCTTAGAGAACAATAGCTTCACACCCTATTTCTAGGAAATTTTTCAAAGGATTGGCACCTACGTTCCCTCCTGTTTGGGAACCAGTTTCTCCTTGGGATCTGAATTTGTGCATAGCCAAACTCATGGAACCTCCCTCTGAGCCAATGGCTATAGCTGACCTGAAATATGTCACATGGAAAACTGTTTTCGTGGTGGCAATCACTTCAGCAAGAAAAGTACATTATCTTCCATAAGGACAAGGTGGTACTTAGGACTAACAGGAAATTCCTTCCAAAAGTGGTATCTGAGTTTCGCTTGAACCAGTCCATCCTTCTTCTATTTTTCACAGCCAAGTGCAGTTCAGGGGAATTGAAACTTCATAGCTTGGATGTAAGAAAGTCTCTCCGCTATTATATCACTCATACTAAGTACCTCAGGGATTCCTACTCACAACTGTTCTCATTACTTATGGTGAAGTGGGAAAGGGCAGGCCTGCCTCAAAGAGGTCAGCTGCATGTTGGATAGCATCTTGCATCCAATCCTGCTACAGTAAGGCTCAGAAACAACCACCACAGGACATCAGGTCACATTCCACTCGTGGAACTGCTGCCTCTGTGGCAGCTGCAAGGGACATTCCCTTGCTGGAAATCTGTAAAATGGCTACCCAGAGTATAATCCACACCTTCACAAAGCACTGTTGCCTGGATGTCCAGTCCAGGAGTGATGCTGTGTTTGGCATTGTAGTATTGCATAACATTTTCCCTAAACAGGTTCTGTACCCACCTCCCAAAGCACTGCTTGGTAGTCTGCATATGTCTAATACTACTGGGAGATTCCTGGGGTTTGAAAAAAAAATTACTTACCATAGTAATATTGTTTTTTCCAAGGGATCTCCCAGTAGGATTAGGCCTTCCATCCCTACTGCCCCTTACATAACCTGAATCAGGTTCAGTAGTACTTTTATGGGGGTTCTTAATGTTGCCATTAATCATTGGTTTAACTTAATGTTTTTGATGCACACAAGTAAGACTAGGGCATCTCGCTCTTCTTTTTCCTGTTTGGAACCCATCCTCTTTTCCAAGGGGAGGGTATTATTATTATGATTAAGTTACAGTTATTTAATTCAGATAGTCTAGTGTTATTTCATCTGCAAAAATTAATCTGGCAGTTAGATGGAACACAGTCCACCTAGAGGCAGCATTTTGAATGTATTATTCTAAGTTCCAAGATTTGCATACCTTCTACATTACATCAGAGCTCCGGAGGCAGTCAGAGATTCTGAGCTGACTGCATATATCTAATCCTATTGGGAGATCCCTTGGAAGAAACAGTATTACTATGGTAAGTAATATTTTCTTTCCATTTGACCTCAGCCTGTCCTGTCACCCGACCTCGGCCTTTCCTGTCGCCCCGCCCCAGCCCACCTATGTCACACTTTCACACAGCAGTGCTAGCGATATACTGTGATGCTGATCCTGTAGGCTTCAAAAAGAGTGTTCCTCAGATGCCTCTCCCTATTTAACAGCCCACTTGAGGGGTGGTATCTGAGGAACTGATTGGATAACTCCTTGATTGGCAGCCACAGGACTACCCTCCCCCCACCAATCCGTGGGAAAAACATGGAAAAAACATGTTTCCCCATGTTTTTCTGGGGGGCAAGCACATTTTAGCCCAGTATACCACAGTTTATCATATAATACGGTTATCACAGTATGAAAAAATCATGGCGATAATATTGCCATGGATTCATACTGGTATACCGTACCATCCCTAGTCCCTACAGTCAGTAGACTGAAGGCAGTATAGCGCAGTGGGTTAAGGCTCTGAGCTGCAGATCTGGAGACCTGGGTTTGAATCCCACAGTTGCCTAGGTGCATACTGTGTGATCCTGAGCAAGTCACTTAACTTTCTTGTGCTCCCAGGTTGCATCTGGAAACAAGCTGCGGCTTAGTGTGCTACTGCTGGTTAAACAATGTTCCCTTTCCCTTACACCATTATGCATGGCTCTTGAAAATATAGCCATGGCTAGACTTGGGGTATCTCAAAAGGTGGCTGATGGCCTGGTGGCTGCTAGTAAGCCTTCTGCCTGGTGCCACTTATTCCATGAAGTGGAAATGCTTTGCTCTGTGGGCTACTTCCCCTTCATTTGAATCCTTTCACTTGTCCAGTGAATCAGATTCTGGAGTACCTGCTGTCCTTCGAAGACTCTGGCCTGCAATACTCCTCCATTAGTATGTACCTAGCTGCTGTTTCAGCCTTCCATGTACCGGCTGATGGCCATATGGTGGCACAACTGGAGATGTCCCATGGAATTCTGAGAGGCATTCTCCACCTGAAGCCTCTGATCCACAATCCAGTCCCGCCTTGGGACTTATATTTTGTGTTAGAAACACTTACTTTGGCTCCTTTTGACACTTTCTGTCACGGAAAGCATTTTTTTTTTAGTTGCTATTCCATCTGCTGGAAGGATTTCTATGCTTTAGGCAATGATATGTGAGTCTCCTTATTTGGTTTTCCCATAAAGATAGGGTGTCTTTGCATACCAACCCAAAGTTTTTACCAAAGGTGGTGTCTGAGTTTTTCTTGAATCAAGCCATCCACCTGCCTGTGTATTACCCAGAGTATGCCAATCCAGGGGAAGCATTGCTCCATACTTTAGATGTACATAGAATACTCAGATATTATGTTCATTGCGTGAGGGACTGCAGGAAGTCCTCACAGCTGTTTGTTTCTTTTACCCCTGGGAAAGAGGGTGTCCCAGTTTCTAAACAGTGCCTGTTCAATTGGTTGGCCAGCTGTATTATTTTCTGTTACAGGAAGTACTGTAAGGAACTTCCAGGGCTTGTCAATGGCCACTTTACCAGAGGCATGGCTACGTCTGTTGACTGCTTCAGGAATGTGTCAGCCACTGAAATCTGTGCCACTACCACTTGGAGTACTGTCCACACTTTCACTAAACACTATGGTCAGGACATTGCCTATAGGAGAAGGGCAGGCTTGGGCCTGGCTGTGCTTCAAGGCCTCCTGTCTTACGCCTTATAGCCTCCAGTCACCCAGAGACTCTGTCAGTCCTGCTTGGAACTCATTCCATTAGTATGGCAAGATGAAAGAGATACCCTCGATGAAGATAGTACACTTACGTAAGAACTTACCATAACAGTAGATCTTCGAGAGGATCTCTTGCATCAGGCCATGCCACCCCACCCTCCATTCCCCTGAGCCTCAGGGCTTCTCTCTTCTTGTCTCTCTCTCTCTCCAGGATAGTTCACCTTCTGTTTCACCTTGCTTAGTGGCGGGAACCTGTGGCTCTCCTTTGGTTTCCCAGGAGGAGATCCTCTGTGTATGATTTCCGGTGGGGAACTGAAGAGGGTGCGGGGTCGCACACATTTATATAGGGAGGACATCATCGTTCGACGTTGTCATGGGTGGCCCCAACTAGACTGCCAGCTAAAAAGTTTCTGTATGGTCCCAATTCCTGGCGGCTATAGTTCCATGGGTGTGGCCTGATGCAAGAGATCCTCTCGAAGATCTACAGTTACAGTAAATTTTTACATAACTGTACTTTTCTTTGGTTGGGTCATTCATCAAGGAGACCTAATGGGTGAAATGTAGGTTCAAACTTAATGCTTTCAATGTGCTCTTAAACCTATTTGGTTTTTGTACCCACATTGTAACCTAGCACCTCATTTTGATGTTTATAGAGTACCATTCTTGGTCTTTAGAGCCAGAGGTCCTAGGAGCCTGTGAGAAACAGAACATCTTCCCTTGTCAATCTTCACCATTCATTACTGTTGGGTGTAAGCTGGAGGCATGCACTCACCCCGGGAGTTGTTTTTTTTTGAGGGAGGAGTTGGCACCGATGGCGCTGCCCACATGGCTGATGCACTGCGCAGCGGATGTGGGTTGGCTGTTAGGTGCCGTAGACTCCTCCTCCTCCATCCCAGTTCTGTTTCTCCCACCATCGAGGTTGCACCTGCTGCGCGAGTATGCCAGATTCAGTCTGCGTCATAGGCCTTCGCTATTCGACACCACCTCTCCAGTTTTCTTCATCCTGGTTCTGAACCACACGACGTTGTTGGTAATCTTGTAAGCCCATTCCTTTTATTTCTTTCGACAGTGCCGGACTCTTTTGCTAAAGTTTGGTTATTGTTTTTGCATCATGTCTGGTTTGGGGGCAGAGAGAAATCCAAAGCAGGCTGTGCCTCCATGCATCGGTGCCCCTGTGGATGGCATTTTTCCATTTCGGACCGGCATGATGTTTGCTTGCAATGCCTGGAACCCAATCACAATATAGATGGATAGATACAAATGTTTATTTTTTAACAGGAGATAACCTTTAGGACTGCAAAACCCTGTTTTACAAAGTTGTTCTGTATAAGCAAGTGGTTACGTAGAAAAACATACACATCTTTCCACAGCTTCATACGTACAAGGACTAACAAATATGACTTGCAGAAAAAAAAATTATGATACATTCAACAATCACATATAAAACAAATATAAATGATTGTGACGCCTGCTTCTCCATGGACCGCTGTGTTCTTAAAGTGCACGTGTTTAAAGTTGGGAGGTTTCCGCCAACCTTCAGAGGACAGCGTCACTCGCAGGTCGCTAAGGGCAGGACACTTGACCCTTCCTCCGGGTCCACTCCCGGGTCTATATGGCCCAGCAAGGAGGTGGCCTCTTCCAGTTCTAGCCTTGCCGAGAAGGAGGCCTCTTTTGCGGTATTGGAGGAGTAATGCAGTTCCCTACGGAGTCATGTTGTTGGCACCGCCCCAGCAATCACCTTCATGGAACTGCAGGCTCCTCCCAGTGTCCTGGCCCATGGCTGCTGGGCCTGGCACTAGTGGATCCTCAGCGCTGTCACCTGGCACCGTCTCGGATCACAGCGCTGTTCGCAGTGTCGGTGATCGGGGCGGCACTGTGGGTGGTACTGTGTCCCACAGCAGTGCCGCATGTGGTGCTGCTACCAGGGGCCCTCCCGGGGTCGCTAGCCTGGAGGTCTGTCAGGTCACTACCTCTTCAGAGGAGGATGATTCGCAGACTGATCCGGACTGGCACCCTGACTTCTCAGAGTCAGAGAGCCCCTTGGGACACGGCACCAGGTGGCCCAGTGGCCATATCCTGGTGTCCCCAGAGTCTGTAGTTTTGGCGGATTCTACGGCTGAGGCCAGCTGGTGTAGATCTGTTTGGGACAGTGTCCTAGGGACTCAGGGTGGGGTATCCTCTCCTGGGGAGGCTGTGGTAGCTGCCACTCCTGGTGCTGCCCTGGCCCCCCCAGATGGGGACCGGGACCCACTCCTCTGCGGTCTCCCTTGGGGGGATTGGGGGGCCCAACCTCGCTGAGGTCCAGGAAGAGGGCAGCCTCTGAGTCCAAGGGGTTGAGGGGCCATGGCAAAGCATGAGTGCCCCCCTCCACTGCCCTGTGGGGAGTGGGGAGGAATCGAAGTGCTGAACCCCACCTTTCCCTTAAGGTCTCGGAAGCATCCTTAGTTCGCAGCACGGAGGGTTGCCCTTCTGGACCCATGCAACCCCAGTCATGCCACAGGGGAGACTCTCCCTCAGGACTCTTCAGGAGTTTGCCATCTCAGACACAGCCTTTGCAGCTCAGTTTGGCCCCTGGGTACTCTGTCAGGCAGGACCAGTCTCTGGGTCTCAGAGCCCTGGCAGAGGCCAGGCACTATCGGTTCAGTGCCCATCTCCCATCCCTCTGCAGACACCTCCTCCTTTCCCAGGCCATGTGGGTCCTATGAGGCCCTTAACCTGGGAGATGTTCAGAGCCACTGCAGTAGCCTTTCCTACTAATGTCAGGGCCATGGACAAACGTTTTTTTTTTGCCTGTCTCCCCCACCACGGGAGGACTCTGAACATTCAAGCTCCTCTTCCTCCTCATGTCCCTCCTCTGAGGGAGAGGAACCTTCCATCCTCCTGTCCTCCGATGCTGATTTCATGGAGTATCAGCGGTTCCTTTCGAGGCTGGTCCAGGTGCTTGACATCTCTCATGCTGAGAAGCAATACTGAGTGGGAGACGCGCTCGTTCCTGAATGAATTCGGTGTTCACCAGCTGGTGGTGCCCTCCTGGCCCATCCCTTTCCAGAAAGCATCTGTCAGGACCTGGCAGTCTCTAGCGGCCCATTCCCCAGCCCCAGCGGACCTCAGGAGATGGTGTTGCGGCCCCCCAGGAGTCTCTAGGTTCCCTACCTCACCCATCTTCAGGGCCAACATCCCTAGACACTCCTTCTAGGCTTCAGCACGTGGGGCACGACCAACCCCCGGATCTACATTCTGCAGAATTCAACCGGTGGGGATGAAGAGTTTTCTCTTCAGCTCATGCGTTAATGTGTATAGGTTCTCATCAGACTCACCATGCTGCCTACAACATGCATCTGTTGTCAATGCTGGTGCAAGTCCTGGCATCCTTGCCTGATACAGAGCAATCTAGAAAGACCATTGCCCTCTCTGCTCAGGATCTGGAGCTTGCAAGGCACTAAGCAAGGGCATCTTATGACGCCAATGAGGTGGCATCCAGACTTGCGGGGACAACGATCTATATTAGGCAGATGGCATGGCATCATCTATCAAGGTTGTCACCCATTGCCCAGTATAGGGTGATCTCCTCCACTTTCTGGAGGACCCGACTGTTTTCCTGCAGGGCAAGAAGGACCTTACAGGGGGTGCCTCCTGTCCCCCCAGCCACAGAGGACACCTCCTCATCCTGAACAGCCTTAGAGCTTGTAGGTCTAATATGGCTTTAGGGTCTCCTCCTCCTGCGCCTCACCCGCAGGAGGCTGAGGGATCCATTCTCTCAGGGCTGTGCCAGGTCCCCTCCAGGGGGCTTGGTACTCATCCAACAGTAATGAATGGTGAAGACTGACAAGGGAAAATATGAAAATTATGTTCCTACCATAGTTCTTGATCTTCTCTTGTATCTTCACCATTCACTACTGAATCCCACCCTCCATCCCCTTGTGGGCCTCAATGCTTGGGCGTTGCCTGCACCCTGCTCACCTTCCCCCTCCTAGAGGCCAATTGGGGGCTGAGTCCTCCTGGTACCTCAGAGCTCTCTCTGTTTCCTTCTCTAACAAGTCACAGAGCGTTCCACTTGGAGGACAGCAAGTAGGGTCTTTGCCCTAACCTCTAAGGGAACTCCCTCAGGTTCTCCTCACAATGCACTATGGTGTCCCCATCTTGGGGCTTGGATAATCCTCTAGTTTATGCCACCCTTCGGTTGTCATTTACATCAGAGCAGTCCTAGGAGAGTCCGTGGGATTTTCCTCCCTCTCCTTTCTTATGGCATGGATGTCCCGTGGTTCTCTTCTCCTGAAGTGGGGACTACGCCAGTACTCCCGTGGGAAAACTTCTACCAGATTTCTTCCCCAACACTTAAGACAGGACTCACTACTCTTCTGAGCAGGACTGATTGCCCTCCAAGGTGCAATCTGTGAGACCTAGGATCTAGGTTTTTCATAACAATTATGGGTAAAGGGTGTGAGGAGAGATCTGCCTCTGCCATGACTGCCAAGGCCCTTAATTCTGTTCAGACCTTGGTTCTATAACCTCTGTGCCTAGTGGTATCCTTGCTCCTTTGTCTTCATTCCCGCAGGGGTTTGAAACTCTCAAGCCAGTGGTCTTCCATTTTAACATGGCGGAGAGCCCTCCTCCCTCCCAACTTTATCCTTTACTTCCACCTCTTCTATCTTTCTTCTTTCTATTCTTTGCCTTCTCCTTCTCCCAAGACCGCACAAGGATTGAGGCCCCATGGCCACTTAGGGTAGGGTTTTCTCTTTTCTGTCCTCTAATCGGCTTATACCTTTTTCAGTTTATATCCTTTCCTTTGTCTATCCTTTGGCTCTCTTGCCTCACTCCCTTTCTCTGGAAACTGTTTCTCCTGTCTGCCTCAATAGAACTGGGATGGAGGTGGAGGCTATGGTGCCTAATGGCCAACCTGCGTGCACTGTGCAGTGTGTCAGCCACATGGGTGGTGCCGCTGATGCCGACTCCTCCCTCCAAAAAAAAAAAAAATCCCATGGCAGGTGCACGCCTCTGGCTTACACCCAACAGTAATGAATGGTGAAGTTACAAGAGAAGATCAAGAATTATGGTAGGTACGTAATTTTCATTTATGAGCTCTTTGCATGGCAAGGATGTACGCCACCATGCGCGGGCTGTCAGCATATAAAACTGTGCTGGTTCCAACCAGCTCAGGTAATGCCATTGTAGAAATATGACCTCATCAGATCCTGCACTTCTCATTGCTCCAATTAGCTTTCCTGTCTAGATCATTGTAGTTTTTGTTGTTTTCCTCTTGCAGTAAGCTGTTATTATTTCAGCATTATTTTTTGCTAATTTAAATCAGTTTATGTATTGCTTGGTGATCGGTCATTTCTGTTGCTGCGGTCGTTGTGCCGCAGTTTTGCCTTTCACTCTACTTTAATTTTCACACATCCTAGGTGCTGTTGAACACCTCGGCAGCCCAAAAAGCAAGTTGTGTTTTGGTTCCTTTCTTTCTTGATATCAGACTCTGCTCTTGCTGTCGGACAGTGGCTGGAGAACAGGATAGAACAGGTCTAGGATGGGGCCTTTTTAGGTCTATTCTTAATTAGAAATGAGAACTTGACCAAGGTCTCATTGACACATACTGAGTACAGAGACCCTTTGATGTCTGTTTCCATGTTGGTGACAGTGATGCTAACAACACTGGTGCTGATAGCCCCATGTCCATGACAAATAGGACATGCACATCCCTCATTCATCAGAGCTGATGTCCACACCTGGCATGGTGTCATCATGTCTTGGCTGGAGTATGCTTCTCGCAGGTAGTTGCTAGCTCTGTACATTGGTATGGTGGGCATTGCTACCATTATTTGTATGGGCTTTTTTAGGTATGTTCTTTTCCTTTCATCATTGGGGCATGCCCTTTCAGAAACCTTCCTTCTCATTTTGGCACATAATATTTTCCAGTGCAGGTACCTTTCTTAGAAGGCATTACAAAATGGGATAGGAGTTTTCTGCAACTTGATTGGCTGAGAGGTATCTTTGGCCGTGTACTTATCAGGCACCTCTTCAGCTAGTGAGGACTGAGAACAGAGGTTACTGTGCCAAACTCTGTCCTGTAGTGGCTGAGCAGAACACCCCCAATGCTCAGTAACACTACCTAAGTGCACTGCATTACCCTACCCAATGAAGTACAGTAAACCACTTTATAACAAAATTTCTGACCTCTGCTGCCTCCAGCTCAGAAAAAATTGCAGACGACATTAGAGTAGGAAAAGTTCCACCTGCGATCCACTGAGCAT
The DNA here is from genome assembly GCA_016271365.2 of Neoceratodus forsteri. Lineage (NCBI taxonomy): Eukaryota > Metazoa > Chordata > Ceratodontiformes > Ceratodontidae > Neoceratodus > Neoceratodus forsteri. The sequence continues at coordinate 1,614,202,874 of CM057453.1, forward strand.
TGTCATGTGAGAAACTGCATTTATCTACAGACCCCCAACACAGGGGGATGAAATAGATAGGGTAATGGTAGAAGACATCCTTAAAATGGCTGAGAAAGGGAAGTGTTGTTGGTAGGGGACCTAAATATGCCAGATGTTAACTGGAACACCTATGCTGTGGCCACATCCAGGAGCAAAGACATCCTGGATGCCCTGTAAAGGGTGTGCCTCAGAGAGCTAGTGGTGGAACCCACCTGTGAGGGAGTGATGTTGGATCTGGTGCTCACAAATGGAGAAAGAATAACAGATGTATTGGTGGGCAGCCATCTAGGGTGCAGGGATCACCATACAGTATGGTTCAAGGTAAGCACAGTAGAACAGCAAGCCACACAAAAGCAAGGGTCCTAGACTTCAAAAGGGCTGACTTTGCAAAAATGGGAGAATGCCTCAAGAAGGCACTGGCAAAGGGAGAAGGTAGGGGGCAGAGGAGCAGTGGGAGAAACTCAAGAGAAGAACTGGATCCAGTACAGCCAACCTCGATTAAAACAAAAAGATACTTGTTAAGGGAGTAGCCCACTACAAAGTAATACATAAACCAGCTGAAGCAAATTGGTAGTAACTGAGCCCACTCATCAAATAGTAAAAATATTTTTTTTATTCTTGTTTTTATCTCATATGTTGTTTTAAGAAATAGTGCTAGGTATATAGTGTGTGCAGCTCAAACGTTTCGGAATAAAAATCCTTCATCAGTGAATACCACTGTCTCTGCACAAAATCAATAAAATAATCACATTTCATTTTCTTCAATGTTAGAAACACAGCCTGTATTGCTTTCATTATAAATAAAGTATCCACGCAAAATATATTCTGACCCACTATTTTTCATCAAAAACACAATTTGTCTCCACTTATATATCACTATTTCTGTAGATGCATCTCTAAAAGTGAAAACAAAACGCCGTTATCCTTAATTCTACAGGGCACTTAATTATAAAAGCTAACTCATTAAAACATACATAATAGGATTTTTTTATGGACATCCATTCTATCTCTTGCCTCTGCATGTTGATAATTACAGACATTCCTAAAATCATTCTATACTGAGAAGTCACAAGCTAGCATTCATAAACTAGGAGCAACAATAATTGATGTACCTGCTATCCACTTGTCATTTTTAACCACAGAGCACCCTGTTTAAAACAACAGAGAAGAACAACATTTGTATTCTACATAGGCTCTAATCAAACCACTGCTTAATTTTGTATTTTATGTTACACAACCATATCTCTTTCTACATGTTTTAAATTATCCATACCTGCTTTGTGTTAAGTTCTCTGTTAGTTTCATGCAATGCCTGTAAAATAAAAATGTACCAGTGACCCTGTGTTCTATCAGGTGCCTCCTGCTAACATAATGAATGCTGCTTTTCAACTTAAACATTGTTTCAATTCAGCACTTTTAGAGTCTTATTAATTTGTTTATTCATTCCTGTATATGTTGCTGGAGTGATGGGATCCAAAATTACAATACTCACTCTAAAAAACATTGAAAGTATCCCAGGCACTCTCCTGACCTCTGCTCTCTCTAACAATGGAAGTACATAGGCCGGCCCGGTGGCGCAGAAGGTTGAGGTGCTGGATGCCACACCTCACGCCACACTGGTGACCTGGGTTTGGGAACGAGCCTGGGATGTCGGAGGTCGGAGGAGGGGGAGGGAGAAAATGTAAGCGGCTGCCGGCTGCTGGCCCTCTGCCTCGGAAGGGAGGAACCGGTTTCCTCGGAGCGTGGCCGCCCCCTGGTGGAGGCTGGGGTGGCTGCCTCACTCCAAGAACTGCCGGCGCTAGGCCGAGGGAGGGTTGAAGAGATTGGCACTGGAGCTGTGGTGCGCATGTGCATCTTCACGCACATGCGTCACCACTTCCAGGGTCTCGGGAGTAGGACCGACTCACTGGGGAGAAAACGGAGGAAACATCGGGGGCACCTAGGATGATGCCTCCAGACCAGCTCTGGGGATCTGCCAGGGCACACATGGTGCCATAAGATCCCGAAAGACTCAGAGACCGGTAGGGTTGGCAGACGAAGACAGTAGATTGCCGAAGGAGGATAAATAGAATTGTTAAAAAAAAAAAAAAAGGCAATGGAGGTACACCACTGAGAGCATATGCAGTTTAACTTTTCCTTGGAGAATCGGACATGGGAGGGCGCAAATGGTCACATGACCTAAGCGCTCAAGAACCTCAAAAGAGCCATAACAGAGGCAACATGCCTTTGTGTGAAGCAAATTAACAAAGCAAAAAGAAAAAAAACATTATGGTTCTCTGAAGAAGTGGCAGGGAAGGTTAGAGAGAAAAAAATGGCATTTAAAAAGTACAAAGAAACACAGAGGGAGGAAGACAGGGAACTGTATCAGACAAAGCAGAGGGAGGTGGGGAAAGCAGTCAGAAGCACAAAGGTGCAAACAGAGGAGAGGATATCCCAGACAGTAAAGGAGGGAGACAAGGCCTTCTTCAGGTAAATTAGGAAAGAAAAAGAACAAAGGAGGGATAGTGAGGTTAAGTAAGGGGGAGGGCAGAGGGGACCTAGAAAAAACTGAGATCCTGAATGAATACCTCTGCTCAGTATTCACAAAGGAAGAGGAGGGGGAGGGACCAAAATTAGGCAGTAAAAACACACAGGGAAGAGGGGTGGACACCAGTCCATTCACGGAAGAAAGAGTGTTAAAGGAACTCTTGAAACTAAAAGTGCACAAGGCAATGAGGCCAGATGGGACACATCCCAGAATACTAAAAAAACTCAGAGAGGTGCAAGTGACACCACTGTCAGCCCTATTGAACAAATCGCCAGAGGTGGGAGTGGTACCAGAGGACGAGAGAAGGGCAAACATGATACCCTTTCACAAAAGTGGGAGCAAGGTAGAAGCAGGAAACTACAGACCAGTCAGTTTGACCTCAGTGGTAGGGAATCAGTGTTGAGGGAAAGGATTGTAGAATACCTGGAGGCCAGCAGGGCACCAGACACCAGGCAACATGGATTCACAGCAGGAAGGTCTTGTCAAACTAATCTGATAGATTTATTTGGGTCACAAGGGTCGTAGATCAGGGAGGGAGGGAGGGAGGGAGGTGGACATGGCCTACCTAGACATCAACAAGGCATTTGACACAGTAAGTAAATAAGTAAGTAAGTAAAATTTATTTTTAAGCGCTTTTCAAAAACCAAAGCGCTGTACAGATGAACAGACATTTAATTACAGAATATAATAATAACAATAATAATAACAATAAAATCACAATAAAAATCACAGTAGGAATCACTCTCCATACGCCTTCAAAAATAGATATGTTTTTAACTCAGACTTAAAACTCTAAGCGGTCAGGCAGCTCTGTATCCGGTAAGGGTAGAGAATTCCCACAGGGTGAGGGCAGCGTGAAAATGCGATGCCCCAGATGTTTTAAGCGAACCCTGGGAATCTCTAGCAATCCCTCGTCGGCGGATCGGAGTGAACGAGAGGGACAGTAGGGAGTAAGGAGATCTTGTAGGTACTGCGGTCCCTGTTCATGTAGGGCTTTATAGGCCAGTAACCCGACCTTGAAGGTGATCCGCCACTGAATTGGCAGCCAGTGCAGTCCGCGCAGCACAAGCATAATGTGACTGTTTCTGGATGTCCCAGTCAAGAGCCTGGCTGCTGCATTCTGCACCAGCTGCAAGCGGTGGATATCAACCCCCGGTAGCCCTAGGTACAGGGCATTGCAGTAATCAAGGCGAGAGGTCACAAAGGCATGGACCAATGTAGGAAGGTCGTCCGGAGGAACTAGGTGTTTCACCCGGGCAATATTCCTAAGATGGTAAAAGAGGATTTGACAACGGATGACACCTGCAATTTTAGGGTCAAACCATCGTCAATAATAGCTGAGTTACGCACTCCAGTCTGAGGTTGAGAGCTGGGCACCATCGAAACCATATGTCTGCAGGAAGCCCAGCCCACAACCCGCCTCACAGGTGACCTGGGTCCACCGCCAACACCTCAGTCTTATCTGGTTTAACCTCAGCCAGCTGGCACTCATCCAATCCTTAATCTCGGACAGACAGCTGTTAAGCATAGAGACTGCATCTTCCTGTCCGGGATTAAAGGACAAATACAGCTGGGTATCATCTGCATAGCAGTGAAAACCCAAGCTGTATCGCCTAATAATGTCTCCTAATGGCAGCATATAGATAGCAACATGGGTGCCAAAATGGAACCCTGCGGTACCCCACAGGACAGGAAGATGGCATCAGAGGAATAAATTCCGGTGACAACCCTCTGTCTCCGTCCCGTGAGAAAAGATCGAAACCAATGCAGAACTGTACCAGACAGTCCGCAATAAAGCCGCAGGCGTTCTAAAAGCACACCATGGTCCACAGTATCAAATGCTGCAGAGAGATCAAGAGGGACTAAGATAGTATGAGCCTTTCGATCTCGCAATTAGGAGATCATTTAAAACCGGACAAGGGCAGTCTCAGTGCTATGTCTTTTCCTAAATCCTGATTGAAGAGTATCATAGATATTGTGGTTTGTAAGATGGTCATCCAGTTGTAGCGTAACCACCTTTTTCAATAACCCCACAAGGGCAGGTTAGAGACAGGTCTGTAGTTAGCTAGACAGTCCGGATTCAATGAAGGTTTTTTCAGGAGTGGTCGAACGACTGCCTCCTTTAGGGGATCAGGAAAGACCCCCTGCTCCAAAGATTTCCAGACAATTTCAGCAAGGATCGGGCAAATAGTATCTACGCAGCCTAATAACAGTGGTGTAGGGCCCGGATCCAAACTACAGCTGGTTGGGCGTAAAGTCTGGACAATCCTCACAATATCCACGAATTCCGGCTTACCAAAGTCAGACCAGGTGACACAGGTGTTTGTTTCCCTCGCCCGATCACGCAAACCCTTAAAGAGTGAGCCTGGCTGATATCAGACCTAATGCTAGCAATCTTATCAGTGAAGAATTGAGCAAGCTCATCACACTTTATTTGTGAAAATCTCTTACAGGTAGACAGAGTGGATCGCACATTCTGTCGACAGTCCGAAAGAGTTGAGCTGGTCGGTTCAGCGCAGCAATCTCCTGGACAGGAATTCTGCCTTCTTATGGGTGATTGCTGATTGATAGATACCGTAATGATCCATCAACCTATGTCTGTCAGCATCCAGGCCGGACTTCCGCCATGCCCTCTCTGGCCTTCGCCCCACTCTCCTCAGTTCCTTCAAGGACTCATCAAACCATGGAGTCCTTGGGTGCTGAGTGAGTGGGCAAACACGGTCCCCCACAAGAAGTTAGTAAGCAAGTTGGGCAATCTGGGAGTGGGTCCCAAGGTGGTAAACTGGGTCAGAAATGGGGTTAGCAATAGGACTCAGAGGGTGGGGTAAACGGAGTTCAATCTGAAGAGGTGGGGTAATCAGTGGGGTGCCACAAGGTTCAGTGCTGGCACCAGTCCTCTTTAGTGTCTTTATAAGTGACATAGTGGAGAGACTAGAAGGAAAGGTATGCCTCTTTGCAGATGACACTAAGATCTGCAATAGGGTTGACACCTGGGGGGTGGTGGAGAAAATCAGAAGAGAGGCAAGTTGGAGGAGTGGTCAAGAGTGTGGTAGCTCAGATTCAATGCAAAGAAGTGCAAAATCATTCACTTGGGGAACAAAAACCCAAGGGAGGAATACAAAATGGAGGGGGGTACTAGCAACAACCAAACTAGAAAGGGAACTGAGGGTAGTTGTAACAGATGACGTAAAGGTAACCAAACAATGTGAGAAAGCAGTGAGGAAAGCCGGTGCGATGCTGGGGTACATAGGGAGAGGTATCGCCAGTAGAAAACAGGAGGTGGTGATGCACTGTACAGACATTGGTGAGACCTCATCTGGAGTACTGTGTGCAGTTCTGGAAATCTCATCTCCGTAAGGACATAGACAGGGTAGAGGCAGTTTAGAGGAGGGCAACGAAAATGGTGCAGGGACTACACCAGAAACTGTACGAGGAGAGACTGAGGGAACTCAATATGTATACCCTGGAGGAAAGGAGGGGGAGGGATATGATAGAGACTTTCAAGGACTTCAAGGGGATTAACAAAGTTCAGGAGGGCAGCATCTTTCAGAAAAAGAGATGTGCAAGAACAAGAGGTCACAACATGAGGCTAGAGGGGAGAAGACTGTAGCAACATGAAGAAGTATTTTTTCACAGAAAGGGTGGTGGATGCATGGAACAGCCTCCCTGAGGAGATTGTAGGGGCAAAAATGATAGGTGAATTCAAGAATGCATGGGACAGACAGAAGGCAACCCTAATGGTAGGAATGAGAAGGTAAGCTACAGATCAAATAGGATCTGGAGTTTATACAATAGGTAGGGAAATGGGCAGACTAGGTGGGCCAAGTGGTCCTTATCTGCTGTCAAATTCTATGTTTCTCTTAAAACCAGCATTGGCTCTTTCAAACACTGTACAGGGGTGGATCTTAACGTTATTTTACTGGCCCAGGGCATAGTACAAACTGCCTCGGGCCAGCGCGATCATCTTCTGACTTTCCTGGCTTAGCTAGTGCAGTCTAGCCAGTAATTTGGTAATGGCCCTTTAAGGGAATGAGAAACGTCCAAAAAAACTCCTCCAGGGCTCGATATTCCAAGCCATTTGGTATTGGTGAAAAGTCAAGTTAAAATGAATACTGTGCAAGTTATTTGATTAACTCAGGGCTGGCTGAGAACTCATGAAAGATGTGCCTGGACCACCATAATAAAATAAATATAAGCACTTTTTGTGGGCTTGGGCTTAACATTGGAGAAAAAGAAATTTAACTGTGATAAATCATATTTGTGAGACCAGGGATATCTGGATAAAAACTGTAATGTTGGGAAGGAGAAATAGGAAAATGACCCTGGGACACTCAAAACTTGTAAATTTAGAGGGCCAGCCCGGTGGCGCTGAGGGTTGAGGTGCTGGACACCACACCTCGCTTCACTCCAACGACCTGGGTTCAGGAGAGGACTCAGGCTGCTGGGGGTTGGCAGGGGAGGGAAGGGATTGAGCGTCTGGAGGATTGCTCTTCCTTCCCAGGGAGGGATCTGGGGTTGAAGCCGCTCCTGCAAGGCGCCTGGTGGTAGCCAGGAGCAGCGCTGGAACATGCGGTGCTTGCAGACGCAGGGGCGGGTGGTGGCACAGATGCCATTGCACGTCCATGCTCCGAGGGGGTGAAACTTCATGGAAAAACCGTGGAGGACCGAGGAGGCGACGGGGGCCCCAGGGATCTGGCTCACATCCCCATTACTGGACCTCTCCACCCACACAGGATGGACCCTCTAATATCCAGGAAGAGCCACTAGGTAGGTGAGGCAGGCCCTCCCTTGGGGGAGGGGTGATCCGGGGGCTGGGAAGTCCTGGTGGGAGGGACTAAGGAGGAGGGTCTCAGTGGGGAATAGAGGGCAGATTGAGAGGGCACCCCTGAGAGACGCCCCACCCGAAGGCGATAAAATAGAGTTGGGGGGAAAAAAACTTGCAAATTTAGTTCTTTTATTAAATAACACAGTTAAAACACATAAATGCACATAAATACACTTTCCCATAATGCAGTAGTGGGGAAAAATGGTATACAAAAGAATGGGTTTGTATACCAGTTCTCAAGATGGAATACCAAATCTTGGGTAATGGCATTCCATGTTGAACACCACTTTTTTTAAAACAGATTTCTACCCCTGTCCTCCCAGGTCATCGTGGAGCCCTCCAAATCTTGGGGCTAGTGCAATCTCTGAGGGGCCAGTGCAGCTGAGCTATTACTTTTCCAGGTGGACCAGTGCAAAAAAAAAAATGTAAGCGTGACCCCAGCTGTACAAAAAAAAACCTGAAAAAAAATGCCCTATATCAATTCTTGTACTTCTTATGTAACCTCGAGCAAACTGCTGGCAATCCTTTGGGGAAAGTCACAAACTGCTGGCATCCTCTCATTCAGGAAAACGCTCACAGAAAACTGTTTAATCTTCTTTGGTGGTATCTCAGTCATCAGGTCACACCCTAGGAACTTCACCATTGGTGAAGCAGGATCTACATGGAAGATATTACTGCAGTACATCCAAGGCTGCCCACACCCACATAACCTGCCGACATCATCAACCCTATAAAGGCATGAGCAGCCCCGCTCCCTCCTCAGTTCTTTCTCGCCGTCAAATCCTCTCGCATGAGTCTCTGTGGAAGCTCCGTCGCAGTTTGTGCCATTTTTGCCTATGCTTTTCTGTAGTTTGTGTTTTTGGAATCTCTTTTTTTTATAAAGAGATTCTTATGCCTTGTTCATGTCGAAAGTCACTCCTTCCACGTCTCTCTTCCGTTGCTGCCGCAAGAAGATTGCTTCTTCAGACAACCACATCCTCTGTGTCTGCTGTCTTGGGCCTGACCACAAAGTTTCAGACTGAACTCTGCCAAAAATTCAACCTTACAACCCTAAGGTGTCATAAAAAGGCTTTGAAGGAATTCCTCATGGAACAACTGGTAGCCAGTTCTGGTTAGGGGTCCTATGGGTTCCTCCTTCCCAATCGCCAGTGGGTTAATTGAGCTTGCAGGCCTCGAAGGCTCAAGACAAGTACTTGGGGGGGTCCCAAAAAAGACTGGGACGAGGGACTGCTCCCCACCCCGGAGGCACTTTTGTTCCCCGACAGCTTCTTCCTCTTCCTCCAGGGGTACTCTATGAGCTGTGGTTGCACCGATGTCCTCTGCTGCCCAGGCCTCTGCTCCTACCAGGTCCATACTGGCAGCACCTCCTCCTGCTTCTCAGGGAGGTCAGTTGTCAACCCCTGGGTTGTCAACTCCAGCCCCTCCATTGAGGCCTGACACTTCTCCAAGTCCTCAGATACTGGGGCTGTTGGGCTCTCAAGACCTGACAGATGGTTCATTGTATCCTGTCTCAATGGCCCTTCTGCATTCAACTCATCCTTCACCTGCAGTCAACCTCAGTACTCCATTAACAAAACTGACAATGGCTCTTGTGCATCAGCTAGGCACACATAGAGCGGTGTCCCTGGTGCCGTTGGGTGCTCCGTTATCATCGAAGCTGGTTCAGCTCTTCCGACCTATGCCCTTCAGGGTACCGTCGGTCCCTTGTTTGTCGGACCCTAACTTAGAGAGGGTTGACGTCGAGGAGGAGTACCATCCTGATCTTATTCTCCCTGGAGAAGAGGAGGAGAAGGTGGAGGAACCTCTTTCCTCAGCCAGATCTGCAGCCTCATCAGTGAGTGAGGACTGTGTCAAGCATACCCTCGGCTCCCCTCCTGTAGACTCTACCTTCTTTAACATTATGAAGCAGATGTCTTCTGCCATGGGCTTTCACACTGAGGCAAAGGATGCCACCAGAAGAGACCTGACAGACTTTTTGGAGATTCCAGAATCTCCTCCGAAGGTCATTCCCCACATTTTGCTGGCTCGGAGGAATGCCACCACTGCAGCATGGCACCACCCTGACATAGTCTCTGCCATGCCCCGAAGGCCAGATAAGCTCTGTCATGCCCCCTGGGACCTGCCTTATTCTGCTGCCCAACCTGAGACTGATTTGGTGGTCATCAACATTGCGCATGACAGGCCCAAGGTGCCTAAACACCTTGGCTCCCTTCCAGAAAGACAGACCTTTGAGATAAGAGGTTTCATGCCTCCTGTACTCTGGGACTCAGGATTGCAAACTACTTATACCATATGGTCACATAACAGAATACCATATGGAAGAAGGGAAGGGTGGCTGCTCAGGCCCTCTCAGAGAGTTCCCAGAAGCAGGAGGTCCCTCAAGTTCCTCCAGGCCGCCGAGGATATTGGCAAACACCTCCTCAGGGCCTTGTATGATATGTCCAACACTGGTGCCAGGGCTACTGCCAAAGGTATTTGCCTCCATAGGCACACCTGGCTGAGGGTCTGTGGTTTCATGGCAGATGTCCAGCAAAAGGTACTTAATGCTCCCTTTAATGGCTGAAAACCTTTTGGGCCAGATGTCCAGGACATAATCAACGACTTACAGGCCTCTGGTAGGGCCGTTAAGCCTGTCCACTCACTCTATCATACCCATTTTGTAAGGTGTCCCACAATTCCGATGCAGGCTCCAGACTTCAGGACAAAATGAAGGCCAGCTCTTTCTTCAAGGAAGGCTCTTGAAGCAGGCCAACACCAGTAGGACTAAGCCGCCAGGCGCCAGGACAACACGAAAAACTTTCTAGCTAGCAGTCTACCACGTGGGACTGCCCACTGCTGATGTCAGCCACTGATGTCAACCTATCTTATACCCCCACACCCTCCTCAGTTATTTTCCCACCATCAACCTGTGCACGTCAGACCTTAGCAGATGCCGCAGCTACAGTCGACCACCATTACTCGTGCTTGCCGCACTTTTTTATTTTACTTTTTGTTCAGTAATCTAACATCAAATTTTCAATGTTTCAGTTGTCGAGTTTGTCTTCTCAACCAGCCTCGTCTTCCAACCACTCCATGAACTGTACCTGTGGCAAACAAATTCCTGAAAAAGACAGCCACTCTGAATGTATCCTTTGCCTAGGCCCCAGCCATGACACAAATTCAACCAGGCCACTTGGAGACATCATTTGAAGATTCTAGAGAGCCACCTTATTAAGTAGAAGCTGGTCACGATGGAAAAGGAGCCACAGGCCAGGAGCTCTTCGGCCTCACTAGCACAGTTCTCCGAGCTTCTTCCTCTTCTCAAAAATTCAGTGGGACGCATAAGCACCGGGACAAACACTGGGACCAGGACCGGTCTGCTTCCTGCTCATGGTCTCCTTACAAGCCCATGACCGCATAGGGGTCATCCTCCCACAGCGGGGGTCGGCCCCGCAGCCCTGCCAGCCCTTCCCCCTAATGAGCTACTGTTGGCTCAGCTGCCTTCGCTCATTACCATTTCAAGAAGTGGCTCCTCAGGGCAGGGAACTTCATCTCCTGCCTCCCAGCCCCTGACGCTCAGGCCCATTTCTGCTATGGGATCTCAGCCAGGAGGTTTGTCCGGTGTTGGTGTCTCAGGCGTCAGTTCTTCCACCACCACCACCCTGGCCAAGGCACTGCCTACATTGGTCCTCTCTGCAGGGCCTGACATCAGTATTTCTAGGCAGCACTCACAGCAGGCTACCGCCACCTGTCCCAGCCCAGCATCGCCTCTGCCTTCATCTTTGAGGTCTCCCCCCACCCAGGTTCCTGCCGCTCCAGCTCACCCAGCACCAGCAGACCCTTCTCCTCAGATGTGCCGGCCCAGTGGTGCTGAGGGCTGAGGCGCTGGACACCACACCTCACACCACGTTGGTGATCTGGGTTCGGGAGTGGACTTGGGACATCAGGGGTCAGATGGGGAGGAGTAGGATAGAGCTTCCACTGGGCTGCTCTCCTCTCCTCTCCTCTCCTGGGGTGGGGTACACTCTGCACAGTTCCAGCGGCTCCTGGTGCCTATCAGGGGGCACAACAGCTTGTGCAAGCCGCATTTGGGGTATGGAGGCTGCTGTGGGAGTCTTCGTTTTTTTATATACTTATTTATTGAATTTTTTCAATTTAGTAAAAAATAATACTTCATTATCCACATAGTACACTTATTATCCAGATATGAATATTTAACATTATCCCAATTTTTTATTTAAATAACTGAACATTAAGTTAAAACAAGCTAATTCATAATCGGCAAGGGTTGCCACAGAGTTTAATATGCATCAATCCTTCACTTTTAGGGTATAGTACAATTAATTCCTAAACCGTAGTTGCTGTTATTAATTGGGGTTTACAAGTCTATAAACTATAAATGTAAATTTTAAAAGGGGCAACTGAATCCATTAAATTAATAAGATTTTCTTGGTACATAACCCGCCTAGTCCATCTGTTACTATAAAGTGAGTTTTTATGTTGTACTACATACGTTATTTTTTCCATATCTTGAATCGGCTGTATCAACTTTAGCCAATCCTGTAATGTCGGGGGAGCCATCTGGAGCCACTTTCTCGTTATAGTTTTATTAGCTGCTATTAGTAATATTGCCCAGACGTAGTGGACCTCCCTGCCTGTTATCTCTGGGGGGCAAATACCCATTATAAAATTCTCTGGACCCATCTGTGTTTTAATGTCAAACAATGTAATCAAATGTTGCTTAATTCAGGTCCAAAAATTCTGCAAGGCAGGACAGGCCCAAAACACGTGAGCATAAGTAGTAAGTGACTCGCCGCATCCTCACCAACATTCAGAATGGCTCAGCTGACCCATCTTTTCCTGTACCTGAGGTGTTATAAAAAAACTAATCTTCAGCTTCCAAGCATATTCCTTCCTTGAATGAGAAGTCACGGTCAGCCATGTAATTTTCCATATTTTGGACCACTTTTGACTGTTTAACCTAATGTTAAGCTCTTGCTCTCACCATTTCTGGATCCCCTGTGTAGTACATTGTTGATCAGATATAAAATTAAGGTAAAGCATCGTTATAGCCCCCTTGGCATGTGTTGACTTCCAAATTTGTTCAAAGACCTGCAGATATGATCGAGGTTCATCCCAGCAAGCTATCTTACGAATCTTAGTATTAATATAATCCCTCAATTGATAATAATGTAACAGATGTGAATTATTCCATGTTTATCTACAAAGGGCCACGTCAAAGACAGCACTGCAGAATGTTGAAGAAGTTGCCAGGGAGCATTTAAACCTCTAAGTGCTTGTCTCTTATACCACAGATCATGTTGTGCTGGCAAAAAGGCAGGATCAAAAGTCCACCAGGAATATTTCCAGAGGCTCTGGGCAGTAAAGCCCTTCTTGCTCCATAGTGTCCGTCCTGCTAATACAGCCTTAATAGAAGAGAAATGAGTATGAATTTGAGAAATGTTATAGCGAGATTGAAAAATAAGGGCCTGAAGTGGGATAGCTAAGTCTAAGGCAGTTTCAATTTGTTGCCAATGTGCTTTATAAGTAGGGTGGGCCCACAGAAGGGCTAACTTGATTTGAACCGCTGCCCTGTACCCCATTAAATTTGGACAAGCTGTACCTTCCCCTAGTTTGGGTAAGTACAATATTCGGTACGCTACTCGTGGGTGTTTATAGGCCCAAATAAAGCCCATAAGCAGCTTCTGCCAATTGGATAGGTCTTTCTAGGATACAGCACTAGGGACACATTGGAAAAAATATAAAAGTCTGGGTAGGACATTAGTTTTTATAGCTTGGATCCTTGTATATAGGGAGACAGATATTAAGGACCATCTTTGTAAGTCTACTTTAATTTGTAGAAGAAAGGGGAGATAATTATCACGAAACAGCACAGATGAAGAGCGACCCAGTCGAATATCAAGATATTTTATAGTATCTAAGTTCTACGTCATAGGATATTTCTGCTGTATCACCCGTGGGACTTCCTGTATAATGGCCAAAATTCCTGTCTTCATCCAGTTTAAAGAGTACCCTAATATGGTTGAATAAGCCTGGATCTGGCTAAGACTTCAGGCAAAGAAGTTTCGGGGTTTGTCAAGTAGAGAAGCACATTGTGCGCGTATAAAGCTAATTTATACTGGGTGCCCCCCAGTTTCACCCCTGTGATATGTTGATTCTGCTGTATACTTTGGGATAATGGTTCTATATACATCACAAATAGAAGTGGAGAGAGGGGGCACCCTTGTGTGGTACCCCAACAAAGCTGAAACGGAGGGGATATATATACACCCATTGGCATGGACATACACAATGGGGGGGGAGGAGTATAGTTTAGGTAAAAAGGTAAGGAAGACTGGGGGAAATCCAAAGTCGGCCAGGCTCCATTGCAGGAAGGCCCACGACACCTGGTCGAAGGCCTTCTCTGCATCTAGACTCATCAAGAAAGCTGTTTGTTTTGTCTGATTCAGATGGTCTATGATAAGGACCGATCTAATATTATCCATGGCCTGTCGTCCCATCACAAAACCAGTTTGGTCTACATGTATTATTGTTGGAATAATTTGTTCTAATCTTCTAGCGCGTATACCCGTTACCAATTTATAATCTGTACTCTAGACCGATATAGGTCTATACAAAGAACAGTAGGAGTCGTCTCTGGCCAGCTTCTGAATAACTGAAATGACTGCTTGTGCCCATGAGGTAACAGGTCCACCCTCCAAGGACCAGGCACAATCAAAGGTCTTCAACAAAAGATGAGAAATCAGGTCCCAAAATTGTTTATAAAATTCATTCAGAAGCCCGTCAGTCCCTGGGCACTTTCCAGATTTTAAACGTTGTATTTCCGTATGAATTTTAGATAGGGTAAAAGGGGAGGTTAAAATCTGTTTTTGTTGTAATAAAAGTGTTGGCAAATTTAAGCGTTTTAAAAAGTTTGCAACTTCTCTAATGAAGGGGTGGCACCTCAGCTGTAGAGCTCCTCATAATACGTTCGAAAGGCCCTCGCTATTTCATCTGTACGCTTATTCTGTTTTTAAGTTACAGGATGATTGTTTGATTTGATAATCTGTTAAAGATAGTAACTCCTTTTTAAGATTATTTAATTCCTTTCCCCACTTCCTATCGAGTTTCTGTTGTTGCTGAAATTCTAATTCTTGTATTTACTTTTGTAAGACTACTTTATGGGCCTCACATTGTATTTTTCTTCCTAGACAAAATCTCAATTAATTTACCTCTGACTAATGCCTTTATTGTGTTCCAAAGTGTTTCCCGATTCATATATAAGCATAAAAAATCTCTCACCCCGGAAGCACTCCGAACCTCTGTCTCCAGCTCCATACTCTCCATGATTAACTACGGGCTAGTGGTTTATGGTGTTGCCACAGCTACAGCACTCAAAAGGGTCCAAATCGCACTGAATAAGGCATGCTGCCTCACTCTGTGTGTGGATCAATACACTTACATCTGTACCCTATATGAATGTACAAACTGGCTCAACCTAAAAGACAGGATCAAATTCCAAACTTGCCTTCTGGCAAAAAAGGCACTCCTATGAAAAGCCCCACCCTGTGTAGGTAAACTGCCTGAGGTTTCTCCCACACCTCACATCACCAGAGGGAGGAAGAATGGAACGCTGTCTATCCCATATCGCCAAACCTCACTCAGGCAGCGCTCTTTCATTTACTGGGCCCCCTTCTGGATAATTGAACTCCCTAAGAAACTACACACAAACAGCATATCTCAATTCAAAGCAGGCCTCAGACAGCATCTCATGTCATGCGCAAAGTGCACTTGCTGCTCAGACTCCTCCTGAAAGTTTTAGACCATCAACCTAGGTACCACCCAATGGGGGGGCTACCTAGAGAACCCCTGCCTCCTTCACCAGCCCTGCAAATAGAGCATAAGTAAATCTACTTGATCAACTCTAATTCCGCATGTAGATAATGCCTCCCCCTATCCCCACCACCCCTAACTCGACAAGGCCCTTTGGAGCTGCTCCCCCCCCCACAGCGACCTGGCCCACTACCCCCCACCTCTTGCCCTCTGCAAGTAAGTTCAAACCTCTGCCCTCCTGTTTTTTACTGTCACCCGGCCTGATGCAATCTGAGTAAGCATAAACCCTTATGCAGTCTTCTCAACCTTAGTCTAACAACGGATTTTGGTGGTCACCTGAGGGGGGTGGTTAACTGGTTTACTGGTTAGCTGATGCTATCAATTATTTTTTTTTTCTGAAATAGCTTCTACTGCTACAATTACTCTTTTTCTCTCCAATTTGTGTAACTCTCATATAAATGCTCTTGTATGCCAATGAGCTGGCATCTGTAACCACTGTATATGTGTCTTTGTCTTATTTGTCCACCCTGATGTGGAACCTTTGTAAAAGAGCTCACGCTCAGAGGTCTATCCGATATATTAAATAAATAAACAAAAATAAATAAACAAACAAAGGATCACAGGGGAGATACTAGGATCGACATTATCTTGTATTGCTTGTTTAACAATATATTTAATACACTTCTGAGTAGATTCCTCCTGTAATAAGGAGAGATTTAATCTCCAAAAAAGTAGAGCGTTTGAATGGCCCTATTGACAGTTTTAAATATACAGGGGAATGGTCTGAGAGAGCATATTTCCAATCCAGGAGTCTCTACATATTCCCTACAGTTCCCCGGGAATCAAATAATTATCTAATTGGGAATATACTGTATGTGATGGGACGAAGAGTAGTAGTAGGTATATTGACATACTTTGCCATTTAACTGGCACCAAATATCTAATTAACCCAATTCACTGAGGACGTTGACCACTTGTTTTTTAACTTTATTCTTAGACCTCCGGATCTGGGAACTCATATCTAACTGGGGGGATAAATGTAAATTCAGATCTCCTCCAATAATAAATTTACCTTCAGCCCACTCGGCAATCTTCAGAAAAAGATTTCTGTAAAACTTAAATTCTAACCACAGGAATCCGCTAATATTATTACTCTTAAAGTGCTCTTTTAAATCAGCACTGCCACAGAGAGAACATAATGCTATGTTAATCATGGAATATTTAGCTCATGCATCTATTTTAAAACTGCCCAGTGTTAACTACCTACATTCTACTTCAGATTTCTTCTCTCTGCTGCAAAGTTCAGATGTCCTGGAGATCTCTCTCAATCAAGACAGATTCCTGTAGTGCACAGAGCAAAAAAAGTAAGTCTTTTTGGTTTATTTTTCATTACTGCCTAGTGTCATTGTTCTTTAGTGTTTTATACCTCATAAGTTTTCAATTTCCAATGTTTATTGGTTCCTCGCAGTTCATTTGAACTGAGGGGCAACCGACCTTTCTTTTTATTTAATCAGATCCTTTTTTGGGGGCTCCGGTTACTTTATTCTTTAATTTTATTTAATTTTACCCGCTTTTGAACCAAGGTTTATTGGTTTCTTGGTTCTGGATCCGATCGGAACCGGTAGTTTTTTTTCACTTTATCGGTTCCTGAACAGACCGTTTCTGTATTGAAACTGACTGCAAATATTTAAATTTAGACTATTTTTTGGTCGGTTACTGGTTCCTGTTTTCTATGATGTCAGACAAGCCTAAAAAGAAAACAGGACCCCTTGGGTTCAAGAATTGTTTGAAGTTTGCAGAGGTGTTTGCCAAGGCAGACAAGCATGATCTTTGCTTGATCTGCCTTGGACAACAGCACTTCAGTGAAGACTGTGTTATTTGTAAGTCTTTCTGTAGCAGAGGAATTTAAGATGGGAGCCCTCCAAGCTACGTATTACCTCGGGACCTGGTGGTACAGTACAGTACAGTACAGATGACATAGACGCAGTCGGAAGAGTAAGAGATACGTTTATTACCGCGTGGTACTACACAGCCATTGGTGTTACATTTTCTCTTCAACTTGGTGAAGCAAGCAAGCATATATATATATATATATATATACACACACATTATTTCTCCCTCCCCTTTCCAGCATAAAATCACCCATGCACCAATAGAATTATTTGATCATTTAATCTATCTGGACATGTTTGGGTATTGCATTCTACACATTGGTTTCTGCTAGATCCATATAAGGACATGTAGGCTTGTGGTGTGATATGTTGCTATGGTGTGAGTGAAACCCATTGTTTCCTCCAGATCAGGTTGACCCACTGTGCACACATGAGCGGTTAGGCAGTTTGGTTTGGATGATGACATAGGTACACTTATATGGTTACACTTTCCCTGTTAAGACAGTAGAGGAACACAGGGAGAGGCTTAAAAGAAAACTAGAGGAGGGGTCCATGGGCTCTAACCAGTCCACCCCCTCTAAGACTGTGGCAGTTCCTTCCAGAGCCTCTAAATTCACCCCTGATATGGGTGAGGGCTCTGGCAAGAGAGGCAATCAACCGGCTGACTCCCTGGTGCCTGCCAAGAAATTAAAGAAAACCAAACACACTGACATCCTGGCTGAAACGCCTCATGGGATCCCTCAGGTGCCTATTAATTCTCTTTCTCCTGCTGATTTGACACAGGCGTTAGCCTTACTCCAGGCTCTGCAGGGTTTACTACCCCCTCAGCAGCCTATGATTACTACTGCTGAAAAAGCAACTGTTGCTGACCCTCTTGTGCCTTCTGCTACAGTGGCATATGAGGAGGATGACCTGGAAGAAGAGGGAACTGAACCTGAGGTGTCACTAGAATAGGATTTTGGCTCCCCTCCCAGATCCTCAGAGGATTTCTATTCCCATTTTCCTTTTTTCAAGAAAATGGTAGAAATCCTTGATCTCCAGACAGCTGAAGAGACCCAGGATGAAGGAGACACAATACATGGAGCTGATGGGGCTGACACCCTCGAAGAGGCTCCTTTTGCTTATTTACAAATTATTTAAGAAGGATGTTTTAGAAATCCTAAAGGCTCCCAATACAGTCACACTCACCGACAAAAAGTGTGGCAAGAAGCATCAGTTATAAAGATCTGGTGCTTAGTTTCTTTCTAGTCACCCAGACCACCAGGGTATTGTACAGCAGGTTGCCTGTTAGAAAGCCAAAACTCCCTTATTCTCTCACCCCCCCCCCCGAGAAGGATTCGAGAAAGGCGGACAGCATGGCAAAAAAGGGGTACGTTTGGGCATCCCTGGCAATTCGTTAAGCCAGCTACCAGGCCTATGCAGGCCTTATCAAAAAGCTCTCTGGCAGTCAGTAGTGGACAGTGCTGAGGCTACCCCCTCTTTAACAGTGTCAGAGCTGCTAGACACAGCAAAATTGGGCTTGGAGGCTTCCAAATACCAATTTCAGATGGCAGCTGACACCAGTGATACAGCTGCAAGGTGGATGGCTGGTACCATTGCTGTAAGAAGATTTGCCTGGCTGAGGGCTACCAACCTCACCCAGGACACCCAAACTAAGGTAATGGAGTTTCCTGTCAAAGGCCACTCTCTTTTTGGTGCCCAGACTGAGGCATATGTGAAAAAAGTAGACTATTATAAAGCTACTTTTAGGAACAACTCAACCAGAGACAGGCCCTCTACTTCAACTTCATCTTATTCTAGGGGAGGTGGGGGCAGGTCCTCTTTTAGGAGGCCTTTCTTTCAGGTACAGACTGTTTCCCAGCAGCAGTACCAACCACAGCAGACTGGATTTTATAGAGCTAGAGATAGAAGGGGTTCTCAGAGAGGATCCCAATCTGTTCAGCCTCAGCAGCAAGCAACACAGAGCCCCTGACTTTTCCCTTCAGGCTGCCTCTCCACATCCTGTAGGGGCAGACGTACCCACTATTTCCAGGAATGGTTGAAAATAACCACAGACAAATGGGTCCTGGAAATAGTGAGTCAGGGTGTCTCCCTTTGCTTCAAGTTCCTTCCTCCTCCAAGGTTAAAACATTTTGCACCAGCTCCCTTCTGAGAAAGAAAACTACTGGAGCAGGAGGTACAGGCCGTACTGCTGGCAAAATCAGCGGAGCTTGTTCCCCACAACCAAAGAGGGAAAGGGCTCTATTCTAGATATTTCCTAACAACAAAAAAGAATGGAGAGTGGCGGCCTATACTAGACCTCAGACTGCTAAACAGGTACCTGGTAAAGTTCAGGTTCAAAATGGTCACAATGGTCATGATTTTGCCAACTGCAAAAAGGGGACTGACTAGCCTCCTTGGATCTAAAGGACGCATATTTCCATATTCCCATAAGGAAGTCACACATAAAGTATCTCAGAGTCAGGCTCCCCTCCGGCCACTACCAGTTCTCAACATTTCCCTTCGGCCTTACCTCTGCACCAAGGGTCTTTAACAAGTGCATAGCAGTAGTAGTGGCACATCTCAGAAGACTTTGGTGTCACAATTTTTCCTTATCTGGACAATTGGCTAATCACAGGGAAATCCCACCAACAGGTGTCAGACCACCTTCAGGTAACCCAGGATATGTTGTTCTCCCTGGGATTCCTTCTCAGTACCAAAAAGTCAGTCCTGACCCCTGTGCAGGTTCTGCAGTTCATAGGTGCAGAACTGAATACAGTAGTGGGAAGAGCTTTTTCCCTCAGGAAAGGGTAGAAAGCATTCAGCTTCTGGCAGGCTCATTTGCCCTGGGCAGGCCAAAGCCAGCAAAACAGTTTCTTCAACTGTTGGGGCACCTGGCTGCAGCAACAAGCACAGTTATAGGTGCCAGGTTTCAGATGAGAGATATTCAGTTCCACCTCAGAGCACACTGGTGCCAAAAGGTGGGACCCCCTCTCAAAGCCAGTATCAGTCACACAAACGTTACTACAGGCCCTCCAATGGTGGAGGGAACCAGAAAATTTAAGGGAAGGGGTTCCATTTCTGCAGTAGCCTCCCTCCCTGGTTCTCACAATTGATGCTTCCCTGCTTGGTTGGGGTGCTCACTTATGGGATCACACCATCCACGGTACCTGGGAGAGTGCAGACTCACTCCTGCACCTAAACCTGCTGGAGTTAAGAGCTGTTTATCTGGCTCTTCAGGTTTTCTCTCATCTCATACAGGGAAAGATGGTACAAGTCAGAACAGACAATATCACAACAATGTATTACATCAATAAACAAGGAGGGACAAGTTCCACTCCTCTGTATACAGTTTACTGTCAATATCGCGTGCCAGAATTGCATGCGTCTTTTAAGTGCATATATAATTGCGCTTGCAAGTATAGCATCTTAGCAATACAGCGTGTGTCAAAACAGCGTTTTTTACAAAATTTATTAATATAACCACTTACATGCACTGAAAATCATCTGCCCAGTATCTGGCTATGTTGTACATCGCACTGTCCTGGGGACTTCTATTGGAGTTGTGCATAATTTGTCCTACCACCTAATGTTTCCCCTCAAAATGATGTTGTAGCTGTTAGTTCCCTATACATATCATAAAAACACCATGCATGCAGTTCAAAGACTCACTGTGATCAGAAGGTAATGCGATTTAAGTTTTATTTCTGTTCCTTTTTTTTTTTTTACAAAACTGCTAGTGACAAATTTAGCAGGTTACTACCCATACAACCCATGAATTCACACAGTGGCAATTCAGAAAAAATGTATTTAATTCATGTAGTCTTTCAGCCCTGTAGCTGCGCATTACACACTATTCATGCACCCCTTCAGGCCTGTAGCTGAAAATTATATGCGATCCCACGGAGATACTCAATTTTGGGACACACGCTAAACTGTTCAATGATAATAGCAATTTGCATGGCTGTGTCTGCAATTAGCTGCTCAATCAAAATAGTGCTGTAGTGCTGTTCCTCTCTGAGGCACTGGAGGAACTTCCATATGGAAGGGTGATGTGCACAGAGAAAGTGGTTGAACTTACGGTGCCAAGCTTCAACAGAGTTTGTAGTGCGTGGGATGCCATCCTCCACCGCATCATAGCAATTGCACATTTTTATCTCGAACATAGGTCGTCTGCGACCACCTCTTGCCAATGGGTGTCCCAGCCATGTATCCTCAAAATAGTCAATCACTGGGGTCAATAATTCTACATTACTTTGGTAGAATGGTGTTGTAATAAGCTCTTCAAAGGTTTTTATTACTTCGTCCACTGGAACATATGCTAGGTCTGAAATGTAACTTGCACATATTTGTTGATTTTCTTGAATTTTCCTCCAGAATGTTTGACAAAAATGAAAAAAACAACCACGAATCTGTGATGAAGGAAAGGCAAGTTTGAATGCTTTGATCGCTGCTTGTTCATAATCTAGAATTATACTTTCTGGTCTCAAGTTAGAACAGAGGCATAACAACTCAGTGAAGACACGATTGTATGATGCGGTGGTTCGGTTTGCCATTAAGATGTAAACAAAAGGTACTACAGTGTTGTTTTGTATACCATGAATGGTATAGAGCTGTTGGAATATAGTAGGGCAACATTTAAATGTACCATCTGCAAACCAATGATTTGAGAGGTGCTGAAAATAAGTACTCTATTTGGCACAGGCCCAGAATCGAAGAGAAGAAATGTTTCATTTTTTATTGTAACACACAAGTCTGCAGTTAGCTCAAGCAATGCTGCATCGCTTGGTTCTGGGGGTGGACAGGCAGCAGCCCTGTGTGTTCTTCTTACAGTCCGCATAATAAGAGACATCGTGGGGAGCTGGGATACTACAGAGGTGCACAGCTGTGTGACAGCTCCTGCAACAATTTGGTGGGTTGTTTCATTACTTGTTACAGCCTTATCCTTCATCCCAGCAACAACTTCTTTAACTGAGACAACTGCAGGATTGGGGACATGATTGTACTCACCGATTTTCTTCAACACAATTTCCCCATTTAAGTGTATTCAGGCAGTGCAATGGCCCTTATCATACTCAAGGCATTTGTAATATGCCTTTGCAGCTGTTGCTCTTTCACGGCGATACAGAAGGCCATTTAGCAGGGCAAGCTCTCCACCCTTCTGACTTTTCACAAATCTCACTGTCTCACTAGGGGGCCCACATGATGACATGATTGCTAACTGGGTGAAACTATGTGTAACATTTATGCATTATTCAATTGCACTGCTAGATGGTGCTGTTTAAGCCGTGCACTTTTATCCTACGTGCTATTTCATACACACGCTAAGAAGTATGCGATATAATTACTTGCACTATTGTGGGCGCGCTATTTTCACCGTATACCTCTGTGTACAGAGGCAATGAAGGAGCCTTGCTTACTCTCTAAATGCCTCTCTGCAGTCAATTTATCTGCCATGCAAGGACAACACCATGGCAGAAGCCTTGAGCAGGATAAACCAGGCCCATCACGAATGGGCATTGAACAAGCAAGTGGTGAATGCTCTATTCAGGAGGTGGGGGACCCCAGAAATAGACCTTTTTGCTTCCCACCAAAATAACCACTTACCTCTCTATTGCTGCAGGGCCCCAGTAAGGGGGACAATTCCAATGGATGCCCTGATTCTGGATTGGACAGGAAGGTACCTCTATGCCTGTCCTCCTTTTTCTCTGATACTCAGGGTGCTCATCAAGCTCAGGTCACAACCAACTTCGATGATGCTGGTAGCCCCGGATTGGGCAGGACAGCCTTGGTACTCCCTGCTGCTCTCAATGTCTGTGAGCAAACCGATTCACTTTCCTCAGAGGTACAATCTGCTTACTTCCTTTCAGGGGAGGGTAGTGTACCCCAATTTCAGGTCTCTCAAACTCAAGGCCTGGCTCTTGAGAACTTAGAATATGCAGATTGCCAATTCTCTGAAGCAGTTTTAGAAGTCCTTAAGAGTTACAGGAAGCCTTCCACCAAGAAAACCTATGCCTCAAAATGGAAAAGATTTTCCATTTGGTGCAGTGACAAGGGTATAGTCCAAGCCCAGGCCGGGATCCCAACCCTTCTTGATTATTTGTCTCACCTGCACTCCCTGGGGTTGCAGGATTCAACTCTGAAGGTGCACCTGGCTTCAGTTTCAGCATCCCTTTCAGCTAGAAAGGATACCTCCCTGGCATCAAACCCTATATTCAAAATATTCTTTGAAGGGCTCTCTCATTTGTTTCCCCCTCACAGGGAACCAGTGCCAGCACGGGACTTTAATATTTGCATTGCCCAGCTTATGCTTCCGCCCTTTGAGCCTATGGCATCTGCAGAGCTTAAATTTCTTACCTGGAAGGTAGTTTTTCTGGTAGCAATCACTTCTGCCAGAAGGATAAGCGAGCTACAGGCCCTCTGTGTGGAAAAGGACTACTGTATGTTTCTTTCCACAGGGACACGGTAGTGTTGAGAACTAATAGGAAGTTCCTCACCAAGGTGGTTTCTGACTTCCATTTGAACCAGTCTATAACATTGCCAGTTTTCTTTACTGAACACTCTAGCTCAGGTGGGCATAGATTGCACAGCTTGGATGTAAAAAGAGCAATGAGTCATTACATGACTCATACCAAGGATCACAGGCAGGACAGACAACAACTGTTCCTCACCTTCGGGGAAGTAGGTAAAGGTACTTCTGCTTCAAAGATGACTATCTCTCGATGGATAGTCCAGTGTATTCAGTTTTGCTACTTAAAGGCAGGCAAGGTTCCTCCCTCTGGTCTTAGGGCCCACTCTACAAGGGGCACAGCTGCTATTATTGCAGCTGCCCAAGAGGTACCTCATATGGAAATATGTAAAGCAGTTATCTGGGGGTCAGTCCACACCTTCACTAAGCATTATAGCCTGGACACCCAGTCCAGGAGTGATGCCAGATTTGGCACAGCAGTCTTGCAGAGTCTTTTTCCTAAATAGATTCTGGCCCACCTCCTTGAGGTACTGCTGTATAGTCTGCAAGAGTAGTAATATTAGTGGATTCCTGGGGTTGGATGAAAAAATTGCTCACCTGTAGTAATCTTGTTTCTTCCAAAGGGATCCACTAATATTATTACTCCCCACCTTTGCCTCCCCTTTCAGAATCAATAACAAGAAAAATCCTCTCCACAGCTGATAATATGTATAGTTGGAGTGGCATGCCACCTGCTGGCTCCTTCTAGTAATGTCTTAATTTGTAGGTTCTTTTCTAAAGGCATATCTGACTTCAAAAAAAAGGACATTTGTTTATACTAGTCCTTTAGTTAATGTTGTTATTTGCCCAGTTGGGCATTATTTTTCTATAATTATTTAAATAGTAATTCACATGTTGTTATGGCCTCTTTGCAGGCTTCTAAGAAACCTAAGGTAGAATGTAGGCAGTTGACACTGGGCAGTTTGAAAATAGATGCACAAGCTAAACATTCCATGATTAGTATAGTATTCTATTCTCTCTGGGGCATGCCGATTTAAAGGAGCACTGCAAGAGTAATAATATTAGTGGATCCCTTTGGAAGAAACAAGATTACTTCAGATGAGTAATTTTTTTCTTCTGAACCAGGATGAACATAAATTGATATTAAAGTAATCATCTCCCCATTACATAGGCCTTTCCAAAAAAAGGTATCTCCCCTCCTTGTCGTCGAAAGTGTCCTTAATGTCAAAAGGGGTTTTCGAAGGTATTAAAATGGCCGTCCCACGTCTCCTACCTACCCTATATGAAGAAGTCAGGACCACATCAAAACCAATTTTTCGAAGTTTATCATGTTCTTTTTGACTTAAATGAGTTTCTTGTAGCAGAATAAAGTCAGCTCCAGATTTCTTTATAAATGACACTATTCTACTCCTTTTTATAGGGTTAGTCAACTCGTGGACATTGTGTGTCAATATTTGCATACTGATATTATCCATTATCCCTACTATTGATATCTAAGAAAACTATTACACCCCGAAATGTTATTACGTCCTAACACCCCTTAAGGACCAATATTGTAAGTAAGGTGGCAACCTGTAACAACACAACACAAAACAGATGAAATGTCAGAAAAACTTTTAAACCTCTGAACAATAGAAACTGGTTTGAATCTCCAAGGATGAAGATCCTGTAGTAAGTAAGGATCTCTAGAGCCTGCAACCTTCCCATCCCACACTAATGGCAAGACTTAGGAGGGCACAGGCGGAAGGAGCCTTTACGTCACCTTTCTAGGTGACCCCTTCCCGAGCCCAAGTATGTATTAAGGACTCCGAGTCTGCTAAAGCAGAACTACTCTGACAGCATGTAACACACAAAGTGTCAGAGCAAACCAAGTATTCAAGGTAATGAATGACAATGTCTAAAGCATTCCCAAAACCTTACCCCATTTATAGTGCATTAAAAGATATCACTTCCCTCATATGCAACGTACATAAAATACCCCTATATGGGGGGAAAAGAGGACAGACTGTACTCTCATCAAAAATATAAAGCTGTTCCCAGCCTCCCTCCTCTCATCTAAAAACCATGTAAAACTATCTTGTCTCTGCCCCTCCTGAAATAAGCATGTTAACTTTGAAAATGAGGGCAGAGCAAACAAAACTAGTTACACAGAGCTTTTTCATACATTCCCCCTCAAATTCACTGTAACCAACATTAAAGGAGCATAACATAAAGATGCCTGCTGCTTTGGTACAATATATTGTAAAAGGAAAGGAAGAAAGAGGTAACCCTCTTTAAGTGCAGCGATGGTTATAAAAATAATCTGGTAGATAGTTTAAATGACCCACGCATATAAATCATTCATGCATGTTACAAGCAAGCTTCCCCATGGAAGTCCAAAGAGAGAGGAAGCTTTTCAAGTCTGCGTGACAATATTAAACCTGCTTGTACCTCATGCAGACAGTCCAAGAGATCGGGTGCAGAAGTAAACTGCACAATATAGTTTGGGTGTGAATATCAGCCCTGGGAGTCTTAATTGCTGAGTGTGCAAGTCCTGCATCTTTTGAAGAAGTTTCTGCATCATTTGTAATGCCGCAGTAGTGTTGATTAGCGAGTTTCGTCCTCTCTGTTTCTGGGTCAGAGCTACTTGCCATGAGGAGTCAGGCCCCTTGAATTTCTGGGAATTAGAGTTTTTATTAGTAGATTTAGGCGCCGAAATAAAGCCTCTCTCTCCATCAGTGCTCCATGAGCCTCCTCTGCATTTTGGTACAGTTAAGGACCCTCTGGCCAGAACACACGCATCCTGGCCGGGTAGGGAGTTTGAAAACAGATTTTTTTTTGAATGGAGGATTTTAATTATATCACCGTACAAAAGCCGCTGCACATCTGGAGGAAAATCATGGTCGAAGAAAAGGTGAGCAGCTTTCAAATAGGTAACTTCTTTTTTCCTCCACGCTCATGCTAACACATCTTCTTTCACCTTGTAGCTGTTAAATTTTACTACAATTGATCGACGGCAAGCTGTAGATTCTGTTGGGTTTTAGCATCAGTGCCTGATGTGCATGTTCTATGCCTAATTGGTAGCCTGGGGGAAGTTACAGGATATCTAATAGTAAGTTGGAGATAAAATCAGTCATCTGACCAGTCTCCGACCCCTCAGGGAGGCCGTATGTTCATATGTTCTCCGGTATGGATCTCCCTTCTAAGTCTGTACATTTATCATTTATCTGGGTCACTTGCTGGAGCAAAGCTTGGACTATTAGGCCCATCTGCGTAGTGCCATCTTTTGCTGCAGAAATATGCTTCTCCGCTGCCTCCATCCGTTGTTCCAGGCCTCAAAGTTTATCATTTAATTGCTTAAATTCTTGCTTCATCTCTGCCCACATTGCTTGTATTTCTTTTAAGATCCTTTCAAATTGTGATTGGGAAAGATGTTCTTCTTCCTCCTCCTCTGTTTCATAATGTGGGTCTGCCATTCCGGTAGGAGAGGGACTGTGGCTTGGGTCTCTGTTGTCCATATCCAATCTAGTCTCATCATTGCCAAAAGCAGAACTTTTATGCCTAGTTCTGATCACATGCTTTTTGGCACATCCACCTCCAGACATTCTGATCTAATGTGGCAGTTTTTTGGTGGTATGGTAAATATTTTAGGGCTTTTCAGATGGGGAGCTCTAAGGATTAGCTGCTCTGTAATGTCAGCAGAAGTCCACAGCGAGTGTCTTTGTATGCGCGCGGGAGCGTGCCCATCATGAGCAGATGTCTTTGCATGTCTGTGCCCCTGGGACACAGTAAGGAAGAACCCCGGCTCGCAGGGAGGCAGCAGTGGCCTCGAGTGATCAGGGCCCACATGCCCAACACCGGACTTTCCCTGACTGGCTCTCCTAAGCCCTCGCTTTGCACCAGGACCTCGGCTGTCTGGATTGTCAGAAAGAACACCCAGGTAGGTGGAGGGTGGCCCCGCCCTGGGGGGGTGTAGATCTGGGGGGCTGTGTGACAGGGTTGAATAGGACCCTGTCCCAGTTGTTCTGGATAAAGAGTTTAAATTCAAGGATCTGTTCTAGTCTCTCCTTTTCTAACCCCAGTAATACTCAGGTATTCATAACTTCTGCAGTGTCCCTTTAAGACTGAGCTGCCTGGAGAGATGGAATGCTAAGCAAATGATGGAATCTTTGCACATGCTTTTTTTCAAATGCTGCCCTTGAACTAACTGCCTTGGTTCTAAAATTTCTAAACCCTCAGATTTCACTCTCCGCCAGTCAAGACCAGAAGCCTGGAGTTTCTCTCCTCATCATCTAGTCCTGACGCGATAAAATTTTAAAAAATACTAAAGTATTTTTATCCTTTTCTTTTGCTGCCTTTTAGCGAAGTGTTATTCATTTATTAAATGTTGTTTTAGAGTTAAATTCTTTGTTTTCTCAGTTTCTCCCTGTTCAGTATAACCGGTGGGAAACCGGGCCTTTTCTTAGTGTTTTCGGAGTTCCTGGACTAAGTAACCCCTTTAGCTTTATTAAATTTAGGTATTTTATATTTTAAATTTGAACCGCTAATCCCGGTTCATGAACCGCTAGCTCCAGTTCAGTTTCTCAGTTTGGTTTCGGTCTGAAACGATTTTATCGGTTCAGGAACTGACAGCTACTGCTGAATAAGGTTTTAAATCCTTCTTATTTAGCGTTTGTTTATAAATTGCTTTTTCTCACCCAGAATATCTGAAAAACCGAAAAGAAGAACCGGTAAAGCCAGTTTTAAACCAAGCACTAATTTTGGTGAGATTTTTTTGCCAAAGCAGACAAGCATTCTCTTTGTGTTGTCAGTTTGGGTTTTGAACATTTAAAAACAGACTGTGACATTTGTCAAATTTTCCGGAAAAAAACTGTGGAAAAGCACCTTGAAAGGCTTAAGAAAAAGATGTCTGTTTCCAAGGGTCCCTCGAGCTCTGACCAGCCGACACCCTCTGTTGCTGTGGCTGAAACCACTTTGATATCAACTTCTGTAACTGCCACCCCTGAGACGGGTACACAAGCAGTTTCAAAGAGGCTTGCTGAACCGGCTGACTCTCAGGTTCCCTCAAAAACAACTAAAAAGACAAAACACACAGAACCCCCTGCTGATAAGCAATTGGGGACTTCTGTGCCTGCAGTAAAAATGCCAAGTGCAGATGAAATTGCACAGGCCTTTCATGTTATCCAGGCTTTACAAGGGCTGACTACCCCTTTACCTCAGACACCAGCCAAGCAGACTGGCTCCTCTTCTCAATCTTCTATTTATGAGCAAGAAGAGTATTTGGATGTTGAAGAGGAAGACGAAGGGGACCCCATTGAACCAGAGGTTTCCCCAAGCAAGAATTTGGCTCAGGGCGCTGATGAGCAGCTAACGAGATAGACGTGCCACAATGCTGTTCTGTGCTTACAGCCAGTTAAAATTAAAATTAGAGTGGAAAAAGTTAACCCCCATGCAGCGGTGCAAAATCATTTGGGAAAGTGTTATGGAGGAATACCTTGTGTCTAATACGGGGAAAAGTCAGCGGATCGCCGGAAAAGCGGGGAAGAAGGCAGTAGTCCCTATGGCCTCCACGTCGAGTGAAAGCACGGGCAAAATTTCCTTGTCAGCAGTCGAAATCGGTGCATTGGGCCGAGAGGTCACAGGCCAAGTGATTGCTGCATTGGAACCTAGATTACTGAAGCTAGAGGAGAAGATTGATTCAAAACTCAAAGAAGTGCTTGAGCAACAGGCCGCGCATTCCAATAGAATAGAGGAGGCTGAAGAAAGTATATCACGGCTGGAGGATGAAAGTGCAGAGACACCAAGACAAATTATGCAGTTACAGAAAGAATTGGAGGAGCTAAATGATGCCATGGACTATCAGGAAAACTACTACTGACGACTTAATCTCCACCTGAGAGGCTTACCAGAAGGTGCGGAGAAGGGAGATGTGATAAACTTTTGTGCCCGGACCCTCCCGGAGCTGTTAGGAGTTCAGCCTAAGAATGGCAGTCTCAAGCTGGAACGGGCCTACCAAGCTGTAATGCCACGACCTTCGGGAGACCAGCCCCCGTGACAGATAATCATCCGTTTTCATGCTTTCCAGGATAGAGAGGTGATCCTGAGAGCATATAGAGGGAAGGGGGCACTGGAATAAGAAGGGACATGCATGTCTATTTCACAAGTTTACTCCCTATGACTTCTCCAGAAAAGAAAGGTGTTTAACCCGCTCATGGCTCAGCTGAGAAATCTTAAGGTTGAAAACTTTATGATATACCCTGCAGTGCTAAAGATAAAACACGAGGGAGCGATGTATTCCTTTTGGGAGCTTAATAAGGCAGAAATATTCGTGGCAGACCTGCAGAAGAAGCTGAGCAAATGATGGCACGGAGAAGGTTAACCAGATATTGAACTGTGAGTTCGTTGCTGTTGCAACATCCATGTTAGAAATGTTTTTCTGTTTGTATGACCTGAGCAGCTGAGATGGGAACATGGGGAATATTCTGTACACCCGGAGCTCGGAAGATGTGTCCTGGGGCCTTCCCCTGATGAGAGACTGGGACAGGTAGTTGGCTTGAAATGCAAAGGGTCGATTACTCCGGCTGTTCCCACCTTTGGGATGATACGATCATGTAGATGGTGAATATTTGGGACAGATTAGGTCTCTGTTGAGACAGATGCTTTGATTCAAGATGAATAAGAAGACTGAGAGGTCACAGAAAGGAACCGGATAGCTCACTAGTGAGCTCATGGGAGAGGGAGGGCTTAGCACGTATGTTTGAGGCGCGGCCTACCCCTTTTTCTCATGGCCCTAGGACTTTCTGAGCGGGAAGCCTCTGGTGAAAGAGAAATGCCACCGATGAACGAGGAGAGTAAGGGCCCACTGGGGCTGTAGAATACTCTGACATCCTCTTTGAGGGACCTGGGGTGATGTAAAGCTCATCGGGGGCGCTCTATTACTGGCCACCATCGGGGTACTGTTGGGTGTAAGTTGTGGGCAAGGCTGCACAGGGAAATATTAAAGCTGGTGATGGGAGGTTTAACTTTTTCCTGCTCATACAGTGTAATAAATTTCATTCTGTTTTCTCTGTAATAAATAGGCTAGTAAAAGGTAGTGGCTGTGGCGGGAGCAGTGGGGCACTGATGTCACTAGACGGGGTACTTTGACACTCATGCTGGAAATGCATTTGGTGTCATCTGGGGGGGTGGGGGGTATGGTCTGGGGAAAATACAAAGTGGTAAAAGACGTAATGAGGAGGTACTCCACTGAGGTGATCGGGTGGGGAGGGGTGTTGTTACATGCATCTCATGTTGAACTCGAGGGGGAGTCCTGAGGCGGTATATTGGAGGGCATGGGGTGGCCCAATGGTAGGCTCTTGTGCAGGGAACAAGCAAGAAAAAGAATATGGGTAGTAAACAGGATTTAACAGTGGCCTCCTGGAATGTGCGGGGGGTCACGAGTCCTATTAAGCGCACGATGCTTTTAACAGCGCTTAGAAAGCGGGGTACGCAAGTAGCACTATTACAGAAGACCCACCTATCGGACGCTGAGCATGTAAAACTTGGTAGGGGGTGGGTGGGTAAGTGCTTTGCCACTTCCTATTCTTCATGGAAACAGGGGGTGGCCATCCTATTGCATAAGAGTCTACCATTCGAAGTTCAAAAAGTTGTGAAAGACCATAAAGAGGGGAGATATGTTTTTGTGGTGGGGCAACTGTATGGGGAACAAATCACATTTGGTAACGTATATGCACCTGCTACATACAAACCAAAATTCTTCCCCGAACTTCAGGACTTGTTAGTTAGGGAACAGTTCCCTGGCTTGGTGCTAGGGGGAGACCTAAATAGTGCATCAGACCCAATCATGGATCACTCAGGAGGGAAAGGGAGAAGGTCAGAGGCATTAAATCAATGGTGGTCGGGCATGCTAGACCTTGAATTAATAGATAGTTAGAGAACAGTAAATCCAGGGGCCAGGGAATACATGTTTTTCTCGAACTCACACGGGACCTGGACAAGAATCGATTATATTCTGGTTCCATGAGAATGGAATGACAGGTTAATTGACGTTTCATAGCCCGATCCATATCTCGGACCACACTATGGTGATAGGGAGGGTCAGGATGCAAGGGGTAAGAGACACGCCTCCGCAATGGAAATTCCCTACATATATGCTTCCTAATAAGGAATTTAGGGAATACTTATCGAAACAGTGGTGTTTTTATAAAGAAACTAATCAAGGCTCAGAGGTGCCTAGGTCTGTTTTTTGGGATGCTGGGAAGGCCTTCCTGCGAGGCTCCATAATTGCCTACATGGCCAGGTTTAAGAAAGAGAAGCAAGAAAAGAGGCAGAAATTAGAGAAGCAGCTTAAAGATTTGGAAAGACGGGTGGCTCAGGGAGAGGGAGATGCAATAGGTCGGTTGCTAACATCTACAAGGGAGGCATTGAACTCCCTGGTGCGTGAAGAAGCTAAGAAATCATGGTTTTATACTAAACGCCAGATGTTTGAGTGGTCTAATAAACTGGGCCCACTTATGGTTTGACTCATTGGGGGGGGCAAATGCCCCACCAGGATAATAGGGATAAAGGACAGGGAGGGTAGGATGCATAGGGAGGCAGGGGAAGTGAGGGACTGCTTTCAGAAGTTTTATGCTCAATTGTACAAAACAGAATGTAAGGGTGGGGGGCGGTGGATGCAGGAATTTTTTGAAAAAATAGAACTACCCAGGCTAACGGTGAGCCACAGAGACCGTTTAAACCAGCCGGTAACAAAGGAAGAGGTTATAAAAGCTATTGGTAAAATGCAAAAAGGTAAGGTGGGTGGTCCAGATGGATTTCCGCTGGAATTTTATAGAGCGCTAGGGGGTCAGTTAGCAGGCACACTATGTGAGGTATTCCAAGGGGATAAGGGGGAAGAACAGCTGCAGATACCGGATACTTGTTATGATGCTACGATATGCCTGATCCCTAAGTCTGGCAAGGAGCCACTAGAATGTGCCTCATATAGACCGATTTCGCTACTAAATTGTGACCTCAAGATCTTAGCCAAGATTTTGGCAACGAGGCTGGAGGATTATCAGCCTATGTTGATACACCCAAACCAGACCGGGTTCATAAAGGGGAGGTTATCCTATCATAACATGCGTAGATTGCCTAACGCAGTTTGGAGGGCAGGGCAAGTGACAGAGAAAACATATATCATATCTATGGATGCGGAAAAAGCATTCGACAGAGTAGAGTGGGAGTACCTTTTTGAGGTGCTGACCCGGTTTGGTCTGGGTGGGTCATTCTTTGGGTGGATTAAAGCCACGTATTGAGCCCCCAGAGCACGAGTCTTGGTTAATGGGATGCTCTCTGCACCATTTGATTTGAAGAGGGGTACGCAGCAGGGGTGCCCGCTGTCGCCACTGCTGTTTGCTTTGGCATTGGAGCCCTTAGTGGCTGCAATAAGGCAGTGTCAGGGGATTCAGGGTATTAAAGGGGAGGGGGAGGTTATGCATAAGGTTACCTTATATGCAGATGATATATTGTTATTTGTTAGGGACCCTCAGAAGTCTATGCCATTACTATTGGAATTGGTAGAGAAATTTGCTGCATTTTCTGGGTATAAAATTAATTTAAATAAATCCAAAATGTTCTGCGGAGGGTATTGCTAGGCAATGGGGAATACAGGGTCGGGAATCATGCCTCACCTATCTGGGCATTAAAGTGGGTAGGACAATTGGGTCCTTGTACGGATTAAATTACACACCACTTCTTAAGGTGATAGAAATGGACTTGAGGAGATGGATGCAGCTACCTATAGCTTGGTTGGGGCGGATCAATTTATTGAAAATGAATATCTTGCCAAGGATGTTGTACCTTATGCAAATGATCCTTATGCACCTTGTTAAAGGGGACATTGCGAAAATAGAGAAATTGGCTACTCAGTTCATTTGGAGGGGGCATAAACCGAGAATTTGATTGCAGAGACTTAAGGCCAAGACGGCTAGGGGAGGCCTAAATTTCCCAGACATAACAACCTATTATTTAGCCATCCAGCAGCGTTACATTGCTGACTGGGTATACCGCCCGGCAGTGACAAGTTGGGTCACGATGGAACAATGGGGGTGTCAGGGACGCTTATCTGCATACCTACATTCTAAAGCCATACAGGCTTATGCTGCTCGGGGGAGTTGTAACCCCTTAGTAAAATCAGTACTGGAGGCATGGAACCTTCTTAGGAAATCTAGAGGGATTAATAAAGGGGAAACATTATTATTACCAATAGAGGGGAATCCTTTTTTTTTTACTGGGACTAGAGAATAGAGGGTTCAGGGACTGGGAAAGAAAGGGAGTTAAATGTGTGGGTAATCTGGTTAGTAGGGATATACTGTGTGCATTGGAAGATATTGTAAGAGAGAGGGGCCCGCAAGGACAGCAAACCTTGCGTTATCTGTAATTGGGGGCAT
Organism: Neoceratodus forsteri; assembly: GCA_016271365.2. NCBI lineage: Eukaryota > Metazoa > Chordata > Ceratodontiformes > Ceratodontidae > Neoceratodus > Neoceratodus forsteri. Next base: position 1,614,236,808 of record CM057453.1, read on the forward strand.
AACTATCAAAGATAGAGAGGGCCGGGGGTGAGTCACATGGGTGGGGGCCAGTGGAGACGATGATACATAGGATGCAAATAGACCCCAAAGGGTTTATTGGTAAGATGGTAAAGGTGGGGAGAGAAATATTCCCAGACTATACGCAGAAAGTTAAACAACTGTGGGAAAAAGACTTGGGCACCCAAATTTCAGAGAATAGTTGGAGACAAATGCTGGTGGGTCACATGGGGCTCTCAATTTGTAATAAGTTTAAGAAGGCCTTTTATAAGTTCCTGCACAGAGCGTATTATCCACCGACAGTGGTGCATAGGACACACCCATCCATCTCTCCCCTCTGTGGCAGGTGTGGAGAGGAGAGAGGGACATACATTCATTCCTTTTGGAACTGTAGGGTATTAAGGGTCTTTTGGAATAAAATATGTAAAGAAATTACACAGATGGTGGGGTTCCCCATTCAAATGGATCCCGTAGTGGGATTGTTTGGTATGTCTCCAGGAGAGGCAGGTGAGTGGGAGCAACTGCCACGGTGGATCAGAATAATGTTGGTAATGGCCAGACACTGTATGCAAAATACCTGGGTTAGCCATGCGGTCCCTTCCAAACTTCAATGGCGCCAGCTAGTGTTACAAAATCTGGCTTTGGAAAGGCTGTCATTGACATTGAGTGATAGGCAGGATACATTTTATAGGGAATGGGCCCCTTTCCTGGCAACATTAAATAATGAAGAGATGATTATCTTGCATTGTGGCCTGGAGCAGGAGTAGGATTGGACATTAAGGGAGTTTTTCTTTTTTGGGCTTCCCCATGCCTCATTGCCTCATCGCCTGGTTGCCTCATTGTTGTTTTACTGTCTTAATGAGAGGATACGATAGCTAAAAGGTTCAGTAGAAACAGCTGTGAACACATGGAATTAAATGAGAAAAAAGAAAGATAATGATGAGAAACCCCAGAATGTAATAACAATGAATTGTGAGATGCATTTGTTTGTCTGTATGTCTGTGTGTCATTGTGTAATGTTGTTGTTGATTCTTCTATAAAGTCAATAAACAAATTATACAAAAGAAAAGAAATTGGCTCTCCTCCAAGGGCATCAGAGGACTTTTCCTCTCATTTTACCTTTGTAAGAAGGATGGTGGATGCATTGGACATCCTCACAAGTGAAGATATTGAGGATGAAGAAGAAGTTGAATATATGGAACATATGGGGTTAACACACACCAAAAAGCTTCTTCTTTCAATTAACAAATTCTTCAAAAAAGATGCCCTAAAATTACTGCAAACTCCTAATACTCTCCCACCTCTGGATAAGAGGTTGGACAAAAAGTACCAATTAGAAAGGCAGGGTGCTGAATTTTTATTGTCTCACCCTGACCATCAAGGCGTGGTACAGGTGGCTGCCTGTGACAATGCAAGGATCCCACTAGCCTCCTATCCTCCAGACAAGAATTTGAGGAAAACAGATAGTATGGCCAAAAAAAGGTTACCTCTTAGCTTCATTGGCCATCAGGCAGGTCAATTTCCAGGCCTATGCCGCGCAGTACCAGAAATCACTGGCAATCTGTACTAGCTATGTCAGAAAAAGTACAGTCCCCTCTTTCAGCTGACGTAGCTGAAATAGCTAGATTTAGTCTGGAAGCAGCCAAGTATCACTTTCAAATGGCTGCTGATTCTAATGACACAGCTGCCAGGTGGATGGCAAACACTGTGGCTCAAAGAAGGTTTGCTTGGTTAAGAGCCACAAACCTTACCCAGGACACACATACCAAAGCTTTAGATTTCCCACTAGAGGAAAATTCCTTCTTTGGACAAATGACAGAGGCTTATATGAAAAAGGTGGATGAATATAAAGCCACCTACAGAAGCAACTCTGCAAAGGAAAAAGCTTCCCCATCCACTAGACCTTATGGAAAGGGAGGCAGGGGTAGGGCCTTTCAAAGCAGGCCTTTCTTTCATCCCATGGCTACAACCCCATACCAGCAGTATCCCCAGCAAGGATACTTTAGGGGTAGGGGCAGACGGGGTTCTAGGTGTGGTTCCTAGTCCCAGGCTCAGCCCCAAGCTAAACAGGCACCCTGACGTGCCTGTACAGGCCACCTTCCTACTACCTGTAGGAGGCAGACTGGCTCACTTTTAACATTCCTGGGTAAACATCTCCACAGAAAAGTGGGTACTGGAAGTAGTGAGTCAGGGACTGTCTATCTTTCAAATCCCTTCCCCCTCTAAGAACTCAAGTTTTCAAACCATCTTCAAATATAGAAGGAAAACTCCTAGAAGCAGAAGTTCAAAAGATGCTCCTGTCTCAAGCAGTAGAACCAGTGCCAACAAACATAAAGGAAAAAGGGATTTTACTCAAGATACTTTCTTACCACAAAGAAAAATGGGGAGTGGCGGCCCATCTTAGACCTCAGAGTCTTAAACAGATACCTAACAAAACCAAAGTTCAAAATGGTAACTCTGACACTGATCTTGCTAACCCTCCGAAAAGGAGACTGGTAGGACTCACTGGACCTAAAAGATGCCTACTTCCACATCCCCGTAAGGGACTCTCACAGAAAATACCTCAGGTTCAGACTCCCTTCAGGTCACTATCAATTTTCAACTCTGCAATTCGGTCTCACTTCTGCACCAAGGGTGTTTACAAAGTGCCTGGCAGTGGTGGTGGTACACCTTCGAAAGCAGGGTGTCACAGTCTTCCCATACCTAGATGATTGGCTGTTGATAGGAAAATCCCCCCAGCACGTCAGGGAGCAACTACATCTTACTCAAGAACTCCTGGAGTCTTTAGGATTCCTAATAAATCAAAAAAAGTCAGTTCTACATCCTTCTCAGGTATTACAGTTCATAGGAGCTGAGCTAAATACCCTGCAGGGCAGGGCATTTCTGCTACTGGACAGGGCAAGGAACCTTCAACAGCTAGCAGGTTCATTTGTCCTGAACAAGTCAAAAACTGCAAGACAGTTCCTCCAACTGTTAGGCCACTTGGCGACTGCCACTGGCACAGTACTAGGGTCCAGGTTCCAAATGAGGGACATCCAGTTTCACCTAACAGCTCACTGGTGCCAAAAAAGGGATTCTCTCTCAAAATTGGTTCCAGTAACAAAAACCCTGTTATAAACCCTAGAATGGTGGAAAGAGGAAAACAATCTGAGGGAAAGGGTTTCCTTCCAGCAGGAGCTCCTTTCAGTGACTCTCACTATGGATTTATCACTACAGGGTTGGGGAGCCCATCTAGGGGATCACACTACCTAGGGCACCTGGTCAAGTGCAGAGTCACTCCTGCACATAAACCTGCTGGAGCTCAGAGCAGTTTTGTTAGCACTGAGCACTTTCACGCGTCTGCTACAGGGAAATGTGGTACAGATCAGAACAGATAATACCACTACCATGTACTACATAAACAAGCAGGGAGGGACAAGGTCCAGTTCTCTCTGCACAGAGTCTATGAAAATTTGGAGTCTGGCTTACTCATTGGGAATTTCTCTCCAAGCCATTCATCTGCCAGGCAAGGACAATACCTTGGCAGACACCTTGAGTCGGATCAACCAGACCCATGACAAATGGACCCTAAATGAGCAAGTGGTGCAGATACCATATACACTTGCGTATAAGGCGACTCACGTATAAGCCAGCCCCTCGATGTCTCAGTTCAAAGTAAAGAAACATCAGTGACCCGTGTATAAGCTGAGCTAGTTTTATTGCACAAATGCATCAGTCCCAACTCCTGACTCGAGCCCTCCAGTGCCACTCCATCAGAATTCCACTCTCCCTCCCACAACACTCCCAAGAATCTAAAGTTAACGCCTGTCTCTCTCTCACACACACACACACACACACACACACACACACACACACACACACACATCTTCATTGTCCTCCTACCACCTGGCTGACTGAGTAGTGCTGCTGGCTGTCACCTCACCTAACCAATCAGATTGTAGGACAAAGTCAGAGCAGTGGAGCCGGATGACTTTACCAGCGGTGGGTGGTGTTGTGCTGATGACTATATGCACAGTGCAGCGGAGGCTGGAGAAGACAGAGGAGTGGGTCTGACAGGCTGGAATGTCATGTGTCGTGTGGGTCAGGAGTAGTCGGGTGGGTCGCCGGAGTGAGTGAGCAGCGTGGACAGAGAGGAACATTACTGAAAATGCAGGTCCTTTGCTACTTCTGTTTCCCTAGCAGCACCAGATGCTCTAGTTGCTGCTGCTACACTCACATTGCTGCAAGTGCGGTTGTCTTCACTGGCGTCTCTGCCTCCCTGCACACTTCTCCCTTGCTCTCAACACTGGCTGGAACATTACTAAAAATGCAGGTCCTTTGCTGCTTCTGTCTCCCTGGCTGCATCTAACCCCCATAGGGCACCACATACAACTTTGCTGAAGGTGGTTCGGAAAGGAGCTCCATTTCTGTTTCTGGGCTGACTCGCATATAAGTCGAGGTACTATAAATTGAAATGAAAAAGTAGCTAAAAAACCTCATCTTATATGTGAGTATATACGGTAATTTTCAAGAGGTGGGGCACTCCAGAGGTGAACTTGTTCGCATCCCACCAAAACCACCACCTGCCGAAATATAGTTGCAGACCACCAGAGAGGGGAACAATCCCGCTGGATGCCTTAATTCTAGATTGGTCAGGGAAGTACCTATATACTTTCCCTTCCTTCCCTCTGGTATACAGGGTTTTGCTCAAGCTCAGGTCCCAGCCAGCATCCATGATCTTGACAGCAGCAGAATGGCCCAGGCAGCCATGGTACTGTCTACTGCTCTCCATGTCTGTGGCCGAACCAATGCACCTTCCCAGGAGGCACAATCTGTTAACCTCCAGTCAGGGGAGACTCCTGTACCCGAACCTCAGATCCCTCAGGCTCAAGGCCTGGCTCTTGAGGACATAGAATATGTAGGACTAAACCTTTCTGGAGGTGTTCTGGATATTTTGAAAGGCTACAGGAAGCCCTCCACTAAGAAAACATATTCTGCAAAATGGAAAAGGTTTTCCATCTGGTGTTCCACACAGAATATTGAACCGATACAGGCTGGGATATCAGTCATGTTGGACTATCTTACTCATTTACATTATTTGGGCCTTCAGGCCAGTACACTGAAGGTACATTTGGCTGCAGCTTCTGCTGACATTTCAGCCAGGCAAAAGTGCTCATTGGCTTCAGATCCTATTTTCAAAAGGTTCTTTAAGGGCCTTTCCCATTTGCACCGCCCTCACAGGGAACCAGTGCTTGCATGGGATCTTAATATGTATATAGCCAAGCTCATGGGACCCCATTTTGAGCCTACGTCTTCAGCTCATCTAAAATTTGTCACTTGGAAAACAGTTTTTCTAGTGGCAATGACTTCTGCCAGAAGAATCGGCGAGCTTCAGGCTCTCTGAGTAGACAAGGACTTCATTTCTTTCTACAATGACAAAGTGGTTCTGAGAACAAACAGGAAATTTCTCCCCAAAGTGGTTTTGGATTTCCATCTGAACCAAACCATTACCCTACCAGTATTTTTTACTGAACACTCCACCTCTGGTGAAAGGAGGCTCCACAGTCTGGATGTAAAAAGAGCCCTTAGTTATTACATGACAGCCACTAAGGACCATAGGCAGGATAGAAAACAATTGTTCCTGACTTATGGGGATTTGAGAAAGGGTAACCCAGCATCTACAAGGTCCATTTCTCGCTGGATATCTCAGTGCATCCAGTTTTGTTACTCTAAAGTGGGAAGGGAACCCCCAACAGGGTTGAGGGCCCATTCCACAAGGCGCACCGCTGCTACCTTAGCAGCTACCAGGGATGGTCCATTCATGGATATCTGTAAAGCAGCTACAGGGAAATCAGTACACACATTCACAAAGCATTACAGTTTGGACATCTTGTCCAGGAGTAATGCCAGGTTTGGCACAGCAGTCCTGCAGAGTCTAATTCAAAGATAGGTTCTGTGCCCACCTTCAAAGGTACTGCTTCATAGTCTACAGAAGTTTATAATACCTGAGTATTACTGGGTTAGAAGAAAAAATGACTTACCATAGTAATCTTGTTTCTTCCAAGTGATACTCAGGTATTCGTAACTACCCACTCTTTCTCCCTTTCAAGAACCAGTAACTTCTGTATTCCTGGGAGCATGTATCTGGCCTACTATGTGGATGCCACAATCAGGCACTATTGATTGTAATTTGTGTTCTTCTTGTTCTTCTTCCCCTTCAGGTGATTCTGACATTCAGGGGTGGTGTTGTTTTTTGTTTATCCCCAATTCTGTTTTTTATACCTCCCTTTGGGAGGATTTTATGGGGTATTACTTAATTATTACTATAGTTCCAATCATTTGTGTGGCAGATATAATTTTGTAGTTCTGAGACCTGTCTTTCCAGGCTCCAATGAAATCTGAGGGTTTAGAACCAAGGCAGTTAGTTCAAAGGGTAGCATTTAAAAAACAGCATGTGCAAAGATTCCATTATTTGCATAGCATTCCATTTCTCTGGGCAGCTTAGTCTTAAAGGGACATTGCAGAACTTATGAATACCTGAGTATCACTGGGAAGAAACAAGTTTACTATGGTAAGTATTTTTTTCTTCTGTCTCTTCTGTCTCTTCTCTGTCTGGTTGCACAACCAAATTTTTCTCATGAGACCTAGGACTTGATCATCCCGACGGTCTTGCAATTCTTTGCATCTCGCTATCTCTATAGCTTCACTTGCTGTTCTGTCTTTTCTTCCCCTTGCATATCTGCTGGTATAAAAATATATGTGAATCACGTGGAAATGTAACTGATACTGGGATCCCTTTGTTTAGAAATGTATATAGTGTAACCCCCCTACAAATGGGGGTTCCCAAAAAGTATCCCTTGAGCTTGCCTATATGCTCACTGCCAGGCTGGTGTCTTGCGTTTTAGCAGTTTAAATGCGATTGCCAGAGCTTGTATAGCCTCTGTGTATTGTCTCTTTAAGAGCTGCTTGATTGCAGCATAAGTAATCTGAGATGGAGCTCTGTTGAAAGATGTAACTATTTGCTGAAAAACATTTAGAATGATAATGATAATGTAGTTTGTCTAACCTGCTTTCTTTGTAGCAAGGACTGTTTTGTTTGTCTCCACTATTTTGGTCCTGGACTGCAAATTGGACCAATCAGTTCTGAGGGAACTAAATGTAGCTGACTACAGAAGCTGTCTGAATTCAAAATCTTAGGAACTGTGGTTTGAGTTTTTGCACCTTTTTTGCAACTGAAGGGGGCGCTCTTGCTTTGACTGACAGCCAAATCAGCCAACCAAAGCTTTTGGATCTTGGGGAAGTCCCGGGCTGCTTGCAGTTTTCTGTTAGAACTAAGCTGGAAGCTGAGCAAGAAGGAGCTGAAGTGATTCTGAGAGCAATCCTGAGTGGATTCGCATGGGAGAACTATGAAAAGGCTGAGAGTTTGACCTCCATGTCTGCCTGCTGCTTCTGAGAGGGAGAGAAGAGAATTATTTTGGATTAAATCCAAGTTTGTGTGACTAAAGTAAACTACTGAAGTGGGCCAGGCTCAACCTGAAGAAAACCGAATATTTTTGCTGAATGCGATTGGCATGTCAGGAGTTCCAGCTACCCGTAAGCTCCCGGTGTGTGCAGAGACTTTGCGATTGTGCCCGGGGAGCACTTTGCCTGGTACAGTAAAATTCCCATACATGTAAATGTGCTATGAGCTGCTAGTGGGTTTTGAGTTAGTTCCCTACTGGGTGAACTGTGTTCTGCTTGCTGGAAGCTGTATCCAGCCCAAAACGGGCTGCTTCTGAACTTGTCTCCATGCGGTCTGGGTTTTGCCAGACTGGCCCAGCCAGACTACCCACTGCACAGAGAAGCCATCGATGAGAGACCTGCCTGGGGATCAGCCCCCTGCTCCACGCTTGAACAGGAATGATGCCTCTGCGACTTGTGTGGGCCCTGCTTCTCCTAGCATTCCAGATCAACCATCTGCAGTCTCGATTTTCGTCCAGCCTGTGTCCAGTCTTGGGTATTGTGAGTAAATACCAGAGTAGCTCCCTACAACAACAGCTTAATCTGAGTGTGTCATCTGATTGTCTTGTTGATTCGTTTCCTTTACGAACGGAGCCCTCTGGCTCTGGATTACAAATATTGTGTACTGTGCATGTTGTGTTTTCCATCACAGGGCTACAACCAGCTGCAACCTCGGGCAACTGTCCTGGCTAGTCCATCTCTTCTCTACCTGGGTACCCAGAGGTGGACTGTATGGGGGGACTCAAAGCGCATGCATAAGTGCTTGATTGATATAACCTTTAAGCTAATTAACCTGATTTTGCCTCTCTCTTGTTAAAGTCCCCTGAATAAATCAGATCTAACTTTTTCTGCATGTAATCTGACTGTGGTTCCAATTTGTGCTCAAAGTACTGTATGGTTGCTATTTGCTGTGCTTAACCTTGTTTTACAGGGGGTCCCCAGGGTCGAGCTAGAGGAACCAGCCCTGGTGGTAAATGAAAACAGTGTGGGTACTTGTGAGATCTACCAGGGGTATTGTGAAAGTGATTAGTGTACAGTGTTCAGGCCACTAGAGGGGAAAGAGGAGGGTTACAGTGTCCCGGAGGGCTGTGCCCAGGTTAGCTTGACCACTACCAACCCTGACCTCCAGGTGGAGGCACCCGTTTCAGAGCTCAGGCCCCTTAACCTGCTACTAGCCAAGCAGGCAGGGGTAGTAGCCCTTATGATAGCGCCACCTAGGGGTTACATATAGTTTTACTGTTGAAATGTATATAGTTATACTGTTTAAATGATTGCAAAGCTATTTGGAACTCAGTGGGTTAACCTGAGAAGCTAGTTTGCAAACTCTCTGAGATGCTGTAGCAAGAGGTCAGTTCTGGGTCACAATGTACTTTTTGCTGCACTTGTTGAAACTTACAAGAACACTGTGTGAGAAGAATGCTATTTTCTTAATGAGCTCCTGCACAGACTTATAGAAAGGAGCTGCAATTAGGCCATGCTGTTTGGCCCAAGAACTCTCAGTCGTGACAGAAGCCAACACCTCCAGCTGATGACCACCTCAGGCAAGGGGCTTGAGGTGGTCGAATCAATAAAATACCTTGGCCTCACCCTGGACCAGGGCTTCACCCTCAAGGAACACATAGACCAGGTAACCAAAAATATTCACGCCAAACTCGGGACCCTGTACAGGTTAAAAGACCAACTGATACCAGCGGCCTGGGCCTCCATCACCACTAGCATTCTGCTCCCTACCATTACCTATGCAGCCCGGTGGTTCAGGGAGCAGCCAGAAAAGAGATAAACAAAGTACAAGTTCTCTATCATAAGGTGGCTCACTTCGCCACACTATCTGGCCCTAGGATCCACCATTGTGACACTTTGTCCCAACTAAACTGGCCCTCCTGGGATGCCAGGCTCCAGTACCCTCTACTCTGCCACACTTATAAACTACTCAGCTCCTCCCCTCCTCCCAGCCTCTCTGGGCTCATTGCCCACAAGAGAAACCCTAGGCTCCTCCGAACGACCAACCGGACTCTCCTTGCTGTGCCCAAGGTTAGAACCAAGGCGGGTGGCAAGTCGTTCACTATCACCGCCCCCACACTATGGAACTCCCTGCCCCCAGGTGTCCAGGAAGCTACCTCCTCCAACACCTTCCGCACTAGGCTTAAGGCTCATATGATGGCCACCTCAAAGTGCAATTGCTAAGGATAGGGGCTCCTAAGTGTAAGACTATCACACCAAGCTCTCTACGCATACTGGGCCATCCCCTCCTTGACCCCCCCACTTCCCCCCCAACCAGGTAAAGATCAATATTGTATACAAACCATTTGTTACCTGCTGAAATGCAACGATGTATTACCCCATGTTATGTGACTATGTGACTTATGTAATGTATTTTGCTGTATACAATCCTATGTAAAATTCTATGTAACCCCCCAGGTCGCCCCTGAAAAAAGGACTTTCAGGGCCCAGTGGGCTCAACCCGGTTATCAAAATGTAATAAATAAATAAAATAAATAATTTCTTGCAAAAGAGGAAACACAGAGATTGAGATTGGAAATTGAGAAAAAAACCAGATGGACTTCCTCTGTTTATACTGCCTTTGTAAATAGTTATACTGAACAATTTTCTTTTTTTTATTTTACTGTTATTAATAAAAAATCACTTGTGAATTTTACAACTGCTCCTGGTTTTCCTATGCTTCCTAACCTGTGTGCCTCGACGACCGATGGTCTCAGCCTAACTGGGATTTACGCCATGCATACTCTAAGCCAGGAGTTTTGTGCATGGGTACTAGACCTAGTACCAGGGAGGCACAGAAGAAAGGTATGGATTCTGTAGCAGCAAGCCCAGGAGTGGTTACCAGGAGAATGGCAGCCAAACTAGCAGAGACAGAGGTCCAAGCTGAGACTGTACACCTAGAACCAGTTATAGAAAAGGAACAGGCAGTGACAGAACCTGAAAGCCTGACTGTCTTTTTCAAATAGTGGGCTATACAACAAAAAGAAATGGAGAAACAGAGAAGAGAGAAGATATACCAGAGAGAAAGTACAGTTACGTAAGAACTTACCGTAACAGTAGATCTTCGAGAGAGGTTCCTGCAGTAGGTCATAACATGTAGGACTGCACTCTCTGGCATCAGGAACGCATGGCAAACATTTGCTAGCAATGTCTGTCGGGGGACCACCCACCCGTCGTCACGTGGCTGACATCAGCATGACCCTATAAGTGGGCAGTTCCCAGGCCCACCTTACAGTTCTCCCACTGGAGACCCAAAAGAGTGCGACAGGAGAAAGGATATCATCCCTAGAGCCCAATCCAAAGAGGCCTGCAAAAGCAAACAGAAGACTACGGGAAGGAGGGAGGGAAAAAGATGACCTACTGCAGGAACCTCTCTTGAAGATCTATTGTTACTGTAAGTTCTTATGTAACTGTACTATTTTACTTCAAGACGGTTCCTGCAGTAGGTCATAACATGTAGGACTGAATCCCAAGCAGTCAACTGATCAGGACAAACTGAAGCATGGAAGGAAGGAAGGAAGGTCTGTAGAAAGACCAGAGCAAGTCTATGACAGAAAGCCCTGCAGGATGGCTAAGCCAAAACCCACCCTACGCCTCGAGGCAATGTCCAGACTGTAATGTTTAGTGAAGGTATGGACTGAACTCCATGTGGCCACAGTACAAATCTCCGCTGCGGACACATTCCTGAAAAAAGCAGTACAGGCAGCCACACCTCTGGTGGAATGACCTTTGATCTCTCCCGGAAGAGGCTTGTCATGCTTCTCGTAGCATAAATGGATGCAGCTGGCCAGCCATTTGGACAAGCACTGCTTAGAGACTGCCGAAGCCAGAATCTTGGGGGCAAATGAAACAAAAAGCCAATCATCTTTATGGAAGTCCTTAGTCCTGTTAATGTAGTAGCGCAATATCCTGTGCACATCTAGAGCGGGCAGGAGTGCCTCACCCCTGTTAGAGTAAGCGGGTAATAAACAGGGAGTTTAAAAGTTTGATTCAAAGTGAACTCAGAAACCACCTTGGGAAGAAACTTAGGATTTGTATGCAGGGCCACCCATCTTTGTGGAAAATGAGATAAGGTTCCTTAAACATCAGGGCCTGGAGCTCGGAGATCCTTCGAGCAGAAGTCATGGCAACTAAAAAGAGCTCCTTCTAAGAGAGATGATGCATCTCACAGCTTACTGTTGGTTCAAAGGGAGGTAAAGTAAGCTTTTCCAACATAAAATTGAAATCCCAAGGTGGGGTGGGGTTACAGATGGAGAATCCCTCTCAGAAATGTTTTGGATACCTCCAACTGAGCAATTGTCTTCCAATCCACCAGGGAGTGGTAGGCAGAGATAGCGGATAGGTGAACTTTTAGCAAAGAGTAGATGAGTCCTGAGTCAGACAGGTGCAAGAGATACTCCATCACCTGGGGCACCAGGCAAGAAAGAGGGTCCCTCTCTTTTGAGGCTGCCCAAATGTAAAACTGTTTCCATTTCATAGCATAAGTTGCTCTAGTGGAAGGCTTTCTAGCCTCCACCAGAACTTGGGCAATCCTGTGAGAGACTCCAAAATGGTTAGCAATTATGTCTGAAAGAACCACGCATGGAGCTGTAGGGAGCTGAGGCCCGGAAGCACCAGTCTGCCCTGATCCTGTGTCAGAACATCACACTGAAGAGGCAGAGGGTACTGGGGGTTCCAAAGCCAACTGTTGTAGGAGTGGAAACCAAATTTGCCTGGGCCAGAGGGGGGGGTAGTCGGCAACAGTTGTGCTCCCTCTGGCTGAAGTTTCAGCAGAACCTTCTGCAGAATGGGAAAGGGAGGGAAGGCGTACAAGTATCTCCCTATCTAACAGAAAGGTATCACATCTAGCCAGACAACACCAGGTCCTTGAATGAGCGAGCAGAGCTTTCGAAGCTTTGCGTTGGATGGGGTGGTGAATAGATCTACCTCTGGACACCCCCAGCAGCGGAATAGATTTTCTTTTTTTTTAATCAACAAAGCTTTATTAGTTTAACAATCATACATACAATATACAACAAAAACTTTAGTCATACATATCAATCATTTTAACTGGATAAATTAGGCCCCATCCCCCCTGTACCTACTACCCTCCCCCCATTCCCCCACCCTCCCCAAGTGAGGTATAAAAACAATAAAGTATACATAGCTATAAAAGAGAAACCAGGTGCAATCTGAATGCTGTCTAGGAAGCTGATCATAAGGTTGCCCGGCTTTGCCAGCTATGATAAATCAGGATAGAAAGAGGGCATATAATTTCCCCAATTTTTTAGTGAATGAGGCTTTGCGATTATGAACACTGGCAATTAGCTGTTCAGCTCTAAGGGCAAAAGATATTTCATGGAGCCATTCCGAATATGTAATGGTTGCTTGGTCCCTCCAGTGTTTAAGCACTAGTTTTTTAACTGCCAGTGAGATGAGGGCTATGTGGTACCGTCGTTCTTTTACTTGTATTTGGGAACAATCCCCAATGATGCAGGTAGCCGGGAAGAACAAACCTTGAAGGCCTAGGAGCGGGTCCATTTTTTGTTCTATTTGCGTCCACAGGGGAGACACTTTCTCGCAGGACCAGAAGATGTGTAAGAGGGAGCCCTCCTCCATGCCACACCTAGAGCATAAGGCTGAAGGGAGGTAATCCATTTTTGCTAGTTTAATTGGGGTGTAGTACATGTTATTTAGAATCCAGTACTGAGTTAGCCTGTATCTGTCCTGCGAAATATAAATATATGTCTTTCCAGATTTGGGCCCAGTTAAATTCCAGATCGGATAAGAGAATAGTCCATACCTTGGAGCCTTCTGGTGAGGGGGACTGTGGGCTAGTGAGTAAATATTTATATAAGGCGGAGACTCCGTGAGGCCTGCTGGACAGGACATCAATCTGCTGTAGGAAGTCACCAAAGGTAGAGGGTTGTGGTTGGAGCCCAAACATACTGATCAACAAGTGCTGGAGTTGGTATATCTTAAAAACAGATGCTGATGCCAGCCTGAATTTATTTTGTATTTCCTGAATAGATAAAATAGAGGATTGAGAGTATAAATCGGAAACTCTAAGCTCCTGTGAGATGGGGAGCCATGCCATGGAGATGGGGTTACCCCCTATCTTAACGTTTGGGTTGGCAAAAATGGGCTGAGAAAAATCCACAGTAGAGGACATTTTGTAATATCTACATAGTTGTGCCAAAACCTTTAGCGAGATGCTGATTGGGGATTGGGACAGAGATTTTGCCAGGAATTTCACAGGTGAGAATAGAATTGCAGTGGGACTCAGCTTGTAAGTGGAAAATAGGTCAGCCTCAATCTGTAACCAGATTGGGACGTAGTCCGTCCGAGGTTGAAGCTGGGGTATAGACAACCATTTCCCGCATTTGGAAAGGTGGCTTGCCCAGTAGTAAAGTAAGATGTTAGGTAGGCGGAGCCCCCCACATTTTTTAGGCATACTCAGTTTTTGATAAGATCTCCTAACCGCTTTATCCAGCCAGATAAAAGAGGTAATATCAGTATGGATACATTTAAAAAAAGATAAGGGTAGCCAGACATTAAGCATATTAATAGGGTAGAAGATTCGGGGAAGGACGTTCATTTTGATTACGTTAATCCTACCCCATAGTGAAAGTGGAAGGGTTCTCCAGTGAGAGAGGTCCTGTCGAATGGAACTCCATAGATCAACAAAATTAAGTTTGCGCGTAAGAAAGAGGTCTGAGGTAAGAGAGATACCCAAGTATTTGATGCTTCTGGAGGACCATTTCATGCCGAGGTGAGTAAAGGAGTGACTATAAGTGAGAGTATTGAGGGGATATATTTTGGTTTTATTTAAGTTCAATTTGTAGTTACAATACTTGCCAAAGGTATCAATTACTCTCAGAACTTCCATCAAAGACAAGACGGGATTTGACAGATGCAGGAGAATATAATCGGCATAAACCGAAATCTGTGGAATGATGTTGCCAATAGGTACTCTGGTGACATTAGGAGAGACTTTTATGCGCCTTATTAATGGTTCTAGATAGAGATTGAAAAGGAAAGGAAAGGAGACATAGGACATCCTTGGCATGTACCGGTATAGAGGGGGAAAAGAGAAGAGAGAACACCGTTACAGCGAATTCTAGCCAATGGAAGGGTGTATAGTGCCTGTATCCAACGGACAAATTCTGAGAGAAAACCCATTTTATGCAGTGTTGCCCATAGAAAGGCCCAGTCCACTCTATCAAAGACTTTCTCCGCATCAAGAGAGATTAATGCCATTGACGAGGGAGAAGATTCAGCTGCTTGAAAAATATGTAAGATTTTACGGATGTGATCGAGCGAGGATCTGCCAGCGACAAAGCCTACTTGCTCCGGACTAAGAAGACAGGACCAGACTCTCTTGATTCTGGTGGCTAGGATTTTTGCTAGAATGTTGATGTCACAGTTTAATAATGAGATTGGTCAGTAGCTGGCTGGACAGGAAGGGGGTTTGTCTGGCTTGAGGAGAAGAACAATGGTGGCTTCAAGGAGGGTAGGGTCTAGGACCTTTCCAGATAGGATGTAGCGAAATAGCTGAAGAAGAATGGGGGCCAGATCTTTGATGAAGCATTTATAAAAATTGGATGGAAACCCATCAGGACCTGGGGCTTTGTCCAGCACTATCGAACTGATGGCATCTTCTACTTCTTGTTGGGATATAGGGGTAGATAAGAAGGTTTGATGAGAAACTGGTAAAGTAGGTAGCATTGCGGAGTTTATGTATGCTGTCAGGTCTTCGTTCCTTGGAGGAGATATACGAGGGCCATAAAGAGAAGAATAAAATTGTTCGAAGATAGTGACTATCTCTCTGGGGTGGGTTTTGACTATACCATCAGGAGTGTTGATCGCCGGTATGTTCCTGGAGGTTTCCAGCTTCCTAAGGTGTAGTGCCAGTAAATGATCTGCCTTTTCTCCATGCTCTATATAATGTGCTTTAGTTCTTAAGATGGCCAGTTCCGCCTTTTCCTGTAAAAGGGAGAAATATTTGTTCTGTAAAGAGAGGAGGGATTGTAGAGAGTCAGGGGAAGTGGATGAGGAGAGGGATTGTTTGGATCTGTGCTAACAAGGAGAGAGCCTCTGCTTCCCTTCGTCACTTTCGTGTAGAGGAAAGCAGTATGAATTCTCCTCTAAGGTAGCACTTCAGAGCACACCATACATGATCAAATCGTGGGACAGAGTTGTGGTTGTTGTCTACAAAAGTTTGGATGAGAGCAGGGATTCTGGACAGTACATATTCATCTTTGAGGAGGTGGGTGTTCAGCCTCCAGGACAAGTCTCTCTGAAAGGTAGTGTCTACAGCCAGTGACACGCAGGCTGTTTTGTGGTCAGATATGACTATGGGTTCTATTACGGCAGCACAGACCGTGAAGCAAAGTACGGCTGATCAGGATATAGTCTAAGAGGGATGAGGAATCGTGGACTGTCGAATAAAAGGAAAAGGTACGGGATAAAGGGTTCAGTATCCTCCAAGGGTCACATAACCCTAATAAGTCTGAGAATTCTTGCAGAGCTCTTTGGGTAGCTGATGGGGGTTGGAGGGGGCTGTTGGATCTATCTAGGTTCTGATGAGGGGGGAGATTCCAGTCCCCACCCAATATAATGGGAAAAGTCAAATAGGGGGACAATTTGTTGATTAGTTCTGCAAAGAAAGCAGGGCCCCCACTGGGCCGTATATGCTACCTAGCACTAGTTCCATGTGGCCTATCCTTCCCTTTATTAGAACGAATCTCCCCAGCGGATCTACTATTGACTGTTCCGCCTGCAGAGGTATTGAACGATTTACCAGATTAGCCACCCCCCTACTGGCAGTTGATATTCCGGAAGCAAATACTTGGCCAATATCCTGACGTCGGAGGCTAGTAGCTTCCAAGGGGAGGAGATGGGTTTCCTGTAGGAATGGGACATGAGCATGTTGAAGTACAATATGCTTAAGAATTTTATATTTTTTCAGACATTTCCGGGCACCCCGAACGTTCCATGTAAGAAATTTAGTCAGTACACTTGCCATATGTACAAAAAAAGGCTGTAAATCTGCTCTGATCATAGATACCTCGCAGCCCACCCACCACCCTGCCCCTAACATATAACACAGTGTTTGTACGTAAGAGAAAAAAAACAATGATCCAACTGTACAAAATCTACCCTACTTCCCTCCCAAGCCCCCCAAACAACAAAAACGTACAGTCTCAGCATGCAGCATAAAACTAGAATATCAAGGTGATATTTGTGTAGTACTGAGCCCAAAGGTAGTTGGTCTAACATACTGAGAAAAAACCTGCCTGTATATGTACTGAAACCATGAAACATATGCTATTCCAACAGTGGATACCCCTCCCCTCCTGTATTCCAATAAAACTATATACACATAACCCCACAAGTAGAAATGTTCTCTGATCCTGGCAAACTGAATTCCTTATGGCCCTGAGAGTCTTCAGCTCCACATAACCAATGGAGAGATAGTGAAAGGTTTGAGAAATAGCGCCTAGCAGTGTATAAGAAACATAACACCAAATCAGGAGCCTATGGACTGTCAGGACCAACCCCCCAACGATCGAGTACTTGAGGCTGACTAGCTTAGCCATTGAGAATCTACCCTCCCGCTCCCTACCCCCCACCTGCCATCAACCAGGACCTGTAAGACACAATCAGACCTCGCGCACCACAGTGAAAAAAGCAATTAAAAGTTCAGCTCCCTACCTAGGCCCAGGCAAAGCAACCAAAGGAGGTAATCCAATCGGGTCCCCCGTAAACAGAAAGGAGGAAATGCACGGTGCTGCCATTGGGGATCAAAGCAAAGGACACCAAGAAAGAGGGGTGTTCAGGAGATTAGAGGAAATCTGAAAGGTGAAAGAAGAGGGAAGCCTGAACATATTATCCTCCTGACAATCGAGACCCAGTCAGGGAGCCGAGAGCTTGAAAGTGCGACGGAGGCAGCAATATTAAACTGAAATCTTAACAATAACATATTAATAATTGCTACAGTGGCTTTAAAGCTCCCTTTTGTATCGTTACACAAATGGGTTAGTCCACTAGGGTGCCTAATTCAGGGCGGACTGGTGGTACTGGAATAACATGTCCTCTGGAAACCCGAGCTAGGATAATTAGGACCATCTATTACCGAACTATGGCAGCCAGTCCCTCCTCGGGTTGAACAGTGAGGCCTAAACACCAGCCAGGGGATCCAATGCTCTGAAGGGCGCTTTCCATTGCGTTTGAACTAGCGATTTGGCAATATTCTTGCTGCAATAGACCATGCAACAACATCCAGGTAAACTTTAATTATTGCCTACTCAGGTGAAAGTTGGTAATCCGTTATTCGGACTAGGTTCAGGGGATTTTGAACAGGGATGGCATTTTCACACTTCCTTTTGAGCTTGGGAGAGTGAGTTAAAGGATGACCAGGTCCCATCCAACAGCACTTGCAGATGAGCCGGGCAGGCCGTGTGGAATCGGACACCTGCAGTGATTAGCTTACATACAATTGGATGAAAAGAAGCCCTTTTCTGTCTGGTCTCTAGAGGCAAATCTTGGGTGATATGTAACTTGTTATTTTCCCACAAAATGGTTTGCAGCTCTCTGGACTTAAACAGAACATGCTGCCGCTCGAGGTAATTCAGTAGTTGCACAATTATTGGTCTGTGGGGGATGGATCTGGAGGTTTGGGTCGCAAAGATCGGTGCGCTCTCTCAATTAGATAGGTGGGATTGTGAGGAGACGGACCAGCGACCTTGGTGAGCAGCTTCTGGATAAAGGTTATCGGAGAGGAACCTTCTTCGCCTTCAGGTAGACCAAAAATTAAAATATTATTCCTCCTGCTTCTTCCCTCCAAGTCTTCGGTTTTCAGTTGTAACTTAGCAATTTGTTGCTTGAGTTTAGTGATCTCCGGCTCAGAGCTGTCTCTCCATGTTTCGAGGGAGTTAGTATGGGCTTCGGTGTCCGATATTCTGGTTTTTAAGTCCCCCAACTCGCTTTTAACCGACTTCAAATCGGATGCAATATCCTGCAGAGTTTCTTTGAATGGCAGTAATTCTAAAAGGAATCGTTCCTCTGTTAATGGCAATGATGTTGGAGGGAGGTTTAATTGTTTGGCAGAAGTTTGCTGATGTTGTTTCGATTTCTTGGGTTGCTTTTCTGGCGACATCGGTGGAGTATGCCTAGGCAAGGCCGAACGCGTTTTGCTTCCATCGCGGCACCAAAAGGGCCGATTGTGATACAAAAAGTTCGGAATCCTCTTTAATATGTTGTGTATAGAATACATAATGCTGTGGTCGGCCGTAAACCTTTGAAATGCTATGGATCAAGGCTGATTACAAGGGAGGCGAGCAGGAGCTTCCAGGTAGAGCAGCTAGCAGGTCAAGCACATCACGTGATCTCACCCGGAACAGATTTTCTGCCACTTCCTGGTGTAGTTCCCATTCATGAGCTAGAGCCAAGGAACAGCTGAGGCTGCCCACCAGGATGTTGTGCACTCCTGGAACGTGTATGGCTGTGAGATGTAGGCCGTGTTGGACTGCCCAGTAACAGACCCGCACCGCTTACCTGCACAGGGGATATGATCGGGTGCTTCCTTGCTTGTTGATGTACCAGACCACAGACATGTTGTCGGTCTGTATCAACAGTGTTCCCGCTGTCAGAAGGGGCTAGAAGCCTGAAGGGCATACAGGACCATCCTCATCTCCAGAATGTTTATGTGAAGCGAGGATTCTAACTGGGACCATTTTTCCTGAGTTTGGTGGTCTCCCAGGTGAGCTCCCCAACCCAGACCTGACGCATCTGTAGTCAGGGTCCAAGAGGGCGGGGAGGGTCTGAACGGTGTCCCCCGAGACATGTTCAGAAGGTCATACCACCACAAGAGGTCCTTCTTGAGTGCACTGCACACCAGAATAGGATGATCCAGGTCGTCTGTACCCTGATCCCACTGGACTCGTAAGGTCCATTGGGTGACTCTCGTGCAGCCTGGCCAGAGGTACAGTCAGAATGGCCGTGGCCATCAAGCTGAGGAAGCATAAAAACACCCTGGCTGGGGCACAGCTGGAGGAGGCTACCAGTTTGGCCTGCTCCTGCAAAGTATCTACTCTGTCTGCCGGGAGGAAGGCCCTGCTCTGGACAGTGTCCAGTACCGCCCCAATGTATTGGAAGCACTGAGATAGGACCAGAGATAACTTGGAGTAATTGATAGTAATACCCAGTCATGCAAAGAGGTCCAGGGTGGAGGACAGGGAGTCCTCCAGGCTGCTCCTAGATGGAGCTGCTATGAGCCAATCATCCAGGTACATGAACACATAAATTTCCTGATGATGAAGAGCTGCTGCCACCACTGCTAGGCACTTGGTGAAGACTCTGGGTACCAAAGAAAGGCCAAAGGGGAGGGCTTTGAACTAGAAGTGCTCCCCTTGGAAGGAAAACCACAGGAAGCAGCGGTGGCTCGGGAAAACCGGTATATATGCAGGTACGCGTCCTGCATATCCAGTGCACAGAGCCAATGGTCTGTCTGAAGCAGGGGCAGGAGTACCTGGAGTATCAGCATGTGGAACCTTTTGTATTCTACATAAAGGTTCAGCTGGCTGAGGTCTAAGATGGGCCTGAGGTTGCCCATCTTTTTGAGGATGAGGAAGAAATGGGAGTAATACCCTTTTTCCCTCTACGCCCAGGGAACTGGCTCTATTTTTGGAGTAGAGCCTGCATCTCATCCCTTAGCAGAGCTATGTGGTCTGAGGGATAATGAGATCATCTTGGAGGAGAGTCTGGAGGTTTATCCAGAAACTCGATGGTGTGCCCTTTTGCTATGAGCTGAATGACCCAGGAATCTGACATGATGCCCTGCCACTCTGTTAGGTGGAGGGCAAATCTCCCCCCCCCCCAACTGGCTCCACACTGTTTGGAGGTGGAGTATGAGGAAGGGGTTTGAAGGAGTCAGGAGGTGGAGGAATGGGCAGGGAAGGCACTGCCTTCAGCTTATTGGTTCTTGGGGGCAGGGGAGAGGTAACGGCAGGTCCCAATGTTCTCCTCTTATATTGATGCTTGTTAAACGGCTGCCTGCCTTGATGCTTTTGCTGGTGCCAAAAAGGCTGCTTAAGATTAAAACCCACTTTGTACATGGATGTCACTGATCTCAGGGCCTGCTCACTATCCTGGAGGCCTGTGATGATATCTTTGGTATCGCCCCCGAAGAGGATGGATCCTCGGAAGGGGGCATCCTGTATGGCTGCCTGAGCATCTTGAGAGTCTGGAAATGTGGAGTCAAGCATGGCACCTGAGGCAGACTGCTGTAGCCAAAGAGCAAGCCACGGAAGCTACAGAGTTTTAAGTAGCCCTCAATGCATGCCTACAAGAAGTTTTTGATAGCCTCAAGGCCTTAGTGAGCTCCAACCTAAGGTGTGAGTCCTCCACCTTTTCTAACCTGGCCACGAGTTGAGCCATGGTAGCTTTTTGGTATGAAATCATATGTGCCCCATAGTTTAATGAACGTAAGGCACATGTAGAAGAGGAGTAGATCTTACGGCCGAAATGATCTAACTGCCTTGACTCCTTGTCAGGAGGGGAGTTGCTCATATGTTTAGGTTTGGCAGTCTGGTCATGAGCCGCAGCGATCATGATGGAGTCTGCCTTCTGGTGGGAGCATAGATAAGGAGTGCTCTTCAGTGAATGGTAGGCCCAGTCTGCCTTCTTAGGGACAGCCAGGATGGAGTGAATCATCTGCCAGATAGTGGAGGTGAGATCCTCATGTGGCTCTGTCCACGGGGGGATCAGTATGGGTGATGTCTCAGCTAAGTCCAAGTGTTCTGCAAGGCGCTTGTGTTTCGGGTCCTGTTCCTCTGCATTTCAAACACTGGCTTTCTGGAGGATGTGGAGGAATTCTGTGAAGGAAGGGTCTTTGGGAGGAGACTTGAGAGACTCCTTACTCTTGGACAGGATTTCCGAAAGGTTTTCAGATGATGAGTCAAAGGAATCAACCTCCTAGTCCGAGGAGTCTCCCTTCTCAGAGGTCTTCATCTCAGTCAGAGGGACTACTGGAATATTGCCCCCAGAAATGTGTGCCTTGGAATGGCCTGACCTATGAGAACCCACGGGTGACAAAGAGCATGGGGTAGGGGTCGCCACCGGGGCCAGCAGTCTCTTATCCAAATCTGCCACCAACTTGGATCTGGCCTCCTGCCACCAGGTCTGGAACATGGCCTGGCAGTCTGGCTGAGGTGGAGGCTTGAAGTATTGGTAACCTGCCCCTGGATAATGGGGGGGGGGAGGTAACTTGGAGCCTGGAAAGTGGCCCCAAAGCCCGGCATCTGATATCCATGATAGAAACCACAGGAAAAAGGAGTCAAAATCAGGCCTGACATTGGGTAGCCTGACTTCGGCAGACCTGGGTAATGAGCCATGGGCAGACTGTGGTAAATACCCTTGATGGTCCAAGGGGATCCCTGTGGGCCTCAAAGGAGGTGGAACAGAGGGACCTGGTAAGTTATCTGGTGCCAGGAGTTCTGGCATCAGGATAGTTGGCATCGGAGATGTCACAGGAAAGCCTGGCGTCTGATTCTCAGGTATCAGAAAGGATGGCGTTAGACCTAGGGAGCCTGACGGAGGCTCCGACGGGAGTTGGACCAATGGACCAGACATCAGAGGCTCAGAGCCTGATGTAGGGATCCCTAGCGTCAGGGCTGAGGAAGTTCCTGATGGGGTAGGAAGGTCCCTAGGAGATGGTGGAGGAAGTGACTCCAACATGACAGCCCCGGAGGAATATCTGCTGGTGTCTGGAGGGTTACCAGTGCTGGAGTGGGTTAGGAAAGGACCACTTCCAGGTGGCCCACTTCCCCCTCCGTCCTGGGTAAAGGGTCAGAAACAGGAGGTTCCACTGGTAAAGGTGGAGGGGAAAACTCCCTGACTGGGGAAACCTGCTGGGAGGGCTGGCCTTGGAAGGACAGCGAGCTTAGCTGGGCATCGGTTGTGTCGGCATCAGCTCCCGACGGGCGAGCTTTGACCAGGCTGATGCTAGAGTCGCTTGTGTCCAACTTATCAAGTCAATGGAGGATGATCCGGGTGGGTGGGGGAAGATCCCCCGACTGGCTTATTGGCTGATGTTGGGCAGGTTCCCTCCTGGCGGGAACCCGACTTATCGACAACCGGGCATGCTCCTGAAGAACCGGAGTCCGACATACCGATATTGACTGGGTGTCTGCCGGAGGTCCCGGTGGGTGACTTACAGTCACAGATTCGGTGTTGGAGCCCATCTTGATGAGT
This sequence comes from Neoceratodus forsteri, assembly GCA_016271365.2. NCBI lineage: Eukaryota > Metazoa > Chordata > Ceratodontiformes > Ceratodontidae > Neoceratodus > Neoceratodus forsteri. Next base: position 1,614,259,518 of record CM057453.1, read on the forward strand.
TTAAGAGAGGCAGAGGAACCAGAGGAACTGGACGACGAGGCCTGGACAGTCACCAGGGGAGGCGCCCAAGGCGCGGTCTTGTCTGCAGGGCTAAGTCCTGCGACCTTACTGGTAGAGGGCCTGTGGCAGAGTTCGGCTACAACCCCTGATTCTGGACTAAGGGATACTATTCTATCTCCTTTTTTTCCCCATCCCTTGTAAAACTTCTGTTGTGCAACAGTACCCTTAATGCTATACTTTTTACCCTGTTTCACTACCCTAGAAAGGCCATCTAGTGTAGTACTTTCCTATCTGCTGTATTTCTCTGCTGTTCCTTTCAACTTTGCTTATTCACATTTCCATCCATTGAGTCCTCCTTAATAGAAATATGTACAAACACCTTGAAAGGTGTATAAAGAACAGTTGCAACTGATAAAAAAGTAAATGATGCTTACAGGGCATAAACTAAATAAAAATAAGGTTATGGGAGTCCCCTAAGAAAGCTGGGACTAACAAACAGCATAGGCATAGAAAACTTGCAGTTATGTGAGAATCCTTAAAGATATTTTCCTTTATGGGCTACATTGGACTACACAGGGATAATGTGCCCTGTATTATGCAATTCATTGGTATAATCATTATTTGAGCTTGTTATCATTATACATGCACATGGATAGGTATATATATATATATATATATATATATATATATATATATAACCCCAGTCCTGTAGCAGTATAACTATACCCCCTTTCCTAGCCGATGAGCGGCTGATATTGTTCTAAATAATGTACTTCCTGTTTTTAAATTCCCTCAAATGTGTGAAGAAAAGAAAGAAAGAAAGACTCCTTGGAGTCAAGTGTACTCTTGGAGTAAAAGGGAGAATATGTGTCCGATAGTTCCTGGTCTATGGAGGCAAGCAGTGGTCTGATGCTAGAAAAGCCCTCCTAATACCAGGCATAATAAGGAATGTCTCAGGGCGAGGTGGCAATTGTCAATTGCAGCTGCTCGCCCGTGAAACATAAAAAGGAAAGTGGTTTTCTCTCCGTGCACATGGCTAGTGAACCAAGTAGGAGAGAGATTGTGTTTAGTAGGTTCTCTCTCCTTACATTAGTAAAAATATAATATGCCCTGAGTATGTGTAAAGGCGCATGATGTGCTGCAGGTAAAAACTCCCGAGTGGAAGTGTAAAAAGAAAAGCACAAGTCGCACTTGTAAGCAAAACTGATGGTGTCCCATGTTAGACAGAAGAGAGAGAAAAGGGAACAAAGTGGAACTAGGAGCGTACTCGGTCCTTGAGCTCTCTCTCTCTCTCTCTCTTTGTGAGTTGGCAGCCGCCCGCCCAAGAAGGAGGGATAAATTAGAAGTTTTAGGTTTTCTTTGCTCGGTTCACACTGCTAGTGAACTGAGCAGATAAAGGAGAAAAGGTGCTTTGCCTTTTTATAAAAAAGGAGACCATGGAATAAAAAGGAGCAAGTTATCTCCTTTTCAGTTGGGACTGCTCTGATGCAGCAGAGAAGGGAGCAAGTGGTTGAATCCTTGGTTAATTTCAGCCACTGCTCCTAGCATGCCTCTGCGGAAGAGACAAAATGAAATAACACAAGGCCTTTCCAGAATGCTGCCAAATGTCAAAGCAAAGCAGCATGATAATTCTTGTGCAAACTGCTGCTCTGCTATTACTGGAAATGACAGAAATTAAAGAGACAGGACCATATCTTTGAAGCAGTATGCAGTTTTTTTTGTATTATTCTTTTCTCCACAGCTTGCTGCCATGTTAGCCTCTCCTTCGGGTGAGCCAAGGCTTCTACTAACCCAAACTGTCCCCCAGGCCTCCACTCTCAAATGACAGCCACCTCAGGGTAACCTGGCGTAACCCTTCGCTGGGTGGGTCCCCCTCCTCTGAGGGGGAAGACACCAGCTAGGGGACTGCAGACCAGTGCAATGTCTTGGCCCTGGGGTACTGCTGAGGTGGAAGGCTTCAGGGGCACTGACGGCCTCGGAGAGCTGGGAAGCCATCATCTGACATAATGTGGAGTGTTTTTACATTTTTCTAGTGTGTACGTCCCTCCTGCGCCATCATGCAGTGCTCCTGGTCTCCACCAGAGACCGCTGCCGACCGATGTCTCCCTAACCCACCCCCAGGAGAGGAGAGCAATCCCTATGGCTGCTCAATCCTCTCCCGCCCCTGCCAACCCCTGGTGTCCCGAGGTCTGTTCCCGAACCTGGGTGGCGGCGTGGGGTCAAGGTGCCCAAGGCTCAACCCTCTACACCACCGGGCCAGCCAGTATGCTGTTTAAAGTGTGGCAACCCTCAGAATAAAATAGAGAGGGTTGCAAAAGAAACTAGTTAAAGTAAAGAGACAAAAAGTCTCTAAAAGATGTTACTTCATGTCCCCTGCTACCCAGAGCCCAGTTAGGCATTTAAAGGGTTCCACTTTACAGGTGTTGGAGCTCATTATAAGACCCTTTGTTTTTCTTTGTTATAATGAGATACCAAAAGACAATGGTTACCACTAGTACTATAGAAAAAAAAACTAGGGTTTTAAAAGGGGTTTAAAAGAAAGCCCAAACCTTGTTTTCTTCTGTTTTATAGTATGGGGATGCCATACAAACTTTTAGTGAACTCTAAAGATTAAAAGGTAGAGGCTGCCGTTAACCAAGTAACACAACAGCCAGGTACAAAAATAAACAGAACCTTCTTGCTTACCTGGCTTCCAGTAAATGAGTCAGCATCCTACTTAGGGGAGCAGCACCCTCTGCAGTCCCCTCTATATACAAAGCTCCCTGTCACTCAAAGGTGATTAAGGAGGGAGCCAGTGTATAGTGGTGTATAATTAAGCATGCTTTAGGGTATTGTGGCCCTTTCTTACCCGACTTATATATGATTTTTCATGCAAACAATAGGGAAAATTATGATAAAATGTATGGTGGGTCACCATGTGAAGTATAGATTAACCAAGATAGTTTTTCTTTTGTAAATGAGTTAAGGAGCTAGTCAGGTGACCCTACCAAAGAGTATAGAAGCTCTCCTCTGAGCACATTAGTCAGTTGAGCCTTGAGTGAGGACCTGTCAGCATCTGGGCCAGACTTTGGTCTGATGGGAAGCATGATGTGAGGTGGACCTAGAAGGCACTAGGGATCCACTCAGTGTGACGTAGACAGCCAGTTCTGAGTACTGTATCATTTTTTTAATATAAAATGTTTTACTGACTGTCTCTGCTGAAAAATCTAATGTTCTATGAGTGACCTCACCCCCCAGATTTCAGCTGAAAGATGCAAGCCTGAGAAAATGCTGACACAGCATGTGAGTTCACACACACTCAGCTTTTAGAGACAATGTGTTACATGTAAGGCTTTAATCAAGGATCCTGTTTGTCTGAATTTATTACAGCTGTAGCTGCTATATCATATCCATTTTATGATGGAGAGGAACCTAGGTTGTTACACAGAGGTGCAAGGTTGTAAATGCTCCTGTGAAACCTGTGTGAGGGAAGATGCAGCATGGATCAAAGAGATGTCATTTGAAACATATGAGTCATGCTAAGGATTGCAAAACTGATACTTTGAAAAGACTACTGTTTTTTTTATTAGATATATTTATATATATATATATCTGATAGAGGAGGAACTAGCTGACCTCACACAAAAATGGGTGGGCCAATACAGTTGTTTAAGGAATACTCTGTTTTACTTACACACATTTTCACCTAGACTCTGACAACGAACCATCTTTGGAGCACTTTAAGCAAGTATTTTGAGATTAAGTACTGAAGTAGGAATTTGCACTGTTTAAACCTTGTTCTTTTAAAAGATTTGTATGGCTTGTGACATAACAGTTCTGTATTTTGTGTTTTACATAATTTTAACTATTTTTAGTAAAATTCTTTTTAGAACTTACTTGGTCTGTCTTTGACTGCTTTTTAGTTGTAAGAAAAGTATATGGTTATTGCAGAATACTGAACATAAGCTTGAATGGTGGAACCAAACTGGAAAGAGAAGCGTTTTAAATCTGAGGTCTTTATTAAAGTTTTAAAGGGTTCATCTCTGTATACCTGGTTAGGTGCCCATAGGCAAAGATATCTGGCCCCCCAAAGACAGATATATCTGAGTCTGTGCATTGGGTATGCTAGCAAGAGGTTAACAGTTTGAATCCCTCCAGAAATTGAGACCAAAGGTTGATCCGGACTCACGAAACAGACAAGAGGGTTACCTTGTACTGTTCACTCTTCACAAGACTGCGCTCAGAGGTTGGCACTTTGGGAGTAGAGAGCCTGACCTGCTGAGTGGGTTTGTGACAGATTGGTTGGCAGCGGTGGCATAATTTTGGTATCACAAGCTTGTATTGTTCTGTGTCAGCTGAGACTGTAAGCTCTCTTGCAAAGAAAGAAAAAAAGGCAAGAGTTTTATTTTAAAAGGAAACAGAACTATATATCACATGGTGTACAGTCAATTTCCTACCCGTTTAATTTTTTTTTCCTAAAGTGCAAGTCAGAGTAGCTGTAGTCAGGGAAGAAGAAGATGGCTTCTGACTACAGCAGGCACACTGTAGATTACTTGAAGCAGTTGTGTGGGGACAGAGGAGTCCCGTTCGAGGTGACAGCCAAAAAGCAGAACCTCATAGAGGCCCTGATGGTAGCAGATACCCAGATCAGCAAGCCACAGACTGTGACCGAAAGGGACCAGACCTCTAGTGTGGCAGGACTAGCGGCCAGTGGTGTGTCCAGTTCCGGTGAAGAGGACAGCAGGGCCACTGTCAATGAAGGGCCACAGCAGCAGGGGAAGGTCACCAGTATCCTGAATCCAGTGGTGCTCAGGCTGCAAATTGAGTTGCGCAGGATGGAACTGGAGGCAGAGCGAGAACAGAAGGAGGCGGACTGTGAGGCAGAGTGACAACAGAGGGAGGCAGACCGTGAGGAGCATGAGCACCAGCGAGCTGCAGAGGAGAAGAGAGAGTGAGAATGCAGAGAGGTAAAGGAGAAGAGAAAGGAGCGCCAGTGGCAACACGAACTGGAGAAGCTACGACTCCGACCAGCAGCACCAGAGCAGGTAAGTGGCTTGGGTTTAACTGGGACTGCAGGACTGGGTTAAAAATTGAACTCCAAATTAATAGCCGAGTTTAAAGAAGGGGAGGACATGGATGCCTTTTTAAATTCTTTTGAAAAAGTTTGTATTCAGGCTAAAATTCCTAGAGAGTCCTGGAGCTTCCAGCTATCCCCGCTACTTACTGGGAAAGCTCAGGATGCATTGGATCAAATGGACAATGAGGACAGTAATAATTACAGCAAACTAAAAGCTGCACTGTTAAAAAAGTTTGAATTAACTGCTGAATTATACAGAGCTAAATTCGTAAGCTGAGGAGAGGTCCTGATATGAGCTACGAGGAGCTGGCCATGAAACAACATCAGTTTTCAAAACGGTGGGAAGGAATTGAGGCAAACTTTGTTGATAAAATTGAAAATGGGATTTTATTAGAACAGTTTTGTTGAAATTACTATTTTTTTCTCCTTCCTGCCTGCCATCCCCGACCCTTCAGGAGCCTCAAGGTAGACATCCCTCTGCCTTTCACCCTGCCCGTATGACCCCGCAGGAACCCCATAGAGCTACGGTTTACCCCCCGAGTGGGGATGGGGCAGAGCCCCTTACCCCAACAATCAACTTCGTGGTCTGGGAGCCATCGGCGGCGAAGGCACATCGAGGGCACATCTCCAGAGGCTCCATCTTCCCGGCGATGGCAGTCATTTTTCCACTTTTCCTCCAACCCCCTACAGCGTAGGACCCCTGATGTCAAGGCGCAGAGCGCCGATGTCACGCTGTATGCCGGCAGCCCTTTCCCTAAACATTGGGGGCTTGCAGTACTCCGAGCCTCCGCTTGGAGTCAGACAAGTGTTCGGGCTATAGCCTTAACCCTCCCCGGAGTAGGCAAGCTGTCGTGGGACACTCAAGCCTAACTCCCCCCTGGCTGGCCCACCAGTGACCCGAGTCTGCTTCCAAACCCGGGTCGCCGGCATGGAGTGAGGTGTGGCGTCCAGCGCCTCAACCCTCAGCACCACCGAGCCAGCCATTAGAACAGTTTTATTGGGCTTGCCCAACAGAGCTAATAACCTGGCTAGAGGACCGAGATCCAAAAACAGTGCAAGAGGCTGCTGAACTCTCGGACCGCTATACCAAGAACAGACCTGCTCTGAGAGTGAATGGGGTGGGCGTGGCAGCGCAGAAAGGGAAAAATGCGCCTTCAGGGCAGCTAAAAACCCTCACTGCTTCAATTGAAACCTGTTAGCCCCAGGTTTCAGAGAAAAGATTTCTCTGAAGTAAGAAATGCATGTTGGCTGTGTAAAGAAACTGGACATGTTGCCAGACAGTGTCCCAAAAAAGGTGAGCCATAATACACAACAGGGTGCTAGAAAATAAGTAGGTTGTGTGTCCCTGGAAGCATGCCAGTGAACATGAGGGAACACATGCACCCAGTCATGGTAAATGGTGTGCAGACGCAAGGGTTAAGGGACACAGGGGCATCCCTGACGTTAGTAAAGGGGGATCTAGTACAGCCTGGTCAGCTTATACCCAATAAATATGTCACTGTACAGGACTTTTCGGGTGAAAATAAAACATTACCACTCGCTAGTGTTCTCTTAGACTGGGGAGAAACAGGGGGAACTGTGCAACAGGTGGCTATAGCCAAAACATTAGCAGTGGATGTGATCCTGGGTAACAATCTCCAACAAGGGATGGTATTTGCAGTTACCTGTAGCCAAACGGCAAGGGAAAATTGTAGTTCCCTGAACCACACAGAAGCCAGTGTGGGAACCACTGAGAGGCTGGTTCCCAAGCCTGTGTCTCCAGATGGGGAGACTGATAAAAAGGGGGTAGAAATTTCCCCGGTAAGCAGTAACCACACAGCTACAGAGGGTTACTCCGAAGAGGGAGGGGTGACCCCTTGTCAGAGGGTTGGGACTGACAGTGATCCTGAGGGCCCTGATGCTAGTGCTAGGGACCCTAGTTTAGCAACTGAAGGGGACCTGTCCCATGCCTTGGGAATGTGTGAGGGGTTCGCAGCTGCTCAGACGGGTGACCCTAATTTAGAGAAGCTGAGGGCTTGGGCAGACTCGGATAGTGCACAGGGAGGTGACGGCCGACATAGGGTTTATTGGGAAAATGGACTCATGTATACTTGGGCAGTACAGACAGAGGGAGGGATGCTAAGCAGGCAGCTTGTCGTTCCCCGGGGGTATCGTGAACAGTTGCTCAAGACTGCACATGATATTCCCTTGTCTGGTCATCTGGGAATCACATGTATGATGCAGTGGTTGGCCCAGAATTTCTATTGGCCTAACTTCACCCAGCAGGTGAAGGAGTATTGCAGGTCTTGTCATCGGTGCCAAGAAATAGAGAAAGCGGGCAAGAAAACCCAAACAGCCCTGATTCCATTGCCCATAGTGGAGAAGCCATTCCAGAGGGTGGGAATGGATATTGTGGGGCCTTTAAATATCCCCAGCTCCTCAGGGAAGAGATTCATCCTGACTGTGGTGGATTATGCTACCTGGTACCCAGAGGCAGTCGCCCTAACCTCACTGAGGATGGACAAAGTGGCAGATGCCTTACTTGGGATTTTCTCCTGTGTTGGGTTTCCGCAGGAGGTAATCACCGATTGAGGGGGTTCCTTCATGTCGGACCTGATGAAATGTTTATGGGAGAAGTGTGGGGTGGTGCAGAGATGCACGACACCATATCACCCACAAGTCAATGGACCTGTGGAACTACTCAATGGTACCCTAAAATCAATGCTCCGGGCATTTGTTGAACAGCATGGGAGGGACTGGGAGAAATACCTTCCCCACCTGTTATTTGCATACAGGGAGGTGCCCCAAGAGTCGACAGAATTTTCCCCCTTTGAACTCTTATATGGATGCGAGGTACGTGGGCCCCTAGACTTGATCCGGGAGGACTGGGAAGGCAAGCACGCCACCCAGGGAACTCTCATTGTGGATTATGTCCTTAGGTTTAGGGAAAGGCTGAAGGAGTTTATGGGGACAGTCCAGAGCAACCTGGCAGCTGCCCAACAGAAACAAAAGGTGTGGTACGGCCGCAGAGCCAGAGCTCGCTCGTACATGGTGGGTCAGGAAGTCATGGTCCTTATTCTGGTCTGGAAAGACAAGCTGCAAGCTGAGTGGACAGGACCATACAAAGTGGTTAGGAAGGTAAATGACATGAACTACATTGTGGAGTTACCTGACAAAAGACAAACTGAAAGGATCTACCATGTCAACATGATGAAGCCATATGCAAATAGGGCTGACATGGTGTTTGCAGTGTGTAGTCATGGGGAGGGGACGGACGAAGGAGCCCCCCTTTTGGATTTGCTGGAATAAAGTAAGCGGGAGTCCTCCGTGGAGGCAGTAAAAGTGTCTCCCCAGCTGGCCCCAGACCAGGTCCAGAAAGTAAGGGAGGTTTTAGCAGACTTTGCCCCCTTGTTTAGCGCCAAGCCTGGACTAACCCCCTTAACGACACTCAAGGTGGAGACAGGGACACAGACGCCCATACGGCGAACAGCATATCGGGTTCATAGGTCAGGGTCACAGGATAATCCATCTTCTCCTGGTTGTGGGAGACGTTACTTTAACTCTTAATGTTATCGCATTTTACAACGTTAATCTTTATTGAAATAAATTTAAAACAATGTCTTTGATAATTGCATCGTAGCATCAGCACATACAGAACTGTGTTACACTTGTAGCTGAAAGTTGTGTGCTACACCCCTTAAATAGTCAGTGTAATGTGAGTTCCCATATGTAGCAACAACAGCAGCTATTCTTTTGGATGTATCTCTATACTTTTTACGTGGTGCAGGAGGGTCCATTCCGGAAAGGTACTGTTCAACTTTTAGCTCATTGCTGTTCTGTTCAATGTTCAGTGCCTTAATTAATTTCCATATAGTTGGATGACTTGCACCAAGTAGGCTGTTGAACCCTCTGTGCCATCCCTCAACAGCGTTTATTGTTCTTGGCAACCCTTCCCTCACAGCATTATAGCAATTCCAGAAATCAATAGCAAATAGTGGTCTAACGACGACCACGACGACCAACTGGCCTCCCAATCCACATGTCCTCAAAATAGTCAATCAGCAGGGCCAGTTGGTCATCATTTGTGATGTAAAACTCACTGTTTCTCAGATGTTCGAATGCCTGTATAACATCTGAAGGTGGCACATAGGCTAAAGCAGGTAGCATCCTTATTTGTAGAGCGTAGTCTGTGTCAAGGGTATAGTTTTTAACTAGGTGACTATGCTCTTGAACCTTGTGCCAGACCACCTGGCAGAGATGAAAAAAAGCATCCTCTTATGACAGCGTTTGGAAATTCAGACATAAATGCCTTTGCAGCAGCAAGCTCAAAGTCTGTCATCATGCTTTGTGGTGCTAAATCTGTGCATAATAATTTTATTTGACATAGAACCCTGGAATAGCTCTGTAAAGTACGTTTTGCCATAAGAACAAACACTGATGGGATTACTGCTGTAAATCGAACACCATGTATTGTGTACAACTGGGAAAATAATACTGGGGTGGCCTTAAATGTTCCATTGGCATACCAGTGCGGTGAGCATTTCATGTACTGCAAATTCTGTTTTGTGGCAAATATAATGAAATGCTCAGCATCATTCGGTCCTGAGTCATACTGCATAAACATTTCCCCCCGATCCGATTTACAGTACTCAGGTGGTATTATTAGCTCACTGAGTGCAGCAGGCTGAGTCGGAGCAACTGAAACAGTCTGATGTGCCCTTTGGGCAGTTCGTTTTAATCTAAAAAAGGAAGGCAACTTGCCACTGATGGAATGGCTAATGCCACTGGTAGCACTGGTGACTACCTATTGAGTAGTCTCTTGGGATGTTGCTGCCTTCTCTTTCATTTGATTCACAACTTGCCTAACAGCTGCATCAGCAGGGTTTGGCACATGATTGTGTTCCTGAATGAATTTTATGATTTTCTCGTTCTCTGTGTGCAACCTTGCAGTACACTTGAATGCATCATATTGGATGCATTTCCAATATTCCTTTTGTCCGTACTTTCTCTCCTTGCGGTACAGGTATCCTTCGTGACTGAGGAGCGGCTGCCCTCTGGTGCTCAGAATGAAATGCAGCGGCATGATTTCTGTACGTAGGTTGCTGTGCCAAACACAGACTATTTCATTTAAAAAAATTACAATTAATTATGCAGAGACAAGCAAGTGACAGAGCAGGCAATAATAGGTGTGTAACTAATTCATCGTAATTGGATTTTGCTGAGACTTGGCATATAGCTTCAATTTACAGTCTTTGAAGTATTTTATTCAACAGTAGCAAAGACCTGTGTTGGGGTGCGATGGAGGAGAGCTAGAGAAATGTGCTACAGGTTACACCATACAAAACAGACAACAGCAAATGATTTGCTAAGAAAAACAAGTGACAGAGCTGACAGAGCTGACAATAATAAAAGTGATTGTTGTGTACAATTAATTATGCAGAGGCAGGAATTCTAAAGGGTGTGTAACAGATTCATCGTTATTGGATATCGCTGAGACTTGCCATATAGATTCAGGGTCATCGTGCTGAGATACAGTAACGCTGATAAATCAATACGGCAAAATTAATCGCGCTGTATTGCAAGCGCTGTGTTGAGCGCGCTGAATTTTGTGCTCGCAAATGACATGGAACCGTCAGAGGCTGTCCAAAAGGACATTAGGAGGGAAGTGGAGGAGATGCTGGATTTATGGGTAATCCAGAGATCCCACAGCCCCTGAGCCTCACCTGTAGTCCTTGTACCTAAGCCAGATGGATCTATTCATTTCTGTGTGGACTATCGTGGACTGAATGCAGTCACGAAGTCAGACGCCCGCCCGATGCCCCAGATGGATGAACTCCTGGACAAGTTGGGAGGGGCGACCTACCTTACGACTGTTGACCTGACCAAGGGGTATTGGCAGGTAGAACTGACAGACAGAGCTAGGGAGAGGTTGGCCTTCATCACTCCAATAGTCTTATTTGAGTTTAAAGTAATGCCTTCCGGAACGAAGAACGCCTCGGCCACTTTCCAAAGGTTGGTGAACCAGGTGTTAAATAGTGCTGAGGAGTATGCCATGGCATACCTGGATGACATTGCCATCTTTAGTACCAGCTGGGAGGAACACCTATCCCACCTTAGGGAAGTTATGGGCAGGATACAGAGGGCCGGGCTCACTGTCAAAGCTGAGAAGTGCCAGGTGGCCATGGAAGAAGTGGCATACCTCGGGCATGTGGTAGGCCAGGGACAACTCCGTCCTAACCAAATAAAGATAGCGGTGATCCAGGTGTGGCCCAGACCAGAAACCCAGAAGTAGGTCAGGAGCTTTCTAGGGACATCAGGGTACTACAGGAAATTTGTACCCAATTACAGTGCCCTGGCTGCTCCCCTATCTGACCTGACAAAGAAAAAGATGCCAAAGAAAATTACCTGGGGCCCAGCCTGTGAAGAAGCCTTTACCAGACTAAAGGAGGCACTGTGCAGTGCTCCTGTTTTGACAAGCCCTGACTATAGCAAAACCTTTATAATTCAGATGGACGCCTCAGACGTGGGTATTGGGGCAGTACTGAGCCAGACATCCAGCCAAGGGACAGATCACCCAGTTGTGTACCTGAGCAGGAAGCTGCTTCCCAGGGAGCAAGCGTACACCACGGTGGAAAAGGAGTGTCTTGCCATAGTGTGGGCCCCAAAGAAATTAGAGCCATACTTGTATGGGCAGCATTTTGTGGTGCAGACTGACCACAACCCCCTGGTTTGGCTGACGCAGATGGGGAAAAACAATGGCAGATTGCTACGATGGAGTCTTGCTTTACAAGGGTATGATCTAAAAATTGTACATAGGGCTGGAGCGAAGAACCAGAACTCAGATGGGCTGTCTGGGGTCTATGAGGAGTAAACTGATTTGGGAAGCTCATCCCACATAGGGGGATAGAACCCCCAAATTCAGACTAGGTGGGGAGGAGTGTGACGTAGACAGCCAGTTCTGAGTGCTGTATGATTTTTTTAATATAAAATGTATTACTGACTGTCTCTGCTGAAAAATCTAATGCTTTAGGAGTGACCTCACCCCCCCCCCCCAGATTTCAGCTGAAAGATGCAGCCTGAGAAAATACTGACACAGGATGTGAGTTCACACACTCAGCTTTTAGAGACAACGTGTTACATGTAAGGCTTTAATCAAGGTTCTTGTTTGTCTGAGTTTATTACAGCCGTAGTTGCTATATCATATCCATTTTATGACGTTGGAGAGGAACTTAGGTTGTCACACAGGGATGCAAGGTTGTAAATGCTCCTGTGAAGCCTGTGTGAGGGAGGATGCAGCATGGATCAAAGAGATGTCATTTGAAACATGAGTCATGCTGAGGATTGCAAAACTGAAACTTTGAAAAGACTACTGTTTTTTTTTATTGGATATATTATTTTTATATATATATCTGACAGAAGAGGAGCTAGCTGACCTCACACAAAAATGGGTGGGCCAATACAGTTGTTTAAGGAATACTCTGTTTTACTTACACACATTTTCACCTAGACTCTGACAACGAACCATCTTTGGAGCACTTTAAGCAAGTATTTAGAGACTAAGTACTGAAGTAGGAATTTGCACTGTTTAAACCTTGTTCTTTTAAAAGATTTGTATGTCTTGTGATATAACAGTTATGTATTTTGTGTTTTACATAATTTTAACTATTTTTAATAAAATTCTTTTTAGAACTTACTTGGTCTGTCTTTGACTGCTTTTTAGTTGTAAGAAAAGTATATGGTTATTGCAGAATACTGAACATAAGCTTGCATGGTGGAACCAAACTGGAAAGAAAAGCATTTTAAATCTGAGGTCTTTATTAAAGTTTTAAAGGGTTAATCTCTGTATGCCTGGTTAGGTGCCCATAGGCAAAGATATCTGGCCCTCTGAAGACAGATACATCTTAGCCTGTGCATTGGGTATGCTAGCAAGAGGTTAACAGTTTGAATCCCTCCAGAACTTGAGACCAAAGGTTGATCCGGACTCACAAAATAGACAAGAGGGTTACCTTGTACTGTTCACTGTTCATAAGACTGCGCTTGGAGGTTGGCACTTTGGGAGTAGAGGGTCTGACCTGCTGAGTGGGTTTGTGACATGCAGTACTTTGGATGTAAGAGTACGTATGCTCCACTTATTGCACCCACGCTTTTAGCGGGCAGCTGCTTTGAACGGGCAATTTCTCAAAATCATTTTCCATCTCCATAGGCTTATTTAGTATTACTGCCATTTATAACGATTATCGGGCACCTGCTACAATGGGCAGTTTTTACGGTGATGTGGCACTTTTTGTACGGAGTCGAACACTTTGCTAACTGCCCGCCATCCTCCTGCTGTGGTACTGGATTGCCCCTATTCCAATTAGCATAGTTAATTAAGCAATAAGGCATGACAAGGTGTGTGTTATCGTGTGATAACTTCACTTCTGGGGTGGATTGAAGCACGAGGCGAAGATGAGTGCTTCCACCACCCTAGGAGTGATGTTATTACACAATAACACACACCTTGGAGTGCCTTATTGCAATCATACAGTGGCTCGATGTTACACAAAATAAAAAAAAAATTAAAATGTTTTTAGTAGATTTTTAGTGAGGCAGTATATCTTTGTTTCTCAAGATAAAAGCGATGGCTAAAGATCATCAGTGACAGTGATGTTATTGTGTAATAACATCACTGTCTCAGGCATACACTGACCAGTCAGAATCCAGAATTCGTTCTTGCCATTGTATAATGGCCAACAATTAGCACCTGCTCCTGTATTTAACCTATCACAGTGTCTCAGTGCTGCTGTGCTGTAATATGGATGGCACAGAAAAATTAGAGCCACTTGTAATCAGGGAAAAGCCAAAACTCATGTTGTTTTCGGGGGGTACACCATCTACTGGTCATGTACCAGGCAAACCGTTGGTCCTGGATGACTTCGGAGATTTTCTACGAATGGTTGCTTGCCTGGGATAGACGTCTGCGGGGGCGCAAAATCGTCCAGACTCTGGACAATTTCTCTGGACGTCCTCAGGTAGCCAGATTGAGAAACATCCATCTAGTGTTTTTTCCTGCAAACACAACCTGCCTCATTCAGCTCCTTGATATGGGCATTATCTATTGCATGAAGCAACACTGTGTGTGAGCAATGAGGGAAAGTCATAAATGAAACTGACTCAAGCCCCGATGTAAGCGCTGCAGAATGTATCAAGAAGATCTCCATTGCTGATGCTGTTCATTTACTAAAACACGCCTGGGATATGGTTCGACAGCAAACCATACAGTGCTGCTTTAGAAAAAGAGGATTTTTTGTGGCAGACTCTGGCAGCACAGCACCCTTACCTGAAGTTGATGATGATGTAGGTGAGGTAGATGTTGTTGCACCCGAGGGGCTCAGTAATGAAGAGTTCCAGGAGATCAGTCTGCTTGGTTCCAATGACCCGCTGCCTGAGGAGCAGGATGACATCAGGGTAGTGATTGGTGTGCTGTGTAGTGGCTCACAGAATGACATCGAAGAGGACCCAGATGACAACACGGAGGAGACCGCAGAGGTTACCGTAACACCAGCAGACATTCGCTCTGTTTTGCTGACACTGCGCTGGGCTATGGAGCAGCACAAAACACTAGAACCAGACTGGGAAACAATGAAAAAGGTCGAGACAACATGGAAACTGTACTGTCAACAGGATACTGTGCAGAAGAGAATTACTGAATATTTCAGCAGCCAAAAGTAGGATCGGTGCTTGCTGTAGCACCATAAGACTTTCCAAATGTCTTTTTAATTTTTGCGACTTCTCATCACTTATTTTCACTTAATAAAGAATGACTGTACTAAACAGTACTGTAGCAATGATCACTGATCTATATAAAGATCGATGCATTTCAATAAAAAAAAAGTAAAACTGTTTGTCATGCAGTGATTACGAACATGGATTAGGAGACACAAAATGTTTTTTTGGGTTGGGATGATATAGTGACCATCCCCTATAATGGGCAAGGTCTTATAGCACAAATGTGCCCGTTATAAGCGGTGGACACTGTACTATTATTCTGTAAAGTCTGATTCTTTTGTTATTTTAGTTTATTATTATGATCTGAGAAATAAAATGATAAATGCTTCTAGCATTTTTTATGCACTTCAGTGAATGGCTTGCCTATTTATTGTATCCTGTCTATCCACACCCTATGACAGGGCCGCTCTCAGTCCTCCAGATGCTCCAGCTCCTGGTGCTTCTCATTCTCTTTCTTTTTCTTCTTAACCTCCGAAGAAGGGGAAGAAACGGAGCCCCTCAGCTTCTGCATTTCTTGCTCTAAAGTGGCCATCCTGGATTTTAAAAGATGGGCTTCTAGGGCCAGCTGCCTGCATTTGCATGTGGCTGGTTGAAGGGCTTGCATTCTGGGCAGGCCTCAATGTCGTGGGCCAGCCCTAGGCAGAAGAGGCAGAGCTTATGGCTGTCCTTATGAGGGATCTGCGAGCCGCACTTCTCACACTTCTTCTTGGTCTTCGGAGGATTGGATGAAGAAGACATAAAAATTCAGAACAACGAACTATAAACCGTAGAATATACTTATCAAAATTGCAATCAACTGGAGCAATGTTCACTGCGAGGTCATTGTGTAGGTTGATGGTGGGAAAGAACTGGAAGGCAGGCATGTGGACCGCCCACGTATATGGTCTCGCTGACGTCAGTCACGTGAAATTGTGTGGGCAGTCCCCCGCCAGTTTGCCATGCGGTCCTGACATTAGAGGGCACAGTCCTACATGTTATGACCTACTGCAGGAACCCTCTTAAAGTAAGATCAAGAAATTCAACATTTAAAAACACAGAGAAAAGAAGAAATGCAACAACTCAAACAGCAGAGGAGAGAAGAGATGCAGCGAGAGGAGCAGTGATGGCTGGATGCCTTGCAAGTTCTCAAAGCTGGAGGATCTGGCATTGCTCCAGCAGAGCAACAAGACACAAAGAACTTAAAATACCTTAAACTTACAAAGTTGTGTCCCTCGGATGATATCGAAGCATACCTGACAACTTTTGAAAGGGTTGCCGCAGCCTGCCAGTGGCCAAGGCAGCAATGGGCAATCAGACTGGTACCTTACCTGACAGGGAACGCCCAACTTCCCTACAGCAATATGGACACTGCACAGTCAGAAAACTATGACCTGGTGAAAAGTGAAATCCTGAAAAGGTATGACATCTCAGGAGAGACCTACAGGTGGAGATTTCGATCTCTGAAGTACAACTCAGTTGACAGTCCTCGAGAAGCCTTCACTTGACTCAGAGAATTCCTGATAAAATGGCTCCAACCAGAGAGCAAAACAGTCCCATAGTTCATTGACACATTTGCAATGGAGCAATTCATCAACATCCTGCCTACAGATGTGCAGCTTTGGGTAAAGGAACATCGACCAGAAAGTGGGGAAAAGGCTGCTTCTTTGGCCGAAGACTACCAAATGGCCAGGCAGATGCCACAGCAGTGAGGTAACAGCCAAGTACCAGTAAGACACTCTTTTTCCCATTTAAACTAATCTGTGCCCAAAGACATTATTTGCTATAACTGTAATAAGCCATGTCATATTGCAAGAAATTGCCATAAGAAGAGTGACACAGGAGCAGATTTGTCCTTAGCAAATTGGGACAAGTACTTAACAGATGTGAAGGTGGGAGATAAGACTGTGAAAGGACTTACAGATTCGGGAAGCAGACAGACTCTAGTACATATTGAGGTGCTAGGAAAACAATGTCCAAAAGGACCAGGTACTGTTTTCATCTGCATCCACGGGGACACTTGATACTATCCCACCAGCCAGGTGACTCTGACTATTAATGGTGTGTCACACCAAATGAAAGTGGGGGTAGTACCTAAGTTACCTGTACCTGTGATTATTGGAAATGACTTTCCAGGATTTACTGAGTTAATCAAAGAGGGAGTAAATCCTGATATTTCAGCAGCTGTGGTGACAATAAATAAATAAAGACAATCTTGAATGATGGGGACTCTTTTCCTTTAGCTGATTTTGATTCGGACTTGTTTGAGCACAGCTCCAATATCCGGAAGTCTAGGAAAAAAAGACGATGCCTGAAGAAATAGTGGCAACAAAAGACTGATGGACATAAGGGGTTAACATATGAAAATGCTGAAACTAAATTGATCACTGATTGTGATTTTCTTTCAGAACAAGCTAATGGTGTTTCTCTCCAGGGTTATTTTAAGCAGTTGGGGGTGAAACCAAAACAGGGTGAATCTATGTTTGAAAAATGTAATGGGCTACTGTACAGAGTCTGGGTTAAACATCAGACACAGGACCAGACAGAACAACTGGTTATACCACAAAAGTATAGATCTGAGTTGTTACAGACAGCACATGATGGTCCTATGGCTGGTCACTCAAGGAAGGATCGCACTCTTGCCAGATTGCTGTACAGATTTTACTGACCTGGAATTCATGAAGATGTTGCTGTCTGTCGCAGTTCTTGTGCTGAGTGTCAGAAAGTAGCCTCAGTGACTAAAAAAGACAACATGCCCCTGGTGCCCCTACCCTTGATAGATGTGCCTTTTGATAGAATTGCAATGGATGTGGTTGGCCCGTTAGACAAAAATAAAAAGGGAATCAATTAATTTTGGTAGTATGTGACTATGTTACTTGATACCCAGAGGCAGTTCCAGTGCATACTGTCACAGCCCCAAAGTGGGCATCCCTAAAGAAATCATTACTGATCAGGGTAGTAACTTTGGTGCTTCATTATTTATTTATTTATTTATTGAAATGTTTCACCAGGAAGGTTACACTGAACAAGAAGCTCGTCTCACAGTATGTCCTGGGGGAAGGGGATTGGGACAAAGAGTAATATAACATGATACATATATAGCAACTAGGTTAACAATATATATACATATATATATATATATATATATGTACGAGCAGAACTGAACAGTTTACAGTCAAACAATGGCTAAAACAACATTTCTAGATTAGTATAAATTTGAGTGACTGACGGGGGTTAGTAGAGATGGACGAGGGGGGTGGAAAGTAGAGGTGAATGAAGTGCTAAGTTGGAGAAAAAAATGAAGGCTACTACTACTATTACTTAAGGAGCTATACAGACTACTAGGTATCACTGCCATAAGAACCTCCCCCTTATCACCCTCAGACAGACGGTCTTGTTGAGCATTTTAATCAAACCCTAAAATGCATGTTAAAAAGGTTTGTAAAAGGGGAAGGGGAAGGGAAAGATTGGGACCACTACTTATCTTACTTGCTTTTTACTGACAGAGAAGTGCCACAGGCATCAGCAGGTTTTTCACCATTTGAGATGCTGTATGGCAGACAACCTAGAGGGCCACTAGATATAATAAAAGAAACATGGGAAGATTACCCCTATCAGAAACAATCTATTACATCTCATGTGTGCCCTGAGAAAGAAGCTTGCAAAATATGTTACAATTGTCCATAATAATCAAGAAGAGGCCCAAAATCAGCAGAAGGTGTATTATGACCATGGGGTAAAAGAAAAAGGTTTTGAGCCAGGTAAACAGGTCTTGCTACTGTTACCCACTACAGAAAATAAAATGTTAATGAAGTGGCAAGAGCCTTATATTTTTCTTAAACGTACTGGCACAGTTAACTATGAGTTTGAGACCCCTGACAGAAAAATCCTACTAAGATGTACCATGCTAACTTCCTCAAGAAATGGGTTGAAAAAACACCAAAAGCTATTTTGCTAATTTTACCAGAAACTAATAAAGAAGATACTGATGTAGTTTATGATAGATTAGAGCAAACTGTAACTGCTGATGCTGTAAAGGTGAATGTTTCCTTGACCTCTGTACAAACTGCAGAAATTCGTAACTTGCTAAAGACATTGAGCAATACTTTTACTACAGTGCCAGGCCGAGCAAAAGGGGTCAAGCATGTAATAGTGACAAGGAATGCTCGCCCTGTTAGACAAAAAACATATAGATTACCAGAGCAGTTAAGAGCAGATGTGGTTAAGGAAATACAAAAAAAATGAAAGAACTGGGTATCATAGAAGAGTTGAGAAGTGCTTGGTCATCACCAATGGTGATTGTAAACAAAAAAGAAGGGGGTGTAAGAATCTGCCTTGATTTTAAGAAACTTAATCAAGTGTCAGAATTTGACAGTTATCCTGTGCCCATAATAGATGATTTGGTGGACAGACTGGGGAGTGCCAAGTATATCAGTACCCTCAATCTCACCAAGGGTTACTGGCAAATCCCACTAGCTAAATAATCCAGAAACAAAACTGCATTTGCCACTCCTATAGTATTCTGTCAGTTCACCGCCATGCTGTTTGGTTTACATGGCACTCCCGCTACATTCCAGCAGTACATGGATGCAATTTTATCTTCTCATACTGGTTATTGTGCTGCATACCTGGATGATGTGGTGGTGTATAGTCCAGACTGGAAAAGCCACCTGGAACACCTATGAGCAGTTATCCAATTGATCAAAAAGGCAGGTCTGACAATTAATCCTACTAAGTGTGCATTGGGCATGCAAGAAACCAAATATTTGGGCTATGTTTTGGGAAATGGAGAAGTCAAGCCAGAGGTTTCCAAGATAGAAGCTATAGCTAACAACCATGTCCCCAAAACCAAGAAACATGCCAGGTAATTTTTAGGGCTGACTGGTTATTATCAGAGATTTGTTCCCAACTTTGCAGAGTTAACTACTCCCCTCACAGAACTCATGAAAAAATGGTACCCAAATAATGTGAAATGGACCCCAGAGCATGACAAAGTTTTTGGGCCATTAAGGCTACATTATGTTCAGCCCCTGTTTTAAGAAGCCCAGACTTTGAAAAACCATTTTTGTTATAAACAGATGCATCACATGTAGGCCTTGGTCCAGTTCTGAGTCAAAATATAGATGGGAAAGAACATCCTATTCTATACATAAGTAGGAAATTGCACCACAGAGAGAAAAGGTACTCCACCATTGAAAATGAATGTGTTGCAGCAAAGTGGGTCATGGAGTCCCTTAAGTTTTACTTACTAGGAGTTGACTTTTTACTTGCAACAGATCACAGTCCTTTCTGTTGGCTTAACCAAATGAAGGATAAAAATTCCAGAATCCCATGGTGGTACCTGGCACTGCAGCCATTTAAATTTAAAGTGATTCACAAATCTGGGAAAGAGAATGTCAGTGCTGATTTTCTGTCTAGATATAGATCTGGAATTGAGAACTCTGAAGGCTGAAAAACAAATGTGTGAGTTGAAACTGCTCTGTTTGATATGCTGCACATGCACTGAACTATAAAGATTATAAGCTACTGTCATGTTAAAGGAGAATTTAAAGAAAGTTTTAGAAACCTGTTTTTGTAAAACAGGTTCCCTCATAAGGAAGGGGTATGTGACAGGGTTGAATACGGCCCTGTACCAGTTGTTCTGGAGAAAGAGTTTAAAAGCAAGGATCTGTTCTATTCTCCCCTTTTCTGTCTCTTCTCTGTCTGGTTGTGCAACCAGATTTTCTTGTGAGACCTAGGACTTGATCACTTCCATGGTCTTGCAATTCTCTGCCTCTCACTATCTCTCTAGCGTCACTTGTTCTGTCTTTTCTTCCCCCTTGCATATCTGCTGGTATAAAAATATATGTGACTCATTATGTGAAAATGTAACTGATACTGGGATCCCTTTGTTTAGAAATGTATATAGTTTCACTGTTGAAATGTATATAATTATACTGTTTAAATGATTGCAAAGCTATTTGGAACTCAAGGGGTTAACCTGAGAAGCTAGTTTGCAAACTCTCTGAGAAGTTGTAAGCAAGAGGTTAGTTCTGGGTCACAATGTACTTTTTGCTGCACTTGTTGAAGCTTACAAGAACACTGTGTGAGAAGCATGCTATTTTCCTAACGAGCTCCTGCACAGACGTATAAAAAGGAGCTGCAATTTCTTGCAAGAGAGAAACACAGAGACTAAGATTGGAAATTGAGAAGAAACCCAGATGGACTTCCTCTGTTTATTCTACCTTTGTAAATAGTTATACTGAACAATTTTATTTCACTGTTATTAATAACTCACTTTTTGTGAATTTTACAACTGCTCCTCGTTTTCCTGTGCTTCCTGACCTGTGCCTCGATGACAGGCCGGCTGGGATTCATGGAAGTGGGTGAGGTGTCTCTGTCCCTGATTCCCCAGTTGGAGAGGTTTCAGGTGGGCAGTAGGTGCCCTGGTCGGGTGGGGCACACCTGAGAGATGCCCTTGGATGCCGGCGATAAAAATAAAGTTAAAAAAAAGATCCTTCTCCTGGGCACTCCCTGCTGACACCCGCTGGGCCATGGCTAGTCCTGCCATTGCCCCAGCCAGTGGGCCCGGCACTAGCATCTTCTCTTCATAAGAATGTACATGTTCAAAGGCCGTAGACCTATTTCAGACCCGCCATCATTATTGCTAATGATGGAAATACAGTTTTCTAGTACCCATATGTTTGTAGAGTCTTTTTTAAAAAAGATCAATATTCCACAGCCTGCGCCACTGCTGACCCCTGTCCCAGCGCCACACTCCAAGCTGATGCCAGGTGGTCCTTTGCTAGGGTACCCTATGCCAGCTCCATCACCGTCATACCCCTACCCAATGCCGTCTTCTCCATACCCATTGGTCTATAATTTTCCACCCCTGGTGAACTACAATGCCCTGTTCTAGGGATGTGAATATGATGTACCTTCCACACTTCTGGCAGTGTTCTTTTCCCTTTAAGGCTTGCTGGAATGTCTTCAAGCTGGCTCCTCCCACCCACCCAGGTGATAACTTCCTTGGCACCACCCCATGAAGTGGGATCTTCCTTTCCACTGGAAGAAAAAGGTTCCCTCCTTACTGCTCTCCACACTGAGTAGGCCCTTTGCATCCAAACCTTTGCAAATCTGCAAAATTCTTCATCTTTAGGCAATTTCTCAAGCTGTAAATGGATGACTCAAAGTCAGCACTGGGATTTAAAAAGTGCGAGTGTGGGCAGAAGATATCCTGGACTGACCCGCATGCCATGTGCGTCTACTGCCTAGGCCTCGAACATGATCCCCAGGCATGTGGCCTTTGTCACACTTTGCATCCTTCAACTTTAGAAGACCGGCACACTCATCTTCTTTTAGGGTGCCCGGATGGATGGGATCCCCCCCATTTGCTCAAAGGATAACCGTCAGGTGGTCTCCATGGCTGTGGGGTCTGCTGAACAACTCGCAGCTTTTGAAGAGGCTGTGGCTCAGGTCATGGAGCATGTCTCTTTGGCTTTGGCCTTTGTGCCACTTTCTTTTGGCACCACCTTCACAGGGGCATTTTGCGATTTGTGCCAGTCCCTTCCTACTTTTGAGCAGGGGCCCCTCTAAGGGCACAAAATCCAAATCTTCGAAGAAGGAAACTGAAAAGAAGTCTTGTCATTGACTGTGGGATTGCAAGTGCTCTTGGGCCTTGGATTCCGGTGCTTCTCTGGAGGTTTTGACTATGGTCGATCCTTCAACCCTGGCTGCTGACTCCACAGTCTCCCTGTTGGGCCAACTTTTCAAGACACCTGTCGACCAACCTGCCGAGATTTTTCTTGACCCAGTCAATACATTGTCACCAGATGAGGCCGATGCCTCCCTCTCTAGGACTCTGGTCCTGCCTGTTACCTCTCAGGGTGGGTCAGACCAGACTGCTAATCCAGTGCATACCCCTTGGGATCCAGTAATCCAAGAGGATCCTTGGCTTTTGCTGGTTCCCTCCGAGACCCATCATCGGCGGCCCTGATGGTCGAGGTCTCTATCCCGAAGCCCTGAGTCGAGCAGCCCAAGTTGGCACTGGCATTCCTGCTTTTGACATTCAGGCAAGCAGCTTTGTAGCTACTTCTCCTCAGATGAGGAGAGGCTCCATCATAAAATGTGTCAGTGATACAAGAAGCTTGTGGCATCAGCTCATGTTTACCAGGGTTAAGCCGTTCACGGCTCCCAGCCCGGTTCTTCTGTGGCTCCCGCCACCTAGGCCTCAGCCTATCCCAGCTCAGCTTGATCCAGATTGGCCTCTTCAGGGCTCTCTGCCCATCCAGGTGGATATGCCTAAGCAGCCAACAGTGGGTCCTCCCAAGGATACCCATACTGCTTCCAGGCTTCCTTGTTGGCTGTCAGTCACCGCGACTCCCGACAGACCCCCGTAGGGTCAGCGGAGACTCTGGCATTCATCCACTTTTCAATGACTCCTCAGAGTCTGAGGGCTCCTCCCTACACTCCCATCTGTTGGACACTGACTTGGGAGCAGATTTGTCCACAGAGCATGGTTCCACTTCTTTTGCAGGCCTGCTTCACTTATTCTCGGAATCTACGGGTCTTCAGACAGAGCCTATCCAGAAATGGGTCAAGAACCCCTTGATTGAGATGTATTTGGTGGTAACCACGCAGCCTTGGTCCCGCATGCACTTGCTCGAAGTCTACAGGTCAGCTGGGAGCCATGGGATGACCTGGTCCAGGGTACCCAACAAGCTATGTAGGAAGCTGGCCATTCAGAGTGCTGCAGTCACTTACCGAAGGCCAAGAAAAGAAGCCACATTGACTTTCTTGGCTGTGTGGTCCTACTTCTTAGACTCCCTGTCAGGAGGCTTATCCACATTGCCGACATTGCCCAAGTGGTGAAAGACTAAGTCGGTGACCAAACCTTCAACAGAAGGATGTTCAGTAAATCCAGACAGTGACCCAGTAGGGACCACATACTTGTGGACCATATCCGCTGCGAAAAGTGAAAATATTTTAGGGCCTACACCAAGCACATAGCTGCAATGAAGGGAACCTGATGCTTCCAGTGGAAAGGAAGATCTGACATCACGGGGCGGTGCCGAGGAGGATGTCACCCGGGTGGATGGGAGGAGCCCGCTTGAAGACCTTCCAGCCATTCTTAAAGGGGAAAGGATTCTGCCAGAGTGTGGATAGTACACCATATCCATGCCCCTAAAGCTATTCAATATACAATAAAGAAATTGGCTTCCCAGGCCAACTATTGCAGACTAAGACAAAACTAGAGCAAAAACTGATTGTGGACGAACAACAGATAATGTTCAAGCAAGTGAATAACCAATAAAACTCTGATTCTAGTAGAACCTTTTCCAGGTTCTGGAAGGGGAGGCAGGTGAGAGACTGAAGTATAGTGAGGGATCCCTCGGAAGAAACAGTATTACTATGGTAAGAAATTTTTCTTCAAACCCCAAGAATCCCTTACTATGCTTAACTTATGCAGACTACAAAGCAGTACCTTGGGAGACTAGGTACAGAACCTTTTAAGGGAAAAGGTTCTGCAAAACAGCAGTGCCAAACCTGTCATCTCTTCTGAACTGAATATCCAGGCAGTAGTACTTTGTAAAGGTGTATACAGTTTTCCAGGTGCTGCTTTACAAATTTCTAACAAGGGAACATCCCTTGTGGCTGCCACTGAGGCAGCAGTGCCATGAGTGGAGTGTGCCTGATGCCTTGTGGTGGTTGCTTGTGAGCTTTAGTGTAGCAGAATTATCCAGTGGGCAATGGTCCTCTTAGAAGCTGGCCTGCCCTTGCCCACTTCACCATATGTGAGGAACAGCTGTGAATGGGAAGATCTGAGATACTTAGTGTGGCCCAGATTGTAACGGAATGTCCTCTTAACATCCAGACTGTGGAGCCTCTGCTCACCAGAACTAGACTTTGCAGTAAAGAACACTGGGAGAGTGATGGACTCATTCAAATGAAACTCGGACACTACTTTAGAAAGGAGTTTCCTGTTAGTCCAAAGAACTACTTTGTCTCTGTTGAAAATTATGTAGTTAGGGTCAGTGCAGAGGGCCTGCAGCTAGCACACCCTTCTGGCAGAAGTTATGGCCACCATGAAGACTGGGCTTGGCTATACACAGGTTCAAATCCCAAGGATGGACTGGCTCCCTAACAAGGGGATACAGATGCAACAGGCCCTTAAAGAATTTCTTGAAAATAGGGTGAGAAACCACCGTTTTCTACCTCTTGAAATATAGGCAGAAATCACTGCTAGATGAACTTTAAGGGTTGAAGGCCTGAGACCCAAGGTCTGAAGGCAAACCAGATAGTCCAAAAGAATGGGCAGATCTCCCTGTAAAGGGTTGGGCTGCTTTGAAGCACACCACAGAGAAAACCCTTTCCATTTGGAAGCATATGTCTTTCTAGTAGCAGGCTTCCTGGAAACCCTGAAGACCTCCTCTGAAAATTGGAAATCAGAGAATTCTAGCTCCTCAAGAACCAAGCCTTGAGGTGCAGTGACTTGAGGTTCAGAAAGGTTACTCTGCCCTGAGACCTGCTCAGTAGAGAGGGCCAAGAGCAGAGAGTACCAGGGCTGCCTGGCTCAGCCTGGAGCCACTAGTATTATAGTTGCAGGTTGGCTCCTGAATTTCAGGAGAACTTGAAGTAATAGAGGGACTGGAGGGAAGGCATGCAGGAACTTCCTCCACCAGTCCAGGGTGAGGGTGTTAACGAGGACTGAGCCCATTGCTGGAGGCCTGCAACAAAAGAGAGGGAGATGATAATTCTCCTTGGAAGTGAATAGGTCTCTTTCTGGTGCACCCCGTTTCCTGAAGATTCCATTCATGATTCCCTTGGCTGATCCTTCTGAGGGGAATCCATGGACTGCTGATAGCTGCATTTCCATGGAATAAACCACATTCATGGCTTCTGTGCATAGCTTTGATGATCTTGTACCTCCCTATTTATTGATGTAATACATGGTAGTGGAGTTGTTTGTCTTGATTTGGTCTGACTGGCCCCCTACCTAGGGGGCAAACAATTGAAGGTTGAGGAAAACTGCCCTTAGTTCCAGGAGGTTTATGTGCTCCATGGATTCCTGGAGGGACCACACTCCACTTACTGTTAGGTCACCCAGGTTGGCTCTCCAGCCTAGAAGGGAGACATCTGTTGCCAGGACCACTGTGGGGAACTGTTGTTGAAAGGGCATTCCCTTCCTTACATTTACCTTTTTTTCCACTAGTACAAAGCTTATAACAAAGTCTTTGTCACTGGCACCAATCTTGAAAGAGGGTGTCACTTTTGGGACTAGTGGGCTCTTAGATGGCACCGGACATTTCTCATTCGGAATCTGGTTTCTGGCACCATGGCAGTGGTGGAAGCCATATGACTCAAGAGTTGAAGGAAATGCCCTGCAAGCCTGGGTTGGAACAGAACGAAGGAATTTGCTAGGATTAGGAGGCTTTCCAGTCTCTCTTTAGGGTTGGAATGCCTTGCCCTGGAGGGCATCTAGCTCTGCTCCTATGAACTCCAGCACCTGCACTGGTTCAGTTTGGGACTTTTAGAGGAGAGAGAGAAAGGGCCTTTAGCTGCTGAGTGTGTTTGTAAGTTGATTTAAAGTATTTTTTTAGCTGCCATTTCTGCGTGTTGGAAACTGTATTTGAGGTCTGTTCCTAGCTGCCTTTTCTTTGTGCTTTTAAATTTGGTTTGGGCAGGGTTAAGGGATTTTAGCAGACAAATTGGTGATTGTGTTTAAATGTTGCTCTCTGGCCTGTAAGTGCAGGCATCATATTACAGGATTAGTGCTGTTGGAATGTGATGGTTAACTGCCATCTCAGTCAGTCTTCAGCTAGAGGAGAGGGAGAAAGGGCCTTTAGCTGCTGAGTGTGTTTGTAAGTTGATTTAGTTTTTTAGCTGCCATTTCTGTGTGTTGGAAATTGTATTTGAGGTCTGTTAACTGCAGAAGCAGTTGGGGTCTGGCAGAGGTTGTCTGAACCTTCTTTTGCTGAGCAGCTGGGGAAAGAACTTAGTTGCTGGATAAGCATTACATTCTTTTTCAGTCTGTGGACTTTAGGGCAGTAGTGCGACTTGTTTAATACAATGTTTGTTGTGTGGGACCTTCCTCCAGAGGAGGTTGCAGTGTTTGGGGTGCAGTGAGGAACAGACACAGGGCTGATAAACTCTCGTGAGAGTCGGGTGTGGGCCCTAATCCCACCCTCCCTCACCCCTCTCTCCCCCCATCAGCTCGGCTCCTTTATAGGGGAACGACTGCCCTGCAATTGGAGGAAAAGGCTTCAGGTGCAGCTCATGTAGTTCTAGCCACTGGGGGTTGGGTTTAAAGGCTGGGAGAGAGGAGCTTAGGGAGTTGTACACTTCCCCTATAAGTTTACTGTGTATTTCTGCACCTAGTAACTGGGGTACCTGTTTACTGTGGGACTGTATCTAGGATTAGTGGGTGACCAGATTAGTGGGTAGGGATGTATCTTGAACTAGTGGGGAACCTGGTGGTTCACCCAAGGAAACCTACTTGGAGGGGGATGGGACCACACGTCATTAGGGCCGGCATCTTTGGGAGGGTGGTGGGGTGCACAGGGTGTGGGGCAGCCATGATACTGGACAAGGCTTGGAAGTTTGGTGGTTGCCCAGTATGCTACCAGCTGGCACAGCTTAGGGAGGAGGTTGAAGGGATTATAAGACAGCTGGAGGGAGGGGGGAGGTATGGTTGGGGAATAGGGCAGGGGATCTTCCACGGGGCTGGACCAAGCACTAGGGGTGGGGGCATAGGGAAAGAAGTGCAGGAGAGTACTCTGGGGTCACATTGGGACCCTGACAGAGAGGGCCCTAAATGAGAACACTACCAAGGAAGCAGGCAGGTATCTGGGAACCCTCACAGAGGGGTGCCAAAGGGAGGACATTCTCAGGGAAGTCGGCAGATGGCTGGGGCTGGACAGAAGGAAGCAAGGTGGGGAGGTGGATCGGACCTTAAGCTCAGTGATCGCTTCAATTCTCTTCTTCTGCTTGGGGATGAGGGGGGCGATGAAGCCATGATGGGGTGGTTGGAGATGGAAAGGGATTGGGGGCAGGAGATGGGGGCCGGATAGCAGGAAGAACAGTGGGGAACGTGGAATGTGTGAAAACGGGGGGAGCGGGGGATCACAGCAGGAGGAAGAGGGGGGTAGAGGGAGGAAAGCACAAGGAGAAGGAGGGAGGAAAGGGGAAGGAGAAGGACCAGAAGTACAAGGAGGATACAGTAAAGGGAGCTGAGGGTTTAGGCCAGGGGAGCACGACAGGCAAGGAGGAGCTGAATGGAGACGGGAAGGAAGGGAGGACGAGCCAGGCTTGTTTAGCAGATGGGGGGAAGGACCAGTCGTGAGCAGTGACTGGGGGGGTAGTGGGGTACAGAAGGATACTCAGGAGAAGGAGAGGAATAGGATCGGAGGGGAGGGGTGGCAGGTGGCACCCAGATATGGGGAGGAGCAAGAAGCCCGCTGGGGGGAAGGGCCAGTAGAAAGGATGAGGGACATGGAAGGAGGGGAAATGGAGGAAAAGGGGTGGTCAGAGTGCTCCTGTTGGGTGATTCCTTGATCAGAGGTATCAAATGGGATAGGGAGGGGGAAGTCTGCCCGGTTAGAACAAAATGCTTCCCTGGACTAATGGTGCACAGGGCCAAGCATGAGGTATATCAGCTGGCAAAGGATTGTGGAGGTTCCCCAGACATACTGGTCCACCTGGGTACCAATAACATTGAGGGAAATAGTGAGCTAGAGATACAGGCAAGGTTCAGAGAGCTTGCCAGGATCTGTCATGATATAGGATGCGCGATTTCCTTCTTGGAAATCCTGCCGGTGCCAAGAGCTAGTTGGGAACACAAGAGGAAGATTAGGGAGATAAACAAGTGGCTCAGGGAGTGGCGTGGGGCCAGAGGGTATGGGTTGATGGGGGATCTGGGGAAGACCTGGGATGGTAAGGGGATGTATGCTAGAGATAGGCTCCATCTCAATTTGGAGGAAGGGAAATCCTTAAATTGAAAATAGAGGAGATTGTTGGTGAAAGGTGGGGTTTAAACTTGTGAAGGGGGGAGGGATGGGAGAAAAAGCTGTCGAGGGGGGTCCGATAAAGGAGGGACTCTGCCTCCATCCCCCTGGGGAGCTGGAGGAATGCAGGAGAAGGCCAACTGGTAAGGTGCAGACCGGGGGAAGATGGAATCCCCATGGGAACACGAGCAGGGGAAATGGAAGTATAGGGAAAGGGTGGAAGGTAGTCCTGCTAAATGCCAGGAGCTTGGGCAATAAAATGCCTGAGCTCCAGGCGATGCTAACTGAGGGAGAGGTGGATGTGGCAGCAGTCACTGAGACCTGGGCCACTGAAGGGCATGACTGGGACCTGAACCTGGAGGGTTACACCATGTTCAGGAAGGACAGGGGGGAGGGAAGGGGAGGAGGGGTAGCAATAATAGTTAAAAACTGCACTGGCATAGGAGGAGTGGAGGAGGCGGGGGGACTGTGGAGGCAATTTGGGTCACAAAGGGGGGTAAAAGAGTAAAAATAGGAGTGGTGTATAGACCCCCTGTGCTGACGGAGGAGTTGGAGGAGAGTCTGGTGGCCGATGTTGGGAGACACTGCAGATTGGGCCGGGGAAGGGTGGTGGTGGTGTTGGGGGACTTAAACATGCCAGGAATGGACTGGGAGACTATGACATCCTCGAAGACCAGGGAACAGAGGTTATTGGATGTCTTTCGGGATGCTTTCCTAACTCAGCAGGTGGGGGAACTGACCAGGGAGGTGTGGATACTGGATGTAGTCCTGGTAGACGGTGACCAGATTGGGGGCCTGGAGGTAAGGGACCCATTGGCGGGGAATGACCATGCCACAGTCTGGTTCAGCCTGGACCTAGGAGGGGTAGAAAACTGCAAAAAGGCGGAGGTAACTGACTTCAGGGGGCGGATTTCAAGGAAATGGGAAGGATCCTTAAGGAGCATTTGGATGGGATTGGGCCAGACATGGATGCTGACAGTAGGTGGGAAATCATCGGGGGGGTGGTGCAGGATGCTACCAGCACCTGTGCAAGAGTAAGACGAAAATGCAGTAGGGTCCAGAAACCCTGCTGGTGGACCAGGGAGGTTCAGGAGGTCGTGAGGGGAAAGAAGACAGCCTATAGGCATTTCAAGTGCTCAAGGAGTGAAAGGGATCAGGGGAGTATGAGCAGATGGCCAGAAGGGCCACTAGGGTGGTGAGAGCAGCTAAGGCAAGGAAGGAGCGGAATCTGGCCAGGGAAATTAGGAGAGGGAACAAGGGGTTCTTTAGATACATTGAGGAAAAACGAAGGGTGAAGGGGCAGATTAGCAGGATTAAAACAGGAGAGGGATGGGCACAAGACCCGGGGGAGCAAGCTGAGGTACTAAATGAGTACTTCGCCTCAGTTTTCACCAAGGAAAATGGGGGCTGAATCATACATGGAGGAAAGGTGAAACTGAGGGGGGCCCTACCAATTGGCGGTCTGGGGAGAAGGGGGGCCATCACTGGCAGAAGGGGGGAAGGCAAAGCAGGGGGATGAGGTAGTGGAGGTGGAAATCACAGCAGAGAGAGTGAGGGAAGCCCTCAGGCCCCTTAAGATGGAGAAAGCACCAGGGCCAGATACATTACATCTCAGAGTGCTGAAGGAACTGGCCGATGTTCTGGCGAAACCCCTGGTGGAGCTTTTCAGCATCTCTCTGAGGACAGGGTGGGTGCCCCAGGGCTGGAAAGTGGTGCATATAATGCCTTTCCACAAAGGGGGGATCAAGGGAAGTGGCAGAGAACTACAGGCCCGTCAGCCTGACAATGGTGGTGGGCAAGGTGATGGAGGGCATTGTCATGGAGAGGCTTTGGGGGGGAACTGGAAAAGTTGGGGTGCCTGGATGATAGATAGTATTGATTCGTCCCGGGGGAAATCATGTCAGACAAACCGTGTGGAGTTCTATGACTGAGTGACGAGTACCTTGGACCTGGGTAGACCGGTGGACGTCCCCTTTCTTGACTTCAGCAAGGCATTTGATTCTGTTCCTCACAGGGGCCTGTTGGATAAGCTGGGAGAAATGGGGGTGGGGAACCAGATGATCAGATGGATAGGCAATTGGCTCCAGGACGTGGTTGGTGGGTTAGTCTCATCCCCAAGGAGGTCCCTCAGGGATCAGTCCTTGGGCCCCTCCTGTTCAACGCCTACGTCTCTGACATAAGGAAGGGTATCAGGAGTGAGATGAGTCTCTTTGCGGATGACTCAAAACTGGGGGTGGTGGTGGATGAGGAGGAGGGGAGGGTGGCCCTACAGGGGGACCTGGAGGCTCTGGAAAGGTGGTCTAGAAAGTGGAAGCTGAGGTTCAATGCAGGGAAATGTGAGGTACTGCAGCTGGGAGCCAGAAACCCGGGCCAAGTGTACACCCTAGGAGGAGATGTGCTACAAGTCTCGATGGCTGAGAGGGACCTGGGGGTGATGGTGGATGTCAGGATGAACAACTAGGAGACTTGTAGGTGGGCAGCGGCCAAGGCCAACAAGATGCTGGGATGCATCGCTAGGGGGATGAACTCCAGAAGGAGGGAAGTGATACTCCCTTTATATAACTGCTTGGTGAGGCCGCACCTAGAGTACTGTGTGCAGTTTTGGAGGCCACACTTAAAGAGGGACATTGAACTCCTGGAGAGGTTCCAGGGGAGGGCAACCAAAATGATCTGGGGCTTGGGGGACAGGACCTATGTGGAGAGGCTCGAAGAGCTAAATATGTACACACTGGAAGAGAGAAGGGACCAGGGGGACATGATAGAGGTCTTCAGGTACGTGAAGGGGGGTAAATGGGGGAGGAGCCGTCAGGGTGCTCCGAAGGAAAGGGGGGGCAACTAGAGGGCATGGGTGGAAGCTGGATAGGAGGAGATTCAGGGGAGAAAGGAGGAGGTGCTACTTCACTGAGAGGGTGATAGAGCCATAGAATGCGCTGCCCAGCGGGCTGGTAGAGGCAGAGACGGTAGAGGGGTTCAAGAGGGGGTGGGACAGGTACAGGGGAACAGTTCTGGAAGCAAAGTCCAGTGCAGTGAGAATATCCAGGACTGGGAAGGGAAAAGCCAGAGAGGGCGAGGGGGGCATCAAGTTCAGCTCCCAGGGTGGGGGATGATGAAACGAGCAGACATGAAAGACCATTAGGCCTATTCTGCTGCATTTTAGTATGTTAGTATTTATGAAAAAACCCAATGTCTTCAAGGTGCTCTGAGTTAGCTGGAAGGAGTCTTTGCCCTGCTGGTGTGACTTCCCTGTGACTAGCCAGTCATCCAGGTATGAAAAGACCATCACTCTCTGCCTCCTGAGATGTGCTGCCACCACGGCTATGCACTTTGTGAACACCCTGGGAGTGGATGAGAGACCAAAGGGGAGGGCTGTGAACTGACAATGACCCAAAGGTAGCAGAACCTTAAGTATTTCCTAAGGACTGGCCTGTCTGAAATGTGGAACTACACATCCTTGAGATCCAGAAATATTATCCAGTCTTCCTGTTGCAGGGATGGAATCACTGTGGACAGGGTGATCATTTTGAACTTGTCATTTTTCAGGTGTTTGTTCGGGAACCTGAGGTCCAAAATGGGTTGCCACTCTCCATTTTTCTTGAGTGAGAAAGTACCTTGAATAAAGGCCCTTTCCCCACTGGGGTGCTCTTTCTGCTGTGTTTGCCTGCAGCACCTTTTTAAACTCCAACTCCTGCAGAATCCACTCTGTTGGAGTTGGAGGTTTGAGGTTTCTGTGAACCTGCAGGCTGGGGAATCTTTTGAACTGCAGTGTGAGCCCCTGGCTCGCTACTTCTAGGACCCACTTGTTTGTGGTGAAATTTAACCATTGCTGAAAGAAGTAAGCCACCCTTCCTCTGACTGGCAATGGATGGGCAACCTGGACCGACTTGTCAGGGTTCTGTTTCGACTGAGCCCTAGGTGCTGGGGCTGCCTTGACCTGTTTGACACCCCTTCTGCCTCTGCCCCTAAAGAAATCTCTCCTCTGAGGGTAATCATAGGACATGAGAACTCGGGGGGGGGGGGGCCCCTATCTTCCTTTCCCTGAGGCCTGTAGGAAGTGGAGGCCTTTTCATTTTCGAAGTTGTTCTTGTAGGTGGTCTTGTACTCTTTCACCTTTTTCAAATATGCCTCTGTCTTGTCATCAAATAAGGAGCTGTTATTGCATGGGAAATCCATGGCCTTTGCCTGGATGTCCTGGGACAAATTAATGGTCCTTAGCCAGGCAAATCTCCTTAAGGAAATGGCATGGGCCATAACCCTAGAGTCAGTGTCACTGATGTTCTCTGCCATATGGAACTGGTATTTGGCATCATCAATAGCAGTTTTGACAGTGTCTGCCAGATCTTGTGCCAGGTCTCCCAATGCCTCCTCGCTCATGGCCAGTACAGAGTTCCAGAGGGCCTTCTGGTTCTGGGCAGTGTAGGCCAAATGTGCAGCCTGCCTCAATAATAAGCAGGCAGAGGTATATAGCTTCTTCCTCATACAGTCCAGCTTCCTGGAATGCTTGTCTGGAGGCTGGGTAGAGAGAGGAACTTAAGCCTTGTCACAGACTAGACCCCGGGAGGGGAAAAGAAGTCCTGTTCAGGGGAACCATCACGTTCAAAAGGTTCCCCTTCCTCTTTCTGCTCATAATAAAGTTCAGCTCCCTGGTCCTGAGGAACTGGGGGTGGGGGGAGCAGAAACTTGAGGAGGAACTGGCATAGCCATTAGGGTACCCATAGCTTGAAAACCCTGAAAGAATTGCCAAGCCTTGGTGATGTCCTTCATAGAGGGCATTTTTGATTTGTCCACTGCCAGTTCCTTTCCCTCTTCAGGAGTGACAGTGACATGTTTTTCTTTGTTTTCTTTTGGCAGAAGCCGGGTCTGGAACCTGCTCAGTAGATCATTTATGCTTGGTCATCTCAGAAGTCCCTTTCTCAGGAACCCTGGAGCAGAGGTGTCTTTTCAGGATCTTTCCTTTTGCTTATTATGAGAGGAAGGGCCCTCATCTGAATGCTTTGGTGATGTGGAGGTAGCCTGAGAGGCCATAACTAATTCTAACATTTTGGCCCCTTTTTTAACAGTTTTGGACAAAATCTGTTGCACAAGTCACAATCAGTTAAATAAATGAGCATAACCTAGGCATCTTAGACACAACTCGTGGCAGTTTGCCTTCACCAAGAGGTTGAAATGCCTAGCACAATTTTTAAAACCAGTAGGTACTGTATTCTTTTTGGGTTTGTCTGACATGCCAACAAACGGTTCCCAAAGGAAAATTATGAGATTGCAGTCCAGTTCCCTGTAACAATGGACTGCTGTTTATTTAAAAACAGCTAAAGCTTTTTTTTTGTTTCTTTTTTACAAGTTGCCCCCAGTAAAATATAGCAATTCTGTTAAAAACGGCTTGGTTCCTGAGAAATGGGAGTTGAAGTGCCAGCTGTATAAAACTGACCTACTCTTATTAAAAAGGGACATAAATAGTATAAATCTGAGTAAAAATATCAGTTACTGCAGTTTAAAAATGACCCACTAGAGTAAAATGCAAGTCCTGCTCCAGTAACTGAGAACCGCGATGGTACCGGAGAAAAATGTTAAATAACTAATAGGTCTAACTAAACTGCACTCAATCAGTGTGAAACAGCACACAAAAACATTCAATTAAAGCAGAATACTTGAAATGGAAAATTAAATTGAAAAACCGGAGTCTAGCCAAGGAGAGTTTTTCAGGACGACTTGCTTTCACAGACGGAGAAATAGATCTGATGTTAAACAGCAGAATGCAGAGTCACCAAGCAGCAGAGGTTTGAATTGTATTCCAAGTTCCATAATTTACATATATTCCACTCCAGAGCAGCTCAACCTTCCAGGCTGAATCTGCATAAGTTAAGTATAGTGAGGGATTCCTGGGGTTTGAAGAGGCATTTACCCACATCAGCTCCAGTCTGGAGGACCTTGATCAGCTCCTGCTTCTGGGGACCCTCTGGGATGGACCAGGCTGCTGCTTTAGCCTTTTTCTAGAGGGTATTCTGGTTTTTGACCATATGGGCCTGATAATTTGCTATTCTGAGGCTCAGAGTGGCAGAAGCAAAGGTTGGGGGGGGGACTGAAATATTTAGGCACCTAAGACCTATCATGGACTGCATGTATCACAACCAAATCAGCCTCAGGTTGGCCTGCAAAAAAGGGCTTTCCTGAGGGGTTCTGGTACAGCTTGTCTGCCTTTCTGGGCATGGCAGGGATCAAGCCTGGTCTGTGCCAGGCGGCCAGGGTGGCATCTTCCAGTGCAGCCAATGGAGGAGGAATGACAAGAGGTAGAGAATAATACAGTTATGTAAGAACTTACCATAACAGCAGATCTTCAAGAAGAACTCTTGCAGCAGCCAATAACCATTAGGACTATGCCACCAGGCACTAGAACTCCACGGAAAAATTCTAGCTAGCAGTCTATGGTGGGGGACCGCCTCCTGATGTTGGCCTTGCCCCCGACGTCACCCATGGTATAAAGGGATGGTCCCCCGGCACCACCTCAGTTCACCCACTGGAAACTCAGCTGTATGAAGGATAGGGAGCTGAGGAGATTCTAACATCCCCTAAAGTGAGAAGAAATGATACCTTCCTAACTAGGGGGAAGGAGGGAGGGAAATCATGCCTTCTGCAAGAGTTCTTCTTGAAGATCTACTGTTACGGTAAGTTCTTATGTAACTGTACTAGCTCACTTCGAGACAGAGCTCTTACAACAGGCAATAACCATTAGGAGTGAGTCCCAAGCAGTACAAGGATATGATCCAGGTCAGATGGGTGGTGGATAAAGAAGTCCACGGTAGTCCTAAGAGAGCAGTCTCTGGAGAACAGCTAAGCCAAAACCTGCTCTCCTTCTGGAAACAATGTCCAAACTGTAGTGCTAGATGAATGTGTGGACAGAACTCCAGATGGCTGCAGCACAGAGACCCGCTGCTGACACATTTTTGAGGGATGCAAACGAAGTGGCAGCACCCCAGTGGAGTGACCTTTGACTGAGCCCGGTAAAGATTTGTCATACTTTTGGTAGCAGAAAACTATGCAGTTGACCAATCATTTGGACAAAGTCTGCTTAGTCACTGGTGCCCCTAACATTCTCGGGGTGAAAGATACAAACAACTGATTTTCTTAAAGACCTGGTACTATCAACATAAAAGTGAAGAACTCTGTGAATATCCAGAGTATGCAACAAGGCCCCGCTCTATTCGAGTACTCTGGGTAATAAACTAGGAGATGAATGTCCTGATTAAGGGTGAACTTGGACACCACTTTCGGGAGAAACTTATGATTAGTGCACAGGGATATCCTGTCCCTGTGGAAAAACAAATAGGGCTCTTTACACATTAGAGCCTGAAGTTCGGAAGTCCTTCGCACTGATGTGATGAAAACTAAAACTAGCGCTTTCCAAGACAGGAAGCGTAGCTTGCTACTTGTGGCTGGCTCAAAGGGAGGCAACGTAGGCTTCTCTAACAAAAAACAAGATCCCATGGGGGAATAGGGTCCCAAATGGGTGGCTTAATGTGCATCATACCTTGCAGGAAGGTGCGGACAGATCCATTGTGCCAGGTTCCTGCCATCCACTGGTACATGATAAGCTGACAGTGCAGAAAGGTGTACCTTTATGGACGAGTAGCTAAGACCTGCATTGGAGAAGGAAAGGAGATACTCCAGGATAGAATTTAACAGACAGGTGAATGGGTCCAGATGATGGGCACAAGCCCATAGGCAAAGGCATTTCCATTTCATGGCATAGGTAGCCATGGTGGAGGGTTTTCTCACAGCCACTAGGACCTCTGCTACCCCTGCTGAGACCCTGATTAAGTCTGCAGGAGCCATGCATGCAGGTGCAGAGACTTGAGATTCGAGTGTACAAGAGTCCCTTATTCGTGGGAGAGCAAGTGAGAGGACAGGGGCAGAGGAATCAGAGGTTCTGTTACCATTTGCTGGAGCAATGGGAACCAAATCTGCCGAGGCCAGAATGGTGCTATAAAAATCATGCATGCTCGTTCCGCTTGAAGTTTGAGCAGTACCCGCTGAAATGGTAGGAAGGAAGGGAAGGCATAAAGAAACCTCCCTGTCCAAGAGAAGGACAATGCGTCTCGCCAGAAAACACCAGGCTCTGGATCTAGTGAGCAGAAACTGGGCAGTTTGGTGTTGAGCGGGGATGCAAAGAGGTCCAGTTCTGGAAGTCCCCATCTTTCGATTAGATCTACTACCCCCTGTAGTAGTTCCCACTCATGGGTCTGAGACCGAGAGCAGCTTAGGCTGTCAGCCAAGGTGTTTTGTTCTCCTGGAACGTGAACCACTGTGAGTTCCTGATTGTGCTCCACTGCCCAGTACCAGACTCTCATGGCCTCTCTGCAAAAGAAATAGGAGTGAGTGCCCCCTTGCCTTTTGATGTAAAAGACCACCAACATGTTGTCTGTCTGGATCAATAAGAGGCCTGAGAGGAGGTCCATCCGAAATGCCTGTAAGGCATACAGAACAGCTCTCATCTCCAACACATTGATGTGGAGGCTGTGTTCTGAAGGAATCCACGTCCCTTTTGTCTGATTTTCTTTGAAATGCATGCTCAACCCCAGTCCCAAGGCATCCATTTTCACGATTTGCTGAGGACTGATACTTCGAAACGAAGCCCCTGTCTCTAGTCAGGAGGGGGTGAGCCACCATTCCAAAGTCTGATGCACTGCATTGGAGATCCAAACTTGCTACTCGAGATCATCCGAATGCTGATCCCACTGTATCCTGAGGTTTCACTGAAGCACTCTCATGTGGAGATGAGCTAATGGCACTGTCACAATGGTGGCTGCCATGTGGCCTAGGAGTTGCCAAAGCATTCTGGCTGATATCTGGCCTGAGGGGGTGATTTTTCAAGCCAGCACCCACAGGCATTCGCTGTCCAACAGGAGGAAGGCCCTTCCCTGGACGGTGTCCAGGATGGCCCCTTTGTGTTGTAATTTCTGACTGGGCCGGGGGATGACTTGGGAAGATTCAAGGTGCCCCAGGGCTTGGAAAAGTCAGAAAGTACTTCCCAGTGTGTGACGCAGCTGGTCCCTTTTACGAGCTGTCAGAAGCCAGTTATTGAGATAGGGGTAGATTTAATGTCCCTGCCTCCTGAGAGCTGCTGCCACCACCACCAGGCACTTGGTGAATACTCAAGGTGCCGAGGAAAGGCCGAATGGCAGCGCCCAAAACTGATAATGCTTGCCCTGGAAGGTAAAGCGAAGGTACTTTTTCTGGGATGGTACGATTTTTATGTGCATGTATACATCCTGCATGTCCAGGGAGTAGAGCCAGTCCCCTTGATGTAGCATGGGCAGCAATCCTGGCAGTGTCACCATCCTGAACCTTTTGTATTCAATAAAATTGTTCGTCTGACTGAGATCCAGGATGGGACAAAGGTCTCCTGTCTTTTTTGGAACTAAGAAGAAGTGGGAATAATAATCCTTTCCTCTTTGACTCAGTGGGGCTACCTGGATTGCCTTTTTGCTCAAGAGGCTTGGATTTCTACCTGAATGAAGCCTGAATGGGATGGAGAGCAATGGGTGGAAATCAGTGGGTTGTCTGGAGGCATTTGGGTGAAGTCCAGAGCATAACCCCTTTCTATAATTTGGAGTACCCACTGATCTGCCATAATGCTGGACCAACTTGTGAGGGAAAGGGAGAAACGCCATCCTACTGCCTCCCCCTGTAGCTCTGCCGGAGGAGGGGGTCAGACAGAGAGTCATGCAGATGTTTTTGAAGTGGGCAAGGGAGCTCTGGCATTTTTGGCATTCCTTGGTCCCTCTGCCCCAATGATAGGGGTGTGCCTTTTCTTTTGTATCCCCCTCTTTGCTGCTGTCATTTCCCCTGCTGGTCTTGTTGCCTGCGAAAGGGCCAGTGCCTGGATGGGGTTGGCTCTGACTTATACATCTTGTGGACTTCAGAAACTGCTTTTCCTGAGTCCTGCAAGCCTGACATAATCTTTTCTGCCTCCTGGTCGAAAAGAACTAATCCTTGAAAGGGGGCATCCAGGATAGCATCCTGCAAATCCTGTCAGTAGCCCGAGACCCTCAACCAAGAGTAGAGCTGGAGGCATATCTCCGTGGCAGCTGCTCTGACGGCAGTGTCTGCTGAGTCACATGAGCACCTGAGGACATGCTTGCCAATGTCAGCACCAGACTGTAGGATGGCTAAGAGCTCCAATTTATTAAAGGAGTCAGGTTGTGACTGAGCCAGGTCCATAGCCTTGTTCCAGAGAGACTTCTGATACATCACCATGTGTGCCAGAAAATTTAATGACTAGACCGTACAAGTGACAGAAGAGTAGACCTTCTGGCCAAATTGGTCCATCTTTTTGGACTCCTTATCCAATGGTTGGGAGCTGATTTGCTTCAGTTGTTGAGTCCTACCATGTACAGCCTTAAGGACCATTGAGTCCGCTTTCGGTGCCTCGCTCAAATGTGGTTCTTTCCTAGGGGTCCTATATAAGTGATCAGCTTTCTTAAGAACCACCGAGGTTGTGGAATGGTGCTTCCAGGCTAATTTTGTAATGTCCTGGAATGGCTCTACTAACAGTGGGATGACCTAGGGCTTTGGGTCAGTGGCCCCTAAGAATTTTGCCAGATGGAGTCTCTTGGGGTTTAAATCTTCCATCTCCCACTGGTTAAGGAACTGAATGTGTCTCATCACATCTAGGAAAGTGGGAGCGTCTGGAGGCAACCTTGGGGAATCTCTCCTAGGATCCGGAGGCGGAAGAGACAAGTCGTCTTCTGACGAGTCATAAGAGGAGAAGCCTCTGGTGGACTCCTCTGAAGATGTTGATCGGCATCCGATGGAGTGATTCTCGTGTCTGGAAGAGGATCTGGACAATGGGTGATGACCGTGCTTCTGTCATCCGGGGGACTCTTGTCCAATGCTTCCTGGGGCCAGGCGGGTTGATGTTGGAGGCGGCGAGGGCGATCTGCATGGAAGAGGAGTCAGTTGCCTATGTGGAGCTGGTATAGGGGTCCCCGTGGGAGTGGGGTTCAGCTACAGTGGTCTGGGCAACAGATCCTCTTTGATAGTGTTCCACCAACTGGTGAATAGAGCACTGACCTCAGCCAGAGGGACCATGGTCCCAGTTGTGGGTCTGGCTTCGGGGTAGGGGCGTCCAATGGGCCTGGCATTGGACCCTTCAGTTTAGTCCCCCCTGTTTTCAAGTCTGATGGTGCCACTGTGTTGGGCATCAGGTTTGGCAGTGTCTCGTCCCCCGGCGTCAGGTGCCCTCGCATCTGGTCATCGGGCTCCCGAGGGGGAGGCAGCAACGGAGTGAGTGGTGCCTGGTCTGTGGCTCTCTCAGAGTCATGCGTCTGGTCCCCTGATGTCTGCTCCATGGTCAGACACTTTTGTGAGTGCTGTGGATCAGACGATGGCTTGGAGGGTGTCATCTGCTCTGGCCCTGTAGTGGAGTCAGAGGGCGTTATGGACTGTCGTCAGTCTGGAGGCCTTGCTGACAACAGCATGGAAGGTAAGCATGCTTTCTTGTGGCGTTCATGTTCCTGACAACTCTTTGTGTCATCGGACCCTGATGTCTTGTCCGACGACCCTGAGGCAATGGCTTTGCAAGACAGCAGGATCCAACCTGCCACCCGACGAAGTGTGGTATGATTTTTCTGGCAGAGACCCTAACGAGAACTTATGGGGCCTGATAGCCAGGAAAACAGAGGCCTGGGAAGGCCCTAGCCCAGAAGACTCAAATCAAATCAAATCAACTTTATTTATATAGCGCCTTTCAGAGCCAATGCACTGTACATAAAAACATATACATAATATAAATTAAAACAACATTAAAATATGTCAACCATAATTAAATAAAATCTAGACTAAATAAATATGTTCTTAAACCAATTTTAAAACTATCGACAGTTGGGAATTCTCTCAACCAACGAGGTAGAGAATTCCACAGGGTTGGTGGTGAAAAGGCAAAAGCACGTGAACCTGATGTCTTCAATCGAACCCTGGGAATCTCTAACAATCCCTCGTTGGCAGAACGGAGAGGATGGAGGGGGTAATAGGGAATCAGGAGATCTTTCAGGTAATTGGGTCCCTGGTCATGTAGGGGCTTTAAAGGTTAGTAAACCAAGCTTAAAGGTGATCCGCCACCTAACAGGCAGCCAGTGCAGTTCGTGGAGCACCGGTGTAATATGACTGGTTCTAGACGTCCCAGTCAAAAGCCTGGCCGCCACGTTCTGCACCAGCTGCAGGCGGTGGATATCAACCCTAGGTAGCCCTAGGTAAAGGGAATTGCAGTAATCAAGACGGGTAGTGACCAAGGCATGGACCAATGTTGGAAGATCACACGACGGAACCAGGTGTTTCACCCGGGTGATATTCCTCAGATGGTAAAAAGAGGGTTTGACGACAGCTGATACCTGAGATTTTAAGGTCAGTCTGTCATCAAAAATAACGCCCAGATTACGCACCTGATCGGAGGTAGGGAGTGGCATACCACCAAGTAACAAACCTGAGGGTTGTCCAGCTCCCAAACCCGCCCTCAGATGACCTGGGTCCACTACCAGTACCTCAGTCTTATCCGGATTCAGTCTCAGCCAGCTTGAACTCATCCAAAGTATGATCTCAGCAAGGCAGTTGTTTAGCACGGAGAATGCATCATCCTGGCCGGGGAGAAAGGACAGATACAGCTGGGTATCATCTGCATAGCAGTGAAAACCCAGACTGTGTCACCTGATGATTTCTCCCAATGGCAGCATATACACTGCAAACAACATGGGAGCTAAAATTGAGCCCTGCGGTACCCCACAAGGCAGGGAATGAGCGCCAGAGGAATAAATTCCGGTGGCAACTCTCTGAGACCTGTCTGTGAGGTAAGAATGAAACCATTTGAGGACTGTACCAGACAGCCCACAATAAACCCGCAGGTGTTCCAACAGCACACCATGGTCTACAGTGTCAAATGCAGCAGAGAGATTGAAAAGGACCAGAATAGTACATGCCTTTCGATCTCTAGCCATTAGGAGATCACTCAATACCCGGACAAGGGCAATCTCCGTGCTGTGCTTCTTCCTAAAACCAGACTGGAGAGTATCATAGACATTGTGAGTCATAAGATGATCATCCAGTTGCAACACAACCGCCTTTTCAATAACCTTACCAACAAATGGCAGGTTAGAGATAGGCCAGTAGTTAGCTAGACAATCTGGATCAAAGGAGGGTTTTTTAAGGAGTGGTCGAATGACCGCCTCCTTGAGGGTGTCAGGAAAGACCCCCCCTCTCCAAGGACTTCCAGACAATGTTAGCAAGGATTGGGCAGATAACTTCTACACATCCTACTAAGAGGGGTGTAGGGCCCGGATCCAAACTACAACTAGTTGGTCGCAATATCTGGACGATCTTTACAATGTCATTGAATTCCAGCCGGCGAAAGTCTGACCAGACAGACCGAGTACATGCCACTTCCCGTCATCACCGCAATCCCCCATAGGATAGGTCAGACCGATGCCAGACCTGATGCTGGCAACCTTATCTGCAAAAAACTGAGCGAACTCCTCGCATCTTAGCTGAGAAAAAGCTACTCTGGACTGGAGACAGATAGGATTGCACAATCTGTCCACAGTCCGGAAAAGCTGAGCCAGTCGGTTCTGTGCTGCAGAAATCTCCCTAGACAGGAATTCTGCCTTCTTACGGGTGATTTCTGATTGATAGCCATCATAATGTGCCATCAACCTAAGCCTGTCAACATCATTGCCGGACTTCCACCAGGCTCTCTCCAACCTTCGGCCAATTCGCCTTAACTCCTTCAAGGAGCCATCAAACCAAGGGCTCCTTGGACGGAGGGCGAGAGGCCGAACGCGAACAGGAGCAATTTTGTCCAGAGCATCTTCCACAGCCTTATTATAGGCTAGTATGAGATCATCTGGACTCATGCATTCACCCGACAAACCCGATAGATCCAGTATCGCCATTAGGTCACTGGGGTGAATACCCCTTAAAGGGCGGTACCGAACCATCTCCGTAGGGTCAGACCTATTGGGGGGGCCCTGAAGCTGAACCTTATGATGTGATGGTCAGACCAGCTGACTGGTTCCACCCCCAGATCAGCGATCTCCATACCCAAAAGAAAGATCAGATCCAATGAATGACCCCCTACATGGGTCGAGGAGGTAATCACCTGTGTTAGGCCCAGCATTGTCATCAGCTGGAGGAGATTTTGATCAAAATGCGAGAGTTCCTCGTTGACCCAGGCAGTGAAGTCACCCAGAACTATCAGTCTGGGGAACCTCAAAACCAAGTCGACGATGAAGTCTGCTATCTCCTGCAGGAATTCTCCACCATCACCTGGTAGACGGTAAACGAGGAGGATCCCACAACCTACACCCTCTCCCAGGATATATTCAAAGGATCTGGTAGTTCCTAATGGCACATCCACAAGGCCCAGCTCAGTCTTAAACATAATGGCCACACCCCTGCCCCTACGATCCAACCTTGGACGGTGTATCACTGAAAACCCGTCTGGAACTGCCAAGGCCAATATAGGGGCCTGGATTTTCATCCAGCCAGGTCTCAGTGATGCAAGCCAGATCAGTTGATCCAACAAGATCAGCTATAATAGCTGTCTTGTTTTTTATAGATCTAGCATTGCACAACACCGCCAAGGTAGGATGAGTTGTCGAGGAAGACCTCGGCACCTGTCCATTAACATCGGAACCCTTGGGTATGGGGACAAGACAGGAGTAACCCCTATCCTGACCCCATTTCACCCCAGGGCATCTCCTGAACCCCAAAACCCCAATCCGCCCACCCCCCTCATGTCCCCCAACAGGTCCAGCTCTCCACCTTTGCCTACTCTTCCTAAGAATGCCCAGCGC
The DNA here is from genome assembly GCA_016271365.2 of Neoceratodus forsteri. Lineage (NCBI taxonomy): Eukaryota > Metazoa > Chordata > Ceratodontiformes > Ceratodontidae > Neoceratodus > Neoceratodus forsteri. The sequence continues at coordinate 1,614,303,116 of CM057453.1, forward strand.
ACGACACCTAAAATAGGTGTCAGATGACAATGGGGGGCACTCAAAGGGGCTTAATTCCCTGAGCCTGGTGGAGGAATAACGCCCAACCGTTGCTGAACCTCCCCAACACATTATAAACAATATAACAAGAAAGAAAGAACAAAAATAATAAAAATAAACCTATAAATATCAAGTAACCAAAAATAATAAATCACTTCTTCACTCTCTCTCACAGAGGAAGGAGTCAAACAAAAACACTATTACACATTAAAAGAAAAGGAAAAAGTAAAATAAAATCCCAACCCAAAATATAACCCCAAAATAACAATAAAACAATTTCAATAACTGCCAACAATTTTAAAAAATAATAAATCCAAACTAAAAAACTTCAAACAAAAACAACTACACATTTAACAAACAGTAGTAGTCGAATTTGCAGAAGTCCAAAGAACAGTCCCCAGAATCTCTTTTCCTTTTTTAAATCCAAAGACAAAAACAGAACCAGCTCTCACTTGATTCAGTTCACGAGTCCCTTAGGAAAATATTTTTGGCTTTAGAGTCGCTCACACCCCAAAGCCATAACCCAGTTTGTACTAATTATAAAATGCTTTCTCCAACCACAGTTCAATAGTGCAGGTTGGATAAGAATAATAGATAAAATTCAGGGTACTCTCACCACCCAGTCCGAATTACAGAACAACTAGAAACATGAAGAGAAATGAGGCTTGCCACAGTTCACGTATTACTGTAGAATCCTCCTGACACAGTCAATCCTGATGTCTGGGTGGAGGCGGGAGGCTTCCTCGATGGTAACCCAGGAAGAGCAAGGGAAACAGGAGGGGCTGAGTCCAATCTCGCACTGGAGGTAGAACTTTTGGAAGCCTTGTGTGGAGACCTGGGACGGGATTCTGACCTGAACCTATCCTTGTCTCGATGATGGTGCTTCCTGGTCGATTTCTTCTCTCTAGGGGAGGAGTCCTTGACCGAGGAGGAAGACGAGCTGTGCCCCGAGTGAGTCTTCTCCATGGCGGCCACTTGTTCAAGGAGATATGCTTTTAAAGTCTTCAGGTGGCGGATGCTGGTTCTCCTATTGAAGCTGAGGCAATGCGGGCAAGCGTCTGGCTTGTGGTTGGGGCCCAGGCACAGAAGGCAGGCCGAATGGCCATCTTTTGCCGGGATCTGCTTACCGCATGCACACTTCAATTTCCACCACTCTGTGGATGAAGTTGGCTGGGTAGACATACACAATGAATTTGGTAAATTTGATGAAAGAATGATAACTGTGTGAAACGTGAAAAATGGCGGTTGACTGGTTGCAGGAGGCGTTCATGGAGCCAAGATGCATGGGTCAACGGCGGGAAAAAAACTGAGGTGGTGCCAGGGGTTCTGCCCCTTTATACCATGGGTGATGTCAGGGGTGGGGCCGACGTCAGTGGGCGGTCCCCCACCATAGACTGCTAGCTAGAATTTTTCCGTGGGGTCCTAGTGCCTGGCAGCATAGTCCTAATGGTTATTGCCTGCTGCAAGAGCTCTATCTCGAAGTGAGATCTGGTAGCTCTGGAAAGTGTACTAATTTTCTCCTAGTGATGTCTTGCTCCTCAGCATCAAACCCCATTACAGTTTGGAGCTGCTTCATCATAGAGATGAAGGAGGGGTCTCTCAGGAAGGGACCTTGGAGTATACAATATAGACTCTTCACTCCTGATGGAAATGGTGAGAGCCAGACCTATCAGATATGCTCCCATCCATATCTTCTTCCTCGTCTTGTAAAAGGAGGTCAGGGTTGTATTCCAGATCCTTGATGGACTCTGAAGGAAGCATGGATGTCAACACCCTGGAGTATGTAGGGCACCTCACTGGGGCAGGATTGATGCAGGGGCTAGTCTGAGAGGCCCTGTTGTCATCATGCCTGGTGTAGGAGGAAGAGGTATAAGGCACTGTATTATTTCCGCAAAGAAGAAGAGCACCATCTGAACATCGACGGGGGCCTACACTGCAAGGGCACCTTGTGACATCAACTGGTATGACTGGAGCCCCGACATCGATGGGCCATCACCAGCCATAGCAGACCTGGTGGAACTCACTGTCAGCCGACCTTGAGGGTTCTGAGGTCTGAGCGGCAGGACTTACGATGCTGACGGGGGTGTCAGTAGCCCCGACATCGATGGGCCTTCGCTGACTGTGGGAGGCCCAGTGGAACTCACTGCCAGAACCAGCCTTGTGGGTTTAAGGTCTGAGCAGCAGAACGCATCGCCGCCAAAGTGGTCGATGACGCTACAGTGTTCAGGACCAAGTGTAGCAGTGACAGGGAGTGTACCGTGGGGGGATCTATCCTTACCCCACTCACTCTCCCAGTATTTGTGCTTTCCTGAAGGCTTGTCTTGGAGGACTGGGAGCCCGAGGAATGGGCCAGCGATGCAGTGGAGCTTCTTGTCTGGAGCTTTCTCTCCATTCTGGCTACCTTCTGCTTGAAGAAAAAGTTATACAGGACTTTTTGATGGCATCACCAGGTAGCTTGATTAAACGTCAGGCAGATCTTGCAGGCCTTAACGTCATGGATCTCTCTGAGATAGCACATGCAGACATCATGAGGGTCACCTGAGTAGATTTTTCCACCACACTCGCAGTAAAGTAGTTATATAAGAACTTACCATAACAACAGATCTTCAAGAGAATCTCTTGCATCAGGACACACCTATGGAACTAGAGTCGCCAGGCAAAAGGAGCACACAGAAACATTTCTAGCTAGCAGACTACTAGGGGCCGCCTATGATGACATCAACCAGCTATGTCTGTCCCAAATAAATGTGGGCAGCCCTGCACCCTCCTCAGTTCTCCTGCCGGAAACCATATACAGAGGATCTCCTGTTGGGGAACTGAGGGAGCCAGAGATTTCCACCATAAAGAAAGGTGAAACAGAACGTACACCTTCCTGGAGAAAGAGAGACAGAGAAGCCCTATTTTTATTTTATTTATTTAGTTTTTGTTCACCGGGAAAGGAGGACTAGACAGTTCTGCCTATTTTCAGCCTCGTCCCAGGGGAGGGGGATACAGATGGATGCCAACTGACATTGAACCAGATTAAGCTGCTGGTAGTATCTTTAGTGAATGGGGGAAATTTGGCCAGGACTCAAGGGAAATTCCTCTGCTCTTTTTGAGAAATGCCATGGGATCTTTAACATCCATCTGAACTACCACCAGAACAGGTAGATGGGACCTCGGTTTAACATCTCTTCCAAAAGACGGCACCTCAGGAGTGCAGCACCCCCCTCATGCTGCACCATAGTGCCAGTACTGGGATTTAACCCAAGTGCCTGGTGTGGGGATAGCACCCACGGCCTTCTGATCTTCTGGCCTCAGAGGTAAGTGTGCAACCTGCTGAGCCACTGACACTGCGCAGGCCGTGGGGAACGGAGGGTGGGACAGCATGGCCTGATGTAAGAGATCCTCTCTAAGATCTATTGTTACAGTAAGTTCTTATGTAACTGTGCTACGTTCATTGAGGATATCACTTGCATCTAACCACACCTATGGAACAAGTCCCAAGCAGTTCTGACAGAGAACCAACTTGGGTGGCTGGAGGCTATAGGCCTATGAAAGGAGACCTTGAAGCACAGCTGGGCCGAAACCTGCCCCCCTCTAGAGGCAATGTTCAGACTGTAGTTAAGGTTACCACCTACTCGGTTTTTGACCAAATGGATTCGGTTTTCTAGGTCCAGATTCGGTCCTCCTGTTTTCACCATTGCAAATTCGGTTTTTATGGTGGGTCAAGCAGCATCTGTGAGATCCTCCACTAACTCTGTTTCATTTTCTCCTCATCTGACTGTAAGCAAGTGTCTGAAATTTCAGTGTGCTTGCTTGCTTGCCATGCATGCTAATCAGGAAAAAGTGCAGGGAATTGTGGAGTCTAGCACCACCTAGTGACCATCGGTAGTACTGCATGCAATGCAAGCCCACTTAAAGCAACAGCCCATTTACAAGAACATTTTTCTGTGGCAAACTGGCAAATACAGTGTTCTTATAAATGAGCTCCACTGTAATGGTAGGGAATAAAATTCCCTTTATGTTGTTTAACTTACAACATGAGAGAGAAATGGAGCACCAGGAAAACAAGCAATGGTGCTATAAAACAACTGAGGCAAAAATGAAACATATATACAGCACCCTTTGCAACGGACACAATCCCGGACATGCTTGTAGTAGCTATAAGTGTCCTTTATTCCAAACACAATATAGTGCAAAAACACATCAGCAGCACCAACAAGATGGTCAGGCAGGTAAAGCTGTAAAAAAGACATACTGACGTTTCGCTTGGCCCCTGCCAAGATTCTTCAGAGTATCTAATGAATTAATGTGAGTGCTCTGAATTTATAGCACAAATCAGTGCAGCTTAAAACAATGTGAACCAATCAATGACCTCCACATCATAATGATGTGACATCATTCCTTTTTTCTTAAAAACACAATGGCATGCTAGTAGCATCTGAGATCCAGTCATCACTAGAGGGGGCATGTTAGTGGCATCTGAGATCGTCATCACTAGAGGTGGCATGTTAGTGCTCACTCAAATGTTAAACTTGGTTTTCTTAAAGAGCCATTCATGGCAAAATTACGGGTATGTACTCTTAATTATTTAAATAAGTAGAGCTATTATAGCTCCTACCAGGACAGTGTAAATAACCAGTACCACAATATAATAGTCATGGTGGCACACCAAAGAGAACCAGGCACTGCTACTTAATTCAAGTTACACCAGTGAAAGAAACAGTATTTGTTTGTAATACACTTGTTTCCAGTACATGAGAGGGAAACCAGTATTGTACAGTATTTTTTCAGCATCTAAACCTTTTTGGAAATGCTGCTAAGTCAAAGTTCTCAATTAATCCTGTCAGTTTTCTTGCCCCTAATTCAAAAATCTAAAAATGTTCTCGCTGTCCAATAAGTTTGTTAATGTCCCCTCCTCTTGGCCCTATTGTGACTACTTCTATTCCTGTGAAACTAACTTTATGTCCCCACTGTTTTGTTGTTTTTTTGTGTTCCACAATGGCATAAGTTTCGTTCCCTCTTTGTATGGCTCTAATATGTTCACCTATTCGAATTTTGAATGGGCAAGTTGTTCGGCCCACATAGAAGGCCCCACGGTTGCAATTTGGAAGGTAAACCTTCCCTTGGCTGTCACATGTGATGAAGTGTTTGATCTCAATTTGTTTCACTGTCATGGGATGTATAAAAGTTTTGCTGGTGTTGATATAACTACAATATATACATTTCCCACATGTATGTGTGCCTACGGGGGGGGGGAGGGGAGAGGGCCTTATAGCTTCTAGGCCTGGGGTAAAGCTAGTGATCACCATATCTGTGATGGTTTTGCATCGTCTGAAAATGACACGGGGACCTTCTTCCACTATTTTCTGAAGCCTAGGTTCTAACTGTAAGATTGACCGGTTACCAACAATTATTTCTTTTACCTGGTTTGCACACTTTGAATAAGTAGTGACAAAAGGGCATTGGTGCTGTCAATCACAGCAGGGGTCTCTGTACTCCAACATGGTTTCTCTGTCCATTTCTTCTACTGATTTTAAGGCTGTTACTATGCTATGGGTACTATAACCCCCCTCTCTTTGAACCTCACAATCTGGACATTCCTTTTTTGTTTGAATTCATTATGTTCTGTGCAATTTCTCAATGGTCAGACTAACTGACCTTTTGGGATGTTGAATTTCACATGTAGTGGGTGGCAACTGTCATACTTTAGTAAGCTATTTCTGTCCATAAGTTTTTGAAAGAGGGTTGTACACAGTTCCCCCTGTTCATTACGACAGATTTTTAGATCCAAAAATGTAACTTCATTCTGATCTATCGTATACTTATACCTCAGACAGCTGCTTGTACTCTCCATCCATTTCACAAATTCTGCAAATTCATCTTTTGTCCCCTTCCACACCACAAGTATATCATCTATATAATGCTGCCACAAATCCACCCTGTTCACAAATGGATTTGTGGCCAAGCTATAGAGACAATCCATTTCCCATTTCCCTACAAACAGGTTTGCAAAGCTGGATGCCATCACAGTCCCCATAGCAGTACTCCTTATTTGTAAGAATGTTTTGTTGGAAAACATAAATACATTTTTTGGAAGCACTTCTTCAGCAAGTTGTAACAAAAAGGAAGTCTGGACTGAAACTTTGACTTCCTCTGCTCTTTTTTCTAGCAAAAAGCCCATCATTTCTAAACCTCCTCATGGGATATTACTGTGTATAATGAGTTTATGTCTAAAGTGGCTAGATACCATTCATGTTCTATGCTGAGGTTTTCAACCAAATTTATGATTTCTGTAGAGTCTCTTACGTAGGACCTTAGATTCCTAACCAGAGGCTATAAATGCTGGTCTACAAATAAAGACAACGGTTCAGTCACCCATCTCTTCCCCGAAATTATTCATCTACCAGGGGTTTATCAAGGCTCTTGTGGATTTTTTGGTAATATATACATATGTATGTTACCGGAACTGTGGGGAATGCTACAGCCATGGTTCTGAACAAACTGTCAGAGATATGGTCCTTTACATAGCCCCTACTTAAAACTGCATCTATTTCCTCCTTAAACTTTGTAACCACAGATATGGAGATCTTACAATAAAACTGGGCATCTGCTAATTGTTGTTCAATTTCAGACATGTAATCACGTGCATTCATAATTACAACCGCCCCGCCCTTATTGGCTGGCTTAATTACTATTTCTTTGTTGTTACTCAAATCTTTTAATGCTAACATCTCCTGTTGGCTACAATTATTGGGTATATCAGAAATGGTACCCTACACAAGTATGGTGGGAAACAGAACCAGTTCCTTTTGGTAGAACATCTTCAGCCGACCCACAGGCTCTGTAGACAATTGTGAAAAAATGGGGTTGGGGGCCCTTTAAATAATTCAAAATGACTTCCAATCATTTTCAAAATCTATTTTATTTCTTCCCCTACGTTTCACCCATAACATGGGCTTGTTCACGGTGTATATAATTCTCAATGTCTTGTAGATTTTTGGTCATAAACATTTTTCTGGAAAAAAAATGATATAAATATTTTTAACTTCTTGTAAAGGGTGCTTATAAGGTAATTTCAAGAATTGCAATAGAATGCTACCCATACCTGAGAAGCAATGCTTAAAAACTATTCAGGCTGTGGTTTACAACTGTCTATTACAGCTCTTGCTGTTAAGGCTTGCTCTTTTTTATACAATCTAAAAAGAAAACATGAAATGATATAGGAGAAACATGTGGCAATCATATTTGTGTACACAGTAAAATTACTTGTGCTCCTTTTTGACTGGAGACTTTCCTACCTTGCTTAATGCAGGCTGTGTCACTAGTTCAGTAGTTTCTGTAAAAATACAACAAATAACTACATTTTAGTAAAGTTCCTAACTAAGCATATTGAATGCTATAGGGACATGTATAAAGCTATCTCTTTAATATACCAGCTAAAAATAGTTACTAAGTCCAAAACAGCCAAATGCTTTGCAAGAAATTCTCTCTGCACCATGACAAATGGCTGCTAGGTTCTGTTTCCATGTAGGAAGTGCTCCAATGTACCTCTTGTGCCCATTTTGCTAAATTCCTGCAAGAGGACGTCATAACATGATGACATCATAGTCAATGCTACCACGCATGCGCGGGCAGACTGCAAATGCAGACAATTGCTGGTTCCAAAAAGGAGCCAGGGAATTATTAGCAAAGTGGGCACATAGTGGATTGCCACAATGTTTCCACCACTTTTTAAAGCTCTGTTGAGCTAGAAAATATTAAAAAACTATAACATTGAGAAAATAAAAGAAAGCATTCACTCACTACCACATACAGCACAGAAGGGTGGTGGGAGAAAAGGGAAAACAGGCAGACTGAATGTTGCTTTTTCTTAATGTACTAATACATAGTTGTATGGAAAGGTGGGTTTACAAGAGCATTACTGGTGGCATAAATATCTATACTATACCACATATTTTAGATTTTATTATTTAGATGGCCATATACATTTTCAATGACTCTAATTTAGCTGGAAAACTATGTCATGGCTATATTTATGTAAGCCAGTTGCCATGATTTGTAGATCCATTCACAAATTCAGTTCTATTCTGAATAATACAATTTTTAAGCAGACTAATGAGGCTATGGTATAGAGATCTGCACAGAAATGTTCATAAGGCCTTCAATTCCACTACATAGGGAGGTCAAAAGGTCACTATAGCCCAAATACCTGTATATAGAATTTGTTGTTAGTGGCCTAACGCCACATTTTCAAAACCTCTGCTATTCATGGGGGTCAAAGGTTACTATGCAACAATTCATGTTGCTTCTTCCTGTTCATGAGTGGTGCCGCGGGAGATACATTTTTTGTGCAGGTACTTTATTATTTAGTGACCCATATATATGTATATAAGACCTATACTGCACCTTTCAAAGTGTATAGAGGTTTACAAAAAATCTAACTTGCCAGGTTGTTAGTGGCCTAATGCCGCATTTCCACAACCTCTACTGTTGTCTGAGGTCAAAAGGTCACTATGCAACAGTTCGCGTTGCTTCTTCCTGTTTATATGTGGCATTTCAGTAGATAGATTTTTGATGCTGGTACTTTACTGTTTAGTGACCTTATACCCCATTACTGGTTCCTCTACCTTATGAGAGGTCCGTGAAGTCACTAAGTGACACGCCATGTTTCTCTTTCTTTTTATGTAGGGCATTTCAAAAAGATAGATATTATATACAAGGTGCTGTATATAGCAGGCATCTATAATTTTTCGATTCATTCCTAATGAAAGGTCGAAAGTCACCAAACAATATTATCCTATCACATACCTGCAACTTGTGTATAGGGGCTATATTAAATGGCTAATATAAAATCAGCTATAGAACAAAAGTTTTTTAAAACCCTGAAGGGGGTAATTTATACATTCCCTACATAGGGAGGTCAAAAAGGCAATCCAGCATTTTTATGTAAAGAATATATGGTAATATGATGTAAGAAATGGTTTGTATATTCAAGCTTTTAAGGACTGTGTGTCGTCTCTACATAAGCCTCATTCTTACAATAATATTGCCACCACAGAAGAACATTTTACATCACAGAACTCAGAGTATGACCTGGTGTCCTTGTTATACTACATGTACCTACATACCTTACTATGTCTAGGTACAGACTTGCCAGTTAGTCTCTATGTTCATCCCAATATTTCTTTCTAATGTAGGTAAATAGAAAATCCACTGCATTTCTGCTGCTAACAAAGCCTCCCAAAGGTTTCCTCCTCTTGGGGAAATAGTGACTTTTTCAATACCCCAAAATCTACATGAGGCCCCAGTATGTGCTGCTTCATTGAAATGTTTCACTTCTGGGGAATTCTCATCATGGTTTCTAATATCACCTTTGTGTTCTTGAATTCTGCGTCTTAATTCTCAACTTGATTGTCCTACATGTATCATATCACAGGGACAGTGTGTCAAATATATAACTGCTTCAGTATTACAAGAGATGTGTTGTTTAATGTGAAATCTTTCTTGTGTATGGGGATGTACATACTGTATACCTGTTTTTTTGATGAGTGATCGCATACACTACATCGAGCACAAGGAACCATACCAGGAAATAGTGGTCCTAATAGCAGCTGCGTTCCAGCTACTTCTGGTATCCTAAACTGTGAATGTACCAGGGAATCTTGCAAATTTTTTGCTTTTTTCGCAATGATAATAGGCTTATTTTGTAATGACTATATGCCCTTATTGTCTGTCTGGACCAGGTATCAATGCTTGCTAACAATTCTCTTTATATCAGCCATTTTATGATTATATTTGGTCAAAAACACTACCTGTTGCATATTAGCTTGATGGACCTTGGGTTGTAAAAGCTCTGTTCTATTTTTGTTACTAATTCTATGCTTGGCTTGTTGTAATACATGCTGTCTATAGCCCTTAGCCTTAAATTTCTGTACCATCGCTTGTGTTTCCTGTTGGGAACTTTCCTCCTTGCTACAGTTCCTTTTAACTTGGATCAGCTGTGCATAAGGAATGTTATTTTTTAACTTGAGCTCATGGAAGCTATTATGATGTAGCACAGTATTCCTGTCCGTTGGTTTTCTAAAGATGTTTCAATAGATTTATTCTGATGGATAATGAGCAAATCTAAATATGGCACCTTGTGCATATCATAGTGCATGACAAATTTCACATTTCTATCTCTCATGTTAAGTTTCTCATAGAAGGTGTGTAGTTCCTCTGTATTTCCAGTCCATATCATAAAAATATCATCTATGTATTGTACCCACACAACAATTTTATCAAAAAATTGGTTACTATGTTCATCATAGATGTATTTCTCCTCAAAGATTGTCGTGTAAAGATTAGCATTGCTGGGCCATAGTAGACCCCATCACTGTGCCCCTATTTTGTTGGTAAAAGAGTCCATCAAACTCAAAATAGTTCTTCCTTAGAATGATTTCAGCCATATCTTATAAAATTACTGTTTTAGGCTTACAGTTATTTTGTCTTCTATCAAGAATATTTCCCATACATTCAATGCCCTGCTGATGGGGAATTAATGTGTATAGATCAGTTGCATCAAAAGTAGTTAAAATGCATTGCTTAGGGATGCCTGCAGAGGAGATTTGTTGTAACACCCTTATCATATCAGAAGTGTCTTTTATGTAAGATTTTGTATTTTCTATTAAAGGCTGTAAATAGAAATGTACATATTTGGACAGTGGCTCAAATATAGAGCCAATACCAGATACAATGGGCGTACCTGGGGGGTTTCTAAGATGCTTGTGTATTTTGGGAATACAGTAGAATGTGGGTGCTCTGGGAAATTCACAATAGAGCAATCCTGCTTCCCATATCTGGATCCATCCCATGGTTGTGTATTCTTCTATCATGCAATTGATTTCTGTCTTTATGTTGTGTAAAAGGTCATAAGGTAGTAATTCATAGTTATCAGTGTTTTGAAACAGCAACAGGCACATATCTTTATATTGTTGCCTATCCTGAATCACTCTATTCCATCCCCCTTGTAGCATTTTTGATTACTATTTGCTTATGTTGTTTCAGGTTATCAAGAGCTTGATTTTCTGCTTTTGTCAGATTCCTTTGTGATGGTCTTAAATCTTCCCTGTTCGAAAACAGTTCCATGATTTCTTTTTCAACATTTTGGCAAAATGCCTGTATACCATGACTTTTGCCAATGGGGGGGTGTATTTGGATTTAAATTTGTAGTTTTTGTCTTAACTGTTGTTGATATGTATCACCGGCTGCTTCAACACCCTGACCGAATAAATTCTTGAGTCTCAAATTCCTAAAGAATTTTTGTAAGTCAACTTCTAAACTGAACAAATTCATTGGCTGAGTAGGTGCAAAAGATAGACCCAGACTCAATACACTGGTTTCCACTGATGACAGCGTCCTTTTACTGAGATTAAAAATAGAAATGGTATCTACCTCTATGTTGCTCTGCCCTGTCCCTGTGAGAAATGCCTTGTTGTTTTTCCACCTGGTCCTCTGCCCCTTTCCCCTATTTCCCCTCCCCCCTCCCCCCGTCTGCATATGTCTCTGTTAAGTATTTGATTTCTTAAATCATATCTTACTTCTTTATATCATTTTGTTCAACAGAAAAATCTTTATAACCAAAAATCTCTAAGACCTTGAAAATTATATACCCTGTGAACAAGCCCATGTTATGGATGAAATGTAGGGGAAGAAATAAAATAGATTTTGAAAGTGATCGCAAGTCATTTTGAATTATTTAAAGGGCCCCTGCCCCCATTTTTTTCACAATTGTCTACAGAGCCTCGGAGGGGGGCCTGAAGATGTTCTAACAAAAGGAACTGGTTCCATTTCCCACCATACTTCGTGTACTGTACTTTGTCTAGGATCTGCCTTTGAGGACAAGCAGATTTCTGGTGGATGTTGGTACTTTTCATAAAAACTTTTGAATTGCTTCTGAATGCTTGGTATATCGCTTTATAATGTGTAGGAGGAGTCTATTCTCCTTCAATCTGCTCCCATATATATATATCTGGATTGTGTTTGCTAAACAGTCTAATTTTTACACATTTTTTGTTATAAGAGTATTTAAACAGCTACAATATGGTATTTTTTCTGACATAGGAACTAGTGTTCAAAGCATTATTCATTTTACTACATTTTTGGATGAGGAGAAGGAGAAACTGTTCACCACTATGAGAGGAGATAGGGATTTATCTACACATATGGGGGAAGCCCCTAAACAACTCACCCAGAAAATTGAGAATTTGAAACATAAAAATTGTCATTTAGAGTGGCATGGTTTAACCCTGACACAATATTTACAGTACAATCATATCCCTAGGGGTCTCAGAATAAGTGTAGAACCTCATTTAGGAATTAATTCCCAAAAATTAGATAACAAATGGGATTGAATTCGCAATAGATTATCTTGCAATTTCATGTACACCTTGATTGAGGCCATAATTGATGACAGACAGATCCTAGAAAAGGATATTAAAGAAACAGAAGACTTCCTTAAACTTAAAATTCAAGAGGAATAATTTAAAAAGAATATTGAGAACATAAAGCAGAAGTTACTTGACTATGAAGGTAGATTAAAAAATTAAGAAGTTCATTAGGGAGACTAATGATTATAGAGATGGTAGAGTTTACACTTACAAGAAAGTTGAAATACAATACTCTTATAATACATATAGTACTTATGAGAGTACGGAAAGTGACAGCAGCTACACTAGGGATCCACAAAAACCTACTATTATTGATAGTACACATCGCAGTGACCTAGAGCAACCAAGTACTTCTAGTGATTCTCATAAAGAAGTAAGATACGATTTAGGAATTTGAGACTGAAGAATTTATTCAGTCAGGGTGTTGAAGCAGCTGGTAATACATATCACCAACAGTTAACACAAAAACTACAAATTAAATCCAAATACAACCCTTCCCCTCGGCAAAAGTCATGATATTAGAGGCATTTTGCCAAAATGTTGAAAAAGAAATCATGGAACTGTTTTCAAACAGGGAAGATTTAAGACCATCACAAAGGAATCTGACACAAGCAGAAAATCAAGCTCTTGATGACCTGAAAAACAAGATGAGCAGATACTAATCAAAAATGCTGACAAAGGGGATGTAATTGTGATTCAGGATAGGCAACAATATAAAGATATGTGCCTGTTGCTTCAGAACACTGATAACTATGAATTACCTCCTTATGGCCCTTTACACAACATAAAGACAGAAATTAATTGAATGATAGAAGAATACACGACCATGGGATGGATCCAGACATGGGAAGCAGGATTGCTCTATTGTGAATTTCCCAGAACACCCATGTTCTACTGTATTCACAAAATACACAAGAATTTTAGAAACCCCTGGGTAGGCCCATTGCATCTGGAATTGACTCTATATTTGAGCCACTGTCCAAATATGTAAATTTCCATTTACAGCCTTTAATAGAAAATTCAAAATCTTATATAAAAGACACTTCTGATACGATAAGGGTGTTACAACAAATCTCCTCTGCAGGCATCCCTGAGCAATGCATTTTAACTACTTTTGATGTGACATCAATTCCCCATCAGCAGGGCATTGAATGTATGGGAAATATTCTTTTTTTTTTTTTTATCTTATCTTTTTCCCTCCGATCGGGTCCCCCATGGAGCATCTCTCGGGCAGCCTGATCCTTGTCCTGCCCAGCCTGAAGCCTCTCCGAACTGTGCCTTCCTCTCTCCTCCACATCCCATGGCCAGCACCCCCAGTTAACCCACCTAAGGTGGGTTGCCCTCTTCTCATGGGTGTGCTTACTAGTCAGACTCTGGTCGCAGGGCTAGGCCCTGTGGAGGAGGACCTGAAGGTCAATCGGAGAAGGCCCGGCAAAGGGCATGGGGACAGGTGCTGTCACCTCTCCCTGGCACTGTTGTTTTCCCTTATTCTGTGTAGGACCTCCCCCCTCCCCTGCATGGTGCACGTCGATGCAACTGGCGCATGGCAACCCTGCCGGCATCGACCATGCTGGAATACATGCGAGTCTGGGTTGCTGCAGTGCCCCCGGCCTCCACCGGGGGACACTAGCACACCGAGACATCCCTCCCCCCTGTACCCAGGGAGGTGAGCACCACAGGGGCACTCATTCTCAACCCTCCCCAGCCGACCCCCGGTGGCCCAAGTTCACTCCCGAACCCAGGTCACCGGGTGTTGCATGAGGTGTGGTGTCCAATGCCTCAACCCTCAGCATCACTGGACCGTGGGAAATATTCTTGATAGAAGACAAAATAACTGTAAGCCTAAAACAGTAATTTTGCAAGAGATGGTTGAAATCATTCTAAGGAAGAACTGTTTTGAGTTTGACAGACTCTTTCACCAACAAAATATGGGTATGGTGATGGGGTCGACTATGGCCCCAGCGTATGTTAATTCTTACATGATGATCTTTGAGGAGAAATACATCTGTGATGAACATAGTAACCAATTTTTTGATAAAATTGTTATGTGGGTACAATACATAGATGATATTTTTATGATATGGTCTGGAAATACAGAGGAACTACATGCCTTCTATGAGGAACTTAACATGAGAGATAGACATTTGAAATTTGTCATGCATTATGATATGCACAAGGTGCCATATTTAGATTTGCTCATTATCCATTAGAATAAATCTATTGAACATCTTTATTTAGAAAATCAACGGACAGGAATACCTTGCTACATCATAAGAGCTTCCATGAGCTCAAGTTAAAAGATAGCATTCCTTATGCACAGCTGACCAAAGTTAAAAAGAACTGTAGCAAGGAGAAAAGTTCCCAACAGGAACACAAGAGATGGTACAGAAATTTAAGGCTAGGGGCCATAAACAGCATGTGTTACAACAAGCCAAACATAGAATTAGTAACAAAAATAGGATAGAGCTTTTACAACCCAAGGTCCATCAAGCTGATATGCAGTGGGTAGTGTTTATGACCAACTATAACCATATAATGGCTGATATAAGGAGAATTGTTAACAAGCATTGGTACCTGGTCCAGACAGACAATAAGGGCATATAGTCATTACAAAATAAGCCTAATATCATTGCAAAAAAGGCAAAAAATTTGCAAGATTCCCTGGTACATTCACAGTTTAGGATACCAGAAGCAGCTGGAACGCAGCTGCTATTAGGACCACTATCTCCTGGTATGGTTCCTTGTGCTCGATGTAGTGTATGCGATCACTCATCAAAAAAACAGATATATGTACATCCCCATACACAAGAAAGATTTCACATTAAACAACACATCTCTTGTAATACTGAAGCAGTTATATATTTGACACACTGTCCCTGTGATATGATATATGTAGGACAAACAAGTTGAGAATTAAGACGCAGAATTTGAGAACACAAAGGTGATATTAGAAACCATGATGAGAATTCCCCAGTAGCCAAACATTTCAATGAAGCAGCACATACTGGGCCTCATGTAGATTTTAGGGTATAGAAAAATTAACTATGTCCCCAAGAGGAGGAAACCTTAAGGAGGCCCTGTTAACAGCAGAAATGAGATGGATTTTCTATTTACTTACATTAGAAAGAAATATTGGGATGAACATAGAGACTAACTGGCAAGTCTGTACCTAGACATAGTAAGGTATGTAGGTACACGTAGTATAACAAGGGCATCCAGGTCATACTCTGAGTTCTGTGATGTAAAATGCTCTTCTGTGGAGGCAATATTATTGTGAATGAGGCTTATGTAGAGACAACACACAGTCCTTTAAAGCTTGAATATTCGAATAACTTGGTACACATTATCATATATTCTTTACATAAAAATGTTGGAGGAACCAGTAATGGGGTGTAAGGTCATTAAACAGTAAAGTACCAGCATCAAAAATCTATCTTCTGAAATGCCACATATAAACAGGATGAAGCAACACGAACTATTACATAGCGACCTTTTGACCTCCCACAACAGCAGAGGTTGTGGAAATGTCGCATTAGGCCACTAACAACATTGCAAGTTAGATGTTTTGTAAACCTCTATACACTTTGAAAGTGCAGTATAGGTCCTATATACAGATATATGGGTCACTAAATAATAAAGTACCTGCACAAAAAATGTATCTCCCGCGGCACCACTCATGAACAGGAAGAAGCAACATGAATTGTTGCATAGTAACCTTTGACCCCCATGAATAGCAGAGGTTTTGAAAATGTGGCATTAGGCCACTAACAACAAATTCTATATACAGATATTTGGGGCTATAGTGAACTTTTGACCTCCCTATGTAGTGGAATCGAAGGCCTTATGAACATTTCTGTGCAGATCTCTATACCATAGCCTCATTATTCTCCTTAAAAAATTGTACTATCCAGATCTGAATTTGTGAATGGATCTACAAATCATGGCAACTGGCTTACATAAATATAGCCACGACATAGTTTTCCAGCTAAATTAGAGTCATTGAAAATGTATATGGCCATCTAAATAATAAAATCTAAAACATGTGGTATAGTATAGATATTTATGCCACCAGTAATGCTCTTGTAAACCCACCTTTCCATACAAATATGTATTAGTAGATTAAGAAAAAAACAACATTCAGTTTGCCTGTTTTCCCTTTTCTCCCACCACCCTTCTGTGCTGTATGTGGTAGTGAGCGGTTGCTTTCTTTTATTTTCTCAAAGTTATAGTTTTTTAATATTTTCTAGCTCAACAGAGCTTTAAAAAGTGGTGGAAACATTGTGGCAATCCACTATGTGCCCACTTTGCTAATAATTCCCTGGTTCCTTTTTTGAACCAGAAATTGACTGCATTTGCAGTCTGCCCGCGCATGCGCGATAGTGTGACTGTGTCATCATCACGTTATGACGAACTCTCATGGGAATTTAGCAAACCGGGCACAAGAGGTACATTGGAGCACTTCCTACATGGAAACAGAACCTAGCAGCCATTTGTCATGGTGCAGAGAGAATTTCTTGCAAAGCATTTGGCTGTTTTGGACTTAGTAACTATTTTTATCTGGTATATTAAAGAGATAGCTTTATGCATGTCCCTATAGCATTCAATATGCTTAGTTAGGAACTTTACTAAAACGTAGTTATTTGTTGTATTTTTACAGAAAATACTGAACTAGTGACACAGCATGCATTAAGCAAGGTAGGAAAGTCTCCAGTCAAAAAGGAGCACAAGTAATTTTACTGTGTACACAAATGTGAGTGCCACATGTTTCTCCTATATCATTTCATGTTTTCTTTTTAGATTGTGTGAAAAAGAGCAAGAGCTGTAATATAGAGTTGTAAACCACAGCCTGAATAGTTTTTAAGCATTGCTTCTCAGGTACGGGTAGCAGTCTATTGTAATTCTTGAAATTACCTTATAAGCACCCTTTACAAGAAGTTAAAAATATTTATATCATTTTTATCCCCAGAAAAATCTTTATAACCAAAAATCTACAAGACATTGAGAATTATATACACCGTGAACAAGCCCATGTTATGGATGAAACGTAGGGGAAGAAATAAAATAGATTATGAAAGTGATTGGAAGTCATTTTGAATTATTTAAAGAGCCCCACCCCCATTTTTTCATAATATATCAGAAATGGAGCTATTCCTAAGCTTTTCCATAACAAGTTCACATTTTATTTATGAAAGTCGGTACAATAGGATTGGAATCTAGGCAAAACTCTGAACTTAGTTTCAAACCTCTACATGTCATTGCATATGTTTTCATAAGCGTAGAAACATAGACTTTGATGGCAGATAAGGACCACTTTGCCCACCTAGTCTGCCCATTTTCCTACCTACCTACAGGATAAGCAGCAGATCCTAGTTAACCAACAGCCTACTTCTTCCAACCCTCTACCAGAATTGCCTTATGTCTGTCCCATGCATTCTTGAACTTCCCTACTGTTTTTGACCCAACCTCCTCGGGAAGGCCATTGCATGTGTCCACCACTCTCTCTGTGAAAAAATACTTCCTCACATTGCCCCTGAGTCGTCCCCTCATCTTCAAATTGTGTCCCCTTGTTTTTGCACATCCCTTTTTCTGAAAAATGCTACCCTCTTGGACTTTGTCGATTCCCTTGAGGTACTTGAAAGTTTCTATCATGTCCCCCTCTCCCTCCTTTCCTCAAGTGTATACATATTAAGCTCATTTAGCCTCTCTTTGTATGGCTTCTGTTGCAGACCCTGCACCATTTAAGTCACCCTCCTCTGGACTGCCTCCATCCTGTATATGTCCTTGCGGAAATGGGGTCTCCAGAACTGCATACAGTACTCCAGATGGGGTCTCACCAACTGTCTGCACAGAGGGATAACAACTTCTTGTTTTCTACTGGTGATGCCTCTCCCTGTACATGAACATCTACCCTCCAGCACTTGCCCACATTAAATGGTAGTCTGACCCTCAGCACTTGCCCACATACAATGGTAGTCTGATTGTCCTACTCCCCACCCCCACAGCCTTGTACGTGCGCCAATACCTTGGTCTGGGTTTTACCCACCTAATCCACACTCTGTCCTCCCTCCCTCCCACCCCCATCCTAGCCCCCTTCACTTAGGCCTCCCTTAGTCAGATCCACTCATACTGCTCCCCACACACCTCCCCTCCTCTCACCAGTGCTATCCACCCGCAGGGCTGGATAGCCAACTGCTAGCACTCCACCTATCTATATGGCCACCTTAACCTGGCATCCTTTCTCATAACCCCCTACTGCCTCTGCTACCTGACAAAGCCTGCTCTCATGGCTACAGCCCAACTTATAAGCTGATCAAGCCTTCTTCCACACCCATCAGCCTCCTCTTTCCTAGATCCACCTCTTACACCATATATAACCTTTCCCTTAACCATTAAGATACCATGTATATACAGTGAGTGCTAATTTGATTTACCTCCTCATGATGTAATGCAATGTATAGCAATGTTTTGTTATTCTCTACTGAGTGTTGTGTTATCTGATTGTATTGTCTCCCACCTGCTGACATGGAACCTTTGAAAAAGAGCACACTGCTCAAAGGTTATTTCTGAATACTTAAATAAATAAATAAAATACATCCTAGTATCCCCCCAGACATAACTAATGTCATCTTGTACTGGGACAGCACTGGGGCAATTTGTACAGAAGGAACCCACTGTCGAAATTGTAGTGTCTCTCTGCACACTTTACCTTTCCACATTCAGTTGCATGAGGACTTCTTTCCAGCTCCTTGTGACTAGCCCAAACCACACTTAGCCATTGTGGCATTGTTGCCCACCAAAGGCTATTCCTTGCAATTTCAGAGTCCAACCCTGCTCTATCATGAGTCTTGGAGGTGGTGACTCCAGCTAGAAGCTGGATTAGTAGTGATCTAAAGAAAAACAGATGCCAGTAGCCCAAAACTGAGGATATACAGGTCTTCAACAGGAAAAAGCCTTTTTTCCAGCTGACAGTAATCCCCCTCAGAATCAGGACGCTTACCTTCCTTAAAGCCTGCCAAGGAAATTGGCTGTTGGAATTCAGAGGTGGTGGCCATGCTGCCTATGCTTATATTGATAGCCAATATCCTTGGCAGGCTAAGGCACAAAAAGAACTTCAGATAGCTGAGGGAATCATAAAGGGGGAGGAGGTCTTCTTTCACTACATAAGAGAGAAAAGGGACAAGGAAGACAGAATTGTAAGGCTTTGTAAAGGGGAAGAATGGGTAGAAGAGAACTGGGGGAAGGCTGAGATTCTGAATGAATACTTCTGCTCCATCTTCACCAGGGAAATAGACAGACTGGTGCCTATTGGGGGGAGAAGGGGGGCAGGCGGGAAGGAAAAATGGATGTGGTGATAGAATAGGATAGAGCGAGGTAGGGGCTGCTAGCATTAAAGGCAGACAAATCACCAGGCCCAGACAGCATACACTCAAGGGTACTGAGGCAGCTGGCAGAGGACTATGTGGGCCACTGGCAGGCATGTTCAATAGTTCCCTGGAGTCAGGGATGGTACTGCAGGATTGGAGAATGACACATGTGGTGCCCCTCCATAAGAGCAGTTCCAGGGATGACCCAGGGAATTACAGGCTGGTCAATTTGACCGCAATTGTGTGCAAGCTCATGGAGACCATACTTAAAGAAAGGTTAGTAGGGTAACTAGAGGAGAATGATCTCCAGGATGAGAGGCAGCACGTGTTTATGGGAGGGAGGGCATGTCAAACAAATCTGACTGACTTCTTTGATTGGGTCACTAAGTCAGTGGACGAGGACCAGGTTGTGGACATCCTTTATCTGGACTTCAGCAAGGCCTTTGATTCTATACTCCACAAGAGGTTGATCAGGCTGATGGCGGATCTGGTGGCTGGGGAGAAGATGACCAGGTGGGTAGAAAGCTGGATGAGGGACAGGACCCAGAGGGTGGGGGGGGGGAGTTATCTAGCACCAGGGAAGCCACCAGTGGGGTCCCAAAGGGCACGGTGCTGGGGCTGATATTGTTCCATGTCTTCATCAATGATATTGGGGATGGCATAAAGGGCAAAATGTGCCTATTTGCGGATGACATCAAACTCTGTGAGAGGGTGGACACAGTAGAAGGGATATAGGACCTGCAGGAAACCCTGAGAGGTGGTTCAGGATTTGGCAGTTTGGTTTCAATGCCAAGAAGTGCACAGTTATGCACACTGAAACTAGGAATCCAAGGACAGAGTACTACCTGGGAAGGATCTAGGTAGCAGCAACAGAGGAGGAGAAGGATCTGGGAGTGATGATCAGTAGTGACCTGAAGCACTCCACGCAGTGCAAAAAAGCAGCAGCATGGGCAAATAAGATGCTGGGCTGTAGAGGAATCAGCAGTAGGTGAAATGAGGTCATACTGTCCTTGTACAGGTTGCTGGTTAGGCCACATATAGAATATGGAATAAGGCATTGATGTTCACACCTTAAGAAAGACATTAATCCGCTGGAGACGGTCCAGAAGAGGACAACAAAGATGATAGCAAGACAGCAGGGTAAAACACATGAAGAGAGATTGGGGGCCCTAAATTTGTACTCCCTGGAGGAGAGGAGGGAGAGATGGGACATGATAGAGACCTTCAAGTACTTGAAAGGGATAAATAGGGTAGATAAGGAGGGTCTCTTTAATCTAAGTGGCAGCTGAAACATGAGGGGACACAGTCTGAAGCTGGAGGGGGCAGGTTTAGGAGGGAGGTTAGGAAGCTCTTTATGGAGAAGGAAGTGGCCGGTTGGAATGCGCTACCAGAGTAAGTGGTCTCAAGTGAAGTCAGTGGGCAGCTTCAATAGAAGGTGGGATAGGCATAAGGGGAAAGTATGGGTTGTGGGTGGGGCAGATGGAAAGTCGGGAAGACTGGGGAGGGGGCAGGGTTAGTAGCATAAGCAGAGGACCCTGCAATTCAAGTAGACTAGATAGGCTGAATTGCCTTCTTCTGCTGGCTTCTTCATAAAATTTTTCATTAAGAAAAAGAATAAAGAATGTTCTGCTCCCCTGCTATACAGACTGGGACAGGATGAGTAACTCCTCCCATCTTAAAGCTCAGCATCCTTTTGTTTCCACTTGCTTGGAGGAGTTTCCCAAATGTCCAGGCATTGCTAGAGACACAGCAGAACCAGCACTGGAACAATTGGCTTTGTCTCCAAACAACATCCCCACGGAAAGTTAATGACCGCATTATGGGCTTGACCACCAGCAGTCCTGGAACACACTTACAGCCCAAACAAGGATATGTATCCTGATCAAAGAAAAAGGTTTACAGAATCTACACACAAAACCAAAAGTAACAGTAAACGGGGTCCATTTCGAGGAAAGGGGGGGGGTCACTAGCAGGGTACCACAGGGTTCAGTACTGGGACCGGTCCTCTTTAATGTCTTTATAGGTGACACTTTGGAGGGACTGAAAGGAAAAGTATGCCTCTTTGCAGATGACACAAAGATCTGCAACAGGGCTGATACACAATTGGGGTGGAAAGGATGAGAAGGGACTTGGCAAGGTTGGAGGAGTGGTCAAAAGTATGGCAGCTTAGATTAAATGCAAAGAAGTGCAAAGTAATGCACCTGGGAAACAAAAACCCAGGGGAAGGGTACATAATGCAGGGGGGGGAGGGGGGAGGTACTAACAACAACAAAAATGGAATGGGAGCTGGGGGTAGTCATATCAGATGACCTAAAGGTAGGCAAGCAATGTGAGAAGGTAGTAAGGAGGGCTGTGGAATACTGGGATGCATAGGGAGAGGCATCACCAGTAGAAAACAGGAAGTTGTTATCCCTCTACAGAGACAGTTGGTGAGACCCCATCAGGAGTACTGCGTGCAGTTCTGGAGACCCCATCTCCGCAAGGACATAGGACATTCAAGTACCTCAAGGGAATCAACAA
Source organism: Neoceratodus forsteri (assembly GCA_016271365.2). Classification (NCBI taxonomy): domain Eukaryota; kingdom Metazoa; phylum Chordata; order Ceratodontiformes; family Ceratodontidae; genus Neoceratodus; species Neoceratodus forsteri. The sequence continues at coordinate 1,614,325,452 of CM057453.1, forward strand.
AGTCCAAGAGGGTAGCATCTTTCAGAAAAAGAGATGTACAAGAACAAGGTAGCGCAATTTGAACATAGAGGGGGGACAGCTCAGGGGCAATGTGAGGAAGTATTTTTTCACAGAGAGGGTGGTGGACACATGTAACAGCCTTTCAGAGGAGGTTGTGGGGTCAAAAACAGTGGGGGAATTAAAGAATGCATGGGACAGACATAAGGCAATTCTAGTGGGAGGTAGGAGGAAGTAGGCTGTTGGTTAACTAGGATCTGCAGCTTATCCAACAGGTAGGGAAATGGGCAGACTGGTTGGGCCAAACAGTCCTTATCTGCTGTCAAAGTCTATGTTTCTATGTTTCCTCTGCTGACATCTTGGCTACAGAAATCGGAGGGCAGGGTACTGTATGGAGGGCAAAGATCTGGAGGAGACGGAACAAGAAAGGGACCTAGGCATCATTATATGTGGGAACCTGAAGGTGGAAAGGCAGTGCGGGAGGGCAGTGGCCAGGGGGAGTGGAATGCTGGGATGCATCAGAAGGGGATCACCAGTAGAAATAGGGAGGTCATAGTATCCTTGTACACCCATCTAGTTAGACCACACTAGGATTACGGAGTCCAGTTCTGGAGGCCATACCTCAGGAAGGATGTAGGGAGGCTAGAGCGGGTTCAGAGTACAGCGACAAAAATGGTAAAAGGGTTAAGCCACCTATCCTATGAAGAAAGGTTGAGTGATCTAAACATGTGCTCCCTGGAACAGAGGAGGGAAAGGGGGAACATGATTGAGACCTTCAAGTACCTTAAGGGTATAAACAGGGTGCCAGGGGGAAGCATCTTCAAGATGAAGGGAAATCAGAGGACGAAGGGGCATGACCTGCAGGTGGAGGGGGGGCAGTTCAGGGGCAACATTAGGAAATACTATTTCACAGACAGAGTGGTGGAAAAGTGGAACAAACTTTCAGAGGCAGTCATTGGAGAGGAAACAATGGAGGGATTCAAAAGGGCATAGGACAAGCACAGGGGAGTGTTAAGGGGGGGCACAGGTCCAAGCAGATAGCTGGACAAATGGGCAGACTTGGTGGGCCTTGTTTCGGTCCTTTTCGGCCGTCACATTTCTATGAATCTATGACTCTCCTACCCCATATTATGGGACATATTGAAAACTGTAATAAGAAGTGAAATCATCGCCTTTGCCTTCAACAGGAAGTGCCTGCAGGATCAAAGATATGTGCAGCTGTCTGAGGAGCTGTTTTCCCTACAAGAGTTATGTATACCAGGTGATTCAGGGATAGCTGCTCATATCACAACCCTAAAGGTGGAAATAAAAACCATAATGGACACTTCAGTCCAGCAGGCCCTGACCTATCTTAGACACTCTTATTATGAAGGTGGTTCTAGAGACATTAGGCCTTTGGCCTGTAGACTTCGAGCACAAAAAGCAGCCACGTGTTATTCAGCTCAAGAGCCCATATTCAGGGCACCCAGTACATGTCTGTCTGTCAGGGGATTCTTAATCTATTCAGGGTCTATTACCAGACGCTGTACACATAATCATCCTCCCCATCTTCCTGTTAAATATGGGATTTCCTTTCAGGCCTTCCCCTCTCTGATGGAAGCCCAGCAATAATTCCTTCATGCCTCAGTTCACATGGAGGCAATCCAGTCATCATTAGAAGTGCAAAAACTTAAATGCCCTGGCCCGGATGGATACCAGGTTAAGAAATGTTTGAAGAATCTGGAGGCAAAATGTGCATTTTAGAAACAAATTCTAGGAGATCTCTAGCAAGACAAGCATAGGAATTTACTAGCTGAAACTATGAAATACAGCAGGACAGTCAACCAGGGAATGAAGGAACATAGTACTTATTCTAGGACTGCTTTATTGCCTCAGTCTTGTAATCAGATCCTCACACTCAAACAACTGCTCACAAACAAAAAGCACCATGGACTGTGAAACAGACTCTGCCAGCAAACACTGCTGTTATTTATTTCGGGGATAGGAAAAAATACCCTGTGGGCAATAAAGCTCTACAGACTGTGCAAACAAACACTGCTGTTATTTATTTCTGGGATAGGTGACATAGAAATACCCTGTGGTCAATAATTTTATGTCCTTCCATCGCCTGGCCTCTGCTCGCTTCTCTCATTTTACAGCAATCTGTAGATTACAAGCAAATCAGCAATGTGGGCCAGAGCCATTCCATGTAATAATGTCAATGTGAAGAATAACTTTGCATACACTACTCTGTACATAAACGGTTAAAAGTCCACATTTTACATAAGGATAAAATGGAACAAAATCCAGAACATTACCCATTGGATTTGGGAAGACTGTTAGTCAGTTGTCTTTGTCACTGAAGGTAGCCCAATTAAGGATATCATTACATTGTCTGGATTAAGTTTAAAATATTCAATAGGCATCCATTGATGAATTTCAGGTGAATGGAAAAACCCGTTTGTGATGCCAAATTTCATTTGCCGCAATGCTGTTCACTCTCCGCTGTGCATCTGAGCTATGAAAATGTGTCCCCAAGCATTTGTTTTGCAGAAATTTTAAGTTTTATAACCCACTGTGCCACGTATGTCTAATCGCGCCTTCCGTGTGTTTTTTTGCTGTGTTTCAGGAAGTAAGCGCGTACGATGCATGATGACATTTGTAACTGGATGGAAGCAATTGCTGTGCTCACTACTGAGCTGTACTGCAATGGCCACATATAATGAGAGCAGCGATTTGGACTCTGAAAATTATTGTATTGGTGGACAAATTATCCCGTACAGGTTCAAGCCACTGAGAGGTATGGGTACAGTTGCTGCTGTTAGTGAGAGTAGCAAGTCTGAACAATCGGAAGATGAGCAAAATAATGAAGGATTCTACCCAGTGGAGCTATGGTACTAGCACCATGTGTCTTGTCTATCTCTGTGTGTCTGTGCGACCTAGATTTCACTGTCAAGTGGCCCTGTGTTTTATTTTTCTGTGTGAAAAAGTTCAGACAGCTACAGTATATGGTAGCCTGTTGCCTATTCCCACTGCTGTGTCCTTTTGAAAGCCTCATACCACATTTACTTTCTGTGTCTGTCATCCGATTTTTGTTACCTTTCTGTTGGAAATCGTAAGCATCTTTCTTTATGCTTTTAATAAAGAACAGTGAGCTCCCTGGACCGAATAGGAGCTCTTGTGGGGTGTGAAAGAATATTTTTTGTTCTGCCCCCAAAAGAGGGGATGGGATAGTAATTTGTCCCTGAGAGGCATGCAGCTTGATCTGTTTGCACTGCATAGTAGCCTGCTCTACCCCCATAATGTACACTGTATGTGGAGCTTCATTTGGTAGTGCTGATGAGAAACCATAAATCAAATCACAGATTCTCCCCCCAGTGCCTTCATGCATAAATGATAGCACAGTGTACTGCATTGGTCATTACTGTGCATATAAGTGCGCAGACTTGTTTGTGATTTGGTGGAAGTTTGCACAACATGTGGTCTTCCTTCCCTCCCCCTATGCCTAGATGGTTGTACAGTTTAGGTCACTGTAGTTTACACCCGATCAGATGGTGAAATCAGTAGTCTTCACAAATGCATAAGTGAACCTCAGAAATTCTTGATGAAGGATAACATCCAGGGTCACACAGCAGAAGGAAAAACTGACAGCACAGGTGGGTGTAGTCAGTGCCATGCTGCAGATGTGGCAGATAACATGGATTGTAAATCGCTTCCATATCTAGAATCTGCTCACTTGATAGTAACCCCCCCATGTCACATAAATGCATATCACAAGTTATATATTTAAAAAAAAATGCAAGCATAAAAATGCTTTACTAGGAATTTTGTTTTAAAACAGTTGCCTTCATATTGCCTCATCGCCACTGGCAATCTTTGGCCCCACCCCTACAGCCCATCCAGTCACATCACCCACCATCTCCAGGGCTTACCTGGCTGTTATGTTGCCCCACGGATTGCCCCTAACCCCCACCCCACCCCCAGCAGGGCTGGTGGAGAGACGTCATTCCTACATGCAGTGCCCGGCCCTTTAAATTGTTTCAGGGCCTGGTTTGTGTTGCAGAGTCTGCAGTTGGCTGGCTGGTGTTATCCTACTGGCGTGGTTTTTCATCCTTAATTTTCTCCCTTGCCCCATGGTCTGTGTTGCATGCAATGACTGCCACATACTGTGCTAGTCCTTCTATGATCGTTCCTTGCACTTACTGCGCTTTCTAAGAGGCTACCATGGCTGCCTGGCACAGCACGCAATGTTTTAGTTATGAAGTATCCTTCCCTTGAAATTCTTGTCACTGTACAGAGTGCAGACAGATGAGAAAATATTAAAGGCACTTAACATAACAACAATAAAGTAAATAATATAGCAGCTTTCAAATCTTGTCTACAATGTTGCACCTTCACACCCCATTTTAAGGTTTTCATCAAGGGTGCCAGCTCAATTCAATTCAACTTTATTATTTCACAAAAGTTGTATAAAAAAAAAACAGACATTTTATTACACCACATAAATAAAATAAAGTACCATTAATTGCATACACACTTATACTAAAAATATAAAACTTTAAAAAGACAGTTCAGCTTTGATTTTCCCTGCGTATAAACATTGCCAGACCGTAGATGTCCTTAATTTTACTCAGCCTCAATAATTGTGTCATGCAATTCTCTTTATTGTTCAAATTACATCAATTAATAGCAATACCCATTTTGTTCTTTCATTCCTCAATTCCTCACATTCTAATAATTTATGAATTAAGATGGGGGATAAAACATTTGTGCAATTACATTTTATGGGCCAGATATTCAAAACTTTGCCCAGGGGCTAAATTAGCACTGCCCGGCGGGCAAACTTAGCCCGGAGCACAGAGCAAGCTATATTGAAATGGAAATAGCCCGGTGCTAATCCTGCTGAATATTGCAATCTAAGGAAGCCGGGCAAACTGGTCTGGGAGTGCAGGGCAAAAATAGCCCGGGAATAAGACGGCACTGAATAAAGCAACCAGGAAGTGCAACCCACAACAACAAAACAGTGCACAGCAACGTGAGGGTAGGTACAGACGAACTACATGGCCAATGTGTGTGCCAGCAAATGCATGGACTCAGTGCAGCTGCAGGAAGCAGCAGATGTGAAAGAACAGTGATCAAATAGAATATTAGATGGTTAGTGTAATATAGGCTGTATTATCAGACATAGATAACCCTCGGTGAGTTTAAGCTCTAGAGGTTTCTATGTCCCCAGAAACTCGAGATGAAATTATAGCCGAGTAATACACACTAACCCATTTGTTATTTTTTGTAATATATGGATTAAGGAAGTTGGCGAGTTCTTACCTGTAATGGCTTGAAAGCTGAATCCGGAAGTTGATAGAAGAATTTGCCAACTTCGTAAAAGTTCCTTGTAAAACATGAAAATGCATACTTTTTTTTTTAAATAGCCAATGATTGCGGCAAAAAAAACGATGAACTGAGGTGCTACTTTTTTTAAATAGCCAATGATTGCGGCAAAAAACCGATGAATTTAGGTGCGAACTGAGTGTTGTTACTCAGACTCTGAGTCTGAGTACATTACGTATCTTCTTTTTTTCGGTTTAGGAGACTTCTGTATGTTGATGGCAACGGGAGATTTATGCTGAGAAAGTGAAGCGAGCGTTACTTTCCCGCGAATTACTTTAAAAGTATTACAGTTGTGAGCTGATTAAGCTGGCTCGTGGTCGGCGCGAGGTTGAAGGGTGCGCTTGCGCTGTGCTGTTTCAGTGATAATACTATCGTTCGTTAGAACGATAGTATTATTGAGAGTGAAGTGTGGTATTATTGAGTCCTGCGAGATGGATTACAAGGGATTTTTTTCATCATTTTCAGTAGTATTATTTCGCAAATCCGTATATTACAAAACTGTATATTATTCCCCGTACCGTTAGCGCCGTGCTAACACATTAGCGCGGCTTTAGCACAGAGCTAAGCAGTTAGCCCGGTGCAAACACATTTGCCCGGAGCTAAAATGTGGCATATTCAAAAGTGCCATGCAAATGAGCCTACTTAGGTAGTCTCTGGGCAAACAAGCGGATTAGTATCTCATTATACCCTGATTTGCATGCAGTTTCCCCAGCATTACTGCAGGGTCCCACAGAGCCACCTGTAGGTCAGTCTGGAAGTACAGGGGCTGACCAGGTCCAATCGCAGCTCCACCTGTAGGTCAGTCTGGCAGTGCACGATGATAGCTGCAGGCTACATGTAAACAGTACAGCATAGCATAGCATATTGTACCCCAGGGGACAAGACAGCATAGGTACAGGTGGTGGTGGTGCTGCATGCAACTGTCACACTGTAGGGCATGCTACAGTGCACAGCAGACACTACAGCAGCAAGGGGGCCAGTAGTGTGAGGGACACAGCACTGCCTATGGTGTGTAGGGCAGTGATGATGACTGCACTGTACACAGTGACAGGCCCAACCTGCAGGTGTTTACTGACAGTGGACATTACTGTTACACTGTTGTGTGACCCACAGATGCTGTACCTGTGGCATGGGATGCTCACAGTGACATGTACATTTCTGGCTTTGTGTGCTGTGGCAGTTGTACAGCTGTGCGGTATGTGGCCGGGGGGGGCATATATTATCCAAAAGGCACACTAGTGTTGGGGTATTCCCAATACTGGCCCATGTGCACTGCATGATGTGTCCAAGCCTTGTGGCCACACCTGGTCTGTGGCACAGCCTCACCACCCACACATGCTCCCCTCAACATCCTCCATGCCCACAGTGCAGCATGTGTGTGCTGGCATCTGTTCGTGTCCACAGATGTGTGGTCTGCAGGTGTGTGCTGTATGGCCACACTGCCATGCTGTCCACCGGTGGCAGGGTCACCACTTACTGCCTGGCATGGCTGGGACTGGTGGCAGATGATGGCATCATTGTGATGCCATCGGTTAGCAGCATGCTGCCTCTATGTTTGGCTTTATCTATGTGTCATATTTCTTTGTTAGGGTCGTGCAAAACCCACGCTAAACCCGCGCAAACACCGCACAAAGCCATAGTGTTGCGCAAAGCTGATTGCCCAGGATTAAGACAACCTTTTCCTGGGTGGTAATGTGCACCGTGCTAAGTCACACAAAACCACTTAGCGCGGTGCTAGTCGCTGAATATAGCATTGTGCCTGTATTCATGTCAGTTTGCCCCTTGCATACATTATAATTTTCCCCGGCGCTAATCCAGTTTGCCCACGTTATTTGGCCTTTTGAATATAGCAGACCCGCGCTAATCCCGCGCTAAACCTGCGCAAACGGTTTTTGCCCGGTGCAAAGTTTTGAATATCTGGCCCAATATCACTTACAGAATAATCTCTCCATTTATTGAATTGTGGCCAAATTATTCCCAAGCTCTCCAATCTTAAATTGCATAATATATACCTATGCCATTTATTTTCACAGTATACTAAATACAATTCAGTCTCACCAGTAGATTTTATACTTCAATATAATCCATATATGTCTATCTCATGAATTTTTGATAGGTCCTTTTGAAGTGTAACATCTCTAATTCTCTGTTCAGCCTCCATTGTATAACTATTAACATTAGATATTGCCTTGGCTGACCATAGCTCCTCCAAACCCATTTTTTTTAGAGACAAGTTGACTACCGAAAACCATGTATTGGGTAGAGAACCAACAGCCAACCGAGCAAATGATCTAACCAACATAATTTTGGTAATCTGTTATCATCCATATTCATTATCTTATTCCAATATTTTACTATCCTAGTTTTGATTCTAGTGATAAGGAACATAATACTGTTTCAAATCTCATAAAAGCTGAGGGGCAGTTTTTAGGTAAACTAAGAACATTTCTCATAAAACTGTTTTGTATGCACTCTATTTTCTCTTCATTGACAAAAGGTCCCCAGACCTCACTTGAATATAGCGTCTGTGAAATAGTTTTTGCTTCAAAGGTCCTTTTGAGAGATGTAAAAGAATTGTTTGCATACAAACTTGCAAACGTATTTATCGCTCCCATAGAGACAGACATATGACTTATTTTTTATCTTACCTATTTGCACATTCCATGATAGATTACTTTCAAAGATAATTCCTAGGCACCTATATTTTTTAACTTCTTCTATCTTTTTTCCTTTATCTCCCATATTTTATTGGAGCAACCCCTAGTCCCAAAAGATATTATTTTTGTTTTATCTGCATTTAATTCTAAGTCTAATTTCTCTAGCGTATCTAAACAACTTATTATGCCCCTTTTTAAACCAAGAGGGATGTGGGAAATAACAATAGCATCATCTGTATAACATACAATTTGAATTTTTTCATTATTTATTATGGGAGGAAAGGTATCAATTTTTCTAATTTCCTTTATAATGGTCTCAATGTACAGATTAAAAAGAAGAGGTGCAAGTAAGCATCCTTGTTTAACCCCATTCTTAATATTTATTTCCTTAGAAGAAGACCCATCTCTTGTATATCTAACTATGGCCGTTGTATTTGAGTGCAGAGTTTGCAAAATTCTAAGTAATTGCTTATCAATTTCAAGTACTTTTAATATTCCCCATAGCTTTTCATGATTAACTGAGTCAAATGCAGCCTTTATATCAATAAAACAGATATATAATAATCTCCTCTTGGCTTTAACATACAGGTCAATTATGTACTTTAGCACAAAAATCAGATCCAAAGTACTTTGTTTTTTCCTAAAACCACATTGGAATTTAGAAATCAGATAATTCCTCTCTACCCAGTCTGTCAATCTTGTTAATATTAAACAAGTATATATCTTCTGAGCCACAGGCAATAATGTGATTGGCCTATAACAACGAGGATCTTGTTTACATCCCTTCTTAAAAATAGGTAGAATCACACCCTTATTCTAATTGGGGGGCAGAACACAAAATCTACTTATTATATTAAATAATAATGTAAACACCGCCACCCAATAATCAATATTATATTGGAAAACTTCAGCTGGAATGCCATCGATTCCAGGGGCCTTATTTCCTTTTTGGTCCATTACTGCTCTCCTTATTTCCACAAAAGTAAAACAGTATTCACTTAAATTTGAATTTTTCTCAAACTGTTGCTCCTCCAGGATATTATCCATATTCCTATTATAAATTCTTGAATAATAATCTACCCATTGATTTTCTGGGATCATACCTAAAAGGTTATATTGTATATTATGTTCATTACATCCATAGCAACCAAAGACCAGAATAATTGATTATCCTTCATCCATATGGCCTCCTGAAGCTTATCCCATAACAAGTTCGTATATCTTTGTTCTTTATTATACATCTTTCTATACTCATGTTTTAAGTTCCTAAACCCCTTTAATACAGTCAGAGTGGGCTTTTTTATCTTTAATCTCCCAAGTTTTTTAATCTCATTTCTTAACTGCTCACATTCTTTATCAAACCAGGGTTTATCTGTCTCAGTGTCTGATTTCACCATCCTTCTACCTTTTGAGCTAAGTGCATCTACAAATTCAGTCATATACAGTAGGCCTCATATTGTTTCAACTTTTGGACTGCCAATTCTATACTAGAAGTTCTCAGATTAATCTCAAGAGTTTCTAGTAACATAGTATAATCTAGCTAGTTAAAAGCTTTCTCTATAGTCTCTTCTGTATACTTATTCCAAGAAATTTTCTTTCCATACTTAATGCACATATTTTGATTTACCTCTTTTTCTTGGTCTTAATTATTTTTTCTTTGTTTGAAAATTATCCCCAAAACACAGATTAGGGGAAAATGATCACTCTCCCATGCTTTTAAGATCTTGAGATGAATTACTTTCAGGTAATCCAAGGCATCAATCATACAAAAATCGATTACACTCTCCCCCCCCCGCATAGTAGGGAAGGTAATTTCATCATCCCAGTCCCCCTTTGTTCTACCATTCAGTATTCTTAGACCAATCTTATTTAAATACTGTAATAAAATCTTGCCCTTTGGATTTATGTGTCTATCTCTAGAATGTCTAAGGGGAATATTTAGTAAGTCATCAATTCCCCAATTAGTTGAGGAACCTTCAATTTCCTGTCCTACTCGTACATTGAAATCGCCAGCAATAAAAACAGTAACATCCGGAGTTCTTAACTTCAAAGCTTCAATGTTAATACCTAATCTCTCTAATTTTTTTTTAATTTTTTTATTTTATTAAATCTAGGATTACAAATACCTTTGAGCCTTGGCTCTTTTACAAAGGTTCCACATCAGAGAAATATAAATTATGGGGAACATCAAGACAGACATTACAACAATGTGGACATTGCAAACAGAGTACAGATTAATACAATTCAAGGGTAGCATTGTAACAAGGCAGCCAGCGGCATTTGTCAGAGAAAATAGACAACAGATAAGAAGTGCCAGAGTCATAGGGAGAGGGAAGAGGGGGGGGAAGGAATTTAGGAAGGGTGGGGAGAGGGCGAAAAGTGCAGCACTGGGTATACCAAGATGTGAGGGTAGAATCCAGTGAGGAGGAGGGACCACTAGAGCAGGAAGGGAAGTGGAGAAACAAGGTTAAGTTGGGCAGTCACAGGAGCTGTTGGTAGTGAGATAGTCCCAGAGCCTAGTTTTAAACATACCAATTGTTGGGGCAGAGGAGATGGTGGGGCTGAGGCCATTGAACCAGAGTGGCACTCGATAAGCAAAAGAGCGTTGTCCCTGTGAAGTGTGACAGTGGGGGACTTTCAGTAGCTGTAGCGTGGATCTCCTAAGGCACCATTTGTTAATTCGGTGTTGTAACAGAGTTTCTAAAATTGTCACAAACTCATTACTATTGGCAGTCGGTGGAAAATAAACATCAAATAGTGCTAAACTCTGATAATTTCCCATCAAAAGAACATACATATAAAATTTGTCATAAATTCCTACATCTAGACATACATAGTCTAATGACGAACTAATATAAATGGCCAGACCCCCCTTTATATCTCCCAAACTTAAACTTTTTATAACCAGGGGAAACCCATAACCTATGTCCTTTTATACTAACATCCTGATTTTTTCCACCCAAGTTTCCTGGAAAAGGAGAAGAGGAAACCAAGTTAACCAATCCATACATAATTTATCCTCAAGTTTGTCTTTTAGTCCAGCAACATTCCATGAAAGTATTTCAAGTTGTTCTGTGTCTTCAGTAAAGATAATGAATCATCTGTCTCTGAGCTTCCCTTTTCTCTGATTAGCCCATACTGAGCTATATTGTTTTTTCTTTTATCCCCTTTATTTTTCTGAATTGACTCAGCTATTTCTATTTCGATTGACTCATCTAATTCTAGAATAATTGAATTATTTATTCTTTCCCCAAGTTGTTTCCTTCCCCTTCTAATCCTATATTCATGGTTATCCCCTTGCAGCATATGAACTGTCTCAGTTGGTTTTAAAAAAGCAGTAATCCTTGGTTGCTTCACAGAATTATTTTCGCCTATCTTTTTTCCAGATTGTCCTGATTGTCTGGTTAATGTCTGTCCATTATTCACAAAACTCTCTGAAATGGTTTTAATGGTCACATCAAGCAATATTCCTAAATCAACAAAATTTTATTTTTCCTTCAAAATAAGCTTACGTACAGCACTATTTCTCAAAACCACACATAACCAACCGTTATATGGGTTAATGTGGTATCTATATACTGATCTAATATCAAGCCATTTCACCTTATTTCCTAACATCCCCTTAAAGAGATTATAGGCTGTAAGTTTCACTGTATACAGATTTTCATTTCTTTGTTTTGGTACGCCTTTTAGAAATAGTGTAGGCAAAATCTCACCAGCTAAAATTTGCCTTTCTTTTTCAACCTCATTCTCATTATATAACTCTAAAAATGTATCATTTATTCCCCTATTTTCCTCAGTTTCTTTTTTATCTGTCTACTTTATTTTATCTATTAAACTTTTCCCCATATTCTTTCCAGAGTGTTTCCTCTCATTCTCAATTCCTTTTTTAATTGTTTTAACCTTTTCTTTAACTATGACAGCATCTAAGTTTTTTACTTCCAATTGACCCTGCTTTCCTTGTATCTCTTTTATTTTCACTTTTTCCTGTTGCTGGATAGCGGCTTTCCTAAGATTGAGCTCTCTAATTACCAAGTCCATCTCCTTAAGTTCTTTATTAACAATTTATTCTGTCATTTGTTTAATATTCATTGTTTCATTGTTCTAGAATCTTTTTTTCCATTTTTCTTACCATCCATGGACAATGGATGTATGTTGCTTATCTGAGCATCATTTCCCATCTCCTCAGTTTGATTTGCTGCCCTAGTTCCACTGTCTCAGTTCTGTATTCCTTCCCATTATTATTATTATTAACTTCCCTTACTTTTCATTCTGTATCTGCATCCCAATTTTAAATTTTATCCACAAAATATTCAATGAATACCCAAAAAAGAGTAACCATTTCCAGCATTTGTGCTTTACCAAACATCAATTCTCCTTTTAATTCCTCCAATTTTAAAAGAATAGAATTAACCCCAGGTGGGTTTAGAATTTCTTGTATATCAGGGTCCAAATTCTCTGCTCCTTTGCTAAAATTACTTTTTGAACCACCCTCCTGATGTCCCACACTCATGTAATGAGTCAAAAAGGATTTAAATTCCTCCAAAAAAGAGTCAGATGTTCTCATGCATCACTGGTTACCCTTTTTTAGGTTTTCATTATTCTGCAAAGGAGCAAGAGAGTTAAAGGACTGGCTTTCCATAAAACTGTTTGAGCCACATATAATTAAATCAGAGCAGTTACCTAACCGTGTCTCCACAACTTCTTTGGATTTTCCTATTATAGGATGCATTTCCTTTTCAATAACCAAAGGGGAAACATCCCCCCTCTCCAAGATCAACTTCTTTCCATTCAGTGTTATTGAATCAGAAACAACTTGTTCTGGAGTAATAGCATGAGTCAAATTATTAGACTGTTTATCTATAGCCTCCCCAGAATCAATTTCCGCTAATCTTCTAATTTCCTCTAAAAGAGGATGAATTGATTGAGACTTTTTACCTATTGTGGTAGGAGAGGATGTTGCTCTGGGATTAATAATTTTCTTCTTTAAAACCTTCTTATTTCCCCTTAGTTCAATTTGGTCCAAGTTAGAGAATAAATACTGCATAATATTCCCAGATAGATCTTTTCTCTGATTAATCACTTTCCCCTTCTTTGTCTTCTTTCCATTCTTTTGAGTATGCATTTTCATTGTTTATACTAGCACAAACAAATGCCAGCGGGGGAAGGAAGAGGGGAAAAAAAAGGTCTTAAGGAATGCAAATGCTATCCAAATAGCAGTAATACTGTAGAAACCAGGTAGAGCAGGGGATTAAATTGACAATTCTTCACTTTAGGACTACAGGCCACACTCTTTCTGACCAGCAGGTCCAGGGAGGACAATAAACTAAGAAAAGAAAAGAAAAAATAACTAAATACTAGTATTAACAGATATAACTGAAAATGATTCTATAGGTCACTCAGTCTAAAAATCGAAGATAGAATACATGTATCACAAAAACTTACATCGGTTTTATCATCATGTATCTTGCTGAAAACATTGCAAGCACAAATGCAGAACTAATCCCACTGTGCCAATCAGGAAATATTTCTTTAAAAATATGGAAATCATAAAATCATGCAATCCTCCTCTGGACTGCAAACCACATTAGATAGAGGGCCAAAACAAAACAAAGAGGAAAAAATAAGTACTAAATATCAGAAATCCACAAAAGGCTAAAACCAGGAAAAATTAGGGACAATACTAAATAAAAACAGCAACTTACAGCAACAAGCCAGGAAGACATGAAATAGCCCAAGGGAGCCAGATGTTGAATCAGGGATCCCAAAAGACTAAAGTACCAGAGCTGCTTTCACTAATTGATAAGCACTGATGGGAGAATCAGAAACAAATGAGCACGGCTACCCAAGCTGCAGCCTTTGCTTTTAACCATAAGGTCAGGTGATATCAACTAACCAATCCAAAGGTTAGCAACTCCCAATGGCGCGAGAAACAAAATGAGAGAAATGTAAATGAATAAAATCTCCAATAATAAAACAGATAACAAATGTGAATTAAATAATCAATCAAATAATCTTAAAAGGAAAAACAAAAATAAAATTAGAGGAAAAGGAAAGTTTCAAGCAAATAAAGACAAAACTGATGTCTCAAATAATTTTAAAATCAACGTAACTTGAAAAACAACTAAAGTGCTACTAAAAATGCACTAGTTCTCTAGTTCTAGATTCCTCAGTCCTAACTTTGAGAAATTGCAGCAGATTTTGTCAGCAGTGCCGGGGGAGACTCCAACAAGTGCTACACTGACCCAAAACCACTCATCAAAATCACAGTTCCTCCCTGGGAGTTCTTACTCCATGTACGCCTTTCCTGTGAGGTCCCAATCAGCTCTCAATTAGATCCATCAATTTCATCAAGGGTGCCAGTTCACAGAATGTGGGCCGCAGCTTCCAAATAACCTCACAGACCTTTCACACCCCACTCGTCTAAACACCTTCATGCACAAATGACAGCACAGTGTAGTGTTTGGCTCATTGCTGTGCATATCAGTGACCAAACATTCTTGTTTGTTATTTGCTGCAAGTTTACACCAAATGTTGTCCTCTTTCCCACCCTCCCTCCCTCCACCCATGCCTAGATAGTTGTACAGTTTATTGTATTTGCACGTATTGTTATTATCACTGTATTAGACTGTCATATGAGTGACATGGCCTTCTGCTGAACTAACTCTGCCACCGTCCTTGTGCCTTATAAACTTCCCTGGCATTGCGGTACAATATGCAACACTGTTATCTGCAGTTACCATGACATGTCATCAGATACTGTATATGCTGGTGGTAATGATAGTATATACTGATAGTTTATTTTTTCAACATATTTTACAGGTGTTCCTGCTCCAATTGTGAACCCATGCCAACCAGGTTGGAGAACATCTGTTGTCATTACTATCCACAAATTATGAGAAGACTAGATGGAACAGAGCACAACGGTATCACCCTGCCAATTGGTTTTTACAGCACTTGCCTGGGCAGTGATTCCGTGGAAACTTCATACTATGAGTTCATCTATGAGGATGGTCCTCAAAGTGATGACTTCACTATCCATGAGTAATTTATTTTTCTTTTTGTAAGCTTCTATTTTCCCCCCTATGTGCCACCATCCCAAAGTCAATGGGAGCACCTAGGAGTCATCCCAGTGCCAATCACCTTACCTGGTCCAGCCCTGGTTCCCCATGTAGCCACGGCTTTTCTACCTGGACAGGGACGAGGTGGTGCCTGAGCACACTGATACATCAAGTTTTGTCTGCCCAAGGTGGACAGGTGGGTGACGGCACACTGAGGGCAAGCTCTGGTGCTTTGTGTTGCCAGACATGTCAGGCATTTTTCTGCTTCCTCTTGAAGGCATCACATGTGCCCTTACATTTAGGCGCAAGCGCTGTCGTCTGCGACATACACACCGTACCTGCCTTGTGAGCTCGCTAAGCCCCAGACCTTCACCTGGATCGAATTGCACACTGAGGTGCTCAACGTGGTGCTAAGCCACCAGCCTCCACCAGGGGTCTGCAGCCACTGATCTGCTTCCCAGCCCTCCCCCAGGAGCAGGCGAGCTATCATTGGATGCTGCAGCGTGATCCCCTGGCTGGCCCCACAGCAACCCGAGTCTGCTTCTGAACCCGTGTTTCCGGTGTCACAGGAGTAAGAGCAGGTGCACAGTGCAATTTATCCAGCCACTCACAAACGTATATGGTAGTTGACTGTCTCCAGTCTTGAGAGGTATTAAGAATAGCGTGCGTTTAATTCCTGGTAAAATGTCACCATACCCCTAATGTGCACCACAGTACAAACAGAGCTGCTTCCTGAACCTGCTGACCTGCTCCCATACAGTCACTGGAACACACACACCCACCCCTCATTCTGTGACATCACAAAAGGTGGCTGTGGGTGTCTGTCTGTGGGTGTGTCACCAGGTCCAGTAATTGGCTATGTTTTTTCAGGGGTACATATTATGGGTGCTTTAACTTTTTTTGCTGGAGTGAAGTGCATTGTAGTGTCAATACCCATCAACACTGGAGCAGGTCAGCTGCCATAGATGTTCATGACTGGCTGTGAACATTGCAGGTGCACATACTCTTGAAGTTTCATTCTGACATTAATAATGTCAGTCACACTGATTTTGTGTCACGCTGATCCTTATTCTTTTGTTGGTTGCAATGGGTCACTGATGCCACTAGCAAATTATACAAATGAACAAATGACCAGGCAGGTAGAAAAACAAAGAAAGGCTGATTACAGGAGGAAACTGATTACTTGACTTGAGTCACGGAGTAAGTAATTGTAATGTTTATTAAAGACTAGGTGCACTGTGCAATTTATCCAGCCACTCACAAACATATATGGTAGCTGACTGTCTCCAGTCTTGAGGGGTATTAAAAACAGCATGTGCCTCATTCCAGGCAAAATGTCACCGTAACCCTAATGTGTACCACAGTACAAACAGAGCTGCTTCCTGAACCTGCTGACATGCTCCCATGCAGTCACTGGAACACGCACACCCACCCCTCATTCTGTGACATCACAAAAGGTGGCTGTGCCTGTCTGTGGGTGTGTCACCAGGTTCAGAAATTAGCTATGTCTTTCCAGGGGTACATATAGTGGACTGAAGTGCATTGTATGTTCAATAATGGTCAACACTGGAGAAAGTCAGCTCTGCCATAGATGTTTGTGACTCGCTGTAAAAATTGTGGTGTGCACATGCTCTTGAAGTTTCATTCTGACAGAATGTCAGTCACATTGATTTTGTGTCACGCTGACCCTTATTCTTTTGTTGGCTGCAATGAGGCACTGATGCCACCAGCAAAATACACAAATTACCAGGCAGGCAAAAAAAGAAAGAAAGGCTGATTACAGGAGGAAACAGATTATTTTAACTCAGTCATGGCTAGAGCGGGGGTGGGGAAGGGGCATGTTGTGGCACAACATATTTTGGGTTATGTTTACTGGGGTGGAAACATTTCATCAGTGCAGGAATTTGGAGTACAAGTTTAAAATTCCTGGCTACACCACTGTTTGGTGCGCTCTGAGTCACACTGCCTTGCCACAACGCTTGCGTGCTTCTGTACACTACATAAGGTGTGTATACCAGCGGCTTATGTTTTTGTTTCTTTATTGATGGTAACATGTTATTCTTTATTTCTTTTATTGTATTTATTGTTAAATTGTACACCACTGAACAAGGCTGACTCTCTTGTTGCAGCAGTTGTTTATCCTGTGCAGGTAGTACACATTTGGACAATCACCTTGCTGTCACCATGGATTACACACCATGACATGGTTGTTGTGATCCATTGGAAGTAGAAATGATGACCTCTGTACACCATGGCCCAGATATTCAAACTGCGCCATTCTGTGGCGCAAGCCCTTGCGCTGTTCAAAAAAGTTGCGCAGGGGTGTGGCCAGGGCTATATTCAACGGAATTGTGCTACTGAGCAACTTCTTTGAATATCGCCCCCTGGCCACAGCCACTGTGCATGGCGCAACCGCAAGTGGTTAGAGTGGAGCATTCAGATGCAGTGGTGCAAGTTCCATTGCGCCATGTGCAGCACCTGCGATATTCAAAAGGTGACATGCAAATGTGGCCATAATATATGCAAGGCACACGGGGGGCCATTTGCATCTAATTATGGCCTCATTTGCATGCCATTAGCATGTGGGTGCGCCGATCCCCGACGACTTGCGCCTGGCGCCTGCCAGGCAGCGGCCATCGGGACTGATGCCCCTGCAGCCTGATCGCGGGCAGAACAGTAATCCTCCCCCAGCAGCCCAATCCGGGCATAATGTAAACTCCCCGTAGCCGATCGGCGGGCATGCATTACCATCCTCCACCCCGAATAGCCCGATCGCGGGCATACTGTTACCTTCCCCCAAATAGCCTGATCACGGGCATAATGAAAGGTCCCCGAGTAGCCCGGTCGCGGCGGCATCCCATCCCCCGTCCAGACTCCCTGGTGATCTGGTGGCCCCCCCCCTCCACGCCCACGGAGTCCACCACCCGCTCCCCGTCAGCCGGTGGCCAGCACCCACCATGCCGCCCGCCCATTGACAACGGTAGGCTGCATGCCCCATTGGTTCAGAAGCATGAGCCAATGGGCATACCTTTCGCACAAAGGCAGTCGGATATGTGAATGAAATTCATTACATATCTGGAACTACTGTAATGCTCTGAACAATGGGCGTGCAGCCCTACCGAGCTGTCAGTTGGCGGGTGGCGGGGCCGGCAGCAGGGGGTGCTGCCGCCAACCGCTGATGGGGAGCGGGGGTGGGGCTCCATGGGCGGGAGGGTGGGGGGGCCACTAGATCACCAGGGAGTCTGGACGTGGGGGTGTGTGGATGCCGCGATCAGGCTACCGGGGGACCCTTTCTATTATGCCCGCGATCGGGCTATTCGGGGTGGGGGAGAGTAACATTATGCCCATGATCGGGCTGCTGGGGGGGGAGAATTACATAATACCCTGCAATCGGGGCATGGGGGGCACCGGGAACAAGTGGAGGGCCACCCACAGGTGGCAGCTACTGTGTTGTGCCCTGCAATGCGGCAGCTCACCTGTGGGTGGCCCTCGACTTGATCCTTTTTTGTTGGCGTAAAGTTGTGCAGGCGCAGGTAGGGGTTGCGCCTGCATAACTCTGTACAGCCTGGCTGAATATCGAGCTGTGCAGTTTATGCATGGTTCCTCCCCCTTCGGTTGCGCATGCCTTCATTATCATTGCGTTGTTGCTCAGCATGATTTGGGGGGCGCAACTGCCTCCTGCTGAATATCGCAGAATGGCGCATTTCGGACTTGCGCAGGCACAACCCTATTGCGCATGGCTCAACTCTTTTGAATATCTGGGCCCATGTGTAGTATTTGACATCCACTAAGGTACTCAACCCTGTACTACATTTGTACGTGTCTGTGCTCATGACAGCGCATTCAATGAGTACAGTAGCTGTCTGAACACAGTGTCATACAGCGCAGCGACAAAATGTATGGGGACAGGTATGACAACAACAATTCACTGCTATGTGGCAGGCACACTCTTGCCTCAGATAAGCAGCCACCCTCTATAGTAGAAGATTGCTGTTATCCAGATGTTATATAGTCTCCCACCACTGACCGTTCCTGACTATGTGTTGATAGTCCTAGCATGCACATCCATTGTCATGATGTGAAACTGCATCAGTCAGCTTACCTGTATATGGAATCATTACATAGATAGTCATTTATAGTGTACATGTGTTGTTCTGTATAGAATTCCTTCATTTTCAAACTGCTGATGTTGTACCACAGTTCCAAGGTCATGGAATCTGATTCTACAGTACTGTGGTACAACAGCATTGTAGAACCCCTAGGGACTGCATGAGTCAGTTTAATGTTGAAATCAAAACAACTGATGCACACATATTTCACACAGTAATATACGATATACAAAATAAGGGCTCATCAATTCTATGCACAACCAGTGTGTTATGTCACCTCGTGGTTCTGCTTCCCATGGACCTCTCGAGCTTCACTCTCCAGTTCAGAGGGAATATGAACCGCTCTGTGGCACAACACACTGGTTCTGCATGGTTACCCATTCACTATTCTCGATGTATTGCTGTGTTATTTATTGCGTGATTCACTGTTGATTTTTGTGGAAAAAAGTAGTAGATCATGATTTTTTTTCCCATATTGAAGAACAGTATTGTAGCTCACTGACATTGGTATAAGTAATTTTCTCAAGTTGTCTGATTGTTTTTGTAAATAATGTTTACTACACATTCTCTTTGTCTTTTGTTTCCTTTCAAGGACAGTACCGGTATGTGTCTTACTGTTGATTTGTCCAATGGATATTCTGGAAGCTTGGAAGAAACATTCATAAAGTTCTCCCATCGTGTGTTGTTAACAAAATACGTTCTGCTTTTCCTTCTGAACAATATTGTGGATTTAAGTATCTGTGGCTGACTGTAAATGATCTACTGCAGCAACAGTACATAACATGTCTTTATTACAAGTAGTAGTTGTTCGTGTTATGAAATTGGTTATACAGGTAATAATTTTGTACTGAAATGTCAATGTTTTGACAATATTTATAAGCAATAAGTCACTCAAGGGTGTGCATTTCTTGTAGATTAACCAACACCTCAGTTGTGTTGTGAGCCATGATGATGCTAGCCGAATGTCCTCACAGCACCCGGGGTGTTGATTAATCCCCAAGAAATGCACACTGTGGAGTGTGTCAACACCCTGGAGAGTGTTTTTGCACTGATACCATGGGGTGTCACATAGGTCAAAATAATACGAGTGAAATAATATTAATTTAAGAAAAGACATGGACTTTTATATGTATCAAAAGAATAATGTTTTTTACCACCATTAGGGAAACATGCTTAACTAAAATTATCTATAGTCAGCACTCGTTCTCGCAATGCAGTGTGCGGTATATCCCACGAGATCTGTGTGGGGTGGTGGAGGGGAGGATGTCAACCAATCACCAACTGAAGTGTCTTCCTCTGTGTGCTGCTGTCAAAACCAATGTCTAGCACACTTTGACTACTGAGTGAACCTGTCAGACTTAACATTGCTTTCACGAAGGCCATTGGGTGGGTGTGTGGGGAAGACAGAAAGCATCTAGGATTATTGCATTGCTTGCACACATTTCTGATATGTATTGTGACAACATTTGAAAGGTACTGCTAATATTCGAGTATGCTATAGGTAAGCAATAAGACACTACAGGGTGTGCATGGAACATATTTTATCGCACGGCCAGGGTCATAATCAGGAAGGCATAGGCCAAGTGCCTTTAGCCCATGGCATGCGTTAAAATATGTTAAATGCACACACCTGGAGTGTCTTACTGTGGTTATAAAAGGGCCTCCTATATTTATTTAAATGTTAGCAGTCACAAAAGTCCTTCTGCAGACATACTGTTAATATTCATGAGCTCATATGCATATACTGTCAACCCCACCACATTCTACACAAACAGACATGACCTGGTAAAGCAAGCATGACAGGGCGGCGGCAACAGTACATGTGCTCAGTCTGTAATCGCCAGCAGTTTGCAACCAGGAGAGAGACCGAGACACATAGGCAGCAACAGCATTTTAGTCTGTTGCTTGTCATATGGTTTCTTTTTGGCCACTGCACGATGTCAGCAGCAGCGAAAAACAACTGGCATGGCTGTGTCTGCCTCTCTGCACCTTCACATGTCCGTGGCAATGTCAAAAAGAAACTGGATGACAAGCGACAGAGATTGACTGTTGCTGCTGATGTGTCTCTGTCTTGTTTTCAAATTGCTGCCGATTACAGACTGAGCACAAGGAGTGTTGCTGCAGCTCTGTCATGCTCTCTTTCATGGTCGCAAACTGCTGAAAAAACTGAAAGCAGGCAGGTTTGGGGGAGAGAGACACGGTGGATGCTGCAGTTCCCTGTCTTTCCTCAATGTTTTGACACGCAGCAGTGCAAGTATGGCCTTGTTCAGCAGTATCAGCAATTTGCCAGATGTTGTGGTGGCAGAAGACATAAAATAATTCCATGTTTATCTCATTTAATCATTGTTTTGTACTGTGTTTTCCATATCTGTTGACATCCCATGTTATAAGCGCAATAACTCACTCCCAGGTGTGCGGTTATTGAGCATTAATCGACACACGTGGTGATGTGGCACCACTCGTTATGCAGCTGAGTGACTCACAATGCACCTAGTGTGTTGATTAATCGACAATAGCCATGCACCGTGCTTACTTAGTTATCATTTGCAGAATTTTTTACAGAGCGACTGTTGTCTGTACAACATTGAACAAGGCTGTTTAAAACTAATAATCTGAAACAGTTCAGTACGACATTCTCTATGTATAAAATAAAGATAATACTTATTAGTTATCAGTTGAATTTTTTTTACAGAGCAACTTTTATCTGTACAACATGTAACAAGGCTGCATACAACTCACAATGTGAAACAGCTCAACCTGACATTGTATATGTATCACATCTAGATATGGTAGTACTCATTATTTGTTTTGAGTATTTGTTACATAGCAACTATTGTCTGTACAGCATTTAACAAGGCTGTTTAAAGGAAGTGTCCAATATAAGGTATTGGACTTTATAGCCCAGTACCTTATATCGTCCTGAGCTCACCCCTGCAAAGATTTTAATGTTAAACTGAATAATTTTAGCAGTGGAAGTGATCATAACTGGCACAGAACCATTGGTCAGCCAATCCCTTCCAGCTTCCTGGTGTCCCTGCTCCTCCCCAACTCCGTTGCCGCGCTCCATGAAACTTTGATGTGTGGCCAGGGACAGCACGTGGGTAAGCCCCATACAAGTCTATGGTGGATGTTTTTAAAGCTGATTTTTAAGAATTATTACCAGTCGTACATGAAATTGAAGCAGTCACTTTACTAGTAGGTGACTCCACTATTTAAGCAACTGCTTTAAGTTTACTGTTGGACTGGTAAAAATTAATAACAAACGGCAGTACAAATAGTCCCCATTGACTTGTATGGAGCTTGCCCATGCGCGCTCTCCCTGGCCACACGTCACAGTTTCACACACACGGGGGCAGAGTTGAGGAGGAGCGGGGGCACCAGGAAGCTGAAAGAGATCGGCTGGCCGAGGGTTCGATGCATATTTCGATCCCTTCCACTGCTAAATTTACTAAGTTTCACATTAAAATCTTTGCAGGGCTGAGCTCAGGATTATAAGGTATTGGGCTATGAAGCCCAATACCTTATAGCAACTGCATTGAAAATTCAGTTTAAGACTCATACTTTCTAATAGTTCAGCACGATATCCAATATATATATATATATATATATATATATATATATATATATATATATATATATAATATGCTGTTAATGGAGACAACAATATAAAATGGCATTTGTTGTAAACCGTGACTACATGAATTGATATGTATATAAGTGAGACATTTCTAAACTCACATTTATCGATTATGTACCATGCAGCCCAGTGAACTCCTTGTACATCAAATAATTAGTAAACATTGAATTACATTTCAAAATGCACAATGCAGAAATGTGCTTGCTTTTGATGGGATAACATGCAGACTTTGCTGTTTTTTCAGCTCGATTGTTTTTAACATACAATAAAATTGCATGTTGATGAACCTGCAGAAAACTATGTGTCTTGCCTGATTACTGGACATAGATGGTTTAATCCACATACATGAATAAATGAAGATATGATGAATATCTGCCTTTGTAATAATGTCTGAATATCGCAATATGTTACTGACTACCAACAGTTACTTTCTGTTTGCAAATTGACTTGTGTGACGTTGTACTAACACACACTTTTCGGTTTTTGTGAAAGTACTGGTTACCGGATTAGGCTTGCCAAATTGGTAATCTGTAATTAGTGTCTTTGCAGCGGCATAGCTGGGGTACTGATCTCATAGATCGTAAATTGCTTCCATTAGTTCTTGTTGATATGCTGTGAAATAAGGAAAGGAAATGTAGTATTGAACACCCACACGGTACACATTCCATGGTATATTGTATGACAGCGAAGCTATCTTAATAATTAATTGTGAGATCAAATAGTAACCAGATCACTGAGTAAGCAAATGTGTATATATGGAGTTTTTTTAAACACTGTCTGTGTTTGATGACCACATAAACATGTTCATCTTTGCTCTCCAGGGTTATGGATCATAATACACATTGTGTGTTCAAAACAATCCATGCTACACCCTTGCCTATCTGTTATTCTCTATACAGTGAATTCATCAATGACTGGGTGCGTGTTGCTTAGAGCAACACTGTTATGTTATGGCCCTTCACTTATGGGTGTAGCCAGGCATACTCCAAGTACTCCATGGTGTGCAATTTTATTTAAGGGGGTAGCAAATAGACTCTGAACTGCTTCCTTTTTCCATGAAAACTAATAAAGAAAATGCTGAACCTTTTTGTAATTTTATTCATAGGAGTCAAAACTAGAAGGACTGGTCACTAATACTGTCTTTGCATCCCAAGGACAATACAACTTTAGAGGCTCTGGGCTGCTATGTGGGTGTCTTAGGGAGCAATGCATGGCATTTGTATTTACCCATGCATGGCAACAACCATTGTCATGAGATTCAAAAGTTGCATTTATTGTGCCAAATGAGGCAACAAACACGGTCCTGGTGTACATTTGTATATTGTCTGGGTACACCCCTTCACAGCAAGGTTTAAATACCATGTTACACAAAAAATGGACACTGTTGAAGTCAGGTGGTCTGCTCATGTACTGAAGTACTTATTGTACGTGCATGGCACCTTGATTTGTTGCACTATGCGCTCCCCTTTTTTGTACTTCAGATATGTCACTCGCCACTGTGGCTTGCCATCACGACCAATTACCTGGGCACGTCCGCTGTTCTCATTGTAATGTAGAGCACTGAGCAGCAATCTGAAAGTGGCAGACACATGTAATCATCATTATATTGTCAATGACATCATTTTCTACAAAGTCATTCATTGCACAGTGACTGCAGTGGAGAAAGCAGTACTACAAATGCAGCATTGCCAAGGTAGTGTACAGTGCCGTTCTAAATCACTTCTACCTGTGGGAAAGTAAAGTAGCAGTACATTGAACCATCTCGTCAGCCTATGCGCAACCTGTCCTGCAGTAAACATACCTTCTAATGCTCTTAGTTAACATTACACATAAGTCATTAGATTCATCAGGATCAACAGCCCATGCCGTCAACACCACAAACCATGTTTTGTGACAACAGTTACAATTATAAATATCTGAAGTTGTTTACACCAACCGACTTTGGGTCAGATATTCAAAGGGGTTGAGCCTGGCTGAACCGTGTTTCACCTGCGGAACCAAAGTAATGTGCCCTGGGGCGATATTCACAATGAGTACTTGTGCAGTGCATGGTGCAAGTCACGATGCTCCATGGTGCAATGGTAATGTAATGCAACTCATCTGAAGGGTGCGTGCCCATGCATATGTGGCACATCCAGATATTTAGCATGGGATGTTCCACGCATCTGCTGTCACAACCCCTAGATGCGCCACCTACTGGGCATGGACTTCAACCACAAAGAAACAGCTCATATGCTAACCATTCACAGGTGGGCTGCCATACTGCACAGCGCAACAGAGCAGCTGCCAGCCGTGTGTGGCCACACGCCCACTTAGAACACCATCCAGAAGCACCCATATGATTCCTGGTACCACAGTTGTACCCCCCCTCCCCATAGTCTGGTCTCCGGTACAGTTCTAATAAAGAACTCCCTGGTAGTCTAGTGGTAACCCCATCCCTCCCATAGCTGCTGTCAGCCATGTCAAGTACAGTATAGCCTGCAAGCCCATTGGTCCACAGTATGGACAAATGTGCTTACAGCACATACTATAAGCTGCCATGCTGCGGGTGGTATGTGGGCGTGTAGCACCTTCCCACTGATGCGGGGGGGGAGCTGGGTAAGTGGGTGATGAGGTGCCACTAGATTACCATGGAATGCTGTTGTTCAATTCTACCACCAATCATGGGTACTGGAGGGAGAGGGGTTACCACTAGATTACCAGGGGGTTCTTTATTTTTCATTACAAATGGCAATAGTTGCTACAGGACCCCCTGTAAGCATACCACATGCTGTGCAGTGTGCCAGGTGCATTTCGCCATTCTGCCCTGCAAATGTGGCCTTAATGACAAGCAAATGACACCATTTGCACCTTGCATGCAATATGGCCCCATTTGCATGTCCAGGTATGATTATCTTGGAAATGCGCCCGGCGCACCTACAGTTGCACTGCAGCATTCCCAGTTGTACCTGTCTGGGGGGTATGCCGGCACATTGCATATGCACCTGCACATTTGTTGCTATATTGAAAAGTGATGCGCCATAGCACATCACCTTTTATTAGCCACCTGTGTGGCTCCTCCATTGTGCTGCACTTTCAGTTGTGCCATTGCATGGCACTGTCTGAATATCTTGGCCTTTGTGTACTCCAACCATAAATTAGGATCAGAATTGATTTTTACTGGTGTCAGGAACATAACATATATTACAGATTACATGTCAATGTATGTTACATTCCTACTTTGCTTTCATTGCATCATAAAAGTAGTGAACAGACTTTGGGGCAAAATAAATTACTACTTTGTGAAAAGATTCAAGGCCGGGCGTTTGTTCGTAGGGTGATAATCATTCAATATCTTTCAGGAGTCTCTTGTTCCGAATGACAACCTCCAGTTTCTTGTGAACCTTTGCACCTGAAAAGAATTGAGTCATTGATAATATGACGACACAAATTACATGTGTCATCAAATGTAATAGGGATATGTAAGTTGTTAAGACTGCTTTGATGTCTACAACAGTACTGGTTAGATCAGGTCATCATCTTCAGTGATGTCTACTGGCACCACACAGCAGACCATGTCATGTAATACCCCCACATCGCTCACCACCAAACATTGACTCATATATACTGTACCTATATGCTGGTTTTGGTACTACCTGACTCTGTGTGTGTGTGTGTGTGTGTGTGGTGGATTGGACAATACACACCAGGTGAAATAAGTAAACAATATAGTAGAGCATGCTGTGCTATTCTACATTATGTACCAATATTTCAGTTTATTTCTTGTTGCTTTGAAAACTTGTAGAACATTTCTGTTTTACAAAGTTACATATTTAAGCAATAAATCACAACAATGTATGGGTTATTGGTGGTTTACCCACACCTTGTGTGGTGTGTCATGAGGCATATCCAAGTGAATTTACCACACAAAAAGTGTGTGAATCCCCAATAACTCACACCAAGGAATGCCTTTCTGAGATTATACAATGCACCCATGTGTAAAATAAATGTTACATGTGTTTAATTATGTTTCTTATACATCCAATTCCTCAGCAGTGAGTAATGCAGGATTTACACATGGTCATGTGACATGTTTTGACAAATGACGTAACACGAATTTCACATGACATCTTATAATGGTTCATTTTATAAAAGCAATATGACATGGCTGGGTGTTGGTAGTGATGAGATAGCAGCAATCCCAGTGGCCACAGGCACTCAGCCTGTGGGCTCATGCATGATCATGCCTTTGGGTCTGCGGGTATATCAGTAATACAGACAAGCAGACATGTCTTACTGCTTACCCCACCACTTATCCCAAGTGCAGTAAATGTATTTACCTTGATCAATCCAGTCATGTTCTTCAAGAATGCCATGTTCACAGCATACAAACAGTTCACTGTGACCTTCATGGATGTTCGAGATGTGATTTAGAATACTTAGCCATTTCTGGACAGCCATTTCACCATGGCCACCGCTTGATGCAGCGCACCGATACAGACGATTGCTAATCCCATGTATCCACGGTGTTAGTTCTGCACATGTACATAACTTTGACTTGGCCTCTAACGTCTTCGTCACACCTGTGAAAGGTTAACAACAGACTTTGTTGTATTGCAGTAACAGTCAACGACTAATACGGCAATAGTAATTCAAACACCACGTATTACCTTTGGCAACATGCCAAACATCAAAAAGCTGTTTATACTGCTGCCTATGCTCCCTTATGTACTTCTGCACAGATGGGTGGTGGTCCATGATCAGAGTTGAAATCTCCATGGAGTTCCTTTCAAGGTACTCGAGGCAGCGTTGCAGTCCCTCCAATTCCATTGCCTTTGAATTGCGGACCTCATTACTCTATAATACAATACGACAATATCGACATGAAGCAAACAGAGCAAAAACTAAATACAGTGTTCACTGTAAGGGAAGTAAGTGTGTACCTGCACAAGCTCAACATATAAGACCTCGTTTGTTGACAAATCCATAAGGCTATAACTGCCATACTTACAGCTATGTCCTGGCCTGCCACAGCGCCAAGGGTTACTGCTTCACTCAAGCTCATAAGTGTTGCATTTTGTCTCTGTTGCCAGACACAGTGCACTGCTGAGATCAAATAGGATCTTTGGATGTTAGTAAATGTCCGCCTACAAATCACTGGTATTTTTATGGCGCAGAATAGAGATAGCGCCAGTTGTGGTAGCAAGCCACAGAAAAAAATCCCACAGCAACCTCTAAGTTTCCTAATGGCAACATTCCATGCCTCAGTTGGCTTTCCCATTTACTTCTATGTCCCATGCTGCAAACCCATTCTTCACAAATGAATGAACCCATACACTATTATTTTCACAGTGCACTGTGACAGACACAGAGAACAAAATGCAAGGAAGCTTGCTAAGCATGATTCGAACACAATGAACTTTCTTTGTGGTCGAGCAGAGGGATTCCTTTCCAAGGTGTCGAAGTTGAGATGAAAAATCAAAAGGGACACTAAGTAGCTGTTTTAATTGGACTATGAAACTATCAAGTTGTTACTGTGGGAATTGAAGTCACCTGTCGGGCTGATCCGCCGTATCAACATCTGAGTCATTATCAATATCCGCATCCATCAGTGTCCAATCAGGATCATCATTGTCATCATTTACCTCTTCATCATTGCTTGACTCCTGATCAGACATTTCGTCTTCTGCTGTGGGACACAATGCTATGAAAAGGGTCTTCATATTGTGTCCCGGCATCTATCATGAGTACCAGAAGGCACTGTACACCAACAGAACTCATCTTTATTTTTGCTTGTGTTCCCTTGGACATCATCTTCTGTTTGGGTTGTGTTGACTTGCCACGAACCTAGATAAAACAGTTAATGATTACCTAGAGAAAGACTGTGACGGACGCACAAATGAAAAAGAAGCTGCAGTTTCTGAACATAAAATGCCTTACTTTAGAAGCAGGTAGTAAACTGTCATAGTACCCTAAATGGCTACGTGACACAGGGTTACAGTAACAGTCTGTTACTGAATGCCTATGGGTGTCATGTAGTATGAGGCACATCCAAGTGACACCTTGACCCAAACCACTGTTAAACTGAGTGACAGTATAAAACCTGATACTACATTATATTGCTAAAGAAATAAAAAAATGCCACAGAAGCATGATACAATTAAGCGATAATACATGACAGGGTACCGTATATCATGACATATCGTTACGCCTCATGTGCATTGTGAGGCATGAGGCCACAAGCCAAGTGTCTCATGCATCAGAGACGTAAAGACATACCATGGTTTACAACACCCTGGAGAGTATTATTGCTATTATAAAATGACCCTAAACTATTTGGAAATGGCTCATCATGGTAGTCGGTTTTGGGCAGTGACGGTATTGTGAGCTATCCTCACAGGTCAAAGTCAGCTTCATCGAATCAGCTTCTGTGATTTCTCCTCTCCATTTTATAATCATAGTTTTCATAGGATTCCCTGTTTCACACTGCGATTATAAAAAATGTCACTACTTCAACAGTGTTACTGTCTGTAATATCTCAATGCAATGTACAATGAGCATTGAGAAAACCATTATAAATGTACATATGTCACCAAACGTAAGGGTGTCTATCATCAACCAGGATGTGGTCAAAATAAGGGACATCGTGTGTATCACCAAAGATAATGACATGCATCTGGCAAACTGGATTTACCTCAACACAGATCTGAGTTGCAATAGTCCATGTAGCAATTGCAGATGACACATCAGTGAAGGACTCAAATGATACAGACAGCATGCAATCAGCTTCATGGTTGCTTGACTTGGTGATATCCATTTCACAATCAGTTGACATGGAGCTCCCTTCCATTGGTTCAGATGGAGGGATGGTAACATCAAATGCCCCATCAATGTCGTGCTGAATCGATTCAGACATCATGGAGCTGGATGCCATCGGTTCGTCTACCAGTTCATCAGCAACATTAGGAGTAGACGAGCCCAATATCTAGAAAATTGTAACATAAACAACATGTTGCTACTCATATGTACTTTAACTGAATCACAAGATTATAGAGAAATATAAAAAGCTATGAAACAAAAGTTCAGCGGACAACTACAAAAACAATGTTATTTGGTTGCAGCTGTGGAATTGCACAACACATGGTGCGGAATATCTACGCTAGAAGCAACAGTGGGTATAACTGCAGAGTGCAGCATACCTGCGTTTCATTGATCGAAATGTTAATATTGACAATCATACTATGATAAACTGTGTGTCTGTGGAGTGGGGGAGGGACAGAGTATGGGTTGACCCATATGTCTAGTTGTCGAATCTGCTTCTGGATCATTGCCGTATAATGGCACAGTGATAGACAACCCTCCCCACAGCTTACTCACCCTTTTTGGAGACCACATGGAGCGCACTGCATTCCAGGTGCAGGACAACCTCCACAGAGTCTCCAGGTCCTCCTCGGAAGCCAAGTTCCCCTCCTACTCATCCAACACCAACCACAGATTTGAGTCGACAAATAGGCTCATCTCAACCCTGATACCTCTTCTGATGTCTGAGATATATGCATTACATAGGAGTTGGCACAGCACCAAGCCCTGCGGGAGAACCCCTAATGACTGTCATGGGAAATGAACCCTCACACCACTAACTTCACCTTTCGTACCCTCCACCAATGACAGTTTCCTATCCACATTACCACATGCACCCCCAACCCCATGTTCTCCAGCTTCATCAGCAACATGGGCTGTGACATTGAGTGAAACGCCCTGCTGAAGTGCAAAAAAACTGACATCCACTGCCCCGCACTGATGAGGCTCTCCTGTCAACCACTGGCAGAAATAAAACCAGTGGATCTGACACAATCAAACCATCACAAAACCATGCTGCCGATCATCTAGGTGTCCACGTGCCTTCATAAAGTACCCCAGCATCTGCTTACAGATGACATCCATCAGTTTGTCAAGTACCGGTGTCAGTACTAACACCCTATAATTGCCCGACTCCTCTCTCAAGCCTCCCTTGTGGATAGTCACGATATGGGCCATCCTCCAGTGTGGCGGCACACTCTGTCATCTAGTACCGACTACCCTTGAAGTGCCACCCACCATCCACCCTGGTGAAGACTGACATATAAAAATCATGTGGTGCCCACACATGCTCCCCTGCATCCTCCAACCACCCACTGAAGAACAGAAGTCACATACTTTGCCCCTTTCCTTTTCTTCTTTCTGTGATACACCTAAACAACCATTCCTCACCCCTTCTACTACCACGTGCCACTAGGACTTCCACTACCCACCTTGTGTTACCTCATCACCCTGGTGATCCTCCTAGCTCTTGTGTCATGCTCTCCCCCGGGATCTATAACCCTGAGAATGTTTGTATTGGCTACAAGCCACCTTTTTTCATTCTCATTTTTAATACATTCGCATCATGCCTCACTGTCCATCAGTGGGCATATCTCCTTCAGGTGGCCATTAAGTATCCTGTACAACCCACGAGGCCCACCTACCACCCCCTTCACCAGCACTGAGTGCTCCCAGGTACCTGCGTAGAAGGTCCTCCTGCAATATCTAGTGTACCTGATCTGTGCCACCTCCACCCCTCTGGTGTGAGAGGGACTGGTACCTCATGGCTTGCCCTCCAAGGGAGACCCCACCTTCCCCCTTCACAACTCCACCTGGAATACATGAAACATGCCAGTTTAAGCTTCATGATCACTTTGCCCTCTGAGCTAAGAAGTAGCCTGTCCATAACGTACAGTTCCTTGTACTACAAAGTTACACCAAATTCACACACCCAACCTCACACACCTGTCCTTGCGCCATCCCCCGACCCATACATTACCCTCCCTTATTTTCTGATTATTATACAAAATGGCCATAGGAGAATGAACACACCACGTCTTGTGAGACAGTGGCTGTGTCATCCGGGTGGAGGGAACCTGGGGTATGTTAGTTTACTAACACTAGCCATAGGCTGAAGAGGCAGCAGTGGAACATCTTTGCAAGCAGTCTCTGAGGGAAGACTTTTTCAGGCCCACTTCCATAAATAACATAAGCATAAATGACACAGTAAAAATCACAATTCAGCTAAACAGACACCTAACATCAATACGTGTCAGCTTGGTGCCATAGCTGTGTCTTTAGTGCCTTCTTAGAGACCTCCACAGTCGTGCACTCCTGGTCTTGACACAACAAGAAGTGAGATCTGAAAGTAAAACCCCCGCCCGGATCAACGTAATCATGGAGTCACCCAACAGTTCTACCCCAAATCATATGCCCAACCCCTGCTGCACTGGTACCGGGGTTCCTATTTTAAACACCTCCCCCTTCTCCATGTTACCCTCTGATCATCTACCTAACTGCAAAACCACAACACCTCGCAATACACAACAGTTACCTAGTAAGTACTACACATCCACCACCTCCCATGGGTCTCCTTACTTGAAGTTAACCCTTTCCTTGCCGTCCACATCCATTCGCAAGGCATTCAGTCCTCCATCCTGAACTTCACCATACCAGTTCTACAAATTCTCTGCTATCCTCCAGTCACAGAAACACTTTGCCATCTACTACGTCCTCCTTCTTCTCATCCTCCATCTGCTGAGCCTGTTGACATCCCACTCCCATCTGCCCACATCCATGGCCTACCGCTACATGTCCACAATACAAGCCATTCATACCTGGGTAAACACATGATGCTGGATACACATTCTATTAGTACGTAATTTCAATGGTAGGTTGGATAGTTGTGCAACCAATGCTAGCATACAACTAAACTGTCATTTTGACATACATAATGTAAGCAACTGTGTTTGTGTGTAGGGGGGGCTATACGTAAACAGTGTCAGCATCTGCGTGCTGCTGCATCACGATAAACTACCTGGGGGTGTTCCAGTATGTATACTGTGCAGCATTTGTGTTGACTATGGGGTCCATGTACATAATCTATCACTGCCAGTATCAATTCGCAAAGCATACTGAATGGTTGCACTAGTGGGAGGTTGGTGGAGACTTTCCCTAACATTGGTTCCATACACATAAACAGCAATTTCAACAGCAATATTCAAATCAAGAGTGTGTGTGTGTGTGTGTGTGTGTGTGTGTGTGTGTGTGTGTATGGGTGTAGAGGGTGGTGGATAATGGGTTTCACATGTTGAAAACTTGGTGACTAATACATGTACAGCTATAGTATGTATATTGCACAGCATGTCTTGACAAGCGGTCCACATACAACACAAACCAGTTTTGTTCTACACTCACAATCACTGTTGCCGGTGTCAACACATGCTGCACATTATCCATACTGGTCCATACAATTCTGGGAGGGAGGAGGGTTCCGCAAACACTGGTTGCATCCACCGGAATTGAAATTTGTCACATCATACTGTAAGTGACTAAGGGTGAAGGGGAGGGCTGGTTACAGGGGGTGGTTGCAGATGCACACATCTAGTCAGATTAACTGCTGACACATACAGCGAAGGTACACTAGTCAAAAAAAAAACAATTATGAAATGGGTAGAAAGAATGCTGAATTCAGACTGGCTGAGAGCCGCTTTCAGCTGGGCCGTTAGCTGAGCACAATGACCCAGCTGAAAGTATTATGTTTAAAAATGCATGAAATTTACTAAAATTACCCATTTCATAATCGCCATAAGGCACGCCAGAGGGTGTGTTATGGTGGGCTAACGGCCCTTCTCAGGTTATGGAAGCCCTCGGCTGTGCCTCGTGCTTTAACCAACCATGAGTCAGGCCGTTATTCCACCATAACACACCCCCTGTCATGCCTTATTGCTTAAAATAACTAACATTCTCAGCCAAAATCAGTGATGCAAAATGCAACACAGGCAGCATGTAACCCATGGTGGACACTGACATGGAGACTTGGAAGTGAGTGGGCAACAGCAGGGTCTGTGGCAGTGCAATTGGAAGCACATACTGACCACAGGGGTGTCTGTGTGGGGGCCACACCTTACCAACGTATGCGCATAAACACTCTCAACTGAAGTAAAAATTTGGCAAAAGCAGAATGTAAGTGATCAGAACAGAAGTGGGTAGTATACAATGTGACGTAGACAGCCAGCTCTGAGTGCTGTATCATTTCTTTTTAATATAAAATGTATTACTGAATGTCTCCTGCTGAAAATCAAACGCTCTAGGAGTGACCTCACTCATCCCCCCCCAGATTTCAGCTGAGACATGAAAGCCATAAGAAAAATGCTGACAGCATGTGAGTTCACACACACTCAGTTTTTAGAGACAATGTGTTACATGGAAGACTTTAATCAAGGATCCTGTTTCTCTGAGTTAATTACAGACTTGTTTAAGTTAATTTTATTAAGAGAGAAATCATAAAGAACGTTTATGACATTGGAGAGGAACCTAGGTTGTTACACAGGGGTTCAAGTTTGTAATTGTCCCTGTGAAGCCTGTGTGAGGGAAGATACAGCATGGGATCAGGCGAAGTGTCATTTGAAGGACATGAATTATGCTGAAGTTGCAGAATTTAATACTTTTGTATAAGATATATATTTTCATATATCCTGACAGGGAGGAGCTAGGTGACCTCCTGAAAAGAGGTGGGGTAAAAGCCAGCTTTTAATTTAGTCTGTTTTACTTCACAGAGACACATTTTTTACTTAGACTCTGACCATGAAACATCTTGGGAGCACTTTTAAGCAAGTATTTAGAGACTAAGTACTGTAGTAGGAATTGCACTGTTTAAAACATTGTTCTTTTAATAGACTTAGACTTAAGAGTTCTGTATTTTGTGTTTTACATATTTTTTAATATTTTAGTAAAATTCTTTTTAGAATTTACTTGGTCTGTCTTTGACTTCTTTTCAGTTGCAAGGAAAGTGTATGGTTACTGCAGATACTAAACATAAGCTTGTATGATGGTACTAAACTGGAAAGAGAAGCGTTTTAAATCTAAGGTCTTTATTGAAGTTTTAAAGGGTTCATCTCTGTATACCTGGTTGGGTGCCCGTAGGAAAAGATATCTGGCCCCTCGAAGACAGATATATCTGAGCCTGTGTTGGGCATGCTAACAAGAGGTTTACAGTTTGAATCCCTCCAGAACTTGAGACCAAAGGTTGATCTGAACTACAAAAACAGACAAGAGGGTTACCTTGTCTGTTACATTGTTCACAAGACTGCGCTCAGAGGTTGTCACTTTGGGAGTAGAGGGCCTGACCTGCTGAGTGGGTTTGTGACATACAATAGTACTGATAGCATCAACAATCATCTGATTGCATACCTCATTAATTCGCTGCATGGTGGCCAACCTCGATGTACGCTTCTTCATGGGTGCAGGCAATGATGGAACAGCAATCCATCTAGGTATCACACCCTTCTACAAATTGAGATGCTTGAAACTGCACTGACGTGCAATGTCAGGTAGCATAGTAAAATCTGTAGGATCAAAATGATCCTCACACAACACACCACACCACATTGTCAAGAGTCCCTGCGCAGCTCTCGTCTGCAAGCACAAACCCATGCAACCCTAAGCTTCTTTCACTTAGGGAACCTAAAGAATGATTTTCCACTTTTGGAAGAATGTTTGCATAGTGGAGCTACGCAGTACAGCATGTCTAAACCCACTAATTAGAAATATAAAAGCAAGTAACAGTTAATAGTAACTCAATCTAAGCACATAAGACACAGAGCCCCACAAAGAATGGAATGAGACCAAACACAAGGGAAAATACATGTTTATTTTTGACATAACATATATCAACATAGCTGTAATAGCCAATAACATGGTTGTACATCTGAAAAAGGGCGCCAGGACATAGTACTACATGACAGCATTAATTGGTTAGTATGAGGAGAAGCGATATTTCAGTGAAGAGATCAAAACGGCGTTGGTATCTGTCTGTTGGCGGTGTCAGGGATGTGAGTTTCTGCCACTCTGTCGCTCACTGTCACTGTAGACTGAAAATACACAGATCGGGATTAAAACATCACTTGTCAAGATGTTTACATATTAAAAATTGATGTTTTTTGGTGAAATTCACACACACACATACACAGGGCTCTAATGAGCTGTGTTGACACCCCTGTGAAGTAAACTGTACACCGGAATGTGTACTACATGACAGAACAGCACAAAACATCACTGTAATCGGCCTGGGGAGTTCCAGTTATTTACATCATAGCAAGAAACTCCCCTGACATGCGCAGTGATGCGAGCAGCAGCCGAGAAAAGGGGAGGAACAAGATGTAGGTTCGAAGCACTAATATTAAAGACATCTGTGAGTAATAAACATTTACAAACATTGCGATTATGCTAATTAGGGCACGTCTGATGACTGTATATACATGAATTGTGCAAATAAAGCTGTTTCCATTCACCTTTTAGCAAGTTGTGTACCAAAAACATGTGCTTAGTAGGTAAGAGGAAAATACTATGACACATTCTCAGCACAATGACAAAGCTCCCTATGCATCCTGACAAGATCCTTGTAACACCTGTATTACAGAACATCATCCAGAGAAAATGAAAACATATTCTTCATTGTTGCTTAAACACATTTAATTTTTAAGACGTTTTAATTATACAGATTTCTTACACTTGTCATACTAAAAGGCAATAATTAATTTATTTTTTTATAATGCAAAGGAACAAATAGAAAAAAAAACTCCAACAGACATCTTGCAATAAATATAAAGTGGCAGGCAACATATTGGAGCAGTTAGCACTGTGCTAATAGGCTTTGCGCCATGCTGTCTGTGCACTGCACCTGCAAAAGTCAGTGAAGGCATCTAGTGCTATATTCCAAGGTGCAGTCAGTGTGGTCCAAAGGAGTTAGTGCAGTGGTGGGCAAACTGCGGCCCACGGGCCACATGTGGCCCTTGATGCAATTTTTGCGGCCCCCGTGATGCTGTAAAAATGAAATAAATATTGCATTAAAATGTAGCGTGGTCCAAATAGTGGTATACCTTTAAAAGTATGCCATTGGGCGTAATCCGTAAATGGTTACAGCAATAAGGCCTGTATGTAGGTAGTGTAATTTCACCTTGTTATTCCAGCCAGGTGTTAAAGGTGTGCTGAGAGAATTGAGAGCAGTGTGCAATGTGCTAACAAACTCTGATTTAGTTGACAATTCAAGCTGATGTACATTTCATTTCATTCATTACACACAATTTCAGGCAGACAAAAGTGGAGGACCGATAATCACATTCAATTCAGTTCCAAGTGTGATAAGCACCTCTCCCTTTTGTTAAGTGCTGTTAAGTGCTGCCTCCAACTACCCACCCTCCCTGAAGTAAGCAACCTTTCAAGGTAAAAAAATAAATAACCTGCAGTGGTAGGCATGGTGTAAAACTTCCTTCTCTCCCTGGAAGCTGTCCGCCCTACCTGATGTCAGCTTTCTCTGACTGCTCCCTCTCTCCCCCACAGAGGTAGGCATAGCATGGTGACATCGCAGTACTCCCCCAAATAAGCAAACTCACCGATGTTAGGGCTCTTCTCTCCTGTTAACTGTATGCCCACCATCCATGAACTGCTTTGAATGTAGAGTGCTGCGACTGTCATTCCCGTGCCTTAAAGCTAAAGTACGTGCTCTGCTTTATATAAAATAAATAAAACAAAACTTTTTTAACATTAATGTTGAGTTAATTTTTACCAATAAGCTCATATATTGCTTGAATAAATAACATGTGCAATAAAATTCTAAACATACAGGAGTTTTGCAGTTGTGTCATGGTATTAATTACATTAAGCTGCTTGAATTATGCTTTGACTAGTTTGTCCGTTGTTTTGTAATCCGGCCAGCATTTTTAACATACAAACATGAACGGTTAACCAGGTCTGACTGTACCTAGAAATACCGAGGGAAGAATCAGAATAGTTTTGGTGGAGTGAGTCCAGGCTGTAATAAAGATATAAAACTCAGTGAATATAATTTGTGGTGAGTAGCTTGTCGCAATTTGCAATGCCGCATTGATTAGATTTGCCGGTGATGAAAGGAGTTTAAGCTGGCCATAGAGTAGTAGTAACACAGTGTAAATTACAGGTGATAACCAGAATCATTTGTGAAAGAAGGCTGAATAGTTTTAGTGATTAGCATTAGTAGCTGATCAAAGGTTTTGCAATATTTAATACGGTTTTAACATTTAGTAATTAGTGGCATTAAATAGAGTTTTTTTGCATTATTAAATTGTGTAATTGGCATCATTTAGTTATGAATATGGACCTTTAGCGGTCATGCGTGTTTATGCGGCCCTCCAGAGCATTGGAGGGCTGCACTTTTAGCCCTCATACAGTCCCATGTTGCCCATCACTGTGTTAGTGCATAAGCATAAAGAACTACCAAGGTATTTAAAGGTCCTCTGATTCTTACATAATTTAAAAAAGCCCCACTCACACTTCTGCAGAAAAATGGAAATCATTTTTATTCATGTTACCAGAAAATAGGTTTGGATTGCTGTGATTCATTTTCAGCCAGGCCAGGTTTCCTTCTTGTGAGTTTGGACAAACAATCCCACATGGGCAATTTGTTACAAGTCCCAAAACACCTTTCTGGCACCAGGCCATGTAGCTATCCGGAACAGGATGTTGACAGGCTGTATTTGTGTTTAACTACTTTGTGGTGAAACAGATCGGCTTTATTCAGTATTAAATCTATCTGCACACACTACTTTAAAAACAGTTTATCGCCTCATTTGGAGAGCTGCCATATCCTTTAGAAGAAGCTGTCTGTGATCACTTTATTGTAGTAATTCTACAAATAATTCTAAGAAACATTTTTTTGGAGGGGGGGGCAAGGTAGGTATACAGTGGGTGGTTGATAATTAGTTAATGAACTCTAGTGATTTCTATGAGTGTTGAAGGCGTACTTAATGAAACATTTATCTGAATGAACTTTACCAGACCTGTTAGGAAAGATAAACTGAAATAAACATGACCAAAGAAGCTGAAAAGCTTGAACATTTCCACCATCAAGATAAACCCTTTTTCTGCCCTTGTGTTAATATTGGACCATTGACGTGTGAACAGAAATGCACCCCCCCCCCCCAATCAATATATGTAAGCACTATAAGCACCAGCCTGTAGGATGTGGTGGTCTTCATGGTGTCTATGGGAGAACAATTCCCTTCTCCCTGCCCTGTCTTAGGGGACAGCTGTAGAAGTGGGGTCTAGCTGACACTGCTGAGTGGATGAGGGAGCACCACCCCACCATCTTTCCTCATGTCACTGCTGATCCAAGTTCTCCCTCTTGGGCAGAGGCCAGGCTTGAAAGTGCTGCTGGTACTGGGACTTACTAGGAAAGGAGGTAACTAGGGACTGGGGCTGTGGTTGGGACTGAGATAGATGCTTGCCAGTCTGACCCCCTCCTTTCTGCTGGGCTCCACTGCCGGTGTGCTGTGAGGAGAATGGAGAGCATGCCTGCCTGGCTATGGCCACCCCTGGAGCGCCCCTGCTTGGCAGTCACTGTCCTCTGCTCAGCCGATCTCAGCAGCTCCCCATGCAGTTCTTCAAGCCCTGCAATCGCCGAGTATCTGAATCATGACTAAACCCAAATCATTATCCTCATCGGTCAGACTCATCTCGTAGCCACCGCTGCAGCCAGAACTGTCTCACCGCAAGCAGGAAGCGGTAAATCCACCTCCTGACTGACAGGCGGTGAAGAGGAGCCTGGAGGTAGATCAGGTAGAGCCAGGACTACAGTGGGGGTGGAAACAACACACCTGGTATAAGCCATTCTCTAACTTACTGGTTCCTCACTTCTTACCGCATTCCGGGTGGTTTAGGAGGGAGGACCCCCCCCCACCCTGATCATATGATACTCTTTCAGCCATTCTAAAGCCAGGTAAAGACCCTATTTGTCCCTCCTCTTACTGACCCATTTCAATTTTAAATGTAAGCTATAATTTATTTATGTCCATTTGTGCTGAGACTGGACCGGCTTCTTCCTCCCTTTATTAATCAAGACCAATCTAGATTTATCCATCCATTGCAGATAAACAGAAGATAATACCCACCATATTCTCCTCCTTGTGGAACATATTATGCAACGTTCCATCCCCGTTGCTTCATTAGTTTAGATGCCAAGAAGGCATTTGACAGGGGGTCCCGGAGCTTCCTGTGGGACACCCTGTCAACCTTCGGGTTCCTTCCTCCCTTCTTGGACTAGCACTAAAATCCCTACAGTGTCCCTAGGCTTATGCCAGATCAATGGCTGCATGGCATCACCTATTAATCTCCAGTGAACATGCTGCCTCACATTTCATACCCCTTACAAACTTCACCTATAATGCTAGCGCCTTGTTATTTTGCCTACTGGAATAAATTGATCTCCCAATTGATTTGGGGAGGTATGCACCCCACAATGCAATTTTCACTCTTGCACCTTCCCACAATTTCTGGTGGGGTTAAGCTCCCCAATCTGGTAAATTATGCTAGGGCGGCACATTTTAGAACAGTGCACACCTTGTTATGCTTGCAACTAGACCCACATTGGAAACAAATAGAATTTGTAATGAATGACTGACTTGATTTTGGGAAACTGCTATTTTCTGGTCATATTGGTGTCCCCTGCCTGGCAGACTTTTTGAATTTCACCACTCAGACCCTGTGTGTATAGTTTTGACTACCCATTCTTCCCTTTCAACTGTATTCTATTTTGTACAGTCCTCACCACAGACTCTGATTTTCTCCCCCTTACAAACTGATCACACCTTTCAACAGTGACAACACCTTGGCCTCTCATTTATTTTTCAATTTCTAGACATGCAAGGTGTTCTTTCCTTTGAGTAGCTACAGTCTCTATATGGTCTGACAGGACAGGAACACTTCTGATACCTACAAGTTAGGACTTACTTCCTCCACAAGGAGGCTAGTAAAACCCACCTCTCGGACCCGGCACCCTTACTTCTCTGATTATTAATGGGAGCCTTTCAGGGGAGACCTGTAACACCTAACTGGTAACATAATATAGAGGGCTCCAGAACCTCTTGGGAGATTCAACACAATTTGTTCTAGATGCATGGAACCATGAACTAAACTCTCCCATAACATATTACACCTGGTTAAAGTACACCCTGCCCTCCATTAAAGTCACCTCATCCTTGATCTGGAGGGATTTGCCTGGAAATGTAAAAACAGCTTCTTTTGTACCCCACCTATTGTGCCTAAATTCCTGCCTCCACACTATGGTCAGTGCTGGAAGAAACATGGTCAGCCACAAGCTGATCAAGCACACCTTTTCTGGTACTGCCCCATCCACACCCCATTCTGAGAAGCAGTCTCACACCAACCTAAGAGTCTGTGTTTTCCGGCTAGTCTTATCTCCCCTGTAATGGTCCTTCTGTCAAACCCTCCCCCCATCTTAGAGTTGCATGCTGTTCTGTGGCATTCCTGTATATCCTGGCAGCCAAAAAAGGCCATCATGAGGCTTTGGATGCAACAACATCCACCCATAGTAGAATTGTGGCAGAAGATCCAAATGCATCACAACCTCCCTGTGAGGCAGATTATCCCAATTTTGGGCCAAATGGCAAAGTTGGGTCATGTATACTATGTCTATAGATGACTCATTTGTCTCATAACCTAGGCTCCATGGTCCTTGGATTATATTTGACTCCCATACCTCCTCAATGGGGATTCAGTGCTACTTTCTCAAGGCATTGGTAACCTGGGTCCCATATACAGTATTGCCTCATTGGCACACACTGTGCTGTATTTCCCATTTTCATTTTTTTTGATTGTGTAGCCATTATCTACACTTCTGTATTTTGTTGACTATGATGTGTATGTTGTTGCCCTGTGCAGCTCCTGTATGTTAAGCTCATTGTAACTGTCCTGCTATCTGACTCAATATAAATAAAACAAAAAAAGTGAAAGTTCCATTATATGTCAGTAACAGCAGATCTTCTGGAGAATCACCATAGAGCCATAATACACTGGACTGTAAGTCATCAGCAACAGTACCTCACAGGAAATATTTTGCAACTATGGGGCCACCCATGACAATGTTCCTACGAACATGTCAGTGGAGAACAGTGTCACACATATAACGTGTGCAGGCCCCAACCACTTCAGTTTCCCACCGCCCCCCCCCAACATACAGAGACAATCATGAACAGAGAGGCAGGCAGAGCAATAGCTAGGAGGAGCACTGATATAAATAAAAGACTCCGTACACAGTGCCTTGCCAAGTAGCTGAAAGCACTGAAAGCAACGACCTGCCACACCAGGAGGACGGAGGGTGGTAAAAATTATGGCTCTATGGAGATCCTTTGAAGATCTACTGTTACTGATAAATACATTTTGTATTTTTTTATTGTGAAGTTTTTTAATATTGTTTTTAATAGTATTTCCTATTTGTAATGACAATTTGTTTTGTCGAACAATAAACTTAAACTTGAAACTTGATAAATAATAAACTTATCTTTTTCGACTTACCTCAAGTGAGCCATAATACACTTAACAACTACTAAGCAGTACCAACCCCAAACAGGCGACTGGTGAAACAGCAGACAGACCTACAGTATAGGACAGGAGGCATTGTAAGGCTAAAACCAGCTCTCCTATGGGAGATCAGATCCAGACTGTAATGCTTAGTAAAAGTATGAGTCTTGTCCCAGGCAGCCACCCTGTAAATCTCAGATGCAGAAACTGACCTAAAACAGGCAAAAGAGGTTGCTATGCCCCTGGTGGCATGCCCTGTAACAGTAGTGGATAGATCCAACCCTGCCTGCCTGTAACAGAAGAAGATACAGGAGAAGATCCACTTGGAGAATCACTGTTTGGAAACAAGCCTACCTTTAATGCCAGGGACAAAAGAGAGAAATAAGTAGGAGAACTATACCTACTCCTTGGTACAGTCTAAATAGTACCGAAGGACTCTGTGGATGTTCGAAGAGTGCAACAGCACTTCCCCCCCGCGATCCTCAGGAGAAGGGAAGAGGATGGCTGAACTGATTGATTTAACATGAAATCGGACACAACCTTTGGCAGGAATTTAGGAGTCCATAATGTCACTCTATCCTTGTGAAACACCAGAAAGGGTAACTTGCAGACCAACGCCTGCAGTTCAGACACATGGCTTGTCAAGTTAAGAGCCACAAAGAATAAAGTCTTGCATAACAGGTACTTCAAGTCACACGATGATGCAGACTCCAAGGGGCTTGTGTCAGTGATTCCAGCAAATGATTTAGGTTCAAAGCGGGAACAGGTTTGCAGACCAGAGGAGTCACATACAACAGGCCCTTCAGTAACCTGCAGATCACATCCAACATGGCAACAGTTTTGGCCTAGATAGAGGCATGAAAAGCAGAAATGGCCAAAAGGTGAACCTTCACTGAGGAGTACTGCAGCCCTGATGGAGAAAGGGTCAGAAGGGAGACCAGTACTCTCTGTATAAGACAAGAAGGGGTGCAGGGATACTGCCCATTCATGTCACTGGACCATAGAGCAGCTCAGACTCTCAGACAGGATATTTAGTGTACAGGTGACGTGGGTAGCAAAGAGTGAAGCCTCTCGAGCTATCACAGTCCCAAACCCTAATTCTCTCCAGGCATAGAGGGTATGAGTGTGCGTCACTGTTTGTTAATAGGTACCCCCGAGCCTGTGTAGCCAGGGCATGGAGACAATATAGAACTGCCCTAATTTCCAGCACATTTATTTGAAGGTCTTGTTCAGTGAGACCAGGACCTCAGGATCTGGTGAGGGACCAGGTGGGCACCCAACCTCAGGTTGGAGGCATCTGTCGGTGAGGGTCACCTGTGACTGGGGTTGAAGAAGAGAGAGCCTAGAAGCAATTGGTCACTGTCCAGCCACCACTGCAGGGCATTCTGCAAGGGGCAG
Source organism: Neoceratodus forsteri (assembly GCA_016271365.2). Taxonomy (NCBI): domain Eukaryota; kingdom Metazoa; phylum Chordata; order Ceratodontiformes; family Ceratodontidae; genus Neoceratodus; species Neoceratodus forsteri. Next base: position 1,614,369,070 of record CM057453.1, read on the forward strand.
AACACCAAAATGATATAGACCAGCAGCGGAGAAGCCTGAGATCACTGAGTTTGTAGCAATCACTAATGAAGCTTCATATGTAGGTGAACCAGAGGAACTATGAATGTGGAGAATGCCAAGAGATCCAGAAGACTGAGCATGCATGACCCAGGCCAAGACCTTCATTGTTGTGACTCACCAAGGCTACTTGAGTCATTAAAGCCAGGGTACAGTCATCTGACAGAAATACTTTTGCCTGGATCTTATTCAGATGTCAGCATGGCTCAGTTGGTAGCACATCTGCCTCCAGACCATAAGGTTGTGGGTTCTAGTCCCACACCAGGATTGGGCTCATACCTAAAATGTTAGCACCCAAGTGCAGTATTAGGGGAGTGTTATACTGTTAGGGTGTGTCATCCTTTGGATGAGATGTTAAACTGAGGTCCCTTCTACCTGTCCTGATGGGTGTCCAGGTGGAAGTAAAAGAACCCAAAGGACTTTTCACAAAGAGTAGGGGAATTTTTTTATTTCAATTGTCAGGCACAAAATGTAAGTAACAAACATAAGGATTCACTGGGACATGCCTCAAAAACCCTGAAATCCACACCGAAACCTGGCTATCCTAGCTGGCGTTTGAGATCCCTTATCCCATCCATAGACCTTGTAAAACTCTTAACTGTATACTATCAAACAGAGCAGCAGGAGGCACTACACTCTGTTAAAAAAATCCAGGATCACCAAGCTTGCTAAAGAAAATATTTGAGCAGGGCCATCAAAATCTGCAAGGTCAAGAATTCAGATCCACCCCACCTAGCGGAAAAAAAGCCCCAATACCAATTCAAGATAGGAAGGGGAAACAAACGCATGTATCCCCCACTGAGCAGAGAGTAGAGACCAGAGACCAGAACTGCTGGGCATACCTAAAATAAAAAAACAGGTGTTCCTGATTTTCCAAAAAGGAGCTACACCCATGACATGTACAATACCTTTCTGAGAGGGACTTATGCCTATGATTATCTCTAATACCAAACCTGCCCTAATAGCTTAATCCCACCACATCCCACACAAATGGTGGTAGTCACGGGTAAGACAAATGTTGAAAAACCAAAGAGGTGCCCAAGGGAGGGCACTGGGGAAAAAGAATAATAGTACTAAAGCTGCCCTCCAAAATCTGCTGGTTGAGCAACTTTCTCATCACCACCCCACACAAAGAGTAGGAGACTTTCCATTTTTTGATCAAAACAAAAGCTGTTCTAATATACCCCAGGGTAAAAGTAGACTTATTAATAACTTGAAGACTACCAGACTGCCAATCCGTCAGGTACACCGAAACCCATTCCTATACTGCTGCGCACCACAAAGTGTCATGGCGGTGACATATTTGTAAGGAAAAAAAATACAAAAATAGACCAGAGGGTGAACTATCCCGAGGCCTCCCAATATTTTTAAACAATATGTGATTTCCCGTTTAACTGGGTTCAGTCTGCTACCCCATACTGCTTGGAAAAATACACTATATATCCAAGTTTCCAAACTGCGGGGGGGGGGGGCGTAACTAATATATAAAAAAGTGGGTATTAATAAAGACTTAATTAAGCAAATACACATCAACTTAGAAATACTCTGTGATTTCCATTTATTTACACTCCCTGATGCAATCTGTAAGCAGCATTCCCAATTCTTAAGATCCATATCTAGGTGACTGAAAATGATGCCCAAAATTATGATATCAGCACCAGAAACAGAGATCGATGCCACAGTGGAAACATCCAACAGGGCCGAATTACCAAGAGGAAAACCTCTATGTTTAACATAATTAATACAGGAGGCTGGAACAGCAGAAAATGCATCTAAGAGATCCTGTAAACCCCCCAACATCAGACAGAAGGACCACCACGTCATCCGCATAAGCGAAAGCCATCAAGGGATCAGCACTAGAGGTTACTCTAATTCCGTTAACAGATGGACAAGAATGAAGAATTCAAAACAGAGGATCCAAACTAAATACGTGTAACAGAGGACTGAGAGGGCAACCTTGATGCACTCTCCTGCGGAGAGCACAAGGAAGACTAAACTACCTATTTATTTGTAAGGCTATGCCGGTGGTTCAATGGGCAGAGCAACAACATCACTCCCCCATCAGGCCTTAAAAGGCCACTCCTCCTGGACTGTTCCAGGATTCGTTCCTTCGTTATGGCTGGAGGCACCACTCTTCATCGCTTCCCTCCCTTCTCCTCGTTTGGGCTTTTGCCCATGTTTCCTTGGCTGCCTCAGGCTGCTGGCTCGTTCCCCCCTGCCCCATTATTTTCTCACCCCCTTCCCCATACCTCGTTCTGCTGTACCATTTGCTCCTCTTCTGTGTTCCACCTGGACTTCTGGCTGCCTGCTCCTCCTCCTCCTCATATTCTCACTGGCACCAGGGTATGCTATCACCTGAGAGCGCCCGGCGCCTGACTCCCTGCTTCTGCTCATTCTCAGCCCTTTCTCGCCCTGGTACTTGTCCTGTGCTGGCGCCCTTTCACTGCACTCGCCACTCAGGTTCCATCCCGGGTGCTACTTCGCTGATGCCCATTTACTCTCACTCTTCTCCTCCCCTCCCCATACTTTGTTTTTTGCAGTGATGTTCCTCCAGTCGGAGGGCCCTCATTTTTCACCCCCGTGCCTCCTGGCTGCCACTCCTCATTCCCCTCACCTCACAGGGCACATCATGTGTGCTGTCCCGGTTTGTGCCTGGCTCATCCTTGCTGCGCTCTCTCTCTCTCTCTCCATCCCTTCCCTGCCTCCAGTTGAATTTGTCCCTTCCGCAGCCATTCATCTCCCTCTGCCGCAGCTGTTCCTCATTCAGGCAACGTTCATGTTTCTGTCTCGGGCGCTTCAGTGCCGCTCCTCACCGACTCCTTCCTCCTCATTCACTGAGTCATTTCTCTTGTTTCGGTCTACAGGACCACCGTTCCACTCCATCATGAAGGTTCTGTCATTCTCCATCTGCTGCTCGCTACTTCTGTTTTTTGGGGTCCTCTGTGCTTTAAGTGAGCGGCTCCTCGGATCCTCTACCCTCAACTCTGTGTGCCTACCACCCTCTACCTACCATCGCATGGCGTGGTGAGCCTATTTTCTGTCTCTGCCTTTCTCTTGTTTCTCCCGTCGTCCTTATTCCATTCCTTTCATAGTCCTCCCTGCTCCTTGTACTAGCACCATATCTTCCTCCGCTACCATCATTATCTGCCTCGATACTGGGAAACCATTAATGGGTTCTTTCCTGCAGTGGCTTGCCCACCTCCTATCGTTCCCTTGACCCTCGCCTCTTCTCCTTCCTCCTCCCTTGTTTTATTTTGGGGGTGTTTTCCTATTGTCTGCTCCCCTCCTACCTACCATTGTACCTTGTTTTCTTCTTGGTATTCATACCTCAGCATCGAATGCGGGCTTTGCCCTGCTCTCCTGCTGCTTGGTTCTATCCTCCTGCACCATACCTCCATCGTGTCATGTCTTCATTCTTGAACCTTCTCACTTCCACTGGCTCTCTGTCGTTGTTATTTCTTTTGGGCTCTCTATAGTCTGCTTGCCATCTCCTTCGCCACACCACTCCTAAACCACCGTCTCTCCACATACAGTCTTCGCTGTTACTGTTTATCCTACCATCACCATACCTCTTGTATCCTCCTTATACCCTAGTCCTATGTTCTTGTCCACTCAACTCGCATTTCCTCCACTCCATGGCAAACCTCCCATCATTACCGAACCCTATCCTTCCTATACCCTACTTGCCCTCTTCCTACCCTTCCTTCTTCCCCTTCACCCTACCGGCTTTCAAGGCTTACCCTCCATTATCGTACTTCATCCTTTCATACCTCGCTGTCACTGAACCGACTTCCAAGGTTTCAATCCATCATCGTAATTCGTCCATCTCATAACTCACCTTAACAGTTTCAGCCTTCAAGTCTTCCCTCCATCATCATACATTGCCCATTTCATATTTCCTAATCATACAACATCCATTTCATTCCTCACCTTAAACTGTTCAGGCCTTCAAGGCTTCTCTCCGCCATCATACATCATCCATTTCATACCTCACCTTACCCGTTCTGGTCTTCAAGGCTTCTCTCCATCATCATACATCGTCTATTTTATATTTTACCTTAACTGTACCAACCTTCTAGGCTTCATTTCATAATCATACATCATCCATTTCATTCCTCACCTTCAACTGTTCTGGCCTTCAAGGCTTCCCTCGATCTTTGTATATCGCCCATTTCTTATTTCATGTTAACCGTACCAGCCTTCCAGGCTTTATTTCATCATTGTACATTGTCCATTTCATGTCACCTTCCACCGTTCAGGCCTTCAAGGCTTCCCTCCATCATCGTACATCATCCATTTCATATTTCACCTTAACCGTACTGGCCTTCCAGGCTTCATTTCATCATCATACATCATCCACTTCATTCTTCACCTTACACCATTTCAGGCCTTCAAGGCTTCTCTCCATCATCATACTTCGTCCATTTCATATTTCACCTTAACCGTACCGGCCTTCTTGGCCTCCACTCATAATCGCACATCGTCCATTTCATTCCTCACCTTAAGCCGTTCAGGCATTCAAGGCTTTCATTCCACCATCATGTATCATTCATCCGTTCTTGACCATTCTGGCCTCCAGCATTGACTTCTAGTCTCATCATAGGCTGTGGGCTTCACCCGGCCATCCTCATCTCTCCCCTTCGCATCCTTTGCTCCCATTCGGCAGTCCTTGCTGACCTTCTAAGCTTCCTTCTGTCAGCGAACTTCATATGTTCCTCTCGATCCTTCAGTCATCCATTCCGATTTCGTAGCTAGATGTCGCTCGCAACCCTCATCAGCATTCCTGTTAGAAGGACAGGGTGAGATCTTCATCTAATTTGGAATCTTTTCCTCTTCCCTCAATATTGACTCTAAATTGCAATAGCTGCGCTGTCGCTAACCAAAACATCCTTCAGCCTGGAGGAAAGGTGACCTAGGCCTTGGATCCCCAGAGGTTTCCTCCTTAAAGGGTTTTTTTTCTCTCCTCCATGCTGACGGTCATAATATTAGACAGGGTTAGTGCTTTCATAGGTTCCGTAGGTAGGTTCCACTGTTGGATGGAGTCGGATGGTACCCCGGCTGTTTCTTCTCTCCTTAAGAAGTCCACCCTTCTGCATCTTGTCAGATTTCCTTTCGTTCATCGTCCTCGTCATATATCATTCTTCTCCTGTCCTTCCCATCTACATCTATCATCTTACTTTCTGGTCTCGACATATTCTGATTTCTCGCCTCTTCAATGCTCGACACCCTTTTGTGTATTCTTTTTGGGCTTCTTCCTAAGCTACCTTTAGCCAAGGGAATCATTCCCACGGCACCTATAGGGTTGGAACCCTCCTCTAGGGTTCCTTGCCATCATACCCCTATAGGGTGGTATATCCCATGGATAGAGAGGTGAACAGCCACAATGTATCTAAGTCACACAAGCATACATCTTATCTAGTTGCATAAGCACACTGAATTGTAAGGCTATGCCTGTGGTTCAATGAGCGGAGCAATAATGTCACTCCCCCATCAGGCCTTCAAAGGCCACTCCTCCTGGACTGTTCCAGGATGCATTTCTTCATTGCCCCACCATCCTCCCCTCCTCCAGCGATACATCTCTTTTTCTGTGGGCTTCTTTCTACGCTATCTTTAGCCAAGGGAATCATTCCCTCTGCACCTATGGGGTGGAACCCTCCTCTAGGGTTCCTCGCCATCGTACCCCTATAGGGTGGTATATCCCAAGGATAGAGAGGTGAACAGCCACAATGTATCTAAGTCACACAAGCATACATCTTATCAAGTTGTGTAAGCACATTGAACAATGGACATGCGACTGCCTGCATATAAAAACACTGAAGCCAGGAAACAAAAGTAGGCAGCAAATGAAAAGACTCCAGTACCCCAAACAGATACTCCTGTGACAGCCTATCAAAGGCTTTCTCCTGGACCAGGTTGAGGAGAAAGCCCACTACTTAAGCCCTCTCACCCCTGCAAAGGAGCTTGCGTAGGGTAAACAGATTGTCCTGCATGCTGCGCGTAGGTATGGCAAATGTCTGGAATGGAGAGATGAGGCGATCCACCACACTTCCCAAATGCTTCACCAAAATCTGAGCCAAAATCTTATAATCTGTTTTTAACAGACTAAGCGGCCTCCAATTATGTATGTCTGCCATGTCACCTTTCTTATACAGTAAGATCAATATTGCCCGAGTAAAGTCAGGTGGAAAAGACCCCCTTTGCAAACAGGCATTAAAAACAGAAACCAGGGAGGGGGCCAACTCCTCATGAAAGCATAAATAAAATTCAGAACTAAGGCCATCCAGGCCTGGAGATGGGTTCTTTAAGGACTGAATGCCAACCTTGACCTTGTCCTCAGGAAATCAGTGAAGTAGAGTCCACCTCATCCAACCCAGGGAGAGAAGCCATAGCAAGAAAGGTGTCAGCTGCAACCATCGTAGGGGATGAGAGAAAACAAAAGTGACATAATTAGAAACAACCCTAAGGATGCCCGCCTTGGAATGAATCAAGGGGGGGCCAGCCCACCAGCACAATGGTAGTGCTACCACTTGCAACGCCAGTGAACCAGGTTCGGTAGCAAGTCTGGGTGGCTGGAAGGCCAGTCAGGGGGAGAAGGACTGAGTGCCCGTCAGGCTGCTCTCCTTCTCCGGGGAGGGTGGGCTGCATGTCCCATTGCTATACTGCCACCCAGAGTGACCATACATGGTGATGCAAGTCTGGGACGCGGAACTGAGCAGAGAGGGCTAGATACAGCCAAGGTCCAGAATGGAGGCGCATCTCTGCATGCCTTCACCTCCTTGCCTACCGCCATCTAGGGGGAGGAACCAGAACATGGGAAATACCACATGTCTGCACCAGAAGACGGCTCCCAGCACCTGGCAGGCACAGTTGGAACACCTGACACATTGGACATTGGCTGGGGGGGGTACAACCCAGGAGCCCACTCCTACCCCAACCGGGGGGAGTCATCTATGGCTGGGGCGGGTCCACTGGTGCACTGCCAGGCAGCATTAGGAGTCCCCAAGGGAAGGTGCAGACAGGGAGACAGAAGGGGGCATAAACAGCAATGTTTAAAAAAAAAAAAAAAGAAATGAACCAAGGTACCATCCAGAGCATACAATGAAGACATAATTCTACCATTCACCCGACTCCTACAATCCTTAAAAACTGGGATGTACACTGGGTGCCAAACTGCATTTCCTGTCTGAGGGATTGCGCCCTGTCATATTGGACCTTTCTTGTGTCAGATCTAAGCCTTTGAATTTGAGAGCTGAAATCCTGGGTAGCATGAACAGAAAGGGAAATCACCTTTTGTAGCTGCCCCCGCAGGGACAGATACCCGAGTACCCTGTAGCTGTGGAACCTGAAAAGAACTGAAACAAGGCCTTAAATTCCTGCTTACAATCCAACCACCAAATTGCAACATCCATGTAAAGGTACTGCACAGAAAGGCAGGCCTCCCACAAATCCTGCCAAGAGGAATATAAGATAGGGTCTGTCAAAACCAACACTTTCCTCCTCCACAGGCCTCTGCCATGACCCAGAGTCAAACCACAAGATTAAAAAAACAAAATACTATGATCAGATATTTCAGTGGGCATTACCTGAGCATGAAGCACAGTGAGACAAGGCGAAATAAAAAGAAAATCAATTCTGGTCACCAGCGGGCTGCGATGATAGATGTACCCTTCTGTCTGATGTTTGGCTCTGTAAGCATTCAACAACCTTGCATCTTGAATAACGGAAGTCAAACACTGAGAATCACAAAATAATCTTTCAGTCTGGAGTCCCCTATCCTTTTGGGACAACACACAATTAACGTCATCATCCCTTCCCCAAATTATAACCCTAGAGGTGAATGAAAAAGGCTGCAGGTCCTTAAGCAGCTGTACCCTCTGAGCCTTAGTTTACGGCGCATAAATCGTGATCAAGTGAAAATGATTTGTCTCATAAGTGACATCCAGCAGCAATGTCCTCCTGGGCAGATGTCCATTAAATGGGTAACTTTTATAGTTGATATCGCAAACAAGACACCCACCTTATCGCATTGGTCCACCCCAATGGACCAAAAAGATGGGCCTTTTGTCCAGAGTCTAGAAGCCTGGGCTAATTCAAATTGCGTTTTAAGCCTGGTGTCCTGTAAAAAAAAGTATATGGGCAGGCAGCAAAAGCAAAGCTGAAAATGTAGCCGTCTGTTTTACATAGCTCTTAATGCTATTCACATTAATAGTTGTTACCTGTAGGAACCCCATAAGAAAAGAAAACTAAATAAAGCAGAGTCAAACAGAGTACAACATCATTTTACAACATTCTGAGATCTAGTCATTATCCTGGTTGGGGAAGGGGGCCACCAGGGTCAGGTTGGGAAACTTCCATATCTGAAGAAGCCTCCAGAAGGGTATCCAGTGACATGGGCGAGATCAAATTGAGTGACTCAATACGAGCTACTAAATTTTACCGCTCGTAAGAAAAGTTAGTGCGGAAAAATAGCTACTAGGAGAATAGCGTGGGTGTACAACAAGAATAATGGGTGTAGGTACAGGCTGCATGTGTGACGGGGGAGGGCGGTAACAGGATATGGCATTCAGTCTTGCAGTGCAATTTTGAACTGGCCGTCTAGCATAGTGGTAGGGTGTATACCACTACTGCAGAATGCTCTGGGTTCGCTGCTTGCGGCATGCAAAATATTTTGCTGCTTTTTATTTTTCACTTTCCCCTAAGTCAGCCCCCCCAAAGTTGATTATATTAATAATGGGGGGTGCAGGGGGGCACAGCACCCCACATTTAAAAAAATTCCGTAATTGTTAACTTTGTACCATGCGCCTGATCCTGGCTGTTTTTGTGCTCGCTATTGTGCAAGTCGCCGTTGCAGTTTTTGACAACTTACACTTGCTGTCATATTCGGCGCTGTTTTGTAGTTGCTGACATGACGTGGAACCCTCCGGAAGAGAGGAATGCACAGGAGAGGCATCAGAGACACCATCCCCTGGGTCAGTATCTCCCCAATTAGTGGCAGATGCGAGCATACAAAACCTATTCTTTTGTATTAAAGCATCTGCATCTCTCCTCCCCTTAGCCCTAGGGGTGCCCGATAACTTAGTGTGGAGCTTACGACCCTTAGCAGGCACCATCTGAAAATGGGATGGGGGTGTAGAGGGGGAGGCATATCAGAAGGAGAACCCAACAAGTCTTGCAACGCCATAATCGCCTCCATATCGAGAAAGCCCTCTGCTGGTGGCGTGACAGCAACCACCTGAGTACTACGAGAAACAGGAGCAGAAGCCAACTGGTCTCCCACATCCCTGGAAGCAGACACATCAGTAGGTAAAGCAGTAGGGGGGGCAATGGGGTCGAATCAGACAAACTGGTGCCAAGGTCCTTGGGATAAATGAGGTTTAGGGGGCCTGGAGCCAAACAACCCATGGATGTAGCAGTGTCCTGTTGGGCACGGAAAACTGTGTGATGCCCACGGGCATAGGACATAAGAATGACCATGACGATCACATAAGTTACAACAGAAGTCATCTCAACAGTCCTTTGCAAGATGCCCAAAGTAGAGACAGTGACTGCAATGCACACTGTCACAGGCATTACTGAGGTGAGCCTGGGACTCACACTTGAATCAGGATTTTGGTTGCCTTTGATAAAACAGCATACCCCTATCCTGCCTCTGATAAAAAGAACAAGGCAAATACATGATACCAAAGTCCGACTCAACCAGCTTAACCTGTATCTTCCAACCTCCAGTCCATATACAATCAGTGTCCAGAATATGGGCAGGTCGGCCCAAGACCACACACCAGGACCTCAACCAGCTCAGAATGTCCAAGATGTTAACCCCCTCAGTTTGAAAGTTCACTGTGATAGTACATATGACTTAGTGAGAGGGATAGGCAAACAAGGCTTCTAAATTTCTGAATCTTTGTGGGCTTGATAATGTGCCCAAAACCTTTTATGTCCCTTCAAAGGTAGTGCCCCCACATGGAGCAAAGCATAAATATCCAAGGCATGAAATTTAGAGGAGGCTAGCAACAGGGTCCTGGCAATATAAACCCTATCCGGTGGCAAATCCAACCTCCTTTGTACAAAAAGATGTACTGCATTCTGTCTAGGTGCCAGTTCCTTCATGGGAAGAAAGAGGTCAGCAAACCTCCTAGGATGCTGTGCAGCATGGTCAGAACTTCCAGAAACATAGGGGCCTGCACCAATGGGTGCTCTGGGCACTGGAAGAGTGTCACACAATGTACCCCCTTGGGTCCCTGTCGAAATCTCCACTAGGTCAGGTCTGGGGGGGCCACCACCAAGCGACCAGGCATTTCAGTCACAGAAAGATCTTTGGGGGGTAGTACATTACAGATGGAAATAGAAGGGCCAGTCACAGATAAAGGGAAAGGGCCTACTTCTTGTCCATCCATGAGCAGAGAAACAGGTGTTGGACTACAAACAGCCCCACAGTCCAAAGCAGTAGTTCCTACAGCAGAATAAATGGAGACCAGGGCATCCGGAATGGTACCAGCCAACGCCTCCCAAAACCTCTGTACCACCATGTCTGACTCATCAGTAGTCCATTTGTCATATGGTGTACACTTCTGGCCAGCATCCAGCAATGCACATTCCGGCAACCACGGCAGGACAAGTGCAGGGAGAGGAGTCTCAAGTCAAGTCAACTTTATTTAAAAACACTGTTCCAAGAAGTCCACAGCGCTTTACAAATATATGAAGACAAACTGACATAATATAACATAAACAGAATTCAAGTGAGTTCAGTTGACAAGCAATAAACCAAAGACCAACATTAACTATAACTGAATTCAGAATTAGCTAAATTAAACATATGAGTTTTTAAGGCAGATTTAAAACTATCATCAGTCAGATAATCTCTAATCTGGCAAGGCAGAGAATTCCACAGGGTAGGGGCTACAAAAGCAAAGAAGTGGGTCCCAGAATTTTACAAGTGAACCTTGGGAATTTCTAGCAATCCCTCATCAGCAGAACGGAGGGAGCAGAGGGGACAGTAAAGACGGAGGAGATCCTGCAGGTAACTCAGACCTAATCCATGTAAAGTTCTAAAAGTCAGTAAGCCTATTTTAAAGAGGATTTGCCAGTGCAGATCATGGAGTGCTGGTGTGATATGGTTCAGTCTAGATAAGCCAGTCAGTAGCCTGGCTGCTGCATTCTGCAGTAGCTGCAATCGACGGATGTCAACCCCTGGTAACCCCAGGTAGAGGGCATTGCAGTAATCAAGGTGTGAGATGGTCTCAGAAAGTTGAAAGCCACTAATGAATTAGGGGGTCTAAACTTCCCTGATATTAAAGGGTACTATTTAGCAACCCAATATAGATATGTTCACAACTGCGTTAACAAGAGAACAGCTGCTCAGGGGTTGGACTTGGAGAAGGAGGGCTGCAGAGGTCACTTGTCTGCTTATTTAGGAATAAAAGCCTGCAGGCTTATAGATGTGTACGGCATCCTAATCCCATGGTTGTTAGTAGCTTGGAGGCCTGGAGTAAGATCAAGGAAAGATGGGGAGTGGAAGGGGATAATACCATCCTGGTTCCAGTAACAGGTAACCCAGAATTCTGGATCCACGATGGATGCGCGACAAAATTTTTGTCGAACACCATTAGCGACACCGGCAGGTCAACCACACATTCTGCAGTTGGCTGCCAGTTCCCACAGGCTGACTGTGTTTTCTTCGAGGGTGTTGCTCTCGCACTTCTTTAGATTATCAACCCAGTCGGAGCTGATTGGGAAGGATAGACTTCGACAGACAGCCGCCTGGTGCCAACAGGTTTCCACAGCGCATGGCACTGTTGTTGCTGTGGGGACCTCGCTGGCAAAATGTTGCTGTCGGGGGACCACAGAATTCTTACCTGGACTACAGGACAAAGGCTTTGTGACATGGCGGGGTGAGGTGTGTGGGAGACCTCACCAGTAGAGATGGAATCTATACATTCCAAGAACTACAAAGAGGATTGGGTATCCCAGTATCACACTTCTTTAGGTACCTTCAAGTTCGAAATTACTGGAAGAGCCTTAATAGAGGGAGAGACATTACCTCAAATATAACCCCGGTCAAAAAACAGATACTGGGAGCAGTACATTATGAGAAAAGGCTTATAGGCAGAGCAGCAAAGTTGGATAGGGCCTGTTTTCAGGGTGAATGCCAGAAAGCCAAAATGTGGTAGGAACAAGATCTAGGGATGGTAATTACAGATTCTAATTGGGAAATATTGTTAAGATCCCACATGGGGCTACTAACTTGCAACAAATTTAAAGAAATGCAATTTAAGTTTCTCCACAAGCTATACTATCCACCTAATGTGGTGAGTAAATTCCATCCAGGGATTTCTCCTGCTTGCTCGAAATGTGTTAAGGCCAGAGGTACCTTGAAGCACTATTACTGGCATTGTCCAGGGATACAGAGATACTGGAAGGGAGTGGCTGCTGAGATAGCTAAAATAGAGGGCCATACCGTAGAGTTCTCCCCTTGCTCCCTACTTCTAAGGGTTCATTCTCAGGAGGGAGAAGACTGGGATCTATATCATAGGTGCATAAGCGTCCTGTTGGTAGTATCCTGACAGGGCATACAAAATTTATGGATATCTCAGAATGTTCCCACAGTAGAACAATGGAAAAATCTGACCCTCCAAGCACTGACGGTGGACAGGTTGACTTGTGTGCTTAAGGGGGCAGAGGAGAGATTCCTGCAGGTCTGAGAGCCTTTCTTAGGGACATTATCGATGGGAGAAGCAACCATCTTAAGAGAAGGCTGGCTAGCTTAGAGGAGACATAGGATGCCTCATGTGCCTGGCTCCTGGAGTTTTGAAGCCCCACAACTATCCCCTTATCTGTGCTTTGGATAACAGCCCTGCTTGCTTCACCTGGTATCTCCTTTTTAGGATACAATAGTATACTGGATAAATTTCTGTTTTTATTCAAAGAATACTCAGAACAAGGCACATTTTGTTCGTTTTAATGTTTTTATTTGTATATGAAACATTACTCTGGTTATCAAGTATGTTAAGGAGAACTGTAGTAATTAGTTTTCTTCAGTATTAGGGAATTTCCTTTACAAGTCATGTTTTTTAAACAGTACTAGGGCGACAGCTGATTTTTTACAATGTACTTTAAACTGTAATAACTTAATAAGAAGTAATTCTGTGCATTACTTGAATGACTAGTTGTTACACTACAGCTTTTTTTACAAGACCTGTACTGTACTTGGAAAAACCAACAAGAATATAATTTAAAAAAAAAAGGCGTGAGGTAACAAAGGCATGGATTAATGTTGGAAGATCACCAGGCGGAACCAGATGCTGGTCAACAACCTCTATCACCCCCTTCCTTCTCACCGTCTGGTCCAATACTGTGTCCTCCATTTCTTGTGTGTCAGGCAAGCTCTGATGTCCTTCCTTACTCCCAGAGTGTAGAGTGGACAGTTCCACCTGAAAACGTTGCTCCATATCCTCCAGTTTGACTGCCAACAAAACCTTTTGTTCTGCTTAATTAGTACACAGGTCTCATCCCTTAATATCCATTAAATCCGGTACAAATCGAACCTCCGTTATTAGTGGTGCAGTCGTTGCTTCCACTGGACCCCTGGACAGCTCTGGGACATCAGGTAAGGCACTCTCCATGCAAAAAACATCCATATTGTGTGGCTGTACTGCATATGCCAAAGTCACTCCTTCTGCCTCACCCTCTGGGCAGCGAGTGGCCATCTTAATCAAGACAGCCAAAAGTTCCCCCTCCTGGAGAGTAGGGGAATTTGTTGTTCATAAACAAAAACAGAACTGCATGATATACATAAAGCATAACTAAAAAAAAGAAAACAAAACAATCATCATTCAACATACAGAAAAGGACTAACTAAAGCTAGTGAGAAAAACATATCCTTCCCACACCTGAAATCATCACCCCACCCAATCAACCCCATTCCACAGTGCTGTACATATCGCATCCCCCATATGTTCTCTTTCATATCTCTATATCCCATCTAATTCAGCTTGTAGTTTAAAAAGCAAATCAGTCAATGAAACCCCCTCTCCTTTCAAGACTTTCTGGCATTGTGCCTGCCAAATAACCCATTTGATACTAGCAAAAATAACATATACAGTACCTTTGTGTCATTGTTTCCATTGTGCCGAAGGCTGACCATAGAGTAGCATATTATAAGTCATAGAAGCGAAACAAGTGGCACTCCAAAAGGCATCCAAAAGTTCCCAAAAGGGTTTAATAAATGGGTAGTCAAAGAACAAGTGCTGGATAGACTCCACTGTGTTCATACAACCATCCCCTACACAATACCGTTCTCCCAAAGCTTTGTGCTTATGGTCCCTTTAACATTCAATTTACCATGCCCACATATCCAGACAGTATCCTTCATTTTAGGTGGGATCCTCACTTCTATTATGCACTCCAACAAGAGATCGCACAGGACTCTGCAGTCAACCTGAAACACTGGCTCCTCACAATAGCAATTCAACAGAATGGTTTTATAAAATTGTTTCTGAGGAACTCCCATAAAAAATAATAAATCAATCTTCCATAGCCTGATGTATTTCAGACTCATTTGCATATACCCAGGCAAGGATTTTTGCAAAATACTCCATTTACCTTTCCCCTCAAGCCCCAAAAAAATCTTCCTTCCAAACCTGCATAACTAATATCACCCTCCCCCACCATTAACTGCCGAATATTAGTATAAAGAAAATTCTCAAAAAAGAATACCAAGGGCTGAATCATATTTAGACCACCATCCTTCCAAGGTCTATAAATATGATTTTGCTTGACCGGGTTTAAGTGACTGCCCCATAAAAGGGTAAAGAATAATCCTAAAATTTTAGCATGAAACCCAAAAGGCATGGGAAAAACGTGAGACAAATATAAAAAAATAGGGGCAATGTAAGCCTTCAATAAAAAAATTCTTTTTTCTAGTCATTTTCCAAGACTTCCTTTTTTTTATCAAGTTTGTAATGCTTTCCTCTGTCTACGCCTTTGCATTCCTAACTGCCCTCCCAGCCTCCCTTTGTCTTGATAACTCTAGTTCCCTTCTCCTGTGTCTGTTCGCATTTCCTAAAAGCCATCTTCTTTGCTCTAACCTTTTCTGCCACTTCCTTAGAGAACCATAGGGTCTCATTTTCCTCTTCCCCTTACTGTCTTGTTTGACATAGAGCATGTTGCTTTCTTAATTCCTACCTTGATCATTTTCCAGTGCTCCACAACTGTTGCCATATTCCTGACCCAGGCTAGTGCGCCTTTCAGGAAATCTCCCATTTTTCTTTAGTCCGCCCTTCTGAAGTCCAGGATTCTTGTTTTTGTGTGGGGATTTTCACGTCCAGCTATTATCTCAAACTACACCGTACGGTGATCACTATATCCTAGGTGCTCCCCTACTGAAATCTTTTTCACACTATCTCTGTTTGTAAGTACCAGGTCTAAAACTGCCCCCTCCCAAGTCGGATCTGCGACAAGTTGTCTTAGGAATGCCTCATGCAGGTCATCTAAGAAATTCCTACTCCTAGTTGTTGCCATGCGTGGAGACTCCAATCCACATCTGGAAGGTTGAAGTCCCCTTCTGTGCCAGTCTTTCAATTGATATTAACATTTCTTTATCCACCTCTTCCTCCTGTAATGGAGGTCTGTAGACTACCCCGGTACAGATAGCTGTCCCCTTCTTCCTCTCTAGTGTGACCCACATTATCTCCTCCCTTCCCTGTTCACCATGTGATTCTGCAGCCTTAGTGTTATCCCTCACATACAGAGCCACCCCCCTCCCTTCCTGCCCACCCTATTCTTTCTGAACAAATTGTATCCTGATATGGCCTCTTCCCAATCTTGGTTGTTGTTGCACCAAGTTTCTGTGATGGCTACTATGTCCAGGTCTGCTTCTGCATTGTAGCCTCTAGGTCACTGATTTTGTTGCTCAGGCTTCGATCACTTGTGCACATGGCTCTCTGGGTTGTGTTTCTTCCCCCCGCTCCCTATTCCCATATGTCCCCCCACACTGTTTGCTGTCCTTTCTGTCTTGCTTGCTCCTTACTTGCTCCTTACCGGTGTCAGTGGCTCAGCAGGTAGCACACTTGCATCTGAGGCCGGGAGATCAGAAGGCTGTGGGTTCTATCCCCACACCAGGCACTTGGGTTAATATCCCAATACTGACACTGCAGTGTAGCATATGGGGCGTGCTGCACTCCTGAGGTGCTGTCTTTCGGATGAGACATTAAACTGAGGTCCCATCTGCCTGTTCTGGTGGTAGTTCGGGTTTATGTTAAAGATCCCATGGCACTTCTCGAAAAGAGTAGGGGAATTTCCCCAGTGCCCTGGCCAAATTTCTCCCCATTCACTTAAAATACCACCAACAGCTTAATCTGGTTCAAGGTCAGTAGGCATTCATCTATATCCCCTTCCCCCCAGGTTGTGCCTGAAAATAGGCAAGAATTTGTCTAGTGCACTTACCTGGTCAACAAAAATAAAATAATAAATAAAATTACTGCTCCCTGATGTCATGTTCTTTTGAGTGTTTGGTTGTTTTCTCCCTCACATGATTTATATTTATGACTGTCTGATCCTTGGGGGGGGGGGGTAGATTATATCCCCTTTCCACCTTCCACCTCCCCCTTGGCTAGTTTTAACTCTTCTTGATGAAGCCCTTAAACTTTTCACTAAGGACCACAGTCCCTGCCTTGGATGGATGCAGGCCATCTCCTTTATACAGGCCCCCATCCCCCCAGGTGGGACCCCAGTCCCCAATGAAGCCAAAACTGAACAGACTGGATGGGCCTAGCGGTCCTTATCTGCCATCAACTTCTCTGTTTCTTAAAACCCTCCCTCTCACACCATTCCTTCAGTCATGTGTTGAATTCTATGATGTGGTGCGTCCTAGCCTCTCCCCTACTGTGTACAGGCAGCACCTCTGAAAAGGACACAGAGTTTGCTGTCTGCTTGAGACCCTGTCCCAGTCTTCTAAACTTCTCCTGCACTCGTCCTATTCCTTCCTCATCTCTTGCCAGGTCATTTGGCCCCATGTGGACAATGACATCCAGCTCCTCCCTCCTTGCTATCGCCCTTGCGATCCTCAGGATTCGCTCCACGGTCCTCCGAGCTGTGTCTCCAGGCAGGCACTTTACCTCCCTGTACCCCTTGCTCCCTGTTCCTAACTCAGTTCCCCTGACAATGGAGTCCCCCACCAGGTGTTGCTTCCTCCTCCTTTGGAATCCTCCATTGCCTGCCCTTGGGGGTCCTCCCTGGACTTTCCTCCCACCCCCCTCAGACACTATCTTGGGAGCCACTGTAGGACCATCCCTTTCTTCCAGTGCTGCAAAGGAGTTACATAGTGTTACCAGTTGGGGGACGTGTCTCTGCACCCCTGCCCTCACCATCCCTGAGCCCACTGTATCACCCACTCCTTCTGCTTGGCAACCTTTGAGTAAGTGGGGGGGTTGACTTGGTGGTCCCTGGGTGGGGGCGGAGGGCTCCCAAACCCTTGCCATTCACCCAGTGGCTGGCAATCTCTGCCCTCAGCCTAGAGAGGTGCCTACAGATGGGGCAGCACCACATCATCCAGAATGACCTCCTGAACACTGCTGCCCTGTACCCACTGCACTGCACCTCTCCTATCATCTTTGCTCCCCATGCTTTGACTTACTACACTTTGCTTGGATAAGTCCCCCTCGCCCCTCTTTATATGTTTCTTTACTGTATGCTCAGATATCTAGTTGGTGTACTACTTATTCCCTGGCTTCCCCTAGTTCCTTGGTTGGGCCATACCTGTTTTTGTGTCTAGCTTCAGTTATCCATAATTTAGGTTTTGGCCCCAAAGTATTCTATATGTTGTCTCCTGGTCTTTTGCCCTTAAAGGGGATCTGGTCTTGCAGAGTATTAACCCACTTGTTTTGCAGGTGTACCGGTGGCATCCGACTATATACCCTATAGAGCGTGGATCCGGATCGCTGATGGGTGGGGGAGTGCTGCTGACTCATGAGCGATAAGTGGTCCAACTCCAGTTGTCTTCAGTGGCTTTCTTGACAACAAAGAATTTGACCAGGCAACAGATTTTGCCAGTGACCGTGTTGCTTTATGTGATGACTTCAGTGTGACTCCCTTTTCCATTGACTTCTGTGTCAATGGTGGTGGCAGTGGCAGATTTTGTGATGTGGTGGGCACTGCTGTATTCTAGCCCATTTTCTCAAGAAAATGCTCCAAAACATTCCACATATGCCTCTGCGTAGACTGGTTAAAAACTCTAGCAGATGTCACAGGTTTTTACAGCATGGGATAAAACCAAATGCACAACTCATGGGCTTCTTCACAGTAAATTAGTTTTCTGCAGTGACAATGGCAGAAAAGTGCTATATTTATTTTATAATTTTTGGCCAGGAAAGACACACTAAGATGAAACTTGTTTCCAGGTGCATCCTGGGAGCACAGGGAAGTTAAGAGACTTGCTCATGGTTGCACAGTATGCAAGTGGTGGCTGTGCGATTCAAACCCAATTCTCCAGGTTTGCAGTTCCATGCTCTTAACCACTACACTGTACTGCCTTACTTTACTCAGTGCTGACATTATACCAGTGATCAACGATTAGAAATAAATAAATTAGGAAGCAAGAAATTAATCACACGTAAGTCCCAACACACCACAACAAGGCTTCTCTTGTTCAAATGCAGTTATTACTCAATTAATTTAATTTCTCAAGCCAACTTCTAAATTCCCCCAATGTTTCACCACGGCTCCAACACGGCTTTTTCAAGGGTGGTGGTCCTATAGTGTAAACTCTTTTAGTAGCATGTCAGTTATACAGTTCATTTACAAACCAGATTTTTTCTTATAAGTTTTTCATTTCAGACTTTAAACTATTTTAATGCATCCAGTTTACAGTACCTCACCTCAGAAGTTCACGTTTTTCAGAGAGCACCTTACCTTTGCTGTGGTGCTCTGTTAAGTTCAACAAAGTTTGCTGACTCAAGACGCCATAGCATGTTAAAGCATGTTGTGGTACTTCGCATCTTCCTTCTTTAACAGACAGTGTGCTGACAGCGTGCCTACTCCATGCATCTGACACTACTGTTCGTGTGATGTCAGACATTTCCAGCGAGCGCCACTGCAACTTGTCTCTCAGAGGGTTGGTTGGTTGCTAAGCAACCAGAGGTTGTCAAAATGCTGATGTATCCACTTTAGGAGAACCTCCCACCCACTGTCTTTGTGAAGCGGCTTTTCATTTTTAAACACGATACTTCACCTTAAACAGTATTACATTTTTCTTTGTTGTTCCTGTGGATGACAGTGTTAAAAAGTTATGCCATTAATTGTGTAAACCTACTATTTATAACAGTGAAATAAATTCCAATGATGAACAATCAGCGACAGAAAAACAGCATTCACTGGGCCAATGTCCCCTCTTCCAATGGCACGAAAAGGATTGAAAGTGTGGGGCCCATCCATGTTATATAGGCAATACTATGTGCCGTCAATGTACATGTAGGAATATCGATGTGGGTGCACCTATCACTGCAAAAAGCTTCCCACAAGGTCATGACACAGACAGCTTGTGGTCTAGTGTATTATGGGTCTATGGAAATTCTCTTGAAGATCTACTGTGATTGGTAATGCATCTTTCTTTCAATAACACACTGCACCTTTCTATGTTTGCTTGTGTGCATGCACAAAGCGAACATAATGGTGGTATATGGGCAGTGTAGGGGGCTGCAGAGGAGTGTTCTGTAAAAGCCAATGGATATAGTACTGCGGGAGGCTTGATACTCAAAAGCTAATGCCAAAAAGGCTGTTGATGACAGTGTTCGGCTGGCTGATGGGTGTAAACTTTGTGTAATTCAAAAGACGAAGTCCTATTTATCACACTGTTTTTCTGTCCATTAGCCAGCTAACAGACAGCATCATCGGGCTCTGAAAATCCAGGAGTGGTTAAGGGCATGGCAGCTGGATTTTTCACTAGGATTTACTAGGAAGAGAAAAGAGCAAAAGGCTAAAGCCCATGTAGTTCTTCTGTCAATCACCCATAATAGCATAGTGTCTTGTTTTCCATCGGAAATTGTCTAATCTGTTTTTGAATGTTAACTTTGATTCGCTCACAACCACTTGCAAGGGCAGTGAATTCCAAGGTTTAACTATTCTCTGTGAGTAAAAATATGCACATTTGTTTGAACATAAATGATTGCGTTTCAATTGCAGAGGGTGTCCCCTAGTATTTACATTTGTTTTTTTGAATTCGAGTTCTATCTCAGACATGAGATATTCATCATTAATTACCTCTCTGGCTAACATGAGGTCTCCTGTCAACCTTCTTGTTTTTAGAGACATTAAACTGAACTTGTTAGTCTTTCTTCGTAGGAAAGATCTTTTGCTCCCTTTACATATTTGGTAATTTTTCGTTGAATTTTTTCCGTACAAGTTATATTCTTTATTTTCTATGGACACCAAAGTTGTGAGTAATAGTCCAGAAGGGGTCATATATATGCTCTACATAAAGGCAGGAGTACAGTTTCATCCTTAGATTTAAAATTTCGCTTTATGGATCACCAGACCTTATTTGCGTCAGCCAATTTTTCGGAAATTTGTTTTTTCAAAAGAGAAATCTTTAGTTATGAAGATCCCTAGATCTTTTTCAAAATCCATTTAATTGTTGGCCATTCAGGAAATAATTTTGTTCTCGATTGCAGGGGCCAAAGTGCATAACACTGCATTTTTTAGTATTAAATGTGAGCCCCCAATAATTTGACCATGAGGTAAGTGTGTCCAGATCTTCTTGATGTTTGTCATTTTATTCTTGGTTTCTACAGGTTTTGTCAATTTTACAATCGTCAGCACACTTTGTAGACCAGTTGTCAACGTTTAGAGAAAGATCGGCTATGAACACCTGAAAAATTAGAAGGGCAAGGACAGCACCTTGAGGGACTTCACTTGTCATTGCTCTGCAATCAGAAGTGTAACTATCAATGATTACTCTTTGAGTGTGACCTACCAACCAGTTTCGAACCCATCTAATAAACCACGGGTGAATTTCCATTAATTCTAGCATTTGATAAGTGCCCAGTGGGGACTGAATCAAAATTATTTTTAAAATCCAAAAAGACTATGTCACAGGGTGCTCTGTTATCTAAACTTTGACTCATTTGTTCATAGAAACAGAGAAGGTTGGTAACACATGATCATAAAAAAAACAGACAATACAGCTCAGCTGCTAAGAGGTGCATGCACAGTACCACTCAATCACAAGAAAAAACAAACCAGCACAGCACCAGTTCAGGCTATAAGGCTTTTAATGCAAATAAAAAATATAAAAAACAACAGACCCGTAAGGCCAGGCTCCACACTTCCAACACAGGACGCTGAAAAGAACCCCGACCAGTTTCGCAACTAGTGCATCATCAGGGGGAGGTTCTTCACCACAAACAAACCTAAGTGTGGACACTTATTGCTTTTGAGTGATGGCATTGCGCTTTTTGTGTTCTTTTGGTGAGCAATTATTTTCAGGCTTTTCCACCTGAATGCTACTGGAACATTTGTCTTTTCATTTAGCGCATGTTATGAGCCGTTTTTTCCACACAGATTTAGAAGTAATATCACAAGTGTTTTACGAGTCCCCTTGGTATGTCTACATTCTTTTCAGACGTCTGACTTGGGGAAGAGACAGGATTGTTGGCAACCAATGTATTTCTATCAGCAGGACAGAAAACACTCTTTACTGAGTCAGCAGGTGAAACAAGGGGTGATAATACTACTCATTTGAATGTTACAACTGCAGTTAACAAAGAAATAGACATCAAGGGGGCATTCATTTTATTACAACGAGCTATGAGTCGTAGAAGAAGACATTATTGGGGCAAAATTACATTAGAGGCATACCTTAAAGTCGGAGGTTCCCCTACAGGTCTGAGAGTCACAAATAAACCAGGATATGGATGGGGGAGAGAATAGTTTATGAGTGACTGGAAGACCTCATTGCAGGAGGGTATGAACCTCTTAATTAAAACAGTCATTAAGGATTACCAGGCCCAACAACCTGACGTCAGTAAAGACATTTTGGAGAAAGAAGAGTTAGTTAATACATTTAGGGACAATCCCTAGTTCAGTGATCATGAGAAGAAACTTAAAGAGTATCTACAGAAGGAAGAAAAGAAGATTAAACAAACTAAACTGAACAAGTTTGAACATGACAGGCAGGACTATTTGTTGGACCAGGTTTTTGACTGAAGTAAAAATAGTAATGCAAATAAATACAAAAGCAAAAATCAGAGAGGTCGGGGTAACTCCAGGGATGTTTATCAGCAAGAAATAATGGATCAACAGCAGCCCCCGCTCTATTCTCAAAGTTCGTAGTCACTCACCCATCTGTACATCCAATAGTGAATCAGAAGGGGAAACTTTTTTAGAAGAAGACATGGGGATGTCCTGGACCACAGGGGGAGTGAACAACGAACAGTTCAGTTTCAGGACCACCAACAGTCACCAATACAGAGGAGGGAGGTCAAATTGCTAGGGGGGCATGTTCAGGTCACTCCATCACCAACCAACACCATAAATCAATGAGGCGGGGGGGGGAAGAAACATTGGCGGCAGAATGTGTGGCAGGAAGAAGTAGAACAACCTGAGGAGAATATATTACTTAATATCTCGGGGGAAGAACTAAGTGAGGATCAACTTTGTGTTCTATGGAAGGGTTTAACATTTGCCCCTACTGCTGACTCAAAGCCCTTTGATTTATTTGTGGATCTACATCGTTTTACCCGAAACCTTAATTTAAATGCACACTTCAAGAAATCAAGGATATGCAAGGGGCTACTGACGTTGGTACAAGGAGAAATTGATACCCTACCCTCTGATATTGAGGTAAGACTGTTTAAACCACCATCTACTTTTATGCCTCAATATAATGAGACTGTGAGAGTTTTTGAAAGGGCATGCGAAAATGACATTAGAGAACTGTTAATATGTGACAATAGACCCTCCTTTGTTAACATTTCGCATCAGGAGGCCTTGGCCCTTAAGTCTTTGGAGGCAAATAAAAATATTGTGATTAAACCAGCAGGTAAGGGTGGTTCAATTGTTAGCTTCCCCATTCATGGGTACCTGGAGAAAGTGGGAAGACAGCTTTCTGACACCACGTCTTATATACAACTTCCAAAGGACCCAACATTACAATTTAAGGGTAGTATTAACTCATTTCTATTTAGTGCAGCCTCAGAGGGTATCATTAACACAAATGAGATGTTATTTCTGACTGTGGTACATCCTATTAGGGCCAGTTTTTATGTCCTACCAAAGATACATAAGGATATATAGAACCCTCCGGGAAGGCCGAAAGTGGCTGGTATTGGCTCACTGATTGAACCTTTATCTAAATATATGGATTCCCATATTAGGGATTATGTCATTAGACTCCCTTCCTATATAAGGGACACTACGCATATTTTGGGTATTCTAGAGGATGTGCAGTCAGAACCTGATTGGCTATTGGTGTCCATGGACATTTGTTCACTTTACACCAATACTCCTCATGTTGATGGTCTAGAAGCTCTAAGATATTGGTTTGAGATGGATACTATGATGGACACGGGTAAAAGACAGTTTCTTTTGGAATGTTCTGAACAAGTACTGACAAAAAATTATTTCATTTTCCAGGATATATTTTATCTACAGATTAGGGGTACTTTTGCACCCAATTATGCTAACTTCTATCTGGGTAAGTGGGAAAAGGAACATGTCTATGACAGCCAGGTCAACCCTTATTTGGATAAGATTGACATTTGGTGTCATTTTATAGATGACATTTTTATGGTATGGTGGGGTACTCAGGAAGAATTGATGGAATTTGACTCTTTTCTGGAAGAAATTAATCAGAATTTGAGATTTACAGTATAGTGTGACCCTGTATCTGTCTCCTTTCTGGATTTGAAGATTATAAAGAAACCAGATGGGACTTATAAGACAGATTTATTCAGAAAGGAGACAGGCAGGAATTCACTACTTCATGCCACTAGTTGTCACCCACCACACCAGATTAAGAACATTCCAAAAGCCCAGATGTTACGGCTTAGGAGGAACTGCAGTGAAGATGCTGATTTTATAGTTCAGGCTTCACATCTGTGTGACAGATTTATAACAAGCATTTATCAATGCCGAATGTTGTTGTGCTGAAATTGGCATTGGCAGTGCCGGAGCTAGAGATGCATAATAGGAATGGCAGTGAAGTATTGAAGTGACATCAACCCCACCCCCACCCTGTAGAGAGTGACAGGCATTGGGGTGTGCCTTTGGGTCGTCAGCTATAACGCTCATGCCATTGTACCTTACCCTACCCTGTAGACACTGACAAGTGTTGGGGTGTGCTTTGGGGTCTTTGGGCGTTGTACTTAACCCCATTCCATAAGGAAATATGCTGACGTGGGTGCAGTATAAGAGCGTGGGGTGAACTTTGTGGCCAAACAGTGCAAGACACACCACGATGCCTGTCACTGGCTGCAGGGTGGGGGTGGGGTGGGGTGGAATGGCGTGAACATTACATCCGATGATTCCAAGTCACACCCCTTGACGCCTGTCAGTCTGTACCGGGTGGGGTGCTACAGTTGGAAACCCTAACTCCGTAGGTGTGTGGTGGTAGTTTCACTCCACATTTTCAACATGGGCTGCTTGTCAGGCCACCTCATGAAAAGTGACACAATCACTTTGTTAGCTGAAAGGTGGTTTTGCACAGCGGTTGTGAAATTTGGTGACAGAGGGACGAAAACACATTTTTGGGCAGGATGTGGAGAATGACAACTGTATTGTTCATGAGGAGGCATTAAAAAATGGCAACGTTGAAAATCTGGAGTGACAATATGAAATATTGGTGAAGCAATGAGCATGCATAGAAAGTGCGCAACACGTGTCCGTAACCCACTTATTTTTGGGAGTTTGTTAGCCACATTTGAAACATAGGCATTTTGGGACCTTCCCTTATGAACAGTGGCACTGTGATTTTGTTAATCTGTCCCAAAAGTTGATTTCCCCACAGCGACCATGCCATTGTGCGCAACAGGTGCGTAAACACATTTTGGGCAGGATGTGAAAAATGACAGCTGTACTGTTCATAAGGAGGTGTGAAAAAAATGCCAGTGTTGAAAATCTGGCATGGAAACATTGCAAATTTGCAAAGTTACAATGGTGCATGGAAACTACGCAACGCACGCTTGCAACATAGTCATTTTATGGACTTTCGGCACCAAATTTTCAACATAGGCATTTTAGGACCTCTGCTCATGGAGAGTATCACTGTCATTTCCCTCAAACTGTCTCAAACTTCCCTGGATTCCAACAAAAATACTGTACTGCCACATTTACAACTATGGGCTTGCAACAAACTCCATGCCCTGAGGTCCTGGCAAATCTTGGAACATACCTCGCTATGCAGGGCAATATATTATACATCCCAAATAACACAGGGACGCTATCACATATGAGGCTCAATAATCATTGGCTGGTATCTTTTACCCTTACATATCCACTTTTGCTCTCCGCATGGGCGCTCCTATACCTTCATGCGAATACATGGCTAGCCAGAATTACATCCTCTTCTCACATGGAACCAAGATGCTACAAAAGAGGCAAAAGTCGACTTACAAGGCTTCTCTTGGAAGCCATCAAAAAACTTATTTTATTACTGCTCATCTGTGCAGGTAACATTGAGCTCAACCCCGGATCCATTCTTCCAATTGTATCACAATCTCAAATTAGTCAGCTGAATGGAATGAGTCTAATCCATATCAATGCCTGAAGCCTGCTTAGGAAATTTGAATCTATTCAGACGTGGATAAATCACACCCACCCTGATGTGCTAGTGGTCACTGAAACTTGGCTTAAGCCTGCGACCCAGGATCATGAAATCACCATTCCTTCATATACTGTAAAGTGTTCAGAACGGACAGACCCTCGAGAGGCGGGAGTGTAGCAATCTACATCCATGACAAATATGTCACTTCCATGGCAAACTCTACTACTCTGCCTATGGAATTCAAATGTCTCACATTAAAAGTGCAGCTTACCAACACAACCACTATGCACATTATTGGCTGTTACAGGCCCCCTGCTGCAGGTTTAAAATTACTGAACCACCTAGGTGATGTTCTTGAAATAATATCCACTGAAGTCATATTATTGGGTGATCTGAATCTGGACTGGCTCTCCGCAGCATCTAAACCGCTAAAGAGTTATGTGACACCTTTGGTTTTATACAAATTAAAACTGAAACCACTAGGCCCAACATCAAAAGTCCGGAGAAGAGTACTTTGCTTGATGTAATATTAGTCAATAAACCGCACCTATTTACTCATGCAAGTACATTCTTCAGTGACGTCAGTGACCATTGTGCAATAGCCTGTGTGAGGTCGATTCCCAAGGCAGTGTCATCCTCCAAGTTTGTTCTCAAGAGGTGCCTAAGGAATTTTGACCAGGTAGCCTTCTGCTCAGATCTACAGCATGACATCTGGCAGGATTTCTACCTGGCCCAAACTGTGGACGAGGCCTATGAGGAATTTCATAAAATAGTGCTTGGGACTATAGACAAACACGCTCCGCTAGTTAAAACCAGAACCAAAAGGAAAACTTGTCCATGGTTCACTAGTGGATTGAAAGCCGCGTTATTGCATAGAGACTCCTTGTGGAAAAAAGCAAGGAAAACTAAACTTCCAGCTGATTGGACAGCCTTCAGGGAAGCTAAGAATTTTTGCACTATGCTTACCAGAACTGAGAAAGCAAAGTACTTCCAATCAGAAATTGATAATGCCACTAACGACTCCAAGAAATTTTGGAAAACTCTAAAGGACGTCGAAGGTTATTCCCATGCTTCCTCCCTCCCCCAAAAAACCTCCAAGGATGGTGATTCCTTTACTGACAAACAATCTATTCTTGAACTTCTAAACAACCATTTTGCTACAGCAGGATTAGCCTTTGATGCCTCACTGGCCAGCTCGCTCCAATCCCAGTTAGGTGTTCCAAAACCGGATTGGCTTAACCATTGCTTATTAACGCAAAACGCAACCTTCACCTTCAAATCCATCACTGTAAAGCAAATTGAGAACCATCTCCTGGCTCTAGATACTAGAAAAAGTGTTGGTGCAGACCAAATAGAGCCGTATTACCTAAAGTTAGGATATTATGCTCTAGCCGCTCTGCTAGCTCATCTCTTTAATTTGTCCTTCATGCAGGGTTCCATTCCATCAATGTGGAAGATGGCTCAGGTGATTCCACTCTTTAAATCTGGCAACATTTGTGACTTAAACAACTATCGCCCCACTTCATTACTCCCTATTTTGTCAAAGGTACTGGAGAAAATAGTGAATTTACAGCTAAGACAACATCTTGATATGCACAGCCTTCTTTACGAGGCCAAATCTGGCTTTAGGCCTCATCATAGCACAATCTCTGCACTTGCCAAAGTCAAAAATGACTGGCAGATGGCATTGATTAGATAAACAACAATATGTATGTAGCCTATTCCTTGATCTGAGTAAAGCCTTTGATATGGTAGACCCTGACCTTATTACCACACTGCATATTGTTGGAGCAGACCCATTGTCTGTTAAGTGGTTCACTAGCTATCTCACTGGACACCACCAACAAGTCAAAGCTGATGGCAATCTCTCTACACTGAAAACTGTGTTTGCTGTCTATATTAACAATTTAAATGATGGAATCTCAGATGCTAGTATTCACCTGTTCGCGGATGACACTGTGCTGTACTTAGCCAGGCTTTCTCCAGACCAGGCCTGCAAAGACCTTCAACTTGAATTTATCCATCTACAGGAAAACCTTCTGCATCTGAAGTTGCTCTTAAATGCTAAAAACAACAAAGCTATGCTTTTTGCTCCAA
Source organism: Neoceratodus forsteri (assembly GCA_016271365.2). NCBI lineage: Eukaryota > Metazoa > Chordata > Ceratodontiformes > Ceratodontidae > Neoceratodus > Neoceratodus forsteri. Next base: position 1,614,396,974 of record CM057453.1, read on the forward strand.
CTACATGTATATATAATACAAAGGGTACCCTTACCCTTTCTGTCATACAGTCGCTGCTTGGTGAATCTCTAGAGTTTGTATCAGTCTTCAGGTATTTGGGGGTTTGGGTTGATGACAGGCTCACATTCTCTATCCACACTGAAAACCTTACTAAAAGACTAAGACAAATACTTGGTATATTCTTTCGCATAAAGCATCTACTAACACAGGAGACTAAAAAAACGTCTCATACAAACAACGTTCATAACGCTCCTAGACTATGCTGATATTCTGTATGGTCATGAGACTAGTGTGGCTTTAAGGAAACTTGACAACCTCTATCATCGGGCAATTAGATTCATCACAAATGCACCATACTCCACTCATCACTGCACCCTGTACTCTATGCTTGGCTGGTACTCAGTTAGTTACAGACGGCATAAAAACGCTATCCTTTGGACACTTAGAGCATTGACAAATAAGCTTCCTAAATACATTTCTGACTGTCTACCTCTCTGCCAACCAGGGAATTATCTTCTAAGAAGCCCTTCCTATACCTCTCTTGTCATTCCTAAGGTAAATACACGCTTTGGCAAAGCGGCCATAAGTCACTTCCTACCTGCCATTTGGAACACTGTGCAAAAAACCTTAAAAATAGTCCTCCCAGTGAAAGTACCCTTCTACAAAACTCTCTCTATGCTACAACCTTTAAAGAAGTATGCAACTGCCCTCATTAGCTAAACCACACATGAGCTCTTCCTCTTCTCCCAGTGCCCAGCTCTCCTATGGCTTCTACTATCTGGAATTTGTGGCCACAGGGTGGCATGTTATCTTGTATTAGTTGACTCATGCAAACATATGTATTGTTGTAAAACTGTATTCCTCTCTCTCTCTCTTGAATATGTTGTACAAACTATAACCTAATGTGCAAGCTTGTATTGATTATGTAATGTATTATATGCTCAACAAACTATACTAATTATATCCTATGTGTAAGACTGTATTTATTGTGCCCTATATACTGTATACGTTCATCTACTTTTTGTATATCCATACCTGTACCAGGTCCACCTTGCAAATGAGTTGTCTCAACAGTGTTTTCACCTGGATAAATAAAGATTGATTGATTGAAAAGTGATTTCGCACAGCGACTGCGCTATTCTGCGCCGGTCATGCAAAAACACATTTTGGCCAGGATATGTAAATTGACAGCTATACTGTTCATCAGGAGGTGTGGAAAAATTCCAATTTTGAAAATCTGGAGTGAAAATATTACAAATTCACGAAGTTACGAGCGTGCATGGAAACAGCACAACGCACGCTCATAAAACAACCATTTTCTGGATTTTTCCACCAAATTTGCAACATAGGCTTTTTGAGGCCCCTCTCATGAACAGTGGCACTGTCATTTCATTAACCCGGTCCCAAAGGTGATTCCGGCGCAGTGACCGCGAAATCAACTTTTGGGGCTGATTAACACCATGACAGTGCCACAATTCATGAGGAGGGTCCAAAAACCCCATGTTGAAAATTTGGTGACAAAAGTCCAAAACATGCCTGAGATATGCATCAAAGTTGAAAAAACTATTTGTTCCATTATACAGCTTACTGGCATTTCCTCAGTTCGCAGTTGGCTTTGAAGAGTGCAGACATGTTCCCGGTCCACCGAATCATTGCGCCAGACTCGAGATGAAAGTATGGGGTGAGGGAGGTGTAGGGAGGCAGGGTGTGCAGTGGGTAGGCGCGGGTTGTGGGAGGGGCAGGGAGACAGCGAGGGACCATTTTCTTTTTACAGGTTAAAAACAAGCATTGGGGACTTTTTTTGCAGGGGCTTTGGCAAGCTGGGGTGGACTCCCAGTGTGCCACCTAAGGAAATTTTGTGGAAGTTGCTGTAGCCGACGAGTTGGGCACCCCTTGACACATAACAGCAGAGAGCAAGGAGGTTGGGCACCTCCCTCAGCACATAACAAATGGGGGGGATGCCTTATGCCAGCGGGTAGTGGGCTCCCCCGTCGGCACATACATTGGGGCGGGGCATGCCGACAGGGGGATTGGGCACCCCCGAAGTCGGCAGTATGGCAGGCAGTGTGTCGCCATGTTCATTTTGTTTTCACCACCAGGGCAAGCACGTCAGGGGGTCCGCTGCATATGATGAGCTTAGCTTGCATTGCAGCAGACCTTTAGTTTGATCTCATCGCCACATTAAATATGCACGGTGTGGCGCCAGCACGCAGGCTGATTGGGGAATGAGGGATGCACCTAATGATGTGTGCCCTGCATTCGCCCAACATTGACCGTGCCTCCAAATCTGCACTACCGCAAGATGTTGGCTGCACAAGTGTGCCAACATAAAAAGGGGGTACAGTTCAGGCCTTGTTAGAGAAGCTTATGAAACAACACTGGATACTGCAGACAGAACCTTTTGGCAGTAAAACTTAAAACTCAGGGTGCACGGCTGACCGGGCGCAAGGAAACGAGGATCCAGGGTAAATCGGGAAGAACGACGGGGGTAGGATCGAGCATCCGCTGGACAGCTCTCCTTCTCCGGGGAGGTGTGGGTAGCGCTCAAGCGCTATGGACTCCTGGCGGAGGCCAGGAGTTCTCACGCAGCCGACGCTTGACTGGGGGGGGGAGGAGGCGGGGCAGACACTGGCGTCATTGCACATCCCCGCCTCCTCTGGGGAAAAAAGTTGGAAAAAGAAGGCGGGAAGGACCACCATAGCATGAAGCCCTCCCCGGAGATCCTCGCTTCGCCACTGCCGCTGCAGGACCCCAACCAGTCACCAGTTCGGGGTCCAGTGGCCTGCGGCCCCACCCTCGAGAATGGCGGGGGGTGACCGGGGTCCTCTGCAGCTATAGGCGGTGGTAGAGGTCTCCGGGGGCCATGACCAGGGCGGAGGAAGTAGACGGTGGTCCAGCCAGGATAAAGGGAGAAAAAAAAAAAAAACTCAGGGTGCACCAAGAATAAATTTTGTAACTCAATACTCCAGGCATGCTAAAAAAGTGGAAGAAATCATTCAAAAACATTGGTATATATTACAGACAGAACCTTTGTTGAAGGAAACTACCAAAGAAAGGCCAAGAATGGTACATAGGCGTAGTACCAACTTAAGAGATAAACTCGTTCACAGTTACCAACCAAAAGTGTTGCCTGCCACAGGTACATGTGAGGATCTCTGGTTGCCACCTCTTCCAGATAGTAATTTTGTATGTGGCAGATGTAAATTCTGCCCTTCCATTTTGAGAACTGCCACATTCTCTAGTTGCAACTGCAGTAAGGATTTTGGTGTAAAATGTTTTTTTAATTGTAATACTGCAGGTTTAGTGTGTCTTGTTACTTGTGAATGTGCAGCAATTTATGTTGGGAAAACAGTACGACAATTTAAAATCAGGATTGGCGAACACCTGAGAAGTATAGTGGCAAAGGATTGTGGCAATGCTTTAGCAAATCATTGTAATATTGCTGGTACAAAGGGTCATTCTTTTAAGTTTTGTGGCATTGAGAGGGTCATTCTAGGACCCAGAGGAGGTCATTTGGATGAGAAACTGAAACAAAGAGAGTCATTCTGGATATTCATGTTAGGAGCCCTGAGACCACCTGGTTTAAATGATAAAATAGAACTTTTATCATGTATAAGGAAATGACTGCCCCTTTCTGATGTTTTTGATGTTTATATTTGGTTTTGAATAGAGGTGTAGTAACTATTAACATCTTTAGCACCATGCTGATTTCTTTTTTTGCACTTTTTCCCTTTTCAGATTATAATGGAGCTTGTCTCTACAGCCCTTCATCTAGAAATGACATAGAGGGAACTTTGCAATAGTTATATTGTCACACAGAATGCATAACTTTCTACTCTAGTATCATTTGTGAAAGATAGGGACTAGTGATTAATGTTATTGCCAAATTCTCCTTTCCTTTTCTAATCTATAGAATTCTAAGTTTTTAATAGTAGTTATATTGCACATTTAGTATATTAATTGCACTTACGTAGTATGCACTTTATAAGCCTATTTGCACTAATGGTTGATGTGACAATTTCCCTTTAAGGGATTACTATTTAAAAGCCATTGTTTGCAGTGAAGAGCCATCCCCCTGATGACTCACTAGTTGCGAAACCGGTCGGGGTTCTTTTCAGCGTCCTGTGTTGGAAGTGTGGAGCCTGGCCTTACAGGTCTGTTGCTTTTTATATTTTTTATTTACATTAAAAGCCTTATAGCCTGAGCTGGAGCTGTGCTGGTTTGTTTTTTCTTGCTCTTAACACATGATCATCCCTTTCAGAATCCATGTTGATTTATATCAAAATTACCTAATGTAGGGCCGGCTCGGTGGCACTGAGGGCTGAGGCACTGGATGTCTTGCCTCGCGCTACACTGGCGACCTGTGTTCGGGAATGAGCATGGGCCATTGGAGGTTGGCAGGGGAGGAGAAGGATCGAGCATCCGAGGAACTGCTCTCCTTCTCTGGGGAGGGGGATGGCAGTAGTTGGTCCTAAACTGGCCCCTAGCAGAGGCTAGGGGGCAGCACGCTGATGCTGCAGGAAAAGGGGTGGAGATGGGCAGACACCTGGAGGGAGCAGGTGTGGATGCGTGCATGCTACCCCCATTGGCGTCACTGCATGCCACATCTCCAGGGGGACCTATAGTAAGCCAGGAATATCAGTTCCAGATCGCAGCCAATTGAACAGCCACCCACCACAGGCCTGACCCTGAAAGGTGCTTTCCCAGATGCTGGATCCTATTAGAGGTGAGCTGAGTTGGGGCTCCTCACCACCCTGCCACAGAGGGGAAGCTGAGGGGGAAGATGGGAACTCTGCCTGATGTCAGGGTGCAGGGCTGGGTGGGTGGCTGCAGATGTTAGCTGACTGGGGACCAGGAGAGAAAAACAGATTAATGTAAAAAAAAAAAAACTACCTAATGTAGATGTCAGACTATCTCTGACGATTCCTTCCATTATTTTACAACTAGCTGGTGTAAAACTAATGGGGCTGTAATTATCCATGTCTCCTCTGTCCGCCCTTACAATAGTATATTTAAATGTAACCCCCTCACAGAACTTCCACCTGGTGTTTCCCTGTTTCTTTCCGTATTGCTGGTGCCTCTGGTTCCTCACGTTCCTTCCAGCCCCCAGTGTGCTGTTTTTCTGCCCTTTTGGGCATAAGTCCTGGGTTGTGAGTTGCCAGCATGTCCTTTTTGGCCGGCACTTGCGTATGCGCTCATAGCACTTTGATGTGCCTACCGCCATTCCAGTCCGACAACGGGGAGTTTGACTGTGGTCCCAGTGCTCCATCTTATGCCCTTGGGGATCAGAGACCTGAAGGGAATTGGGCAGAGGCCCATAGCTATGCTAAATCTAAAGTTTAAACAGTAGGGCTGCTCGGGGGTCATGAATATCAATGAGAGGCTCCATGAATATTAATGAGGTTGATGCCTACCACCTGTGGGGACAGAGTTTCGGCGGCGGCAACAGCTGAACTGTTGGGATCACTGTAATAAGAGCGGGCTTGTTTGACATGGGACAGATGGGTCTACAATCTGGTGGGGTGTTTGGCTACTGAAAGTGTCATGTTGGGCTGCACTTGCCCTATAAAGCTGGGGGAACTGTATGGACTCCGTAGAACCTAATAGGAGCTGACAAGTTTGTGACACTTGACCCCAAATTTACAGCCAGTCACTGATATAGGCACCCAAACTTAGACAAAGGGACTCCTGGGAAAAGGAGGGGACCAATTCAGGCACCTAGATCATGCCCTAATAAATGAGTAGGAAATATTGATCTCTATGGATATCAATTATTGATAGGCTCTATCAGCCAGTCAGGACTCTGGATTTTTGGCTGATACTGTGTGGACTTTCTGGGATTTCTTCAGTCTGTTGCTGGGCTCTGTATGAGTCAGGATTATTCCATGAGAGTGGATTGTGGACTTCAGAGGCTTACTCAGGCCCTATCTGAGGATTGCTGTTGCCAGAATTGGATCGGGAAGGGGAAAGAGATTGAGCTGTGATTCTGATTCCCCAGGTGCTTGTTGCAGGACTGAATTGTGAAGGGGAAAGAAGGAAAGAGAGTGAATCTGTTTTCTCCAGGTAATGAAAAGTTGCTTTGCTATTGTTGAGAGAAAACTAAATGCTGCAGAAACCCTGCACTGAAAAGCTGAACTAGCTGAGAAGACTATGCAGATGATCAGAGTTTTACAATTACTGCTGAGAGGTTGTTTGCTTGTGTGGGACTGTAATTGAAATCCTGAAGAGGCAGAGCATCTCTGGTCACTGGGGTGCTAGCCAGGGGCTGTGTGTGTCCTGAGTGAACTGGTGAAAGTGACTGAGAACTGAGGTCCAGCTGCAGCTGAAGAAAAGGTTGTGGACACTGTTGAATTGGAAAGTGTGAACTGGTGTGCAGGGGGCTGTTGTTCCTGGGTTCCCCCCTGTTGGATTGCACCTGCGCTTATTAGAACAGAGGCTAGCACCCACTAAAACTGGCAATAGACTTTATTGGAGTGACTGCCTGCAGACCTTTTTTGCTGAGATCTCAGTGCAGGGACTGCAGGAGGACCCCCACCATCAGGGAGTCCTCACCCAGAGCCAAGAAGGGAACTTGCTAACCCCTCCGAAGTGGGACTCACTGTCTCAGGAGGTCACCGGCACTTGCTGGGGTGCTAGGGCACCTGTGACCCACTGGGGGAGCCAGGCCGTGGAGCCACTCCCAGGTCTGTGCTTTCTGGGGCTGGTGTTGCCCTGCTACAGTGCTCTGCAATGGGCCAGAAACTGCTGAAGGTGACAAGCAGCCAGAACTACAATCAAGGTGACCAGCTGTAAGATCCTTGAGCAAGTTCCTCCCAGTCAGAGGGATCCTGGCTGGCCTGTTTCTGCCTTGCTGCACTAAACTAAGGAGCTCCATTTGCCCGGTGCTGAGATCGACAAACCGTGAGTACCCAGGACCTGGGAGGGAAAAGGGGAATTGTTCTTTTTTAATTTTATAAGTTTTCTAAAATATTTCAGGACACCAACAGCCGGCCAACCCACGGCACCGATCAGACCTGCACCTAGTGGGTACCCCTAGAGACAGTTTGGGGACACTGGTACCACTGGGGGAGAGCTCGGCCTGCGGGCCCACATGTTTGTCATTGTTACCTATTCCACTAACCTTTTTCCTTCCTTCACAACTACCCTATGTCCTGGTATCCCTTCCCCTAGTCCTTATCCCCCGAATAAAGCTGTGAATTTGTTTGTTGAAACTGCTGTGTTAGTGAAATTCATTGCATGTGTTTACTGCTGAGATATATAGTTTATGGTGGAACAAGGTATTTGGGGACACAGTGTGCAGAGTGGTTGGTTGGGGAGGTACAGTATCCCAGGGAGCTGTACTAAGTGGATACCTGGCCCACTAATACTTTACTCTGGGTGGAGGCACTGTGCTATTATCAATATTACTGGGGACGAACCCCAATTGTCACCATAGCAGAACCCAGGCCCCTTGCCTGGTATCAGGGACAGCTGGCAAGGGGGTAGCCCACTGGCATATGATGCTGGGGCTACACAACTATATAATTTCAATGCAAAAAAGTGTAAAATCATGTACCTAGAGACAGAAATCCAGCGGCTGAGTACAAAATGGGAGAAGTATTGACAGTCACCAAACAGGAAAAGGACCCGGGGTAATCATATCTGATGACCTCAAGGTGGTGACATAGTGTGACAAGGCAGTGGGTAGGACCAGTGGGATGCTGGGGTGCATAGGGAGGGGTATCGCCAGCAGAAGGAGGGAGGTGGTGTTGCCACTGTATAGATCGAGGATGAGACCCCACCTGGACTACTGTGTCCAGTTCTGGAGATCACATCTCTGGAAGGACATAGACCAGAGCAGGGCAATGAAAATAGTGCAGGAGCTGGATCAGGCACCCTATGAGGAGAGACTGCAGGACCTCAATATGTACGCCTCGGAAGTGGGGGGGGGACATGACAGAGGCTTATAAATACCTCATGGAGTTAAATAAAGTACAGGAGTGCAGTATTTTTTCAGAGGAAAAGATGCATGAGAACAAGGGGACATGCAGTGAAGCTAGGAGAGAAAACATTTAGGAGAGATGTGAGGAAATATTTCTTCACTGGAAGTGTGGTGGATGCATGGAACAAACTTCCAGTGGAGATGGTAGGGGCAGAAACAGTGGTGGACTTCACGCTTGCATGGGATAGGTGTTCAGGGACTGAAGGGCTTGAAGCTTGCATGGGATAGGCACATGGGAATCTTAGTTAGGAAGCAAGGGCGGGGGGAGTGAGCCAAGATCAAGTAGGGTCTGCAATGACAAGATAGGCAGAAAACAAATGGGCAAATTGGGTGGGACTAGCAATCCTTCTATTAACATCAAGTCTCACAGTCTCTGGCTGTGTATTTTTTCTCACTTTAAGTGGTTTCTCCTAGTGACAGATTGGAGTCTGGAGAGCTACTCTTTAATGCTTTGTCTGTCAATAGTGTTCTGCTGAGAATGTTGGTTTCCATATAGACATTCCATTCAGTATTATACCATAGCAGAAAGGATTTCTAGGCTTCTGATTGGTCAGCGACCTCCATGAACAGTAATGTTATCCCAGCTCAACATCACTATATCAAGTTCCAGCTCACATGACTGCAGCAAAAGTAAAAAATTAAAAAAAATTCAGTGCACACCCCCCCATCTGCAGCACGAAACACAGTGAACATCACAACTGTCTGAATCAAAGTGTGACAGGCAACACAGTAAAACCCAGAACTGAACAAGTCCCCATCGCATAAATTTAAGTATTTTCTACTTTACTTTTCTCAGTGAGTTTCCAAGCTGAACAGCAACTTTCTGTTTTAAACCACTGCTGCAGACACTGCACGTGACTTCCTATGGAACCGTAGCTTCTCACACTGTGACTTCCGACACTCTCAATCCCACTTCTCACTTGGTTTCTCATCACTGCCAGTGAGCTAAAAAAAAAAAAAAAGTGTCTTTTACCAGGAACGCTACTTAAATTTAAAATCATGACTCCGAACGGCTTCATAATGTGCCTGTCTCTGGCACAAAGGTATATTCCTATTCCCGCTCCTCAGTCAGCTGTAATACCTGAGTGGAAAGCAGTTTCAGTTTCCCAGTCCCAGGGCAGGCAGCGGGACTGGGATGATTTGTTTAGAGGTGGGGGAAGGGGAATAAAACAACGTTAACTGAAGAGAGTGGGGGAGGGAGATGAAAGAGTTACAGTCACAGCAGGAAACCAACTACACAACAACACCCCCTAACAGGCAAAGACAAACATGGACTTTTTTAATATACTTTGCACATTCCAAAGCACATGCAAAACTGTTACAAAAATATTTTTTTATTAAAAAAAATATTGTATAATAGCAATAATGCACTCCACAGTGTGCGTCATGCAGGATAACATCACTTCTCGGGTGGTGGGTGCACTTGGTCTGCCGCCTCATGCCCAACCACCTAAGGCATGATCTTATCAGCACAACACACACCCTGTTGTGTATTACTGCTTAATTATAAACAAACTGTAATATCTCAAAAATTAAAAATGATAGAGAAAAAGTAGCAGCAAAACTGTTCCTCTGTTCAAAAGCTAACAGTTGGTATGTGTTGTTTCACAATATTCCATGCTTTGGAATAAGATGAACGTGTTACATAGAAACATAGACTTTGACAGCAGAAAAGGACCACTTGGCCCACCCAGTCTGCCCATTTTCCTACCTATTGGATAAGCTGCAGATCCTAGTTAACCAACAACCTACTTCCTCCTACCCCCCTCTAGAATTGCTTTATGTCTGTCCCATGCATTGTTGAATTCCCCCACTTTGTGGCCCCACGACCTCCTCAGGAAGGCCACTCCATGCATCCACCACCCTCTCCATGAAACAATACTTCCTCACATTGCCCCTGAGCCATCCCCCCATCTTCAGATTGTGCCCCCTTGTTCTTACACATCTCTTTTTCTGAAAGATGCTACCCTCTTGGACTTTGCTGATTCCCTTGAGGTACTTAAGTGTTCCTATCATGTCCCCCCTCTCCATCCTTTCCTTGAGGGTATACATATTAAGCTCCTTTAGTCTCTCTTCGTGTGGCTTCTGGTGCAGATCCTGCACAATTTTAGCTGCCCTCCTCTGGACTGCCTCCATCCTGTCTATGTCAGTGCCAAGATAGGGTCTCCAGAACTGCACGCAGTATTCCAGATGGGGTCTCACTGTCTATACAGAGGGATAACAACTTCCTATTTTCTACTGGTGATGCCTCTCCCTATGCATCCCAATATCCCCTTGGCCCTCCTTATTGCCTTCTCACATTGCTTGCCCACCTTTAGGTTATCTGATATAACTACCCCCGGTCCGGTTTCCATTTTTGTTGCTGTAGTACGCCCCCATAATTGTGTGTGCCCTCCTGAGACTTTACTAATACACCCTAACAAGGCTAGGGGAATGTTAGGGTGTATTAGTAGGGTATCACAAGTCGTAAGAGGGAGGTAATAATCCTCTTTACAAGACACTGGTTAGGCCCTCATCTGGAGTACTGCAGGTACTGAGGCCACCTTCACAAGGACATTAACCAAATTGAGGCATTCCAGAGAAGGGCAACCAAAATGGTGCAGGGACTGCATCAGAAGACATATGAGGACAGATTAACGGAGCTCAATATGTATACCCTTGAGCAAAGGAGGAGAGAGGTGATATGATCGAAACATTCAAACACCTTAAGGGCATTAACAAGGTGAAAAGAGTCTAACATGTTTAAATATAAGAAAAATAGCAGGACAAGAGGACACAGCATGAGATTAGAGGGAGGCTGATTAAGGGGGAATGTGAGGAAATTCTTTTTCACAGAAAGAGTGGTGGATGCATGGAACGGCCTACCTCAGGAAGTGGTGGCAATGAATGCAGTGCAGGGCTTCAAACAGGCATGGGATAGGCATAAGGGAGCAATACAGATGAGTATGAATAGATAGACCACTGACAGAGCAAAGGCCAATGGCACATTTATAAGGTAGAAAAAGAAATGGGCAGACTGGATGGGCCTTGCGGTCCTTATCTGCCGTCAACCTCTATGTTTCTATGTAGGTGCATTACTTTGCACTTCTTTGCATTGAATCTAAGCTGCCATACTTCTGACCATTCCTCCAACCTTGCCAAGTCCCTTCTCATCCTTTCCACCCACCCTTGTGTATCAACCCTGTTGCAGATCTTTGTGTCATCTGCAAAGAGGCATACTTTCCCTTCCAGTCCCTCTGCAATGTCACCTATAAAGACATTAAAGAGGATTGGTCCCAGTACTGAACCTTGCGGTACCCCACTAGTAACCCCCCTTTCTTCAGTGTGGACTCCATTTACTATTACCTTCTACGTCCTGTTGTCCAGCCAATGTTTTACCCAGGCTACAACCCTGTGACCCACTCCCAGGCTGACTAACTTGTTTATTAATCTTTTGTGTGGGACTGTGCCAAATGCCTCGCAAAAGTCTACGAAGACCATGTCCACAGCCCCTCCCTGGTCTACTGCTTTGGTCACCCAGTCAAAGATGTTATACAGTATGTGTCACAATCTTGAGAAAGGTCACAGAAGTAAAAAAAAAAATCATTTTTAATTCCTGTCTGTGAAGGTGGGGGAACAGACAGACGCAACAACAATAGATAAGGAGCATAAAAATGCAGGATATGTGCTCTTTTTATTTAGGTAATCCAAAAAGCATAAATAAATAAATTACTTTTACAGAAAAAAAAATCTTCAAGGTTAATTGGTTACAGCAGTTTTCTTTTGTTAGGATAAACAAACTGGACATCAGCATCAACAGGAGACGTGAAAGCAAACACAATCTCCCAGTAACATCTCTCTCAGGCAAACTGCAATAAACTGGAAACTCATCTCACCAGTCAGCAGGCAACTGACTTCACTGAACTGAAGGCAAAACTGACCTGATCTATTCTGTCCTAGTGGAGGGTTTATACACACAGCATGGAGTGACATGACAGACATGTGATCCATTCCACCCCTTTTTAGAAAAATGTTCATAACTTCTTTTATTTATTTATTTATTTGTATTTCAGATGACACCTTTGAGCCGAGGGCTCTTTTACAAAGGTTCCACATCAAGGCAATAAGGTACAAAACATAGCATGATCATTACAATGGAACTTACAAAAAAAAAGACAAATAAGGTTACAATAATAGCAGCCAAAGCCATTGTCAAGGAATTGTGTTGCGAGTTAATTATACAGTACAAGTCATAGGCGGCTCAGTGAAGCTTTGTTAGGAGTGGGTTAGTGGGAAAAGAGAAAGAAGAGTGGTGGTGAGGGGGTGGTATGGGAGACAGAGGAGAGGAAGGAGGGGAGAAATGGGGAGGGCATTGCATTGGGTATGTATTAGATGGAAAACAGCAAGGGAGGAGGAAAGGGGGGATAAAAAAGAAAAGGAGACAGATTCATCCTATACCTCTGAATGGGGGGGTAGGAGAGGAGAAGGAGCTGAGGCAGTGAGGAGGGATGCTTGAGGGTAGTATGCCTGGAGGGGATTATAAGACGCAATCACAGAAGGCACTAGGCATGAGGTGTTAATGCAGTTTACACTTAAAAGCACCAATCGTGGCAATGTTGGAGATTTCTGTAGGTAGTAAGTTGAACCGGGTGGAGGCTCTGACAAAGTAAGAACGCTGAGCTTGAGAGGTCCAACAGCAAGGTATTGTAAAGGTTAGACTGTCCGATCTTCTAGTTAGGCGGCGGACACACTGCGGGGTCAATATTGATTGGACTCAAGGGGGCATAAGGCCCAGTGATGTCTTCTTAGCTAGGATGCAGGTCTGGTACTTTAGCCTGCCGGATAGCTGGAGCCAGTTAGCCTGCTTGTAAATGTCACATGTGTGAGAAAGGCGGGCAGCTGAAATAAGGAGTCTACATGCCTTATTAAGGGCTACAGCTATGCGTTGGAGTGCAATATCAGTAGCGGATCCATAGATAACAAGCCCGTAGTCAATAGTTGAGATAACAGAGCTCTGGATAGTGAGGTTCAAGGCTTCAGCCGTTAGGCAATGTTTATGCTTGTATAGTAGCCCTATATGGGAGTTCACAGTTTTAGCGATATTGTCAATGTGTTTGGTATACAAGAGGGAGCAGTCACGGGTCAGGACCAGATATTTAAACATATCCACCTGCTCAAGAGTGACGCTTTCGTAGTTGTTAATTATGAGCTCATGGTCCTTGTACTTGTTGTGGGTTCCATGGAACAACACTCTTTTAGTTTTTTTTTGTGGTTAAGGATGAGTTTATGTGAGCAAAACCAGTCTTCCACTTCTGTGAAACTTTTCTGTAGTTGAGACTGAAGGGAGGTGGGGTTGGTGTGGCAAGTGAAGATTACTGCATCATCTGCATACAGTAACATTCTGTCATGGCAGGAGGCAGGGAGATTGTTCAGGAATATGCTGAATAACAAGGGACCCAGGCTAGAACCTTGGGGTACTCCAGAGTGGATTGGTAGGGATGACGAGAGGAATTCACCAATCCTGACCTGTTGGGTCCGGTTACTGAGGTAGCTTTGAAACCAGAGGGTAGTTTCACTTGAAAGACCAAGGAGGGATAATTGTTTGAGGAGAATGGAGTGATTGACAGTGTCAAATGCCTTAGTCAGGTCAAAAAAATAGGCGCCGACCAACTGGCCCTGATAAAGTACATGATGGATATGTGTGGTGAATGTGAGGAGTGCCGTGGTAGTGCTGTGCCCTTTGTGGAAGCCATGCTGCTGGGAACATTGTAGGCTGTATTTTACAAGGTACTCTGTGAGCTGATCAGCCACTATCTGTTCCAAGGCTTTGGATAGAGGAGGGAGGATGGATATAGGCCTGTAGTTGTTCGTGAGAGTCTTGTCACCACTTTTATGGACTGGAGTCACCACTGCCAGTTTCCATTTTTGGGGGAACTGGGAGAGCATGAGGGAACGGTTGAGGATTTTGGTTAGTGGGAGCAGGACTTCGTCAATGGTGAGGGTGAGAAGTTTCATATCCAGTGAATCGCCACTGACCCTAGACTTTCCAAGCACTTTAAGAATGTGTTTTTTAGCTAGGCTTTCCGGGATTGCTTTGAAATTGAAAGAAGGGTGCCCTGGTGGCAAACCTGGACTAACAGGAGCTGGGCTGACTGTGGTGGGATCAAAAAAGTTAGGGGGTAGCACATGACTAAGGTCAGCAAAAGTGGTGTTAAATGCGTTGATGTTATTGCTTTTATCAAGTAACATGAATTAGAGATAAATACAGATAATATTTACACAGTATCCTTTCTCTACATAATACCCATGATGAGAAAACACTTTATTTATATGTGCATATGAAACAGGGTATAAGGAAGGGGTCTAGCTCCACCCTCTACTGTGACATCATTCTCTGAGAGAGAATAAAAAATTCAGTTTGTGGGCTGGCAGCCCTTAGAGAGACCACGTATACATGCAGCTTGCAAGTCCCAGGTAAGGAATTAATATGCATTTTAAAGCTTTGAATTCCCTTTATGTGTTTCTTTTGTAGCAAACGCTTAGCATTTGATTTGTAAGGCAAAATATGTTATTACATATACACAGGGAAGGTTTCTGTAAGTTTGCAAGGGAAAACTTTTCATTTGGGCCTACTCTCAGCCTACAGCCTGCTCTTTACAAGTGCTTTTCATCTGCAGGCTAAATACGTCAAGCTCTCCTCCAGTCCGCTACTTGAGTCAAATGTAATCCCAGCATCTGGCCCACCACACAACTGCCCACTTGCTCTGGCCAGGTTGCACCTACTCCCCTACCCCCTTCCTACCAACTACCTCCCACTTGTCCTTTATCCAGTACCCCCTCACTACCTCCCTCCCACCTGCCCTCTGTCCAGTTCACCCACACTATGTCCTGTCCGGTCCCCTGTCCACTTCCTCTGCCCCCCCACACCTGCCCTCTGTCCAGTACACTCACACTACCTCTAGCCCATTTTCCTGACCTCTTCCTCCCCCACCTACCTGCACTTGCCAAACCCTAACTTATCTCTCTGCACTTAACTTCTCTCAGATGGCTGCACATTGCGTACCTCCACTGGGAAATTGACAATGCTACCAGCTGCTTCATTCATGTCTTGACTTGTGTAAACTGTAAATGTATTTGTTACCCCTTCCTATGTAAACTCTGTCAGTAGTACAACCCCAGTGTCAATTTGTCAGCTGTAATTATGTTGTTGCAAAAAAAGTATCTCCTTAAGTGTTGACGAGGATCCTTTGTAAATGAGCTCTTAGCTCAAAGGTTTGTAATTCCGAGATCCCAGTAAATAAAAAAATAACATAAATAAAGATTTGTAGTTTCCAACAAAATGTGTTTCTAAGCTGATATTTTTGAAAACAAAAGGAGGGGGATTCAAAAATACAATTACAGCCAAGTTTTTTTTTTTATCTTTTTTTGAGTATGTAGGCCTCTCATGCATTTTAGACCTCGGGCTTTTAGGCCTCCTGCTTTCACAAACTGGCAGTTTGGCAAAAAACTAAGCGGCTATGGAGCTCCATATTCAAGTAGCCTTTCAATTTCTTTCATTGCTACACAATTTAAATAGCTTTAACATCTCTCTTTTACAGTTTGGAAAAACTCTTACAAGTTACATAAGAAATACAAACACTGAGCATATTTAAAGAGTCAGGCATCACGTATAATGGAAATGAATGCTACCCTGCTATTTTAACACTTAGGACCAATTTTTAGTTGCAAAAGATACTAGAAAGCATTGTAGGTGGCCAGCCTAACAGTTAGGAGAGAAAAATAGTACAGTTACATGAGAAAAGAGAAGTACTGTTGCAACAGTTTTTGATAGAAACAGTGAAGATTATTGAAAGAATAACACACACAAAAAAATAGAAGAGACAATGGGGGCTTATAGATATATGGCCCTAACACTGGAATAGGGGTCACCCTATGACATACCCCCCTGCCTAAAAGGAAAACAATTTCATTTGTTTTTCAACATACCATCCTAACATCTACAAACATTTATATTCCCTGTACTGTACAAGTGTGCAAAGCTCCTGCACAGCATTACAAGCTTCATTTATCAATTATACATTCGCAAAACATCATATTTCATCCAGCAGCAATGCTTGCTCCCTATTGGGACAAGAAATCAGCATTGTTATGCTGTGACCTACCTCTGTGTACAACAGAAAAATTGTAAGGCTGCAGTGCTAAGTACCATTTCATAATCTTCATGTTTTTATCTTTCATTTGGTTCAACCAACACAATGGGTTATGATCAGTTACTACTGTAAATTCATTTCTACACATGTGATATTTATTTAAGAGTTTTACAAGGAAGGCATACTGAGCAGGATACCATTTGATTCCAGATGCGTCCTGGAGGAAGGGGACAGTGGAGCATACAACTAAATAATCACAAGTAAATTGTACATAGTATGCTTATACAAATATGAACAAATAGTAGGTACGTATAATATACTGATAGTAGTCAGTGAATATAAGTACAGCCAAATAAATACAGATGCAGAAAAACAGTCAGGGCATAGAGGGGTGCAACAGTACATAAGCTACCATATGGACATTTGCATTGCAATGTATGGTTGATTAATACAATATGATGTAGAATAGGAATAAGAACACAGAGCCTGAAAATGCGAAGAACCAAAGTTACCACAGTACAGTGTGGAGACTACATGTGACATTCCCAACTTTGAGCCCCTTAATCATAGTTACTAGCCTTGTGCAGAGCGCTGTGAGCACTAGGCAGTAGCATAGGGTGCTGCACAGTTAGAGGCCCTAAGTATGAGAGGTGACCTAGGGCGCCAGCCCTTCAGAGGCCCTATGTGCAAATGCATGTAGAGGAGAAATGTGCCTTGAGGAGGCGATTTAGGTGGGAAGTGTTGGTAATCTCCTGAATGCCTGCTGGTAGTGCATTCCAAAGCTTTGGCATGAGGTGTTTGAAAGCCACTTGGCCCTTGGATGTGGACATGCGTGGAACATGGAGAAGCCGGGAGTTTCCACTCCTGAGGAAGTAAGCGGGCTGTAACTGGGCTGAGAGGGCAGATTCAAGGTAGGGGGGAAGAGACTGTGCCCAGAATTTAGCTGTGGTCCTGATGCTGTGGATTTGTCTATGATCCAGGAGTGGTTAAGTCAAGGGACCTGCAGAGGTCGCAGTGAAGGGTCATTGGGGGACAGCTGAGGGCAAAGCGGCAGAAGGAGTGGAAGAGGGGATCAAGGCCAGCTAGGGCTGATTTGGGTGCAGCACTGTAGACTATGTCACCATAGTCAAATAAAGGGAGGATCATCTTCTGAACAACTTCCTTACGGGTTGTCAGAGGGATGCAGTCCTTGTCCCGATATAAGGCTCCTAGTTTTGGGTGCAGTTTCTTGTGGATTGAGTCAATATGAATGGAAAAATCAAGGTACTGGTCAAGCCATACCCAGAAATATTTGAAAGAGGTGCAAGTCTCTAAAGGAGTCCCCTCAGTGGTGAGGAAAGTAGGAGTAGAGCGAAGCTGGGAGAGCCTTTTCCTTGTTCCAAAGGTTACGGGGACTGTTTTCTTGGAGTTCAGAAAGAGCTGGTTGGAACAAAACCAGTGCTGTACCGCATAGAAATCCTGTTGGAGTATAGAGGCCACTTCCGTGGAGGAGGGGCCTGATGTATATAGTATGGTGTCATCAGCGTAAAAATGAAGGGATGTGTGAGGGCAGACCGAGGGAAGGTCATTTAAAAAGATAGAGAAGAGTCACGGGCCAAGGACCGAGCCTTGGGGGACCCCAGTGGCGATGGCGAGGGGGGTGGAGGTGTGAGGTCCAATTCTTAGAAATTGTGATCTACCAACCAGGTAGGAGTGAAACCATTTGGTGGTAGCACCCGAGAGTCCAGCACTAGAGAGCTTGGAGAGTAGGAGTGAGTGGGAGACTGTGTCAAAGGTTTTTGCGAGGTCGACAAAGATGGTTGAGGTGGTGTGCCCTTTATCCATGCCAGTGAGGATGGTGTCAGTGAGCCTTAGCAGGGAAGTAATGGTGGAGTGTGATTTCCTGAACCCTGATTGGTAGGGTGTGAAGAAGGAGGAGGAGGAGTCAAGGAAAGAGAGAGTTGTTTTAGGACAAGGTGCTCCTGTATTTTGGCTAGGATGGGGAGTAGGGAGATAGGGCGGTAGTTTCCTTGTGAGGAGGGGTCACCCCCTTTTGGGAGGGGGATGACAGTGGCGTGCTTCCAGTTTGAAGGTATGTCGGCAAGCAAAAATGAGAGATTGAAGAGATCGGCCAGCGGGGTGGCAATAGCTGGGGCAGATAGGTGTAACATTATGAAAATCACTGGGTGCTTTTCTCCTTTAATCTTTTGGGACAACACAGCTCCAATGCCTGTTTCAGAGGCATCAGTGTGTACTTCAAAAGGAACATAAAAGTTTGGACTAGCTAGCACAGGGGAGGAACACAGAATTTTTTATTCACCACAACCATAGGTGATGACCATACACTACTTGAAGGGGTAATGATCCCTAACTGTTCCATCTTGTGCACTTCCTGTATTCCTGAATACTTTAAAGCTTCAATGGCCCAGCACCAGGCAAGCATTGCTTTTCAATGGTTGAATACTTTCGTTCTCTTTCTTGTAACTGTCTACTTATGAAAATCACTGGGTGCTCTTCTCCTTTAATCTTTTGGGACAACACAGCTCCAATGCCTGTTTCAGAGGCACCTGTGTGTACTTCAAAAGGAACATAAAAATTTGAACTAGCTAGCACAGGGGAGGAACACAGAATGGCTTTAATTTTCTTTTTTTTTTTTTACTTTCTTTATCCTCCTTACTACCTCCGGATCCCCCTCCTTCCGTCCGCTCATGTCTCCCCTTGCCTACCTTGGGGATCTGCCCCTAGAGTGCCCATCCTCCTCTCCTTGCACAGTGGGGTCTGTCCTGCAGGTGGTCCGGGTGGACTTAGGGCGGCCTTCATCTAGTTTCTGGGGCTTGCGGAGGGTTTTTCGGTTTTCTCCCCGCCGTCCCCTACCCGGGCGTCGAGCAGCTTCAGGACGTCGTCCCGAGATGGCGTGCTGACTCACGCCAGAACCCTCATGCATCGGCGCGTCCCCCTCCCCAACTCCGTTAGGACAGAGCCGCCTCCATCCCTCTGTGTCGGTGCTTCCACCGGCTATGAGGGTGATGAACGCGAAGCGCTCATGGTTCCTGCACTCCTGAGGGAGGAGCGCATCCGCTGGGACGCTCAATCCTCCTCTCCCTGTGCCGACCCCCTCGCCACCCGAGTTCGTTCCCGAACCCAGGTCGCCGGCGTAGCGCGAGGTGTGGCATCCAGTGCCTCAACCCTCAGCGCCACCGGGCTTTAATTTTCTTAAAAGCTTTGTCACATTCTGGAGACCATTTTACTTTATTGGGACATTCATTCTTTGTAAGGTCAGTGAGGGTTGTGGCTATTATAGCAAAATTAGGAATAAATCTTCTGTAATACCTGGCTAATCCAAGAAAAGCATGTACACGTTTCTTTGTACTGGGAATAGGGATATTAGCAACATATTCTACTTTTCCCACATCTGGTTTAACCTTGCCTTTACCCAGAACAAAACCTAAGTATTTGGTCTCTATTCTAGCTACGGTACATTTTGTAGGGTTAATGGTCATACCAGTATCTGTAATGGACTAAATCACTGCTTTGAGGTGTGCCAGATGCGTTTTCCAGTCTTTACTAAAGATGACTATATCATCTAAATAAGCTGCGCAATATTGTGTGTGTGGTCTCAGGATCCTATCCATGTATTTTTGAAAAGTGGCAGGGGCACCATGCAAACCAAAGGGCATGGTGGTGAACTGATACAATCCAATGTGTGTACAAAAAAGCTGTTTTCTCCTGTGCATGCATTGCTAGAGGAATCTGACAATATCCTTTTGTGAGATCAAGAGTAGTGATGTATTGTGCATTTCCAATTTTGTCTAAAACGTCATCGATGCATGGCATGGGACACCCATCAAATGCAGAAACAGCACTGATCTTGTGAAAATCTAGACTAAGTCTGATACCTTTCTCTTTTTTTATTCACCACAACTATAGGTGATGACCATACACTACTTGAAGAGGTAATGCTCCCTAACTGTTCCATCTTGTACACTTCCTGGATGACCTCCTGCCTAACCTTCTCAGGCAATCTGTAAGGTTTTGGGTGTATAGGTTTCCCTCATGTCTCACCGATTATGTGTACTACTCCCTTGGCTCTACCTGGAGTACTAGTAAATGTCTTGGAAAAATTATGTAAAAGCTGTTGAATCTCTTTCTTGTTTTGCATCTAACTCTGGGTTAATTTGAACTTCCTGTACTTCTTCACCATTTTCCAACCTTCCATAGGCTATGTCCAATTCAGTGTCCTATTGCTCTGGATGTATACACAATGTAAGGGCAGGGGTAGATTTCTCAAACTATTTCCGTAACAAGTTTGCATTCCTGAAATTTCTATCTCAGAGTTAAAAGGGCTGGTTCTCCTAAGAACAGTAAACGGGCCTTGCCATTTCATAAGCAGTTTTGCATCAGATGAGGGCAATAACAGTAACACTTTCTCTCTGGGTTGAATACCTTTTCCTTCAGACCCATGTCATATGTTATGTTTTGTTCTTTCTGTCTCTGCGTCACATTTTGGTGAGCCAATTCTACATATTTCACCAGTCTTTTTCTGAGATTAGCCATATAATCCAAAACATTTACATGTCCCACATTTCTCCCTTCTTCCCAATGCTCTCGTACAACATCAAGGGGGCCCCTGGGATGTCTACCATAAAGTAACGTGAAAGGGGGAAAACCTGTAGTGACTTGGGGGGACCTCTCTGTAAGCAAAATGTAAATAGGAGAGATATTTATCCCAATGTTTTTGAGGGTTTTGTTAAACCTCTCTACTAACCCAATGGTTTGGGGTTGATAGGGGACATCCTTACAGCTGTCACATCCAACAACTGGTACAATTCATGTAACATGACAGAAGTAAAATTGCTACCTCTATCAGTCAATATCTCTTGTGGAATACTCATTCTGCTGAAAATTGTAGCCAGTTCTTCAGCTATTCTAGGAGCTGTTACAGTACATAAGGGTACTGCTTTGGGGTAACATGTGGCATAAACCCACACCAGGATAAACCTGTTTCCCTTAGAACTTTTTTGTAGTGGACCTACGATATCCATTGCTACTCTCTCGAATAGAGAGGTAACACTGGGTATGGGTTGGAGGAGTACCCTGTCCTTCTTTCCTCCTTGTGCCACCTTTGACACTCTGGACAGGTGTGACAGTACTCTGCCACATCCTCATAGATGGCAGGCCAGAATAAATCTGGTTAGAAGTCGATTTAGGGTGTGGTCCCTCCCTTCATGTCCTGCCATATGGATATTATGGGCTAGGTGAATTAGCTTTTCACCTAAATTTCTGGGGTACCATCATTTGTTCAACAGTTTCACCAGTTTGGGGATTTGTATATATTCTATACAATATACCATTAATAACTGAATACTGTGGTTGGTCATGTACATTTTTCTGGTCCACCTATGAAAAAAAAAGAGTTAGGGTAGTGTCCAACAATTGCTCTTGCTTAATTTCTTCTCCCTGTAACACAGATCCCAAAGGTGATTGCATGGTGGGTTGGTGTTGTGATAAAGTACCCTGGTGTGAGTCTCTCCATTGTTTTTTTAATGTCCTTTTTTTCTGCTCTTCCCTGGTTTCTCAAATAAATCCTCTTCAAAAGGAAAAATGTTTGGTAACTGCTCACGTTTAGCTTTGGCCCTTGTAGTTACAGCAACCAAATTCTTAGGGGACTGTTGCTTTTTTATCAACTGATTGAAATTAGTGTGGTCTTGCCCAATTATGATAGGGACTGGAAGCTTTGATATCAGGCCAACTCCCATGGATTGCTTTTCATAATCAACAGTCATGGTAACAGTTGTGGTTGGGTACTGGTGTACAACCCCCTATATACACATTACTGCGGTACGAGGGCCTTTTCCAGCAATGTCCTGCAACAAATCTTCTCTTATCAAAGTCTGCCAACTTCCTGAATCCAACAGTCCCAACGTTTGTTTGGTCCCAGTTTCTATACTGGTCACATACTCCCAATTAGCTAGTGACAAATGTGGTGACTCTTTTCTTTTATTAGTGCAGTTCCCTGCAATGTGTCCTTTTCCTAAGCAATTGTAACATATTACATCTGCTTGATTACTTTTTCTCTCTCTTTCCTTTCTCTACTCAGTTCTGGCAGTGTTCTGGTTATTAGATTTAGCGTAATTAAAATGTCTTACCATGGTAGGTGGCTGCGGACTTGGACCCTGATATCCCTTTGTCTTGGAAGGACTTGCAGCTAGATAGTCTTCTGCCAGTGTAATGGTTTTCTCAGCTGAATCAGGTTTGTGCTCCTTGACCCAAAGTTGAACATCTGAAGGTAGGACTCAAATGAACTGCTCAATAATGATTAACTCAATGATTTGATCTGTAGTCTTATCTGTAGGATAACATTATTCTTTGAGCTTTGCATAAATTTCTCTAGGGGTGTCTTGAGCAGTCATTATCTGGTTACGAAATCTCTGTCAGTGTGTTTCAGTGCTTATGTCATATCTTCTCAGGATTTCTTCTTTGACGCCATCATAATTTTCAGCATCACTCACACTTAAATGGCTACAGACAAGTTGAGCATGACCAAACAAATAAGGGCCCAGTCTTAGGACCCATTGTTCTTTAGGCCAAGCACAGGTTTGGGCAATACGTTCAAATATTGTTAAATAGGCCTCTATGTCATCAGTCTCATTGAATTTGGTTAGCTTAATGTCTCTAGGGACACTTCTATCAGAGGGGTTTGAACTGAGGGCTTGTATGGCTCTGAGAGTGTCCATCCATCTGGTGTCTTGTCAATCCAGCTTTCTGTTTCTCAGCTTCCAATCACTTTTTCTCAGTTTCCATCTGCTTAACACATACCCATTTGAGGAGGTCATTCATGGTTTCTGGGGGTGTCTCTGTGGTGGGAGTTTCCTCTCCAACATCTTCTCCATTGTCCTCTCCAAAATCTTCGTGGATGTCAACAATAAAAGATGTAGCCTTCTTCCTGGCTCCAATCCTGGCAGAATAATTGCTCACTGTTTTTGGGCCATGGTTCTGGTCAGGATCTGAGTCTTAACTCTTACACTAGCACCTTTCTGCATCTGCCTGGATATCGGTGGATATCCACCTTATATCCCACTTCTAAAACCACTTGTGAAGGTGCAGGAATAGACAGACGCAACAACAGTAGATAAGGTGCATAAAAATGCAGGATATGCATTGTTCCTTTTATTTAGATAATCCAAAACAAAACAAAAAAATTTTTAAAACTGACTTGTACAGAAAAAACAATCTTCAAGGTTAGTTAGTTCCAGCAGTTTTCTTTGTCAGGACAAACAAACCTGGCATCAACATCAATGGGAGACATGAAAGCAAACACAATCTCCCAGTAACTTCTTTCTCAGGCAAACTGCAATAAACTGGAAACTCATCTCACCAGTCAGCAGGCAACTGACTTCACTTAAGGCAAAACTGATCTGATCTGTTCTGTCCTAGTGGATGTTTTATATACACAGTGTGGAGTGACATCACAGACATGTGATCCACCCCTTTTTAGAAAAATGTTTATACCTTCTTTGATATTATTTCTTTTTATAAAATAACCTGAATTAGAGACAAATACCGATAATATTTACACAGTATCCTTTCTCTACATAGTACCCATGAAAAAACACTTTATTTATATGTGCATATGAAACAGGGTATAAGGAAGGGGTCTAGCTCCACCCTCTACTGTGACATCATCCTCTGAAAGAGAATAAAAAGTTCAGTTTGAGGGCTGGTAACCCTTAGAGAGACCATATATACATGTAGTTTGCAGGTCCCAGGTAAGGAATTAATACGTATTTTAAAGCTCTGAACTCCCTTCATGTGTTTGTTTTGTAGCAAACTCTTAGCATTTGATTTGTAAGGCAAAATATGTTGTTACATATACATAGGGAAGATTTCTGTAAGTTTGCAAGGGAAAACTTTTCATTTGGGCCTACTCTCAGCCTACAGCCTGCTCTTTACAAGTGCTTTTCACTTGCAGGCTAAATATGTACAGTTTCCAACAAAATGTGCTTCTAAGCTGATATTTTTGATGGATGGCGGGGATTCAAAAATACAATTACAGCCAAGTTTTTTTTTTTATCTTTTTTGAGTATGTAGGCCTCTCATGCATTTTAGGCCTCAGACTTTTAGGCCAACTGCTTTCATAAACAGGCAGTCTGGCACAATGGTAAGTGGCTATGGAGTTCCATTTCAATTTCTTTCATTGCTACACAGTTTAAACAGTTTTAACATCTCTCTTTACAAGTGCTTTTCATTTGCAGGTAAATATTTGCAGTTTCCAACAAAATGTGCTTCTAAGCTGATATTTTTGAAAAACGGGAGGAGGGGGGATTCAAAAATACAATCACAGCCAAGTTTTTATCTTTTTTTGAGTATGTAGGCTTCTCATGCCTCAGGCTTTTAGGCCAACTGCTTTCACAAACAGGCAGTTTGGCAAAAAGCTAAGTGGCTATGGAGCTCCACATTCAAGTAGCCTTTTAATTTCTTTCATTGATACACAATTTAAACAGTTTTAACATCTCACTTTTATATTTTGGGAAAACTCCTACAAGTTCCATAAGAAATACAAACACTGATCAAATTTAAAGGGACAGGCATCACTTATAATGGAAATGAATGCCACCCTGCTA
The DNA here is from genome assembly GCA_016271365.2 of Neoceratodus forsteri. Classification (NCBI taxonomy): domain Eukaryota; kingdom Metazoa; phylum Chordata; order Ceratodontiformes; family Ceratodontidae; genus Neoceratodus; species Neoceratodus forsteri. Next base: position 1,614,421,684 of record CM057453.1, read on the forward strand.
TTTTAACACTTAGGACCAATTTTTAGTTGCAAAAGATACTAGAAAGCCCTGCAGGTGGCCAACATAACAGTTAGGAGAGAAAAATAGTACAGTAATGCAAGAAAAGAGAAGTACTGCTGCAACAGTTTTTGACAGAAACAGTGAAGATTACTGAAAGAATAACACACAAAAAAATAGAAGAGACAAGGGGTCTTATAGATATATGGTCCTAATACTGGAATAGGGGTCACCCTATGATATAACCCCCTGCCTAAGTGGAAAACAATTTAATTTGTTTTTTGACACATCATCCTATCATATTTAAACATTTATATTCCATGTATTGTACAAGACAGCAAAGCTTCTCCACAGCATTACAAACATAATTTACCAATTATACATTCACAAAACTTCATATTTCATCCAGCAGCAATGCTTGCTCCATATCAGGACAAGAAATCAGCATTTTTGTGCTGTGACTCGGCTCTGTGTATAACAGAAAAATGGTAACAGTGCTAAGTACTATCTCATAATTCTCATGTTTTTATCTTTCATTTGGTTCAACCAAACAATGGGTTATGATCAGTTTTTTTTTTTAGCCTTTGGTAACTGGGTAAGGCCCACTAAGCACAAGTGCCTGTTTTCAGGGGTGACCTGGGAGCACTGAGTGGTTAAGTGACTTGCTCAGTCACACAGTATGCTAGTGGAGGCTGTGAGAATCAAACCCAGGTCTGATCTGCTGGATGTACCAAGCTCATTCACAGCTCATTACTCTAACCTCTAGGCTATACTGCCAGCCCATTACTACTGTAAATTCATTATCCCACAAGTAATACTTTAAAGCTTCAATAGTCCAACGTAAGGTTAAGCATTCCTTTTCAATGGTTGAATACTTTTGTTCTCTTTCATGTAACTTTCTACTTAGGAAAATCACTGGGTGCTCTTCTCCTTTAATCTTTTGGGACAACACAGCTCCAATGCCAGTTTCAGAGGCATCTGTGTGTACTTCATAAGGAAAATCAAAGTCTGGACTAGGTAGCACAGGGGAGGTACACAGAATTGCTTTAATTTTTCTAAAAGCTTTGTCACATTCTAGAGACCCTTTTTCTTTATTGGGACTCTTGTTCTTTGTAAGGTCAGTGAGGGGTGTGACTATTGTAGCAAAATTAGGAATAAAACATCTGTAATAACAGGTTATTCCAAGAAAAGCACATACATGTTTCTTTGTACTGGGAATAGGGATATTAGCAACAGATTCTACTTTTCCCACATCTGGTTTAACCTTGCCTTTACCCAGAATAAAACATAAGTATCTGGTCTTTGTTTAGCCACAGCACATTTTGTAGGGTTAATGGTCATACCAGCATCTGTAATGGACTGAATCACTGATTTGAGGTGTGTTGGATGTGTTTTACAGTCTTTACTAAAGATGACTACATTATGTAAATAAGCTGTGCAATATTGTGTGTGTGGTCTCAGGATCCTATCCATGTATCTTTGAAAAGTGGCAGGGGCACCATGCAAACCAAAGGGCATGGTGGTGAACTGATACAATCCAATGGGTGTGCAAAATAGCTGTTTTCTCCTGTGCATGTATTGCTAGAGAAATCTGACAGTATCCTTTTGTGAGATCAAGAGTAGTGATGTATTGTGTATTTCCAGTTTTGTCTAAAATGTCGTCAATACATGGCATGGGATAGCCATCAAATGTAGAAACAGCACTGAGCTTGCGAAAATCTAGACAAAGTCTGATCCCTCCCTCTTTTTTATTCACCACAACCATAGGTGATGACCATACACTACTTAAAGGGGTAACGATCCCTAACTGTTCCATCTTGTGCACTTCCTGTATGACCTCCTGCCTAACCTTCTCAGGCAATCTGTAAGGCTTTGGGTGTATAGATTTCCCTCGAGTCTCACTGATTATGTGTACTACTCCCTTGGCTCTACCTGGAGTACTAGTAAACGTCTTGGAAAAATTATGTAAAAGCTGTTGAATCTCTTTCTTTTGTTTTGCATCTAACTCTGGGTTTATTTGTACTTACTGTACTTCTTCACCATTTCTAACCTTCCATAGGCTATGTCCAGTTCAGGGCCCTGTTGCTCTGGATGTATAAACAATGTACGGGCAGGGTAGATTTCTCAAACCATTTCCATAATAAGTTTGCATGATATATTTTAGACCTTTTTCCTGAAATTTCTATCTCAGAGTTAAAAGGGCTGGTTCTCCTAAGAACAGTAAACGGGCCTTGCTATTTCATAAGCAGTTTTGTATTAGATGAGAGCAATAACAGTAACACTTTCTCTCTGGGTTGAAATACCTTTTCCTTCAGAGCCATGTAATATGTTATGTTTTGTTCTTTCTGTCTCTGAGTCACATTTTGGTGAGCCAATTCTACATATTTCACAAGTCTTTTTCTGAGATTAGTCATATAATCCAATACATTTACATGTCCCACATTTCTCACATCTTCCCAACGCTCTCGTACAACATCAAGGGTGCACCTAGGATTTCTACCGTAAAGTAAAGTGAAAAGGGAAACAGCTGTAGTGGCTTGGGGGACCACCCTGTAAGCAAACAGTAAATAGGGGGAGATATCTATCCCTGTGTTTTCCTTCATCCTGTACATACTTCTGTAACATGTGTTTGAGGGTTTTGTTAAACCTCTCTACGAACCCATCAGTTTGGGGGTAACAGAGGACATCTTTACAGTTGTCACACCCAACAACTAGTACAATTCATGTATCATGACAGAAGTAAAATTGCTACATCTGTCAATATCGCTTGTGGAATACTCATTCTGCTGAAAATTGTAGCCAGTTCTTTAGCTATTCTAGGAGCTGTTACAGTACAAGGGGATATTGCTTCAGGGTAACAGGTGGCATAAACCTACAATACCAGGACAAACCTGTTTCCCTTAGAACTTTTCTGTAGCGGACCCACTATGTCCATTGCTACTCTCTCGAATGGAGAGGTAACGCTGGGTATGGGTTGGAGGAGTACCCTGTCCTTCTTTCCTCCTTGTGCCACCTTTTGACACTCTGAGCAGGTGTGGCAGTACTCTGACACATCCTCATGGATGGCAGGCCAGAAAAAATCTGGTTACAAGTTGATTTAGGGTGTAGCCCCTCCCTTCATGTCCTGCCATAGGGACATTATGGGCTAGGTGAATTAGCTTTTCACCTAAATTTCTAGGGTACCATCATTTGTTCAACAGTTTCACCAGTTTGGGGATTTGTACATATTCTATACAATATACCATTAATAACTGAATACTGTGGTTGGCATGTACATTTTTCTGGTCCACCTGTGGAAAAAAAAAGAGTTAGGGTAGTGTCCAACAATTGCTCTTGCTTAGTTTCTTCTCCCTGTAACAGAGAGCCCAAAGGTGATGTTGTGGTGGGTTGGTGTTGTGATAAAGTACCCTGGTGTGAGCCTCTCCTTGTTTTTTTTAATGTCCTTTTTTTTGGCTTGGGTCTTCCTGCTGTTCCCTGGTTTCTCAAATAAATCCTCTGCAAAAGGAAAAATGTTTGGTAACTGTTCACGTTTAGCTTTAGCCCTTGTAGTTACAGCAACCAGATTCTTAGGGGATTGTTGCCTTTTTATCAACTGATTGAAATTAAGCTGGAATTGCCCAATTATGATGGGGTCTGGAAGCTCTGGTACCGGCCCAACTCCCATTGATTGCTTTTCATAATCAACAGTCATGGTAACAGTTGTGGTTGGGTACTGGTGTACATCCCCATGTACACAAATTGCTGAGGTATCAGGGTCTTTTCTAGGAATGTCCTGCAACAAATCTTCTCTTATCAAAGTTTGCCAACTTCCTGAATCCAACAGTCCCAAAGTTTGTTTGGTTCCAAATTCTATACTGGTCACATACTCCAAATTAGCTAGTGACAAACGTGGTGGCTCTCTTATTAGTACAGTTTCCAGCAATGTGTCCTTTTCCTAAGCAATTGTTACATATTACATCTGCTTGATTACTTTTTCTCTCTTTTTCCTTTCTCCACTCAGTTCTGGCAGTGTTCTGGTTATTAGGTTTAGAGTAATTAAAATGTCTTACCAGAGTAGGTGGTTGTGGACGTGGACCCTTGTATCCCTTTGGTTTGGAAGGACTTGCAGCTAGTCTTCTGCCAGTGTAATGGTTTTCTCAGCTGAATCAGGTTTGTGCTCCTTGACCCAAAGTTGAACATCTGGAGGTAGGGCTTGAATGAATTGCTCAATGGTGATTAACTCGATTATTTGATCTGCAATCTTATCTATAGGCTGTAGCCATTTGCAACAGTAATGCTTTTTGGTTTAAAATACATGCTTAGAGATAGCCCATATTTAACAATACAAGATGGTTTAGGTAATTTACTAGATCAAGTAAATGAATTTAAATACTTGGGGTTTCTTTTAGATTCTAGTATGACCTTTAATGGTCAAGTTAGGGCTGTTAGTAAGATTATTACTCAGAAGATTGGGCATCTGTATAAATTTAAACATTATCTGAATTACAATACTCGTTATGCTCTTGCTGTTGGGACACTACTGCCGCAGCTTGATTATGCTTCTTCCTTGTATTGTAATCTGGGTTCTTATGAACTTCATTGTTCTTATTGTGGCATTCAATAATATATGTCGTTTTGTTCTTCTTGCACCCTCAAAGACCCATCATTGTGTGCTGTATTCCTCCATCGGATGACTTTCTCCTGTCTTTACATTTGAATATTCTTTGGGATGCTTGGTCTATAAGTCTATTTATTCTTCTCTTTTTCCTTTGTCTGATTTACTTACTATTAGATGTTCTTCTACAAACTTGAGGTCTACTAGGGATACTACTCTTATAGTCCCTTCGCATAAAAACAAATCTGGATTACGATCTTTATCTCTGCTGCTAAATTATGGAATGAGTTACCTTTTGAGCTGTACTCAGTTTCTACATTGTCAAGTTGTAAAGTGAAACTTAAGGCACATTTGTACTCTTTGAATGTATGTTATTGTAATATATATTGTCTATGTATGTACTGGTTATGTTAATTCTGTATTTATGTTAAATATCCAGGTTGGCCCTGAAAAAGGGCTTTTTGTCCAGTGGCCTCACCCGGTTAACAAATTTAAAAATAAAAAAATACTCTTCGAGCTTAGTATAAATTTTTCTTGGGGTGTCTTAAGCAGGAATTATCTGGTTACAAAATCTTTGTCGGTACGTTTCAGTGCTTATGTTGTATCTTCTCAGGATTTATTCTTTGACGCAGTCATAATTTTCAGTATCACTCACACGTAAATGACTACAGACAAGTTGAGCACAGCCAAACAAATAAGGAACCAGTCTTAGGACCCATTGTTCTTTAGGCCAAATACATGTTTGGGCAATACATTTAAATGTTGTTAAATAGGCCTCTATGTCATCAGTCTCATTGAATTTGGTTAGCTTAATGTCTCTAGGGACACTTCTATCAGAGGGGTTTGAACTGAGGGCTTGTATGGCTCTGAGAGTGTCCAGCCATCTGGTGTCTTGTCGATCCAGCTCTCTGTTTCTCAGCTTCCAATCACTTTTTCTCAGTTTCCATCTGCTTAACACTTACCCATTTGAGGAGGTCACTCATGTTTTCTGGGGGTGTCTCTGTGGTGGGGGTTTCCTCTCCAACAACTTCTCCATTGTCCTCTCCAATGTCTTCTTGGATGTCAACAATAAAAGATGTATCCTTCTTCCTGGCTCCAATCATGGCAGAAGGACTGCTCCCTGTTTTTCTGCCATGGTTCTGGTCAGGATCTGAGTCTTAACTCCTGCACTAACACCCTTCTGCATCTGCCTGGATATTGGTGGATATCCACCTTATATCCCACTTCTAAAACCACTTGTGAAAGCGTGGAAATAGACAGACGCAACAACAGTAGATAAGGTGCATACAAATGCAGGATATGCATTGTTCATTTTATTTAGGTAATCCAAAACAAAAAAATACAAATAAAAAACATTTCTAGTACAGAAAAAAAAAATCTTCAACGTTAGTTGGTTCCAGCAGTTTTCTTAGGATAAACAAACTTGGCATTAACATCAATAGGAGACATGAAAGCAAACATAGTCTCCCAGTAACTTCTTTCTCGGGCAAACTGCAATAAACGGGAACCTCATCTCACCAGTCAGCAGGTAACTGACTTCACTGAACTGAAGGCAAAACTGTTTTCACCAGTCAGCAGGCAACTGACTTCACTGAAGGCAAAACTGATCTGATCTGTTCTGTCCTAGTGGAGGGTTTGTATACACAGCATGGAGTGACATCACAGACATGATCCACCCCTTTTTAGAAAAATGTTTATACTTTCTTTGATATTATTGCTTTTTACAAAGTAACCTGAATTAAATACAGACAAATACAGATATTTACACAGTATCCTTTCTCTACATAGCACCCATGAAAAAACACTTTATTTATATGTGCATATGAAATAGGGTATAAGGAAGGGGTCTAGCTCCACCCTCTACTGTGACATCATTCTCTAAAAGAGAATAAAAAAGTTCAGTCTGAGGGCTGGCAACCCTTAGAGAGACCATATATACATGCAGCTTGCAACTCCAAGGTAAGGAATTAATATGTATTTTAAAGCTCTGAACTCCCTTCATGTGTTTCTTTTGTAGCAAACTCTTAGCATTTGATTTGTAAGGCAAAATATGTTGTTACATATACACAGGGAAGGTTTCTGTAAGTTTGCAAGGGAAAACTTTTCATTTGGGCCTACTCTCAGCCTACAGCCTGCTCTTTACAAGTGCTTTTCACTTGCAGGCTAAATATGTGCAGTTTCCAACAAAACGTGCTTCTAAGCTGATATTTTTGATGGATGGCGGGGATTCAAAAATACAATTACAGCCAAGTTTTTTTTTTTATCTTTTTTGAGTATGTAGGCCTCTCATGCATTTTAGGCCTCAGACTTTTAGGCCAACTGCTTTCATAAACAGGCAGTCTGGCACAATGGTAAGTGGCTATGGAGTTCCATTTCAATTTCTTTCATGGCTACACAGTTTAAACAGTTTTAACATCTCTCTTTTCATTTTGGGAAAACTCTTACAAGTTCCATGAAAAATACAAACACTGATCATATTTAAAGGGACAGGCATCACTTATAATGGAAATAAATGCTACCCTGCTATTTTAACACTTAGGACCCATTTATAGTTGCAAAAGATACTAGAAGGCACTGTAGATGGCTAGCCTAACAGTTAGGAGAGAAAAATAGTACAGTAACATGAGAAAAGAGAAGTACCGTAAGAGCAGTACAAGGTAATGCACCTGGAAAACAAAAATCCAGGAGAAGAGTACACAATGGGGGGTGAGATACTGACAACAGTAAAAATGGAAAGGGACCTGGGGGTAATTATATGAGATGACCTAAAGGTGGGCAAGCAATGTAAGAAGGCAGTAAGAAGGCTGGGGGATACTGAGATGCATAGGAGAGACATCAATAGTAGAAAACAGGAAGTTGTTATCCCTCTGTACAGACAGTTGGTGAGACCCCACCTGAGTACTGTGTGCAGTTCTGGAGACCACCTCCAAGAAAGACATAGACAGAGTGGAGGCTGTCCAGAGAAGGGCAACCAAAATGGTGCAGGGTCTGCACCAGACGACATATGAAGAAAGACTAAAGGAGCTTAATATGTATACCCTTGAGGAAAGAAGAGAGAGAGAGGGGACATGATAGAAATTTTCAAGTACATCAAGGGAATCAACAAAGTCCAAGAGGGCAGCATCTTTCAGAAAAAGAGATGTGCAAGAACAAAGGGGCACAATTTGAAGATAGAGGGGGGACGACTCAGAGGTAATGTGAGAAAGTATTTTTTCACGGAGAGGGTTGTGGATGCAAGGAACAGCCTCCCTGAGGAGGTCGTGGAGTCAAGAACATTGGGGAAATTCAAGAATGCATGGGACAGATATAAGGCAGTCCTAGTGGAGGGTAGGAGGAAGTAAACTGTTGGTTAACTAGGATCTGCAGCTTATCCGTTAGGTAGGAAAATGGACAGACTAGGTGGGCCAAGCGGTCCTTATCTACCATCAAATTCTATGTTTCTATGTCGCAACAGTTTTTGATAGAAACAGCAAAGATTACTGAAAGAATAACACACAAAAAAATAGAAGAGACAAGGAGGGCTTATAGATATATGTTCAAAATACTGGAATAGGGGTCACCCTATGACACTGTCAAACAAATCTTCATTTCTAGTTATAAACCATACAAAAAAGATAAAAGTGTAAAATGTTGCAAAGGTTTCAGTAATGAAGAACATTAAGGCCCCTGGACTATGGAAGGGTGTGTGCCTCAATGCCAGAAGCCTGGGAAACAAAATCAGTGACTGTCATGCCTTGATGGCAGAGTCTCAGGTGGACCTGGCGGCTATCATGGAGACTTGGGCCTCAGACAGAAATGACTGGGACCTTACGGTTAATGAGTACTCTCTCTTAAGGTGGGATACAGCCGAAGCTGGGGGGCTGCACTATATGTGAGGGATGGACTTGAGGCTACATCATTAGACGACATAAGAAATGGTGGTATGGAATCACTGTGGGTACAATTTGAAGCCTCTGGTGGGAAAAAAGGTATACATAGGGGTGGTATACAGGCCCCCTGACCAAGGTGGGGACAGAGATGACAAGCTCCTGCTAGAAATCAAAGAGATGACAGGGAAAGGAGATACAGTGGTGTTAGGAGACCTGAACCTGCCAGATGTTGATTGGGGCATTCCAATAGTTGGGTCAGGAAAAAGTCAATCCATGGTGGATGGCTTTCAGGATTTTCTCCTCACATAAATAGAATGTGAGCCAACTAGATGGGGCACCATTCTGGATGTTATCCTCACCAACTTGGAACTAGTTAGTGCTGTTAGAGTTGGTGAACCTTTGGCAAACAGTGACCATAACTCAGTCTGGTTCAACTTATCTATCGGGGTATAAAATCCCAACCCAGAACAGAAGACCTAAACTTTAGAAAGGTGAACTTTGGAAAAATGGGAGAGTTAGTCAAGGAAAGGCCAGTGGGGATCCACAATCAGCTGGAAGTGGAAATTATTTAGAGGCAGATTAAACAAGCCATCTCAGAGGCTACAAGGTCGTGCGTAAGGATAGTGACAAAGAAGAATAGGTATAAAAGACCAATACGGTTTACGAACCAAGTGAGCTCATTGTTAAAAGTCAAAAGGAAGGCTTTTCACAACTTTAAAATGCAGGCAGGTGACGACAACTGGGAAGAATACGTACAGAAGAATAGAGAGGCTAAGAGGGCTGTGAAACAGGCAAAAGCGACGGTGGAACAGCAAATAGCAGAAGGGGTCAAGATGGGCAACAAACAGTTCTTTTGGTATATTCAGGGAAAAAAGGAAAGGTGGGTAGTCAAGCTAAAGGATGGGGACAAGACTGTGGAGGACAATAGGCAAGAGGCCACAGTTTTGAACAAATTCTTCTGTTCAGTGCTCACCAAGGAACACTCAAGACCAATACCTGATAGCAGTATTAGGGCAGTAGACATGGGGATCTCACATATGGAAATGACAGCTATCTCCACCACTAGGGTCAAGGAGGCACTAGAACACAAAGCAGGACAAGTCACCTGGACCAGATGAGATCCATCCAAGGGTACTGCAGAAGCTAGTGGGGGTGCTGGTGGACCCATTGGTTCATTTGTTCAACAGTTCGCTTCAGACGGGTGTCATGCCAGAGGACTGGAGACGAGCAGATGTGGTGCCTCTTCACAAGGGTGATAGCAGGGAGGAGGCTGGTAACTACAGACCAGTCAGTCTCACATCGGTGGTAGGAAAATTAATGGAAGCCTTGATTAAGCAGGATCTTGTGGAATACCTTGATGCCAGGCAGCACAGAATTGTAGCAGGAAGATCATGTCAGACAAACCTGATTTTGCTCTTTGACGGGGTAACTAGGAAAGTGGATAGTGGACATCTGGTAGATCTCCTTTATTTTGACTTCAGCAAGGCCTTTGATTTGGTACCACATAAGCACCTGTCGAGGAAGCTAGAGGATCTGGGTGCTGCAAGGTGCATTGTTAGATGGGTAGGTAACTGTCTGGAAGGCAGGAAGCGGAGCGTAGTCATCAATGGGGAGAAATCAGAGGAGGGGGACATCACTAGTGATATACCACAAGGCTCTGTCCTGGGTCCAGTATTGTTGCATGTGTTCATTGGCGACATTGGTGTTGGCATTCAGGGTAAGTTAGCCTATTCACAGATTACACAAAACTAGGTGGGAGGGTGGACAGTGTGGATGCAGTTATGAGCCTGCAAAAAGATCTTCAGAGACTGGAAAAATGGGCTAGCTCCTGGCAGCTAAATATTAATGCCAAGAAGTGTAAGGTGATGCACCTGGGTAAAAAAAAAAAAAAAAAAAACTAGAACTGCTTACTGGCTAAATGGAAGCAGATTCAGTGTTTCTCAGGAAGAGACAGACCTGGGAGTCATAGTCTGTGACACTCTTAAGTAGTCCAAGCAGTACACCACAGCTTACAGGAAGGCCAGCAGAATGTTCGGATGCATAGGGAGGGGGTTTGACAGCAGGAGCAGGGAAGTAATTCTACCACTGTACAGATCCCTGGTGGGGCCACACCTGGAGTACTGTGTCCAGTTTTGGGGCCCCCACCTAAAGAAGGACATAAACAGACTGGAGACGGTTCAGAGGAGAGCAACAAAGATGATCCAGGGTTTACATGAGCTTCCATATGAGAGATGCTTAGATGAGCCGAACATGATTTCACTAGAGACTAGGAGGGAGACAGGGGACATGACAGAAACCTTCAAGTTCCTGAAAGGAATAAACAGGGCTCTCTATCTGGAACTGCTCAACAGGGCTCCCTGCTCCAACACTAGAGGGCACTAATGGAAGCTGAGGGGGGAAGCTTTAAAAAAGATCTGAAGAAACACTACTTCACTGAAAGGGTGGTGGAGCCTTGGAATAGGCTGCCTGCTGATTTGGTTGAGGCAAAGTCAATGACAGCATTCAAACTGGGCTGGGAGAAATAGAACAATGGATTGAAAGCCAAGGGGAAGGTTTGCAATGGAGTTGGGGAGGTGCTAGGTCAATGGATCAGTAATGGTCTTAGGAATCTCTGGGCAGACTCGAGGGACTTTGTATCTCCCTCTGCCTTCAACTTTTATGTTTCAATAAAATGAGTTACTGGTCACATGTCTATGATCAAAGATGCTAATTCTACATACTGTGATACTACTTAGTAGACAAACATTTTTTTTGTGAATGTAGGACTTATTATGAAACATTTCTAAATCTCTTGTAATAAAAAATGGTGCAAAACTAGTAGCTTTTATCATAGACATATGGCCAGTACTTTATTTTGTAGCTAGGATCTTGAAATATTTTTCATACGGATTGTTATTTAATGATTCATACTGTTTAGAAGCAATGCTGATTTGTTTGAAACAAACTTCAAATTATTATTGTTTTTATTCTGAGTGCACTTTCAGGATTGTAACACACAAAACACCTTCAAAAGTATGAAATATGTATGCAGTAAGACATGAGAGGGTGTGCATTATGGTGAAAATAATGCACAGTCATCCTGGTCCTAAACCTGACCAGATATGTTAGTAGCCACATCACACAATGAGCAACTCAGTCTCCCTATAACCAGAACTGATCTTCCATCACAAACACGGCTGCTACCTTTACATAGTAAAAACCTTCAACTAGGCCCTAAAAATAAAACTACCTTAAATAAAAAACAAATTAATTAAATGTTGTTTCCCTGATTATCACACTCTCCTTACACATATAAACAAATCAGAAACATTAAGTATTGTTCATAGTTTTCATTCCAAGTTTTTTTTTTTGCTGATAATGAAAAATCCTTCTTCCATCTTTACCTGCTTATCAGGGAAATCTCTTCTGTTTGCCCTGACAGAGATATAATTGGGTCTCTGGCTCCATAAGAGGCTTTTATAGTGTGTGTGAGAGAGGGTTATTATAACTGAAATTGAGAAGTTCCCAGTGCTGTTGTACCATCTATGTGACATCAAATAGTTGTGGTACCCATCTTGAGTATGTCACATTGATGGTACAGCAATTTGGAATGCCCTCACGCTCTTGCTGCCCTGGTAAACGCGTTGATCCTTCTGCTTTTTTTTCTTCCACCGCAGGCAGTTTTGACAGTTGGACTTAAAAAAAAAAAAAAACAGCAGTCGTCTCACTCCCCCCATCCTGATTCAGTAACAGAACAAGTTGGAAGTAAAGTCCCCTTTGTTTTGTTTTTTGTACGTTTCTCACAGGTCCTTGTTCTCTGATGCCTACAAACTGACAGTCTGCACTGCGACTCAAGAGCTTGCCACACTTCTTGCTGCTAGACAAGCCGACTTTGACGCACAATGATGGCTGCCTTCAGAATGGCACGACCGTTGATTGCCAACTTTTTTACTGTTGAAGTGCCCCAGCAGTGTTTATTTTTGCTCATACACTATAAAAGACAATGTACTGGAGTCAGTGAACAACAACGCTGTGTTCACTTCTCATGGTTGTCAAGACAACTGTAAACCTCTTGAGGTTTACTAGGTTGTCATGATAGGTTGTCACGATAACTACTCAAAATTAACAGAACGTTGTTGTTCATGGACACCCATACATTATCCTGTATGTTGTGGGTGTGTACAGTATGTTGGGACAGGAACATTTTACCAGTGGAATTGAGCAGATTTTTGAATCCCTGTGTTCCACAGTTAACATTCCATATGCTGTATGAGGGGGAAAACACAGGCAATAATACTTTGCAAACAAAGAGAAAAGATGGGGAAACACAGTTACATAAGCAGAGGCATATCCAAACAGCTCAGCTACATTTTTGAAGGTTATAAAAGCACATACATTTAAATCATATATGGGTGTTTTCAGGTGAAATCCATAACCCCTCCCCCCCCCAAAAAAAAGCAATCTGACAGTTTCAAAGTTTTGAATACATTTCCATTAAAATCAGCACTTGTATTGATTTGCAATGCAAGACAACATTTTTTTTTCTTAGACAAGTGTTTTATTGTTTTTAGCTACCCTCCCAACTACCCGAATAGAGACTATGGGCAGAATTTTCAAAACAGTGAGAATGCCGCACGTCCCAGGTGAGCCGAACATATGGGGCTTGTGGTATTCTCCTATCCGGCATTGGGATTTTCTATCCTGTGAGCCTATTGCCACATGTTAGCCCAACTTTTGTGGTCTTGCTTGCGGCAGTCCTGAGGGCCTTTTTTACAGAGCTTGTGCCAGATATTTGGTGTAAGCTGCCGTAAATAGTGCAAATTGTTGCAACTGCGCCCAATATTGTAAAATTGGGTGCAGCTGCGGTGAATGAGTTTGGTGCACCGCCAGAGCCTATGTGCCATGGTAAAGGACTTGTTGCAAGCCCTGCGCCATGCTTTGAAAATCCTGCCCTATGTTTTTGTAACCCCTTTGTTACCCGGGGTTACTAGAATCCCAGTAAGACCTAGTGGTAGGCAGGGAAGGCAGCTTGTGAAACTCCAGTTAAATGGGTTTCACACTGTCTCACTCTGTCCTCAGTCACAGCTGAGACTGGAGAGATGACATCATTATAGAATTGTTACAGCTGCATGAGCCACATTTGGAATCTTCAGCTGAGAGTAGTTCTAGAACCTTGGGAATTTGAAAAGCCAGTCTTCCGTTTGTCCTTGAGCAAGAAGGAAGCATCAGACTGTAGTTTGAGTTTTGCCTCCACACAGAAGGAAGTTTTTCCGTGTTTTCACCATTCTTCAAGTGGTGGGAGCCGTCCCTTAGTCTCAGTGCTCTCCCTCCGAGAGGGTAGAAAAAGGTCTCTGTGGGTTCCAGGGGCAATCCCCTTTTCCCACTAAGGAAAGAAGCTGCCTGAAATTACTTTGTCTGGGTATACAGAAAAGGTTAAAGGACTTTGCCTGTGGGGCCCTGCAATGATTGGGTGAGTGTTTGGCTCCAGTGTAAGGGGCAAACAACTGTTTTTTCAGTCAGGAAATGTTATTGGGGACTGCTATTTGGGAGGACTATATACACTAGGACGAACATATGGAGCAGTCAATTCAGTTTCAAGTTTCAAATGGTTTTATTGGGGACTGCTGTTTGGGAGCACTATATACACTAGGACGAACAAATGGAGCAGTCAGTTTAAAGTTAAATGGATTTAGAATTCACAGTAGAGGGTGCATCAGTTCATCCACCATGCAATCTACAGTTTTACAGTCCTGAAGTTTCTGTGTGTTCAGAGAAATGGCGGGTATGGGCTGTGGAGCTGGAGGTGGATAGATCCCCATCTTTAGTAACCAGGTCCACCTCTCACAGTTTCTTCTGTTTTGCTACTCGCCTCATGTGCTTGGCCAGTGATGGGGTGGGTACCCAGATGTGGGTCGCAACTTGAAAATCTCTCTAGGAGTCGCAGACTTCAAGTGGTGTGGGGAGCCACAGGATGGGAACATTACTCCTTGTTGGATGGGAGTCTCCCTGTTTGATGGGAGTTTCGAATTGGAAGTACGAAAACAAAATCTCTATAGGAGTCGCAGACTTCAAGTGGTGTGGGGAGCCACAGTTTGGGAGCCTCCTTGTTTGATGGGATGTCTTTCCAAGTAGAGTTTAGGTTCATTCGCCAAGTGGACCGTCAGTAGAGTGGCCGGCAGGGGAGCCGGGCCAGTCGGGCTGTGTATCCAATGCACATGCGAAGTCCGGGCTGAGTGCCTGGTGGGTCCAAAGCCAGACAACTGCTGAAGTGTTCATTCCTCAAAAGGACCGCTGTGTTTAACCTCTAATCTGCATTACAGTTCGTAGCCCTGTGGGGACCATATAGAGCTTTGTTTATGTTCAGTGAGTTAATAAATAAAGCCACACTGAAAATCCAATTCTGGTTCTGGACATTACAGTTATTGCTTCCTGTAGTTGGATTTACTTGGGTGCCCCTGTGCAGAGTAGTCAAACCTAGGCCTCTTGTGCCAAGTAGCCTCATCCTTCCCCGAACCCGAAGATATACAGCTCCCCACCAGGTTTTGCTGCCAAATGCCAACAGCATGCCACCTGTCGTTGTTTTGGTAAAAGGACAGGGGTGGGGAGGGTTACATTTTGTTCTTAAGAGTTAAAATGGAAGCCTATTTCAATGAACGGTCCAATTTTTATCTTTTTAAAATATTTTCTTCTTATTTTCATTCAAGTAAAATATTTAAATGACATTTTATGGTGAAATAATACACACCATCACTTAGCCAGTTAATTGAGGAACAATTTCGCCACTGATAATTCTCTGTATGTTTGTTTTTTTACGTTTCTTTGTTTACCTTGTCGGAACCTCTGAGAATCATGCATAGTGGCTTGATACAATGTCCTGTATGCATGTATAATCTTACTTCACATTCTAGTTTGGAATGCTAGCAAAGACAGTAAACGGTGTTCAAAAATTCATTCTTCCTCATCTAATTTTATAGATTGTCGGAGCACTCCCGACTAATCATAGCGCTGCCTTCAGTTACGCCCAAGGTACTGTTATTTCTGTAAGAGTGTTTCACGCGCAGAGCTGCTCAAACAGGCTTCTCACAGATCACTCGCACCGTCAGCATTCAGAGGAAAAAAGTAATTTTGAAGCAGAAAAAGACCTACATGATGTATAATGAGTTTACTAGTGTAGTTGGAGGCCCTTTTATGGATATGAAAGTGTTGCCTCTTGCATTCTTAAGATGCCAGAACTGCTCACCTTTGAGTCACAGTTCTCATGTCCCAAGAACGTGTGAGGCAATACACTTATATCTGGTAAAGGGAATCCAACTGCAGCAATAAACTTATATTAATAAGTCACCTTGCTAAACCAAGAACCTTTCTCATACCTCATCCCATGCAAATATGTAACAGTGGTCCTGTTTTACCCCCAGTATCATCAAATACATTTTGGACAGATTTATGGTTCTCTATTATACAACAGCACTATTCAGTGCCAACAGGCATGCAGCAGGACCCAACAGTATGTGTGGTATTTGTGGATACCAGCATACCCTGGGAGGTAGTGAGTCCTGATGCCATGGGCAGAGGGCCTTACAGCCCCTGGAAGTGCTGGTATCCAAGAATACCTGATAACCTGAAGGGTTTTACTGTAATAAAAAAAAATGGTCTGGCTTACCAATTCAAGTCATTATTTTAAACAACTTTAAAATAATAAATAAAAATATTTTTACAGAAATGTTTATTGTAAAATAGTTCTTCTGAGAGTCAGGTGTCACCAGAGGGCGCTATATTACTGTTGCAGCCTAATTAGTACAGAAAGTGTGAGCAGAGTTTGTGTATAAAAAGTCAACTTTATTAATTTTACTTTTATTACCGGGTGTTCACAGGTAAAGTATCTTGAGGTTTGCTCTTCCCACCTGCTACCAGGCTGCTGTTGTTTTCTCAGTGAGAGCATCTGAAGTGCTGCTGATTCAAAAGCCTGCAAATGTGTTTCTGGGGAGAATATTTTTATTATTTATTTAAACATTTGATAACCAGGAAAGGCACACTAAGCCGAGGCTCGTTTCCAGGTGTGACCTAGGGAAGGGGAAACGGATATAAAGCGGAAAATACATAATAGATACATGAGATAAATATACAGTTGCATAAGTTATACAGCAAAATATTATACGTTCAGATGGACTATACACAAATACTGCAGTATCATACAATTCTGAGGAGTAGATTACTATCCACAAAAAACATTTGGCATGAGACAGGGCCTGTGAGTAGCTAGACGCAGGTGCAAGTGGGGCATGGAAGTTGTTGGATTTGGTATTTGAAGCAGTTTTGAGAGGGTGAGTTTCTTAGGAGAGGTGGAAGTCGGTTCCATAAAGAGGGGAGTCTGTAGGTGAAGGTGGATTTGCCAGTGGATGAGGAAAGTTTGGGGATGGAGGAAGAAAGAACGAGAGTCCCTTGAGCATAGTGAGTATTGGGAAGTGGCAGCTAGTGTTAACCTGTCAGGTAAGGAGGGAGCAGGTCAAACCAAAATTTGGATAAGAAGGCGATGGAGTAGCTGAAGCGACAATGGGACGGGGTGGAATCTTGAGGGAAGAACAGAGAGTGCAGTGGTAGGTTCTGAGAGGGGAATTTGTGGCAATTGACTTTAAACAAAGCCTGTCGCTTTGTCCTTGGGGTGGATAGAACCACCCACACCTGCACATTCTATACCCAAACAAAATGACTCCCACTGCAGGTCAGGATCAAGTTCCAGACCTGTTTGCTGAGTATGAAGGCCCTTTTGGATCTCACCCCCCAGGAGGCAAAACCTCCTAAGCCCTGCCCAATGCCCTTACCCTATTAGGAGAATGGCTTGTGGTACCCTCTCTATGCCATTCTGCAGAACAAGTCTGGCTAAGTGTACATTCACGACTAGAGTCCCACAATGGTTGAATACATTGCCAGCGCAGTTGGTAGGACTGTCCAAAATTGGTCAGTTCAAAGGGGAACTATGGAAGGTACTTTTACCTGGTGCTGTCTGCGACTGCAACAAACAATACCCCCTTCCCCGTCACACTCTTCACATGCACTACTGATTGCATCTACGGACTTACTTAGTGGAAAAGTATTCATAAGTACTGCATGTTCCTATCCATTCTGTACCTGTCTTCCTACACAGCTGGTGCTTGGCAATGCCTCATGGTTTCTACCATTCTCTCTTTGTCTGTTCTGCTTGACAATGCTTCTTAAGGCTGCCACATGATTGTTCAATTTTAATTGTAAATTTCACTGTGTATGATTTTACATCATTTGTTATTGGTCAATATTAATTGTAAACTTCATTGTGTACTGTAGCAGCGGAAATTTCAGATGCATCAGGTGCTCCGCCAGAAGCTGAGATGGGTGTCTCGTCAGCGGCTCTGGCAGCTGCTCTCACTGTTTTAATTTTTTTTTTATTAAAGAAACAAATGTATGTGTGGTGTGAGGAGGTTGGGGAGAACTGTCATACCTTCCCTGACCTCCCGACTTTGTAAATTTAAAAGTGAAAGTGTATCACCTTGGGACACTTGGATAGCAAGATGGCTAGCAGCGGATCTCAGGCCCGTATTCTTCTGCAATACCTGCAGTAGTCCTTGGGGGAGCTTTTGGCACCCGGGGATGGAGCCCTGGGGTGGCGGTGTATTAAAGTTCTTCATTTATAAAAGCTAGAATGATAAGCCAGTTACAGTTATTTTACTGTTAAAAAGTAAGTGATAAGCCTAGTACAGTGATTCTTATTGCTTAGATTACAGTTTCAGGCCTTATGCAGTGATAACCCTTTAGTAATGAAGATTTTGTATAGCTTTGCTGTTTATTTTC
The DNA here is from genome assembly GCA_016271365.2 of Neoceratodus forsteri. Classification (NCBI taxonomy): domain Eukaryota; kingdom Metazoa; phylum Chordata; order Ceratodontiformes; family Ceratodontidae; genus Neoceratodus; species Neoceratodus forsteri. Next base: position 1,614,439,945 of record CM057453.1, read on the forward strand.
TAATACTAAATAATTTAACTATATTCTGAGTCTGGATTCCAAGAGCAACACTGCAGCAGAGATGGAAACTAAAGCAAATTAATAATTGGCTGAGGTTCTGGTGTCTGAAACAGAACGTAGGGTGTATCACTCACTGGGAAGAATTTGATGACAATAATTACTTATACAGTAAGGATGGCTTACATCTTAGCAAACTTGGATCACAGCTACTTGGTCAACATTTAAACAATTACATTGACAAACGTTTAAATTAGTGCATGGGGGAGGAGGTTAAGGCTGGTTTGAACTCAGGGTTATACTGCATTACAAAAATTAATAACATACAAATATTTAACAAAACAAAAAATAAAAATAAGACCAAAAGGAGAACAAAATGAAACAAGAAGCGACAAGCGTCAACACAAAATACTTCTGTAAACATAAATAGTAGTAAATTACCCAAAAATCCAATTTTAATAGATAACCAAAACGGACTTACGATTTTATTGACAAATGCAAGAAGCTGAACTAATAAAATGGATGAACTGAGATACACCCTAGTATCTAGTGAGATTGACATATGCTTCGTTACAGAGACATGGTTCTCAGAGAATGATTGGAATACAGACATACCTGGCTAAGTTAAATTTTTTAAAAATAGACAGAATAAGATAGGAGGAGGCCTAGCACTATATATTTCAAGTAAGATTAAGAGCCACCTGATAAACCTAGATGAGACATGTGCAGCAGTTTTATGGATCAGGACTGAATTAGAACATAGAACCCTTACCCTTGGTTTGTGCTACTGAGCACCTAACTTAAATCAAGAAGAAAATTCTATATTACTGAAACAACTAGAAAAAGGAGAGGACATAAAGGACTTAATACTGCTAGGAGATTTTAATTTCCCATGTATAAATTGGGACACTCTAGAGACCAAAAGCCAACTAGAATGGAGATTCCTAGAAAGCACTTTTAGATTGGATTTGGAACAACTGGTCTCATGTCCAACTAGAAACAATAACATCTTGGACTTAAGTTTTACAAATACTTCAGATTTAGTAACAAATCCAGTTATACTACAACCACTGGGAGACAGTGACCACAATATGATAATCTGTCATGTTCAAAAATGTGCTTTGATTAATAGCAGACTTACAAAAATTAAAAACTTCTACAAAGCTGACTATAATAGCATAAGAAATTATCTCACAAGATGGGATTGGAAACACGAGCTAACAAATTTGGATCTTGAACAAACATGGGAAAAATGAAAAATTAAAATAGAGTATTGTGTAAATAGATGGGTTCCTGACAGAATTAAATACAATAATAACAAACAGAGGATCCCACAATGGTGGTCAAAGGAAATTAAGTGCATTCTAAAAAAGAAACATAGAACATACAATAAATATAAAAAAACCCTAAATAATAAGGATTGGGAAAGGTTTAAGCTTCTTGCTAAAATGACCAAGAAAGCAATACGCAAGGCAAAACAAAAGCTGGAAATAAATCTTGTAAAAGATGTTAAGGATAATAAGGAAAAAAATGTATAATTATATCAGAGCCATCAAGTGAAACCAAAGAGGAATTGATCCTTTAAATGTTAACGACAAAATAATTACTGAAGAAAGGGAAATGGCTGAAGAACTAAATTGTTATTTCGGGAGCATATTTAAAGCAAAAGAAAACATGATTATTGATAAATTACCAGCAAATGAGGCTGCAATATTATTTACTGAGCAGGACATACTGGATGACATTGGTTTAATCAAAGACGGCACATCCCCAGGCCAGGATCACATTAATCCAAAATTTTTAAAGGAAGTCACCAAAGAATTATCTGGCCCTCTCTGTTATTTATCCATCTATGCCTGACTATCAAAATTGAAATTTCACCTGCACTGGCCTTCTGTGTCATAGGATGTTATAGACCTCCTTCAGCGGGGTCCCAGCTCCTGCCTCACCTCTCTACCATCATGGGCTCCGGTTCTCTTGAAACTATTATCTTGGGGGACCTTAACTATGACTGGCTGTCTAATGTTTCCCTACCTCTCAAGTCTTTCTGCGACTTGTACGGGTTTACTCAACTTATCAATGAACCGACGCGTGTTAACAAGAAAAATCCTCAGAATAGTACCTTACTAGATGTCCTTCTCGTAAGTAAACCATACTCTTTCTCTCATGTGGGAATTTTCTCCGCGGATGTTAGTGACCACTGTTTTATAGCTGGGGTCAGGGCTGATTCCAAACCTCAGTCAGCAGCCAGGTTCTTGACTAAAAGATCCAGATGGAACTTTGATCCAATTGGTTACACTAACGATTTAAAAACCTCCCAGCTCTGGCAGATCTTCTACTTAACCAAAACAGTAAGCGCTGCTTACGACATCTTCTATGAAATTGTAATGAATGCCCTTAATACCTGAGCTCCAATGGTAAAAACCCGTATAAAGGCCAGACCTCGATGCTGGTTCACTAAAGACCTCAAAGCTGCTCTGTCAAATAGAGATAAGCTTTAGATAAAAGCATGCCTGTCTCATTCCCCTGTAGACTGGTGCTGCTTCAGAGAAGCTAGAAATCACTGTACTGAATTAATTAGAGAGGCTAAGGCTAATTTCTTCCGTTCAGAACTGGACTACACCTCAAACTGCCCTACTAAATTTTGGGCCACAATAAAAGATCTGTCTGTTCATACTGCAGGCAACGTGCTTCCCTCAAAAATTAACTCCGACAATGGTATTATCCAGGATAGAAGAGAGATTTTACAGTCATTTAACAATCATTTTGCTACTGCTGGCCTTGCGTTCGATAATTCTCCTGCTTGTACACTATGCGCACTGGCCACAGCACAGCTGCCAGCACGTAGTACATCGAACACTACCTTTTCGTTTTCACCCACCTCCTTGAAAGATGTTGAAGACCTCGTTCTTCAGCTGGATATAAAGAAAAGTGCTGGTGCTGGCTCCTTTGATCCCTTCTTTCTAAAGATTGCTTACCATGTCCTCACAGTACCAATAACCCATTTGTTTAATCTGTCCTTATCAAAAGGGTCCGTTCACCGCTTATGGAAAACTGCTTATGTCATTCCACTGTTTAAAGAAGGGGACCATAGCGATCTAAACAACTACCAGCCGATTTCCCTATTACCCGTATTGTCAAAACTCCTGGGAAAAAGTTGTGCATGCCCAGTTGAGGACTTTCCTTGAAACAACAAATCTCCTAAATCCAATGCAGTCCGGGTTCAGAGCTAATCATAGCACTATTTCGGCATTTGCTAAAGTTACGAATGATTGGCAATGTGAACTGGATAACAAAAAAAATTGTCTGAGCTGTTTTCTTGGACCTTAGTAAGGCCTTTGACACCGTAGACCATGGCCTTCTACTCTCTGCATTAAATTCGATTGGCCTGGACCCACCTTCCCTTCGTTGGTTTAATGACTACCTTACCGACAGACAACAGCAGGTTATGGCCGGGGTCCAGATTTCCTCTCTTAAGCCTCTGACAAGAGGGGTTCCTCAGGTTACATTTTAGAGCCCTGCTCTTTACCATTATATTAATAGTATTGATGCTGACATCAAGGAGGCAAACATTCATCTGTTGCAGATGATACTGTGCTATATTTAAACAGACACCCTGTAGCTGCTCATGAAGACCTGCAAAGTGAATTTAATTCTACAATAACAGCTTATTAACAAAAACTTCTCCTAAATGAAAAGAAAACTAAAGCGATGCTACTTACACCAGTTAATTGTACATTTCCTGCTTCCATTAGCACACTTCCCCCTATTACCACTCTATTAGGAGAGAACTTGGAATTCGTACCAAAGTTTAAGTAGTTGGGGGTCTGGCTTGACTACAAACTCTCCTTTATTGACCACATAGAGGACCTGCTAAAAAACTGAGACAGAGACTCAGTCTCTTCTTCAGGATAAAACATTTTCTAATCTCTGATGCTAAAAGGCAACTAGTCCAGATGTCGTTCCTATCCTTAATTGACTATGCTGACTTTATCTATAACCAGTGTACTGCCTCTCATCTTGGCAAACTGGATACACTATATCACAGAGCACTGAGATTCATTACTGCCCTTCCCTTCTCCACCCATCACTGCTCCCTGTATGTAGCAGTGGGATGGACCTCTCTCCAGCACAGGCGGAATAAGAATGCTGTACTTTGGGCGTACAGAGCCATTACTAATAAACTTCCGCAATACACTGCCGACAGCTTGCCACTAAACTTGATAGGTAATTATACGTTGAGAAGTAACTCTTTGATCACCTTGAAAGTGCCAAGGGTCAGCACAAGGTTTGGGAGGTCGGCCATAAGCTTTGTACTGCCCTTGCTCTGGAATAAGCTCCAGAAATCCTTAAAACTAAGAACGCCAGTCAGTCTTGCTGTGTTCAAGTCTCTGTACACCAAAGCTGTCTCTGTAGTTTGCAACTGTTTCCACCGCCCATAGTTGATCGCCGACTGCCCACTGCCTATATACACCCACCTCCCTTCTCCGTTTAATGTTGTCCACTCAAATCTTCTCCCCTTCCTTGGTCCACGACCCCACATTTACCCTCCTGTCCACTGCGCCAGGCAGGGCACTCCTGGGCTTCCGGCACTATATCTGTCCTTGTCCAAACTCCCACCTTTAAGTGTAATTATAATTGCTCCTTTTCCCCTTCTCCTTCCCACCCCATCCTTTGGCTGTCAGCTATGTTACTATGCATATGTGTATATATATGACTGCTTAGGAACATGTATCTTAGCTATGTAACCTTTTTTCTAAGCGTGCATGTAAAATTTTACAATTGTAATCATTTGTTTTGCTTCCACCTTACGTGATGCAGGTCCACCTTGTAAATGAGCTTGCTCAACGGTGATTCGCCTGGATAAATAAAGATTTGATTGATTGATATTTATTTAATAATTCACTGAAAGAGGGTAATGTGTTACAAACATGGAGAGAAGCCAATATTACTCCAATTTTTAAGGGTGGTAATAGGCAACAGTCATGTAATTATAGGCCCATTAGTCTCACTTCTCTTCTTAGTAAAATTATGGAAAGATTGATACATCAAAAAATTACTGATCATATAAGGAACACCGATTATACGGATATTTCTCAGCACGGGTTTACACCTAATAGATCATGTCTCACAAATCTCATTAATTTCTTTGAACCAGTAAGTGCTGCTCTTGGCAATGGTCTGCCAGTGGACGTTGTATTTTTGGACTTTGAAAAAGCCTTTGATACAGTATCTCATAATGCCTTGATTAAACAGTTACTTAGAATAAATCTGGACTAAAAGTTAATAAAATGGATTTCATCTTGGTTAAACAAAAGACAACAGAGAGTACTTATCAAAGGACATGAATCAGGCTGGATTCCAGTTACTAGTGGAGTTCCTCAGGGATCTGTCCTGGGACCACTTTTGTTTAATATTTTAGTTTCCAGTATGCAATCATCTGATGGGGTATGGATTAATAAATACGCAGCTGATTGTAAACTGGGCTGTGTAGTAAACAACATCCAGTCAGCAGCAAATTTACAAAACAACTTAAACAAACTAAGCGCTTGGGCTGTACTTAACAAAATGAAATTTAATGTTTCCAAATGCAAGGTTATGCATATGGGGAAAAATAATGTTAAAGCTACTTATTTAATGAACAATACAAAGTTGATAGTAACAACAGAAGAAAGAGACCTAGAAGTAACAATATCAGATAATTTAAAATTCAATATACATACAAAGTAGTTAAAAAATGTCATTCTATTCTGGGAAATATCTTTAAACATATTAAAAGCAGAAACTCACATATAATTCTTCCACTATACAACAGCCTCGTGCATCCACATTTGGACTTTTGTGCCCCTTTCTGTGCGCCCACATCTATAGGGTCTCGAAGTATGACAGAGAGAGTGCAACGCAAGGTCACTAAAAAGATTCACAACATGGCTACTACAGAATATGATTCAAGACTGAAATCACTCAAGTTATTTTCCCTATAGAGCACTGACAGGAGACCAGATTTATACCTTTAAGGCCTTTCAAAACAAACACATATTAAATACAATTGGCTTGGAAAGAAGATTTACTAACAACACAAGATCTCACAATTTTAAGCTTCAATCTTGTTTGTGTAAAACTACTAAGTGTAGCAGATTCTTTACCCAGAGGGTACCTCCCATATGGAATTCACTCCCTGTGGATATTGTCACAAGCATTAATGTGAAACAATTTAAAGAAAGACTGGATTCTTATATGGGAAACAAGAAATATATCTTCCACCATTAACATTATGGTGGCGAGTTCTCAATGGACTAACACCTTCTGAACTTGTATTAAACTATGAATGGTTATTTTTAGCAGGTCTTGGTGCCACTTGTAGTCTGTTTCTCTAGGTGGTGGCAGTGGTATCTTTTCAGGTGGAACAGTGCCTCCCCCTTATTAAGGCACTTTTTCATGCCTGCCAGTCGCTGGCTCTGCATCACGCTTTGGGTGTCCAGCTGTCAGGCTGAACAACCTGACATTGTCTCCTCAGTCTAGGCTCGCTACCTTTGGCTGAGGCTAATGCCACCAAAGAGGCCTCTTTATGGCATCAGCAGACAGGTATAAAAAAAGCAAGTTTATTTATGCAGTAGATAGAAAAATAAATTTGTTACACTGGTGTTAGTGGTGGGATTTCTCAAGCTCATGTGGGAGATTTTCTGTAGAAGTTTTCCCCTTTTGTTGATTCCTAGAGAACAGACTAAACCAAAACTCTAAAAATAGCTGGTTTTCTAATTAGTCGTTTTGGATTACCTGGGGCCCAGAAGTGACGTTTTGTGCATTATTGACTGCTAATGGGGTTGATTCTTGGGCTGTGCACTTCAACTGGCTGGAACTGTACAAAGAACAAACAAAGTACAGAGAGAACTGTACTGGACTGTCCAGTGGACTCTGAACTAAAAATGTGCAGTACGGATACTAAGCCAGGTGGGACTGTGAATCCCCTTTCTGCTTCCAAGGACTTCCAGAAGGACAATGCGGCCACCTGTGTGCTACAAAGACAATGCAATGAACATTTAAAGTTGTGCCACAGTGATGAACATTTAAAGCTGTACCACTGTGATGGACATTTAAAGATATGCCACTGTTAAAAACAGTTAAAGTGTGTTGCTGTAATGGGCATTTAATGTTGTGCCAGGACACGGGTCGTGTCCAACAGAATAAAGGGGGTAGTGTAGCAGCTGAAATTTCAGCTGCATTGGGCACTCCGCCGGAAGTTGAGGCGGGAGTTCCGTCGGCGACTCTGGCCGCTGCTCTCACTGTTTTAATTTTTTTTTATTACAGAAACAAATGTGTGTGTGGAGGTTGGGGAGAACTGTCATACCTTCTCCGACCTCCCGACTCTGTAAATCTAAAAGTTAAACTGCCACTGGCAGGAGTCCTAATCTAGCGTCTCCTGTGGTGGCACATCAAAACCACAGCTGCCTTTGATTTTAAAAGACAAACAGCAGTTAAAGCCGCTTGGGTAGCACGTGCTAGGGAGACAGCGCGAGGGTTGGGCAGCAGCTCTTGATGCTGATTGATTATGCAGTCAAGTCTTAAATAGATATTTTATTTAGATAGCGCCCCTCTCCGGGGACTCGGTGGGTTCCACAATACAATTTAAAAGCACACAATAAAACAAGTAACCACAGATGAATACAGTACAGAGCAAGGCAGCAAATACAGGAAACCATTTAACATAACATAATAATTAAAAACCATCAAATGCCTGGTGAAATAAAAAAGTTTTTAATCCCTTTTTAAAGGATTCCACCAAGGGTGCCTCCCAAAGTTGTTGAGAGAAAGAGTTCCAAAGGGTGGGCGCAGCCACTGAAAAGGATTGATCACCAGAATTCCTAAGCCTCACCCTAGGAACAGTGAGGTGACCCTCGGCGGAACAGAGAGTCCGAGATGGGCAGTGGGGCACAGAGAGATCTTGCCCCACTGCCCGTACATAACCAATTAGCACTGCCCCCTTAGCCATCCAGTCAGGGGGTCCACCAGGGTAGCCACACCCCCTAATTTAAGCATAAAAGGGGACTGCCAGGAGGCTTAAAGGCAGGGAGTCTGGAAAGGGAGTCTAGAGGAGGAGCCCCCAAGAGGAGGGGGGCCCCCCCAGAGGGGAGCCCCTGGAAAAGAGCTCCTGGGGAAGGAGCTCGATGGAGAAGAGCTCCTGGAGAAGGAGCTCAATAGAGAAGAGCTCCTGAAGAAGGAGCTCACTGGAGAAGAGCTCCTGAAGAAGGAGCTCGCTGGAGAAGGAGCTCGCTGGAGAAGGAGCTCGATGGAGAAGGAGCTCGCTGGAGAAGGAGCTCGATGGAGAAGGAGCTCGGTGAAGAAGAGTCCCAGAAAGGAGGATCATGGGACCTGCAGGGGCAGCTGGGAGAGCCCTGCCAGCCTGGTAAGCCCTACATTAAAAAGAGGGCTTAAAAGAGCTGCATCACTTAGGCATGGCAGTTGACTTTGTGCCCTTGCAGGTACCTGGTGGGAGATTCAGCTAGCAGGTCGGCTAGCGGCGCAGCATCTAGGGAGACTCAGCTAGCAGGTTGGCTAGTGGCGCAGCACCATGGGAGACTCGACTAGCAGGGCAGCTAGCGGCAGCACACAATTGGGAGACTCAGCTAGCAAGGTGGCTAGTGGTGGAGCACCTTTGGGAAACTCAGCTAGCAGGGTGGCTAGCAGTGGAGCACCTTGGGAGACTTGGCCAGCAGGGCGGCTAATGGCAGAGCACCTTGGGAGACTTGGTTAGCAGGGCAGTTAACAGTGAAGCACCATGGGAGACTCGGCTAGCAGAGCGGCTAGTGGCGAAGCATCTTTTGGACATTTGGCTAGCGAGGTGGCTAGCAGTGGCCCTCAGGCCTGTATTTTTTTGCAATACTAGCAGTAGTCCTTAGGGGGAGGTTTTAGCACCTAGGGAGGGAGCCCTGGGATGGCGGCGTGAGTTCTTTATTTCTAAAAGTTACAATGATAAGCCAGTTAGTTATTTTATTGTTAAAAAGTTAGTGATGAGCCAGCCCGGTGACGCTGAGGGTTGAGGCGCTGGATGCCACACTGGTGACCTGGGTTTGGGAATGAGCCCGGGTTGTTGGAGGTCAGTTGGGGAGAAGGACTGAGCATCTGCCGTACTGCTCTCCTTCTCTGGAAAGGGTGTGTGTGCTGCCATCGGTGCACTGGTGGCCCCTAGCAATGGCTGGGGCGATGCAGTGGCACAGGCAGTCTGAGAAGTGCTGGGGGCCAACACCAGGAAGAAGTCGCGTCTTGGTAGTGTGCCGCCCCTGTCTCTTGGTATTATTGCAAGCCACACGTTAAGGGAATTGGAAACAGGGAAAAACAGCACTTGTCGCGGCGGCATGATGGCCGCCTCCGCGCGGGATGCGCAGCTCTGAGGGTACAAGGAATGACACTGGATCCAGTCCTGGTGGAAGGGTGAGGGGGGCTCTCCACCACCCTGCCGTGGGGGTAAAAGCTGCGGGAACTGAGAGGACCTAGGGATGGCAGCCGGAAGACCCAGGAGATGCCAGGATGTGAAGAGGTAGGCAAACCGGGGAAAGGAAATAAAGGACTAAGAAAAAAAAAGTTAGTGATAAGCCTCGTACAGTAATTCTTATTGATTAGATTACAGTTTCAAGCCTTATACAGTGATAACCCTTTAGTAATGAAGATTTTGTATAGCTTTGCTGTTTATTTTCTAACAGGAAATAATTTGTAAATCTGAGTCTGGATGGTTATTTTTAGCAGGTTTTGGTGCCACTTGTAGCCTGTTTCTCTGGGTAGCGGCAGTAATATCTTCTCAGGGCGAACAGTGCCTCACCCTTATTAAGGTCAGTCCATTGCTAACTTCATTGCCAGCTTCCCACCCAATACAGAGCATGCTACTGTAGGTGATTTGAATGTGACCTGGCTTGCCTGCACAACCTCGCCTATCAAAGACACTTTTCGCTGCTCTTGATCTTACTCAGCTGGTCAACCGACCCACAAGGGTGAACTCCACTAATGGCTCTAGCACCCTGCTCGAACTCCTACTTACAAATCGTCCCAACAAAATTTCTAATCTTTTGGTCCTCCCTGACTCACTAAGTGATCACTCCCCCCATTATATTCTCATGGTCATGCTTTCAGCAGAAACCCAAACCGCACAAAGTATCCCGGCGCCACCTCAGACCTGGTGGCCTCACCAAACTTAGGAATAACCTAACCAGCTGGGACTGGTCACCGATCTCTCAGGCACCAACCATAGATGAAGCCCTTGACTACTTTACCCGTTCTTTTAATAAGGCTTGTGATATCTACACCCCTTTCTCTAGTGTACTGACCAAGAAGTGCAATGCTGCCTGGGTCTCCACTCAACTGCTCCATCAGCTCAAGTACAGAGACGACCTCTGGAGGAAAACAGTTTACTCCAGATCACAAGCTGATAGGCAGGCCTATAAGACAGTCTGCAACAAATGCACCTGGGCTATAAAACAGGCAAAATCTGAATACTACAAAACAACCCTAGCCTCCTCCTGGGGGAACTTACGGCTGTTTTGAGACAACATCAAGGAACTGAACGGCAAAACCTGGCCTCCCCCCCATCCCTGCTTACCATAAACAATGTCCCTACCACCGACCCGCACGCCATAGCCAACTGCCTTAATGCAACTTTCTCCGACCTCAGTGCTGTGCTCCCTCCCAACTTTTTTGATCCTATTCTGGCAAACCAGCCTCCTAACTTACAGTACCCCCCTTCCACTTCAAAGTAGTGACCATGAATGAGGCAAGGCCATTCCTCACCCACGCCCTCAGGGGCTCTCACTACTGTAAGGACTCCTTTGATATGAGGGTTCTTGGGCTAGTACTTGATTCTGTCTTCTCCCCATTGACTGACCTTCTAAACCGCTCCCTGTGCCTGGGGCAGTTCCCCTCAGCATGGAAAACGGCAACCATCACCCCATACTAAAGAGTGGTGATAGTACTCTCCCCAATAACTATCGGCCCATCTCCACCCCCCCCAAAGCCCTTGAAAAGATTATAGCCACCCAACTTACTAGTTATCTTCTCACCCACAATCTACTATGCAGGGAACAGCATGGCTTCAGGACAGGCCACAGCAGCACTACGGCCCTGACTGAGTTCTCCAATTATATCCATTCTGCCCTGGATAAGAAACACCTTGTGGGAGCCATCTTCATCGACCTGTCAAAGGCCTTTGACACTGTGTCCCACCCTCTACTTATTCGCATGCTTCAACACCTTGGCCTATCCAATGGACCTCTTGCCTGGTTCACTGACTACCTCACAGCTCGGTCACAATGTGTCAAAATACACACCACCCAGTCCTCCTCTTTGTCAGTCCACTCTGGGGTACTACAGGGCTCAATTCTTGGCCCATTGCTGTTCAGCATCTACCTGAACACCCTGCCCAAGTCCTGCACTGGTAATCTGTTGCTGTATTCAGATGATGAAGTTCTCTTTGCCTCACACCAAGATCCGTGTTCACTTAAACCATCCCTCTAACATGGGTATAACCAAATTGAGAACTGGTTCACAGACCAAAGACTCATAGTTAATGTGAAAAAACCTAAAGCCATGCTCTTTGCCCACCATCAGAATAAGGCTAAAAATATGCAACTATCTATCCTCTCCTACTCTCTCCTTCCCCTAGAGCAGGTACACACATACAGATACCTAGGCGTAACTTTTGACTCCCACCTCTCCTTCCACTCACATAAACAACCTGTCATCAGCCATCAATGCCCGCATAGGGCTTCTGTACAGGCACAAAACCTGCTTACCCCCTGAAACCCTTAACCTGGCTGTCACAGCATCAGTCCTCTCTCGTGGACTAACCATCTACTCAGCCACCGATCATATGGCGCTGAACAAAGTCCATCTGGCCACTAATAAAGCACGTAGACTCATGTCTGGTGCAGATAAGCGAAGCCACACCTGCACCCTGTACTCCCTTACAAACCTCCTAGACCTGGATGAGAGAACACGTTACCAAACCTGTCTCCTTACAAAAAAAATTCAACTGGGGGCATCTGCTGCACTCCAGTGTTCCCACACCACGGTAAATACTCGCTCCATCAGCAAACATGTATGGTCGATCCCTAGGGTCTGGATCTAACTCAAAGGTCCTTCTCCTTCAGAGCACCAACTTGGTACAATGAAGTCCCCTCTGATATATCCTCCATCTCCAACCTAGGTCCTTTCAAAGTAGCACTCAAAGAATATATACTCACCTCTCGACGATGCAGATGTACTCTCTGATTAGGCCCTATCTTACAGCTACATCACTGTCAGTCCTCCGGACAATGCCTTTGTTGGGCTGCTTGCATTCATTTGCTTAACTGCACTAGTCTTCCACTCCACTATAGGGCAGTTAGATCTAGCTAGTGCCTCAACGTTTGATATTAACAGATTGATAGCTGATAATGACAACTACCGAACTCTGCCTTACTATTCAAACTGCTGCTTTGAAACTTGGCTGTATGTAACCATAATTGTGTACAACTGCTGTAACCTTAATTTCGTATGTTTAACCTTATTGTAATTCCCTTTTACTGTTACTATGTAGTCTGTAAATTCTGTTTTCTCTCTCTGACGCAGAGCCTTTGTAAATGAGTCCCTGACTCAAAGGTTGTAATTCTAAAGCTTGTTAAATAAAACAAATAAATAAATAAAGGCACTTTTTCATTCCTGCTAGTGGCTGGCTCTGCATCACGCTTTGGGCGTCCAGCTGTCGGGCTGAACAACCCAACACTGTCCCCTCAGTCAGTCTAGGCTTTTTACCTTTGGCTGAGGGTGATGCCACCAAAGAGGCCTCTTGGTGGCATCAGCAGACAGGTATAAAAAAGGTAAGTTTATTTTATGTAGCAGATAGAGAAATAAATTTGTTATACTGGATTTTACATTGTTTTATCTGTTACTGATGAGAAACCTTTGTAAACAAGCATTTTGCTCAAGATGTATCCGATTACTTAAATAAATAACATAGAAACATAGAGTTTGACGGCAGATAAGGACCACTTGGCCCACCCAGTCTGCCCATTTCCCTACCTACTGGATAAGCTGCAGATTCTAGTTAACCAACAGCCTACTTCCTGCAACCCCCCACTATAATTGCCTTATGTCTGTCCCATGCATGTTTGAATTCCCCCACTGTTTTAGACCCCACAACCTCTCCAGGAAGGCGGTTCCATGCGTCCACCACTCTCTCCGTGAAAAAGAATTTCCTCACATTACCCCTGAGCCGTCCCCCCTCTAACTTGAAATTGTGTCCCTTGTTCTTACATCATCTTTTTCTGAAAGATGCTACCCTCCTGGACTTTGCTGATTCCCTTGAGGTACTTAAAAGTTTCTATCATGTCCCCCCATCCCTCCTTTCATCAAGAGTATACATATTAAGCTCTCTCAGTCTCTCTTCATATGGTTTCTGATGATGTAGACCCTGCACCATTTTAGTTGCCCTCCTCTGGACTGCTTCCATCCTGTCTATGTCCTTGCGTACACGAGGTCTCCAAAACTGCACGCAGTACTCCAGATGGGGTCTCACCAACTGTCTGTACAGAGGGATAACCACTTCTCTTTTCTTCTTGTGATGCCCCTCCCTATAAATAATAAATAAATAAAATAATCATGTGACCTCGGGCAAGGCACTTAATGGAATGGAAACTGAATTAATGTAATCAGGACCTCCTTGGGAATGAGCTTTTGCTCAATGGAGTGCTTCCTTTTCATGGCTTTGAATAAAATATACTACTTAAGCTCAGTGTTCTGGTGCCTTCTGTGGCAATGGGTAGAAGCAGTACCCTACCAGAAAGGATACTGTATATTGCATCTTAGCTGGACTAGCGTGGTCATACCTCTCAACCATTTGTCCCCCAAATGTGGAACATTGCCTGTCAAAATGTGGAACACTTAATCAAATCTTTACCTAAGAAGCTCAAAACAGTTAAAATGTTGCATTTATGTTCAGAAAGTCTGTTAGTACTTGAAAAACATATTTGTTGCATCATTTACTATGGATTTTTGCTTTAAAATGTTGACTTAGAATGTGACACAAGTCCTCACAATGTGGAATGGAGCTTTTGTGAAGTAAAATGAGGAAAGTTCCTCGTAATGTAGTACAGTTGAGAGGTATGAGCGTGGTAAAATAACTCTAAAAATAAATACGAAAATAAACTCATGACAAGAAAGCAGAAATTCATAACATTCCATAATGCTACACCAAAACTAAATCTGACACAAATAAAGCCACTATAATTTTGAGTTGAAGAATTCTGGTGGGTGAAGTGGCCTACATTTCAATGACAAAACGTTAAGCGGACTAAGCCTAAAATTTTAGAGGGCTATATAGAAAGCCAGATAATCACAACAGCATTATTTTGCAATAGTAGCCCCGCCCGGGAAAAACAAATAAAGTTTGCTGTTGTAAGAGGTTGCGTGATAGCTTCACTCCGATGTCACTACGGGTTTTGGTAATTCCCGTTCCTTCCAATTACTGTACTGGAATTACTTCTGAGCACTGTGTGACTGTTACCAGACACCACCTTGCAAACCAACGATGCTGTAGGCGGAGGAGGAAGTAAAAGACTTAGAAACTAAGTGTATTTGAAACGATGCCTTCCGAAGATCTCCGGGACCAGCCTACGGTCCCCGCAAAGCTCCCCAAGGCGCTTTCGGCTGTGTTTTATGCCATCAGCTCATTGCTGATCATCCTAGTCAACAAGACAGTGCTCACCAGCTACAGGTAGGAAGTGTCACTCCACCAGCCCGCCTGCTTTTGTGTTCAATACTGACTACCGCGTCGTCTTGCAGAAAATGGTGATCTGACCTGAGGTTTCGTTTTTGATCGCAATGTTTTCAACTCATCTAATGCTTTCTTGCACGCTGCGACTATTGCCACCGTACATTTCAGTAACGCGTAATAAACTTAAACATTCATGGGAGTGCATTCCATATTTGTGAAGCTATTTAGATATCCTTGTTTGCCCACCCAAAGCAGTGGCCGTCTGTGAGCTCCCAAGTTAAGAAACTGCTACGGGGTCGTGTAAAGGATGACTTGCTTCTCCCAGTCCCACCCTTTCTGCGCGCTTTAATCGCGGCAGGAAGGTGAGCTGCTCCCGTCTCCGAGAACAGGAGTATCCTTGCTCTGAGACGGTACAGAAAATAAAACCCAAGTGATGCGGCAACAAGACACTCTCCCGGGGCAGTCTCTCTCCCCGCAGCCGCCAGGGGGCAGTGGTGCAAGTGGTAGACAAGAAGTACAGGAACTCGGGCACTGGCAAATATGAAATGCAGAAGATCTTCAATCTGAGTGATAGCTGTGTGAAGACACGTCTATCTGTTTAGACACTAGTAGATTCAGTTAGAGATATTGAAGTATTTCTAGCAAAATAGCACTGTAGTATATGGTTAGGGCTTATTGTGGATACAAATCGGTGGCTTTCCAAAAGTAGTTCTAGTACAGTTCAAAGGTCAGTAAAAGTTGTTGTAGTATCGTCATGACATCACAACGATACTACAACTTTTCCGTCTTGAGCTGTTACCTGATTGTATGAAGCAGCTCACTTAAAAAATAAATGGACTGAAATGGAGGCACCGCTTAGCGAGCAGAAGGGCGAGGGGTTCACTGCAGTAGTTTGGACTCAGACTGCCATTGTCGGCTCCGTGTCCACACTATCAGGTAGGCAGTTTTCTTCTTCTTTTTTTTAAAATAACTGGCGCTTTGAAATATCGGGTTGTGAACAGAGCGGGACCATAGCAAGGACCGAGATTGTGGAAGAGAAGGAAAAGAAAGCAGGACTGTGCCAACGACGGAAAACAAGCGGTTGTGTGAATACAAGGTATAAAACCTTGTAGTTGTACTGCTGGATGCCTTCCAGGACAGCTTCCTGCTGCAAATGGTCAGTGAACCAACCAGGTTAGGGAATACCCTTGACCTTGTCCTGGCAAATGAGGATTTTGTGAGAAAACTTACAGTGGAGGAACTGCTGTCAGGGAGTGACCACCACTCAGTATGGCTCACATTGGATATGGGCAAGGAAGTATTGGAATCGGGTACAAGAGTGCTGGACTTCAGGAGGGCCAACTTTGGGAGGATGAGGGAAGTGGTAAAAGGGTACCTGGCCAGAATTCAATCTAGTATGGACACTAACCAGAGGTGGGAGCTCATAAAGCTGGGGATAGTGGAGGCAACCAAAACCTGCTGCAAGGCCCAGAGCAAGAAGGCTAAGGCTAAGAAGCTGAGCTGGTTGAGCAAGGAGGTCATGGAAAAGGTAAGGAGGAAAAGAGCTGCCTTTAGGAGGTACAGGAAAACAGGGAGGGAGGACAGGAGGAGTAGCAGCGGAATCGAAGGAGGTGACAAGGGCAGTAAGGGAGCCAAAGCATCTCTGAACTCAGGCTGCACAAGGCACTAGAAGGGGAAAGGACTTCTTTAAGTACATCAGGGAGAAAAGAGCTGTAAGGACCACATAGTAAGGATTAGGAAGGAGGGCTGTTGGGTGGAAGCAGGGAGGTAGATAAGGCAGAAGCACTAAAATGAGTACTTGCTCAGTATTTACTAAAAGAGAAGGGGGTGGC
This sequence comes from Neoceratodus forsteri, assembly GCA_016271365.2. Lineage (NCBI taxonomy): Eukaryota > Metazoa > Chordata > Ceratodontiformes > Ceratodontidae > Neoceratodus > Neoceratodus forsteri. The sequence continues at coordinate 1,614,456,511 of CM057453.1, forward strand.
ACCCAAGGGGAGAAATGGCAGAAACGGGGAGGGGTGACAGATGGGAAATCATGGAGGGCAGAGTTTGGGAGGTTTGAAGGCACTGAGGGTGGATAAGGCGCCAGGCCCTATGGCATCCACCCCAGGGTATTGAAGGAGCTGGCAGAGGTCCTTGCAGGACCTTTGGCAGACCTATTTAATGCCTCACTACATTTGGGGTGTGTACCTCAGCACTGGAGGATGGCTCATGTGGTGCCCCTCCACAAGAGTGGCCCCAAGGATGAACTGAGAAACTACAGACCAGTAAGCCTCACATCCATCATGGGTAAGCTAATGGAGACTATCCTGAAAGAAAGGGTGGTGGCCCTCCTAGAGGCCAAAGGACTACAGGACAGCAGACAGCATGGCTTCATATGGGACAGATCCTGCCAAACCAACCTGGTGGAGTTCTATGACTGGGTAATTAGGCAACTGGACAGGGGCCATGCAGTGGATGTCCTGTATCTGGACTTCAGTAAGGCGTTCGACTCGGTGCCGCATGGAAGGCTGGGAAGTAAGTTAGTAGGTACAGGGGCAGGTGCAAAGCTGGTGAGATGGGTAGGGAACTGGCTTCAGGGAAGGCAACAGAGGGTGGTGGTGGGTGGGGAGCTCTCACACCCAAGGGTAGTGACGAGTGGTGTTCCACAGTGCTCGGTGTTGGGACCAGTGTTGTTTGGGATGTTCATTGCAGACATATCATTGGACATCAAGAGCAAGATCAGTCTGTTTGCTGATGATACCAAGGTAGGAGCAGTGGTGGATGTCCTTGGGGGATGGCAAGGGTTGCAGGATGATCTGGCAAAGCTTGAAACATGGTCAGACACCTGGCAACTGGGGTTTAATGCCAAAAAGTGCAAGGTGCTGCATTTTGGGATGAAGAACCCAAGGAGGAGTTACCAGCTGGGGCGAGTGCTGCTAGCCCAGACAAAGGAGGAGAAGGATCTGGGGGTGCTCATTACAGGGTCAATGAACAACTCGGCACAATGTAGGAAGGCAGCTGCAAAGGCCAACAAAATGCTGGGTTGTATTGCAAGGGGTATATGCTCGAGGAGGGAGGAGGTGATTCTGCCACTGTATAGGTCATTAGTTAGACCGCACCTGGAGTACTGAGTGCAGTACTGGCGCCTGTATCTGAAGAGGGACATTAAGTTACTGGAGGGGGTGCAGTGCAGGGCGACAAAGATGATCAAGGGGCTGGGGGACTTATCATACGAGAGGAGGCTGAGGGAGTTGAACATGTACTCACTGGAGGAGAGGAGGGACGGGGGACATGATTGAAACCTTTAAGTACATGAAAGGAATAAACAAGACAGGTACAGAGGGGCTGTTCAAAGTAAGGGAGGGGAGGGCCACCAGGGGCCATGATATGAGACTGGAGGGAGGAAGGTTCAGGAGGGAGATGAGGAGACACTTTTTTACAGAGCAGGTGGTGGCTGGGTGGAATGCGTTACCTGCAGAAGTGGTATCCAGTAGAACAGTGGACTGCTTCAAAAGGGGATGGGACAGGACAAGGGGGAGGGTCAGTGAAGGGGAAGGGTGGAAGGGAGGGGCAGCTGTAGAATAAGGGGTGCTAGCTGCACATTCGAGCAGACTTGATAGACCTCTAGGCCTTTATCTGCTGGCAAATTTCATATGTTCGTAGTTAAATGAGACTGTGGATATTTCTGGGAACAATATACGATATAAATAGAATAATAGATAGGTTCTGGTGTATTACAAGGCAGTAATTCCATCGAGAGGTTCTGGGGACACAAGAAACCTTGAGAGCAAAGCTCGAGAGGTTTCTTGTGTCCCAAATTCCAGATGGAATCTCCTAATCTCAAGAAATATTTTAATTTTGTAATATGTGGATGCGAGGAATTTTCAACTTCTTACTTGTTTCGGCTGTTCGGTGCTGCGGTCTGCAGAGTTAGACTCCAAATCTTGTTTCTTGCTCCTCACTCGCACCCCCCCATTCCCATCCCCACTTCTTTCTCTCAGAAATAAAAAAAAAAAAAAATACATGGTTATACAGTAGTCGCGTTGATGATCTCAACGATACTATTATGAGGACCGGAAGTATAGTATTATTGGGCTGGAAGTGTAATATTACGAGAACCGGAAGTATACTATTACGGGACTAACTAGGATATTACAGGGATTTTTTTATATGCTTTTTGGGGTTTTATTTTAACAATCCATATATTACAAAATTGTATATGGGTGTCCAGACACAACAAGGCTTTCTTTCCATCTCGGGGATGTGATGATGTCAAATGGACCTCTCGAGCTTCACTCTTGAGGTCTGTATGACATCATCACATCCCCAAGATGGAACCATAGCCTTAGAAATATAGAAAGAAAAGACTTTGGTGGCAGATAAGGACTGCTTGGCCCACCTAGTCTGCCCATTTCCCTACCTATTGGATAAGCTGCAGATCCTAGTTAACCAACAGCCTACTTCTTCCTACCCCCCCACAAGAATTGCCTTATGTCTGTCCCATGCATTCTTAAATTCCCCCACTGTTTTTGACCCCATGACATCCTCAGGAAGGCAGTGCCATGTGTCCACCACCCTCTCTGTGAAAAAATACTTCGTCACATTGCCCCTGAGCTGTCCCCCTCTATCTTCAAATTGTGTCCCCTTGTTCTTGCACATTTCTTTTTCTGAAAGATGCTACCCTCCTGGACTTTGTTGATTCCCTTGAGGTACTTAAATGTTTCTGTCATGTCCCCCCCTCCCTCCTTTCCTCAAGAGTATGCATATTACGCTCCCTTAGTCTCTCTTTGTATGGCTTTTGTAGCAGACCCTGCACCATTTTAGTTGCCCTCTTCTGGACTGCCTCCTTCCTATGTCCTTGCAGAGCTGGGGTCTCCAGAACTGCACGCAGTATTCCAGATGGGGTCTCACCAGCTGTCTGTACAGAGGGATGTCAGCTTCCTGTTTTCTACTGGTGATGCCTCTCTCTATACATCCCAGCATCCCCCCAGCCATCTCTACTACCTTCTCACATTGCTTGCTAACCTTTAGGTCATCTGATATGACTACTCCCAGGTCCCTTTCCATTTTTGTTGTTGTTACCACCTATCCCCTCCCCCCATTGTGTACTCTTCCCCTTGGTTTTTGTTTTCCAGGTGCATTACTTTGCACTTCTTTGCATTGAGTCTAAGCTGCCATTCTTCTGACCATTCCTCCAACCTTGCCAAGTCCCTTGTCATCCTTTTCACCACCCCCTTGTGTATCAACCCTGTTGCAGATCTTTGTGTCGTCTGCAAAGAGGCATACTTTTCCTTCCAGTCCCCCTGCAATGTCACTTATAAAGACATTAAAAAGGACCGGACCCAGTACTGAACCCTGCGGTACCCCACTAGTAACCCCCCTTTCTTTGGAGTGGACTCTGTTTATTATTACCCTTTGTGTCCTGTTGTCAAGCAAATGTTTTACCCAGGCTACCACCCTGGGACCTGCTCCCAGGCTAGCTAATTTGTTTATTAATCTTTTGTGTGGGACTGTGTCAAATGCCTTGCTGAAGTCTGGGTAGGCCATGTCCACAACCCCTCCCTGGTCTACTTCTTTGGTCACCCAGTGGAAGAAATCAATTAGATTCATCTGACATGACCATCCTGCTGTGAATCCATGCTGCCTTGTGTCCTGTGCCCCACTGGCCTCTAGGTACTCAACAATTCTTTTTTTCAGAAGTGATTCCATCATTTTACCTACCACTGAGGTCAAACTGACAGGTTTGTAGTTTCCTTCCTCTGTCTTGCTCCCCCTTTTGTGAAGGTGAATCACATCCACACTCCTCCACTCCTCAGGTACTACACCATCCTCCTATGATTTGTTAAAAAGAGTAGTCATGGTGTCTCTATTTCTTCCCTTAGTTCTTTTGGAATTCTGGGGTGAATCCCGTCAGGCCCCATTGCCTTGTCCACCTTCAGTTTTAGGCGTTCTTTCAGAACCCTTTTTTCTGTGAAAAGACTGGTATCGACCCCCCCATCCAAAGTGCTTCTATTGATTGGATTAGGTACCCCCCCTTCTTTTGTGAGTACTGAGCGAAGTATTCATTCAGTATCCCTACTTTTCACTGTCACTCTGCCACCCACCATCCATTCTATTCAGCCTCACTATCCTCCTTTGTCTTTCTACGCTCCCTGATATACCTATAAAAGGTTTTATCCCCCTTCTTAACCAAGTTGGCTATCTTTTCCTCAGTTTCGGCCTTTGCTATTCTGACTACCCTCCCTGCTTCCTTCTGCCTTAACTGTAACAGTTCTCTGTCCTGCTCCTTCTGTGTTTCTTTAAACTTCTTGAATGCTTTTTTTTTCTCCCTAACCTTCCCCACCACCTCTTTTGAGAACTCTAGTGTTTTTTTCTTTCATTTTGATTTTTATTTATTTAATTTAGTTTTTTAATTTAATTTGTAGATGCAGTAATTTTACAGGCAGCAATACATCACTTACTAATCCCAGCTGATGACATCATAATACATGACATATATACTTGTAATAGTCATGTTAGGGGAAAATAAATTAACATCATATTACTTCAGTGTCCACTGAATCATAATTACTCATTTTAAGTTCAGTTTGTGACCCACTCAAATCAAATCAGACATAGCACAGTGAGCCCTCCTCTTTTCCTTCCATATTTTAGTCCCATTAACATTTTGATTTGTTTATTTGCTTCACACAAAGGCTTTTGTTGCCTCTTTGATGGCAATTTTGATGTTTACCTATTGTTGCTCCACCCCTCCTTCTTGCCTGTTTGCTAGTGCTTTTCTGAGGTACTCTTCCATTTTGATAAAGTCAGGCCTCCTAAAGTCCAGAACCCTCACTTTTGTATGGCTTGACTCTGCGGCTGAGTTTATCTTGAACCACACTGTTTGGTGGTCACTTGTTCCCAGATGGCTACCCACTTCCAGATCTGACATCCTTTCTCTGTCCCCATTTGAGAGTACCAGGTCTAAGATTGCTCTCTCCCGAGTGGGTTCCCACAGTAGCTGTCTGAGGCATGCCCCATGTAGGGCATCGAGAATGACCCTGCTCTTGGAAGTGGCTGCAGCAAAGGTGCTCCAGTTAACATCTGGTATATTCAGGTCCCCATTCAACAATATCTCCCCTTTCTCTGCCATCCTAAGGATGCCTTCTGTCATTTTCTTGTCCATTTTCTCCCCCTGAGACGGGGGGTCCGTATACAACCCCTATGCGGATTGTGGTGCCATTTCCAGTCTCCAAGGTGATCCACAGTGCCTCCTCTCCTCCCTGTTTACCCTTTAGTTCCATTGCTTTGATCCTTTCCCTTACATAGAGAGCTACTCCTCTTCCTCTTCCTCTTCTACCCTCCCTGTTCCTCCTGTAGACTGTACCCTGGTATGTTGACATCCCAGTCATGGTTCTCTGTGTACCATGTTGCTGTGACTGCCACAATATCCAGGCATCCCTCTTCCATAAAGGCCACCAGTGCAGGTAGCTTGTTGCCTAGACTATGGGCATTGGTACTTATTACCCTCCATTTTTTGATGGCCTTACCCCTTTTTGTCCAATCCCTGTCCTTACTGCCTTTGCCTTTTTCTCCATTTACCCTGCCCCTCTCCCTATCGACTTCTCTGTCTTGGTGTTTATATCACTAACTACCCATATTTTTTTTTGGGGGGGGGCTAGGATTTCCTTGCTTCTTTTCAGTGCCTTCCCCCTTGGCTAATTTAAATGCCTGCCAATGAAGCATTTAAATCTATCATCTAGGATCCTGGTTCTCCTCCTGGACAGATGCAGACCATCGTGCCATTATAGGCCTGCATCCCTCTAGGTGGACCCCCAGTCCCTAATGAAGTCAGAACCCTGAGCTCTACACCTGTTTGTCAACCATTGATTGAATCCCATGGTGTGGAGCACCCTAGCCTCACCAATGCCATAGACAGGCAGCACCTCCGAGAAGGTTACCGTGCATGCTACTTGTCTAAGGCCCTTCCCCAACTCCACAAACTCCTCCTGCACTGCTCTGAACCCTTTCTCAGCCAGGTCATTTGTTCCTAGGTGGACAGTGACATCCAGCTCCCTCTCCTGTGCAGCTGCTCCCATGATCCTGAGGATTTGCTCCCTGTCCTCAAGCCATGGTGCCAAGCAGGCACCACCTCCTCTCCCTCCCTCCCCCAGTTCTACCCTCTAACAATGGAGTCCCCCACCAGGAGTTGTTTCCTTCACCTGTGGGGTCCCATGCCACCCTCCTGTGGGTCTCCTTTGTGGAGTTCCCAGCATCCTCCTTGGTCTCCTGCGGTGCCTCCATAGAGGAACCACACTCCTGCCAGAACAGCGTACGGATTGTGGAGAGATACAGCTAGAGGGATGCGCCTCTGTTCCACCACCTTCACCCTCCCTGAGCCCACTGTGATCCAACTGCTCCTCTTTCTTGGCAATCTCTGAGGCAGCGGTGGTGACCCCGGTGGTCCCTGGGTGGGAGAGGAGGTCCCCCAAATCCTGGCCAACTCAGGCTGGAGATGAGCAACCTCCTCCCTCAGCCCAGAGAGGCGCCTGTGGATGGGACAACACTGCATCCTCCAGATTGTCTCCCAGAAGACTGCTGCTCCACAGCCACTGCACCACTCCCAGGATGTCTTATTTGTGGCCCCTTAATTGTTGTTTTGTATGCTTACTCTTTGCTCTCTCTGTTTATTTATTTATTTTTTTTATTTTATATACATTTTTTCCCTACTTTCCTATTGCCTCTGTGCCCTTAAAACTCCTAATCTTCCTGTTCTGGGACAGGAAGTTCCTATATTCCTCAGTAGTCTCCTTACTAGCTCAGAGTCAGACCTCCAGCAGCTGGGGAGTGTGGGGATGGAGAGCTACTCTTTTCCTTCTAGGATGGTGAGTCTTTTGTGCCTCTGTGATCACTCACTTCCTGCTCCCAATGACAAAGTTCCTGTTTTCAGTCAAATCCTGTGCATATAAAAGTAGAACTGGCTAAGGGTAGGAGTTTGGAGGGGAGGGAGAGAGGGATGGCAGTATAGTCCCAGAAGAGTAGTAAAGTTCTAACAGCACCTCCTTCCTCTTGCTGTTCTCTGCCAAAAGCTTGTTGTGTATGGTCACCCATATACTATTCTATATGTTGTACAAGTCAAATGTTGTTATAGAAACCCTGATTTCTGGTCACAGAGCCAGAAACTGTCATTATGTTGCTGGTTTAAGAATTTCAGTTCCAGTGTCAGTGGGAAGTACGGGAACTCCATTCCTGCCATAAAAAAGGTACAGGAATGGAGTTCCTGTGCGTTCCTGTTCACTTTCATCACTGCCAAGGGGGACAGGCACCAGCCAGAGCTGGTACAAAATTTACAAATCTGAAATTTGATTGCATTATTTATAATCAAGGCCACAGGCTTTCCTTCTCTTTTTTACCAGAAAACCTAGTATTTTTTATTGGAAACCCCAATAAAATTCCAGAATGTGGACCGTGTATACCTGTAAAAACTTAATGTCACGGAGTTTAGCATTTGTACAGAGTATTTCCAGACTGGTGGACCTGGGCAGGCGGACCAAAATAGTAAATGGAGTAGTGGCAACTTATGTGGTCCAGCAGTTCTGGCCATACCACAGTTTTTACCATTTTGGTCTGTCCATTCCTGCTGGTCCAGATTTCATCTAGGGTGAGGGTATGGGTGAAATCAAGACTGCTGGACCCAAAGTAGACCACTTACCATTTTGGCCAGGTGCACCTCTGGCAGTCCGAATGTCACCCATACTCAGTTCTCACACTAGATGAAATCCAGACCAGATGAATCAAAACAGTAAAAACCAAACCAACTGGAACAGCCAGACCCCCGTAAGTTGCACCTGGTTCTGCTGGATGAGCCGGTCTGGTTTTTACAGTTTAAGTCTGGTCTGGATTTTACCAAGTCCTTTTTATACCTGATGGGTGCATCATCAGAGCTTGTAATTTTTCTGTAAATTACTTCAAGAACTATCACCAGTGTGATCCAGGAATGATAATGGAATTTCATTACTTTAATCATGGTAAACCAGGGGCCTTTTTATAATGCACCTTTTAATTTATAGCTAGCCCCGGATTTTCACCAGTATTTTTAAACATTTGTGAACAATTGGGGCCTGATGCACAGTAGCAAGGGACTGTCGCAGAATCATTGCACCAATGATTTTGTGAGAGTCCCCTGTTTGTGCCCTACCCCTGAGCGATCCTCAAAAGGGGACGCAGCCCTTCCCAGCATGGTCGTGAACTCAGCAGCAACTGCTCAGGAAGGGGCAGGGGTAGCCATGTAAATAGCCAGCAGGGCCATCCACAAAGCATGACAAGTGGCGACCCTCTGAAGGTGCAGTCACATCTTGGGTATGGGTGAAAATTGGACTGTCAGCCCTGGACCGACCAGATGAGTACGATTCAGACTAGATTCAAGTTGCATGACTATTGTTGCTCCTGCCACTCGGGGCGCATGGCCTGTCCGATTTTTACTTATGTGGTCCAGTCCAGTTCCAGCAGCCCAGTTTTCACCCCTGAACAGGACTGGGTGCTGTACCAGATAGGTAAAAGCCAAACTGGTCAGTCTAGCCAGAGTGGGAGGACCAGCGGAAATTGTGCAGCTTGTGCCTGGTCCGTCTGGACTTTAGTGGTGTGGTGGTCCAGTTTTCACCAAATTCCTCACAGCTTTATCTACATCCCCGAGCTTAGAACTATTACAGGTGTAACTAGCGCTCCCTTTGCTAGGAAATTGTACCTTTTGGGTCTTGGGGAGGGCTAAACAAAACATTTATTTTTTAATGCAGAAACTGGGGAAGGCCAAGCACTGGAGACCTGCATAAACTGACAGGGGCACCATTAAGCACACAGCAAGCAATTGGAAATGTCCTCTCCTTTGCTAGTGTCAAGTAGCAGGTTTAATTTTATCACAAGATGGTGTAAACAAATAAATGCCCCATTTTGGGCTGCAGGTGTAGAGAGTACAAAGACACAGAGTTCTTCGTATTTTACACAGAGTCCATTTGGGTCCCTGATCAAGGGATCAGGAAAATGTCTCTTTGTCTACCCCTTTTCTGGGATCAGAGCCAGGAACAGCGAATGTCCGCCCAGCACTCAAACATTTAGAAACATAGAACATACGAATTTACGAAATTGCCAACAGAAAAAGGCTCACAGGTCTATCAAGTCTGCCCGGTTGCGCAGCTCTCAGTTTAATACCACTGCAGCTGCCCTCCCCCCACCCAATCCCCTCCCTCCTTCCCCTCTCCCGGTCTTTCCCCCCATTGTGTTATTGTATGTATTAACCCTGCCCCTGACTGTATCCCAACCTCGCTTAAAGCTATCCACTGTCCACAGTTCGATTAACTCCTCTGGCAATGTGTTCCATCCTGTCACCACTCTCTCTGTGAAGTAGTGCCTCTCCATTTCCTTCCTGAATCTTCCCCCTTCCAATATCAGACTATGACCCCTAGTGACCCTACCCCCCTTTAAGCAGAACAATCCTCCCTCTCTGACTTTGTTTATGCCTTTCAAGTACTTGAAGGTCTCTATTATGTCCCCCCTTTCCCTTCTCTCCTCCAGTGAGTACATGTTGAGCTCCCTCAATCTTTCCTCATAAGGCAACTCCACTAGTCCCATGTTCATTTTTGTAGCCCTATACTGCACCCCCTCCAGTAATCTCACATCCTTTTTGAGGTATGGGCACCAGAACTGTACACAGTACTTCAAGTATGGAGTCACCAGTGATCTATACAAGGGCAGGATGACCTCAGCCTTTCTAGAGGTGACCTCTCTGGCACTGCAGTGTCCGATTTGCCCTTGCTGCTGCCCTCCTACACTGTGCTGATACCTTCATGTCCCCTGTGACTAGTACTCCCAGGTCCCTTTCCTTCTCTGAAGCTGCTACTTACACTCCCCCCAGTCAGTAGCTGGTCCTGGGGTTTCTGGCTCCGAGGTGCATGGCCTTGTACTTCTAAGCGTTAAACCACAATTGCCACTCCTTTGACCAGTGTTTGGGTTTAGCTATATCCTCCCTGAGTGCCTGCCTCCCTTCCTCACTGTCTACTTTTGCACAAGTCTTAGTGTCATCGATGAACAGGCTGATCTTACTCTTGACCCCCTTGGCAGTGTCTCCAGTTAAAACATTGAGCAAAACAGGGTCCAGCACTGAACCCTATGGTACCCCACTACTTACTGGCCTTGGCTTGGATGTCTCTCCCCTTACAACTACCCTCTGTTGTCTTCCCTGCAGTCAGCTCTCAACCCACCCCACCAGTTTTAATATTGTTAGATACAGTTGTAAAGGAGAGTGTATGCTCAATTTGCTTTCCAATCAATTATTTGATTTGACCAGTTTCTCCCCCCACCCCCATGTCCCTCAGCTTGCTCAGTAACCTCCCAGGCGGCACCTAGTCAAAAGCCTTGCTGAAGTCCAGATACAGGACATCCACAGCATGGCCTTCGTCAACCGCCCTAGTGACCCAGTCAAAGAAGTCGATTAGGATAGTCTGGCACAATCCATGCTGTCTCTCGACCTGTAGACCATCACTATGGAGAAAGGTTATCAACCTCTCCTTCAGAGTGGTCTCCATCAATTTACCCACTATAGAAGTCAAGCTCACCGGTCTGTAATTGCTTGGTTCGTCCTTGGGTCCACTCTTGTGGAGGGGCACCACATGAGCCATGCTCCGGTCTCTGGGTACATTTCCCATCTCCAAGAAGGTGTTGAACAGGTCTGTTAGAGGGCCTGCCAACACCTCTGCTAACTCCTTCAGGACCCTTGGGTGTACACCGTCCAGTCCCAGTGCCTTGTCCTCCCGCAAGGCTTTAAGGCCCTTCAGACCTCTATTCTCTTGGATGACCCCATCAGTTATCTCTGCCCCCCCCTTCCACCCTTTCCCCTTGTGGTATTGGGCCATCCCTTTCTTTCACCGAGCAGAAGTACTCGTTGAGTGCCTCTGCCTGGTCTTTCCCTTTTTCTGCTCCCCCCCTTTTGACTCTAACAATGTCATCCCTACAACTCCTCCTCTTCTTCCTTATATATTTAAAGAACCTCTTCCCCTCTTTGATCCCCTGAGCCAATTTCAGCTCCTTTGCCACCTTGGCTGCCCATCTCACCTCCCTAGATGCCTTTGTGAACATCTCCCTGTCCTCCTCACACCCGGATTTTTTTGAACTTAATGAAGGCCAATCTTTTTTTCCCTCATCTCTCTCTCCACTTCCTTGCTGAGCCAGCTAGGTTTTTTTGACCTGGACTGCTCACTCTGAGACATGGCACACACGTTTGTGGCCTCATTCAGTCCCTTCCTAATGATTGCCCACTTCTGTTCAGCATCCATCCTTAGGCTACTAGCAAATAACCCTTTAGGATGCTGCCCATTCTGGCAAAATCTGCCTTCTTGAAGTCTAATGCTCTTGTCCTGGTCTTGGCCTACTCACTCCCTGTATTGAGGATGAACCACACTGAGCGGTGGTTGCTTCCTGCTAGAGGGTCCTGTACTACCACATCTTGGACTTGGTCTCTATTTGTTAGCACAATGTCCAGTATGTTTTCCTCCCTGGTAGGCTCCGTCACTCCCTGCACTAGGAAGCTGTCTTGGATAGCCTCCAGCAGTACTTGCTCCCTGGCATGTGCTGTAGTTGTCGTCCGCCAGTCAACCCCAGGTAAGTTGAAGTCCCCCACTATAACTGTACTCCTTTTGCCACTGACCTTCCTGATTTGCTCCCCTAGCTCCCTATCCACCTCCTTGCTTTGGGAGGGTGGCCTGTACACCACCCCATCCTGAGCTTCTTTCCTTTGGGGCTTTGGAGCAATACCCATATGGCAGAAAAAAAGGACCATTGGTCCATCCAGTCAACCCATAAATCCCTAACAAACCTGGAACCTATTGTCTGTACAGGGTTCTAACCTACACTGTCGACCCCAATGCTCTCTGCCCTACTGCTGCCACCCTAAACAATCACTAAACCCTTTACTCTGTCCCAGCTGTATTTGAAACCACTGATAGTTTTGGCACTCACCACATCAGCTGACAGATTGTTCTGTGGCTCCACCAAAATTTTCTCATTTCCCTCTTGAACCTGCCCACTTCCCAACCATCAGTTTCCAGTCATGCCCCCGTGTTCTTGATCTGCTACTTAGGCCAAATATTTCCTCTCAATTTACCTTGTTCATTCCTTTCAGGAACTTACCTGTATCATCTCTCCTTCTAGCTTGACGTCCAGCGGGTACATGTTCAGTGCCTTGAGCTGATCTTCGTAAGATCTGCCCTGCAGGCCCTGAATCATGTTGTACTGTCTCCAGCTTGTCCTTGTCTTTCCTTAGGTGAGGACTCCAGAACTGGGCACAGCACTCCAGGTAGGACCTCGCCAGTGATCTATAGAGAAGTAGTAATACCTCCTTCCTTCTGCTGTCAATACCCCTTGCTGTACACCCCAGCATCTTGTTTGCCTTACTTGTTACACTGACTAGATTGTTTTAGGGAGTCACTGATGATGACCCCTAGTCTCATTCCTCAGAGGCTGTAACCAGCTTTACTCCCCCATCCATATCCAGTACTCTGTCCTGGGGTTCTTGTTCCCTATATGCATCACCTTGCACTTTTTGGCATTGAATTTTAACTGCCAAACCTTTGACCACCTCTCTAGCCTTTGCAAGTCTCTTTGCATCTCCCTAACCCCCTTCTTGCTATCTACCCTGCCACAGAGCTTAGTGTTGTCTGTGAAGAGACACATCTTGCCCTGGATTCCTTCTCCCATGTTGCTGATGAACATGTTGAAAAGGACTGGACCCAGGACTGATCCTTGTGGCACACAACTGCTAACCTACCTCTCTTCCAATTTGACTCTGTTATCCACAACCTTCTGCTGTCCTTTTCAACCAATTTGTCACCCATCTAATTGTGTCCTTCGCTGCACCCAGATCCTCTAGCTTCTTCGGCAACCTTCTGTGAGGCACTGAGTCAGAAGCCTTGCTGAAATCAAATTAGAGTAAATCCACAGCGTGGTCCTTATCAACAACCCATTTCCTAGTCGAAGAATGCTATCAGGTTGGTCTGACAAGACCTTTCTGCCACAAACCCATGCTGTTTACTATCCTGGAGTCCATTGCTTTCTAGGTAGTCCGCAAAGTTGTCTTTGACTAGTGTCTCTATCAGTTTATCCACAATAGAAGTAAGACTGCCAAGTTTGTACTTAACTGGTTGCTCCTTGTACTCCCTCCCACTTATGGAGCAGGACTATGTCCACTACCCTCCAGTCTTTCAGAACTACCCCGTCTCAACTGAGCTATTCAGTAGTCCTAGCAGGGATTCCGTTAGTTCCTATGCCAGTTTCTTGAGTACCCTTGTATGTATCCCATCTTGCCCTGGGGACTTATCTATCTTTAGAACTGCTAGACATTTCTAAACCCTTTCATTGGTGAATACTTACTGCCTTATCTCAGGGATCCCCTTATAACTGCCTTAATGCCACTCTGTGGCGGAGGCCCTGTGTCTTCCCTTGTGAATACAGAACAGAAGTAGTCATTAAGAATGGCTGTTTTCTGCCTGTCCTCAGTGGTTTTTCTTCCTCCTTAGCCTAGCAATTCCTTCTCCCTCCTTTGTTTTTTCCCTACTATGTCTGAAGAACTGTTTTTCTCTTCCTTTGACCCCCTCTACAATCTGCAGCTCTGTGTCTGTCTTGGCTTCTCTAACTACCCTCTTGGTTTCCCTTTTTCTTATTTGGTACTCTCCCTTTTCTTCCTTTCCATGTACCCAATGAAGGCCTTATTTTTTGGCTCTCACTGCTTCCCTGACTTGCCAGAGAACCAGTTTAGTCTTTTGTATCTGTTGTCTTTTGTTTTTTTTTTCTCTACTACGTTTTCCCTTTGGGGCCCCCGGTTGGCCCTGGTGTCTTTGCATCTGTATCTCCGGCCACCGTCTGACCTGCACTGATCTCCTACTGAGGGTGATCACCCATTACCCCACGGCTTACCCCCTGTGGTGGGGTGGCAGGGGGCGACCATCTCCCCCACCAAGTCCGGATCCATACTGGTGATCCCCTCCTGGAGCCAGTGCAGGTACGCTCAGACAGCCATCAAGCTGCTACGACCGGGGTGCCGCTTTTTCCATTTTCTACCATCAGAGGTGGAGTGTGCAGTACCGGCAAGGGGAGTGCCATGCACGTGTCTGCACGCAGCGTGCTCGCCCCGCCTCCGACCCCAATCTTTCAGGACTAGGCATGTCAACACCTAGTCTCTGCTAGGTGTCAGGCTACGTCGGTCACTGTGCTCCATCCCTCCCTGGGAGAGGAGAGCTGTCCTATGGATGCTTAATCTTCTCCCACCCCTGCCAATATCCGGCGACTTGAGCTCGATCCCAAACCCGGGTCACCAACGCAGTGCAAGGTGTGGCATTCAGCGCCTCAACCCTCAGCACCAACGGGCCGACTACCTGTTGTCTTTTGATTGTCATTTTCATGCAAGACTTTATTGCCTCAAGAATGGCACCTTGATTTCCCCCCAGTCTTTCCTCCACATCCCAGATGCTGTGCATTATGACTAACTTATCCTGGACTGGCACTCTCGTCCAGTTGAAGTCTGCCCTTCTGAAATCTAGGACTTCAGCCTTTAATGTGGACTTAATGAGCACCACATCGAGAATGGTATCCTGACTAGTGAGTTTCTTAACCAACTGCACCAGAGAGCAGACCTGCAGTGTATCCAGCAGGGCCTCACTTCTGGAGCTCCTGGCCACTGGAGTGACCCATTCGACAGCTGGCAGATTTAGATCTCCCACCACCACCTTCCCCCTTTACCACCCCCTCTTTCTATTTATGCCGCTTGCTTCTTATCTCTCTCTTTCCCCATCCTGGAGGTCTATAGGTCACCCCATCCCCAGTTTCTTGCTATAGGATGCCATAAGCTATACCCACAGTGATTCTGTTTCCCCATTACCACCCCTGATGTTTCCATCCTTCACTACCTCTGTGTTTTCCCTAACATATAGAGCTATGCCTCCTCCTTTACCTTCTCCTCTGTCCGGTCTAAATGTGATGTAACCTGGGACTCTTAAGTCCCAATCATTACTCTCCATCGCCCAAGTTTCTGTGATGGCTACTGGATCCATCTCACTGTCTGCCACCATTGTCTGGAGCTCACTAATTTTATTTCTCAGACTCCTTGCTCTAAGGCAGACACCTTTCCATCTTTCTCCTGATCCTCTCCTACTTTTTTCTGTTCCTTCTCCCTTATTCTTCCCTAGACTCCTTAATTTTTTATTAATTTTTCATGCTGAATGTAGGCTTTGTCAGCTCTCCCTCATTGGTCTCTTCTATTAAGCTAATTTGAAGTTCAGCCTTACTTTTACCCACCTTGCTGCTACTAGTTCTCTGTTCAGGGAAGCCCTAGTTAGGTTCCCCATCTGCTGTGGCTTCTCAGTGGTTCCCCTAGCCTCTATCTCCCCTACAGTCAGTTTAATTGTCCAGTGTAGACGTCAAACTTCTGCCCCAGAGCACTGGCCCCCTCTCTTGTCAGGTGAAGGCCATCACTCTTGAAGAGCCTCCTGTCTCATAATTTCCCCCAGTCTCCCACATAGTGGTATTCCTCCTCCTCACACAATCCCTTCAGTTGCCCATTAAACTCCTCAATCTCTTCATTCCTTATTCTGTGGTTCCCATTCCCCTCTTCTACACAGAGAGGACATCAGAAAAGGCCAGGGAAGCAGGGTGCACCTTCAGTCTATTCCCCAACTTCTTAAAGTTTTGCTTCACTGTCTCCACAGGCTAGTTTGCCAGCTTGTTGGTACCCAAGTGTACCAGCATCCCAGCTCCCCCTTTCCCTTCTCTGCTGTCCTCCCGATCCTATTTATATCCCTCATGTCTGATGCACCAGGAAGGCATCTGACCATTTCACTCCCCTTTCCTCCCCCAGTGTCCACCCTCTCTACTCCCCTAATCATTGAGTCCCCAGTCACTAAGACTCTCCTTGCTGACTTAGTCATCCTGACCATTTTCCCCAGTTGGCTCAGTCATTCCCCCCCCCCCCCGATGGAGGCAGGTACCTAAGCCTCCTCTAGGGTTACAAAGCAATTTGCTGTCTGGATGGTGTGAGACTGGTTAAATCCCTTGTGGTTGCCTCTGCCACCCTTCCCCCTTCTCTTCACCACCAGCTTCCAGCCCCCTTGGGCCAGTGGGCCTCTGGGAGAGTGGGGGTGTGGGGAGTGGACCTCCTGCTGAGCTGTTTATTTCTTGCTGCTACCAGCTGAGCACAGAGCTGCTCCACAAAGATCCTGCAGATGGGGCAGTTCCCCCTCCTCCAGAGCGTAACCTTGGAGAAGAGCGTCCCACTGTCCCCACAACTGACTACCTCCCTACTGTATCACATCTCCATACTGATCATATGATAACAGTAGACCATTTTTAATAACTTACTTTTCTCTATCTGCCTAGTATACTTAGACTGAAACAAAATATATGGAGTACCTCTGACACTTCCTTACTTCCTTAACCTTACTTAAATATAACTACACAAAAAAATATAAATAGATATTTCACTTGTATCAAATCTTAATATTATCCAAATGTTAAAAGCAACTCTTAGTATATTCTAAAATTCAGTGGGCTGCTACTTTAGATGTCCCACTAGAACTAGAACACTATACTAGGAAAGCTTGAGTTCCCCAAAAGCACATTTTTCTCCTCAGAGACAGAACACTTCAGGACAGAGCATGTCCTTACTTGAAAACATACTTTACTGTGATATGTATTTTTTGGGAGTTAGGAGCATTTCCCCATCTTCAGGTTGGGGAGGGGGGTAAGACCCCATCTTCAACAGAAAATTTGGACAGAAGAGAATTTGGACATTTGGACTGTTCTCTTTCAAACTTGTCTTCACATCGTGGAGTTTGCAGGCATCCCCACTGGAGCAATCCTGGTGTAGCCAGTACAAGGCAGCATTCCCAAAGAAAATTGCTCACAGTTCAGGTTTTGGTATCCACACTTTATTCATGGTTCCTTTGACCACATACCTGTAAGGTCTTTCACACCATACAGGGACATAACACAGAAGAAGTCTACTGCCACAAATTGACCCTCAATTACTCTGGAACTGAAATAGAGACCAAAGCAATACAGAAGAGAGTTGGTACCTCTCCTGAGGCTCTCTTAATTCAGGCTGACTCAAAGCTCTGAGTGAGCAGCTAACACCCACTGCAACATTCCATCATGGCTTATGCTGCTGCAAGGCTCTCCTACTTGGAACCTTTGTCCAGGAGACTGACAGGGGTTTCAGTGGAGACCTGGAAGTTAACTATTTGCTGCCCAGATTGACTAACTACAAAACCCATTGCACTACATAGGAGTGTAGTAACTCCAAGAGGAACACAGAGGTTATACTCATCTCCACCAGAAACCTTGCTATCCTCAATAAGAGTCTGAGATACAGTTAAGCATCCCCTTATGAGAGAAGTGGGCCCATCCCCCACTTTACGCACAAGCAGCATAGGCAGGACCCCAGAGGAGACACAGAAGTCATGACTATAAAGAACTACCAATTGGAGCTGGCTGTGGACGGCTAACTATGAGATACGTCACCAGTAGCATAACTGGCTACCAGGTAGCATTTATGGCTATTAGATACGGCATCTCATCTGCTGGGGTGGCCTACCCTTGCTGCTCACTATGGTAGAACCAGTATACAACTGATAAAAATTCTCCTGGCTTCACCACTGGGCATCTACTAGTGAAACCTCTAAATAGGCATTACGCACTATACAAATTGTCCCCGGACCACATGTCGCAGTTACTTGAATGTACCATACTAGACCAAGTAAAACCCATACCATACAGTGTACTGTAACCATTGACTCTGAAAGAATATGCACATGGCATTGCTATGCATTTCCTAAAAACTGGCAACAGTCCAAGTCATTAACTTTTAAAAGATGTTCAAACTAATTCATGGCTGTGCAATTTTAAATACATAAAACAGGCCCTGTTGCATTCCTCTGATGCTGTGGTCGTTACCTCATGCCCTTTTCTTCGGCTGCACCAGCAAGAGAGCATGCAAAGGCACACAAATACATATTATTTGACACTAAATTGATAAAAGTTTTATAATTGTTTTCTATTTTTGTACTTTTATGAAAAACAGTACAAAACTGGGAGAAGAGGACCCTATTAGTCCATCTAGGTAAAAAAGCCCGTGGGGCTAGGACTTCTCAGACAAAATGTCTTTGGAAAAAAGGTGACATTAGTCTCAAGCTGGAGTTGATGTTGGACCCAGATGATGACATCCCTCTTCTGTCAAAGGATGATGCAGCGGCTGTTTGTCCTCCTCTTCAGCTGATGCTCTGCAGATGATGTGCCCCTCAGACCATGGCTTACAGTTTACTTTTTCATCTGCCGACTTGGCAACTTTTTTACAGGTGGTTATTTTTGGAGGAACCTTTTTGTGGTGCCCAGGAGTCTGTTCATGAGTACCAGTCAAGGTGGGGCTGGTATACACTGGCCCCAGAAGGATGCTTGATGGCTGGAATGTGATTTGATTGATGTCTGTCAGGGTCAGTGCAGATGACAGCATCCATGTGCAGGGTTTTGCCCACTTTCCATGACTCTACCCTGTCTTTACAAATAAGTTTGGCCTCTGCCACGGCTGCCACAGTCATGGGACACACTCCAGATATGAAATTCTCCCAGGCATGTTCCATCAGCTGCTGTTCACAATGATCCTCATTTTCATACTGCAACATTTTGCCACCATCAAGGGGATTATGGGTTCATTCTTGTTCATTCAGACCTGGTTGTCTGACTTGCAAGGAGAGACAGGCATGACTTCAGATGCAATCAGAAGGTTCTTTATTGTAGAGAAATGCAAGTGTCATGACAAGATACATACAGACAGGTCCACTGGAAATATGGCAACAGGAAGCTAACTATACAAGAAACATCAAGGATTCTGAACTTTTTATAAGGTTACTATATGAGTTTAAAGAATATCTGGTTCTATGAGTTTAAAAAAAATTTGAAACTCTGTGAGATTGCAAAGATTCTAAGGTTTTAATGGCAGTGGAGTTTGATTGACTGCCTAGGTGAGATACTTTCCAGAATAATTTTGACTAGAGCTAGACTAAATATCTGGTTGGAACAACAAAATGATCTGACTATATACCAGGCAGGTTTCAGAAAGGGGCACTCAGTCACAGACCAGTGTTTTATATTACATCACATTGTAGAGAAATATTATTTTAAAAAACGTCTCCCAGTGTACTTGGCCTTCGTAGAGTTCAAAGGTGCATTTGATGGGATAAGCAGACCACTTCTTTGGGATAAACTGTATGATTTAAATATGAGCTATGCAATTTTAAGAGTGATCATTGGCCTTTACTCAGGGAACTGGACTTTAGTGAGGTATAACCTAAAGGGCAGTGTATCACATTCTTTTGCTACAAATCAGGGTTGCATTCTAGCCCCTTTACTCTTTAATTTATTAACAATCTTCCTACCACCTTCTTACATAGATACATAGATACTGTCTGCAGATAAGGGCTGCCAGGCCCATCCTGTCTGCCCGTTTATGCTACCCGACGAAGTGGCCAGTGACCCTATCTGGTCACTGGCTTCAGCTTTTTCATCCCATCTCTAATATTTCTTTATTCCCGTCCCATGCATGTTTGAAGCCTGCCACCATACGGACAGCCACGACTTCCTGGGGCAGGCTATTCCATGCATCCACCACCCCTCTGTAAAAAGGAATGTCCTGACATTACCCCTTATGCAGTCACCCATCAGTCACATATCATTCTTGTCAGAGGCTTCTCATTCTACCTCTGTACGAGGAACTTTGGTGCCAGCACTCATGTTTGCAGATGACTTGGCATTAATTTCACTCTCTTCACTAGGACTAGAATGGCCACTTAACTATTAGAGCAATATCATAACAAAAACAAATTGATTATTAATACTAAAAAGACATAAATTCTAACTGTAGGGAAATGTAGTCCCAACTAAACATGACGTTTTGACAATAACCATTTGGAGCTGGTTTCTAACTACCGTTATTTAGGTTTCTATGTTTCTAATAATTGCAAAGCAACAAAACATACCACGTATACTTTGAATAAACTACAGCGATCAAAAATGACCTATTGAGATTCAGTGCCAAGTATGGAGGTCACTGAATAGCTTCTACCCTACGTGCAATGGAGATGTAGATGAATCTAGTAGTTCTCTATGCAGTAGAAGTTTGGCATGATAAAAACACTGAAAAACTGAAAAAACGTTTACTCAGCTATACAGATCTATACTGCAAATACCCAGATCTACAGTCCCAGAAATGTCCAGAGCAGAACTGGGTCGCATTAAAATTAAATTCTTAGCCCTATCGGCTAACATGCATACTGGATTAGAAGCACAAACCTGGCTCCAAACAGGTTGGCTAAAGAAATGTATGGATGAAAGGGCTTCCTGGATAGTCAAGAGATTTTTCTTCTCCATGGCTGAAAGAGGTTTTGGATACCTTAAAAGTTTTGAATCTTGGTCATTTATGGAAGGACTCACTTAAGAAAATATTCATTTCTCAGGATTATGCAAGCTTAATTAAAAATAAATTAAAGCAAATATCATGTGATTCTGATTTACGAACATACAAACATACGAATTGCCAGCGGATAAAGGCCTTATGGTCTATCAAGTCTGCTCGATTGTGCAGCTAGCAGCCCTTATACTGCAGATGCCCCTCCTTCCCCCTTCCAGTGACCTTCCCCCTTACCCTATCCCATCTCCTTTTGAAACAGCCCACTGTTCTACAGGATACCACTTCCTCTGGCAGTGCGTTCCACCCAGACACCACCCTCTCAGTAAAAAAGTGTCTCCTCAGTTCCCTCCTGAACCTTCCCCCTTCCAATCTCAGATTGTGCCCTTGAGTATCTCGCCCCTCCTTAATTTGAAAAGTCCCGCCGTACCTGTCTTATTTATTCCATTCATGTACTTGACAGTTTCAATCATGTTCCTCCTATCCCTCCTCTCCTCCAGGGAGTACATGTTCAACTCCCTCAGCCTGCCCTCGTAGGGTAAATCCCCTAGCCCCTGGATCATTTTTGTTGCCCTGTGCTGCACCCCCTCCAGTAACTTAATGTCCTTCTTCAAGTACGGTCGCCAGAACTACAAGCAGTACTCCAGGTGTGGTCTAACCAGTGACCTGTATAGCGTAAGGATCACCTTTCCCCTCCTGGAGGATATGCCTCTGGCAACACAACCCAGCATCCTGTTGGCCTTTGCAGCTGCCTTTCTTTGCTGTGCAGAGTTTTTCATTGCTCCCGTTATTTATTTATTTTATTTCGTTTTTGTTGACCGGGTAAGTGCACTAGACAAATCCTGCCTATTTTCAGGCACAACCCGGGGGAGGGGATACAGATGAATGCCAACTGACCTTGAACCAGATTACGCTGTTGGCATTTTTTTAGTGAATGATCACCCCCAGATTATTCTCCTCTTCTGTCTTGGCAAGTTGAATCCCCCCTAGCTAGTAGCTTCGTTGGGTTTTTTTGTGCCGAAATGTAGCACCTTGCATTTCTTGGCATTGAACCCCAGCTGCCAAGTGTCCAACCAGGTCTCCAATTTTGCCAGATCATATTGCAACCCCTGTCATTCTTCTAAGTCATCCACTACTGCTCCCATGTTGGTATCGTCTGCAAACAGACTGATCTTGCTCTTGATGCCTATTGAGATGTCTGCTATGAATATCCCAAACAACACTGGCCCCAGTACAGAGCCCTGTGGCACCCCTACTTGTCAACGCCGTGGGAGATGAGAGCTCCCCTCCCACCACCACCCTCTGCTGTCTCCCTTGCAGCCAGTTCACTACCCATCCCACCATCTTCGCCTCTGCCCCTGTGCCTTCCAGCTTACTTCCTAGCCTCCCATGTGGCACTGAATCGAATGCCTTACTGAAGTCCAGGTACAGTACATCCACTGCATGGCTCCTGTGTCATTGCCTGGTTACCCAGTCATAGTACTCCCACTAGGTTGGTCTGACAGGATCTGCCTGAAACAAAACCATGCTGTCTGCTGTCCTGCAGCCCATTAGCTTCTAGGAGGGAAACCAGCCTCTCCTTCAAGATGGTCTCCATCAGCTTTCCCACGAATGATGTGAGGCTTACCGGTCTGTAGTTTCCTGGCTCATCCTTGGGGCCGCTCTTGTAGAGGGGTACCATGTGTGCCATCCTCCAGTCCTGAAGTACACTCCCTGAGTCAAGGGAGGCATTGAACAGGTCTGCCAAGGGTTCTGCCAGGACTTCTGACAGCTCCTTCAGCACCCTGGGGTGTATGCCATCTGGCCCTGGTGCCTTGTCCACCTTCAGTGCCCTCAAGCCCTCCAGTACTCTGCCCACTGGGGTTTCCCCATCTGTCATCTCCCCCCGTGCCACCCTCCTGCCCCCCCTTGGGTACAGCTCCCCCTTTCTCTTTAGTTAATACTGAGCAGAAGTACTCGTTTAATGCTTCCACCTGTTCTGCCCATTTCCACCCACCCCCATCCCTCTTTATCCTTACTATTTGGTCCTTACAACTCCTTTTCTCCCTGATATACCTGAAGAAGTCCATCTCCCCCTCTTTAATGCCCTGTGCTAGCCTGTGTTCCCTGGATGCCTTGGCTGACCTGACTGCCCTTGTCACCTCCGTTGACTCCTTCAGGTATTCCTCTCTGTCCTCCCCTCTCCCTGTGTCTTTGCACCTTCTAAAGGTGGCTCTTTTCTTCCTTACTTTTTCAATGACACCCTGGCTCACCCAGCTAGGCTTCTTGGCCCTAGCCCTCTTACTCTGGACCCTTCTACATGTTACATTTGCCTCCTCAATTCCCAGTTTAATGGCCTCCCACTTCTGGTTAGTGTCCATGTTTGGATGGATCCTGGCCAGATACCCATGTATTATTTCCCTCATCCTCCCGAAGTTGGCAATCCTGAAGTTTAACACCCTTGTGCCTGTTCCTTCTCCCCCTTTTCCCATGTTTATCATGGACCACACTGAGTGGTGGTCACTCCCCGCCAGCAGGTCCTCCACCCCCGCTCCCTCACAAACTTACCATTAGACAGCATGGGGTCTAACCTGGTTGGCTCGTTGACCGTGTACAGAAAATTAGAATGTTGAAGTTGCATGGGAGATATGCACATAATACAATAGATCACATTTTGGAACCGTATTTTGCTATATCTCCCTGCTAAAAAAGGATAAAGCTATCTTTACAAAGTTTTACATATAATTATACCCCTTAAAATTCCTACAATACAGTTTCTCTAAAAAGAAACTTCTTTTCAAGGATTTATACTGCAAATGTGGCCAAAATGAGTTGGAAACCCTTGGCCATATTCCGTTTCATTGTCCAAGGCACAAACACATGAGGGACATATCTACTGGACATTACCTTCTACCCAGAGTACTTACTAAGGAATAGGCACAGAGGATCTTAATGAATCCCCCCATGGACGATGTTACCAAGGACATGATGAAGTACTTGAAATGGATTATTGATTCATTAATGTTACATAAAAATAATGAAGTTCACAATCATGTCAGATGTGAGCAAAACGAAGGATGATCATCAGGGCAGTGACTTTATATGGTTTTCCAAATGGAAACTGCTTGTGATATCCATTCTAAGGAAATCTTTTGCAATTACAAGTTACATTATGCCAAATTTATTCCCGGGTAGTGGCGTCTTGTTTACATGCCACTTGACTTCTGAACTTGTCGCTCATCCAGGGTCAGTGGTGCAGTGCGGCGGGCATAACAGAGTATCTTATCTCGAGGCCTGACTCCTGAGGTAGTCAACATTAAAGTACGAGGTTCATCAAAGTTTTGTGTATGATCACAAGGGGTAACCCGGTATACCTTTTGGATTTCCCAGTCCCCATTCACTCCATCTGGCAACAATTTCTCTGTTAGCCAGTCCTGTGTATACATGATCTGGTGGTCACCCTCAGAGCCTTCGGGCAGTCCCACTATTCGAATATTGCCAACCATGATTGATTTTCAAGGGCTTCTAGTCTAGCCCACAGATGTTGGGATTCCTTAGTTATCAGAGTGGTAGCTCCAGTAGAGGCATCGGCCTGCTTGCACACCTCCTGCATTTCCTCTTTTAGGCCATCCACTACAGTTTCAAGGACCAGGACACGACCGTTGAAATCGTCCACCTTCTGGTTAAGAGAGGACATTGATATAATTAGTGTTTGTAGTTTGTGCTCCAGAGTAGCTATTGTTTCTCCAGAGCCAGATGTTTCCTCAGCCTGCATGGCTTCTTCTGGTCTCAAGGCCCTTCTGGGTCCCTTGTTTTTTCAAACTCCTCCAGCTGTTTTGTCCTGCTTGGGGTTTCCCATTTTAGCAAAATCGAGATCACTCTTTCCACTGGCATAATCCCAATCCAATTTCAAAGTTTAAAAAGGGAGAATTCGGGCAGATGTTGTCGATAACTGTAGAGAGCTTGTAGAAGTTGCTGCTCGTTGCTGGGGCTCCACAGTGTTACCCCAGTAATCTGGGTTTCTTGAGCTTTCATTGTTCCTAGTATTGTCGTATTTGTTGTCCCAGTCTCATCACTTTCATTGTTCCTGCTCTTGTCACCTTTGTCATATCCATCTTGACACTTTCATTGTTGCTGAAACAAGAAAATCCCCAACCCACTGCATGTTGGTGCCCGCAACCATTGAGCCAGAGTGACTTCTAGACTTACTTCATTTTCTTAACGTGGTTGTGATGCAGCAAAGGTGAGCAGCTGGAGGGGCCATCCTGACTATTCCCCTAACTCTAGCTGGGACGGCCTCCCACTTTGTAGTCCACAAGGAAGAAAAGCAGTTCCTTTACAGTTAGGCACAACACAAGTCTGGTAGTTCACCTTAATAACAAAGCACAGTGTGGACAGTTTATTATGCAATTGGGGGAGCACCACACAGTGAACAGTTTGCTTTGGTGGCAACATTTAGTACTGTCGGTTCATTTGCAGTGGTGCAATAGGACAAAGCACAGCACTGGCAGTTCAGTGCAGTAGGGCACAATACAGGATAAACAGTTCAGTAGTCACAGGACAAAGCACAGCATTGGCAGTTCAGTGCAGTAGGGCACAATACAGGATAAACAGTTCAGTAGTCATAGGACAAAGCACAGCATTGGCAGTTCAGTGCAGTAGGGCACAATACAAGATAAACAGTTCAGTAGTCGTAGGACAAAGCACAGCATTGGCAGTTCAGTGCAGTAGGGCACAATACAGGATTAACAGTTCAGTAGTCTGTTTACAATGTACCCTGATGCCCAACCCCACTGAACAGGCTGCAGGGGTTCTGCACATCCCACCCTATGGGCAGTCTCACTAGGGCCCACCTGGTGCCGATCCCAAGGATGGGGAAAAGGTCTGTGGACGCTGCTATAGGCGGTCCTGAGGTGGGGGGTTTCCACCCATCTATGCAGTCTCAGCCTCTCTGAAAGGCACTGCTTGGCACGATTGATTTAATTAATAGAGGAGAGAGGAAAAGGAGGGCAAAAAATAATCATTCTGCAGAAGGGTACCTATTGGGGCTACCCGGCCCCTTGCTCAACCCTCTGGGTGGTCCCTTTTCTGGAGCCTTGCCCGCTGATTGCAGCCTCAGCTGCTTGCCCTGGGCCATCCAGCACTTCTGAATTCTATTTAAATAAAAGGAATCTTCTAGCAGTCATCACCTGCCCAAGTCTGCTACCAACAACTCACTGCCACAGCTCGGGATGAAGTACTGGGGGAGGGGGATTGCAGGAAACTGGTGCTGCCGACTGGGGAGGGATGGAAGTGGGAGGTCCCAACATCGACTCTTGCTGCTCTGCCCCGGTGCATGTTCTTCACCCCTGACACTCCTTCACACTGCTGTGGCCTTGTTTTGGAGCCGTTCCCTTGCACCTTGGCTCAGACTAGATATGGCCCACTGAAGCGCCACCAAGGGATTACTTTACTTACCTAAACAAATATAAAGGGGCAAAACAGATCCCTCACCATGTCTGTCGACCTGCTGTTGAGCACGGACTGCCGACTCGGGAACTGCTGCACTGACCCGATGCCCCTCAGTCTTTAAGAAACTGGACCAGTGGGGAAGCATCAGGTATAGCTGACGAGACCCGCCTCAACCAGAGGTAAGACTTCTTTTTTGGTCTCCGTCACTCTGTGTGCCTTCTCCCTTGCTGGGCCTATTGCTGCCAGCACTGCCTCTTCTTTAACTCTCTGGGTTCCAACACTCGAACCCCGAGCTTGAGCTACAATGTCTCCTAGTTTGAATTGAACCCACCTGCAGGCCTGGGTCATCCTTGTCCTTCTGGTGGTGGTGGGGGTGGTTTCATAGGTGCTGCAGGCAGTGGGACACGACGGAAGAGAGATAGAAACCCTGTTTGGGAACACAGATAAGTAGTGACAGTCATTTGAATGCAGCTGAGCTGCTGGGGAGGCTTCTCCCCCTGCAGCTCAGTCAGAGATTTGTGTATAGTCGTTTTTTTTGGGGGGGTGGCTGCAAGTGCAAGCCTCTGTGTGCCACTGATATCTGCCAGTCCAGACTGTGACTGTGTGTCTGGTCCCAGTGGTTTCAGAACAGCTGACTGCCTTGGGTTTTCTGTTACTTGTAAAAGGTTCCTTTGTTCCTTCTTTAAAGTTGTTGGTTCCCTGCCTTTTGTTGATCTCACCATCCCTGTTGAGACAGATTAGTGACTGTTGCCATGTATTCATTGCAGTAGTATCTGTTGAGTCAGCAGCTCACTAGAAACAGGAGTGAATCCTGAGGACTGGAGAAGGACTGATGTGGTTCCTGTACATAAGAGTGGCAGCAGGGTGGAAGCTAGCAAGTACAGGCCAAAACATTCCAAATCATGCACTTAAAGCATAGGAACCCCGGTACTGAGTATAGGATGGGCCGGGTACTGGCTGTCACAAGGCAGGAAAGGCACCTTAGGCTTATTATATCAGAGGACCTTAACACGGCAGGGTAGTGTGACAAGGATGGGGGCAGAGAGCTAGTGGGATGGTGGGGTAAATAGGGAGGGCATAACCAGCAGAAGGAGGGAGGTGCTGCTGCTGTATCACTCTCTGGTACACTCTCAGCTTTAATACTGTGTCCAGTTCTGGAGACCACACCTCAGAAAGGACATAGACAAGGGGAAGGCAGTCCAGAGGTGGGCTACCAGAATGGTTTAGGGGTTGCAAGGGAAGCCCTATGAGGAGAGAGTGAGAGATCTCAGCATGCACACTTTGGAAGAGAGGAGAGCGAGAGGTGGTATAATTGAGACCTTCAGGTACCTCCCAGGGGTGAACAGGGCATGGGAGGGGAGCTTGTTCCAAATGAGGATAAGCTTCAGGACTAGAGGGCATGAGATGAAGCTGGAGGGGCAAGTTCAGGAAGGATGTAAGGAAATATTTCTTTACTGAAAGGGTGGTAGTCACGTGTAACTGACTGCCAGCCAAAGTAATGGAAGCTAGAATGGTGGAAGGTATTAAGCATGCATGGGCCAGACACAGAGGCCTACTAGAAGAGAGACAGGGAGGGTCACCAGAGATCAGTTTGGATCTGCGGAGGTAGAATAGCTAGGGAACATCTAGGTAGACTGGGAAGCTAGGTGGTCCTTTTCTGCCAACAAGTGCTGTTTCTGTTGACCCCCCTTTGTTGTTTGGGAGTTTCACCATATTTTTATAAACACTTATAAATAAACAATTGATAAAAACAAAATCATGAGGCTATACTTTTTAAGATATAATGCTGCTTAACTTTAAAATAAGAGGTTATTTATGAAATAACAAAGGATAATAAGTGACAAAGTCCTGACTGTACAATTACTCTTTAGTATGTATGTACTCGGAACCAAATTTATATCAAATGAATTTTGTATACTTTGAAAATAATAAAATATATTGAAAAAAATGATTATTGAAAAATGAACAGGAGCTCAACAAATTAGTGAGTTCATACAATACTGATTCTGAAGCAGCCAGTTGGTTAGAACAGACACAGTACCGCAGAACTGTTTATTCATGTGCAAGTTATATTTAGTGCATGGCACTGATTGGTTGCAGTTGCGCAAATTTTATTTCACGCTCTGCAGTTAGTTCCTAATTTATGCTCATTGAAAATATGCAATTTTGATCTATTAGCGCCATTTTATTTTAGTGCAATTATCACTTAAGTGAATATAGCTGTAATTATTTTACATCAGATATAACCTGTTCTAGTATATGCCCATTAGAGTACTATTTTGCAGGGCCTGGGTTAGATTATGCACCCTAAAGCTTGCTCTAATGTTAACACATACGTGTTTGATATCTGTTTCTCTTCACAGATTTCCGTCATCTATGGTGCTCGGCATTGGACAGGTACATTTTATTTTGTTATTGCTAGTCCTTGGTGCTTGTCATATAAACATGTGTACAGCTGCAGCTGTACAAGATCTCTGTTTGCCACTGATTGGGTTGATTTATTTATTTAAAATTTGGTGTCTGGCCCAATGGTACAGAGGCAGAGTGACGCTTGCAGTTCTGGTGAACCGGGTTTGGTAATGGATTGGGGCTGCCAGAGGGCTGGTGGGTGTGCGGGGAAGGCTCGAGTGTCCCACAAGGACATTCTCATCCTCTGAATGGCAAAGGGTTCAGAGGTTCACTGCCTAGAGCCACCTGTTGTTTCACATGTGGAATGACATGCTGGGCTTGCAAGGGGAGGGGAGGGGAGGACATTTGTGCGTGCTCCTGCACATGCCTGTGGCACGTGCCCCTGGGGACATGTTGCGCAGCTGTCTTTGAGGGAGTGAGATAACACAGGCTATGGCAGGGTGATGCCAGTCCTCCACAGGCCCTGAAGGGGGGAACAAGGGGCACCCTTCTTCACTGAATTTAGTTCTTGAAGGGGCTTTTCCCACCCTGGCGACCCCATCGAGGAGGGGCAATCCATGGGATCTTGTGATGCAGAGCTAAGTCCCGGAGAAGGCAAATGATGAGGCTGGGGGAACTGGCAGATGGGGGCAGACCAGGAGGAGTACAAAACAAATTGGGTGACTGAGATAGGCCCACTAGGGAAGCATTTATTTCCAGGTGCGACCAGGAAGGGGGAGGAGGGAATAACAGGGCAGTGACATACAAATTGCATAATAAGTACAGTAATGCTTCATCTGTTGGGTATTGAATGATCACCTGAGGAAAAATGGAGCTCTGTGTGGAACAGTTTTATGTTGGTTCATTTCATACTTTCAGGTCAAATCACAGTTAGTGGTGATGGGGACGTTTTCTTGCCATGGTTTGCAATCATCCGTGGAGTACTACAGGACTGCAGGGATCAATTCTTGCTCAGTTGTTGCTCAGTGTGTATGATGCCCATAGAGAGGCCAGAATGGTCCATTGTAGGCATGGTGGCAGAGGTGACTTCATCTGCCTGGACCAGCCTTCTTCTCCCAGGACTTCTCCTACATCATACTCCCTCTGCTGCAGGGGAAGCTTCCAGAAAGAGGTACTCCTTTTGGTGGGATTTGGCTGACTATATGTGAACACTCACTCAGCCAATGCCATGTTTCCAAAGCGCCATGGTATCAGCTAATCCAACTGGTGTCCCTGCTCTCAGAGTCTGAATGTGCTGCCTCTGAGACTTTACCAAAGGGTTGGTTCTGCAGTGTGAATCTGGACCCCGCTAGCACAACATGTTATCCCCAGGTCTACTAGATCAGTTTTAGATACAATTTGGAAGCAGGATTAACACAAACCTACTGTAAATCTGTGCAATAATGGAAAGAGAGAGGGGAGCCAAGTGCCCCCTGAAAACACAATGCAGGCCAAATAACATTATGAGGGAAGAAGGAGGCTGTGCTTGTGACTGTGGTGGTTACAGGTTGACACAATCTCCCTCCATCATAATTTAGTTAGTGATTTTTGGGACCCAGTATCATCCCTCACCAGATTTGTGTGTATGTGTTTTTTTGCCAAACCATCCAACTCTGGCAGGAAGGGATACGCCCCTAAGGGCTTACAGTAGGCAAGCTGGTTCCTGGAGACAAGTTGTGAGTCATTCAGAGATAGAAGGTAGGGCCCGGCTGAAAAAGTGTCTCACCGCACCAGGTACAGAACATAAATACACTTGACAAAAAAAATTGTAGACAGTATGAGAATTCTGGACTGTAGCAAGCAAATCATCCATCCCCAAAGGACACAGTTCTGTTTGTGTATACTCAGTAACAGATTAGTGCATGCAGAATATATAGGGGCTAAAAGTACAGAAAGTAAAGAGCAAAGTAGACAAATCAGATGGAACAATACCAGGGAGGTAGCTAATGAGCACCAGTACTTTGTAATCAGTACACTGACAATGGTGAGGCAGGATCCCATGATTCTAAATGTTCACTAAATGCTAGGGAAGCATAGTGACCCAATAGCAGTGCACTGTGGTTACCCGGGTTTGGAAGCAGATCTGGAAGGCTGGTGATCAGGCAGCTGACTGGGAAGAACACTTCCGATGGTTCTGCACTGCAATCTGAGGAGGCTGGGTGAAATCACTGCCTTACACTGTATTGTCTTAACCCTTGCATGGCCATGGACTGATATATCAGTCCAAAATTCCTATATGTTCTAATTCTGTCGGCAGCCTAAGGGTTAAGGATTTATGCTTTCCTGGGTCATGCCTGAAAATACTTAAATGTTTGTCTAGCACACCTTCCCTGGTTAACAAAAACTAAATAAATAAATCAATCATTTGTCACATCTGGAACCCTCAGAGGAGGCCAGGGAGCTTGCTTGGTCACAAGGGATGTGCTGCATGCACCCAAGGCCACTGTTAGGCTGTATGTACTGCTGGGGGTGGTGGGGAGAGAGTCCAGGTCACAGAACAAGATCAAAGAGAGACATGGCAGCCCCCTCATAATGGCACCTGCACGGTAAGAGCCATAATCTCCAGCTGCTCTAACTGGATTGTGTGTCCCAATTGGGAGAGGGGTTTCTCCCTTAGGAATGTCATGGTATCACGGGATACCCCAACGCAAGAGCTTAAAGTGACTTTATATATAGATATATAGATGGAGAGCTCTGTATATATTCTTAGCAAAAAACTGTGTTAATACACCAGTTAGGGTCTAGATTAACGCAACAAAGGTAGGGAAATGTGCCGTTAGGGTTTTCAACCCTATTTCCCAACCCCACTTCCCAAGCAGCAAAAGGAAAATACATTAGGGTTTTGGTCTCCACAGTCCTAGCGATCAGTGGTGGGATCTTCCTTGGGATTCTCAAACCTAATGCTCACCCCTTCCCTCCAGTCCATAGCTTCCTGTGCAAAGCATAAGGTACAGCCCCAGACAGTGCCTCATAGTGATACAGTCTTCAGAGACAGAGAAGTATGTCTTGCCACATGTTGCCAACAAAATCTATTGTAGCCTTCTTCACACAGGGCCCAGTGGCCACTGCGTGAACAAAGGCAGTCACGTTTGACATTGTTTGCTCAGGGAACGGAGTTGACATTAGAGCTGACAACCTCAAAGAAGACCCCAACACTGATTCGCCAAGACTCTGGACACCCAAAACCCTGATGTGTTTTCCTTTTGCTGCTTAGGAGGTAGGGGTGGGAGTTAGGATTGGAAACTCTAATGCCAAATTCCCTACTTTTGTTTCATTAACTTGAACCCTAACTGGTGCAGTTACACCCTTTTTTACAAAGAATTTCCTTTCTTTTTTGGACAGTGAAATCAAATCCTCATTCACGCTGGTCTGAACAGATGTGGATGTTCGGGGCCCGGGGAAAAAAAGGGAAGACTCCGTCTGCCTACTGCATCTCCCTTCTGTACAGTGAAGGATGCCAAGAAATCATGGGACTGTCTGGTGGGCTGTGGAAGTGCAGAGCCCTCAGTTCCCTGCAGCTCAGATACAGATGCACAAGGCAAAGAGTCCATCTGTCAGCCAATGCACAACGAACTCCGCCACGCATGAGTGCAGACATGCAGGGACCTATGCCAATAGATGAGTTGTCTTCACTATATGGTACCTGGGCCCATGCAGGCAACCCTGCATCTTTCATTCCATTGCTGGGAGAGGGTCGCAGAACAGCACCAACCATCCCCCAACCCTCAGCCCATCCACCTGGATCACTGAGCTTGCCCCGAACTCAGGTCACCAGGATGGGATACCAAAGCATACTCGCTGGGGTCAAAATTGGCACTACACACAGTTTCATCATAATTTTTTTTTTTTATTTTGACCCCAAATTTTCAAGATAGTTGTTTTATGACTCCCCTTATAACTTTGACATGTGGCATTTATAGTATATTGGTCAAAAACATAATTTCGCACCAGAAGTGGAAAAACACATCTTGCCCAGGATTTAAAAAGTGACATCTATCACATTTATGAGATGGTGTGAAAAAATGGGTATGTTGAAGGTTTGGAGTCAAAATATTGAAAATTAGCAAAGTTATGAGTGAACATTGAAATGTTGCAACATTCAGTCATAACTTGGTTTTGCCATATTTGTATACCACATTTTCAGCATAGTCTTTTTATTACCCCACCTCATGAACCTAGTAGGCGAAAATGTTCAGATCCCTGCCAAAATGTCATTCCGCACCACAAGTGCGAAAACACATTTTGGCCAGTATTTGAAAATTGGCAGCTATCATCAAGGCCCCTAGAATTCTGTGCTGCAGAATTTTGCGAGAACTTGCAATCTATCAGAACTTCTCGGTGCATGAAATTCACTCTTCTTGCTGATTTTTTATTAATATTTCTGTTTATACATAGAATCTGGTTCCCTTCCCCTCTTTTTATATCCAAAACCCCCCTATATGCTCAGAATGTGATGTTATCATTGCTATAACATCATACATTAGCTAATGAAATGGCTACATTCTGCAACAGAAATGAACAGTCGCTTATCTACCACAGCTCCCACTGCCAGAGATGGTGGCACAGCACATCATGCATGGTGATATTTGCTCAACCTGCACTACAGCCTAATACAATTTTCAGTCTTACATTGTTGCACTAGGGCCAACTTAAACAAAGCCTCGTCAATAGCACAGACCTGTTAAGTCCATACCTCACTTTGTACAAACCTATTTGTGCCTTTAAGGTATAGAGACGCTATCTGAAATGAATAACTGGTAAAATGAATTTAACTGTCTAAATTTTTAAGAAAAATAAAGTAATTATGCCCAGAAAAGTGAAATATAATAATGTGTAGACCTGTTGAAAGAACAGATCTGTTAAATAAATAATTGCACTGTACACATTTTTGCCAGGGTTATTGATTACATATTGTCATTGGTTGATAGAATCGCCTAAAAGTTATTGAGAAATGTTGTGTGCAGGGACAGCTGTTGGGCCACAGGGTAGCATGCTGTGTTTCCCTGCCAGCAACTCAGGTTCAGAGATTAACTCTGGGAGCTGGCTTTGCAGCACAAGGATTGGTGGAACACATCACTGCTTGGAGTCTGGGAAGGTATGGAGCAGTGTTCTGTCACATGGTGGACACATTGTGATGGGCCGGAGAGCTGTATCTCACAATTGGTTTACATGCATGTCATGGCCTGATGGTGTTACACAGTGTGTCAGGGAAAGCAGGTTGACATGAAAAATGAGTTTTGCAATAACTCCTCTATTCCATTTCCAATGGGACCCGTATGAATGAGGATACAAGTTCATGGAAATAAAAAAAAATATATACACACACACAGTATCTCTGTCTCTCTCACCACACACACACACACACACGCATATTTGTATGTATGTTACAGATTGCATATAAATATATAAGTGATAGACAGTGGAAACCTCATTAGTGGGATAGACAGCATGCATATAAAAATACCTTATTTATCACATAAGATCCCCTCTGCATATGTCATTTATGCAACAGCCTAGGATCTTAAGGGAGAGACATTTGTTTTGCTTTTTCAGGCATAAAATTATTTTTGTAAGTCTGTTATTTTTTGAACTAGTGTTACTGTGCTTTCCACCATCCTGATTGCTATAAAAACTGTCATGAAAGTGAAGTCAGGATGACAAGCTGACACTGTGATGTGGTAGTTTGTTAGTGCAGCAGAACTTCCGCAGAAATTACAAACCACCACTGCAGAAGTTCTGCGGCAAATGGTAGTCTTGCCGCAGAACTTGGTCCCACTGTGCCGCAGAAAAGTAGGGGGCCTGGCTATCATGTTCATGAGGTGGTGTGAAAAAATGTCTATGTTGAAACCTGGGCTCAAAATATTTAAAATTAGCAAAGTTATGAGCAAGTGTAGAAAAATTTCAACGTACACTTATAGCTTTGTCATTTTTACATATTTTGACCCCACATTTTCAACATAGCCTTCTTATGACCCCACTGAAAATGTTCAACTCTGGTCTGAAAGTTGATTTTGCAACGCATCTGTGAAATTGCCTTTTGGGTGAGATTTGCATAATTCCACTGCACTGGTTATGAGGTGGGGTCCCAAAAGGCAATGTTAAAAAATTGGGATCAAAATATGTAAGTATGGCAAAGTTACAAATCAAAGTTTAAACCCCAATGAAACACATTAAACTTCACTTATGTGATTTTCTCATATTGCAGTCACTGATTCCAGCAGGAAGACGTGTCTTTGATCTGAGAGTGGACCTGTGCTAAGGTTACCACCTACTCGGTTTTTGACCGAATGATTCGGTTTTCTAGGTCCAGATTCGGTTCTCCTGTTTTCACCATTGCAAATTCGGTTTTTATGGTGGGTCAAGCAGCAGCTCTGAGATTCCCCACTAACTGTTTCATTTTCTTCTCATCTGACTGTAAGCAAGTGTCTGGCATTTCAGTTTGCTTGCTTTCTTGCAGTGTATACTAATCAGTAAGTGCCTTCAAAGTGCAGGGCACTTAAAGAGCCAAATGTGTCCCTGTCTGATCTGTTGTCACCTCTAACTTCACACCAGCAAATTGGAAGATTATTCATGGGAAGGGTAAACAATACCACCTTATTTTTTCTGAAACCCTTAGACATTCAGACAGGCACCACATTAGGTTAGCCTCTTGTCCAGTGTGGACTGTACAATGTGTTTCAGAAACTTTACCTGCTAATCCAGTTTTATTCAGAGGTAGTACTTTTTCATTCATTTTGAATGCTCACATACTTGTAAAACAGATTCTGTTAAATCATTCACCATTTTACTTGCATGTTCATATTACAAACAAATTCTGATGTCATGTAAACCTTTGTTTGTATACCAGTCAGTCTGAGAGGTGTAAAGTAGGGCTATTAAGACCATTAGCAACAAATCAACCTAATCCTTTCTAGGCTGCATTGTGAGTATGGTCTTTGACTGCTTTGACCTTTAAATGCTCCCATTTTTTCTTTTAGGGTCTGTCCTATATTTTAATATTTGTTACCCTTTTGTTGTTAAATTAATAATCTAATATTTTATTTCGTTTCTAGCAGTACTACATCTCTCTCTCTCTCCAGTAGTTATTGCTGTCAATTTTTATACTACCTGATATTCCAGGAAGACCATTCCAGGCATCTCAGATGAACAGCACAGAATAGCGTGGCTAACGTCATGCTAAGCCACAGAAATGAGAAAAGGAAGCTAGAGAGAGAGAGAGCGAGCAGTAGCTGGTGAGAAGAAAGGAACACAATCTAGATTTGATGGCACTGCAAATTTAGGAAATTTATCAAACATTATTATTTTTTTTTTTTACTAGAAGAGACACACTAAGCTGAAGCTTGTTTACAGGTGCAACCTGGGAGCACAAGGGAGTGAAATGATTTGTGCAGGGTCACACAGTATGCAAGTCTGAGCTGTGGGATTCAAACCCTGGTCTCCAGAATTGCAGCTCAGAGCCTTAAACCACTGTGCTATACTGCCTCCACGCTACACATCACTTATCATGCTATCTGGTATGTATGACTGATGTGGAAATAAAATAGGGCATTTAACAGCATAGAATAGTTCCTACCACTTTTAAAAACTTCTGTGACATTACAAATAGCTTTAGAGTAGGAACAATGGGAGGGACAGTAGCACATCTTAAAATGGCAGATGATATTTGTCTTTACAGCTCTCCCACCATTACTAGTGTAGTTTATTTATTTATTGAAACATAGAAACATAGACTTTGACGGCAGATAAGTACCACTTGGCCCACCCAGTCTGCCCATTTCCCTACCTACTGGATAAGCTGCAGATTCTAGTTAACCAATAGCCTACTTCCTGCCACCCCCCCCACTACAATTGCCTTATGCTTGTCCCATGCATGTTTGAATTCCCCCACTGTTTTAACCCCAACAACCTCCCCAGGAAGGCAGTTCCACTCATCCACCACTCTCTCCTTGAAAAAAGATTTCCTCACATTACCCCTGAGCTGTCCCCCCTCTATCTTTAAATTGTGTCCCCTTGTTCTTACACATCTTTTTTTCTGAAAGATGCTACCCTCCTGGGCTTTGTTGATTCCCTTGAGGTACTTGAACATTTCTATCATGTCCCCCCGTCCCTCCTTTCATCAAGGGCATACATATTAAGCTCTCTCAGTCTCTCTTCATATGATTTCTGATGCAGACCCTGCACCATTTTAGTTGCCCTCCTCTGGACTGCTTCCATCCTGTCTATGTCCTTGCGTAGATGAGGTCTCCAAAACTGCACACAGGACTCCAGATGGGGTCTCACCAACTGTCTGTACAGAGGGATAACCACTTTCCTTTTTCTACTTGTGATGCCCCTTCCTATGCATCCCAGTATCCCCCTGGCTCTCCTCACTGACTTCTCACATTGCTTACCCACCTTTAAGATCATCCGATATGACTACCCCCAAGTCCCGTTCCATTTTTATTGTTGTTAGTACCTCCCCTGCTATTGTGTACTCTTCTCCTGGGTTTTTGTTTCCCAGGTGCATTACTTTGCACTTCTTTGCATTGAATCTAAGTTGCCATATGTCTGACCATTCCTCCTACCTTGCCAAGTCCCTTCTCATCCTTTCTACCCCCCTTGTGTATCAACTCTGTTACAGATCTTTGTATCATCTGCAAGGAGGCATTCCTTTCCCTCTGCAATGTTACCTATAAAGATGTTAAAGAGGACTAGACCCAGTACTGAGCCCTGAGATACTCCACTAGTGACCCCCCTTTCTTCGGAATGAGTGCCACTCACTACTACCTTCTGTGTCCTGTTGTGCAGCCAGTTTGCAACCCATGCTACCACCCTGGGACCCACTCCCAAGCTGGCTAACTTGATTATTAATCTTTTGTGTGGGACTGTGTCAAATGCCTTGCTAAAGTCTAGGTAGGCCATATCCACAGCCCCTCCCTGGTCTATTACTTTGGTCACCCAGTCAAAGAAATCTATTAGATTCATCTGACATGACCTTCCTGCTGTAAATCCATGCTGCTTTGGGAAAGAGTTTTACCAGAAAAGGCCACCTGTTCCAAAATAGCCGGTTGTCAGAGGTGTCCTTGTAGTCACTTGATGTGTCAGCTAAGCTGCATACACAGGATGGAAAGTTCCCCAAACCCCATCTCTAACCCCACCAAATGTTAACACACTGAAATTTAAAATATTTAAATCTAAATCAAACAAACCAAAAATAATAATCATGATGTACTTTAAAGAAGTTGTACACAATGCAATATCAGCAGCAATTCTGAATAAATCAAGTGAATCAGAGTCCAAGCGATGCCCTCATAAGTCATAAAAGGGGCGGGGTTAGGGGTGGAGTTTGGGGGTGTGGTTTAGTATTCGGTTTTCATCTCATCTAGGTGGCAACTTCATACCTGTGCTGTGGGATATGTTCAGATGAGTGAGGATGTATGGGGATGGGGGTGTGTGTGGGTGGTGGGTGCCTAACTGGGAGGTGGGGGTGGGGCTGGGGTAAGTAGGGGGCTGTGGGGGATCAGATTGGTGAGAGACTGTTTTCATTTTTACAGGGTAAAACAAACCAAAAAAACATCAAGGGATGGTTTTCTTTCTTTCAGGGGATATTCCAACCCAGTGGGGATTGGGCACCCCAGTGTTGGGCCACCAAGTAGATAGTTGGAATGGGGTGCGGGTGACCTTAAGGGGAGTGGGGGTCAAGAGGAGCGGTGCTGGGGGTGGGCACCCTGGTCTGCTTATGTAAACATTGGGAAGGGGGAGCGAGTGACCTGGAGGGGAGGGGGAAAAAGAAGCAGTACTGGGGCGGGCACCCCAGTCCACTTAACAAATAATTAGATAGATAGACAGATAAATACATACATACATACACACACCCACCCACCCACAGAATGACGGCTAGATAGATAGACAGATGGAGAGAGACAGAGAGAGACAGACAGACAGGCAGAGAGAACAAAGGATAGTTAGTTCACTGCTTGAACTGAAGCTAACAGCATGACTTCAGCTGCGACTTCATCATTCAAGAAAGTCCCACTGTTCTCATACAGAAAACGTGTGAGAATGCCTCTTCTTGCTAAGCTGGACACCCTAGATTTGGGGGTACCCAGAAAAGGTATTTCTGGGCATTTTTTTTAAACAAACCGCAGAATAGCTGGTCCGGTGGTGTTGAGGCATGGATGCCACACCTCGCGCCACGCTGGCAACCCGGGTTTGGGAAAGAGCCCAGGCCACCAGGGGTCAGCAGGGGCGAGAGAGGATTGAGCATCCGGAGGACTGCTCTCCTCTCTCGGGGAGGGAGGAATAGCTGACTCACCCGCTGATCGCCCTCTAGTGATGGCTGGAGGGGGATATGGGTTGGGAAGCTTGAGCCGACGTACGAGTTGGCGGGGGGGAGGAAAACCAGGAAAATTGAGCCTGGCAGGCTCGATGATGGCCTGCCACCCCCAGGAGCAGTCCCGGAGTCTGGATTGGGCTCTGGGGGGAGGTAAAAGCTGGCAACCTCCCCCTGGCACTGCCGTGGGGGGCAGTCCATGGGGGAATTTCCAGGACTGCCTAGTACAGGAGTGGCAGATTCGGAGAGAGAGCCCCTCCGTTCGGAGGGCGGAAGCCACCTGCCAGGGCTCTGAGGAGCAAAAACTATATATATAAAAAACAAACCGCAGAATCTAACTAAGTGGATCCCCTTTAACTAGGTTCAGGTGTTTGTTTTTTAAACTTACATAATTTTTATATATTTTTCATGTTTTTATAGTTCGGGGGACAAGATGGCGGCCGTCACAGCATGAAACATTTTTTGTGTTACTGTGAAAAGCAAGTGATGGAAAAACAAAAATGGTGTATGACGTGGAATTTTTTTGTGTTGTATCTTTTTTTTTCAGAACATTATCCAAAAAAACCCTTCTGAGCATGCTCAACGGCAAAAAACAAAACTTTAAATCCTTATAACTCTGGAACGCTTTCATATTTTTTCATGAACCCTTCCAAAGGCACTATGGTGGCACAGCATGCTTCTTCCCTGAAAATTTTAGAAAACAAATTCCATTCTGTGTGGACTGTACATGACAGCAAAACTAAAAACCCATGTTAAGTATAGGAAAAAAATCTGTAGACATCTACAGGAAAATGACATATGTGGATCTCAGAAACCACACAAGTTGCTTTCATGAAGCTCCAAGTTTTTAGACATTGCCTCTTAGTTAATGCATGTCAAATTTCAGGCAATTGCGATGAATGATGCCAAAGTTATTAGGGTGCAAAGTTAGGGATTTAACATAGAACCTGACACTCAACCCTAACGGCGGCAGTATAATATAATAACTAATTCCATAATACCATGGTAAACACAGTAACGTGTTGCAGTTATCATACGGTCAAAATTAGATACTATGGCATTCCTACTCTCCCTGCCGGGAGGGGGTGGGGAGGACTTGGAGCAGGTAAGGTGGTGCTGGGATTGGCGGAGCCCTGTTCAGAGTCAGATGAAGGGCATCTGGCCCGATAGGATAAAAAGCTTGAGTGAATAAAAATGTAACTTGGAGCCTTTGAATGAGATAATTCATGAAGGTAAGGGAAAGAGGGGAAATTGTTTAACCAGGAAAGGCACACTAAGCCGAAGCTTGTTTCCAGGTGCGACCTAGGAGCACAAGGAAGTTAAGTGACTTGCTGAGGGTCACACAGGATGCAAGTGTGGGCTGTGGGATTCAAACCCAGGTCACCAGGTATGCAGCTCAGAGCTCTAAAACACTGTGCTATACTGCCTCCTTAGAAGGAAATTTGTTCATTTAGTTATTTATAGGGGGTTATGCAGTGGGGACTGGTTTAAATAATGGTTGAGTTGCATTTGACCTCTGTACCTCCACTTGTGAAGCCACAGAGGGCAAACCCAATGAGTCAGGATAAATCAGTTATTTAAACCAGTCTCCAGTGCATGTTTAATTTATCCAATGGAAGGCTTTTTAGCAGACAGTAAATTGGTACTGTGTGAATAAATCGTAGAACTGTGAGAATAAATCATGGAACTGTGAGGATAAATAGGGACTGCATAATGGGTTTGATTCATTTTATTTATTTATTTAGCTTTTATTGACCAGGCAAGCATACTAGACAAATATATGCATATTTTCAGGCACGACTCGGGAGGTTACAAAGATATACAGACAAGGCAAACTTTAACAGTGGGTAGGGTTGCAGTGGACTAACATATTTATCTCCAGTAGGGAGTCATAAGATCCATAACGCATGACTGGTGATGAAGCCACTTGCTAGTTATGAGGTTCTTACCACTTACTTGGAGATAAATGTGTTATCCCATTATAATTAACGGTCTCCGTTTTTTGCCATTGACAAAACTGTGTGTTAAGTACTGTAACACCTGAGTAGGTGTTACGGCATTCACACACTCCCTTTCCATACCAAAGCGTTCGAGACAACTAAATAAACATAGCGCGAGCTTCCAACTGTCCCTGTTACCTCAAGCAGTACTGACTAAAAAAACACTTACTTCTCGGCATTACCTCCATCGCAAATATCCTCCAGCAGCCTCACATCACCTAGAACGTAAAAAAATAAAAATGTTAAGCAGATTCCAAACAGCGGACAAAACCGAAAGACAAAAGTTTGTTGAAGAGCAGGAAAACCGCAACACAATTCGGAAAACAAAAAGCGACCTCAGACTGTTCACAACCTACTTGTCTGAGGTAGGACAACTCCTAAAATTTGAAACTCTTGACATGGTACAATTAGACAAACTGCTAGCTAATTTCCTGTATGTATTAAAAAGCAAGACGGCTCAGAATACGAGCCAGGCACCATACGAGGCATAGTAGTGAGTATCGAGAGGCATTTGTCCTCACATAAGTACCCTGAATCCATATTCAAAAGCCCTGACGACATATTTGTGGATACTAAAAAAACCCTAGCAGCTAAACAAAAGCAACTGAAAAAGGCTGGTAAAGGAAACCGCCCAAATAAAGCCCAAGCATTAACTGAGGAAGATGTTGAACTATTGTACAAATCCAAAACACTAAATATGACCACACCAACTGGGCTCCTAAATTTCCTCTTCTTTAATCTGGGCATCCACTTTGCCCTCCGAACAAAAGAACACTACGACCTACAGTGGGGAGACATTAGGGAGAGCACAGACACAAATGGAAACACCTACCTGGAGTATTGTGAGCACCAAACTAAAACCAGAACAGAAGAAAACCCCCGCGATGTGTGCCCAATAAATCCCCGAATTTATAAAAACACACAAAATCCAGACAGAGACACCATTGAAGCATACCACATCTATAAATCACAGAGGCCACCTGAAATGCTCAAACCTGATGCTCCCTTTTACATAGCACCCAACAGCAACAAAAAAGATTCATCCCTCTGGTTCCGTAACATGACCATAGGGATTAATAAACTAAGAACAATGATGCATACCATGAAAATGGACTCTGGTATACCTAACAGTAAAAGAATTACCAACCACAGCACAAGAAAAGACTACCATACAACGGCTTGTAAAGTCACAATATCACCAACTGACGTGCAGC
The DNA here is from genome assembly GCA_016271365.2 of Neoceratodus forsteri. Lineage (NCBI taxonomy): Eukaryota > Metazoa > Chordata > Ceratodontiformes > Ceratodontidae > Neoceratodus > Neoceratodus forsteri. Next base: position 1,614,498,326 of record CM057453.1, read on the forward strand.
AGATATCAGGCCACCGCAATGTACAGTCAATCAACAATTACTCCAGCCTCTCCAAACGAAAGCAGCATGAGATCAGCAAGCTGTTAACTTACTCAGATCACCAGCTCCCTTCTACTTCAAAATCTCCACACGAACAGCAAGAGAGATCTCCACACCTCAGTACCCATTAAGACGAAATGGCATCTGGAAACATGCAGGCAATGTTTGGGACCGGCTGCATTTTCCACAGTCCTGTAACAAAAAATACCTACAACTCCAACCAAAAACCTCAAAACAGGAAAAGAGTCAGAGTCGTTGAGGATTTAGACACCTCCGATTAAGGTATTTTCTCGTATTCAGTCCCCTAAAACATACATAAATAACGTTTTGTTCTCTTGAGCCTAACTTATGCAGTTACCACTTTTACCACGATCCCTAACTCTCTCCCTTTCAACCCTAACCTTTCCTCTGCAGGCCAGATGACTACAACAATGCAAAATACCCTTCAAACAGGAAATGATACCGAAGAATCTCCACACTCATGGACTTCTAACAGTAGTATCCACTTTATTTTATTAACAGTTTAAATAATTAAAGTCAATGTTCAACCACAGTTCTGTTTTCCTCACAGAAATAAAAGCGTTCATCTGCAAGGTAAGCCTCCACATCTTTTTTTGCAAACTCAAAGCTTAGCAAAAGAAAAAAACGGAGCCCTTCAATTATATAAAATAAAATATGGGGAGAAGTGTGTCAAACTCGAATTTATCACACACCCTCGTTGTTGGGTGGCATTCATAAACCCCTCAGGCTTCGCCCTCGGGGTTTATGTGCCATCCAACTACTCGGGTGTGTGTTAAATTCTCCTAACACACTTCTCCCCATACTTTATCCTATATGTAACTGATTATGTATTTTCTGTATACCACACTATTATTAATGTTTTCATGATTACTGGTCAGTGTGTTTATTGACTAGACTGACCCTAATTTCAAATGCTGTATTCACCAGGTTCTATCCATATTAATATCCGGTTAATATGGCATGAAAGTCAAGTCAGATGTATTTCATTTTTTTGTTTTGCTTTGTTTCTGTGTAGCTTTCAAACTGGATACTTTTCCAAATACATGTACACCTGTTTCCACCCAAACCACAACAAAATCAGTCGGCATAAAAAAGGAGCAATCAAGTAAGATGAATTTTGCAAGGCGTAATATTTTTTAAACGGGCGTCATCTGAGGTTGTGCTATTTCAGGGTGATCCTCAGACATCTGTGTTAACTGTAGTACTCAACAACCCCCCCCCCCCAAGCCCTGATTCAAAAACTAGATGTAATTCTGGAGTTCTGTAGGTCTTCATATTTTACAAAATGTAACATCAGAAAGGCATAATAAAAAAAGCACTGAATTCCAATTCTTTTACATTAAAATGGAATACTGTCCAGTAATGAGTATCCTTACTAGTACAGTAAAAGAAATGACAGCCATTGACACCTCTAATACCACAGACACATACAGAATTCCTACAGTGTTACAAATAGCACATTGAGCTTCTTGTACAAAATAAAAATAAAGCATCCAAAAAGTGAAACTGTATTGAGTTAAAGTGGCTTGGTAGAGCATTAAAAAAAAATCAAAAGCGACATCCGTGGTCTGTGACTTGTGGACTAGTAATTATATAAAATAAACTATGGGCCGTTGCCATTATTATTTTTTACTCACCCTCAGTGTGTGATGCCACCAAAAACCACTTGTGCTTCACACTCATGGTTTATGTGGTATCAGACACCTCGAATGTGTTAAGAAAACTCATAATGTACTTCCCATACATTATTCTGTATATTGTTGTTTTACTTTGTTTTAGCTAAAAACTTGTTTTTTTCCTTGTAAATGCTCTATCACATCCGTTGTTCTCTGTGTTCTATTTCCAGATTCTAAGAGGAAATACAGTGCTCTAAGAGTAACGTAAGGAATAACGTATGGGCTACCATACGCAATAAGCCTGTGTTTCCATCTAGGGGTTGAGATAACAGTGTATGGACCTCGAGAGTGAAGCTTGAGAGGTCCTTGCTGTTATTTCAGCCCTGAGATGAAAACATTGGACAAGTTTTTTTAAAAATTAACAACTGACAAATTTAAAAATTAAAAAAACTATCTGCAAAAGGTTGAATAATTTAATTGATCCAAAAAGGAAAAAATATATAATTAGTCTCACTAAAGGGGATTTCGAAATGTTTGAGAAGGCTGAGATAACCAACTATTTAAGTGAAACATTTATGAGTTTATCAAAACATCTAGGGGTTTTTAAAGATACTCCCAAACGTACCAAAGGACAAACAGACTCAACTAGCCCTAGCTTCTACTTTAAATCTATTACTAAGCGGCGGGTGGGCGGGGTGTGCTGTGGAGCCCGAGTGAGTAGCGGCACGTTTTTACAGCTCTTCAAATTTCAACAAAAAGTTTGCATTTTATCATAATTTTGACTCCATTTCGAGTTAAATTTTTTCCAGAATTGGGAAGAGCACTTCGGAGAACATTATAATGGGCAACCCAAAGAAGGATAGAGGAGGAGCAGGGAGAAAAAACAGCAGGCCTTCCCAGACACTGAAGGCAGCCACGCTTACACAGGCTTTAACTACAGGTGAAGCCGAGGAGACCCTGTCTTCTATTGGAACCAAGTTACAGAGATTGATATCAGTAGTCTCAGATTTAAACACTAAAATGGACTCCTGTGGCACTCGCTTAAACCTAGTAGAGACCTCCACTGACAATCTAAAAACTGAGGCTGGCGATGTAAAACACCAAGTGGAATCGGCGTCTGCAGCTGCAGCGAACCTACTGAAGGAAAACGCACATTTTCGGGCAAGACTGTAATCACTAGAAAATCAAGTCCAGTCTTCACATATTCAGATATTGAGCTTACCTGAAGGGATTGAAGGTGACCATCCTATTATGTTCCTGCAGGAGTGGCTTCAAGAAAAATTATCACCTGAGGAGCCCCTGAACCCTTTTGCTCTTCATAAGGCCTACCGGATTACCCCTTGAGGCTATCGAGAGGACCCAGCCAACCCGCAAACTCTTCTACTGGTAACGGATGGTGTGGGGGACAAGGGACACAATCCTGAAGCTGGCCAAGCGTGCTGGGACTTTGATTCAGGATGATCGCATGGTTTGTTTGTTTCCCAACCTTAGTTATGCCACCCACTTGTGGCGTAAAAAGTTTGAAGGCGTGTGGCAAAAACTACGTGAGTCTGGAGTCTCTCATGCCATGATCTACCCGGCGAGGTTGCGCATAGTATCCAAAGGGAAAGTTTGGTTGTTCTCGGACCCGATTGAAGCTGGGAAATGGGCCTCCCGAATGCAGTCCCGACGGCAGACTAGCAGCTCGATCGAGGAAGAGGAGAGCCTAGATCTGGAGCAGAACAAAGAGGACTGACCCTCCGGAGTTAGACTTTCCCTCTTCGGCGACATAATCATTTGAGAGATCTCAGGGGAATTAATATTTTATTTGGTATAGCTGTGTAGTGCTTTAAGCTTAAATTATGCAATTTTTGTTCCCTGAGAGCCTAGTGGGTTAAACTGTAAGTAGTGATACCAGATGATTAAGGATCCCTCATGTGCGAAAACAAACAATTCACATCATTACGGTACAGACACATGCAATGCACATGCCTCCACACAGAAAACTGGCATACAATGACATGCCCAACCACATCTTAGCGACAGTCTATTTATTGCGACCATTTCAACTTGCACAGTATTTCTACCTCAGCAGGCTTCTGGCTACCTGACCATTAAGTAACATTAACACCTTGTGCCTTTATTTAAAATACGACGACTTGCACAGTACTGGGTTATTGTGACCATTTCAAGTTGCACTGTGTTATTGTTTGATTTTTCTGTATTTGGGGGGGGGCACTGTTATGCATTTCAGTCTCAACCTGCACAGTATTTGTACCGCTGCACTGTGTTATTGTTTGAGTTTTCTGTATTTGGGGGGCTCTGACCCAACACACCCCCGTCACACATTTCAGTCTCAACTTGCACAATCTTTGTACTTGCACAGTATTTGTACCACCGCACTGTGTTATTGTTTGAGTTTTCTGTATCTGGGGGGCTCTGTCCCCCACACCCCCATCAGGCATTGTGCCCAAATAGATTTATTATTCTGTACACCCCCCTTTACTGTACTTTTGTTAGTATTTGTATTCTTTCTGTCACCTCCCACTCCCATGTTTTGTAGACGTGGGTGTGCACTGGCGATCTCTGATGCGGCGGTAGGTGGAACAATAGCATGCGAAACTGCCGTAATTATCAGCGAGCGCAAGAGGGGTCCTTAATCATCCGGTATCGTCCTGTAAATAATGCTGGAATTACATAAACAGTCAATTATTCCTCTGTATCATTTGTAATCTATGAGCTGTAAATCAGTACTCTGCTGCCATTAACAATATGGATGCTTTATTACTTTATGAAATAGTATGACACCATTAGTCTCTAAGGGGCGTGCAAATTTGGACTTCTCTACAACGGACTTCAGTTTAAATGTACATAAGTCATACTGCTCATGGGCTCATGGACGCAGCATTTAATTTTGGAACTCCAAATATGTAGAGGTTGTTTAGGCTCATACCTCCCAATGTGGTATCAAAATGTTAAAGATGCACTTTACCTAAGATTAAGGAGTTGGAACTTGCTGTTATTTCACGGTTGTCTTGACATGGTGTAGCATTACTATGTTTCACAGTATGAAAAATAAAAGTAAAGTATATAAAAAAAAAAAGGATTACTAAGCAGGAGGTATATAAGCAATTAAAAATCAGAGATGAATCAAAAGGCCCAGGTCCTGATTTATTAGGGGCCAAAATCCTAAAACATGCAGCTGAAGAACTTGTACTCCCTCTACAAATAATCTTCAACAAATCTTTAAGTATGCAGATTGTTCCAGATTGGTGGAAAAAACACATGTGTGATTCCTATTTACAAGGGGGAACAAATTAATAATGTGAATAATTACAGATCAATATCACTTTTGTGCCTGGTAGGAGAGATACAGGAGAGGCGGCTGCACTCGCAGATTTTACAATACTTGGGAAAATATAATAAATTGACATCGGTTCAGCACGGCTTCGGTAGGTTGTGTAGCATGGTGACTGCCATGGTCAGGCTCACAAATGACCTGCAGGAAAACATGGCTGCAGATTTGTACACAGGGACGGGGTTCATGGACCTGATCAAGGCATTCGACCTGGTGGACCACTCCCTCCTGAGGACCCAGCTGGGTAACTTTTGTTTTGGGGATTCGGTAACAAATTGGGTTTATAATTACTTGACAGATAAGAAGCAATAAGTAAGAGTAAATGGAACATTATCAGAACCTAAAGTTGTTCCGTATGGAGTCCCTTGGATCTTTCATGGGACTAATGCTGTTTTCCCTTTTTATAAATGAGTTGCCTTCAATTTGTAAAGAGTCAAAACTGGTACTTTACTCTGATGATGCTGTAATATATGTGGCAAATAAAGACATTAGGTTATTAAATTCTGTACTGGAATCTGAATATGGGAAAATGGCAAATTGGTTCACACAAAATAAACTTGTAGTAAACAAAAAGTAAACAAAGGCAGTGTTGTTCTGTACAACTCAAAAACCGAGATGTATGACAGAACAATTTAAGATCTCAGCAGGAGGAAACTACCTAGAAACAGTGACTGAATTTAGATATCTGGGAATTTGGATCCACACTGCAAGCAATATTACCCTCCAGGGTGGGCGGTATGGGGCAATATTGGACCGCCCAGGGGCGTAATGAGGCCTGATGCTGCAGGCAGAGGACCTTAAAGCCCCTGGAAGGTCTGGTATTGCCCATACCGCCCACCCTGGAGGGTATTATTGCGCTTAGAAAATGGGCTTCAAGTGAAATAAAAATATATATACAAGTGAAAATATAATGTATGTTTAAAACAGAAATAAAAAACATTGAAAATGTATTTTTCTGGTAAAGTAGTCCCTGTAGTGGTACAATCACCACTGGAGGACACTGTAGTCTCTGTAGTGGTACAGTCACCACTGGAGGATGCGGTTGTTTTTTTGTAAAGTTTGTTTCCTATTTGAATCTGCTCTCGTTATGTTTACTTGCTGTTTTGTCTGTCCCCCAACACATATCACACACATGCACAAACACACACACACACACACACACACACACACACTATAGTGGAGTGCTGTTTTTTTTTATATATGTGATTTTTATGAACCTCAATTTGGAACAGTGATCTCTGTAGTTGAAGGGGGTGGAGAGAATCGTGCCATCACTGGAGTGGACTACAATGGGTGTGGTGCAGTGGAAATCCAGGGCAAAGGAAAGTAACTGATTTTCTTTTTGGAAACAAAAAAAAAAAATTTCCTGGTGTTTCTCTGTTTTCGGCGACCACGACTTCAGTCAGTGAGTAGCACTGAGCATGTGACCTGCTGCTCCTACTGTTTTAGATTTCAAATGCCGTTTTTTTTTTTAAAGGAAAAAAAGCCTTCACTTTGTTGAGGGGAGGGGGAATAAACGCCAGTGTAGTTGTTGTGATTTTCGTGTGGCAGTCATACAAGCTGTAGTGAAGCAGCAGATGAATGGAGCAAAGCGGGGTTGGGGGATGGAAAATTGATCTGATGACTGCGTGGACTACTGGCTTTGAAAAAAAATAAGTGCAAGTTTGGCAAATGCTTTAGTACATAGGGCAGAGTGTTTTGTGTCTTTTTTTTGGCTTTGTGTACAGATTGGGGGGACATTACCTTGGGGAAGGGAGGGCACATCCCTCGCTAAGCGAGGGGAGGAATGGTGGCTTCCATATGAAAATCGGTACGGGCACCAGGATATAAGAGATGGGGTTGGCATGCATGGCACTTGTTTTTAGCTGGGTTCTAACTGCTAGTTAATGTACCCCCCTAGCATGCCTGGCAGCCAGTCAGATTCCTTACATGTTTAATCCCATTTTCTAATAGATTTTATACAATGGCAAAAAAAATGCTGACCTTTGATTGGTCAGTCTGAGACTGGACCCATGATGTTATCCCAGTACAACATCACGGGTCTAGTCCCAACACACAAAAAGACCTAATTAACTGAAAATCACTGCACGCACCAAGTTTCAGTACTTCCCGCTCTGCACCCAACTTCACTCACTCTGCAGCCGCCAGCCATCTTCAATGTCCCGAAACCCCCCAGCACAAACAAAAACCAACAACAACCTTCTCCCATTCAAAAAAAGAAACATGCAGCTAAAACCGCAATTACCATCGGGTTCACACCGAGCGACACGAGGCGCAGGGAGTCTTTACACAGGTCGCATTGCTGTTAGCCTCACTCGCTCACTTCAGCGACACGGTATGGCGGTATTTACGGACTCCACGTTGCTGTTAGCCTCACTCGCTCACTTTCTTTTTCCGTTTGTTAATTTTTCAAAGGAACCGTGGCAGCTAGAAATATTCTCCCTACCTCCTTTCCTTCGGTTTCAGACATCCACACAGCAGGCAGTCGATAATAGAGCACAAGAACTGTAATAAAAAAGAAGGTCACGGAAAAACAGAGGAAAACGATGAAAATAAACAAAGACAACATACATAATGAGGCAATAGGTCATATTAACAAAGAGTAGCACCACTGACAAAGGTTGAAACGTTGCTATGGGGACTGCACAGCTGCTCAAAAAACACATTCGCTCCACCTGCTGGCTAAATTGGCACTACTTTTGCTTGAAGTAACCCTACCCATTCCAAAAATGACAGAAAAATCTACTTTAAATGTAGTTTTTCATCATTTTTGTTGTTTGTTTTTTACAAACGAGCCATTGTATAATAGCAATATTGCACTCCAGGGTGTGTGTTGTGCTGGATAACGTCACTTCTGGGATGATTAGTCACACTCGGCCTGCGGCTTACGTGCCCCTAATCACCCCAGGCGTGGCGTTATCTAACCTAATCAAGCATTATTGGCTTAAATAATAAACATGCAGAAAATACTGTTAAGCAGTTACATAAAACAATTGGAGCGCTGTATGCAATGAATGATTACCTTACAGCCACACTAGGAAGTTGTTGGCACAGAGCTGCCTTCTTCCTACTGTCAAATACGGAAGTTAAATATGGGGGCTTCAGAAAAAATTATGAAACAATTTACTTGTATGGACAATATCATCTGCAGATTTGCTTTAAGAGCGAAACAAAGAGAACACCTTTGTACATTACACGAAAAAGGAATTTGGCACCATTGCAACATAGGGACAGATTACACACGTCCTGCTTTGTCCATAAAATCTTACTTACTTCAGTAAATAGTCCTCTTGTCGCAATTTTCAAACAAAAGCAGAATCTGAAAGCATTAAGATCAGATGACACAGTTACTCTATTCCTGTATATAAAACCACAAAAAAAGAGCATAAGCATAAAGCATAAGCATCTTTATTGTTAAAGATAGCGCTATTCACCACGAAGGACCATAGCACCAGTACAATAAGTAATAAAATTAACAAAACCAGTAAAAGTCACAGCTAAAAAACTCCATTCATCATAATTAAGTGTCAGATATACACAACATCAGAGAAAGCAAGATTAAACATATACGTTTTCAACGCAGATTTAAAACTCTTCACCATCAGGCACTCTCTTATCCGATGAGGTAGAGAATTCCGCAGGGTGAGGGCCACAAATTCAAATGCTTGGGCCCCAGAGGTCTTCAAGCAAAACCTGGGAATCTCTAGCAATCCCACATCAGCGGAGTGGAGTGGGTGGGAGGGGCGATGGGTTCAAAGAAGCTCTTGCAGATAACTCGGCCCCTGTCCATATAGGGGCTTATAGGTCAGCAAACCGACCTTGAAGGTGATCCACCACTGAATAGGCAGGCAGTGCAGATCGTGCAGCATAGGCGTGATATGGCAACCTCGAGGCAGCAAAGTCAACAACCTCGCTGCTGTGCTCTGCATTAGTTGCAAGTGGTGGATATCAACCTCCGGTAGCCGTAGGTTGAGGGAATTACAATAGTCAAGGCGAGAGGCCACAAATGTGTGAACCAGAGTTGGAAGGTCATTGGTCGGAACTAGGTGTTTGATCCAAGCAGTGTTCCTCAGATGGCAAAGGGCAGTCTTGACAATGGACGACACTTGAGATAAGTGTCAGTCCCTCGTCAATAATTACTCCTAGATCTCGCACTCACTCAGAGGCCATCAGATCTGATCAAGAACGAGAGAGCTGCTGCATGATCCAAACACCTGCCATGTGGCCCCACTCAAAACAGCAACACCGTTGAGTCAGCCGAGCTACATCTCAAATGCCATTGTTCTGGACTGGCAGAGAGCCTAAGCCACTGAAGGTAAACTAGCCTTCTTTTGGGCAGCCTCAGGTTAGTCTATTTTAAACTCATTTTAAGTGCAAAATGAGTCAGACAAAACACTGACCACTTGATGATGATATGCTTTGGGGGGGGTGGGGGTGCAAGAAAGAGTGCTTAAGTGTTGCTTGAGGAAGCAGCCCCCAAGCCACCAAGGCAAACAAACCTTCCGTTTTGCAAATTTGTCTGTTTTAAACACATGAAGTACAAAAAGCGAGCCAGACAAGAGACTCAATGATGGTGGGCTTTAAAGGGTGACGGGGACACAAAGAGTGCTTAAGTGCTACTTGGTTTGTTTGGTGCACAGAGCAGAGTTGTGTTTTTAAAAAGATCACTAAGGCAGCACTTCTTCTGGCCAGCCTAGAGGTTGAGGTTATTTGAAAAAAAAAATTAGACAGTGTTTCTATTTAATTGTGAGCCTGGGAAAGGTATGGAGGTGTCTTCATCAAGATAAGCAGGAGTTATGAATTATATGTGTGAGATCAGAAGGGTCCCATAGACCCTGGTCTGGCCTAAGGTTAGTAAAATAAATGAAAAAAAAAGGGACTATTTGTTTTTACCTCTGAGAGTTCAGTGCACAAAGCTCTGTGTGTGTGTGTGTGTGTGTGTGTGTGTGTGTGTGTGTGTGTGTGTGTAAGGGGGTGCTTAAGCATGCCAATGAAAAACACAACAATACACTGAAACAATGTTTATTAATGGAGCACTACAGGTACACAGAGCTGTAGGCCCAATGCACGATTGGTGTGCAGTGGCTATGCACGCATATCTGGGGTGAGTAGCTACTCCACACCCCCTGTGCCCTCCGCATGGCATGCACAAAGGGGGCACATGCAGACCCACCGCACCTGATCCCCCATGTCTGCAGACAGCTCCGCGATGGGGACATTCAGGGAGTGTGCCAGCACTACGTGTTTTCACTAACCCGCGTATTGCTGGCCGCATGGGTGGAGAGGGTAGTGCAGGGTACACCAGGGAGACCTTGCCATAACCCATAGCATGCCCCCATGAACACAGGTACTCGGTCACTGGGGGACCAGGACAGTGCACACTGTGCTGCTCCCGACTGCTGGGCAGCAGGAGACGGCAGGGGCAGCTGGATGGGTGAGCGCCCAGAAAGTTTATGTGAGGCAGTACTGGGACTGGAGGGTGCCGCGCTGGTCCAGGTGCATGCTATCGGCATGCACAGCCCCAGACCCATGCCACCCTATGTGTGAGATCCACTATGGGTCCCAGGGGGGCATCCCATTGGATGTCTGCCTAGGACAACTCTTCCCCCTGCCACCCTGCAGAGTCCTGTGCATTGGGGGAGGAGCCGTGGATAGGTGGTCGGCATTGGTGAATGCCAGTATGGGTGCACCTGTCCACGGGGTGCAGGGGCAAGGGTGGGGTATGCACATTTTGTGCATCCCTATGCCCCTTTCATGCACTGTGAGCAGAACACAAAATGTATCAGTCTGTGATTAAGGGGTAAATTTGAAGTTAAGGCATTTCATACTATAAACAGAATACTGTATTAGGAACTGTATGATTACAAAGTTATAATACCTTCAGGAGGTTCTGGAGACATGTGAACCTTGAAAACTGAGCTTTATACATTCCAACATGTCCCCAGGACCGCAAGATGGTATTACATTGTTACATATAAAGTTCTTATAGTTGTAGAGTAGTTATGTGATATGTTGTAGGTGATTTGTTTTATATTTAAAATAAATAAGAACACATAAAACAGCCTGAACGTTTGTCCTAGTGATTTTATTGACTGGCATAATGACATCAATTGCGTACCTACATTGATTTGTGCATACAGGAAAATCTACAGGAATTTCATCCCAGTTTTACAGGGAAAATACAGGGAAAATAATGGTGCACGACAGGAAAATGCTTTGCCTGATCTCGGAGCACTGCATTTGTCTTGTGACAACAATCTGTGCATCTTCAGAAAGGCTGGATTGCACAGTCTGTCCACAGAACGAAAGAACTGAGCTGGTCAATTCTGTGCTGCAGCAATCTCCCTGGACAGGAACTCTGCCTTCTTATGGGAGATTACTGATTGATAGTCCATATAATAGGCCATCAATCTAAGTTTGTCGGCATCAAGGCCCGATCTCCACCAGCAACGCTCCATCCTTCGTCCCACTCTTCTCAGCTCCCTCAAAGTCCCATCAAACAAAGGGGACCGAGGGTGCTGAGTGAGGGGGCAAACACGGACAGGAGCAGTCAGATCCAGAGCCTCAGACACAGCACTATTATAGCTCTGTACCAGAGTATCCGGATCCCCACTAGTCCTCGGGAGACCCAACAGGTTCAGTACCACCGCCAGGCCATCGGGGTCAACTCCCTTAAAGGGTGATACCGGACCATCTCCGTAGGGGCAGGCCTATTGGGGGAAGCCTGGAACTTGAACCCTATGGTGTGCTGGTCAGACTAATTGACCGGCTCCACCACCAGGTCAGAGGTCTCCATACCCAGCAGGAAGACCAGGTCCAAGGAATGACCATGGTTATGGGTCGCAGAGGTACTCACCCGTGTGAAGCCCAATGAATTCATCAATCAAAAGAGCTTTTAAACAACTGGCAGTTAAAACTTGGAACAGCTTGACAGCTTATTTACTCAATACACAGAGTGGCCACTATTTCAGAACCTCTTTGAAAAGATTACTAATGTCTGAGGCACAGTGCAACTGCATATAACATGTTAATTCTTCTGGTGTTTTTGGAATTGGCTGAGAGATTTTAGCAATAATTTTTAATCAATTTTATTTATATATTTTCTTCTTGTTTTATTCATAAGTTTGTTGTATGAAAATGTCTATTGGTATTGCTTATTTGTGATAATTATTGTCTTGTTACATTATTTATTTATTTATTTAGTGATTCGGAAAAGATCTTTGAGCTCAAGCTCTTTTACAAAGGTTCCATGTCATAGATTGCAAAACAAAGTAAATTAGGAGAAAGCAAAGATACATTACAATGAACGATACAGCTTGGATTCAGAACTTACAGAATAACTCAAAACATAGGTACAAGTTAAATAATAAGAAAAACACTTTATGAGGGTGGGGGGAATAAGCAGTCACAAAGTGCCTTGTCAGTAGTTCAGAGGGATGGGGATAGCTGGCAGAGGGGTGAAGAAAGGAGGTACGGGAGAGAGGTATGTACTGCGGTGGAGGTGAAGGGTGGGGGAAGAAGGGCGATAAGGTATAGGGAGAAATGGTGGGGTGAGGGGAGGCTGAGTGCAGAGGACATGCTAGAGTAAAGTGGTGAGGTGTGAGGGGGTGTGGTCAGGCAGCCTGCATTAGTAGTGACTGTTAGGGAAACTCACGGGACTATGAGTTGGGGGATTTATAATACGTGTTTTTGTGTTGTTTTGAATACTTTGTTATGTGTACCTGGGTCAAGCCTGTAAAAGGGCCATGTGGCCCAGTGCTTTTTCACCCGGTTAACAAAATGTATTTATTTTTTTTATCACAACTGTTTTTACTGCCCGCTGCGGTGTGTACCGGCTTGGGGCATCCATCCGCCAGCTCTGCCTGCCCGCAGAGCTGAGTGGCTTGAACCGCACCCAGGAGGATGTGGAATGGCCATCTTGCCATCCTGCTGGAGGCCCCCCCATGCCTCTCCCAGCCAGGACAGCCCTGAACCCTCCTCGATGGGACTCCTCATCAGTCCTCCGGGCACCACAGAGTGTGGCCGTTAAGCTGCACAGTCACGCCCAGCCTGTTTTTTTTTTTCCACCATAGCTCCCACTGGAGCGCAGACATGCAGTGACGTCCAGGCACAGCGTGCCAGCGTCCACCAAGCTCCCCCCCCACGCGCACTGATGCTGGTAGTACCCCCCGGGTATCCCCAGAGGTAGCTACAGCGAAGTGGATGTTCCCCAATCCATCCCAGGACTAGGACAGCGGTCTGCAGATGTTCGATCTTAGTCCTTCCCATGCCAACCCTCGACAACCCGGGCTCGTTCCCAAACCCGGGTCGCCAAAATGGCACGAGGTGTGGCGTCCAGCACTTCAACCCTCAGCACCACTGGGGCGGCCGGTTAACAAAATTTGAAATCAAATAAATAAAGTTTTGTATGATTGCCCATATTTTATTTGTTATAGTTTATGGTCTCTGATAATTGTTTTTTTTTTTAATGAGTTTAACGTTACTGTTAAAGGCAAGGGGGAACAGCATTGTGTGAGTCAGTGGAGCTGTGTGGAGAAACTGAAAGCAGCAGGAGTGAGCACAAGGAGGAAACACAGCTGAGTTAATGATAAAACGTGCACAACAACATCTTTAGAACATGCGCAACAACTTCGAATGTGCATGACAACATTTTTGAAGGGGCCGCTTTCCACACAATAAGCCCCAACCTTATACAATGGCATGTGTAAGTGAAAATAAATATTTATCTGAAAATAACATGATTTACAGTGTTTATCCAGTTTGTTCGGTAAATAAAATATTTCTTTGTCTTTCAAAATCGCACTCCAGTATGGATCTTTTTTTTTTTTTTAAACTACCTAGTCTGTTCACTATTCATACTTAGTCTTTCATTGGGCATGCTTAGTCACCGGAACAATCTTCAAGCCTGACTGCTCCTACCAGCCAACCATGTTGTCGTCCTGCTCTGCACCCATCTCACACACTCGGATATTTTCTTCTGCTGGAAGGATCCGGTCTCCTTCTTCAAAGTTCCTGTTAGTGAATTAGGGTTCTGCTAGGTTTTTCTGGCTTTTCAGTGTTTTTTTTTTTTCAAAACGTTGCTTCAGTTTTCAACTCATTTCTGTACACTCACCATCGGCTTCCTGCTCCATCATCAGTCTTGGCCGTGGAGCATAAGAAGCCACGGTTCAAGAGCCATGTTACGCAGGTACTGATGTCAACAACTGATTGACACGACTGTATTTACTGTGTGGATATTGGCTACAACATGGCACAGTGTACCTCATGCCATGCCATGCGCTCGTAAGCACTCAATGAGTGGCAGCTGTGGGTGCTCCAGAGCAAGCAAACTCAAATGTGTGTACCATCTCTGGCTGTTGGGTTGGTGTTGCAGCTGCAGGCTGAAGAGATGGAGAGGGCCAGCAAGGATGTTCCATTCCTGGATCTTGTCATGGTGAAGCAGGAGTGAATGTTAGGTATCTCGACTCCTCACAAAGACAAAGGTTTTAAAAAAATGTTCTTCTGTCTCTCCACTACTTCAAAGGTGGATCTCCATCATGACACCAGAGGCACAAGAAGAGTTGATGCTTGTCATGGGATCGATGTTTGTGTAGGGACTGTTCATGTTTTCCTCACCCAGAGGGTGTACATGGTCAGTCGCCTTCTAAGGAGATAGAACCACCTGTGGAACACATCAGCCTGCCCACGGAACTTCCGTCCAGGCAGACACATATGTCTGTACCGGTCAGTCGGGAGGTCAATGCCATGGCGGTCAAGTCCATTGAGGGAGACGATTCATCTCTCTCTCTTGAACCCTGGTGCTGACTTCTGCCCAACCAGGGTGGGTCAGCACAGACTCAGTCCCCCACCAGTTCAGCAGACACTGGCCATCCTGGATTTCTCCATTGGGGTAGCCGGACCCAGAGGCTCTGATGCCACGTCAGTCCTTGGTCTGCAGCCAAGATCAGTGTTACACTCTCAGTCCCATTCTTGGCATCAGTGCTGGCATCATCATTGGCGAGCAATGTCAAATTCTTCCTCATTATCATCTGGATCCCGCCACCAGTGTCGAACCCATTGCAGATGGTACAGAGCAGCCTAGCAGCACTGGGCGTACAAAGCATCTACCCAGAGTCAAGGCTGATAGAGCCTCTTCCAGAAAACTGAGTTCAGCAGGGGTTTGTGTCACAGTACATTCTGGTACCCAAATGAATGGAGAGTTGGCATCCCATTCTTGACCTGCTAATCCTGAATAAGTTCATTTGCAGTCAGAAGTTTTGCATAGTGGTTCCACATCAATCATTCCACTGCTGGAGTCAGGTGGTTGGCTTTGCTCTCTGCACCACTGGGATGCATATATAAACAAATCCCCAGCCATTTGTCACACAGACAGTTCCTTTGCTTTTGGGTGTAATTCTGTTGGGCCTGTCATTATACTCAGGTTGTTCACCAAGAGCCTGTCAGTCATGGCAGCCTTTCTCACGTCCAGAGGCCTCAATGTATTTCCATACATCAGTGATTGGCTCATCGCAGGGAGATCGTTTCAAGACATGAAACAGTCCAGGGACCTGGCCATCCGGATGTTCCAGGACCTTGCCCTCATGGTCAGTTTTGCAAAATAAAAGCCCTTACTGAAGCAGGTAATTCTGTTCATTGGAGCAAAGTGGAACTCCCTCCAAACCGGAGCTCATCTGTCCCCAGAGAGGGTAGAGGACCTGTCCTTCTTTGCTCAATCATTTTGAGTTGGGGATTGCAGCTGGCCAGGGAATTGCTACAGCTTCTGGGCTTCATGGCCTCTACCTTGGCTGTGGTACACTGGGCCCATTGGAAACACGTGACCCATTCCATGGGAACTGGGATGCCAGTGGTTCTAATTGCATGCAGCCCTGAACCAACAGGTCCAGGTGACCCAGCCGATGCTGGACACAATCCATTGATGGTTGTCCCCCGTGACCCTCTCGAAGGGCATCCCATTCATCTGGGCAGAACCCATAGTCATTCTGACAATGGACATGTCGCTGGTGGGCTGGGGTGCACATTTGGACTACAGAATGCATAAGGTTTGGTCTCCAAGCACGACTTGGCTTCAGATCATCCTACTGGAACTCTGCGAGCTTCGCCTAGCACTGAATGAGCTTGTCCCACTTGTGCAGGTCAACAGAGACAACATGACCGCCTTGGTGGCATGCACTGTGTTCTTCTGTCAGGAGGCACTCCTGACGTGGTCTCACGCTCACACCCTACATGTGGACCTGATGGTGGTCCAGGGTATAAGCTAAAAATTTAAAACTTGTGGCTTCAGCCCCATGGCACTGAGAATTGAGGTGCTGGACGCCACACCTCGCGTCATGCCGGTGACCTGGGTTTGGGAGCGAGCTCAGGCCGCCAAGGGTCAGCCGGGGGGTGGGGGGCAAGGAGTCTGATCGAGCAGCTGCAAGGCAGCTCTCCTCTACAGGGAGGGATGTGGGGGTTCTCCAGACTCTTGGCTGCCATCTGGTGGAGGCTAGGTGGCAGTGCCAAGCCAAGGGAGGAATCCTGCATTAGGCCGGGAGGGAGGAAGGGGCCGTTACTGGAGCCATGGAGTGCATGCGCAACTGCGATCTGGGGTCTGGGTAACTGGAGAAAAAGCAAAAATAGCATGGCTTCCCTGTTGCCAAGTAAGGCACAGGGGTAACGGGGGAGCAAAAAGCTTTCTGAAAAAAAAAAACGTAAAATTTGTATTTTTTTGTGGTGAATTGCTACCATTGGGTCACACCTAGAAACAAGCCTTGACTCAGTGTGCCTCTCCCAGTTATAAATTGTCAAATAAATAAAGTAGCGAAATCCCCATATCTGTAGCCAATCCCAAACATTTAATTTAGTTAGACACACATGCAGCAGCTAGTGGCATCACAGTTTGTCTGTTCAGAACCCTGAACAAATATCCAAATCCAAAAATGAATAGCAAGATGTGATTTGGTGAATGGCAGCTTAGACACTAGCGGTCCATGTCACATGAGCAAACAACAAGCTGGCAGATGCTCTAAGTCATATGGGAAGGGCATCCCAAACGTGGTCACAACACTCGCAGGTGGTGTCCTGTGTGTTCTCAGAATGGGGAACACTGTTAGTGGATCTGTTCACTTACTGCGAAAACAGAAAGTAGAGGCTGTTCTGTGCCCCTCCCCCTCAGCAGGGCACTCTGCAGTGGGGCATGTTCTCTCAGTCCTAGACTCAGGACCTTCTGTATACATTTCCTCAATTTCCTCTGATCCACAAGGTAGTCCTCGAGGTGCGGACAGACCGGACTATCCTGATTCTGATTGCACCAGATTAGCCGTGCCAGTTCTGTTGTCTCAAGTTCCGAAGTATCAGCAGCAGCCCACCACTGCTCCTTCCACTTCTGTCAAACCTACTGATGAGGCTGGGGGGGGGGGGCAGTCAAGCATCTGTACCTGCAGTCCCTGCACCTGACCATCTGATTCCTCAAAAGCTGGATGTTAGAGGCATTTCAGAAGGCAGATGTACGCTTGCAAGTGGGCAAGGTTTACATATTGGTGCAAGAAGCATGGATTGTTGCCTCTTTTCTGCTTCATGTCATACAGTGTCGACTCATCTGTTCCCTGTCCCAGGTAGGGTTGCGAACCATATCCCTCGTGGTGTACCTGGTCACCATTTCTGCATACCGTGCCACGGTAAACATGCTGGCAATAGCACAGCACAGAGTGGTTGGTCATTTCTTCAAAGGGCTGGTCCACCTGTTCCCTCTTGTTCATGAACCACCTCCATCACTTGAACTTACCATTAATGCTGTTATAGCTATTGGGTATACCATTCAAGCCTGTGGACAAATGTGGTCTTTCACACTTGTCGGGGGGGACATGTTTTTGGTCATCATCACTTCAGCCAGGAGGGTGAATGAGCTCCAGGCAATATCTGATTTTAGTTTCTGAGTGTAAGCTAAATCAGGCACTCAATTTATGCACCTTCTTCCCTAAGCCTCATGCTTTGTAGGCTGACTGGATGCTTTACATGGTCGTGTTTACAGGGCCCTGCTGTTCTATTGGGAACTTACAGTAGAATTTCATAGTTAGGCTTGCAAACTGTTGCTAACTTATGCTGATGCAGTCTTAGGCAGACCAACAGCCAAACAAACAGTTGTCTGTTGGATCACCGTCAGCATCACTCTGTGTTACAGGTTGGCTGGGGAGGTCGTATCCTTGAGGTTGAAGGCTAACTTCACCAGGCATTCTGCTGTTTCTGTTGCTGCTGCTAGGTATAGCTCCATTTCTGAATTATGTAGGGCTGCTACCTGACTGAATGCATACACATTCATCTCCCATTACACTATCAACTTGCCCAGTCATCGTGATGCTCATTTGGGTCTTCAGTTCTCCAGTCTCTTTTCAACAAGTGTGGGGTATGCACCTTGACCCCTCCTCCCAGGGGCAGACTGGCTGGGTCAGAGACCAGGGTGTTACCTGAAGAGAACAGGCCATGGCTTACTTGAAATGTAATAATGTTTCATCTACAGATTGTAGATATTATGCTGCTTGTCCTAAAGTTACAAGATTACTATGTATGCAGTATATTAATATTCAGTATTACAACTTATTAAACCTTTACATTAATTTAAAACGAAGACCACACACACATTAACATTTTTAAATCTTTTTCCCTGTATCATTCTGATACTATTTTGTAAAAGCAATTTAATGCACAGAATGTTTCTTTTGTAAAGATAGGTATGTTTTTTGCAGTGTTAAATTTATCTTTGCAAATATCTTAAAGAAGAACCACGGACACAGATAAAGCAGCGACTGCTGTACAGATCTGGGCTTCAGTACCGATCCCCATAGGCACAATATTCATGAAAATGCATTATTACCTGAATACCAGTAAAAACTGTAAGAAGCTCAGTACCAACCGGCATTTACTAATATCCCGGTACTCAGCCACCAAGATTGTGCTGCTAACAGTGCAATATGACATGCAACTGCCCCTTCCTGTATGGAAATTTAATAATATCCGTATCTCCCATGCCCTGCTCTAGTTTCACAGACTTTGCCTAAATGCTATGGTATGCTATGTATGCGCATGACATTTAGGCAAAGTTTGTAAAAATAAAGCGTGGCATGGGGATACGAAGATTATTAAACCTCCATACATAAGAGGCACCGTACAGGAAGGCAGTGGCATGTCATCATATCGTTGTTAGCAGCATGATCGCGGGGTCTGAGTACCAGGATATTAGAAAATGCCAGCTAGCGCGGAGCTTCTTACAGTTTTTAGGAGTATTCAGGTATTAAAACATTTTCATGAACATTGTGCCTGCAGTGGGGGGGGGATTGTGGTACTGAAACCCTGATCTGTGCAGTGGTCGCTGCTTTATCTGTGCCCATAGATCTCCTTTAAGGAGAACTGCAATGAGCCTGTAAGTTATCCTTCCCCCCCCCCCGAGTAGCTGTAGCTCCCGGTGGCCATTTTGGGTCCATTCCAGCAATGGATGGTTCCGACGCCATATGGCGTCTATGGGAACAAATGAGTTACTGGTTTATATACTGTTGTTGCTCCATCTTTGCTGGCCTTTTAATAAACACTGTGAGTGATTTTAACTTATACACGCTTGTTTAGTACCATTGCAGAGCTGTGTGATATCATTTATGTTCCTCTCAACCACAAAGTTCTACAGAACTCTGATGCATTGTGCTAACAATGGAAGAGCTAGCCTGAGCAAGGACACAGACTGCATTATAGTGCTCTAAAATGGTCCTTACCAGCCGAGTGTAAATTGGAAACACACACCACATTTACTAGAAAGCCTACAGAGAGGAAGCAGTAACTGTAAATGATTAAGATATACATACTCAGCGTGCTGCCAGTCCACGTTATGTCTATCTCTGTGCCATGTGGGCCTCAATGCGTAAACTCTTCCAGACATGATAATATGAAGCACTCCTAGGAGAGTTTACCAGCATTTTTGCCCCACCTAGTAGTGAGGCAAGGGCTGTGCATGGGCTGAATAGTGTTTCCCAACTACCATAAATAGTAGGGCTCCCTCCCGTATATTCAGGAGCCCTTCTTGAATAAAGGACTATTCATGTCTGGGAAAATATTCAGCCACCTGCAGAAATAAAAAAAAAAAAAAAAAAAAAAGAATGCTCCTACCCTTGTTCTCCAGCCCAAACCCAGTAAAATGCAGTTCCCATCCCCCACTCTGTCAGCAGCTCAGTCCCACCCCCTCCCGGCACACAAAATTTGTACTTGTAATGAAATAAAATTCCACAGGGGGCAGTTGGCACAACCCACCTGCCTCCGTGTCTGGCTCCATCTTTATAACTGAAAAGTGCTTGTTTGTGCTAAATATAATGCCTAATATCCCTTTTTCCTTCCCACTCCTGCAGAACCCTGCTGCCACCCTCCTCTCTTCAGCACCCATTAACATTGGAAGGTGACCAGCACAACCCACCCCCCTCCATGGCTGGCTGTCTGGTGATTAATGTAAGTGCTCATGTGCTTGATATCTGTACTATTATCTGTGATAGTAAACCAGCTGATCACATGATCAGCTGGTGTTACTATTACAGACAGCAAGCACAAGAGTGCTTTCATTCATCAGAAAGCAGACAGGTGTGGAGAAGGTTGGATTGTGTCAGTCACCTTCCAGTGTTAGAATTGGGTGCTGAGGGGGTCAGGGTGGGAGCAGGGTGCTGCCAGGAGAGCTCGGCGGCATTAGGCATTATTTTATTTTGTTCCTTTTTTTCGAATTCTGTTTTTTCCTCCAGCCAGTGGAACTCTCTCAGGCATCCTGTAGTACCCCCTGACTCTACCTCCGTGCCTGAGAGGCCTCCTGAAACCTGGCACCAGCCCGGCTATCCCCCCAGCTCTGATCCCCCCGAGGTAGAGCCGCACTATCCACCCAGGGCGCTCTATCTGCAAATTCGGGCTGGGCTGGGCTTGGCCCAGGTAAGGAGTGCTCCTGGTGATGGAGTGTGGTCCTGGTGGATACAGGTGCCGTCGCCCATCCACTTGGCTGGGTATTTTTGCTTTGTCCCCACCCCCTCCCTCGTTACTCCCTCCTCTCCCTGGACAGGTCGGCGTACAATGATGCCAGGGAATGTCTTGCGGACTCATAACCCTCATTTCTGGCCTGAGTGTTGCGGGTACCTCTGGTCTCCACCAGAGGTCGCCGTGGTGCCGGGCGGAGAATCCCTGGCCCCCAGAGGAAGGAGAACTGTCCTCAGGATGCTCAATCCTTCCTCCCCCCACTGACCCCCGGTGACCTAGGCTCGCTCCCAAACCCAGGTCGCCGGCGTGGCGCGAGGTGTGGCGTCCAGCACCTCAACCCTCAGCACCACCGGGTCGGGTATTTTATTTTGTTTCTAACCACAGCTTATTACTTCTAATAAGTATATCTGGTTTGAAACTTCCTATTTAGCAATCATCAATACCCAGTTTCAGTTTCCAGAATGAGATTGGATCCCTCAGATAAGAATAGGGAATTGGATCACTCAGATAAGTAGGGAAATGGGTACACTAGGTGGACCAGTTGGTCCTTATCTGCTGTCATGTTCTATGTTTCTATTATAACCCCTAGGTGGCGCTATCCCAAGGGCTACTACCCCTGCCTGCTTGGATAGTAGCAGGTTAAGGGGCCTGGGTAATGAACGGGTGCCTCCACCCAGAGGTCAGGGTTGTTAGTGGTCAAGCTAACCTGGGCACAACCTTCCGGGACACTGTAACCCCCCTCTTTCCCTTCTAGTGGTCTGAACAATATACAGTAATTACTTTCACAATGACCCTTATTCACCAGGCAATTACTCACACTGTTTGCACTTACCACCAGTGCTGGTTCCTCTAGCTTGACCCTGGGGACCACCTGTAAAACAAGGTTAAGCACAGCAAATAGCAACAGTACAATACTTTTGGCACAAACTGGAACCACAGTCAGGTTAAAAGAAAACAAAGTTAAATCTTATTTATTCAGGAGACTTGAACAAGGGAGGGGTGTAATCAGGTTGATTTGCTTAAAAGCTATATTAATCAGACAGTTATGCATGCAGTTCAGAGTCCCTACACAGTCACATACTCTGGGTACCCAAGTAGGAAAACGGTGGGCTAGCCAGGAACGTTGCAGCTGGTTGGGGCCCTGTGATGGAAGAAAGCAACATGCACAACACACACACTGTTTGTAATCCAGAGCCGAAGGGCTCAATTCGTGAAAGAAAAGGCAACAAGACACTCAGATGACAACACTTTTAGAATTAGCTGTTGTTGCAGGGAGCTACCCTGATGTTTACTCACGATGCCCAATACTGGACACAGGCAGGATGAAACTGAGACTGCAGGCTGTTGAGCTGGATTGCCCCGAGAAGCAGGGCCCACCCAAATCACCGAGGCATCGTTCCTGTTCAAGGCATTGAGCAGGGTGCTGATCCTCAGGCCGGTCTCTCGTCGATGACTTTCTCTGCGTAGCAGGTATTCTGGCTGGGCCAGTGTAACAGGGCCCAGGCAAATGGAAATGGATACGGATTCAGTCCATGGAGCTGGATACAGCCTCCAGCAAGCAAACACAGTTCAGACACTCAGTGGGGAACCAAATCACGACCCACTATAAGCACACAGCACATTCACATGTAAGGAAATTCCACTATACCAGGCAAATGGCTCTCTGGTCTCAATTACAGAGTCTCTGCACAATCTGGGAGTTCAGAGGTAGCTGGAAGTCCTGACAGGCCGATCGCATTCAGCAAATCTTCAGTCTTCTTCAGGTTAAAGCCTGGTCACAATTCAGTGACTTAATTCATTCTCCAAATTCGGATTCAGTCCGAAAAAAGTACGAGTTCCCTCTCAGGAACAACAGACAGGCATGCAGGCCAAACTCAGGCCTTTCCACAGTTCTTCTACGCAAATCCACTATGGATTGGTGCTCGAACTATCTCACGCTGTTACTTCTTCACTTCCCAGCTCAGATCTAACTGAAATTGTAATCAGTGTGGGACTTTCCCCGAGATCTAAAAGGTTCGGTTGGCTGATCTGTCTGTCAGTCACAAAAAGGGCTCCCCTTCCAGGTTATTTTAGGCACCAAAAGCCCAAAGCTGCAATTCCTACAAGTTTTGGCCCCACCAAGCCCCTGTAGGCAGGCTCCGTTTTACAGTCTCAAATGTATTGATTAGCCCATTCTGCAGTCCAGGACCAAGATGATGGAAACAAACAGAACTGTCCATGCTGCAAAGAAGACAGGTTAGAACAAACTGCAATATTATTACTACTCTAACAAATGATCAGCAAACAAGTACATCTTCTAACAGAGCTCCCTCTCAGGTTAATTATGACTGCAATCCAGGCAGCTCTGAAAGAGACAGTACACAGAGGCTATACAGGCACTCTCTGGCAATACATTTAAACTGCTAAAACGCAGAACACCAGCGTGGCAGTGAGCATTTAGGCAAGCTCAAGGAAGACTTTTTGGGAACCCCCATTTGTGGTGGGGATTACACTATGATAAGATGAGATGAATCATGATAATAGAGAAACAAATTCTGGTCAGAGCCAACATGGCTGCTATACTGCTTTAAAGGGACACTGTCTGCTTTTGTCTGACTTTTGTCCCTCATATTAAATAGCAGCCATTTTGGCTCTGACCAGAAGTTGTTTATTGCTGAATACAATTTGTCATTAGAATGGGATCTTTTTTTTATGAGACATTATGTGATCATGTTGTGCATTGGCTACCATGAAGTTGCCGTGGGAGGGACTTCAGTCATACTCTCAGCCTGGGACTTACTGGACAGAAAAGGAGGCTGTCATTGACAGTTTACCCACCTAGCATAGTTAATAAGTGGGGGATCTCTTACTTGCACCCTGCAGATCGAGGGATGGGGGTCTTGCGACAATGTCCAGTCGTACCAGTAAAATAAAAACAGTGATGGAGTCACAAAGTTTCCTTAATTCGGTAGGAAGAAAATATGACTGATAAAGAAGGTTCAACATTAAACAGTACCTATTTGATAGGCTAGGCCCTGGCAGACCTGCAGAAATAAAGAAAAGAATGGGTTAGTATGGGGAAAAAGTAGAAGCAAAAGTAGCAGCAGGATTGGGAGAGTTACAAGAGGTTCACGATCAGCATAGAAATTAAGAAAAATGAGTTTTAGAGAAAAGGCACTGTTGACAGTGAAAGTGGGAGATATAAGTGAAAACAGCACCCTGGAAAGTAAAAAAAGAAATAAGGTAATAGGGAAAGAGACATAGGCAAAGAAAAAATAAATAAATGGGGGGGGTGAGGGGCAGGTTTACACATCAGCATCCTCTAGTTGAATTTAACATAACTCTGGTGTTCCAGTGTGGGCCTACTTGGTGTTTACCCTTTGCCCCCTTCCCCTGGGAGGAAACCTCCCGACTCCTGTTCAGTTAGACAATAATACACTTTCACTGTCTATCTCATCTGCCCCTAAGCATCGACCACTGACACAGGCTTACATCTCCCCCTTTTAACTGGTGCACCTCTCCAACAGTTATGTTTTCCAACTCATACTGTTGCTGCATGTCATCCTGTAACATTCTAAATGTGCACTATCCCATTCACTTTTGTGACAGCATGACTGCAAAACCGAAACATGTTTTTATGGTTCAAATCCAATGATCTTGACTAAGCCTTAGTTAAAAAAATGCCTTGTAAAATCTGAACACAATTTCAGTACGTATTTATTCAAGCATGGTTATTCCTGCAGCTCAAATACTAAACTGTGTAATGGACACTAAGAATGTATATAACCAGCAGTGGACTAACAAATGTGAATGCTGCTGGTCACTGTAAACTGTATAATAACTGTATGTGAATATTGTTATTGTATAAGTTCCATTATATATAATTAACTCTGGGTCGCCCCTGAAAAAAGGACTATTACGGTCCCAGTGGACCTACCCAGTTACCAAAATGAAATAAATAAATGGACCGTGCCCAGAGTTCATAGAAATGATAAGCAGTCCAGTTAATGACATCAATACTGAATTATTGTCAGAGGCTCAGAGCAGAAACATAACTCAGGACAACACACTCTACTTATCTAAATAAAACTAAGTATTATTCATTTGTCTTCTCCACGCTAACAGATCTTCTTAATATCATATGATCTATACACTTAATGTTAAATACTACAATTGAAATTAATTGCAACCTGTAAATAAAAAAAGACTGCACATTTGCAGCATCTTGATTAAGTTTCTGAAACTGTAAAAGTGCTGCTCATCTTCCCACGTCTTTTGCTTAAGAGAAGTAGCTTTGTATTCAAATGTAGTTATTTCCTGTAACAAAAGGTGGGTTGCAAATACAAAACCGGGATGTGCGGAGCTTCAGTATTTGAAAACAAATCAGAACTTCCAAGTAATTTTCTGCATTGGGTTTATTATTTTCTTCACTGACAGGCAGTAAAATGTGGCATGAAATCTACAGCAGAAGTGACGGATTATCTCTTGGCAGCTTGGTGTTCACAGAATTCAACTATTACCAATGCTAAGCAATTATGCTAAAACAAATTGCCAATGTGTATTAAAAAAACAAACTATAATACTTGAAACCAATGTTGAACCATCGGCAATACTGATTAACCCAACCAACCCAGCCAGGCTGTAAGGTGTCAGCAGGACTGCAGTTATTTAGAATTCCCTGGCAAACTGAACCTTATGAGCGAATTTCAAGAAAGAAAACTTTATTCAGATGCCTGAACTCTGCTTGAGGGTGAAACACATCTCATGCCATTGAAAAATCAGCCTAATGATTCCACCCCAGAAGCTTTCATACAGACTTGGTGTGTGTTGCTCCCCTATTCTCTTGAACATTGATGAGAAGGGACTTGGCAAGGTTAGAGGAATGGTCAAATGTATGGCAGCTTAGATTCAATGCTAAGAAGTGCAAGGTAATGCACCTGGGAAACAAAAACCCAGGGGAAGAGTACACAATGGGGGGTGAGATACTAACAACAACAAAAATGGAAAGGGACCTGGGGGTAGTCATAATATCAGATGACCTAAAAGACGGCAAGCACATGGAGAGGGCAGCAAGGAGGGTTGGGGATACTGGGATGCATAGGAGAGGCATCACCAGTAGAAAACAGGAAGTTATTATCCCTCTGTACAGACAGCTGGTGAGACCCCATCTGAGTATTGTGTGCAGTTCTGGAGACCCAATCTCCGCAAAGACATAGACAGGATGGAAGCTGTCCAGAGGAGGGCAACTAAAATGGTGCAGGGTCTGCACCGGAAGACATATGAAGAGAGACTTAAGGAGCTTAATATGTCTAGCCTCGAGGAAAGAAGGGAGAGGGGGGACATGATAGAAACGTTCAAGTACCTCAAGGGAATCAACAAAGTCCAAGAGGGTAGCATCTTTCAAAAAGGAGGTGTGCAAGACAGAGGCACAATTTGAAAATAGAGGCTCAGAGGTAATTTAAGGAGTATTTTTACAGAGGGTTGTGGATGCATGGAGCGGCCTTCCGAAGGAGGTTGTGGAGTCAAAATCAGTGGTGGAATTCGAGCATGCATGGGATAGTCATAAGGCAGTTCTGGGGGGTGGAGGTAGGAAGAAGTAGGCTGCTGGTTAACTAGGATCTGCAGCTTATCCAGTAGGTAGGGAAATGGGCAGACTGGGTGGGCCAAGCGGTCCTTATCTGCCATCAAATTCTATGTTTCTATGTTTCTACAAGGTACACTGGAAGACCAAACCCATTGTCTGCAACCTTATTAATTACAGCAAAACCCTGGGCCTCACCAGCTGCTGTTGGGTCCACCACAACATCCCGACCCTTCGTTTCCGAAAGTCCCGTTGCAATGCTTCTTGGCAGGCGGACTCTTTCATTCTCTGTTCCACATCTCTGGAGCTCCCCTTCCCATATAACCAAGAACTTCTGCCACCTCTCCCTCCTTTCTCACACAGTAGCTCTGTCTTGCTGGTTCAGCCTCTCCACTGCTGCAAAAACCACAGTGAAAGACAGCTGCTGCTCCCCTCTGTGCTTGTCGTGCACATCCCATAGCAGCTCTGATTTTTTTTTTTGCCTGTGCTCTGCTATGAGCCACTGTCATCAGCCGACAAATTTACTGAACTTTGAAACTGTCATCTCTTTGATCCTGTTCAGCGCCTGAACCAGGAAGTGAACCAAGTTGTGAGGAGGAAAATAGTGCTGCGGGGGTAAAGCACTGTGGTCCAACGGCAGGACGCATATACTTTGTGCTTTGATTCCACTGTGGAAGAACACAGTGGAGGTATCCAGTCACATGCTTCCACTGCCCCTTCTCTCTCTCTCTCTCTCTCATACGTTATAGCAATACATCAGCATGGCTCTGCCCATAAAGCTGTAAATATTAGTAATCACCCTTTGCTATTTTACAGTACTTATATGATGTAGTTAGGTAGATCTGTGCTGCCAGAATGCTGGTGCTGCTGAGACCCTACACCCAAGACTCCTGGGGCTGTAGATTGGTGCATTGCTCCTCTCATTTACTGGCCCTGCCAAAGACTGTCAACAGTTATGTCCTTCACCTGTCTCCTTGTGACCATGCTGGCTCATGCCAACACCCACCCAGTGCTCCAAGTAGACATTCTTATTTAAAAGAAACTGGCTGGTACACTCTGGGCTCACAAGCTCTCCTGCTTCTGCTGTCCTCTGCTGCTCACAACCAGGCCCAGGGTCCACCCTCCTGCTACTGTTCTTCCCTCTGATTCAGTTCTATTCAGTCACAGGTGGCAGGCAGCTCAGGCCATACGTCATCACACTGTGACTCTCTCGTGTCTCGGGCATGACAGACTGACCGAATCACTGATTGATGGACTGACCAATATGTGGCCACATGTCCCTCACCACCTAGAAGCCCCAGCTTCCACTTTCCCATATCTCTTGCCTGCCTACCCTGGTGGCCCAAACATTATTTGCTGCCGTGCGGGAATTAAAATCATGGCACTGGTGCTTGTTCATCTTGTTCTCTTGATCACTCACATATGTCCTGGCTAGCTTCAAAACTGGGTGCCATGGCTGGTTGTCTTGATCAATCACACATGTCCTGGCTGGCTTCAAAACTGGGTGCCATGGCTGGTTGTCTTGATCACTCACACATGTCCTGGCTGGCTTCAAAACTGGGTGCCATAGCTGGATTCTATAGTGATGGTGGGTTGGTAGTGTTAGTGAGGCCACCATTGTGGCATGCCCTTCCCATTCCTGATTGACAGTTAATGCCCAGCAGGGGCCAGGAAGGGAAGGTTTGGCGATGACTAACGTAGAGGAGTCAACTGTAGAGCGTGTGGCCCCAGCATGCGCAGCTCCTCAGCTGAGAGACAGTTAGTATACCAGTCTTTGTCTTGTGGTCTGATTATGGCAGAGCTCAACGAGAAACACCCAACCACCACAACAGTAAAACATTGACTGACACACACTCAGGCCAGATGCCTCTTTTGTACTGACAGGCTAAGATGTAATTGGACTCCCTTGCACCCAGGACCTGTTCGCCCCTGCCTCCTCCTGAGGACTGCTAGGAGACTGCCTAAGTGTAGATAGTGAACTCAATCTAGATAGTTGGAAACAAAGGGCGCTTACTTGTAACCATAGTTGTACCAACCTGAATTCAGTTCATTATCCACCCTTTTGCAGAATCGTGGGCTGTGCAGAGTCATCCGAACAGTCTTCAAGCTTGCCTCCTCCCACCATCCCTGGTACCATCCTCAGCTGTGTCCCATCTGATGTTGGATATTCTTTTCCATTAGATGGGACAAGAGTCCTGCTTCATAGCTTCTGCAGTGTGAGAGGATTCCAAGTTTTCAAGTGCAAAATGTTGATGATTTGCTTGAAATTTCTTTCTGTGTTCAGTTTTATCAGTGCGCCCGGTTTCCACTCTTTTGACCGGATAAATGTCCTATGAATGTTTGCTATATCTACTTGTGGTGTCCTTGGTGTTCTTATCATGGGAACAACATCAGTGGACCTGTTTGCTTCCTAAGAAAACAAGGAGTTAAAGCTGTTTTCTGCACCCCCCTCCCCAGCAGAGCATTCTGCAGGGGGACGCGTTCTGTTGGACCTGGGCTTAGCGCCTGTTATATGCCTTACCTCCATTTTCTTTTGTCCACGTGGTCCTGAAGGTGTGGAGGGGCAGGGTGTCCCTGATTCCAATCACACTGGACTGGCCACACCAGTTCTGATCTCATGATCTCCTCAGTCTCAGCAGCAGACCACCATGTTTGTCCTCCAATGCGGGAATCCCTCCACCGTGGTGCTTTCCACTGGTGCTGTCATGGCTAATGGGTAAACCATTCAAGCCTGTAGAAAAGTGTGATTTCTCACACTTGTAATTGAAAACCACATTTTTTGTCCCCATCACCTCGGTCACAGGTGTGTGGGCTCCAGACATTCTCCTTGGAATCACCATACTTGATTTTCCACAAGAACAAGGTTTTCCTATACCTACATGTGAAATTCTTGCCCAAAATAGTTTTTGAGTTTCATCTAAATCAGGAACTTATTCTAGCCACCTTCCTCCTGAAGCTGCATGCGTTGGAGACCAAGAGAATGCTCCACATGCTTAATGTTCACAGTGCCCTTCTCTTCTATTAGGAACATATGGCAGAATTTCATGGTGAGACTGTCCAGCTGTTCATAATATATGCTGAAGCTTCCCTAGCCAGACCGGCAACCATACAGACAAATGTCTGATGGATCACCGCCTGCATTGCTCTGTATTACAGGTTGGCCGGAGAGGAGCCACCCATGAGATTTGGTTTTTTGCATTTTCTGTTTATGCTCCTCCCAGCAGAGCCACCCTCATCCAGCTACTTCTTCAGAGTGCCAAGGTCCCGACCTCCCCTCTGACCCCTGCCGCCAGCCACCAGTGCCCATTGCAACCCCCCAGGTAACCTGACGTAACCCTTCATCGGCAGGGTCCCTCTCTTCCAAGGGGAAAGTTACCTTACCGGCCACTCCTACGTATCCTAGGTGTTGTGGAGCTGGTCTGGCTCTCTTTTGGGGCTTTGTGGCAGCAGGGCCAGTGCCAATCATCCAGTCAGGCAGGGAGATCCTTTTTCCTTGTTCGACCCTCGCCTTCCACAGTTCTCGACCATGCGTGAGCACAGCAACCCTGGGCGAGGACGTGCGGGGTCTGTGTCGAGACACCACCTCCCCAAGTACGTTGTCAATCTGCCAGGTGCCGAGGCCAGACTCTCGGAAGGAAGCATCCAACGGACGCCTGAACCCCTCCCTGCTGGTCTCCACTCCTGGTACTGGCCTGGACGTGAACCTGGGTCACAGCATATTGAGTAAAACCTCTACTCGTGCCATGGAGCCAGTTACCACCTATGAGATTTGAAGCTCACTCAACCAGACATACTGCTGCCCCTGTTGCTGCTGCCAGGCACATCCTCGTTTCTAAAATATTTAGGGCTGTCACCTGTTTGAGTGCACACACATTTATATTCCAGTTAGAGTACAGACTTACTCAGTCTTTGTGATGGTGCTTTTGGGTCCACAGTCTTTAAGTCTCTAGTCACCTAATTTGGGTGCACACCTTGCCCCCATGTCCTGAGTACTGCTAGGAGTCTGCCTTACTCTGCATAGATAACTAACTCTAGGTAGTTAGAAACAGAGGTTGCTTACAGTACTTGGAACCATAGCTCTAGTACTAGTATTCAGTTCTTCCGTTCACATGCATATGACCCACCTGACCTCCCCTGGCAAGACTCCCTTCGGATGCCTGTTCCAGTGGGTGGTGCAAATCTAAGTCCAATGGGGGCTGAGCCAGAGGACCACATAGTTGGGCGGTAGGAGGAATCGAGCTTAAAAACTGTTCCAGTGACCGAGCATCCTCAGTGGAAGTGAGGGTGTGACCTGAATACTAATAGTCAAACTATGGTTCCAAGTAAGTAACCTGTGTACTTACTTTACAGATTAAAGAGGGGCTTCAGTTACTATCCAATAAATTACAGTTTACATCAACAGAAGAGGGTCTGGACCCCATTTTAAAATATTCAGGTTTGCTACACTAAGATGGAGTTTCTCATATTCTCTGGGGTCCTGCTTGGAACCAATATTAGACCTGGGTCGACTTACTCAAGATTGCATGGTGGCTGTGATGTGTCTTTTTTTAATCCAGCTTTTTCTCCTTATGGTTGTCCTGGTCCTCGGGTTGGAGCCTGTGGCTTAGTCAACCTCCCAGCCCTGTGTGCCGCTACCTAGACCATCCACCAGTGGTGAGCAGTCTGAGAGTACCCATGACTGCCATCGAGCAGCCCATAGTTTTCTCCCTTTTCTCCCTCCTCCCTCCCTCCCTCTAACTACTTGATGGATCCTACAGCTTTCCTGTTGCCGTAGACCCCACCAGCTTGACCCTGGAAGGAGCAAGCTCCTAGCCTGCCACAGAGATTGCTGCCAGGCTGGATACAGGGCCATCCCCTCCCCGTCGGCATCACTGTCTCCCAGCCAGGTGGTCCCTCCACACACCCTGAATGAATGCGGTTCACCAGCACAGCAGCATGCACTGCCACTGGGTCAACAGGCAGCCCTGGCGGTGGTGGGATTTGAACCTCTGATCTCCTGTGACACAGTTCAGTGTTGTAACCACTAGACCACACTACCTCCCCTAGTTAAAAATATTCTACCTTGCTAAATGGTCTGAAGAGAAAAAAAAGACATAGTATGTCACACATGCCGCCTAGTCAAAGTCTACGCACTGACGTAAGAGAGATTACTGATGTGACACAATGCTCAAAAGACGACACTTAGACAAAGTGGAGCACCTAGCTTGATGTCCACTCACTTAAATCGGGGGTAATAGAGAGAATTTCAAGTTTTGAGATAAAGCTCCCAGTTCCTGCCTAGGAGCTGAATTACTAGTAAGGACACCTCTGTTTTTGAGGAGCTTACACAGCAAGAGGATGTTTTAATTATTGTAAAGTACAATTTCTCAGAGAAGTCTAGAAATACACATACAGGTATCCCCCAATTCAGCATATCATTATGTAAAATATGCAAATTACTTTAGGGTGCCTGGACTTTATATGGGACCATGAGATGGCAGGCTTGGGCATAATTAAGAAGGTTTGGAAGGTTAACGCCCCCGTGAGGTTGGTAATTGTAATAAGGAAACTCTAATTCCAATTGTGAAATCAATTTGGAAAGTGGTAAAGTAATAAGAAGCAGGGAGGAATGCGAGAGTCTGCAGAAAATACAAGATTCTAGGCAAGGCATTCCTATGGACCATCTCTATCCTAGAAAAAAGTAAAGTGGCAGGAGACTCCGCCTTGAAAGGTCATCAGTCGGAGTAACTGCCAAAGGTTCATAGTTTAGTATCTCCAGATTATTCAGATCTTTTGCAATTTGGATACCCGGGTACTTGAATTTCGTACCACTTCATTTGAGTGGGAGGGCACTCCTAAGTGAATTCAGGGGAAATAGTTTAACAAAAAGGCTTCAGTTTTGAGAGTGTTCTGCGAGAAACTGGCTAGGGAGCCAAAGTGCTCAAGAACAGACCAAGCAGCTGGAATAAAAGAGTCCAGGTTGGGAAGAGAGAGAGAAGGATGTTGTCCACATATAAGGTTAGCTTATATTCAGACCCTCCCAAGGGAATATCCTTGATCCCAGTATGGCTGTGTAGGGCCATGGCAAGGGGCTTAATGTATAATGCAAATAGGAGAAAGGACAATGGGCAACCTTGCCAGGTGCTCTGGGATAGACTTATAGAGAGGGCATACGAGCCATTAACCTGGATATTTTTTTTATATTTTCTCTTTGTGCCACCTTCTCTCCACATTGGTCTCCACTCTTCAGGGAACCCTAGACTGGTTATCTCTCTGCTCTGCCCGAGGTAACTTCTCGGGATCTCCGGTGGACCTGCCCCATCGTGCCTTGGTTTGCCCCACCCCCCGGCGGGGAAGGGGGACCCCAAGTCGACCCCCCACAGTCCATCAATCTGCATCGGGTGGTCCATCCGACTCCTGGGGAGCCTGGTTGTGGAGTCTGGGGTAGCCACGTCCCTTCCACCAGTGACCAGCGCAAGGTTTTTCTGTGTTTTTCTTGTCCCTTCCGAGAGCACCGGCACTTGAGGGGATCCTAGGGGTAGGGCACATTGAGACATACTGCCGCTCCAAATTCTGGCCTGCACTCTCCCCTCTCTAACTTCTGCAGTCCCGCTGCACTTCCACACGTGGTCACCCAGGTGGTGGTAGAGTGGCAGAACTTGCAGCCCATCCTCCTCGGAGGAGGAGTGCAGCCCATCGGGCACTCGATCCTCCTCCCCAGGGCTGGCCCGCCAGCAACCAAAGGTTGCTCCGACCCGGGTCGATTGGCATCCATAAACGATGAGACTACCGCTGCACTGGCAAATTTAAAGATTTTTAAGCCAGGTAAAGAAATCAGAGGGGAATCCAAAGGCTGACTGTGTCCCAGAGAAAACCCCAGGACACCCTGTCAAAAGCCTTTTCTGAGTCAAGGCTAAGAAAAGCCACCGGGATAGATCTCTGGGAGACATACTTCATTAGAAGCAACGTTCTCTGGATATTATGCATCATTTGACGATGTTGGACGAAACCTGCTTGGTCAGGGTGTAAAAATGAGGGAAGGGTAAGATCCAGCTGATTAGCACAGATTGCCATGAATTATTTATAATTGACATTTTGGATGGAGATGGGCCACTAAGAAGATGGGCAGTAAAGGTTTTTATCTGGTTTAGAGCTAGCTGAAAGAGTGATGTAAGACCAAGGGGGAGGAGGGCTTTCCTTCAGCAATGACCATAAATGCCTGATGCAGGTGCGGAAGGAGGTGGTCCAAAAAGAGTTTGTACCATTCCACAGGGTGACCATTCAGGCCAGGGCATTTCAAATTTTTCTAAGCAGAAAAGTACTATGCAGTTCATCCCGTGCTGTGGGGCCAAGAAAGTGGTTATTTGGGCCTCTGTAAGTTTGAGCAGCAGTAGTGAACATAAAAATTCAGTGATGGCCACCAGGTCAGGGTTGTGGTCTTCCACATACAGGGTCAGATGATGTTGCAGAAAATAAACTGAATTTGCCATGAGGTATGAGTGTGGCACGTCATAGCAGGGTCCTTAAGACTAAGTACACAAGATGCCCATTGGTGGGCCCGTGAACAGTGTGCAAAAGGCACATACCACAAGCTCCACTGTCATAGTGAAAGTGCTTAAGATAGCACCAAGCTTGTTGCACCTGTTCATCCAGTATAGCTTGTACCTCCTGCTGCACTTTTCTGACATAGTCGACCACCACCCTATCGCTCTGAGAATATAGGAGCTGAAGTGTGCGCAGTTGATCTTGTAAAGATTCAGATTTCTCTTCCCATTTCCATTTCTTGGCGGAGGCATATGCAGTGATGTCCCCACACATGATTGTCTTGATACTGTCCCAAAAGAATTGTTGCTGACACTGAAGCTGCAGTATTTTCTGCAGTTATTTGCGGGAGCCATTCCCTCACCATAGTGAGGAAAGGAACGTTTTTAAGGAGGGAAGTGTTAAATCTCCAGAAAGAAGATTTTGTTTCCTTTCTTTGGGCCAATTTAAGAAGTAAGGAACAGTGATCCAAAAGAATCTGGGGAGAAAAAGAAACATCCCGAACAGTAGAGAAATGCTCTCAGTTTGGGAAAAAATAACTTAGGCTGTTATGTTGGCCGGGGTGGGGAGGGAGTGAATATATGCTCTGTCAGTTGGGAAGAATCTGCACCAAACATCAGGAAAGCCAAGCTGAGCAAAATTGGTCCTAAGATACATCTGTTTTATTGATGCTCTGTTTTTAGTCGAGTTAGAGGTATCAAGTCCAATAGACACGGTGAGATTAAAATCACCACTTAAAATCAGTTGGCCAGCTAAAAGATCCAGGAGTTTCCCCAAAAAGTGCTGAAACACCCCTGTGTCAGAAAGGGGAGGGAAGTAAACATTTGCCAGGGTAACCTCCATGTTGTGGTTGGAACCCTGAGGAATGACAAGTCGTCAGTGAGGGCCAACCATCTCCTTCTTTAGCAGAAATGGGGTAGAGGCTGAAATCAGAATGTCAGTGCCGCTGTGTTTTTCCATATGATAGGAGAGGAAAAATACAGTGTATCTGCCCCACCAGACTAATTTTTGATGCGGTCAAGTGCATTTCTTGCAAAAAAAATTAAATCTACTGAGTGCTTGCAAAGGGAGGGAAAGTATTTGGCTCTTTTTACCAGATTGATTAATCCATTTATGTTTGGGACAAGACAGTGACTGGAGTCAAGAACATTAAAACACTACCAAGGAGCAAAGCTCCCAAAGACAGATATGCAAACGGGATTGGACAAGGCCCCCGTAATAGGAGCTCCACCCATGACACCCATCCCATAGGACCCAATGCAGCAGGGTGCCACTGATGGGTGTAGCTTGCAACACTAAAGCAGGCACTACATCCAAGAAGTAAAAGCAGTTTTGTACCGCCAGTGTTGTAAGATGCTGACGTAAACAGTGCTGCGTCTCAAAATTTTAAACTCGATATAAGCTATGCAACAAAAAAATAAAGAACAAGCCTCAAAATGAAGGAACTTAACACTGATCCCTTTCCCACTGGGGTGAGATGCAGCAGCAGATAGTCTACCAATGTCCCGGGGAAGGGGATACTTCATCCGGAGACTGAGGCAAGTTGGCAACTATATACAAATGCACTTCCAAGGAAGGGGTGGGGAAAATACTCCCCTTTGTCATAGTGAGGGGAAAAAAGCAGATGAGTTGATGTCTCCCACAGAGGAGGAATAGCCGGGAAAAAAGGGGGAGTTCCAGGCCTCCAAGGGGACAGGAAAATCCCTAGGTAAAGGGAAAAAGTTGGACCGTGCTAACAGTACAAGACAGGAGATGAGTAGGACTAGAACATTGACCTTCATGAACGAGAAGGAGGTCATGACAGATCCTCCATCCTGGCCTCAATAGAAGCTCAGGAAGCCAAAATCGCAGCGGCTGCCTGAATACTAGCGGTCGAGACAGCAAATGGACTAGAAGCCGCCCGGAGCTAGACCTTAAGGGGTAAAGTTACAGAAGGGGGGGGGGCAGCCAGCGAAGCTACTGGGAAGTGCAAGGGGACATTAGAAAAAAAAAAAGAGGCGAATAAGGCCCAGCAAACATCTATGACAACTAATCACTATGAACCAGGGCCTCGATCTCCAAGGCAGAAAAGTTCCTGAGGCTGGACCAGCCATGTGGCTTCCAGAAAATCCAGACCCTTTTATGGCCAGGAGTGTGGTGCTAGGGCTCGTCAAAACTACAACAGACAGTAAAACCTATGCTCAGTGATCTCAGGAATTACACAAATATAACTGGATGAGATCCTGAATGTACATTGGCTTAAACCCAGTACTTTATACTACAGATGATCAAGAACCAAATCCCCACCCCACCCCCATATACCAAATGAGTCCCAGAACCACACAAACGTCCGATCTCAGTACTAAATAAAATCGGACGTCCATTTCAAACATCTAGCAATGCGTTCCTAGTAAATGATAACAGCTAAAATGGTTCAAAAAGTCCAGTATTGTTGCCTAAAATAAAAACAGCACGGCATTAGATGCTGCAGACAAAACAGCATGTGTTGAAATAAGATTGGGTAAAACACCGACTTACACAAACAGCACATGTCGTTCTTTTACAATGGGCTGACTTGTTTTTTGGAGGATTTGCCTCCCACAGACCCCAAAAGTGAGTTCACCCTCAAAACCCCAAAATTTATATAACAGATTCGGGGTTGACTTAGGGATGGGGAGAAACTTGGAGGAGAACTTTTTTTTTTAATAAAAAAAAAAAGAGAACTACAAAAGTAGTAACACGGGGCGATCTGGGGGGAATCAAACCATGATACATAGATACATAGACAGTGTCGGCAGATAAGGGCCTATGGCCCACCCAGTCTGCCCATTTGAGCTTGTAAGTTCAGTTTATGTTTTCCTAGAAGCCTGTTGCCCCTTACCCCTGACCTCCAGAATTCCTTTATGTCTATCCCATGCATTCTTAAATCCCGTGATTGTTTCAGCCCCCACCACTTCCTCTGGCAGGGTGTTCCACTTGTCCACCACCTCGTTCTGTGAAGAAGTTCTTCCTCATGTTTCCTCTGAATCGCCCCCTCCAACTTCATCCCATGCCCTCTAGTCCTGGAACATCTTTTTTCGCTAAAAATAGTGTATTCCTGCACCCTGTTCCTCCCTGTAAGATACTTGTATGTCTCTATCGTATCCCTCTCTCCTCCTCTCCTCCAGGAGTACATGTTCAGTTCCTTCAACCTGTCTTCATAGGACTTGTGATGCAATCCATGCACCATCTTTGTTGCCCTCCTCTGAACCTTCTCTACCCTGTCTATGTCCTTACGTGAGTATGGTCTCCAGAACTGTACACTGTACTCCAGGTGGGGGCCTCACTAGTGTCTTGTATAGCGGAATTATGACCTCCTTTTCCTGCTGGTGATGCCCTGCCTATACATCCCAGCATCCTATTTGCTTTACCTGCTGCCTTGTCACACTGTTTCCCTACCTTGAGGTCATCAGAGATGATAACCCCAAGATCCCTTTCCTGCTTGGTGCATGCTATATCCTCACCCCCCAACTGATATATTGTGCCAGGGTTTTTGTGCCTCATATGCATTATCTTGCACTTCCTTGCATTGAATTTCAACTGCCAAACCCCTGACCATTCTTCAAGTTTCTGCAGGTCCCTTCTCATTCTGTCTACACCTTCTGGTGTGTCTACTCTGTTACAGAGCTTTGTGTCATCAGCGAACAGTGAAATTCTGCCTTCTAGGTCCTGCACAATGTCACTGATGAAGATGTTGAACAGGACCGGTCCCAGCACTGATCCCTGTGGTACCCCACTGGTCACTCTTCCCTCTGTGGAGTGACAGCCATTTACCACCACCCTCTGTGTCCTGCCACCCAGCCAGTTACCTACCAACCACACTACTGTCCTGC
This sequence comes from Neoceratodus forsteri, assembly GCA_016271365.2. Taxonomy (NCBI): domain Eukaryota; kingdom Metazoa; phylum Chordata; order Ceratodontiformes; family Ceratodontidae; genus Neoceratodus; species Neoceratodus forsteri. The sequence goes on from CM057453.1 coordinate 1,614,536,237, forward strand.
CCACACCCATATTCCCCAGTTTGTATAATAGTCTTCTATGTGGCACAGTGTCAAGGCCTTGCTGAAGTCCAGATAGGCCATGTCCACGCCTCCCCTGATCCACCTCCCTAGTCACCCAGTCAAAAATTCAATGAGGTTGGTCTGACATGACCTCCCCTGGTGAAACCATGCTGCCTTGGGTCCTGTAGTCCATTGACAACCAGATGTTCCACCAATCTCTCCTTCAGTAGTGCTTCATGATCTTCCCACTACCGGTGAGGCTGACTGGTCTGTAGTTCCTGCTTCCTCTTTGTTCCCACTTTTGTATAAGGGACTACATCTGCTGTCCTCCAGTCTTTGGGTACCTCCCTGTTTCCAGTGATCAGCTAAACAGGATAGCCAGAGGTTCAGCCACCACCTCTCTTAGTTCTTTAAGGACCTGGGTGCACCCCATCTGGCCCCATTGTTTTATCAACTCATTACTTCCAGTTCCTTCAGGACCCTTTCTCGTGTAAAGGGACTTGTGTCCATTCTTCACCATTCTCACCCTTGTACTCCCTTCAGACCCATTACCCTCCTCTTCCTCAGTAAAGACTGAGCAGAAATACCTGTTCAATATGTCAGCTTTACTGTTGTCATCCTCCACGCGGCCCCCATCCTCCCCCTTCAGTTTCACTATCCCTCCTTTTGTCTTTCTTTTTCCTTATGTACCTGTAAAGGTTTTGTCCCTCTACCCACTGATTTTGCAATGTGTTCTTCTGTCTGAGCTTTGGCTTCCCTTACTGACCTCCCTGCCTCCTTTGCTTCTCCTGGTACTTCTCCCTATCCCCTTCTGCCTGTGTCTTTGTATTGCCTGAATGCAATCTTTTGGCTTTCACTTTCTTTGCTACCTCTTTGGAAAACCATAATGGTCTCCTCTTCCTTTTCCTCTTGCTAACCTGCTTAATGCATAATTCTGTTGTTCTTGTAATCCCATTTAAATACTGCCCACTGTTCCTCAACCCCTGATTCCTGTCCCATCCCCTAATGCCTCTTTCAAGTATCTTCCCATTTTCCCAAAGTCTGCCCCCTAAAATCCAGGATACGTGTTTTGTGTGGTTTGGTTCTGCTCTTTCTGTGATTTCAAACCACAATGACTGGTGGTCACTGTTCTCCAGGTGCTCCCCCACTGTTACCCCCAACACACTGTCCCTGTTTGTGAGCACAAGGTCCAGTATTGCCATCTGCCGAGTTGGTTCCATGACCAGTTGCTTGTGGAAGGCACCCTGAAGGGAGTCCAGGATAAATCTGCTCTTAGTTGATGCTGCTGCTGGGATGCTCCAGTCCACGTCTGGAATATTGAAGTCTCCAACCAGTACTACCTCACCCTTGTCTGCCATCCTTTGGATGGCTAGCATCAGCTCCCTATCTGTTTCTTCCTCCTGGGCTGGTGGTCTATAGACCACACCTGTGCAGATGGCTGTCCCATTTTCCTTTCCAGCTTAACCCACAGTATCTCTCCCCATTTTGTTCCTCCTGGATCTCTGTGGCCCTTATGTCATTTTTCACATACAGTGCCACCTCCTTCCTTCCTGCCTGCTCTGTCTCTTCTGAATATGTTGTAGCCAGGTACGGCCATCTCCCAGTCATGGTTATCATTACACCAGGTTTCAGTGATGGCCACAATGTCCAGGTCTGACTGCACCATGACAGCCTCCAGATCTTCCATCTTGTTGCTAAGGCTCCTGAGCATTTGCACACATGGCTTTCCATGATTTGACCTCCCTAGACTGTTTTGCTGTTCTACTCCAGCCCCTTCCTTGGTTGTCCTTTATCCCTGGTTCTCCTTGCTGTCTGCCCTTCTGCTGAATTTTGCCCCTTTTCTGCCTATCCACCTCTTGGGCACTAATCTCCATCTTTTGCACACTGCTTTGCAGAGATAGCCACTCCTCTGGTTCACTGGTTCCACTGCTAGCTTTGGGGGGTGAGCAAGTAGGTACCCTCCTTGCTGGCCTGCCACCCCCCTTTGCTAGTTTAAATGCTTGTCAATGTAGCATTTAAACTTATCATTGAGTGCTTGGATTCCCCTCCAGGATGGATGCAGGCCGTCAGGCTTGAACAAACCTCCATCCCTCCAGGTGGGTCCCCAGTCACCAATGAATCCAAACCCTTCCTCACAGCACCAGTTCTTCAGCCATGAGTTAAAGTTCCTGGTGCATGCACTCCTATGCTCTCCCTTGCCTCTCGCAGTAAGTACTTCTGAGAAAGTGACAGAAGTAGCTACTTGCTTGAGACCCCTCCCAGGTCCTGGTCCCAGGTCTCCTGATTCCGCCATGTGCTGGTGCCCTAGCAACTCCATCACAGGAGCAGCTCGACCAGGCACAGCACACGGCAACTTGATCCCTACACAGTTACAGCGTACAGCGATAGGGGTAGCAGTAATTCCCTACTGCTGTTATATCCCTGTCACTGTAATCACAAGCACACTCTACACAGCACGGTTAATGCCACGCTCTATTTCATGCTTGGTATTGACCCGGTACCCTGTATTACATGCCGCAAACCTGAAACATGGCAATTAAAGTTCAAAGTCATCTGTGTACTTTTCAAATAATAAAGTTCATAAAAGAGAAACAACAAACTTCAAACATGGGGAGTGCCGCAGTTCACAATTAGGTGATCACTGATGGGAGGGATGTACCAGCAGGGGAGAGGAAAACAGGGAGGAGCCAACTCCAAGGGGCAGGCGGCAGTACTCCATGTAGTGAGCCTCTACAGACCTGGAGCCCCAGCACTGCAAACAGTGGACCAAGAAACAATTGTAATCCTTAGTCAAAGGAGGGGAGGGCAGGACCATGGCCCAGCCCCATGGCCAGTTATGAGGCTATACCTTGTCCTGAAGTCATCTGGGAAAAGGAGGGGGAGGGCAGGACCACGGCCCAGACCCCCGGCTGGTTATGAGGATATACCTTGTCCTGAAGTCATTGGGGCAAAGGAGGGGGAGGGCAGGACCACGGCCCAGCCCCACAGCCGGTTATGAGGATATACCTTGTCCTGAAGTCATTGGGGAAAAGGTGGGGGAGGGCCAGACCACGGCCCAGACCCCTGGCCGGTTATGAGGATAAACCTTGTCCTGAAGTCATCGAGGAAAAGGAGGGGAAGGGCAGGATCACGGCCCAGCCCCACGGCCGGTTATGAGGATATACCTTGTCCTGAAGTTGTCAGGAAGTTCAGGAGAAAATAAAGAAAAAGATAGGAGCTGTGCCACTGAGAGTGTCAAATGCCCAGTATACGGATCCCACCCTGCCACAGGCAGCTCCGACATGGGTCTAAAAATGACACCTAGAAAAAGCATTCAGGGGTGGCCCTATGAAAGACGTTACTCCTTAAATTATAGCTGCTAGTGAAAGCACCAGCTGAGGGGGCAAGCCGCACCGTCTGCTACTCCACACCATAATAGCCTGCCAAAGTCAGGTCCTCCTACTACCACCACCACCCCCTCTCGCAGCTCACCTACAAGTGGTTTAAGCAAAAGGATGTGAATCCAGGGCACAAGTTCAGGTAGAAGACTGTGCTCGATGAGGACTCTTTAGATGCTGTCGAATTTCTGACATTGCGGATACTATCTGCCGTCTTCATTGTTTTGCTGCTTGGGTCATCTGCCAATGTGGCAGTTGTGGAGATGCTTATGGTGCCTGAGTGGGGACCCCATCTGGTGGAAGGAATCCTCTAGAAAGAAGGTCCTATTGAGCCACCAGTGCAGAGTGATAAGTTTGTTGACCCTCCGGGGATTGTATTACGAGCTTGGCAGGGTAGGGTGTCTTCATCTTGAGATGTTGCTTACGGAGGACTGGGAAAAGGGGAGGTACTCATGGTGGGCCTCCATATTTGCCAGAGTATAGTCATTATCGAAATAAATTTTCATTTGGCCATAGAATACCACCTTCCTCTGCCGTGCTTCTGAAGGATTGTTTCTTTCAAAACGTAATTCCAAAAGTGGATAATGACTGAGCCTAGACAGGCATCCGGGGAGGTAGGTTTTGGACCAGGGTTGTGGTGAGTATGCTCAGTATCTAGTTTAAAGTCGGGATAATTCCAGAGCGGTTCACAAAAACTCTCTAGGACGTCCACCAGGTTCGAGCCTTGAAAGTTTTCGGGTAATCCATAGAGCCAGATATTCTTTCTCTCAGCTTTGTTTTAAGAGTCCTCTTGTCTTGCCATAATTCTTGCATGGTGCTCGATTGAATCTTTGATTTGGGCCTCCAATACATCCACTCTGGAGTCTGTAGCAGTCACCTGCCACTCCACTGAGTTCATACAGTGTTATAGCGAAGCAACCTCTGTTTTAGCATCTTTCAGGGCGTCTTTAATTTCATCCTGAAAGTCCTGAATGGCCTTATAAATTGTGTCCAGCTTCACTTTTTTTACATAGAGTCCTTCTTTGAGTGCACTGGGGAGCCCTCACAGGCCTGCACTATACTGGAGGCCTGGGAGAGTTCTGAATCCGAGAGCTCAGGGCAAGAGCCGTCCGCATCCTCACCTCATGTTGCTCCGTCAATTTCAGCCAGGAAGACTTTATGGCACTGCAAGACCCCTCCTCACAGATATTTTCAAGGCATGTTTTAGAAACGGCAATGTTTAAATGGGATTTTTACTGAATTGGGATGGAGAGCTGTAAAGCTACCCGGCCATCTTGCCCATGATGTCACTCTGAAGAGCCACCTTTGAAGAGTTTTGAGTCTTTCTAGCCAGCTTAGATCCATTGATAGATAGATATATGTTGCACACATGCTGTATTACAAAAGGGGGGATATAGTATGTGTTGTGATTCTGTGCTGTTTTTTTTTTTTACTTTCTATTTATCCCTCCTTCCTACCCTCGATGTCCACTCCTTCGGGCCGCTTATGCACTCCAGCCCCCAAACCCAGGATCTGCCCCTAGAGTGCCTCTTCCTCCTTCTCTCCTGCACAGCGGGGTCTGTCCCGAAATTGGTGGTCTGGGTGACTTCGGAACAGTCGTCATCTAGGACTGCCAAGGGTTTTTTCCATTTTTCTGTGGTCCCTTTTTCCCAGCCCCTGAGACGCTGGCACGAGGACGTATGTCAGAGAGGCAACGTGCGTTGATGCACGCCTCTCTCTCTGCGCTTCACAGCGCCTCCCTCCTGACTCTGTGAATGAGTTGCCGACCCTCGAGAGCCCGTGTTCCCACCGGCTCTCTCAGGACGTCGGGTGCCTATTGCACCCCTGGTATCCCACCCCAGAAGGAGGAGAGCATCCGTTGGGATGCTCAATCCTCCCTCTCCCAGCTGACCCCCGCCGACCCGAGTCCGTTCCCAAACCTGGGTCGCCGGCGTACCGTGAGGTGTAGTGTCCAGCGCCTCAACCCTCAGTGCCACTGGGCTGGCCGATTCTGTGCTTTTTAAAAGCTTGATTTTATCTTTAGTACACATATTATGTAACATTGTGTTCAGTGCTTCTGGACTGAGTTTTTGTTTTCTTTCACAATAGTTACACTATAGATACAGACTTCTCAGCTGGTGCACTCTGCTGCCATCCATTGTGCAGTCACACAGTTAAGCAATAATGACTGAGAAGCCAGTCATTTCCAAGGGATTAACGACTGGTTGGGGGGGTGGGTGGCATGAGGTGCAGCTGAGTCCCACCTCCATCCAGCCAGTCCTTAATCCCAGGAAATAACTGGCTTCAAGGCTATCATTACGATTATAAGTTTAATTGCACTAACAATTTTTGTTTTGCCATTTTGTTTTTTTTTTTTACTTACATTTAGGTTTTAGTAGTGGGACCCAAGTGTTGCTGAACTGGAACCAGTAGAAGGGTGGCATCTGACCCAAGCGGAAGGGTAGCATCTGACCCACGCATCAGTTGGCAGCTGGATCAGTAATTTCTAAGACATTAATGACCTATCCTGATGCCAATAAGTAGCCTCTGTAGGCTCATGAATATTTAACTAGACTTATAATTACATATAAAATAGAATTCAAATTGCACTTGTATTTGTCTTCAGGCTAGATTAGATCCTGGGCCTTTAGTGCTGAAAAACATAAAGGCCCAGAACTCTGTATCAGTATGACAAAGGAGTAGCCACTTCTTACCTTGCTAATAGGTTAATTAATTACAGGCTACAGCATCCTTTGTTCCCAACCTTCTTGACGAGCACAAGAAAATCTGGACCGGCGCATTAATTACCAAACCTGTTTTGCAAGTATTCTTACCGCTTAGCTGAGCACCAACTTTTTTTATGTAACAGGAGCCTGGTAGAACCCTTAGGTGTCCTGCAATAATATATTTTATACTGCATGTAGTGATGTGTGGTTTTGTACGCTGTTGTAGATCTCCGGAGACATGAATAATAGCTGAGCTCATCCCAGAGCAGTCTGTCCATATTACTTTAAAATATGTCTGACTTCATGACTCTGTACAGCCAAAAAGGTTATGCAGGTTCAGAGACAGCCTTGAGATTCTCACCTAAAGCCAGTGGGGGTCGATTAGTGTTGCTGAACTGAAACTAGCAGCAGGGTGGCATCTGTCACACAGTATGTAAGGACCCTGTACCAGCTGACCAAAGGGAACATTACAAAATCATCTGCTTTTCCTATTGGCTTGGCCTAAGATGAGAGGAAATGGAACCTAAGATAAAATAACGGTGGGAGCCTGAAATCTTTCTTGCCCAACAGACTCGCACCTTGATCCTGATTTATTGCTGTGGGGGGTAAACACGGTGTACAACATGGGGCAGAGGTGAAGGAAAGAGGGACCACCTGCAATGGAAGTCTGGGGCCACCACAATACTATGTCTTGTTTTCTGTTGCAGATGACAGCCACTATAATTATACTGTCTGCAGGGAAACTGAGTCATACGATTCATTTTCCGGACTTTGATCAGCAGATTCTCCGGAAGGTACAGTATAAACTAAGTTTGTTTGCAAATTGCATGCTGGAGTGCTCTTACAGAATAGGACTGTTCGTCTTGTTCTGACTTGTTGTTACATACCTAATTTTGTTTGAAAAGAAATTGTTTTTTTCAGCGTGAAAAAAATGGCAGTGTATTGTAAATCCTGTTCCTATTGCCCTGTAACCAGTCAGTCCCCATTCTCATTTCCGTTCTTCTTGTTTAAAATTTACTGTTTATCCAGACGTCCACCCAGCCCACCTCCATCTCCTTCTTTGGTCCACTGATGGTCAACTAGTCATTCTTCTGTTGCAGTGGAGGAGGAGGAGGAGGAGGAAAGGACCTGGCGGGGGTCACAAAACTAAACAATAAGAGGCCAGATATTCATAGCTGTGCCACGCAAAATGTAGTTAATAAGCACACTGCCTTATTGGATATATTTGTAGATGCGTTGCACCCATGTCCAATGTGCACTGCATATCCAAGTATAGGGCTGCTGCAGTGCCATGCAGAGTGCCAATGTGCACGGCACAGCCTCTTGCTGGCTACATGGACATTGGACACTCAGGAGCAAAGGGAGCTAACGCGTCCCAAACAAGTTAGCGCCTTTGCTCCTGGCTGCCATATTTGAACGCCACCATGATAATGACCTCATAAGGCATGTAAGGCCCTAACAGACCATTTCTGTATTACTATGTGGCCAATATTATGTATGTAAAGTGCTTTTATACCTTTATATGTGTGGAGCTAGTGTGCAGAGAGGCATCCAGTGTCCTCTGCCATAACCCGATCCCAGTTAGGATTATAATACAGGTAAAACAAACTCCCTGGTAGTCTGCTGGACCCACACCCTCAACCAGTTGCTTCACCACCCCTGAACCAGCACCCTTCCCAAGAACCAGTAACATTCAACCCAACACCTGTTACCACTCCATCTCAACCTAGTGACTGGTAGTTTTCACCGCCACAGCCATCTGCTGTCTGCCCCACAAGTCCATATCTATAGACTGGTCACACAGAAGTACTTTACAGTCTATTGATACAGGTCCTGTGAGGATAGCAGGGGTGGGGGTCGAAGGGAACAGGTGTTGGGGGATGTTACTGATTTGTGGGGATAGGTTCAGGGGAAATGTGAAACAGTACGGAACTGGTGAGGGTGGGAGGTCCATTAGACTACCAGAGAATGTATTCATCTTTTTTTTCACTTTGCATTCACCTCAGTGAACAGTTTTTATCGGCACTCTCTTTTTGCCTACTTAGACAAACTACATCAGCCTTTTTTAGTAATCATAGAAATGTTATTTTCAATAGTGCGCACCATTCTAATCTTTTTTTACCACCATTCAGAATTTTTTACAGTTGCAGGTGGGCATTGTATCCTTATTTATATAGCCAAAAGAGTCACTGTACCAGATTATGTCCTTAGTGGGTAGTCCTTGATTAGTTTTTATTCATGGCTCAACTGCCAACATTTTTATGAAGTATCCTTCTTAACTTTCCCTTCTGTATTGGGAAAGTTCCTCAGCCTTAGAAGAAAGCCAGAGTCCTCATTCTCTTCACAAAGGGGGAAATCCCCTACCTGACGTGGTACTCCTATACCTATATTAAGACTACTGTGATCTACCTATTATCAAGCGTGTACCACCAGTGAATGCCTGTAACATTGGTTGCTTTTTTAATCTAAGCGTTATGTACAGTACTGTTTGTTTGCTGTGATGTATTGCTCTCTTGACGAGGAACCTTTGTAAATGAGTCTATGACTCAAAGATCTGTAAACCAATGATCTAATAAATAAAATAAATAAAAAAATCCCTTCTCCCTGAAAAACTGTTGTCCCATCTCTCCTCCTTCAGTGGCCAAAGTGCAAGAAATGCTTGCCCTTTTTTTACTCTGGGCAGTTAGCCTACTTCTGAAAACATACTTCATTTAACACTTAAAATGGTAGTGTGAGTGAGAAGGCAGAAATACTTTTGGGTCAGTGTTTTGGGGCTGTTATTTAAATTTGGTTAACTCGTAGTAGTCAGGAAGGGGAACTAGCTGAGAGAATATTGCAGTCTGTTGTGCATTAAAGGGGAAATCTCATGTATGCAGTGCTGTGTGTTTGCTTACTTCAGCTCTCCCATGTCATATTCATTCCCTCTCTTGGCATTCCCAGTCAGTAATTGTGGTTTAAGGAGCCTTTGAAATGTAAAAAATACACTTTTTAAACTAAGAGATCTAGCTGTCCATTTCTCCAGCTGCTGAAAGGAGGATGTGTGTCATCTGGGCAACGGACGCATTCAGTCTACTCCTCCCATGAGGTTACAACTGTCTAACAGTGAGATATAAGCTACACACAGAAATAGATCTTTTTTTGCTTGTGCATGAAATACTTTTAGGTGTATTATTTACTATGCACAAATAAAGGCTACCAGTACTACACACTGTGTGAGTGGTGTGACAAGACTGTCTTAAGCCATTGCAAACTTAAAATAAAATAAGGATAGAAAGCACTGAAAATCTTGTGCTTTCTTCTGAGCTGTTGCTGCAGTGACATCAAAGAATGGGAGGGGTTGTATTACAAGTGCTTCATTTGCATATACATGGAGACTGGCTTGAAGCATTACAAGCTTGTGTCAAAGCCACAGAATCTAGATACAGTGTGTGTTACAACAGAAAACATGACTGATCTCTTCAACATACTTGAAGTTACTGATGTAATGTATGTAAAATAAGTCAGAAATATCCAGTTCATAAATAAATATGAATCTTCTCCTTTAAAGGGAAAACCCCCATAACCTATTTTCTAGATACCTGTGTAGTTTGTAGGCATGAACAATGATTCCCTATCTTGTATCCTCCTAATTTCATCCTAATTTAAATATAAATGAGGTTGCTCTACTCTGTTTTTCTCTTGTGTGAAAACCTGTTTGTCTCCATTCCAGAGGTCATAACCACCCTCATGCAAGGCATCAAGGGAGTTTATTTATTTGTTGAAGATATCGGATAACATACCTTTGAGTCAAATACTTCTTTAAAAAGGTTCCACATCATTATACACAGAGACATCAGATACAGTGGCAACAAATAAGACACAGTAGTAACAAAGAAGCTTGTACATTAGCAAAAGTGGTTACAGAAAGTTGCAAAAACAGTTACAGAGTAAAGATGGTAATCAGTTAACAGGGTACATACACTGCAGGATGGTGGCTCCAGCCATGCCCTGGTCATTATTTAGTAGTCTAGGCTGGACTGGGGGTGTCCATTGTCCAGACATAAGCACGCCCTGGGGGTGGCAGGATGAGGGTGAGGTCCAACTACGAACGGGGACATGGGTAGAGCATAAAATCAAGGACAGTCTCAGGCTGAGCCTTGAGGGATTAGGTCACATAGTTGGGATAGTTCATGCGTATATGCACAAGCCAGCACAAGTTGTACTGCTACTGAGTTATGTTACATGACTTGTGAAGTCCCTGTATTTTCTAAAAGCATTTTTTATGACTCAGATACACTTTAAACTACAACCTTGAAAAGTTTCATGGCCAGCATAAGACAAGAACATAGGGACTGCAGCGGACAGCAAAAGCACTGATTAATACAGGGTAACTACTGCAGGCTGTAGCACAAAACATCATAAAATTCCAGGATGCCTTACATGAGTCAGGTTATGACCTTTACAATGGAGTTAATCAGGTTTTCACACCAGACTTTAAGTACCTCAATTTACGTTTAAATCCTGGCGAAATTAGGAGGGTGCAGTAGAGGCAATCATTGTACACATCTACCAACCACACAGGGAAACAGAATAAAAGGCTTAAGGGAACCCTCACTTTAAGTGTTTAATTAAAACCAGCGAAACAGGTTTTCATGGGGAGAGGAGCTACACCAGGCTAAGAGGAGAGAAGTTATTTAAGCACTAGGCCTGCAAGTGTCCCAACACTCCATGGCAGGCACTGGAGGACAGGGACATGTCAAGGAGGGCCTCAGAGGGGGCAAGAGAAAGGTACTAGTGCTGGGTGATACCATCTGAATCAGAAAATAGTTGTAAAGAATGTTGCTTTTGTGTAGGGAAGTTGTAAGGGCTATAGAAAAGAAAATGGATCTGTAGTTCAGGATGGGAAGAAGAAGAAAGTGCAAGACAACTGTTTTCTTAGCAGTGATAGTAAGCCAGCTTCTGGTTCTTTAGAGTGTATACAGTCAGTAAAGAAGGAACTGCATCTTGGGACGAACTGTGCCACAGCTAATTTTACACAGCATCAACAAGGTGGGGGATAGCCAGCACCAGTGCAAGACAGAGAAGCACAGTTCAAAGGCAGGACAAAAAACAGGACAATAAAAAGATTGTACCTGAAATTCTGTAACTTTATTGAAGGTGCATCCGTGCATCCTGGCCTGTCAGTGCAGAGGTAGCACTACTGTTCGTAACACTGACAACCCAAGTTTGGGAATGAGCATGGGTGGTCAGGTGCTGGCGGCCTGGGGGAGGAGGACTGAGCATCCCAGGAATGCTTTCCTCCTCTAGGGAGGGTGGACTGCCATCTATGCTGCTATACTGCCATCTGGGTGATCGATCACATGTGGCAGTGCAGTTGAGGACGCCGTGGAGAGGCAGACGCAGGCTAGGGGTTTGGTGTGGCAGCACGTTTCCATGCACAAGCACCTTGGACCTCCCTTGCTAGACTGTATCTGTGTGGAATGGGCAAAAATGAAGGAAAAATGCCACCATCCGACAGACCCTGGTGGAACAGAGGAGACCAGATCTGCACTTCCCGACTGACCTGCCTGACGCAGTACAGTGTGTTAGAGGGGGATCCTCCCCTCTTCCCCACCTGGGGAGATGACCATGGCATAATGAAAGTAAGGAAGTTGTAGGAGTCAGGTACCGGGGAAGCAGAGGCACCAAGGGGCACTCAGAATGAGGCCATGACAGTGGTGTAGAAAGGGCATAAACAGAGAATAAAGGGGGAAAAAAGGTGCATCCGTGCATCAGTTTTCACAACAGTCATTTGCAGCTAAGATATCGAGTCCATATATTAGCGTTCAGAATTTGTATATGGCACAGAAGTGGCAGAAGGCCACGCAGACACAGCTGTCACTGCTCAGCTGCTACTTTGCTTGTTGAGTTTCATGCAGGAGCACTTTTTTGAAGGCTGATGTAACATGCTGGTGTCGTCCCTTTTAACACATACGTTTAATGAGTCAAACCCCCCCAAAATTAAATTTAGTGCAAGGTGCAATAAGTGCTAGTGTAATTATTTAAGAACAGCAAAAGTTCATTAAAAGCATATATCATCATATATACGGGAACCATAATAGTCTCTGTCAACAACAGTGTTATAAAAACATACATACGCTATTATGCTATTATGAACACACTCCAGTCAGAGCCACAGTGGCTACTGCTGCTGCTGCAGTAGTTTTGAAGTCATCTGCATGCACATGCTCATAAGCTTAGAGTGCCTTGATTCATAAGTATGTCTCTGTTGTTTTGAGGGTGGGAAACAGAGCTATCTCATGATTGCCTCCATCAGTATGTGCAACTTGTCAGCCAAATTTGACCTGCTGCAAGTGTGGGTATCCCAGCACAACCCTGACATCTTATCCATGGTAGAGACCTGGCTCACCCCGAGAACTCCTGACACCGGCATCCAACTAAATGGCTATAACCTCTTTACACTGGACAGAACAGGCAAACGGGGTGCGGGCTGTGTTGTTTATATCAAGGATCACTTGGAAGGCCAGGCCCTTCCACCTTTAAAGTCAGATAACAATGTCCAAATTCTGTCTGTCAAAGTAATCCTTGGTACCCATGGGAAGAAGATTATAATAAATTCCACCTATATCCCACCCAAGGACCAGGCTACAGGCTTTAATGTGCTCCTTGAATACCTCTCTAACCACCATCAAAACTCCTAGGTTATCGTAGTGGGCGACCTCAATATAAACTGGCTGTCCCCTGATGCTGCATTATACAGAGATGCCATTACCTCCCTAAATATCTCCCAACTTGTTGAAACGCCGACTCGTACCAACTACCGCACTGGAACCAGCATCCTACTGGACTGCCTTTTGACCAATCGGCCAGAACTTATCACTCGCACGGTCATTCTCCTAGATTCTATAAGTGACCACTCCCCTATCCTCTGCACTTGGTCAAATAAGTCCCCAAAAACCCCAGCCAAAAGGGTGACTTTCTGTATCTTGCGAAGAGGGTCACTGGGTCCCCTAAAAGAGTACCTCGGCCGTGTAGATTGGTCACACCTCAATTTAATAACTGATGTAAACAAGGCTCTAAACTACTTCATTAAGACCTTCAACATGGCCTGTGACATCTTCGCACCCTTCACCACTAGGAAGGGCAGAGGCTTCCACAAAACGTGGATAACCCCCTCACTCATTGAGCTTATGCATACCAGGGATAACCTCTGGCATAAAGCTAAAATTACAGGAACACTGTCTGACCTCCAGAACTACCATGCAGCCCATGATACCTGCACCCAGGCCATTCAACAGGCCAAATCACACTTTTTTAGGACTAAACTGGACAATTCTTGGGGAGAGAGCTGTAAATCCTAGGCAAACATCAAAATGCTAACAGGAACATCAAATAAATCTCCACCTACTCTAATTAACCTAAATGGAAATATAACACAAGACCCAAAATCCATTGCCAACACCTTCAACGGGGCTTTCACTGACTAAGTACTCTCCCCCTAACTACCTCACTCCTATCAATGACCAACAAAGACCATCACCAGCTGTCTTTACCCCTTATCAGAGTACCCTGTCCCACCTTTCTACCTTAGAGTAATCAAAGCCACTGAGGCCAAAAAATATCTGCTGCAAGTCCTTCGAAAATCCAGGTACAGCAACGACGGTTTAGAGCTGAAACTACTAACTCTCACCTTAGATGAGATTCTGGCTCCTGTAACGAGAATTCGTAACCTCTCACTTATCTCTGGTCAATTCCCCAAACTCTGAAAAGCCGCAGTTATAACTCCAGTCTTCAAAAGCAGAGACAGGGCCATCCATACCAATTACAGGCCAATTTCTATCCATCCCCCCATTCGCCAAAGTCTTAGAACGGATAGTCTAAGACCAGCTAATTGAACACCTTGATAAGTATCAACTTCAGTGTAAAGAACAGCATGGCTTCTGAAAGCTACGCAGTACAACTACTCTTGTCGAGTTCACTGGGTTCATACATGATTCACTGGATCGGGGGCACTTAGTGGGGGCTACCTTCACTGACCTCACTAAGGCCTTCAATACAATTAATCATGAACTCCTACTAGCCCAACTACGTGAATCCACCATGCCCCTACCTCCCTGAACTGGTTCCACAGCTATCTCAGTGACCGGGTTCAGCAGGTCAGAATTAGCCACACCCTTTCGGATAGTCAAAACATTAGCACAGGAATCCCCCAAGGGTCCAATTTAGGGCCTTTGTTGTTTAGTCTTTTTCTAAACAATCTCCCTAAAGTATGCCAACACAAAATCCTGTTATATGTGGACAATGCTGTCCTCTACTCCAGCCATCCTAACCTCAACTACCTAGAGCAAAATCTTCAGAGTGATTTCGAACTTGTAGAAGACTAGTTTACTAATGCATGGCTGCAACTGAACTATAGGAAACCAAAAACGATGCATTTCACCTCACTGCACAGTAAAAATAAATCAAATTATCTATATATCTGTAACAAGCAAAATGAAATCCTAGAGATGGTGCACAATTTCAAGTACCTTGATGTCACTCTGGACAGCACACTATCTTACTCACTGCATGTCGACAATGTCTCTAAAATGGTCAGCAGGAAAATTGGTCAGCTATACAGGCATATACGTTGTGTAACTACCGACCCCCTCAAACTTGCCATAACCAGCTCAGTACTCTCTGTAATAGATTACAACCTCATTGTCAAAAGCTCTGCACCAGAGTCTACCTTAAAAAGAGCTGCCCTTGTACTAAACAAGTCCTGTCGGGCTAATCTTAGGTGCTCCGCTTTTAATGTGAGACCTACACACACACAGGCTGGCTGAACTTGGACAGTCGAATCCAGTATCAGCTCTGCATACTGGCCAAGAAAGCCACCCTTGGTTTGACCACTCCCGGAGTTCAATCTGTGCTATGCCAGACAGTCCCAACCGGTAGACCAGAGGTTCTCAAAATTTTCAGTACAAAGTCCCTTACCGCGGCATGACCTTAGGTCAACGATCTTTTGGATATCGTGCCCCTAAGCTGCTAAACTCACTCCTTGGTGACCTCCACACAGAATCCAAACTAGGTCCCTTTAAACTAAAACTCCAAACTCACCTCACCAACCAAATGGCTTGCTTGTGCTCCTAATAAATAAGGCTCTTGGCCTAGGCTGCTGAACCTTCCCCACTATCATTTTTGTTGTTGTTGCTGTTTATTTAGGAATACCCATTGAGCTTACTCTCATTCACAATGGTGACCTTTTACTTATGCACTTTAATTTCTATGGCCTGGCACTGGCCCCTCACTCCCCTTTACTACCTGTCCTGCTCCTTACCTCCCTACCCTTACCCTGCCAATTCCCCCCCTACTACTGTCCCCTGTTGGTTCACCCTCCTACACTTGCTCACTTCCCTCCTACCCCCTGGCGGTTCACCCTCCTATCCCTACCTCCCCATCTCCACTCGCCCCTTCTCTCCCAATTTGACAATGAGTACTACAGACGCCTCCATTTTTTCCCAGCCGAATTCCCCCCCTAACTCTTTCCTCTTCCGTATCTATACCTACTGTAGCTACATGAATCTACCAGCTGCTCCTCTAAATACCTAGCCTCATGAATCTATCAGCTCTTCTCCCTACACCTAGCTCAATGATTCTACCAACCTATCCTGAATATACCTCAACTCCCCAGAATTGTTTGCCCGCTGATCTATTGTTATTAAATCTATCGCCTCAGCCAGAAGCTTGTTTATTCAACCTACTGAGGATATTTACACAATTTGTATAATTCCTAATTGTCTCCATTCTACTACTTATCTTGTATATCTACTTGACTGTCTGTAACCTTTCACTGTCAAACTGTTATGAACTTACCTAGAACCAAGCTATGAT
Source organism: Neoceratodus forsteri (assembly GCA_016271365.2). Classification (NCBI taxonomy): domain Eukaryota; kingdom Metazoa; phylum Chordata; order Ceratodontiformes; family Ceratodontidae; genus Neoceratodus; species Neoceratodus forsteri. The sequence continues at coordinate 1,614,552,171 of CM057453.1, forward strand.
TATGTGTAACTGTACTGAGCAAAGTCACTGGCCTTGCCTAATTCAGGCAATGATTGTTTGTATCCTATTGTTATACCTTTTTCTACCTGACATGGAACCTTTGCAAATGAGCTACTAGCTCAGAGGTTGTAATCCGAGACATGAATAAATAACTAAATAAAATGGGACAATAAGAAAAGAGATGTCCATTTCCACAACAGGTTATGCCACCATACCCATACAGTTGGCGGCTCACTACATTAAGGGTGACTGGGGCACAAGCAGTTACAGAGTGCTTGTGTCTGGTTACATGGGTGGATTTAAATCCAGACTATGTTGCCTGTTATGCATCACTTCAGGAGAAGGAAGGTGGTGTTGCTTCTGTATCGCTCACTTGTTTGACTCCACCTGGAATACAGTGTCCAGTTCTAGAGGATGCACCTCCATAAGGATATCATCAGGGTGGAAGCAGTCCAGATGAGGGCTACCAAATGGTGTGGAGGTTATATGAGAAACCATATGAGGAAAGGCTGTTGGAGCTCGACCAGTACTCCCTGGGGAGAGGAGAGCAAGAGGGGACATGATTAAGACCTGCAAGTACCTCACAGGGTGAATAAGGTGCAGGAGGTGGGTCTCTTTTACAGGAGGTGGAGTACCAGAACATGGGGTATGCTATGAGTCTTGGGGGGGAGGGGGCAGTTTAAGAGGGATGTGAGGAAATGCTTCTTCACAGAAAGAGTAGTGGATGCCTGGAACAGCCTGCCAGAAAAGGTGGTAGGGGCTGTCTCCCCCTTTAAGGTATTTCTTAAGATAATCTCCCATTTCTTTAAAATCTGCTCTCTAGACATCCAAGACCCTCATCCTAGTGTTGTTTATCTTCTGTTTAGTCCATTTGCCTAACCACACTGCATGATGATCGCTTGTGCTTAGGGTGCTACCCACTGTGACGTCTGCAGTGTTGTTCCTGTTCATAAGTACAAGATCCAGCAGTGCCCTATCTCTAGAGGATCTGTAGCCAGCTGCCTGAGAAATGCCCCTTGCGGGGAGTCTAGGATGACCCTACTCCTAGATGTAGCTGTGGCCAGGATGTTCCAGCCTACATCCAACAGAAATGTTCCAGTCTGCATCCAGCAGATTAGAGTCCTCCATAATTGCTACTACCTCCTCTGCTTGCCATTTTGCATATGGCCTCCACCAAAACCGTATCCAATTCCTCCCCCTGTGTTGGTTGCTTGTACATCACCCTTATGCATATAGAGGCCCTGGACCCTGACTCTAAAGCAACCCAAGAACCTCCAGCCCCTCCATTTCCCGATTGTGTCCATGTATTTCCATGGCCTTTATACCTTCCCTTACATAAAAAACAACCCCTTTTCTCCATTCCCTATCCTTTTGAAGCATGCTGTAATCCGGTATGGTCATTTCCAAGCTGTGGTTGTTGGTGCTGCATGATTCTGTTATGGCCACCAGATCCAGGTCTGACTCTGCAGTGGCGGTCTCAAGGTCAGGAATTTTGCTTCCTAGGCTCCTTACATTGGCGCACATAGCTCTTCACTCCTTTGTTCCTACTTTGCCCTCCCTTCCTGAGTCCATCCTTTTACCTTCTATTTTCTCTGGTACTGTCCTTACTCTATTTATCCTCCCTCTGCCCACCCCCCTAGTATTTTTCTCAGCCTTAGATCCACCACAAGACCCTCTCATTCCTCCCCCCCTTGCCCCTACTCCCCAGTACCCCTGGAGAATTTATTCTTCCGGGCTTATCTTCATTGCTGCTCCATTTTCGGGGGGGGGGGAGTCACTGCCTCCCTCATTATTTCTTCTGCCTCCCGCATTGGCTAGTTTAAAAGCCCATTGAAGCAGCATTTAAACCTTACTGCTGTTCCCATCCTGGATGGATGGAGGCCATCCCACTGGCAAAGACCTTTATCCCTGCAGGTAGGATCACAGTCCCCAATGTAGCCAAACCCCTCCTCCCTGCATCTTGCCTTCAATCAGTTGTTGAAGACCGTGGTTCAGTGTTCCTTCTCCTTCCTTGGCTGTGTACAGGTAACATCTCACTGAAGGACACCGTACATACCACCTGCTTCAGGCCCCTCCACAGCTACCTAAACCTATCCTAGACCACTCCTGCTGCATCCCCTGCCAGGTAACTTTTCCCCAGATGGATAATGACAACAGGTCCCCTTTCTGCCACGCCTCCCTAGCAATCAAAAGGATCCACTCCCAATCCCTCTGTGCTGAGGCACCAGGTTGGCATCTCACCTCCCATCTTCCCTCCGATGGTGTTCCCAAACTACCCCCCCTAACGATTGAGTCCCCCACCAGAAGTTGCTTCCTGTTCTGCTGGGGTTCTCTGCCTCCCAACTTTGGGCCTCCACTCTGAAGACACCCACATCCTCGCTTACCACTGCCATGGGTGCCTCTTCCTGGCAGTCCCAACCTGCCAGAGTGGCAAAAGAGTTGTATAGTGGTGCAGTGGCACCGGCTAAGGAATGTGTCCCCTTCTCCCCACCATCCACCCTCCCGGAGACCACCACAATCCAGCTGGCCCTCCTTCTTGGCACCCTATGAGGCAGTGGTGGTGGGCTTGGTGGCCCCTGAATGGGAGAAGAGGTCCCCCAAATCCCAGACAACTTGGCCTACAGCCTAGAGACCTCCTCCCTCAACCCAGAGAGGTGCACACAGATGGTGCAGCACCTGAGTCTCCTGAAGGTCTCCCTGAGGACTGCTGCCCCACAGCCACTGCACTGCACTGCACCACTCCCAGCATTCGAAAATGTACTCCCTCTATGTCCTGAAAAAGAAATTATGTCCTTACCCCCGATATGGTGTTTCTTGATCCCTATTAATTTGTTTGGTTTACCTCTTTGTGCTATTCCCTAGATTGTAACTTTAGTTCCCTTTGTTTGGTTTACCTCTTTTTGTTATACCTTAGGTGGGTTACTAATTAGCTTTCTCCTTTATACCCTTGCCCTACTGTAGGTGGGATGCTATTAGCTTTCCCTATTCCCTCATTAACCCCTTTATACACCTACCCCAGATAGGCTGTTATTAGTTTTCCCCATTCCCTCTTAATCCCGTTATACTCTTAACCCTAGATAAGATGTTGCTACTATTCCAAGTCTAGGAAAAGATCCCTTCTATTTATACTCATTTGTATCATCACCCTAGCTCTTATTTACACAGCAGATAAACACCTTGTACTATTTCCTGTTACGTCCAAACACATTCTTACTGTGACAAGTAATAGAATGGGTCGGTGGGAGCATGAAAATGAGTGGGAAGGGGAGAGTTATACCGCTGGTGCTGGGACTGAGGAACTGGAAAAGGAATGTAAAGCAAGATAATACACATGGCAGATAAACTGCAGGGTGACTGGCTGGAAAGTGATAGGACTGTGAACAGGGCTAAAGGCATACAGTAAATACAAAGATAAGCTAAATGGGGACAAAAATTATTGCTTCATATCTCTGTTGATCATGAGACATAACCTACTGCAGTAGTTTTCACTTAAAGCTTTTGGAGTCATTCCTTCCCTCAATCGACAGTTTATGTAGCCCTCTGAGTCTCTGCAGCCTTGAACAGACCTCAATCATGGGTCCTTCTTCTCAGACTTCGAGTTAGTCATTTGCTTCTCCAGTACAACTGTCATTACCGGACCCACTCCTGGCTGGACCTAGACTGGCCATTTAATAATAATAATAATAAAAATGTATTTATTAGGCACCTTATCAAAAACCAAGGCACCGTACAATTCATAAATACACACACTTTACAATGCAAACACAATAATAAAATAATGAATTAAAAGATCAGACGTCAATTAATAAAATCAACTAATTCAATTTCCAAATGCAGCCACAAGTAGGTTTTTAAGGATTGTTTAAATCCCTCCACAGTTGTGCACTCCCGAAGCCGACGGAGTAGAGAATTCCAAAGGGTAGGGGCAGGATACTCAAAAGCTCTTGCCGCAGATGTTTTCAAGCATACCCTTGGAATCTCTAGCAACCCCTCGTCGGCCGAGCAGAGAGATCATCCAAGGTAAAGAACCAAGAGCTCTTTCAGGAAGTCAGGGCCCTGATCTAAACTTGTGTACTGTAGTGAATGGACAACAGTAAAGAGGTGTGTGTGTGTGGGGGGGACTATTATTTATGACAACTCACAAGGTGACAGTGACTTGGAAGCATTTAACGGAGTATCATATCTTGCAAACATTTCCTTGTCAGAAGATAACTGTTTCCATGTAGCTGTTGGAGACATATGTGTTTGCTTTAGTTTGTATTCACTGTTCACACCAACCCCTGTAAATAGCCTGGGGGTCTCCATTTTCTGGTTGTTGAGATCTCATTGTCCCTGAGAGCTGCATTAGCATATGAGAATATGATGCCACAACACCCATATACACCATGAATCTCTGTGCTAAAAGTACACATAACCTGAAAAACTCTCTAGAAACACACAGATTGAATGCAGTTTAAAGGAAAAACTTTGTGTTACATCTGAGACAGTTTGCAAAGCTAATTGCAGTTAAATGTGGTACTTCTCACTTTACTGTAACTTGTTTTGCTGAATTTCTAAGTAAGCAGGCATACTGTGGAGTCTAAAGGGTGTCGACACATCATGTTCTCATAAAAGCATCACAACTCCCTATCAAACGCACAACCCCCACACTAGGCTGGTGGTACCCTGAGGCTCCTTCATGGCACCCCCATCTCTTGTCCTTTGCTTACCATTCTACTGACCGAAAGAAACACATCAAACGCTCCTCACATAAACATGAGCATGCCATTGTGTGCAAGCAGCTGAAGGAATATCGAATGAGAATCATACTGCTGCTACCACTGATTTCTGGCAATATTCACCCCAATCCGAGCCCTCCTCCACAATCACCCTATGTACGTGCAAAACCTGGTGTGGTCTCTCTTGCTGCCATAAACATCTGTAGCTTGCTGGCTAAACTGGGCAATCTACTTGCCTGGGTTGCCCAGCATAACCCGGACAGTCTTTCAATCATTGAGACGTGGCTTTCCCCCAAAATAATGGATGCCTCCATTACCCTCCCTCGGGCATGACAGGCTAACTAAACGAGGAGGCAGTTGTGCAATATATATAAAAGGTACCATCATGGTGCATGCATTACCTGTGCCAAACCTAGAAAGCAACTTCCAGGTGTTACCTATCAAGGTCCTGCTTGGTGCTCATAACAAATCTATTACTGTGGCATCGATATACATCCCACCAAAACACAATGTTGGGGTTACTCTCTGTCCTGGACAGTATCCATCACTTGTGCTCCAATTCTGAAAGCATCTTTTTTTGTTTTGTAGTTTATTTTACTTTTTTTCTTTGCCAAACCTAGAAAGCAACTTCCAGGTGTTACCTATCAAGGTCCTGCTTGGTACTCATAACAAATCTATTACTGTGGCATCGATATACATCACACCAAAACACAATGTTGGGGTTACTCTCTGTCCTGGACGGTATCCATCACTTATGCTCCAATTCTGAAAGCATCTTTTTTTGTTTTGTAGTTTCTTTTACTTGCCTACCACCTCAGCTGGGGTGCTTCTGATGGTTCCCCAATCCAGTCTACTAGTGGCTCCTTCACCGGACACCAAACCCGAGCATTCAACCTCCTTTCCATCTCCCTCTCTATAGGCCACATTGCGTCAGCACAGAAGATCAAGGGGTCAGGGACAGAGGGAGCTCCTGGAGCGTCTGATGCAGTGCCATGGCAGATCATCAACAGCGCCAGAGGATTCGGCTAGGATTTTTCCCCTTAGTTACACCCCCCATGGCGCAAGCATGCAAGGATGCCAAGGATGTTGCAGCAGACACTCCTGCACACCACACGTCTGATGTCCACTCGCACTGCCCCTTCCAGTAATCCACAAGTGGCTGTACCCCCCCCAGCCACTGCCAGGAGCCATCACCACTATGGATATCCCTCCCCACCCTCCCCAGAGGAGGAGAGCAGTCCCGGGGATGCTCAATCCTCCGACCCCTGGCCGACCCGACTTCACAACCGGGTCACCAGCGTGGTATGAGGTGTGGCGTCCTGCGCCTCAACCCTCAGCACCACCAGGCCGACTCTGAAACCATCTTGATGAGTGATTTCAACACAGACTGGTTGTCCCTTGACTCAGGCAGTTACAGGGATGTTATCTCGGCTGAACACTTCACACAGCTTATTCACTCCCCTACCCGAACAAACTGCAGGACAGGGACCAGCACATTGCTGGACTTGGTTCTCTCCAGTGAACCTGAAATAATTACCAACATAACTGTCCTACCCAACGCTATCAGCAACCATTCCCCTATCATTTTCAATTGATCCAATAAGTTCTCTAAACCACCAGCTTGTACAGTCACCTTCAGGACACTACTCCGTGGGCACCAGAAACCACTCAAACAACAGCTACATAACCTAGACTGAGCTCCGATCGATGATACTGATGACGTAAACACTGCACTTGCCTATTTCATCCACCACTTCAATGTGGCCTGTGACCTCCATGCCCCTCTGAAAACACGGAAAGTTAAAGGTGTTAACCACTGGATCACCTCTGACCTACTGGAGTGCATGCAACTTGGGGATCACCTATGGCAACATGCACGAGCAACAGGCAGGCAAGAGGATATACAGATATACAAGCGAGCCAGGAATGACTGTACACGTATGGTCAGTGACAAAACGAACCAGTTCTACAAGGATGAGCTCACCAACACATGGAATGATGGCAGGAAGTTCTGGCACAACATTAAAGAAGTAACAGGCAAGGACCCTAAATAACGCACAACTATGCTTAATATTGATGGAACGCCTACCCTCGATCCAATAATTATTGCCAATATCTTTAAAGATCATGTGCAACGGTTTTTACATATTTTTTTATAAAAGCTTGAAAAGCTGAAATTCAAGTCCATGTGTCATGATTAGTGTTTCCTGAAAATTTCTTACTGTTTGGTTTTGTAGTTTTCTTTTAATCAGCATTTGTTACTTGTTCTACAGTGGCTGAAAACAGTGGAGTTATTTTTGTCCTCTCAGTCAAACTTAGAGTGCGATGTCATCGTTTTGGAGTAGCTTGCTGGTTCAGATTCCCAATCAGAGCAGTAGCTTGTGGAGTTAATGGTTTGATGAGCTCTCCAGGTTCCTTACAAACCCAGTCTCTAGCTTGTGTTTAGATAGCTCAGCTTAAAATGTATAATTTTCTTCTCATAAAAAGCTGATAATTTCAGTTTCAGTGTTGAATTGGAGAAGTGGAAATCTTTCTCTGTGAGAAATCAGCTTGTCTGTCACAGCTCTTAGTTCTTTCTAATCAAAACTCTGATTTTTTTTTCTAACTATATAACACTGGACTATTAAATGACTATAAAATAAATCTAAATGTTGTTTATTCACAGAAACAGTCTGTCTTTGATGTAGCCTTCATAAATACATTAATGTAAGAACATTTTTTTTCATGTCAGATTGACAAACAGTACATGTGCTTGAAACACTGTAGCAGAGTGTGATAGGCACCTGTCTGAACTCACAAATTTCAGTTCTTTGGTGGTTTCTGTGTGAAAATACATTATGTACGTGTATAACTAGAAACACTATGTGGCATCCCGATGCACCATGTCTCTGCCCCACTACTGAGGCAGCTGCAGACTACTGCCACCTGTCCCTGCCCCACAAGCCCCCTGCCTTCTTCTTCACATTCAAGGCTGCTGCACCCTGCTGCCCACTGTCTTCTCCCACACAGTCAGGGATTGAGCACCCTGCTGCCTCCATCCCCTGCCTAAAGAATCAGGGTTGCTGCACTCTGCTACCCTTTCTCCACCACCCTCACAGGTAGGGAAGCTGTACCTGTTGCCCCCTGTTCCTGTCTCTACAGACAGGGCTGCTGTGCTGTGCTAAGCCCTATAGTGCCAGGTTCCCTGTTTCCACAGATGGGGCTGCTGTACCATGCTGCCCTATCCACCAGAGGTGGGGCTTTTACTACACCCTGCTACCCACTTCCATTGCACCAAATAGGCAGGGCTCCTGCACCAACTGTACCCCATCTCACAGTCAGGGCTGCTGTACCCTGATGCCCCGTGTTCTGCACCAGTGAAGACTTTTGCATCATGATGTCCTCTATCCCCTGTCACCAGAGAGAGGGCTGCTGCACCCTGCTCCTTTCTACACAGTTGGGGTTGCTATGGCCTGCTGTGCTCTAGAGCCCCTTGTTGCTGCAGTTTGGGCTGCTGCACCATGCTGCCACTGGTCACAAGATTCAGGGCATTTGCTGCACCTGTTGCATGCCTCCACAGTTGAGGCAGTTGCACCCTGCTGTCTCCCTGCCACCAGAGTCAGATCCTTTGCTACAACCTGCTGCCCACAACCCCTGTCCCAAACAGGCATGGCCGCTGCACTTGTCCCACAGTTTGGGCTGCTGCCCTGAAGCCACCCCTATCTCCTGCCCAAACATTCAGGGCTGCTGCACCCTGCTGCCCTCGTCCCCATCCCCACAGCCAAGACCATGGCACCCTGTTCCTATCTCCATAGTCAGGGCTGCTGTGCTGTGCTACACCCTAGAGTCTCATGCCACCTGCATCCACAGTTGGGGCTGCTGAACCCTGCTATGCACTTCCATTGCCCCCAATGAGTTGCTGCACAGTGTTCACCCTGTGCTATTGTCAGGGCTGCTGTACCCTGATGCCCACCTGTGTCCAGCCCCACAGTCAAGGCTTCTGCACCATGGTGTCCTTTGTCCCCTGCTACCATTGTGCTCTGCTGCACCACAGAGTCCCTTGCCTCCACAGGCAGGGGAGAGGGTGCAGCAAATGCCCTTACTCTTGTGTTGCACCCTTCCCGAACAGTTGGGGTTGCTGCAGCCTGTTACCCTCTCTCTCAGCCTCACAGTCAGGGACACTGCACATATTGCCCCCTGTTCCTGTCTCAGCAGGGTGTAGCAAAGGATCTGACTCTGGTGGCAAGGAGGCAGCAGGGTGCAACTGCCTCAACTGTGGAGGCATGCAACAGGGTGCAGCAAATGCCCCGATTCTTGTGGCAAGTGGTAGCGTGGTGCAGCAGCCCTAACTGCAGAGGCATGGTGCTCTAGGGCATAGCAGGCCACAGCAACCCCAACTATGTAGAAAGGAGGAGGGTGCAGCAGTCCTGACTGTGGTGACGGGATAGAAGACAGCATGGTGCAGAAGCCTCAACTGTGGAGCAGGACACATGGGGCATCAGGGTACATCAGCTCTGACTGTGCGATGTGGTACACGTGGTGCAGCAGCCCTGACCATTTGGTGCAATGGAAGTGGGTAGTGAGTGCAGCAAACGCCCCACCTCTGGTGGCTAGAGCAGCACCGTGCAGCATCCCCAGCTGTGGAGGCAGTGAACCTGGCACTCTAGGGATTAGCACAGCACAGCAGCCCTGACTGTGGAGACAGGAACAGAGGGCAACAGGTGCTGCATTACTAACTGTGAGGGTGGGGAGAGAGGGCAGCAGGATGCAACAACCCCAGTTATTTGGGCAGGGAGCGGAAGGGTGCAGTAGTCCTGATTCTTTAGGCAGGGGATGGAGGCAGCAGGGTGCACAATCCCTGACTCTGTGGGAGAACACAGTGGGCAGCAGGGTGCAGCAACCTTGAATGTGGAGCAGAAGGCAGGGGGCTTGTAGGGCAGGGGACTGGTAGCAGTAGACTGCAGTTGCCTCAACTGTGGGGCAGTGACATGTTGCATCAGAATGCCATCTAGTGTTTCTAGTCATACACATACATAATGTATTTTCACACAGAAACCATCAAAGAACTGACATTTGTGAGTTCTGACAGCACATGTGCTTGAAATACTGTAGCAGAGTGTGACAAACACCAGTTTGTCAATCTGACATGAAATAAAAATGTTCTTACATGATTGTATTTATGAAGGCTACATCAAAGAACAACTGTTTCTGTGAATGAACAAAATTTAGATTTATTTTATATTCATTAAGCAGCCCTGCATTATATAGTTAGAAAAAAAAATTGAGGTTTGATTACAAATAACAAGAGCCGTGATACAGACAAGCTGATTTCTCACAGAAAAAGATTTCCACTACTTCAATTCAGCATTGAATATTAAATAATCAGCTTTTTAAAGGAAGAGAATGGTATATTTTAAGCAGATCTAAACACAGACCAGAGACTGGGTTAGTAACAAACCTGGAGAGCTCAGTAAACCATAAACTCTACAGAGTGCTGCTCTGATGTGGAATCTGAAACAGCAAGCTACTCCAAAATGATGTCATCACACTCTAAGTTTGACTGAGAGGACAGAAATAACACCACTGTTTTCAGCCACTGTAGAGCAAGTTAACAAATGCTGATTTAAAGAAAACCACAAAAACCAAACAGCATGAAATTTTCAGGAAACACTAATCATGACACATGGACTTGGATTTCAGCTTTTTAGGCTTCTATAAAAAATATGTAAAAACCATTGCACATGATCTTTAACACTGCATTTACTGACCTCGGTGATGTCCTACCCCCGGACTTCTTCAAAGGCTCATCTACTACTGAAAGTGTCACTAATATGGACCAACTGCAGCCATACACCCCCTTCTACTTTAAAACAATTACTGTCAGCGAAGCCAGAAGATACTTCCTAAAGGTCCTGGGAAAATCCAGGTACGTTGGGGATTCTCTGGATTTAAAACTTGTAGCTCTAACCCTGGAAGAAATTCTATTCCCACTAACCAAAATTATTAATCTCTCAGTGAGGCTTTCCCAATTCCCTGATAAGTAGAAATCTGAGCTAGTGACTCCTGTCCACAAAAGTGGTGATAGTGCACACCACGGGAACTACAGGCCAATCTCCATCCTCTTTACCCTCTCAAAAGCCCTCGAATGAGTTGTTGCAGACCAGCTTATCAACTGCCTCAAAAAGTACCAGCTGCAGTGTCCCTAACAACACGGTTTCAGAAAGGGTCACAGCGCCACCACAGCACTCACTGAATTCACAGCCTTCATCCATGAATCACTGGACTATGGCTGTCTAATTGGTGCAGCATTTTTAGATCTCTCCCAAGGCCTCTGATATGGTGAACCACGCACTTATACTCGCCCAGTTGTCAAACATAGGCCTATCCATGGACGCTTTGACATGGTTCAAAAGTTATCTTTCGGACCGCTCACAACAGGTAAAGATTAACAATTACCTCTCTGACAAGTGCACAGTCCTATTGAGAGTCCCACAAGGATCCATTGTGGGTCCTGTTCTGTTCAGTATCTTCCTGAATAACCTAACTAGCTCCTGTCATAACCACTTATTACTGTACGCTGATGATGCAGTAATCCTTCACCTGCAACCATGATCCTAAGCTCCTGGAGAGTCAACTTCAGCTAAGCTTTGCACACTCTGAAGACCGGTTCCACAAATGCAAACTAATACTTAATCACAAAAAGACCAAGGTAATGCTCTTCAATGACCAAAATAGCAAACACAGATCGCACCCTCTAACAGTCCACAACTCTGCTGGCATCCCTCTGGAACAAGTTCAAAGCTATAAATATCTCGGGATTACTCTGGACAGCACCCTCTCCTTCTCCCATCATATTGATTATGTTGCCAAAGCCTTCAACATTCGCATTGGGCTCCTGCATGGGCACAAGAGTCTGATTTCAGATGCACTAAAACTTGCAATCCATAGCTCGATAATAACAGTAATCGATTACAGGCTTACAGTCTACGGCTCTGCAACTGAAACATCACTACGAAGACTCTCCACAGCTCTGAACAAGGCCTGCTGGCTCCTCACAGGTGATGATCGACTCACGCATACCTGCTTCCTCTGTGCTAAGACCTGTTGGCTTCATCTAAAAGACAGAATCAAATTCCAGACCTGTCTACTGGCCAAGAAAGTCAGCCTGGTACTAGCGCCCCCTGGAGTACAAAACATCCTTACTCGCTCCAGGAAAGTCGGCTGCACCAGGGGCTCTACTAACCAAATCTTCCAGGTACCATGCTGCCGTACTACCCAAGGTCAAAGATCCTTTGCCTGCTGAGCACCCATCTGGCTAAACTCCATCCCTGGAGACATCTCCTCAATCCCCAAGCTTGGCCCCTTTGAACACCAACTCTGGCAGCACCTTATCCTGCATAACATGTGTGTGTGATTGCTTCCACTGAGTCTTGTGTGACTGCTTCCACTGAGTGCTGCCCTGTACACACAAAATCCTCTCCAACCCGCCGACATGTACCGCATTTATCATCTTCTGCTCTCTTAGCACTTCATGCCCCTGATCCCTTCACATAGCCCCTCCCTTCCCCCATCTACCCCTTATTCCACCCCTTTTCCTTTCTCTACCTACCCACCCTTCGCCCATACCTGGTCTACATAACAGCCCCTCCTACTCCTGCCTACTCTTGACCATCCTTACCTCACCCACTCCTACCTTCTGACAAGGCCCCCTGGCTGCTACTACCTTCTTTAACCAATCCCTGCCTGCCCTGCTTCCCTCCATCCCTCACTTCCTTACCCTCTTCCCCTTCCTCCTGTCTCCTACCTGACAAGACCTCCTGGCTAATTCCCTGACCTGTCCCTTGCTTACTTCTCTCGTCATATGTATATTGCCTGGCATACATTGTACAATGCCAGTTTATAGCTACTGTCTGTGCTCTCCTGTTCCTGTAATTTGCTGTAATTCTTGTTTTGTGTATGTAACCCCTGTTTGTGTATGATGTGGAATCTATGTAAAAGAGCTCCGGCACATAGGTGTAATCCAAGATCTTAATAAATAAATAAAATATGCTAATGCAGCTGTCAAGCACAATGAGATTTCAACAACCTGAAAATGGAGACATCCAGGCTAGTTACAGGGGGTGGTATGAACAGTGAAAACAAAGTAAAGCAGACACACACACATCCCCAACAGCTACACGAAAAGAGTTGCCTGTTGACAAGGAAAAAATAACAGTTACAAAATATGAGGGTGTAGTATTCCTTTAAGCACAGGAAGGCAGGCAGGTAAGTGGTGCAAAATCGAAAAGCAGCAACTCTAATCGCTTTTCAAGGTCATCAGAGCTGAACTTTGACTGGCTCACTCACTTGCTGTCTGCCTTAGCTCTCTGTTGCTAGGCACCTAGGAATTAGCAGAATCTACCAATTTTCTGAATGTGGTGGCATTTTGTGTAGTTGTTTTTTCTGAAAAATGTCTTCTGTAACTCACAAAATAGCGTTGAAAAAATGTGACCCTTTATTTACAAAATGCAAAAACCCTGCAGAAACAAATTCAAGTTTTTAGACAGTGGTAATACCAGGAAAGGACTTCATCATTCCCATCCCCATCTTTGGGTAAATAAGTACCCTGTAGTTAAGTGCTGCCCCCGGCATGCATTTTGCCCAGTGACGACTTGTCCCAGCCTGCTGCTACAGACTTGAGAAATGTTTAGTTACCATATGCATTACATGCATCCATCCTCCTCCTCACCTACTTCAGGTGCTACACCACACTGCTGCTGGATCTAAGGGGTAGTTCAGGGGCTGTGGACCAGGTTCAATTCCTGGTGCTGCAGCTTCCACCTGGTGCTGCAGCCTCTCCGGTGATGCTGAGTTTCCCTTACCGGGTAGGAGGCTTCTACTCCTCCTGCTTAATTTGCAGGGTAGGTGATCAGATAACGGTTCTGTGCACTCATGGTGTGCTGGCTGCGTGTTCTACTGGTGTATTGGGAGGGCTGGTCTTACAAAAGTGTTGACAGTGCAACTGTAAAGGGCCCGGGCTGGTGGGGGAATCCTTCCTGCTCCCAACAATTTCTGCATTCTGAATGCGGCAATGCTCTAACACATACAAGTCCCCTTCCTCTCACTACAAGTAACCACAGCAGCCATCTCCAGCCAGATAGTGACCTCCCTCACCTGTGCAGCGAAGGAGTGGATGCTGCTTTTTAAATGTATGACCTTCCCCCTCCTCGTCAGTTGTAGAACAAAGAAGCAGATGACATTGTCTGATTCTTTGTCATGTGACCATGGTTGCAGCGAGAGAGTTGAGTTCAGGCGAGGGGAGGTGGGAGTGGCTGTAGGGGTGTCTCAAATAAATTAAAGAATGTGTACATTTCCTTACTAGCCCCACCTTATCTGGACTGTAAGCTGCAGTGCCGATACCTGCTGCTGAAGTCATCAGAGGAGGCAGAAGTGGGTTGGGTGGGGAGTGAGAACCACAGATTGAATGCAGACAGAGTTGCAGGTATGTTTTTTTTTCCCCCCAAGATCATGCTTTTGCTATTTATTGTTCACTTTTGAACCTGGAAAAAATAATCAAATATAGGATGGGGACACATTTTTTTCTTACCCCTGTGGTGCGTGACAGGGGATCACTCGTTTGCAATTTTAAACAAACGCTCACCATCTGTGTGACCCGACTTTGTTTCTCATAGTGAACAACCCTTTTGTTAGTAAATTAAATGCTCTATAGCTGATGGCCATTTAAAGAAAAAGTACTGGCTGCGTGTTCCCCCAGTTTACAACAGTACTGGCTGCGTGCCCTCCTGATTCTAGGTTTAGCCACAAAAACGAGTCCCTCCCAGCTGCATGTAAGTCTGTCTGGAGCTTGAACTAAGGAGCTACTGGAGAACGAGTTGGCAGGAGCTGCAACTAGGGATGGAAGGAGACCAAGAGTCCGGAGGAATAGCCACGAATGTGGAGGGGAGACAAACAGTCAGGAAGAGCTGCAACTGGGGACGAGTTGGGGGAAAGAGACAAACCATCAGGAGGAGCAGGGACTGGAGGGAGAGACAAAGAGTCAGCAAGGAGCTGCGGGGGGACAAAAAAAATCTGTAGGAGCCACAGACAGGAAAGGGTGGGTTGGGAGGAAGAGGAAAAGAGTCAGCAAGAGCTGTGGACTGGATAGAGGATAAGATGGAGGAGAGAGACAGAGAGACAGAGACAGAGAAAGACTCTGCAGGAGCGGTGACAGGGTGGGATCGAGAGAACGAGGGGGGGGGCAAGGCAAGAGACAAATGGAACCTGGAATGGATGCTTGGAGCAGGTGGGAGAACTGCAGAAGGCAGAAAAAAGTGCTGGGGGGGGGGTTGCAGTGATGTCAGAGATGCGATGAGATTGCACTGTGGAAGCAAATACTGATTTGTCTCGGATCTGGTTATGTACTACCTGACCCTGCTTCCTGTCCATTATGCTATGCAACCTTAATAAAAAGTGAGCACCTGGGTACTGCTGTGGTTCTGAGGTTTGCAAAGTGGCATGAGGAAGGGGCAGGGCAAGCAGGCTGCTTTGCTTGGAGAGAACACTTTTTACTGCCATTACAATGGCTATTGTGCTGGTAATTAGCTCCTGTTACCCCCTCAACTGTACCTCTAATCTGCTTGCCTGACCCTTCCACCTCATGGGGGCTCAGTCTAATTACCTAATTTGTATACCAATGAATTTAGTTTAAAAGATGGTTGTGATCATAGCTAACTTTAGCCCCCGCTCCTTGCAGCTATTATGTGCCCCACACACACACACACACCTACAGTGTGGGTATGCATTTGGAGGTACTGCAAGTCAACAGGGTGTGAAATGTAAATGCTTTTTAATACATTTATTTCTCTAATTGCGCCCTGTTGAAACAGCACACTAGAGGCATCCTTGAGCTGGGCAGAAACTTCTGAAACGGGATCATAATGTGTGAACGTCATTGGCAGCCTCTACCCATATTTATCCCACCGCTTAACTTTTTGTCACGGAAATGAAGGACGTGGACACTCAAAATAAGGGACAGTGACCCCTATAATGAGGAACACATACTCAAACATGGAGGTACAAGCTCAGAACACTGTGCAGACCATTGTGTTTACGTGTACAAAGTTTATATTTTGATTTAGCATCTTAGAATAGTTTTACTTTTCTGCTTTAAAGTCTGAATATACAACACACATTCTCTGTGTGGGCAGCACCCTCTTTACATGAGGGACGGATGGAGGACAGAGCAATTTTGAGGGTTAAAAATGAGGGTTGTCCTTCATAATCAGGAACAGTTGAGAGGTATGTATTTATCTCAACCATTTAGAGACTGATGGGATAATGGATGGGGGACCCAAGAAATAACATTGCTGGGTGCCCCAGGGGAAAAAACCCACAGAAAACTGTCACTGGTTAGATCAAAGTAGTTAGTAATTTCTGCCTGCTCACCACGTTTGAGAAGGTATAGTGGGGGAAGGGCAGTCCTGTTTCTGCTCAGTTTACAGCTAATAGGATGGGGCCACAATTTTATGTTCTAGGGATGTGGATATGTTGTTCTTATCCACACTTGTTGGCATGTTCCTGGCTTCTCCTACCCACCTGGGTAGTATATGCCTCGGCTCCACCCCATGATGCCAGATCTTCCATTCCGCTTGGAAGATACAGGTTCCATCCTTACCACTCCGCATTGAGTAGGCCCTGGTGTTCAAAACTTTGGCTAAAATACTGAAATTAAAACTCGTTCAAGTAGCTCCTCGACAGTTCTTGATCGCGAATGCGATGGAGGACAGTTCCTCACCCGGGTTCCGCCTGTGTCCCTGTAGACAGAAAATGTCCCACACCGATCCGCATTCCACATGCATCTACTGCCTGGGCCAAGCGCATGACCCTCAGGCCAGCGGTCTCTGCCACGCCTTCCATCCTCAGGTGCTGGATGATCTCCTCGCATGTCTACAACTGGAATGACCGAAAAAATGGCACCTGCCAGTCAAATCTAAGGATGCCCGTCATGTGGTCTCTATGGCTGCAGGATCTGCCGACCAATTGGAGCAGATGAAATCCTTCGAGGAGGAGGAGGCAGCTCGTGCCACTGAACAATCCTCTTCATTGTCAATTTTTGTTCCGATCAAACTGGGCACCTCATTCTCTGGTTCCTTCAAAGAGATATGCCAGTCTCTTCCTACTAAAGGGGAGGGTCCGTTCGGGTTCGCACACCTCCTGGTCCTGTAAAAAGGACAGAGAGCTGAGAGAAGAATCTTCATGTCGACGCTCTTGGGACAGAGAGAGATCTCGGTTAAAGGAGTCTCCTATCTCGACTCCGGACGAAATTGCCACCTCGGCTGCTGGCTTCATGGTGCCCCCATCAGGTCAGATCGCTCAGATGCGGGATGACAACCAGGTCGAAATTATCATAGACCCCGTTGACCCGATGTCAACTGATGAGGCCGACAATTCCTTATTTAGGACTCTGGTCCTACTGACCACGGAGGAGACCCAGCTAGATGGCGCTCCAGCCTTGGTCATGTCCCTGATCTGGAGGAGCTGCGGTTCTCCCCGGCTCCTTCCGAGAAGCCCCGTCGGTCCCTCCGATGGTCGTCTTCTAGATCTTGGTCCCCCTCGACTGACAGGCTGAGAAAATCCCACAAGCAGCACTCCAAGAAACGGTGACGCTGCCATTCGTCCTCGTCCTCGGGAGAGAAGAGGCTTCAACGCAAGTTGCGTTATTGCTATGAGGCTCTCATGTGGCAACAGCTAATGATCGCTAGTCTGAAGTTGATCCTGGCTTCCACTCTGGCCATCACCTGGCTATCGCCCTCTAGGCCGACTCCTCCGGAGCCGGTCGACACTGTTCCTCCACCGACAAAGCCGGTGAAGACCCTCCTGCCTCGGCTGAAGCTGGCCTCTCCACCTATCCTGGTGGAGCCACCACCTAAGCAGCCTTCCTCAGGGGCTCCTGCCAAGGGGTCTCGACCCGATCAGGGTCTCCCACGCAGGCTGTCAGTCACCCTCACTCCCGACCATCTGTGGTGGGTCAAGAGAGACTCAGGTGATCGGCCACTTTACCCAGACTCAGAGTCCAAGGATTCACTCTTGTCCTTGTGACGATGACTCAATGAGTCTGTCAATGGAGGAGGGTCACACGTCCTTCATGGGCATCCTCTGTCTCATCTCTGAATTAAGTGGGATGCCGTTAGAGCTTGTCAAAAACTGGGCCGAATACCCCATGACTGACATCCTCAGAAAAGGGGATTCCCCATCAGAGGCCTTCCCAGTGGCCAAGGCCACAGTTGGTCTGGCCCTGGAGCTTTGGCAGCACCCAGCCTCCTGCCCTACGCCTTCCTCTCATATGGCCTGCAATTACGCAGTTCCCATCGGTGCCCCCTCGGGGTTTACACCGCATCCCTCAGCCAAGGGATTGGTGACCAAATCTGTTCCGGCACTCAGGCAATTCAGGAGACACAGATAGACCTCTGGATAAATAGTCCAAAAAATTGGACCATACAGCCAGAAAGGTCTATGCTACTTCCTCGCTCGGTCTCCGACAGGCGAGTTCAGCTGTTATTATGGCACACTTTACCCATGCCCTCTTGGGCTCCCTGGACGAGGTGCTTCCTCATCTCCCCATGGACCTTCAGACCATGGTCAAGCAGGTCCGTGATCAGGGCCAGGCTGTTGCTAAACAGCAACTCCAGATGGCCTTGGATATTGGGGATTCTTGTGCCTGAGGTGCCTGGCTGAGGGTCTCAACCTTTACGGCAGACACCCAGCACAAACTGGTGGACATTCCCTTCTTGTGCACTGACTTCTTCAGTCCAGGAGTCGACGGTCACCTTCAACGTGTCGAGAAGTCCAACACCACCTTGGACTCTGTTATTTCCACCCAGGGTTCTAAGAAATCACAGAAGAAGAAGCCCTTTCGACCTTCTGCCCCATGGCCAAGCAGCCCCAGTATCAGCCTGGGCAGCAGGAGCAGCAGGCTCAGTCATGGCGCCTTCGGCCCAAGTCCAGGGCTTCGGCGAACTGTAAGCCCAGAGGTAGAGGTTCTGGCGGCCCCGCTGCTGACTCTTCATCCTCCAAGCCACCACAGTGACGAGATGGGAGAAGCAAACCCCATACCCGCCACAACCACTTTGGGTCCTCCCGTGGGGGGCCGGCTCCGCCACTGCCCTTCTGCCTGGTCCTCTATCACAACGGACAGGTGGGTTCTGGAGGTGGTTAGCTAGGGTCTGCCTCTGGAATTTGAGCAGTACCCTTCAAGCCGAGCCCGTGCCAACGGGAGGAAAAAGTATCTGCCCATACTCGGTCGGCTCTCAGAGACGTCATTGTCCTACTCCTCCACAAGGAGGTAGTGGTCAGAGTCATGAACCCATTGGTCAACCCAGGGTTTTTTTCCAGGTACATCCTGGTCCCAAAACAGATGGGGGCTAGTGCCCCATTCTAGATCTTCATGACCTGAAACAGTTTCTCAGGTTGCGCACCTTTCGGATGGTAACTCTGTCCCAGATTATGCCATCCCTTGAGCAGAACATGTGGCTGTGCTCACTGGATCTTCAGGATGCGTTCTTCCATGTCCTGATCCGTCCATCTCACTGAAGGTTCCTCCACTTCAGGGTGGAGGGAACCCTCAATGAGTTCCAAGCCATGCTGTTCAGCCTGTCATCGGCATAGCAGTGGTGGCAGCCCATCTTCGGCATCGAGGGGTCAGAGTGTACCCCCCTCTCGACGATTGGCTTTTAGCAGGTCCCTCCAGGCTGGAGGTGGAGAGGTCCAGGGATCTGGCCCTTCAAACCTGCCTCAGCCTTGGCCTCCTGGTCAATGAGGCCAAGTTGGAACTCGTGCCTTCACAGATGATTTGCTTCATCAGGGCAGAGCTCAGCTCTTGCCGAGCAAGAGCCAGGCTCCTGGTGGACAGGGTGGAGGTTCTCTCCTCCTTTGCCCAATCATCTCTGGTTGGGCAATTGCGCCCTGCCCGGAACTTCCTGTGACTTCTGGGTTACATAGCACCCTGCACCATCGTGGTCCGATGGGCCCGGTGGCATATGCACCCCCTTCAATGGGAGCTGGCCAGCCAGTGGTCCCAGTGACACTGTCTTTTCGACCAGCTGGTCATTATGACCCAGAAGATGTCAGACACCCTCCAGTGGTGGACTGTCCGGGAACATCTGCAGGAAGGGATCCTGTTTGTCCACCCCGAGCCGACGGTCGTCCTCACAATGACGCCTCTCTCACGGGCTGGGGTGCCCACATGGAGAATCACAGAGTCCATGGGCTCTGGACCCCTGAGGAATCCTGATGCCATATCAACCTGCTGGAGCTCCGAGCAGTTCGGCTAGCGCTGGCTGCATTCGCTCCATTCCTTTGGGGTCAAGTGGTTCAAGTCCAAACAACAACACCACAACTATGTACTACCTCAGTAAACAGGGCGGCATGCACTCCTGGCTTCTGTGCAGGGAAGTGCTCCACATCTGGACCCTCGTGAGCCGACTGGAGGCAGATCTCCTATCCATCTATGTGGCAGGAGCCTTGAATTAGCTGGCAGATGCCCTCAGCCATGTGGGCGAGGCATCCCATGAGTGGTCTCTCCATACAGAGGTAGCTCACAGCCTGTTCTCCCAGTGGGTAACCCCTCAGGTGGACCTGTTCACCTCCAGGGAGAACACCAAGCTGAGGCTGTTTCATGCCCGCCCCCCTCAGCAGGGTTTCCTGCAAGGGGATGCCTTCTCGAGGCCATTGACCCCAGGCCTCTTCTGTGCCTTCCTTCCACTTTCCTTGGTCCACAGGGTGCTCTTCAAGGTCAGGAGGGACAAGGCAAGGATGATCCTGGTAGCCCCAGACTGGCCCTGCCAGTTCTGGTATTCAGATCTCTTCAGCCTCAGCACCAGGCTCCTGAGGCATCTTCCAGTATGCCCGGACCTGATCTCTGTCAATAAGGGGAAGGTATACCATGTGGACCTTCAATCCCTGCACCTTACAGCCTGGTTCCTGAGCGGCTAGAGTTCCAGTCTTTGGGTCTCTCCAACAGTGTACTCACTGTAGTTGAGGCATCTAGGAAGGAGTCGACGAGGAGGTGCTATGCCTTCAAATGGAAGAAATTCTCCATTTGGTGTCAGGGCAAGGGCCTGGACCCTTCATCATGTCTGATGGCTAGCATCCTCGACTACCTTTGGTCTCTCTCCAAAGGAGGTCTTAGGTCTACGACCCTTAAGGTGCACCTGGCAGCCATCTCGACTTACCGGGCATGGGCCAGTCAGCAGACGGTGGCACAGGAAAAGGTGGTCTGGCGTTTCTTTAAAGGCCTCGACCACATATGCACTCCAGTGCGTGAACTTCCACCTCTGTGGGATTTACTGCTGGTTTTGGCAAAGCACATGGGCAAGCCATTCGAACCATTGCATAGGTGTGAGATGTCACATCTGTCATGGAAGACCACCTTCTTGGTGGCTATCGCGTCAGCCAGAAGGACTGGGGAACTACAAGTGCTCTCTATGGAGTCTCCCTATCTGGTCTTCCACAGGGACAAGGTTGTCCTGCACCCCACCCGAAATTCTTCTGAAGGTGGTGTCGGAGTTTCACCTTAATCAGGTGTTGACTCTGCTGGTGTACTACTCCAATTACACCTCGGAGGCCGAGTACAGGCTCCATACTTTGGACTTGAGATGAGCACTCTCTTATTATAAGGAGCAAATGACTGAAGTTCGGAGAGAGGTTCTCCAGCTGTTTGGCAGACCCGCAGCAAAGCGAACAATTGGCAGATGGATTATATCCTGCATTGATCTCTTCTACCAGTTGGAGGGCAAGGAGCCTCCCAGAGGGATAAGAGCTCATTCTACCCACCATACTGCTGCGTCGGTGGCTGCTTCTAGGGACGTCCCTATCCAGGATATCTGCAGGGCTGCTACCTGGAAGTCAGCAAACACCTTCATTACACATTACCACATCGACCTAGAGTCACACCGGGATGCTGGCTTTGGGGCCTCAGTTCTCCAGTCTCTGTTTCCCAAGTAAGTATTGAGGGTGTGTGCGCCTTGCTTCCTTCCTCCTGGTGAACTGCTAGGAGTCTGCCAACAAGTGTGGATAAGAACAACATATCCACATCCCTAGAAGCACAGGTTACTCACCTGCAACAGTAGTTCTAGGAGTGGTATATGTTGTTCATCCACACTGATCCACCCGACCTCCCCAGCTTTGACGCACAACCTCTGCTTCCAGCGGGCAAGATCTGGCATCATGGGGCAGAACTGATGAGGCATATACCACCTGGGTGGGTGGGAGGAGCCAGCTTTTAGACCTTCCAGCAAGATTTAAAGGGAAAGGACATGCCAACAAGTGTGGCTGAACAACATATACCACTCCTAGAACTACTGTTACAGGTGAGTAACCTGTGTCACCCCCCCCCGTGATATGTGAAAGAGGATTAGCTGTTTACAATTTTAAACAAACACTCACTATCTGTTTGACCTGACTTTGTTTAAAAAGTACTGGGTGATTATCCCTCTCGTTCACTACAGTACTGGCTGTGTGTTTCACTGGAACCAAGTTCAACTGCAGAGACGAGTCCCTCCCTGTCACATGTAGTCTGTTGGGAGCCTGGGCTGAGGAGCTGCTGAAGAACCAGTGGGCAGGAGCCAAGACCAGTGATGTTGGGGGAGACAGAGTCTGGAGGAGTTGCCACTGGAAATGTGGCAATGGGGAACAAACAGTCAGAAAGAGCCAAGAGATGGGGAGGAGACAAAGAGTGAGGAAAGAAACTGAAACAGTACTGTCTGTGTGTTCCCTTGGTGCCAGGTTCAGCCGCAAAGGTGAATCCTTCCCTACCACATGTAGTCTGTCTGGAGCCTGGACTGAGGAGCTGCTGGAGAATGAGTCATTGGGAGCCACAACCAGGGATGGAGGGGGGGGGAGACAAACAGTCTGGAGGAATTGCTATGGGGAAGGGAGACAAACAGTTGGGAAGAGCCGGAAATGGGGAGTGTAAAGAGACAGAGTTGGGAGAAGCACAGATTTCGGTGCTCTGTTGGAATATAGTTAATGCAAGTAAGGAAGGGAAAATACTTGAATGCCGGTGTCTTGTGAAGAAGGGCTACACATGAAAAGAAGAGACTTACAGGCCCAAATGTAACTGCACCATTCAGAAAATAACTCAAGTGCTGTTAAACCAACCAGACTTTCTGGGAAACTGCTAGTGATATAATTTCATTAACATGTTTTAGACAGTCCACAGCAGTTGTTCCTCTAACTTGGTGTTAGTTATGATCAATGGAACCAGTAAGTTTGGGGCTGGCAGTATAGCCTAGAGGTTGGAGTAATGAGATCTTCTTTGAGGTACAGCTCTTGCAGCAGGTTATACCATTAGGACTGAAGCCGGCAGGCGTCAGGACCCCATGGACATTTTCTAGCTAGCAGTCTTCAGTGGGGACCACCTCCGACGTTGGTCCCGCTCCCGATGTCAGACGTAGCACATAAGGAGGCGGTCCCGCCAGAATCCCCAGTTCTCCCGCCGGAGACTTCCGGTCGCTGGATGACATCAGAAGAGGAGACCGAGGACCCGCCATCAGATGGCCGAGATTCAGAACAGACCTTTCCGATCCTAAGGATATTGTTAGGCTGGAACCTACTCCCTCCAAGGGGGAATGGTGGGCGGGAAAGTACCTGCTGCAAGAGCTGTTCTCGAAGATCTACTGTTACGGTAAGTTCTTACGTAAGTGTACTTTGTGAATGAGCTTGGTGCATCCAACAGGCCTGGGTTTGATTCCCACAACCTCCACTTGCATGTGCTCCCAGGTCACGCCTGAAAACAGATACTTGTGCCTAGTGGGCCTTGCGTGGTTAGCAAACGAATAATAATTTAAAAAAGTAGCGCATATTCAGGCTTTGAGCCTTTGACTGATTATTGTGCTTTAAAGTATAGTAGAAAAGAGATTGTAAAAGGTTAATAATTCTCTAGTGAACTTTACCTGGTTAACAAATTTTAAGTAAACTCACTATTTTTATTTCATACAAATCTGGACGTTTCAGCTTCTGATTTCAGTCAGCTATGCCCCAAAACTGCAAACATTCATTCCAATTTTACCTGTAGCTAAGTGTTGAGCTTTGGCAGTTTTATTTATTTATTTAAAAATTTCACCAGGAAACACATACTGAACTAACAAGAGCTCGTTTCCAGATGCATCCGTGGGTGGGGGAAGGGGAGTACACTTGAAAATACAGAGTCAAAAACAACGTGTTACAACTGTAAACAGCAGAGAAATAAATATGAAAGCAACTAGGTACGGTAAATTGTGTACACGGATTTAACCCATGCAAATAAAACAGTGTGAAAACCCGTAAACCATGCACCACTGCACTGAAAATTATAGCTGCAAGCTGAATGTTTGCCAGCAATGGCTAGTAGTAGAAAAATACATGTTACTATGGAGGTGGGGCAGTAGGGAGAAAGCAGGCTTGTGGGGGAACATAGAAACAGCGTTACAGTCAAGGAATAAGAAAAGTGAGTTTGGTGTGGAGAGGGAGGGATAGATGAGTGGAGGATTAGGAGTAAGGAAAGAGTTATGAGAGGAGGTGGAGGAGGAAAGGAGAAGAGAAGGGGTGGAGTAGGGAAAGGTGGGCAAAGAGGAGGGGGGGTAGGCACATAAGGGAGAGGTGCTGCTGAAGGGGGACTTCAATCTGCCGGATGTAGATTGGAGCATCCCAGCTGCAGCTTCAGCTAGAACTGGGGACATCCTGGACTCCCTGCAGGGAACATTCCTCTGGCAACTCATAAGGGAGCAGTTTTGGACCTTGTACTTACCATAGAGGACAGTGCTGCAGAAGTCACCATTGCTGGTCACCTGGGAACCAGTCATTACTGTACTGTGTGGTTTGATGCAAGAACTGTGGCAGAAGCGAACCACACAAAGGCGAGGGTCCTGGACTGCAGGAGGGCTGATTGTACAAATTTGGGGGAATGCCTCAGCGCTGTCATGGGTGGGGGGGGTTTAGGTGGAGTGGATGAACAGTGAGCAAAACTAAATGCGGGGATAATGAGGGCAACAAACCTCTGCATTAGGCAAGTAAGCAAAAGCAAGAAGAAAAAGAGACCACTATGGTTCTCAAAAAAGGTGTCTGAGAAGGTAAAGATAAAAAAAGTTAGCATTCAGGAGGTATAAGGAGACACAGAGGGAGTAGGATAGGGCAGAGTATCAGGAGAAGCAGAGGGAGACAGGGAAAGCAGTCAGGAGCACAAAGGCACAAACGGAGGGAAAAATAGCATAGGCAGTTAAAAATGGGGACACAACATTTTTTAGGTATGTAAGTGAAAGGAGAAAGACCAAAGGAGGGATCATAAGGCTAAGCAGGGTTGGGGGTGGGGGGTGGAAGGGGACCAGGGAAAAGCAGACATCCTGAACACATACTTTAATTCAGTGTTCACAGAGGAAGGGGAAGGTGAAAGTTCACAGATCAGTGTCAGGGGTATCGATGGTAGGGAGGTGGACACTAGTCCATTAGTGGAAAGGGTCCTAAAGGAACTCAAAAATTTGAAAGTGGACAAGGCAATGGGGCCAGATGGGATACATCCAAGGATATTGAGGGAGCTCACTCAGAGAGGTTCTAATTGCACCTCTGTCAGTCCTGTTCAACCACTCACTGGAGACGGAAGTGGTACCAGAGGACTAGAGGAGGGCAGATGTAGTCCCACTTCACAAAAGTGGTAGCAGAGAGAAGGCTGTCAAAGTACAGACCAGTCAGCCTGACTTCAATGCTGAGGAACTTAATGGAATCACTACTGAAGGTAAGGATTGTGGAATACCTTAAATCCAGTGATTTACAAGTTCTGAAGCAGCATGGATTCACAAGGGGAGGTCATTTCAAACACATTTGGTAGATTTCTTCGACTGGGTGACCAGAGAAGTGGATCAGGGTGGAGCAGTGGGTGTGGCCTACCTAGATTTCAGTAAAACCTTTGTCACCGTTCCACACAGGAGACTCATAAATAAGCTGGGTAGCCTAGGAGTGGGTCCAGAGATGGTAAACTGGGTAAGAAATTGGTTGGAGGGCAGAGGGTGGTTTTAAACAGAGTTGACTCCAAGGAAGGAAGGGAGGGTGACCAGTGTGGTGCCACAAGGATCAGTACTGGGACTGGTCCTGTTTAATATCTTTGTTAGTGACATTGCAGAGGGACTAGAAGGGAAGGCATGCCTTTTTGCTGATGACACTAAGATCTGCAATAGGGTTGACACTCTAGGGGGGTGGAAAAAATGAAGAAGGATATAAGAAAGCTTGAGGAGTGGTCAAGAGTATGGCAACTAAATTTCTATGCGAAGAATTGCAAAATTGTGCACTGTGGGTGCAAAAACATGGGGCCAGAGTATAAATTGGGGGGAATGGTACTGGTGACCACCAAACAGGAAAGAGACATGGGGGTACTCATATCTGATTACCTAAAAGTGTCCAAACAGTGTGACAAGGCAGTTGGGAGAACCAGTGGGATACTAGGGTGTGCTTGGAGGGGTATCACCAGCAGAAAGAAGGAGGTGGTGATACCACTGTATAAATCGCTGGTAAGGCCTCACCTAGAGTGCTGTGTCCAGTTCTGGAGACCACATCTCAGGAAGAACATAGACAGAGGTGAGGTGGTCCAGAGGATAGCAACTAAAATGCTGCAGGGTCTGTATCAAAAGCCCTATGAAGAGAGACTGAAGGACCTCACTATGTATACCCTGGAAGAAAGGAGAGAGAGAGGGGAGAATATAATAGAGGCTTTCAAATACCTCAAGGGTATAAATAAGGTTCACAAAGGAAGCCTTTTTCAGAGTAAAAGATGCTCAAGCACAAGGGATCATGCTGTGAAGCTGGAGAGGGGTAGACTCAGGGGAGATACAAGGAAGTACTTCTTCACAGAAAGAGTGATGGATGCCTGGAACAGCCTCCCAGCGAAGGTGGTGGGGGCAAAAACTGTAATGGGATTCAAGAAGGCACGGGATAGGCAAAAGGAAACCTTAGTGTTAGGGAAAGGGGGAGGTAAATCCGGAGATCAAGTAGGATCTACGGTGTTACAGTAGGTAGGGAAAATGGGCTGCCTAGGTGGGCCAAGCGGTCCTTATCTGCTGTCAGTATGTTTCTATGTGTATGTGAACTATTGTAGAAAGAGAAAATCCAGGAGGTGGCATTGGATTTGTTTAAGGTCTGGATTTTTCTTTTTCTTTATAGGTTTTAAATGGTCCTTTGTGATACTGTTGTCAAACATCAAGCTTTTCCTTTAGCCTCTCGTTTGTCCATCTTTGGATAGACTGTCTCTTACATTTATCCTTCTTTTTGCTGAATACTTTTCCATGTTTTTTGAGAAACACTGATTTTCAATTCTGTCATTCTACCTTAGAAGGTTTGAATGGATTTTGCTTCCCAGTGACAAAATCTATTGCACTTTAGAAGGCTTGAATTAGGGATGGGCAGACCTGTCCACTTAGAATCAAGACCCTCCTGGATCCCATGATGTCCAGTGGACCCGCGTAGATCTGAACTCTGCCGCAAAGTGTATCAGGTCTGTCAAAATATCCCTCCCATCTGCAAAAAAAAATAAAAAAAAAAAGATTCTTTCATTTTTCAGGCTGGATGACTTCTTAGCCTCCTAGCCTATTTCCACTCTCTTCTGTAGCATTTTAAGTGTGCATGCTTAAACTGCTTCTGCAGCATGTGGGAACAGAAATCAGCCGGCAGCAGCAGCACGCAAACGAGCCTTGAGTCCAGAGCAGTCTGTTGGTCGGTCAATCGATTGGTCAGTCAGTTAAGAGAAAATAGTCAGTCAGCCAAGGGAGCAGATATTAGCCAGAAGTTGATGAGTGGCTCAAGTAGCAGGCAAGAAGTTGATGGCAGCAGCATTGCAACGGACCAAGACCAGCCTGCCCAGAAGATAAAGATTTGTTTCTCAACATTAGAAAAATTGCTGTTTGTGGGCATCACTTGTAATTATGTGTCGTGGGGGACAGAGGCAGAACCCTTATGTGCACTGCAGTAGAGTTTGAGATGGATACTGGATTTTTGGGGGGATAGGGACAGTTGGCACTACAAGCCGCAGGCAGTTGCCAGGACTGGGCTAGGGAAGGAGGCCAGAATGTTATAACTAGGGCAGAGAAGGGAGAAGAAATGTGAGAACTAGGGCAGGGTATGGGCAGAAATGGAAAATATGGGGCAGAAAGGGGGGCACAAATTGGAAACCCTAGGCAGAGAGGAGGCAGAAATGGGAACTCCTGGGAAGGGTGGGGGCACAAATGAGAAATCCTGGGCAGGAAAGTAGGCAAAATTGGGAAATCCTGGGCATGGAGGGTCAGAAATTGGAAATCTAGGACAGGAAGGAGGCAGAAATCTGAAAACAGGGATGGAGGGGCAGAAATGTAAGAAGTGGATCTGGGAGGGGACATATATGTGCATACAGGGCAGGAAGGTGGCTGGAGATGTTCTTAACCACACCCCAAACAGAGGATAAGGGAAATGAGAACAAGGAAGAAAAACTTTGAGACAGAGCAGAAAAATGCAGAGTCAAAACATGGGCCAACACACATATGTTCGAAAGTCTTTATTGTTTGAATTTCTGTAGTGCATTTTGTGAATATTTTCCGATCTCCTAAAGGTTCTGATTTGAATCAGAACTAATCAGGACTCAGACCTGGATCCTGGCCGTAATAATAAGGGTCAGGATCCTTTCGGGTCCATCTATAGGAATGGAATTTGCCACTGTGAGGCTTTGATTAACACCCCTTGAAGAGGAGTTTAGATTTTACAAGAGCCTCCTGTTTTATTGCCCCTCTACCCCTTCCCACTTGGAGAAAGAAGGCATTTCTCCATACTACCACATGGAATGGTTAAGCTGGTGGTGGGGGCTCTCCAATTTTAAAAGGTCTCACATTAGAGATAATTCTGATTTCTTTGTCCACCTTTTTGGTGGTAGCAGCAATTTATAAGGCTCCATATGGTCCTCTTTTTTTTTTTTTTTAATACCCCCAAACAAACGATAAGCTTCTCATGTGAATGGGTCCCAGCAAAGGGTCAATTTGTGCACCAAAAACCCCACCCAGCCACTGGCTTTCATCCTGAACCCCCTCCTCCCCTATAACTGTCAGTCCTCTAAGATACAGTGGACAGTATGGGAAATTGTAGGTTCCAGTTAGGCTTGAATACCCCTCTGTAATCACCAGTTTGAGCCAGGATGATTATTTTAAAATCCCAAGGATTTGCAGAGTACTACGCACCCAGGTATGACAAGGATACAAGGGAAGTTAGCTATGTACTCTTTGTGTTTACTACGAATGTACAACAGCCTCTATAAATAGACTTGAAGTCATCATCAAAATACCATCTTTATGAGCAGACACTTAGTTGTGTTGACTATCTGGAAAGCAGGTTTTAGTGCCCTGCCAAATTTATACTCTGTTTACAGAGCAGAGCTGCTGATTCACCTTCCCAAAATGTACTGTTGTCTCAAGGGTCAGGCACTCCAGATAGGAAAGAGAAACACTGTAGATGTATATGCTGTCATCAGATGGCCTGAGCAGCTGAGTGAGGATTATCTCCCCCAGGCGCTCCTCTACAAAACATTGACTCCTGCTGTTACAAATGGAGCTACTTCACCACCTCACACAAGGTTTTGGCTTTGTTCTACTGTAAGATATGAAAAGCCCGCCACTTGAATGAGCCTGGGTTGTCAGAGGGCCTGCTGGAGGAGGATGGCTGAGCCTCCCATGGACGTTCACCTCTTCAGGGGTGGGAAGGAGTATGGTCTCCACTGCAACACTGCCACAGGTTGCAGTGCAGCCGGAGCCATGGATTGAGGGAGAGTGCGTCGGCAGCATGATGTCACACATCAGCCAAGGCCTTCCCGATGTTAGGGGATGGGTCAGCAACTACATCTACCTGGATAGCCAATGTTTACTAAGAAGTTCACAAAAACAAACCCCAGTGCATAGAACTTTTTAGGGCATTGTTCTCTACTACTTCTGATTCATACGAAGAAGGCAGCAGAAGAAGGCCATTTGGTCTATCAAGTCTGCTCATATTGCAGGGTCCACAGCTTGAGCTAATGTCCCTGCCCTCCCTCCCCATGATTCTTACCTTCCCCCTATGCCTATCCCAGCCCCTCTTAAAGCTGCCCACTGTCTTCAATGAGATAACCTCTTCTGGCAGCGCATTCCAAGTGTCCACCACCCTCTCTGTGAATAAGTGCTTCCTGACCTCCCTCCTAAACCTCCCATCCTCCAGCTTAAGACTGTGCCCCCTTGTGATATGGTTGCCACTCAGCTTAAAGAGAATCTCCTTATCAACCTTATTTACCCCTTTCAAGTACCTGAATGTCCCAATCATGTCTCCTCTCTGTCTCTCCCCGTCTTCCAGGGAGTACATGTTCAGTGCCCTCAACCTCTCCTTGTATGCCTTGCCCTACTGACCGGCTGTCATCTTTGTAGCCCTCCTCTGTACCTTCTCCAGCAGGTTAATGTCCTTTTTGAGGTGTGGGCACCAGTACTGAACTCCATACTCTAGATGTGGCCTTACCAGTGACCTATACAAGGGCAGTATAACCTCCTCTCTCCTACTACTGATCCCCCTAGCTGTGTATCTCAGCATCTTGTTTGCCTTTGATGCTGCTTTCTTGCATTGCGTGGAGTGCTTCAGGTCACTAGTGATCATCACTCCCAGGTCCTTCTCCTTCTCTGATGCAGATACTCGGACTCCACCCAGGTAATACTCTGTCCTGGGATTCTTGGCTCCAATATGCATAACTTTGCATTTCTTGGCATTGAAGCCAAGCTGCCAGATCCTGGACTACCTCCCCAGCTTTTCCAGATCTTCCTGAAGGTCCCATATCCCTTCAGCTGTGTCCACTCTCCCACAGAGCTTGGTGTCATCTGCGAATAGGCACATGTTGCCTTTAATGCCATCCCCAGTGTCATTGATGAAGACATTGAACAACACTGGCCCCAGCACAGAGCCCTGTGGGACCCCACTGGTTACCTCTCTGGTGCCAGATAACTCTTCCCCCTACCACCACCCTATGGGTTCTGTCCCTCAGCCAGTTTTCCACCCAACTGACCATCTTTTCTCCAACTCCAAGATCCACCAAATTCCTGATCAACCTTTTGTGGGGCACAGAGTCAAAGGCCTTGCTGAAATCAAGATAGAGGATGTCTACTGCTCTCTGTTTCTGATGGATGACGAGCTGTTTGTTAATAAACACTGTACCTGATGACCATTTAAAGAAACAGTACTGATTGCATCTTCTTCCAGTTCACCACAGTACTGACTGCATGTTCTGGTGATTCAGCAGATGGTATCTTCAAGTGAGGGACCTCTGGCTAGAAGCCGGAATGGGATGGGGCTAGTTGTCTTTCCATTGTGGGGTGGCACTAGAGTGAAAGGAACGCCGCCGACGGGCACAGTTCCAAGAAGTGCCGCCTATGTGTATGGCTTTGTTGGAGGAGGGAAGTACAAGAAGTGCTGCCAGTGTGTGCAACTTCATTTTGGGGTGGGAGTTCAAGAAGTGTCACTGGTTGGTGTGGCTGCATTCCAGGTGTGGGGGTGGTGGTTGACAGAATACTGCTGGTGAGCATGGCTATGTTCCGGGGGGGGTGTTGGGAGTGCAGAAAATACGTGGCTATGTTCGGGGTATAAGTGCCCTCATGAGCATGGCTTGTTCTTTGAGGTGGAGTGCAAGAAGTGCCATCAGTGAGTGTAGCTCTGTTGGGGGGGTAGTTGGGAGTGCAGTAAGTTCCGCTGGTGAGTGTGGCTTCATTTGGTGGGGGGAGTCAGGAGTGCAAGAAGTGCCACCAGAGCACACAGCTTTGTTCTGGGGGGATGGGAGTGCAAGAAGTGCTGCTGGTGAGCGCAGCTGCATTCAGGTGGGGAGGGAAGAAGTGCTGCCTGGGAGTGTGGCTCTGTTCCATGAGGGAAGTGCAAGAAGTGGTGCCAATGTACGCAGCTCCATTTGGGGGTAGGAGTTCAAGAAATGCGGCCAGTGAGCACGGCTTCATTCTAGGTGGGGGGGGGAATGGAAGGAATGCCGCCTGTGAGCACGGCTCTGTTTGTGTGTGTGGGGGGAGTGCAAGGAGTGCGCAGCACTGTTCAGGGGGGTGGGAGTGCAAGAAGTGCCATCGGTGGGTGTGACTGTGTTCTTGGGGAGTGGGCATGCAGGAAGTGCCCCTGCTGATCGTGACTTGGTTCTGCGGGGTGGGAGTGCTGTTCTGTATAGTCTTCATATCTGTTCTAGCTATCAGTCAAAAATTACATCATCATCTGGGGCATAATAAAACTTTGAAGGGGGGAATAATATGTACTGAACTTTCTAATTACAGAAAAGGAGTCACATTTAATCTGTCATTTAATCCTGGACTTTCCGTAGCTCCTAAAGAGAAAATCCAGTATTGCTCCCTTTTTAACAGATTATTGTAATCGCCTCCTCTTCTGTTTCTCATTGTTTTTTCTATTCTTATAAATGACAGTTTGTGGGAGTTTTTGTCTCTAACCATCTTAAGCTGTACTGCCAGGGAGTTTTGGCATCCTCATTTTCCATGCCCTTCATGTTTTCCACTGTTCTGATTTTAAATTGTCTGTTTGTTTTCACAATATAGAGACATCCACAGGAACACTGTCATATACATAACACCTTTCACTGCACAAGTAATAAAACCTCTCCCTTCCCCCCATTCCTGTACTTGGGTTCTTAAAAGTTTTAGTTTTGGCATCTGCACCACAGTATTTGCAGTTACCACATTTTGCACAGTTATCACTTCTGTTTGGAAGTCACATTTTGGGTTTTTCATCAAGGGGTTGTACAGAATGTACAACAGAATTACAAATACTCCCCCCCCCCCTTCCATGTTCAAGACAGGGTGGGTTGTCAGCAATGTTTCTGAGCCCAGGATACATACCTAGTATGTGCCAGTAATTTTTAATGATGTCACCATCTTCCCTATATTTAAGTTATAAGATGACACAAGGTTCACTTGTGGATCCATGTTACTGGTCTGTTCCTTTCCCTCAGTAGGTAGTCCCTTAATATTATCAACTTGAGATACGGCCCTGGCAATAGTTCGTGTCCCATACTGTCTCGCAGGCAGTCTTATTTCGAGTTCATCCATCCATATAACATTCATATCATCAGATCAACAATTTCTTTTGGTACCGACAAATTGTCCTTTTGGGATGCCCTCAGTTATGTTATGAGGATGGCAACTGTCTGCTAAAGGAGAGTATTCCAATCAGTGAGCTTCCTGTATATGTCAGTAGTGACCCCACCCATGCCGTCCTTCATAATAATCATATCCAGAAAACTGATCTGAGACTTACTTAGAGATACACTGAATCTTAAGTTATTGTTACTCTCCTCCTGGAACTTAACTTATTAGAGGAGTGGTCGGGTGCCTGGCAGTTGAGTTTCAATGCTAAAAAGTGCAAGATCATGCACCTGGGTCATGTGAATCCAAGGGAGGAGTACAGGATGGTTGGGGAAATTCTGGCCACCACAAGTCAGGAGAGAGACCTAGGGGTTGTCATATCTAATGACCTGAAGGTGACCAGTGTGAAAAAGCGATGGGGAGAGCAAACAGAGTGTTGGGGTGCATAGGGAGGGGTGTAACAAGCAGGAGGAAAGAGGTGGTGATGCCACTGTACAGATCACTGGTGAGGCCTCAGCTGGAGTACTGTGTCCAGTTCTGGAGACCACATCTCTGGAAGAACATTGACAAAATAGAGGCAGTCCAGAATAGGGCAACGAAGATGGTTCATGGACTGCACCAGAAGCCCTATGAGGAAAGACTTAAGGACCATAATATCTATTCACTGGAGAAAAGAAGGGAGAGGGGAGATATGATAGAGACTTTCAGGTACCTTAGGGGAATAAACAGGGTACAGGTGGAAAGCATATTTCAGAGAAAACTCTGCACAAGAACAAGGGAAAATGATATGAGGCTGAAGGGTGGAAGGCTTAGGGATAATGTTAGGTAGTACTTTTTCATTGAGAGGGTGATGGAGCCATGGAACAGCTTTCCAGCAGAAGTGGTGGGTGCAAAAAAAATATGGGGGTTCAAGAGTGCATGGGATAGACATAATGGTACCCTGGAGATGAGCAGAGCAGGAGAGTCGCAGATCAAGTAGGATCTGGGGCTGCAGCAGTGAGTAGGGAAATGGGCAGACTAGGTGAGCCGTATGGTCCTTATCTGCTGACAGATTCTATGTTTCTATGTTAACAAAACTAAACAGCACCTGTTCTGTTCCTCGCCAAACAATGAGAACGTTGTGCATAAAATGTTTCCATAAATTGATCGTATACAGAACTGGATTAACTACTTGGTTGTATATGATGTCATCTTCCCATTTACCCAGGAATAAATTTGCATAATTTGGTGCAAAACCTGCCCCCACCCCCGTAGCCAGAGCCCAGGTTCGTCCGTGAACTGAACACAAACTTCATGAGTTTCTGCCAAACCGAACCTGAACCCCCCTCAAAAAAAGAAGATGAACCCGAACTGAATATGAACCCTGACAATGTGTTGTAAACAAATTAAGTAAATAACACCTGGTAGATAGCATTATGGTAGCTGAGCGTGCCGGCAGGTGCAGCTAGTTGATACTGCGCATGGCATTTAAATTTGCATGCATCATAGGTGCCGACACCACACCTGTGTGAATACTTTAATCTGTCGATAGCCAGTTGTAGCACAGTGGGATGTAAAATAAAGTTTTCCAATGGCTTCTTGTAAAACACCAGACCGAGCAGATCGAGAAAAAGATAAGCTGGATGTGGTAAAACAATTAAAAGAGGGATCATTGGAAATAATGAACTACCAGACTGAGAAATGTAAAGACAGTTTTTGGAACTCTGTTGTAGAAGAGAATGTGGATAAGAGATGAACTATCTGCAAAGCCTGTAAGGAAGTGTTCCAGCCAACATCACAACAACGTTAACCCAACATCTACATAGTGATAGCCACAGGAGGAAACTAGCGTCTGTATGTGGCAAGCAAGCAACCTTAACTCCTTCTATGAAAGAAAGATTCTGCTTGCATCCAACTCAGCCTCAGTTTCTTGTTCTTCTGTATGTATGCCTAAGTTGCTGAAAAGCAAAGTTGGAACTGGGTATGCAGTAATGTGCTGCAAAGAGAGCCATTTGACGTGATTTCCAAACCTGATTTTTGCAATTTCTGTCAATGGCTTCTGGACATCGGCACTCAGCGTGGAAAGATAAATGTGGCAGACGTCCTTCCAAATGAGTCTACCACCTGGCAGAATTATCTTCCTTTTGTATACGACAGCATCAGAGATAAAGTTATTAAACAGCTGATGATGTGTTGTTGTTTTTTTGTGCAACAGCCATTGCTGTTGTTTTATTTTTTTTTTTGGCACAACAACAGATATATGGTCTATACTTGAAGGGGTCTTTCATATGCCTGATGGTCCAGTATATTACTGAGCTAAAACGTGCTGTTCCAGGGGTTCTCTTGCTGGAAGTTCAAAAAACCTTTGTAAATATTCAGGAATCAGTGCAAGCTTTACAATTATGTCTTCCACCAGCTACAGAAATTGCCTGTGTAATTGACAATGCTAGCAACATGATTGCTGCATTTCCCCCTACAATTGGAGCCAGCTGTTCTGATCACCATCTGAATTTGGTGATGAAACACTCGACTGGAGGGAGAGAGCAAGGCGGAGAAGCTGCTGAAGTGACCAGTGTTTTGGCAACAGCAAGGCAGATAGTTAAGAAGCTAAAAGATACCAGGGCAAATGCCAGTTTCACAAAGTTACTAAAACTTGATATTAATACTCGATGGAACAGTCAATTTACCATGCTGGATTCAGTCGTGCACTCTCTGTACGTGAAGTAGAAGTAGTCCTTCAAACAAAAAGGAGTATGCTGTTGCAGAGGGAGGGTTGATTGAGAAGGCTGAAAAAACTGACTTCCTCGAAAACTTCAAGAAAATAAGCGATGCTTTGTCAGTGGATCAAACTCCAACAGCTCACTTAGTTTATCCTTGTTATTTTACACTCCTCCAGCTGTGCGAAATCCAGCAGACAGACTGTGAAATGTTTTCATCCTTGAAGTCAGTAATGCCTGCCAAAATCCAATCCAAATTTGTAGTGCGTATGAAATTTAAAGTGGCAACTGTCTTCTGCCTTGCATACAAGCAGCTTAAGTTTGCCCCATCTGCCGAGTGGGACTCCATTTATGACCTAATCGAGGATGAGCTTATCAGTGACCAGCAGCAGGACGCATATACATCCTCCTGCTCTGATGATGAACCGTCAGCGAAGCGGCAAAAACTGATGTCCGAGATATATTATTCAGTCTTGGTGGCCCTTCCGCAACAGCGGCTAAATCAGTGTTGTCCAGTGAACTCAAAACATATTTAGAACTTGACAGTTACACTGATAACTGCCTGTAATTCTGGAAACAGACAGGAAGACAACTGTTTCCGAAGCTAGCAAGCTTGCCCAGAAGTACCTCTGCGTGCCAGCTAGCAGCAATAGCAGTGAGAGAGTGTTCTCATTGTGCAAGCAAATGCTTGATGACAGATCTCATTTATCAATGAACACGCTTGCTTGTTCTGTTTTTATTAAATTAAATTTCTGAGCACGTTAAGTAAATTAAAGTCATAAGAACACTTTTAGTATTTGTTTCTTACTTGATTACATTGCTACTATATAGTAAAGTTTATTAGCATCTACAGGCTGCCTGTTTCATTGTCCCTATTTTTTATGTTTAAAAACTAACTTGAACTGAAAAATTACAAAAGAAAAAGAAACTTGAACCAAACTGAATTCGAACCCTTACATCTAGTTATCAAATCGAACCAAACTGAATGTGAACTATACCCTGCCGAATCCGAACCAAACTAGAACCCAAGAAAATATATTGAATCCTCTCTCTGCCCATAGCAGTTCTTCTTCCCTGCAAATAAAAGTGATCTTTATCTTGCTTTCAAGGACAAAACATGCCAGTTTAGTTAGTACGTCAGTAGGGGGCTCACGTACAGTTCTGGCATTCAAATATTCTCTCATGGCTCATAAGCCCCCTTTATGAGGAATATTAAACTGGAGGGACTCTGCATCCAGTATAACTAACTAGCTTTCTTGATCTATGGATAAATCACCCAATAGTCACAAGATATTACCTGTATTCTTGATGTGTGAAGGTAGATTCTTGGCAAAATGACTAAGATAAAAATCAACTACTTTGGTCACTGGTTCAGTCAGGGAGTCATTACTCAATATGGTCAACCAACCTAGAGGATTTGTTTTTCTAATTATATTTTATTAATGTAACCCCCCTACAAATGGGGGTTCCCGAAAAGTCTTCCTTGAGCTGGCTTAAATGCTCACTGCCAGGCTGGTGTCCTGCATTTTAGCAGTTTAAATGTATTTCCAGAGAGTGCCTGTATAGCCTCTGTGTACTGTCTCTTTAAGAGCTGCCTGGATTGCAGTCATAATTAATCTGAGAGGGAGTTCTGTTAGAAGATGTACTTGTTTGCTGATCATTTGTTAGAGTAGTAATAATATTGCAGTTTGTTCTAACCTGCCTTCTTTGCAGCAAGGACAGTTCTGTTTGTTTCCATCATCTTGGTCCTGGACTGCAGAATGGGCTAATCAGTACATTTGGGACTCTAAAATGGAGCCTGCCTACAGGGGCTTGGTGGGGCCAAAACTTGTAGGAATTGTAGTTTGGGGCTTTTGGCGCATAAAATAACCTGGAGGGAGAGCCCTTGTTGTGACTGACAGACAGATCAGCCAACCAAACTTTTGGGATCTTGGGGAAAGTCCCACACTGCTTGCAGTTTCAGTTAGATCTGAGTTGGGAAGTGAAGCTCTAACAGCTTGGAGCAGCAAGCCATAGTGGATTCGTGTGGGAGAACTGTGGAACGGCCTGAGTTTGGCCTGCATGATGTTCCTGAGAGGGAACTTGTGCTTTTTTTTTCGGACTGAATCCAAATTTGGAGAGCGAATTAAGCCACTGAATTGTGACCAGGCTTTAACCTGAAGAAGACCGAAGATTTGCTGAATGCGATTGGCCTGTCAGGACTTCCAGCTACCTCTGAACTCCCGGATTGTGCAGAGACTCTAATTGCGATCGGAGAGCCATTTACCTGGTACAGTGGAATTTCCATACATGAGAATGTGCTGTGTGCTTATAGTGGGTCGTGATTTGGTTCCCCACTGTGTCTCTGAACTGTGTTTTGCTTGCTGGAGGCTGTATCCAGCTCCACTGAATGAATCCGTATCCATTTCCGTTTGCCTGGGCCCTGCTATACTGGCCCAGCCAGAATACCTACTACGCAGAGAAAGTCATCGATGAGAGACCGGCCTGGGGATTAGCCCCCTGCTCAACACCTTGAACAGGAATGACGCCTCGGTGATTTGTGTGGGCCCTGCTTCTCCGGGCACTCCAGCTCAACAGTCTGCAGTCTCGATTTCATCCTGCCTGTGTCCAGTATTGGGTATCGTGAGTAAACATCAGGGTAGTTCCCAGCAACAACAGCTAAATGTAAAAGTGTTGTCATCTGATTGTCTTGTTGCCTTTTCTTTCATGAACTAAGCCCTCCAGGTCCGGAATACAAATAATGTGTGTTGTGCATGTTGCTTTCTTCCATCACAGGGGCCCCAACCAGCTGAAATGTACCCGGCTAGCCCACTGTTTTCCTACCTGGGTACCCAGAGTGTGTGACTGTGTAGGGACTCTGAACTGCATGCCTAACTGTCTGATTAATATAGCTTTTAAGCAAATCAACCTGATTACGCCCCTCCCTTGTTCAAGTCCCCTGAATAAATCAGATTTAACTTTGTTTGCATTTAACCTGACTGCGGTTCCAGTTTGTTCCAAAAGTATTGTATTGTTGCTATTTGCTATGCTTAACCTTGTTTTACAGGGGGTCCTCAGGGTCAAGTTAGAGGAACCAGCCCCGGTGGTAAGTGCAAACAGTGTGGGTAATTGCCTGGTGAATAAGGGTCATTATGAAAGTAATTATTGTATATTGTTCAGGCCACTAGAAGGGAAAGAGGGGGGTTACAGTGTCCTGGAGGGCTGTGCCCAGGTTAGTTTGACGACTTAACAACCCTGACCTCCAGGTGGAGGCACCCGTTTCATTACCCAGGCCCCTTAACCTGCTACTAGCCAAGCAGGCAGGGGTAGTAGCCCTTGGGATAGCGCCACATAGGGGTTGCATCTTGGAGGTTCACCGCTGGGATTTTGTGCCTCTAGTGGCCAAAATTATGAATTATTGTTAAAGATTAATGGCTACCCAGTAGAAATGTCTGTACACCAGTTGGTGGGTGGTGTACTGGGCAGGAGAGCAACCCTCCCCCAAATGCTCTGCTTATACTGAATATTCCCCTGGGTACCAGTAAGGACATTGAAGAGGAGCACTCTCCAAAGCTGAGTTTAAAAACCCTGTGGTAGTGGGTTGACAGGCTGATTTGATCGCCCAAACTTTCATAGCCTTGGTAGAGTGTAGTGACGTCGTAGACAGCTCTAAAGTGCCACAGACTATTGCCTTAGAAGGGGTCCTAGCTGCCTGGAGAGTGATAACAAAAGACAGTAAAGACCCTGGGGAGGATGAGCTCCCACCGTTATCTGAGACTTTTGAGGAGAAATTTGCTAAGTTGTTACTGGAGCAAGGGAAAACCATAGAGGACTTTAAGAAACTGTTCCTACCACTTGGGGGTGTTCCTTCCCCAACACCCCTCTCACTCCAGCACCTGTTACTGCCCCGCCTTCTGTGCCCATGCCAATGCTGGCCCTTATATCTGTACCCGCCATTAGTTATGACTCCTACCGAAGGCTGAGAATCTTCTCGGGCACCCTCCTCACCCCCCAAGGGAGAGGATGACTGGGAGACCAGGATCAACTATGTTGCCCCCTTGGTACCCGAGTGGCAGTGTGCGGAGGCTGAGAAGCAGAAAAGAATCATAGAAAGTTTGAGGGGGCCTGCCCTTGAAGCCATTAAATTTTTGAGGTCCACGAACCCTGATGCATCTGCACAGAAATACCTATCTGTACTTGAAGCCAATTTTGGGAGCATTAAGTCAGGGAAGACTTTGATGTGGAAGGTCCAAGGTACCAAACAATGGAAGGGGGAAAGTTTGTCTGTGTATGTTACTCGCCTAGAAAGAGTTCTGCAGAAAGCTTACCGGAAAGGTGGGGTAGCCGCCAGTGATTTGAACCATGTGAGACTGGGGCACATACTGCAACATGCCAAGCATTCTAAACTGCAGATCATCCAGTTAAGGCTCCAGGATAGGAGAGGTAACCCACCTGACTACTGTGACTTGATAAAAGAACTCTGGGAGGTAGAAGGTGAAGAAGGAGATTGTAATTATGGGGTGAGTGCAGCCCAAGTGATCATGGCACCGGAAGGCCCTTCTGAAATGGAGACCACTATTTAGTGTCTCTACCGTACAACGGGTGTAAGGAGCGTTAGCTGAAGGAAGTCAGAAAAGTACAACCAGGTGTGTTTGCTGAGATATCCCCTGCTGACAGAGACCCTGGCTCCTGTCAGGACGTGACTGTTATTGAAGCCGAATGTTTAAAAAACCCTGTGGTAGTGGGTTGACAGGCTCATTTGATCGCCCAAACTTTCATAGCCTTGGTAGAGTGTAGAGACATCATGGACAGCTCTAAAGTGCCACAGACTATTGCCTCAGAAGGGGTCCTAGCTGCCTGGAGAGTGATAACAAAAGACAGTAAAGACCCTGGGGAGGATGAGCTCCCACCGTTATCTGAGACTTTTCAGGAGAAATTTGCTAAGTTGTTACTGGAGCAAGGGAAAACCATAGAGGACTTTAAGAAACTGTTCCTGCCACCTGGGGGTGTTCCTTCCCCAACACCCCCTCTCGCTCCAGCACCTGTTACTGCCCCGCCTTCTGTGCCCATGCCAATGCTGGCCCTTATATCTGTACCCACCATTAGTTATGACTCCTACTGAAGGCTGAGAATCTTCTCAGGCACCCTCCTCACCCCCCCAGGGAGAGGATGACTGGGAGACCAGGATCGACTATGTTGCCCCCTTGGTACCCGAGTGGCAGTGTGCGGAGGCTGAGAAGCAGAAAAGAATCATAGAAAGTTTGAGGGGGCCTGCCCTTGAAGCCATTAAATTTTTGAGGTCCACGAACCCTGACACATCTGCACAGAAGTACCTATCTGTACTTGAAGCCAATTTT
Source organism: Neoceratodus forsteri (assembly GCA_016271365.2). Lineage (NCBI taxonomy): Eukaryota > Metazoa > Chordata > Ceratodontiformes > Ceratodontidae > Neoceratodus > Neoceratodus forsteri. Next base: position 1,614,593,012 of record CM057453.1, read on the forward strand.
GGGTGCCTTAAGTCAGGGAAGACTTTGATGTGGAAGGTCCAAGGTACCAAACAATGGAAGGGGGAAAGTTTGTCTGTGTATGTTACTCGCCTAGAAAGAGTTCTGCAGAAAGCTTACCGGAAAGGTGGGGTAGCCGCCAGTGATTTGAACCGTGTGAGATTGGGGCACATACTGCAACATGCCAAGCATTCTAAACTGCAGATCATCCAGTTAAGGCTCCAGGATAGGAGAGGTAACCCACCTGACTACTGTGACTTGATAAAAGAACTCTGGGAGGTAGAAGGTGAAGAAGGAGATTGTAATTATGGGGTGAGTGCAGCCCAAGTCATGGCACCGGAAGGCCCTTCTGAAATGGAGACCACTACGAGTGTCCCGCCGTGGGCTAAACGGTGGGGGGAGGAGTTGCTGAAGGAAGTCAGAAAAGTACAACCAGGTGTGTTTGCTGAGATATCCCCTGCTGACAGAGACCCTGGCTCCTGTCAGGACGTGACTGTTATTGGGGTGGGGTTCACCCTCAGGCATCCTCTACTGAAGGTGACTTCTCGGCTGAGCTCAAGGAATTGACTGCCACCCTAAAGGAACTTTTGAGACATGGTATACTACCAGCAGAAATCAGATTACAATCTCCCGTCGATGCTTCAGCATCCCCTGCTATGTTTACCACAAGGATGCCCCGAGAGCCTGTCATTTGTCACAATTGCAGCAAGGATGGTCATATGAAGAGGTAATGCCGGTCTCAGAAGGACTTAGAGAAAGTGGTGAACTGGCTTCAAGGAGAGCTTCAGAAAATGAGTCAGTAACATAGAAACATAGATACATAGAAGTTGATGGCAGATAAGGACCGCAAAGTGGTCAGTGGTCAAGGGGTGCATGAAATGACCGCAGTGAAGGCTCCGGCCATCCTAACTCAAACCTCTCTGTGGCTAAATTGTTTGTCCAGGCCCCTGCTGTTGTCCCTCCAGACTGATCCAAAATAGTGGGCCCTTCAATGAAGACTACTGTGGCTGTGAATGGTATTCCTACTTGGGCCATGCTTGACAGTGGGTCTCAAGTGACCATTGTATTTCAGGACTGGTATGACAAACACTTATCTGATGGGCCATTACAATCCTTGAAAGGTCTACATGTGTGGGGGCTGAGCAACAAGTCTTATCCCTACCTAAGATATGCCCACCTCTATTTTTTCCTGCAACTGGTGTAGAGGAGCAAGTAGATATGCTGGCTGGCCCTAGTGTGTCCCCCCACCGAACTGTATGATGGGGTTCCCCTGTTAATTGGAACAAATGCCCACATTTCTGGAAGACAAGCACAACTCTGCCATGAGACATAAGGGCAACTGACTGAACGGGCCCTAAGAATTCCAGCCTTAGTAAAAAGGTGCATATGACTTACAACAGAAATCCAATGAAAAGGACCCAGATGAGCCAGTGGGGATAGTGTGGAAAATGGAACCTGACTCCTTGGTGTTGGTCCCCAATGCCCAGTACACAATCCATGGAGAAGTCCACCTAAAGAGAAACATAAAGAACAAAATATTAATGTTGGATGCACCAGGTGATGGAAAGTTGCCAGGAGGATTATTGGTTAAACCCAGTATCTTGCCTGCCCGTGCCCATGCCTATGTATGATGAGTGATGGTCCAGATTTGAAATGTGCAAGATCGGGAGGTCCAGGTGAACAGAGGGTGCACTCTAGCTACAGTACACTGCGCAGACACTGCAGTATTACCCAATAACAAGTACTCTGGCCAAAAGGAGAGAGTGACCTCAGACTTATTTGACTTTGGTGATTCCCCGCTGCCAGCTGAATGGAAGGCTAGGATTAGCAAGAAACTAGCCCTGAGAGACCAAGCATTTTCGTTAAAGGAATGGGACGTGGGGTGTGTCCAGGGTGCAGAGCATCATATACACATGCATGATGACCAGACATTTCAAGCGAGATCCCGACGCCTCGCCCCAGCGGACATAGATAATGTGAAGAGACACCTGCAGGAAATACTTGCTGCTGGCGTGATATGGGAATCAAGGATCCATATGCCTTTCCCATTGTGGTTGTATGTAAGAAGAATGGGTCGGTGAGGCTGTGTGTTGATTATTGAACCCTGAACCAGTGGACCGTCCCAGATCAATACATCATGGCACGTATACAAGATGCCCTGGATTGCTTGAATGGGAGCAAATGGTTCTCAGTATTAGATCTTTGCAGCAGAAATGACCAGATTCTGATGGCCACGGAGGACCGTGAGAAAACCACCTTCATCTGTCCTTTGAAGTTCTATGATTTCCTGAGAATGCTACAGGGGATTTCGGGTGCCCCGGCCGCCTTTCAGCGACTGATGGAATGTGTGGTGGGAGATATGAACTTACTGGAATGCCTAGTATACCTAAATGATGTAATTGTGTTCGGACGCACATTAGAGGAGCATGAGACCCGACTGTTTAAAGTCCTAGACCGATTGGAAGATTTCTGCCTCAAGCTGTCCATTGACAAGTGCCAGTTTTTTCAAACGTCCGTGAAGTATGTGGGGCACATAGTATCTGCAGAAGGGATAGAGACCAATCCCAGTAAGGTCGAGTCACTGACTACTTGGCCCAAGCCCCATAACTTGAAAGAACTATGTTTCCTGGGGTTCTGTGGCTGCTACCGCAGGTTCATAAAAGACTATTCCAAAGTGATTCTTCCGCTCCTGAATCTTACCCAGGGTTACCCCCCACCACCACCACCACCAACCGTAAATACAAGAAAGGGGCTGTCAAAGAACCCGAGAAAGTATACTTCTGAACAGTTGAACCTTTTGGGCCCAGCTGGGCACCTGAATGTGAAGCAGCCTTCCACAAAATCATATACCAGCTCACCCATGCCCCCATCCTTGCTTATGCTGACCCTACCAAGGCCTATGTGCTGCATACGGACGCTAGTCTGCAGGGCCTAGGAGCTGTGCTGTATCAAGACCATGAGGATGATTTGAGACCTGTGGCTTTTGCCAGCAGGAGCTTGACCCCATCAGAACGAAACTATCCTGTACACAAACTGGAGTTCCTTGCCCTAAAATGGGCCATTGTTGACTAGTTTCATGAGTACCTCTATGGGGCAAAGATATTGGTGAAGACTGACAATAACCCGTTAACCTATGTACAGACTTCAGCTAAGTTGGATGCCACTGGGCACCGGTGCCTCTCTGCTTTATCAGCCTATGATTATACTGTCAAATACAGGCCAAGACTAAACCATATTGATGCTGATGCCCTGTCACGAAGGCCAGTCTCCATAAGTGATTGGGTCAGGTTGTCTGAACCTGACATCCGAGCATTGTGCCAAAAGTTTGATAGAGATGAACAGATGTCTATGGACACAGTGGACTGCTTAGTAGATTGCTTGGGCCCTCCTGATACCTGCATACCGACTGCCTATTTCCATTTCTTTGCTCTAGATATTAGTGCACTACATCAATTTGACAATGACAGCATCCAGTGGGCTCAATCCCAAGATTCTATGATTCGGCCAGCACTTGATGCCCTGCGTGCAGGGAAAGGTGTGTCCCAGTTGCGTTCCCCTGACTTGCGAACTGCCCTATTGTTTAAAGAAGGCCCCAGGTTGAAGTTACACAATCAGTTGTTGTACAGAGAGACAGTGGATTGCAGTGGTCGAGTAGACAAACAGCAATTGGTCCTGCCCATGGCCTTTAAAGATTTGGTACTGAGGTCCCTCCACAGTCACATGGGGCACCTCAGTATTGACAGAACTCTCGACCTGGTACGATCTCGATTCTATTGGTCCAAGATGGAGACCAATGTTGAGCACTATGTAAAGACCTGCAGCCGTTGCCTGCAAAGGAAAGCCCTGCCTCAGAGGGCTGCCTCCCTTGTCAATATTACTACCAGCACCCCCATGGAACTGGTCTGCATAGACTTTTTGTGTTTAGAACCTATTCGGTGGAATATTGGCAATGTGATAGTGGTTACAGATCATTTCACATGGTATGCACAAGCTTTTCCAACTAAAGATCAAAAGGCCTCTACTGTGGTCAAGGTGCTAGTAGAAAATTTCTTTGCCCACTATGGTGCCCCCCAGCAGATCCACTCCGACCAAGGCAGAGACTTTGAAAGTTGGCTAATCAAAGAAATGCTGTCTCTGTGGGGGGTGCGGAAATCAAGAACCACCCCTATCACCTGCAGGGGACCCTCAACCAGAACGTTTTAACCGCACCCTTCTAGACATGCTAGGCACCCTCCACCCAAAAGACAAGCATAAGTGGAGCCAGCATATTGGCACCTTGATACATGCGTACAATTGCACCAAAAATTACGCTACTGGGTTCTCCCCCTACCGCCTCATGTTTGGGAGGGAGGCCCACCTGCCAGTCGATGTCTGTTTCGGGGTCTCTCCAGATGGGGTCTGAGCTGAAAACTACCTGCATGATGTACAGAAACTGAAAGCTCATTTGAACCATGCATATCAACTGGCCCAGACAATGGCTGCTAAGAGAAATCTCACCGACAAAGAGAGGCACGACAAGAAAGTAAAGGCTCAAGAGCTATGGCCCAGAGACCATGTGTTACGCAATTTGGGACTACATGGCAAGCACAAAATTGCTGATAGGTGGCACCATCTTCCTCATGCAGTAGTTGGAAAGTTGGATGATCTACTAGTATACAAGGTACGCCCAGAGAATAACTCCAGAGCTGTCAAGACCATGCACCGTAACCACTTGCTGCCTATCGGCCAAGTTATTATTGAAGCTGAGCCAGCAGACATTGCCTCCCTTGGGCCGGTGACTCATGCTGTTGCAAAAAAGAGAGAGTCAACCGACCCCGGTAGTTACAGATTTAAGGTTTCCCCCACATCAGGCCCAGAATGATAGTGACTGTCAGTACACCTCTGATGAAAATGACTATAGTAATGCCTATTATCCCTCCTATGAACTGAGTCAGTTATTTTGTGGAAATCCTATGCAAAATCATGATGATGAAGCTGGGCCTTCTGGACTGCCTAAGCCTCCAGCTTCGTCCTTGGAGCCAATGCTCCCTGAAAGTGAAGTGCAAAGTTTTGTGTCTGGGGCTGTGGACTCCCTGTGTTTTGAGGAACCGTGTGACTTGCCCGAAGAAGGGGCTGATGGTATGAGTCACTCTGGTGACACACCACTACTTGAACAACAATTTGAGAGTGCTGACAGCCTCCCCTTCAGTGCCACAAAGCCTAATTGTGCCAGAACCTTCTCTACATGAGCCAAGTGTTGTGCAGACAGAGCCTACAGAACAAGGAGCTGACAGTGATCCCAGTTTGAACATTCCCATTCATGCAGAGGTACCCCTCACGACTGACAAAAGCTCCAAAGTTAGTGCTGAAAGTACAGAGACTATGGTTGTTCCCCCCAGAAAGACTGGCCGAGCTGTCAAGCCAGTATTGTGCTTCAGTTATGATTCTCCCAGGAGGCCAGTGGATTTGCCTCTCAATGTGGTTCACAAAAGTGTTTATATTTCTCAGAGCTCACTACCCAAACTGAGCTTAATAGCCAATTCCAGGTTGACTGTTCTTCCTTCTCAGTATGGTGCCCATGCCCCTTCCAGACCCAAGTTAGCTGATAGGGAAGGGCCCCCCTCCTATATTCTTTAATGTACAGAAAGTTATAACATGAATCAGTATTGCGATGTTACAAGTATATTAATCATAGTGGAATCAGTATCACATGTATGAAACGTGCATAAGCATTGTCATTATGGATATAGTATTGTGAAGTATAGTGAATATGTATGTGTAGTGAAGTAGTAAGTTTATGTTAACTGATGCATGATGGTACAGACTTGACACGGACGCCAAGTTTTCTCCAGGCAGGGAAGGGTGTAACCCCCAAACAAATGGGGGTTCCCGAAAAGTCTTCTTTGAGCTTGCTTAAATGCTCGCTGCCAGGCTGGTGTCCTGTGTTTTAGCAGTTTAAATGTATTGCCAGAGAGTGCCTGTATAGCCTCAGTGTACTGTCTCTTTAAGAGCTGCCTGGATTGCAGTCATAATTAATCTGAGAGGGAGCTCTGTTAGAAGATGTACTTGTTTGTTGATCATTTGTTAGAGTAGTAATAATACTGCAGTTTTTTCTAACCTGACTTCTTTGCAGCATGGGCAGTTCTGTTTGTTTCCATCATCTTGGTCCTGGACTGCAGAATGGGAAAATCAGTACATTTGAGACTCTAAAATGGAGCCTGCCTACAGGGGCGTGGTGGGGCCAAAACTTATAGGAATTATAGTTTTGGGCTTTTGGTGCCTAAAATAGCCTGAAGGGGGAGCCCTTGTTGTGACTGACAGACAGATCAGCCAACTGACTCTGTAATTGCGACCGGAGAGCCATTTGCCTGGTACAGTGGAATTTCCTTACATGTGAATGTGCTGTGTGTTTATAGTGGGTCGTGATTTGGTTCCCCACTGTGTGTCTGAACTGTTTTGCGCTTGCTGGAGGCTGTATCCAGCTCCACAGACTGAATCCGTATCCATTTCTGTTTGCCTGGGCCCTGCTACACTGGCCCAGCCAGAATACCTGCTACGCAGAGAAAGTCATCGACGAGAGACCAGCTTGGGGATCAGCCCCTGCACAATGCCTTGAACAGGAACAACGCCTCGGTGATTCGTGTGGGCCCTGCTTCTCTGGGCACTCCAGCTCAACAGCCTGCAGTCTCGATTTCGTCCTGCCTGTGTCCAGTATTGGGTATCGTGAGTAAACATCAGGGTAGCTCCCTGCATCAACAGCTAAATCTAAAAGTGTTGTCATCTGATTGTCTTGTTGCCTTTTCATTCATGAACTGAGCCTTCTGGCTCTGGATTACAAATAGTGTGTGTTGTGCATGTTGCTTTCTTCCATCACAGGGCCCCGACCAGCTGCAATGTTCCTGGCTAGCCCACCGTTTTCCTACCTGGGTACCCAGAGTGTGTGACTGTGTAGGGACTCTGAACTGCATGCATAACTGTCTGATTAATATAGATTTTAAGCAAATCAACCTGATTACGCCCTTCCCTTGTTCAAGTCCCCTGAATAAATCAGATTTAACTTTGTTTGCATTTAACCTGACTGTGGTTCCAGTTTGTTCCAAAAGTATTGTACTGTTGCTATTTGCTGTGCTTAACCTTGTTTTACAGGGGGTCCCCAGGGTCAAGCTAGAGGAACCAGCCCTGGTGGTAAGTGCAAACAGTGTGGGTAATTGCCTGGTGAATAAGGGTCATTGTGAAAGTAATTATTGTATATTGTTCAGGTCACTAGAAGGGAAAGAGGGGGGTTGCAGTGTCCTGGAGGGCTGTGCCCAGGTTAGCTTGACCACTAACAACCCTGACCTCCAGGTGGAGGCACCCGTTTCATTACCCAGGCCCCTTAACCTGCTACTAGCCAAGCAGGCAGGGGTAGAAGCCCTTGGGATAGCGCCACCTAGGGGTTACATTAAGATTTTAGATTTATATATACAAAAAATGTCATGACTACATATCCTATAAAGTATAAATCATCATTAAAGAAAAAACATTTTTTTAGATATATAAAGGATAATTATTCCACAACATTGGTTGGGGGGGGTCCATCTGCAGTACTTAATCAAAGTCATAAAATGGTTTATAGGACTTAATCTACCTAAAAATACATTAATCAGGCTTTAATGTTACTTACATACAAAAATGATGAGTCCACTGCTCAGACCCGCATATCATCTAAAGATACAGAAACAGCTGCACTTAAGAATATTTTTAAATGAATGAAAAGTATTCATACCTGCTTAGACATTGCTATCGAAAACCAAAATTGTACATTATTGTGATTGTCAAAGTATATAATTCAAAATTAGATCTATACACATCAGAGAGGCTGTCTGCTCAGATCATAATACAAAGATGATAAGTAAGGCAGATATTAATATAACAGTAACATCTTAAGACAGGTTAGCTGACGTCATTATCATTTCCTCTTCCAAAACATTAGAGGACACTGTTTCTGCCATCCCAACTCAAGTCCTTCTCATATTGAGAGTCAATAAAGGCAGAAACCTGATCAACATCAAAATAAACACGCTCAGTCCCTTTATACTTCATGTGAAGATGGCAGGGGCCAGAAGCTGAAATTCAGTCCCCATTTCCAACAGCTCCTGATGAAATGCCAGAAAACAGTGCCGGCACTGATGGGTTGTGAAAGCATAGGGAATATAGAGTCTGTGCATGTTATATGTGAGAGCACCTCTGTGCGTAGAGAATCAAAGAATAAGATCATGATCAGCTTCAAATACAAATGATATTAGAATGATCGATTTCAGAGGCTTGCAAATATTCAGTCTGATCTGGGGTAGGTCCTGCAGTCATAACTTGATTTTTCTTTTTAAAATTTATGCAATATCCTTTAAGTATAAATGGTTAATTATCAGATGGAAGATTGTATATGGAGACAAATATGTATTTTATCATGGCTCTGATAGATTGAAATTCCAAAGTAAACCTACTAAATGGAGATTTCGATACCTCTGCTGGTTTTCAAGGATCTATTTTTTTCTTCTCATGACGAAATTATCTCTAATGAGGTTTGCTGTGGTGGACTCCATGCCAGTGATATTATTAAAGGCAATATCAATTTGTTTTGTGTCTTCATCAGTTATTTTAATGGCAACATCCAATCTCTATTTAGCTTTGCATCTCTCTGCAGAAAGTCCAGTTTCTCAGAGAAAGTGTGAAATCTCCTATCAAACGTCTCAGTCCAGGACAATAGTTTCTCCATGGCTTCCCCAATGAGTCAATGAAATGTTTTATTTCCATGGATTGTACCCAGTCTGGCTTCAAACACTGGAGAATTAGTAGCAGTAGTAAAAACTTTTATTTTTATACAGGATACATGTCGTTTGGGTTAATAAGCCAGTTTACAAGACAGACCTGTTATTAATGTTCTAACTAAACATATACACATATACACATAGACATCTAACTACATATTGGTACACATAGTCTTATGACTACCCAATAAATAACACTCGTCACTAGTTGTTACTACATAAACTAGACCATTTAAACATAATCTTTAACAATCAACTGCACATGTAAATCTTACAGATTTAAAATCATAATAGCAGTCCCTAAGATATTGTATAGATTCAATCATACTTACAAATAAAGTTTTAAACAAATAATCAACATTATAAATGAAGGTCCATATAATTTTAACACCACCCAAACCTCTAGGTCCCTGTATTCAGGGTATGTTAAAGCCCCTCTAAGTACATACACATCTAAATTTATTTCCTGAGTAAATAAATCATAAAATAATGATGTGTGGGCTGAAAATGGTAAGTTGTTCCAGTATTTAGATGCTTGGTAACCTAGTGTTCGTTTTCCGTATTTATTTTGAATTTTAGGAACATTAGGAGAAAGTTCCAGCCAGGGCACAGATTCAGACATCACCCCTGCCTTTGTGTCTCTAGCAATTCCAGCTGCTGCTAGCTCGTAAGCTGGTGCAATACTGTTAATGGGGGAGTGACTTTTCCTTTCTTTCAAATAAAGAATTTTCTCCTCTTTAAAAATCGTCCACTGGTTTTGCGACACTGGCAGGTCAGTTTTTCCAACTTTTAGGTGGAGACTGCTCTGAACAGTAACCCATGGGGGTGATGCAGAGGGACAGTCAGCATCTGACATCCCAACCTGGAAGGGCTTCCTCCAGCCTGCCCAACACCCTCTGTGCCTGCTGCAAGCCGAAAGTGCTTTTCAAGTGGCTTGATTCTTGGTAAGATGTATTTAGCAGAGGAATCAGAAGACACTGTCTTCCTCTTACTTTACATCAAAAATGTAAGACACAAACATGAATGCTGTGACATGCCTATGAATACAAGCTACTTGTGCAGACCTGACACGGAAAGCAGAAGTCCTGCGGCCATCTTGGTTCTTCCCTGAGGGTTGACCAGATCCTCATGTATTTTGGACAAGAAATAGAATGCTGCCTTGACAAGTCCTGGTACAGTAAGGAAATCTAGCTATGTGGACAACCAATTCTTTAATCAAAGTAGTCATCAGTTGCCTGTTTAATCCCCAGAGTGGGGTCTGTGGTCAGTGCTTGATAATATTTAGCCTTATTCACTTGCCAATAAACCTCAGCATCGTATTTATCACTGTCCATTTGATCCCCCTGTCAGCAAGTTTAGTTGTTACACTTTTATTTTCCCCAGACTTTTTTTAAACTCTGTTTATTGAACTTCTTCCATAAAAACATTAGCAATACATCATCATATCGGCAGAACAAAGCTGGTTATAAAATACATCATCCCGAGCCCCATTGTCCGTTAAAAGTTTGCACAGTTCAGATAATCCAGTTGGTGCATCACATTGCTGATAGTATAGGCAACAATGAAACATAAAAACAAACTACCAATGCCCGACACACAGACAGGCAAAAAGACACCCAGCATCCATAAGTTGATTTGTTAGACTAGGCATTTGTCCACAGCTCCCGTGCCTAACAGCACTTCACCTTATCTACCGGGTCAAAAGCTATCCCTTGACATAGTGTTTAAAAGAGAAGCGAGAGTAAGGGTGAGAGTAGCCGTGCCTAAATGGAAAACCAGATCAGCAAACTGAAAAGGTCATATAACCCCAGACCATTAAGTACGTTGATCTGGCCTCTCCCAACCCAGCCATTTGCCCAACTAACTTAACCGTACTGCCGTTGGGGGTAAATAAATCCAAATACCTGCCCCACGGTTGTTCAAACTTATCAGACCAGTCCTTCAGGTCATATGTCAAATGCTCCAGTTGAAGCATGCTAAGAAGGGAGTCCCTTCACATCTGCAGTATCGGTCGCATGTGGGAGACCCATGTATTCTGAATACAGCGCCTTGCTGTGACCAGCATAATCCTGATAGGTCTGGGATAAAATTTCCAGTGCTGTGAATCTCTCACTCCCCCAGACTCTTTATTGCTGCTATTTCTGCATTACTCAAATTGTGATAGTAATGTCACATTTTCTGCTGTTGTAATTTAAGTAGATTTTCCTCACATCATTTAATTTAAGGCAAATAGAGCAGGAGTCAGTGGTGGATGGAATTTTATCTTGCCTTTCTGAGCTGAGGTCCCCCTGCTTTCTCTCCGTCTTGTGGGGAACCACTTTCCGGCTTTACTACTTGTGTAGTGTGCTCTGGCCAGTAAGAGGCTAACAGGAGTTTACTGGGGAGCTTACCAGTTAGAAGAATGCCACAGTTCTTCTGCATTCAAATTGGTGTAAAGGGTTTGGCAAGCTGAACCTGCATTTACAATGCATCTTAGTAAAATCTGTGGGGAGACACCTGGTGTGTGACCAAACAAAAGCACATAGTTAAGGTACCAGTGCCTTCCCCCCCACTCTGCTGCTTTAAAGCCTGCAAAAAAAGCATCACATTTTATCTTGCCATTCTGAGCTGAGGTCCCCCTGCATTCTCTCCGTCTTGTGGGGAAACCACTCTTCGGCTTTATTACTTATGTAGCATGCTCTAGCCAATAAGAGACTTTTTGGCTTATTCTTAACACCACAGATTTTCACCAAATGCTTACTAGTGGTGGCCGCGGCTGTCTGGAGTGAAGGACTACATCTGCTCCTACCTGGAAGATTGATCTTATCTCGGACCTTCCTTCTGAAGAACCATGTCATTACACTGTTGTGCTCTCCTTTGGTGGTTGGACTGCTCCAACCTACTGACAGGGCTCCATTCTTATGTCCCATGTCTAAAATACGAACATACGAAATGCCAGCAGAAACAGGCCTCACGATCTATTGAGTCTGCTTGATTGTGCAGCTAGCCCTTAACTTGCAGCTACCCCACCCTCCCTCCCCTCCTCATAACCACCCTCCTTCACTCTGTCCCACCCTCTCTAAATCCTCCCACCGCTCTACATGATACCACCTCTCGGCAGAGTGTTCCACTTGTCTGTCACCCTTCCGTGAAAAGTGATTTCCTCCTGAATTCCCCCAATCTCAGCCAATGTCCTCTCGCTTCTCCCCATCTGATATGAAGAATCCTTCTGTATTAATCCTGGTAATACCCTTTAGGTACTTAAAGGTTTCGATCATATCCCTCCATTTCTCCTCTCTTCCAGGGAATATATTTGCGGCTCTCCCAGCCTCTCCTCGTAGGATTTTCCCTCAAGTCCCTGGATCATTTCATTGCCCTATGCTGCACCCCCTCCAGCAATCTGATGTCCCTCTTCAGGAATGGGCACCAGTACGGCATGCAGTATTCCAGGTACGGCCTGACCAGTGACCTGTACAGGGGTAGGATCACTTCTCTGTGCCTGGAAGAGATCCCCCTCGCTATGCACCCCAGCATCTTGTTTGTGTTTGCAGCCACCTTCCTGCACTGAGCTGAGTGGTTCATACTCCCTGTTATTAGTACTCCTAGATCCTTTTCCTCCACTGTGCTTTCCCAGCTGTACCCCTCCCAACTGATATTTCCTCCCCTGGTTCCTTGCTCCAAAGTGCAGTACCTTGCACTTCTTTGAGTTGAACCCCAACTGCCATGTCTTCGACCATTCCTGTAGTTTGGTCAGGTCTTCCTGCAGCCCCCTCCACCCATCGGTGTCACCTACCACAGCACCGATCTTCTGTCAACAGAACAGCCTCTGACTGGTCTGTTGACAGACTTAATAAAGTTGAGTTAGGGGTGTATCTATGGTCCTTTTGGACTAATAGTCTCTGCCCCTTCCCCCCATAACTGTTCTGTGTACATCAACATTCTGAAGATATGAGCTATTCTACTTGGCCTACAGGCATTTACTGTACACTTTCAGGGTTGACCCCTTCTGCTACAGGTGGACAGTATTTGCATGATGCATTATGTCAACAAATAAATGGGTACCCACTCATCTCCTATGCAGATAAGCGATGAGGATACAGTATTGGTGCTTTAACATGAAGTGTGTCTACTGGCTGTGTTTCTGCATAGCTCCCTCAGCATCCTAGCAGACTGGCTCAGCCAGTTACAGGCTCAGTCCTGTGAGTGGAAACTTCTGGACGGTGCTGTAGGTGACCTTTTCAAAAGCTGGGGTCATCTGGAGTTAGACCTTTTTGCATCCCCACACAGTGCAGAAGTGGAGTTTTTTGGTGAGCTGTGCTGTCCCTTCTGGAAAGTGAGGTTCCTGTATGCATTTCCTCCAGTCCCCCTAATTTGTTAAAGCTGTGGGCAGAACTAGCATCCATGATACTAGTGGCTCCATTCTGGCCCATTCAAATCTGCTTTCCCCTATTACAGCAGTTTGTGGTGAAACTGCTTGTCCTGCTTCTTCTCTAAGTGGGTCTACTTTCGCAGGAGCCGGGATTTCTGTTGTATCCGGATCTCTGATCCCTACAACTCCATGCCTGGCTAGAGGGGACGTAGCTCTATCCTGCTTTGAGATCTCCCTGGCTGTCACAGATGTTTTGCTGGCAGCACTAAGGCTGTCCACTGGCATGCCTACTCTCAAGTCTTAATTTTTTGTTGTTTTAGACATGGGCTGGCAGTATAGCCTAGAGGTTAGAGCAACGAGGTGTGAACGAGCTTGGTACATCCAGCAGACTAGACCTGGGTTTGATTCTCACAACTTTCACTTGCATACTGTGTGACTCTGAGCAAGTCACTTAACCGCCCAGTGCTCCTAGGTCACCCCTGAAAACAGGCACTTGTGCCTAGTGGTCCTTACTTGGTTACCAAAGACTAAAAATAAAAAAAAATATATATATATATATATATATATATATATATTTATATATATTTGTTATACACTGTATGGCCTCCAGGACTGGACACCTTAAAAATAAAATTGCCTTGCCTCAAAAATGGGAAGGTTTTAGTATCTGGTGTGAGTCTTGTTCCTTGGACCCTTTCTCGGGTTCAGTGAGACCAGTTTTGGATTACATCTCATCCTTTTGGGAGTCAGCTTACAGTACTCATCTGTTGTGCACTCAGGGGCAATGTTGAGTTTTATAGCCTCATAGATTGATTTATTTAAAATGTGTGTGTTGACTGGAAAAGGCACACTGAGCCAAGGTTCGTTTCCAGGTGCAACCGGGGATATAGAATAAAGGATGGGAAAGTGTGGGTATGAGGAATTTAATGCACCCAAAGGTGTGGGATACTACATAAACCCCGAGGGTGAAGCTCAAGGGGTTTATTAAAGCATCCCACACCAAGGGTGTGCATTAAATTCTCATATGCTCAGTATTCACAATGGAAAAACGGGGAAATACCTAACCCGGTCAACAGAAGCACTCTGGATAGCGGGGTTGATATTAGTCCTTTCACAGAAGGAAGGGTTCTGAAAGAACTCTTAAAACTGAAGGTGGATAAAGCAATGGGGCCTGATGGGATTCACCCCAGAATTCTAAAAGAACTAAGGGAAGAACAAGTAACACCACTGACTACCCTTTTTAATAAATCATGGGAGGATAGTGTGGTACCTGAGGACTGGAGGAGGGCGGTGTGATTCCCTTTACAAAGTGGGAGCAAGGCGGAGGCAGGAAACTACAGACCTGTCAGTTTGACCTCAGTGGTAGGAAAATGATGGAATCACTTCTGAAGGAAAAGAATTGTTGAGTACCTAGAGGCCAGTGGGGCACAGGACCCAAGGCAGCATGGATTCACAGCAGGAAGGTCATGTCAGACAAATCTAATTGATTTCTTTGACTGGCTGACCAATGCAGTAGATCAGGGTGGGGCTGTGGACATCGCCTACCTAGACTTTAGCAAGGCATTTGACACAGTCCCGCACAAAAGATTAATAAACAAATTAGCCAGCCTGGGAGTGGGTCCCAGGGTGGTAGCCTGAGTAAAACACTGGTTGGACAACAGGACACAGCTGGTAATAGTAAATGGAGTCGACCGTGAAGAAAGGAGGGTTACTAGTGGGGTACCACAGGGTTCAGTACTGGGGCCAGTCCTTTTTAATATCTTTATAAGTGACATTGCAGAGGGACTGGAAGGGAAAGTATGTCTCTTTGCAGATGACACAAAGATCTGCAACAGGGTTGATACACAAGGTGGGGTGGAAAGGATGAAAAGGGACTTGGCAAGGTTGGAGGAATGGTCAAATGTATGGCAGCTTAGATTCAAGTGCAAAGAAGAGCAAAGTAATGCACCTGGGAAACAAAAACCCAGGGGAAGAGTACACAATGGAGGGTGAGATACTGACAACAACAAAAATGGAAAGGGACATGGGGATAGTCATATCAGACAACCTAAAGGTGGGCCAGCAATGTGAGAAGGCAGTAAGGAGGGCTGGGGAATACTGGGATGCATAGGAGAGGCATCACCAGTAGAAACAGGAAGTTGTTGGACCTCTGTACAGACAGTTGGTAAGACCACATCTGAGTACTGTGTACAGTTCTGAAGACCCCATCTCTGCAAAGACATAGACAGGGTGGAGGCTGTCCAGAGGGCAACCAAAATGATGCAGGGTCTGCATCAGAAGACATATGAAGAAGACTAAAGGAACTAAAGTGTAGCCTCGAGGAAAGGGAGGGAGAGGGGGACATGATAGAAACTTTCAAATACCTCAAAGGAATCAATAAAGTCCAAGAGGTAGCATCTTTCAGAAAAAGAGATGTGCAAAAACAAGGGGGCACAATTTTAAGATAGAGGGGGGGTGGCTCAGAGGTAATGTGAGGAAGTATTTCTTCACAGAGAGGGTTGTGGATACATGGAACAGCCTTTCTGAGGAGGTCGTAGAGTCAAAAACAGTGGGGGAATTCAATGCATGGGACAGACATCAGGCAATTCTAGTGTGGGGTAGGAGGAAGTAGGCTGTTGGTTAACTAGGATCTACAGCTTATCCGTTAGGTAAGGAAATGGGCAGACTAGGTGAGCCAAGCGGTCCTTATCTGCCATCAAATTCTATGTTTCCATATTCACACTTCAGAATCTTTTATATAACTGCTGGTCAGCAATTTTTTCTGCAGCCTGACTTATGTGACCATGTGTCTCTCACACACACTCACACACACACACACACACACACACACACACGGTATCTGTGTGCCTGTCCCGCTCCCATTTGTTCTTTATTTCCCTTTGTAGTCATTTCTTTTTGTTTTGTTTTGGGTTTTTTCACTTACATTGACACTGACAGTTACTTGTCTTGATCGCAGTGACGCAGCTGATGAAGCCACGGTTTGTTTCGAATAGGAGGAAGCGCAGGAACAACCAGATAGAGGTTTGTTAAAGTGTTGATGGCAGAATCAACCAGATACTGTTAAAAATGAAAAATAAGGAGTGTTGAAGTTCATTGTGGCATTTCCCCGGTAAGTGAGAGAGGGAGCCGGCATGTTCACGAGACTGTTAGGCCCACCCACAAACAGAATGGAAGCCAGTGAGGGAGCGGCACGGTTTAAGGGACAGGGTGCGTGAATGCTGTAATAACCAGATGGTTATTACGGCAAATATCAACTGGGTCAGCCCGTAGAGAAAAATTGCTGACCAGTAACTATAATAAAATACAAAAATACATAAATATACAGGGCAGTACAAAAAATCAGTGCAGTTAAACAAATAACATACAATAATGAGATGCAGGACTTTCTGGAAACATTATGATAAGGCTGCCATACAGTTGATGAGAAAAACACAGTAGAGTCGAATTAATGGGATCTTAAATAGGAGGGAAGGGACTGCAGAATAAATGGTTGAGGACTTAGTGGCAGCTGCAGAAAGTAACTGGGGATGGTCTGAGGAGACACTTTAATGCTGGGAACAAAGGGGTGAGACGAATGGAGGTGGGCAGCTTATTCCACAGGGAGAGGAGACGAAAGGAGAAAGCTTGCTGTCTGGCTGAAGTGTGGGCTCGGGGGAGGCGAAAATGCAGGAAGGACAGGAGCATGAGGGGGAGAGACTGGGGCGAGAAGAGATGAAAAATAAAGTGGGAGAGAATCAAATCAGTACTTAGAAGTGAAAGTAAGGCAGTGGGCTAAGCGTCTCTGCCGGAGAGAGATGGATGAGTATAGGTCACAGTGATGAGTCAAGAAAGGGGAGTTGGAGGCAAAGCGACAGAAGGGTTTGAAAAGAATATTATGCCTGGCAAGGGAGGTGGTGGGCCCAGATCCAAAGACTATATCGGCATAGTCAATAATTGGGAGGATCCATTGGTTATTAGGTCATGACAGACTAGGAGGGACAGACAATCCTTGTGCCTGAAGAGCATACCCAGTTTGGGGTGAAGTCTTGAGTGCAGGGCAGCAAGGTGGGATGAGTAGTCAAGAGATGGGTCAAGCCAAACCCCCAAGTATTTATAGGACATGACCACATCAAGGGAGGTGCCGGACAGAGTGGTGATCATGGGAGGGGATGGCAGCCTAGCAAGTTTTTGCTTTGAACCAAAGGTCATGGTGACAGTTTTTTTTTGCGCTTCGCAGATGCTGCAAGGGAACGTCTTGTCACAGTATTGACTTTTTTGGAGGTGTGTGACTCTCCGATCCAGTGCAGTGTAGCAGGCGTGACCCTACCCCATCAATAGATGCTGAGTTGTCTATGACAGCAGTTCGGCTGCTGTGGTCTTCACTTGAAAGAAAACCACCGCTGCAATCAGCGGTGGTAACATGTGTATTTAGCATATTGATGTCACCCTTTCCCTCCGCTGGAAATCCCTCCTGCTTCCTCCGTCTGCTGCTGTCCTCCCCGCTCCCTCATTACTGCCTCCCCACATTGTGTGTCGAGGGGAGTGCCCAATCCCCTCGGCTCATGCCCCTCACTATGCACACTGTATGGCTGACGGGTTGCCTAATCCCCGCCGCCTCAGCCGCCAACAAACACCCAGGTGGCTTGCTGGGAGCCCACCCAGCACATGCTTCATGCATGCCCCCCCAGCACACTGTATTGCCGACAGGGTGCCCAATCCTGCGGTTCCAGCCTCCCAACAAACACCCAGGTGGCATGCTGGGAGCCCACCCCAGCGTGCCAAAACTTTGCACGGTTATTTTTTAATTTGTTTTTGTTTGTTTACCTGTAAAACAGAAAAGCGGTCCCTCGTTGAGTCCGGTGCCCTCCCCAACTCATGCCCATCCTCTGAGCACTCCCACCCCCCCACCCCACACTTACCTTTGTAGCCCGCGCGATGATCTTTTGTGGACTGGAACACGTCCTGCACTCTTCAAAGCCGACTGCAAACTGAAGAAATGCCGTAAGCTGTGTAATGGCATAAATGTTTTTTCAACTTTGGTGAATATCTCAGCCATTTTTCAAATTTTGACACCAAATTTTCAACATGGGTTTCTTGGGACCCCACCTCATGAATTCAGTCACTGTCATGCCATTATTCAGTCCCGAAAGGTGATTTCGCGGTCACTACGTAGAATCAGCTTTCAGGACCGATTACCGAAATGACAGTGTCACTGTTCATGAGGTGGGCTCCCAAAAGCCTGTGTTGCAAATTTGGTGAAACAAGTTTAAAACATGACTGTGTTATGAGTGTGTGTTGCGCAGTTTCCACGCACACGCATAACTTCTCGAATTTGTACTATTTTCACTCCAGATTTTCGATATTGGCATTTTTTCACACCTCCTTATGAACAGTACAGCTGTCATTTTTCACACACTGGCCAAAATGTGTTTCTGCACATCCGGCGCACAATGGCGCAGTTGCTGTGGGAAATCAATGTTTGGGACAGATTAAGAAAATCACAGTGATACTGTTCATGAGTGGAGGTCCCAAAATGCCTATGTTCAAAATTTGGTGAGAAAATTCCACAAAATGACTGTGTTACAGCGCATTGCACAGTTTCCACATAATATACCAGAACTTTAAGAACGACCGGGGCGTTAGTTTTCCTAAGACAGACAGTTAAGAAGTATGAGGCTGAAATGTAAATCAGATGCAAGAGGAGTTGCAGAGAGGTACTCTGTTGGGACATTGGTGCTGAAGGGACATGGATAAAAGTAATGGGGGGGGGCCTGCATAAATGGCAAACACCATTGCAAATACCTGCAATCGAACGTTCGGCACTGACACATGCTTGTTAGTATTCATTTTGAGGCAGTGATCCTGGAACCATTTTGTAAGTGTGTGATAGTTGTGTTGGAGGGGGTATTTGGGCATCTACTGCAGAGGGGTCAGACAGGTAGATGACAGCGTCATCTGTGTATATATGTATGTGGGCAGTGCAGCAGATAGAGGGAGAGGACTGGACCAAGTATGGAATCCTGGGGGCACTGGACAGGATAGGGAGGAGAAGGTAAAGGTTAGTACCAATCTGCACTGACTGGCACCTACCAGAGAGATATGAGTTTAGCCAATTAACCACAGGAGTAGATAGTCCAATTGTGTAGAGTTTGTTAGTGATGAAGTGGTGAGAGACGCAATCAAAGGCTTTAGCAAAATCAATAAATATTGCAAAGGTAATGTGGCCTAGGTCCATAACTGAGAGTATGGAGTCAGAAAAGCGGAGGAAGTGGTGGAATGACCTTTTCTGAACCCTAACTGGACAGGGGAGAGAGGATATTTGTTCAAGTAAAGAAGTTATTTAGTCTTGTGAGGACAGTGGATTCCTGGATCCTAGCTAATGAAGGGCGGAGGGAGATGGGCCGGTAATTACCGGGTGGGGGGGTCGGGTCACCACCCTTTTGGAGGGAGGGAGAGACTTTGGCAAGCTTCCAAGCTAAGAGGACTGTGGAGGAGGAGAAGGAAAGATTGAGTGTGTGTGCATTAGAGGGAGTACTATAGAGAAGGCAGCGATGAAGGTGGTGCGATTTGAGGACTGCAGGAGCACCTTGAAATAGTTAGCTTTGGCCAGGCAGATAGCCTTTGTGCAGCTCTTACGTAGAGATCTGTAATGTTGGAGATCAGAGAGGGACTGAGAGACTTTGAACAGTGACCAGGCAAGGTCTCGGGATTTACAGAGAGACAGGAGATCAGAGGTAATCCACGGGTGGTGGCGATGTTTTACCCTGACGTTTTGGGGGGGGGGCAAGGATATTCCAAATATGAAGAAAGATGGTGATGAAGTGGGCAAGTGCAGAGTCAGTATTGGGAGAGGAGAAGACCAGAGACCAGTCAGTTGTGGCAAGGTCATGGAATAGGATGCTAGTGTTGATCCCTCTGAGGGGGCAGCACCAAATGTATTAAGGGGGAGTGAGAGGGGCGTGCACCTTCTTAATGCAATAGGTGAGACAGTAGTTGCTGAACACGTCAGGAAATGTGCCAGCAGCAATAATTTGGTGGGGGTGAGATGAGAGCACCCAGTCAAGTAATGAGTAAGACTGCAAACGTGGGTTGGGCTGGGTGGGCTCTGTGATTAACTAAGATGGATTCACGGATTCAGTGAATTGAAGGGAGCTGTCTGATGAGGGGGAAAGCCAATCCAAGTTGTCAAGACAGTAGCCCAACTTGAGATGTCCTACAGGTTTCTTAAAAATCTCCTGCATATCCATTCCCCGTTCCAGTGTAGGACCATAACCTGGCTATGGAGACCGTTACAGGAGCTCCTTTTGAGCCAGCTGTCACTTGTGACATGCGCTTCCTTTCATGGAAGATGATGTTCCTGGTTGCTATCACCTTAGCATGAAGAATGTCTGAATTTCAGGCTCTGGTTTTGGAACCTCCATACCTTATTTTTCACCTGAATAGGCTCATTTGACTGACTGACTCATCCTTGTTTTCTTCTGAAGGCCATTTTTGATTTCTCAGTAAATCAGACTAATCACCTTCCTGTGTGTTTCCCTTCCCTTTCTAATAGAGGGGAGGTTTTGGTACATTCATTGGATGTCCATAGAGCTTTACGTTTCTGTTTGAACCATGCTGAAGGCTGCAGGAAATTCTCTGAGCGTTTTGTTTCTTTCACCCCCAGAGTGGTGGGCTCTCCTATTTCTAAAGAATACCTTTCTAAAGGATTGGCATCTTGTATTTCTTTTCGTTACCAGAAGCGCAGTGAGGAGTATCCTGGTCCTGTCCATGATTTCTCAAAACGTGGCATGTCTACTTCTGTGGCTTATTTTCATTATGTCTTGGCAGATGATATTTGTTCTGCCCCCACTGGGAGTTCTGCCCATACTTTCACTAAACATTACAGCATGGATATCGTCTTTGTAGGTGAGCCAGCTTTGGCCTTGTCCTTCAAGGCCTCCTGTCTTAGGGTCGTATAGATCCATAACATGATTCCTACCTCCCATGGTGCCTTTTGTACTGCTTCAGAATCATTTCAAAGATGTGGCTTTATGGAGGGAAGTGTTCTCAAAGACTGTAGTTCAGTAACTTTCCGTAACAGTTGATCCTTGAGAAAATCTCCTCCATAGGGCCATAGCTTACCCTTCTGCCTTCCCTCTTCTATATTTAGATGACTTTCTAGAAGTCCTGCCTGCTGTCAGATGTTGTGCACTCTTCCACTACCCTGTCTGCACTACAATTTCTGGTTCCATCACCTCTCACATGTGCCTGGTTCTGGCCTCCCAGATCTTACTTTGAGAGGGCTCTTGCAGTAGGTAATTACATATAGGACTGATGCCGGCAGGCGGCAGGACCCCATGGAAAAATTTCTAGCTAGCAGTCCCTGGCGAGGGACCGCCCCCACATCAGGTGACCGGCGTCAGGAGACGTCGGTATAAAGGGGTGGTCCCGGACGCCGCCTTCAGTTCTTTCCTCGCGTTAGCTCTTGCAGCTACCTCACCGGAAAGTTTGTGCTCACAGCCCTACTCTTCATCGTTTTTTTTACTGAAAAATCTTATTTTTTTGACAACGTCAGTACTAACGTCGGTGTATGTCGTCCCCTACACCCTCCGAGCACAAGAACAAGTGTGATTCGTCCGGCGCCCAACTACCACACAAGGACGGCCACTCCCTGTGCCTGTTCTGCCTAGGCCCAGATCATCAAGTCGAGAAGTGCCAGCATTGCTTTAGCTTTAACGTGGCCCCTGAAAAAGACGGCAGCAATCCCTGGAGGCCCATATTCTTAAAAAGAAAATGAGCTCTATGGAGAAGGAGCTTAAAAAGCTAAGGCAGGCATCCACTTCCCCCAAAGGCCATCAAAAGAAGAAGGACAAGGAGAGGCACCGGGACAAAGGCTCCTCCACCACGTCTCCCTCGGGAGTCGCGAGCACACAAGTAACATCTCCTCTGGGGGATCGCTCCTCGATGGCCGCCTCGGAGGTTTCTGAGGCGGCGTCAGCCCGCCCGTCTGGCTCGAGCTCGGGCCTTGCGGGCGCCTCAGGGCAGTTGGAGGCCTCCACCCTGGTTCGGCCGCAGACTTGCGGCCTACCATCGTGGGCGACTCCGGTAAGCCGGGCGTCAGCTCCTCTGACGTCTGCCCGGAGAGGGCTGGTAAGACATTCGACCCTCCGGGGCGACGCATGGCTTCTCCCCCCCCAGACCAGGCCGACCCTTCCTCTCGACCTGTCTCCGGTGAGGGCTCTCGTAAGTCGGATGTCGGCTCCTCCAGCGCCCGCTGAGAGCTCGCCTCTATGCCTCATGTCGGCTCGTCCGACGTCCGGCCGGCAAGGGAACCGATGACGGACCCCCCCAACGTCCGTCGTTCCCGGTTCACTGCAGCCTTCGCTGCCGTCTGGGGAACCAGAGTCCCCCCATCCTGACCCCGGGGACTTCTCCCCTCCGTCCCTGGGCGCAGCTGGGGATTTTTTGCCTCCGTTAGTGCCTCCTCCATCTGGAGTGACGGACCTGACGTCGGCTCCCCGGATGCCGGCTCCGACGCCGGCCCCTCCGACGTCGGTACCTCCGGCGTCAGGGCCTCCGCCGTCGGCCCTGACGTCGGCCTTACCGACTCAGGGAGAGTTCCTGCTCCTATCGGGCCCTCCCTCTGGGTTCTCCGCTATGGACCCGCCCGCGAGGTTCCCAGCTGGGCCGTCTGCGCAGGCAGCCCACCCGGCTTCCGGGTACCCGCCATCTTATTCGACACCGGTGTACCCAGGAACGCCTGTATCTGACACCGCAGTACCCGACGCCGGGCTTCCTGACGCCGCAGTACTTGACATCTCAATACCCGACGCGGGGTTACCCGCAGCCGGGTTTTGGATACGCTCCATATGGGTATAGCCCATATTCTTATCCCCCACCTCCTCCTCCTCCACCACCCTTGCGGCCGCCGGTGGACCTGCAGGAGACCCTGGCCTCCTGGTGGGCTGAGGCCAAGGCTCAACTCACCAAAGAGGTCGAGAGCCGCCTTCCGGCGACAGTGCCATCCAAGGTTCCCGTACACCCCAGGCGGCACACTCCCTCACCACCTCCGGACTCCAGGGTTCTTCCGTCTGGATCCAGAGAGGGGCAGGACACACGTCCCCGGGACTACCAAGGGACCCGTTACTCCCAGGTTGGGAAAGGGTCTTACTCTTCTTCTTCCTCCTCTTCACTCTCGGACTCCTCGGACTCTTCTGGCGTCTGCTCCGAGAGAGCAGCGAACCTCGCTCTTCGTCGAAGCCCGACCAAGAGACTCCTCTGAAGTCTCCTCCGGAGATCCTTCTTTCACGGAGTTGCTAGAAAAATCCAGGAGGTCCATCAGTGGCGCTCTTTGGAACCAGATCCTCAAGCGTCTGAAGCTAGCTGAACATCTGGATCTGCCTGTGACAGCTCCTACACTAGTGCCACCCTGGATGAGACCTCACGCCACCTTGTCACCACGATAGGAAACAGCCGTTGGCCTTAGCCCCCACTTCCTAGGAAGTCGAGACAGGCTATATCAGGCTCCAGAGGGTGTTGATTTCCTGGATTCTCACCCTCGTGCTGACTCAGTCGTGTTTAGCGCCACTCACGGCCGCTCAGCGAACCCAAAACATCTTAGCTCGTCACCTCCTGATAAGGAATCTCGCCTTCTGGACCAGTACGGGAGAAAGATTTACACTTCCTCCACACTGGGGATTAGGGCCCTAAACTACGTCGGCCACATGGGGTACTACCAGAAGGCCATCCTTACTCAGGTGGAAGCCAAGCTGGACTCCTTGCCTGACTCCCAAGTCAAACAGGAGTTGGCTAATCTTGTCCGCTCTGCTCGTTCGGCCAGTTGCCACATGCTGTGTGCGACATACGACGCAGTGGACACTGTTGGGCGGAGCTCAGTTTTCGCCATAGGCTTATGGCATCATGCTTGGCTCCGTGTGTCAGGTCTGGTCCTGGAGGTGCAATCTGCTATCCAGGAAGCACCTTTCCGGGGTCGGTGGTTTTCGGGGTGATGTCAAGGACATCATTACCGATTTGCAGGAAGAAGAGCGGCTCTGAAATCAGTTGATTCCATGTACCATCCTCATCAGCAGAGCGCGATCAGCACCGCCAGATGGGGTGTGGCCAGAAACCCCGGGAAAGTGGGCCACAAAACATTGGGCTCCCGCGGCTGCTAAGCCCCCTCCGCCCAAAAAAGCAGCAGGTGCTTCAGCTGTGGCGCTGCCCCACACCACCTGACTCCTTTCCTCTCCCACTGCCTCCAGACTGCCCGGAGGAACCAGTAGGAGGGAGGTTTTCCCTCCACCTTCCGGGATGGGAGAGGATAACCACGGATTCTTGGGTGCTTCAGCTCATAGCAGAAGGACACTCCATAGAGTTTCTTCAGAAACCACTCCGCAACCCCCCTCTGAAGTCGTTGTATTCACGGGAACACCTTCCTTTGGTCCAGGAGGAAATCTCGGCTCTTCTGCTGCAAGCACGATAGAGCCCGTCCCCTTCATCTTCAGGGATGGGTTACTATTCCCATTTCTTCCTGGTCCCAAGAAGGCGGAGATCTCAGACGATTTTAGATCTCAGTTCCGAATCTTTATGTAAGTACAAAGGTACAGGATGCTCTCTCTGCAGAGCCTTCTGCCCCTCCTCCAGCCGGGTCAATGGCTTTGTGCCCTGGATATGCAGGATGCCTATCTGCACATTCCCATTCGCCCATCCCATCGCAAATACCTTCGTTTTGTGTTCCAGGGGGACCACTACCAGTTCAAGGCGCTCCCGTTTGGTCTATCCTCGGCCCCCCGAGTATTTACCAAATGCCTGGCAGTGGTGGCGGCCCACCTGTGTACCAAGTGAGTACAGGTGTTCCCTTACCTGGACGACTGGCTCCTGGCGGCCTCATCCAAGAAGAAACTCCTGCATTTCCTCTCCCTCACCCAGCAGGTTTTTGCCTGCCTGGGTATTACCATCAACCATTCCAAGTCTCATCTGGACCCTTCCCAGAGGCTACAGTTCATTGGGGCGATCCTCGTTACGACCATGGGCAAGGCCTTCCTGCCTCCGGACAGGGCGGCCTCCCTTCAGACCAGATATGTCTGTTATCCGACTGCAGGATGGTCTCTGCGAGGTCGATCCTTCACCTTCTCGGGCTCATGGCGGCTGCTATCCTGACGGTCCCTCACGCTCGACTCCACATGAGGATCTCTCAGTGGACTCTACACTCTCAGTGGGATCAACTAGTGGATGACCTAGATCACTCAGTTCTGATCTCATCGCCAATGATGCGGGACTTGCAATGGTGGATGGTTCAAGAGAACCTGTTTCGGGGGGTCCCTTTCTTTCATCCTCCCCCCTCCCAGACTCTAACCACAGACGCCTCAGGCGAAGGTTGGGGAGCCCATCTAGGCCCTCATCGGACCCAGGGCTCTTGGTCCAGGCTAGAACAAGCTCTTCATATCAATGTGCTCGAGCTTCGGGCAGTGTTGTACGCTCTCCAAGCCCTTCACCAATACATCCTTCCTGGCCACCTAACCGTCCAGACGGACAACATGTGCGTAGTGTGGTACATCAACATGCAGGGAGGAACTCGGTCCTACCCTCTATGCAGGGAGGCAATGAGGGTTTGGGATTGGGCAACACATCACGACCTTCACCTCACGGCGATTCACGTTCCAGGAGTCGACAACACCCTGGCAGACAAGCTAAGTTGCTCTTCTGCTCTGACTCACGAGTGGGAACTGGACCAAGGGGTCCTAGACAATATCTTCCAACTTTGGGGAACACCACAGGTCGACCTGTTCGCATCCCCCCAAAATGCAAAACTTCCCACCTTCTACTCACTCGTTCCAGAGCGAGGTGCTTTCTGGAGCGACGCTCTGTCTCTAGACTGGAAGGACAGATTCGTCTATGCCTTTCCCCCAATTCCTCTTATCCCACGAGTCTTGCAGAAACTAGCTTCAGAAGGAGCGAGAATGATTCTGATCGCTCCTTTCTGGCCCAGGCAAATCTGGTTCTCTCTTCTACAGCAATATTCAGAGGATCCTCCTCTTCCTCTTCCTCTGTCTCGAGGTTTGTTGACCCAGGATCAGGGGACCATGGTCCATCCAGGCCTCAAATCCCTTCAACTGCATGCATGGCTCCTGCAGACCTAGCCCAATCCCGTATTGGTGTGTCTCCCAAAGTGGCGGAGATTTTAGTGGAGGCCAGAAAACCCTCCACCAGATCAACTTATGCCATGAAGTGGAAAAGATTCACTATTTGGGCTGCCTCCAAGAATGTGGAGCCTTTCTCCTGTTCAGCGGGGCTTCTGCTGGAGTATTTACGTCATCTGTTAGAGCCTGGGTCTCAGCCATTTCCTCTTTGAAAGTACACATGGCCATCTTGGCCTATCATGTTCCTTCATGAACAAAGCTTTAAGCTCAACTGGAGGTCTCTAAGACCTTTCTCAGAGGGTCCTCCATCTGAGGCCCCCATCCGTACTCCTGCCCCCCTTTGGGACTTGAATTTTGTTCTCGAAACTTATCCTTCCTCCTTGAACCTGCAGCTTCAGCAGATTTGAAATTTCTTTCGTGGAAGCTCTTCTTGGTGGCCATTACTTGACTCGAAGAATCTCCGAGCTCTAGGCCTGATGTGTAAAATCCCCTACTTGATTTTTCACGAGGAGCAGGGATTACTCTTCACACGAATCCTAAGTTTCTACCTAAAGTAGCAGAAGTCTACCTTACATCAGTCCATAGAGCTACCTGCCTTTTTCGCAGTACTCTAACAAGGAATATTTACTCCATACTATGGATGTTCACCGGATTCTGAGATACTACACCAACAGGATGAAGGATCTCAGAAAGACTGATCAGTTGTTCGTCTCTTTTGCTCACAAAAGGGAAGGCAATGCAGTTTCCAAGCAATGCCTGTCTAAGTGGTTGGCTCATTGCATCACTTTCTGTTATGACAAGTACCACAAAACCCTCCCGGGTCAAGCCAGAGGCCACTCCATAAGAGGAGTAGCTGCCTCTGCAGCTTGTTTCAAGAATGTGTCTGTGGCAGACATATGCGCTGCCGCCACCTGGACTTCTCTCCATACCTTTACGAAACACTACAGTTTGGATATTGCCTCTCACCGTAGAGCAGGCTTCGGGCTAGCTGTTTTGCAAGGCCTCCTGTCTTGAGGCTTGCACGGCTAGAGCTACTTCTTGGAGTAGTTTCCTCCTCCCGGTGCCTTTCTTTTAGTCCAGACTGCTTGGGATTCAGTCCTATATGTATTACTGCAAGAACCCTCTGAAGTAAGATAGTACAGTTACGTAAGAACTTACCGTAACAGTAGATCTTCGAGAGAGGCTCTTGCAGTAGGTAATACCTTCCCGCCCTCCATCCCCCTAGGCTTTTTCAGCTCCTTTTCCATATAGAGAAATATCCACTTCTCTCTCGTCCGGCCTCTTTCGGCCTGTGGCAGGAAAGAACTGGAAGGTGGGCGTCCGGGACCGCCCCTTTATACCGACGTCTCCTGATGCCGGTCACCTGACGTGGGGGCGGTCCCTCGCCAGGGACTGCTAGCTAGAAATTTTTCCGTGGGGTCCTGCTGCCTGCTGGCATCAGTCCTATATGTAATTACCTACTGCAAGAGCCTCTCTCGAAGATCTACTGTTACGGTAAGTTCTTACGTAACTGTACT
The DNA here is from genome assembly GCA_016271365.2 of Neoceratodus forsteri. NCBI lineage: Eukaryota > Metazoa > Chordata > Ceratodontiformes > Ceratodontidae > Neoceratodus > Neoceratodus forsteri. Next base: position 1,614,620,757 of record CM057453.1, read on the forward strand.
TTCCTGCCAGTAGGATACATCCTCTGAGCTTGTCTCCAGAACTGAGGAGAAGAGGGACGCCCACTTTATTTAGGCAGTATCGATGTACTGTATGTCAGCGTGGGCTGCCCCAGCTAGCAAAATGGCTTACAGTTCCAAATATGTGGCTGTATGGAGGAGATTCTCTCAAAGATCTGCTGTTACGGTAAGTAGCAGAACTTTATTTACCCTTTGCATAAGTTAATATCTGGACCACATGTGGAAGACACATGGGAAAATATGCAAACCAAAATTATAATCAAAAAAGTATTTTTGTTTCATTAAACAAAAATAATGTAATCTAATAAAAACATAACACATATACGATAAAATAACTGAATGGACATATTTACAGTTTTATAACCAGACAGTGTCATGGTTAGGCTCTTAGCCTTTCAGTGCTACCATGATAAATGTTATGAATAAATGTAGTAGCTTAATTCTGAACAGGTAAGAAAAGTATGCCTATCTCTCCAGATAAGCAATGATATAAACACGGACCTTAGAGTTCTTTACCATCAAGCCTGGATCATCGTACATATTCAAAGTCCAGATTATATAAGATAGGAATTATTGAGGTCATCTCAGTCAGGTTTTGTAGCTGAGAATATTCCTCTGGCATCATGTTTCTGGTTACAAATATGTCACTTCCCGATGGCTGAAGAAAATGTTTTAAAACTCCCTGATGTAAATAAGTTCTCCTCAAAAGCATCGCCCGTGTGCTAGTCCGCTCTGTCATCTCTTTTGGCTGGTAAGACTGCAGTGCAGTCAGACTTCTTGCTGCCATGGGTCCCACTTTCTGTCAGGCATGACTGTCTTCTGTCGAGTCTTTATCACACGTTTGCATCAAGAAGCAGTGAAAATGTATAGTTCTTTATGCATTATGTGAATATAGTTGGACTGTCTGATTTGTGTATGACCAGACTGCATTGCTGGTACTGAACTTGTGCTTTTAATACAAACATATGAAATTACCAGCACATACAGGCCTTACAGTCTATCTAGTCTGCTTGAGTGTGCAGCACTTCAGCCATTTAGACTGCAGTTGCCCTCCCTCCTCCCTCCCTCCCTCTCCTTGCCCCCCCCCCTGTTTTTTCCCCATTTCACTCACACCCACCTCCCGTCCACTCCTGGTTTGAACCCTCCATTTGATCCTGTCCCACCCCCTCTTGGAGATGCTGACTGTCCACAGTGATACCACCTCCTCCAGCAGTGCGTTCCACCCTGTGACCCCTTTATGGTGAAATAGTGCCACCTCATTTCCCTCCTGAATCTGCCTCCTTCCAGTTTCAGACTGTGTCCCCTGGTTTCCCTCCCACCTTTTTTTTTTTTTTATGCCACATTTTTTTTTCCTCTGCCTGGTTGGAGCTTTCCCCTTCGACCTCTGGCAACCAGCACCCACATTCCTGGAGTTGGTCAGGCGTGTGAATTCATACGTCCCATCACACTTGTCCGGCCAATGGCAGGATCCCCCCATAGGGACCTGTGGCACAGAGCTGGTGAAGATGCCACGTGACTCCAGGGGCACAGGGCTGGCCATCAGCCGCCGAGGTCACCCCACCAATTTTCTACCATTTTTCTCCCACTGAGGAGCTGGTTGTGCACGAATGTGCAGATGTCCGCCACGCTCCTCTCCCATATATGCCCATGTCTGTGGAGCACCTAGCCTCCGCCAGGTGTCACTGCAGCGTGGCGCAGGTCCCTCGCCCACCCTGAAGGAAGGAGAGCAGTCATGGGATGCTCAATCCTTCCCTCCCCCTGCCCAGTGGCCCGAGTCCGTTCCCGAACCCGGTTCGCCGGCACGGCGCGAGGTGTGCTGTCCTGCGCCTCAACTCTCAGCGCCACTGGGCCGGCTCTTCCCTCCCACCTTTTAATTTGAAAATACTCTTGGTGCTTACTCTGTTCATACCTTTCAGGTACTTGATGGTCTCGCTGCAACCTTAGATAACCTGCTTTATCTTCCTATAGACACTTCTATGTATGTAAATACCCTGTAATCTGTACAATATCTGTATAATTCTATGTACATATGAACTTCTTTTTCTTCCTCTCTGTAAACAGTATTATCTGTATTGCCTTGTAAATACCTGTGTTGACCTGTATATACAATTGTTCATGCTCCACTCAAGTCCATCTTGCAAATGAGCTTCTGCTCAACGATGAACGCCTGGTTAAATAAAGACTTGATTGATTGATTGATTGATTGATTGATATACCCCCCTCTCCCTTCTATCCTCCAGGGAATACATATTGAGCTGTCGCAGTAACCTCATAAGGTTTATCTCCCAATCCCAGGATCATTTTTGTTGACCTGCGCTGCACACCCTCCAGTAGCTTGGTGTCCTTCTTCAAGTAGGGGCAACGGGCTTCATGGATGTACTGCATCCACCTTCTGGAATGGCCTTGTGCTGCAGCTCACAAGCTCCCCAAGACAGTTTGCAATGCATCCCTTCTATTCAGTAAGCCATCGTTGTTGTCATTCTCTTAAATCTTGTCTCCTCCTTCTCAAATGTACAGCTGTGTTACCTGGAAGCTGCACCTTTCAACAACCTGAATGCAGCTCCATTCTGTCACTGTTCACCCTTTCTGCCAACCTTTCCTTGAATGTAGCAGCTGACTCTCTGTGAATCTCCATCTACATCTCTGCCTTTCTCCTCACTATGTTTGCATGAAAATAGTGCCTGGTCTGCGACACTAGATTCCCCCCAAACCTTTGGTAAACCAGCTCTGTATCTAGGCAGATCTGTTTTCTGCCCAGTAGGAATACAAGAACTATCTCTTAAGTGTCTCTCTAGCCAGGGCTATAGAAATCTACAGTCTGTGTTGCCATGATGCCAAACTTCAAAATAAACCTTTAAGTGACTTTGTATCAGGCTGGGAAGCTGACCCTTACAACATGTGCCTTTAACGGGGGGGGGGGGCGGATAGGGAGGTGTATAGGGAGCAGTGATGGGAATGGGGACCAAGGGCAAAGTGTCAGCGGGAGTCGGAAAGAGGATTCACTCTAGCAAGGGTAGATTTAGAGGCAGCACTATAAACCACATCCCCAGGGTCAAAAATCAGGAGGATCATTTTTACAGTGATCTCTCGATTGGTGGGGAGTGGGATAATGACTTTGTTTCTGTAGATTGTACCAAGTTTAGAGTGGAGCTTCTTAATGATGGTGGTGTCATTATGGCAGAAGTCAAGATGTTGATCCAATCAGACACCAAAGTATTTAAAGGAGGTAACGTCTTCCAGCTGCAAACAATCCAGGGTTGTGAAAACAGGGAAAGACTGGACTTTCACCAGTTACTACCTGGTGCCAAAGGCCATGAGACCATTTTATTGGTGTTGAGAAGACAGCTAGTTAGTACAGAACCAAGGCTGGACATTGTTGAAGTCACACTGGAGCTGAGCAGCCAAGTTTGAGACATGGGGACCACATGCAAATAGCACAGTGTTGTCCACATACATGTGACTGTATGAAGAGACACATGACTTGGGGAGTCATTAAGAGAACTTTAAGGAATAACGAGAACAGAATGAGTCTGAGGACAAAGCCCTGGAGTACATTTGAACCAATTAGGTGTTCGTGGGGAGAAAGTGTGATAGTGCATGTTGGAACTGGGTGACACATCAATTCGCTCTGGTAAATATGCTGCGTGACAACTCGTGCCAGGCTATTAGCTCCAGCGTCAATTGGTTCACTGCACAATTAGTTCCGATTTGCTCCCCACTGGAGTTTATTTTATTAAATGTATATGGGGGGGAGGGGGTGAATTGTCAGGGAGCAGTTTGTACAGGGGGCTGATTGATGCCAGAGCTAATAGTAGGGTGCGAATTGTCATGGAGCACATTGACCAGAGTCAATTGTAATGTAGTCTAGGAACTGAGTATGAGTGCATGGAGGGATAGAGTGTGACAGCACAAAGAAGAGTTGATTGTGAGATCACTTGGAGAAAATTAGCGTGACATAGCATGGAGATATGGGGGTCAGTTTTCAAAGGGTCAGTGCAAGTCACGCCAAAGGAGATTGTGCTGATATGATACACAGGGACCCTGCATCTGATTCTCTATTAGGGCAGGGTCCCAGTGGCTAAGCCTGCAGCTTGCGATAACCCTAGCAGTGCAGGAAACAGAGCGCACCTGGACAGGTTGCCAGAAGCCTGTGACAGTGTACAGACAAAGGACACAAGTGCTCCCCCACCCCAATCCCCAGAATTATTATATTAATAGCCCTGGTGGGATAGTGGCCCCACCCCCAGCTCCTATCATAAAATGTAAAATGCCCTGGTGGGCTTGTGGCACCCTCCCCAGCCCCCGATGCCCTGGTGTGCAAGCGCTCATAGCCCCGATCATAAATGCAAATGCCCTGGTGGGCTAGAAGGCCCCACCCAGAAGTGTTGATTGTGAGAGCACTTGGAGGAAATTAACTTGACACTGCATGAAGATAATTGAGTATAACACTGCATGGAGTAATTAAATATGTATTGGGGTGAGTGGAGTGAGCATGTAAGTTCATGGTTTGAATTTGAAAGAAGAGAGGATAAGAGTGCAGGTAATGCCCATTGCATCAGTAGTAGCCCATCAGACTACCAAGAAGGAGATCCTGGTTCGTTTCCCAAGCTCTCGACTTCCTCACATGTCCAGCAACAATAAAAGTGAGCAGCATTTGAGAGAACAAGTGACTTCTCTGGCACGGAAAGGAGACTTGGCTCATGTTATAACTGAAAACTGGGAAAAAGTATTGTCTGCTAAAAGTTGTGGCCCATGTCCAACCCCAACCACCACACCCCAACCTGGCACATATATTTCCTACTGCTGATAGCAGCATACTGGAATTCTGGGGTAAGGAGGATGTCATGGGCCCAGCAGGATATGAGAACAGTCTGGCACATGGGCTGCATGGGGGATATTGTGCGAAGGAGAAAAAGCACAAATAGTAACAAATCATTGCAGATGTTTGCACTCTGTTAATGCATTCTGTTTGACCGAGCCTTCACATATTTGTAACTGTTTGAAACTCCTATATGTTACTGTTTACACTGTTCCCCGTAAATTGTCTGTATCTGTCTATAATCAGTTGTATTGGCTGTATATATTGTCTTGTAGCGACCAACTTTGTTGTATTCTCCTGGGTAATGGCTGAAAATAGGCTCTGTCTAGTGCATCTACCTTGTAAATAAAAAGTAAATAATGATGGGGTGCAGTGGAAGCTGGACAAAATGTTTCAAATATTTTTTACCTCCTACTTACCTTTTTTGTGGCCCAGAAACATCTAACAGTGTGCTGCTATTGTCCTTTTATTTTGATGTATTGCAGGTGTTTCCGTTGCCTCTGCTCTATGTTGGAAATCACATAACGGGATTAGCAAGCACCAAGAACTTAAGGTACAGTAGGAATGGATGTTCCTTGTCATCTGGGTCCTGCTATATCACATGACGAGCAATTGTTTGCAAAGTGTCCCCGTTTAAATGTTGTGTTTCCTGAATTACTGTCAGTAGGGAATAAATGAATGCGTTAATGCTGGTTGCCTTTGAATGAATGATAAATTGTGGTTTTGTAGAGCACCTTTCATACACAAGGCATGTCATATAGAATAATAAATAGGGCGGTGTGTGTAACAAGAATTTTACACACACCTGAGGGGTCGGATGCCACATAAACCCCGAGAGCGAAGCTCGAGGGGTTTGTCTAGGCATTCAACACCGAGAGTGTGTGTAAAGTTCAAATTTCTGCACCACTCCATATTTTTTTTTATTTTATATAATTGCTGGGTTTCCCTTTTTGGCCACAGCATTTATATGAAATAAGAGACGTTTGTGGCAGCCGCTGTCTGGTTAGGTTTCAGCGTGGTCAGTGGTCACCTTTATTTATTTATTTATTTAAATGTTTATTTATTTACTTTAGTCACCTGCCAAAAGTATTTTTTTCTGGTTGTTGATTTTGTTTTTTTTAAATAACTTATTGCCGAGTCCAAGTGGCAGTTCAAGTCTCTGGGGGCAGGACAAAGGCAGCCAGTGGTCTGAATGGAAGAGCTGCAGCTGGCACATACATGGAGCGAGGGAAACGTGGCGCGTGTTTGCCATTATATACACTCCTTTATAATGGCAAATTACACCACGGGTTTCCCTATGGGAAAAAGGGAAAAACAGTTATTATAAGTGTTTTACAAACAATGGGTTACATATTGTGCATGAACTTTACACACTCATCTGAAACCATTACATGCTTGGCACCTACATACAGATGTGAAAAATTGCATGTGCGAGAGCTCCAAAGTGTGCTGTATGGTGAAACAGCTAGAGAAAAATAACTGTAGAAACACCAAAACATGGTGAAAGCTAAAATGGAGTAGAATACGAGACAGTATTGTCAAAAAATGGAAACCATTGATAATAAAATGTGGTACCATAGTATGGTTCTCACAAGATCTCCTGTTATTCAGATGAGGTATCCTTTAAAGACATTACACTACACACAGTAGTTCACGGCATGTCAGAATTCAGCAGATGGGGTGGTCAGTGCGCAGTCAAGACAAGCACAGTCATGAGAGGTGTGGTGGCCACTATCATTCAGCCTAGAAGTCACAGAGGCCAGTGGACGGTAGAAAAATCAGATTTCCATACCCATGGTGCCTTGCACTGGGTTTGAGATTTTAGAATGTATGTGTGTGGTTTGGAGAGATACTGAGAGAAAACAAAGGGCCCAGTGTAGGGTGTTAGAAATACTGTTATAAATCATAGCTTCATTCTTAGTTAATTAGGACTGTCTCTTTCTAAACATTCCAGGTACTCTTAGAACCATTAGAGGGTGTCTAATGAACATTCCAGGTGCTCAGACAACCATAAGATGGTGTCTCATCCACCTAATTCTAACATTCTGAAGTTCTAAGTTCAGTTGGAATGGCCCATTTCCAGCAAATGGGATTCTCTAATATTCTGCAAGTTAAAACATTTTTATTTTAAATTCAAAGTTCATCTTTTTTAAACAAAGGTATTTAACATGATTTATAATCTGTTTTTATGTACACAATGTATAGAACCTGTTTTTCCTTTGGTTATAGGAGTTTCTTCAGATGTCATCTGTGTGCCAGATCTTCTCGGCTTCACTTTGCAGTTCTTTCACCTGAAGTACTTGACAATGCACTCTTACAACCATAATGTATAGAATAGTGTATGGAAGCCCATACACAACAAGGCTATCCTTTCACCGAGTGGTTACCGTGATGACAAGGACCTTAAGAGCGAAGCTCGAGAGGGCCATCTGTCATCATGGTAATCACGAGTACAAATAGCCTTGTATATGGGGGCTCCCAAACATTATATTATATAGTATATGGTTAAGAAAACAAAATTGCTGCCTGAAATAGATACAGCTGTGATTACTCACACAGTTCTTTGGTTCATTAGCACTCTATTGTCTGCCGTCCACCCAGTTGTGTCACGGCCACGCTGCAACTGATCTCCAAACCACGCTGTCACCCCACCTTCACCTCAACAACAAATTTAAAAAAAAACTTAGTCCGACAGATGACTGGTGTGTGGTTTCTTTTCTTTTTACTGCCATTCTGCTATTTTTTTAAATTGACAGCAACACGCGCTTAGGTACAGCGCTACCACCAAGTAGCATGAGCGTTAACACAGCTGAACTGCAGTATTGTTTGATGATATCCGTACTGCAGCAGAGCGAAAAGTTGTTCTGCTACAGTATGAACGTCACTACTGCAGCAGAACGACTTTTGAGAGACTACTGAAATCGGGACTGAACAAGGTGGCACCATACACTATAGATGCAGTAACATAGAAACAGATTTTATTAACAGAAAAGGACTGTTAGGCCCATCTAGTCTGCCCCTTGTCCATGCCTGTTTCATCACTACTGACCCTAGCTGGTCATAGATACATAGATACATAGACAGTGTCGGCAGATAAGGGCCTATGGCCCACCCAGTCTGCCCATTTGAGCTTGTAAGTTCAGTTTGTTTTCCTAGAAGTCTGTTGCACCTTACCCCTGACCTCCAGAATTCCTTTATGTCTATCCCATGCATTCTTTATTCCTGTGATTGTTTCAGCCTCCACCACTTCCTCTGGCAGGGTGTTCCACTTGTCCACCACCCGTTCTGTGAAGAAATTCTTTCTTATGTTTCCTCTGAATCCTCCTCCCTCCAACTTCATCCCATGCCCTCTAGTCCTGGAACATCTTTTTCGCTTAAAAATAGTGTTTTCCTGCACCCTGTTCCTCCCTGTAAGATACTTGTATGTCTCTATCATATCCCCTCTCTCCCTCCTCTCCTCCAGGGAGTACATGTTCAGTTCCTTCAACCTGTCTTCATAGGACTTGTGATGCAATGCATGCACCATCTTTGTTGCCCTCCTCTGAACCTTCTCTACCCTGTCTATGTCCTTACGTAGATGTCACTCCTCCCCTCATTCTTCTACCCAATATGCCCCTTTGCCTGTCCTATGATGTCTGAGGCTCCCCCACAATCTTTCCCCCACTTCTTCTGTGAAGAAGTATTTCCGCACATCCTTCCTGAACTTCCCCCCTTTAGCTTTATTGCATGCCCCTTTGCCATCCTTTCTCTGAAATGGCCCTCCCTTTGCACATTGTTCACTCCTGTGAGGTACTTCTAGTTTTCAGTCATGGCCCCGTTCACTCGCCTCTCTTCTAGGAAGTACATGTTGAGTTCCTGCAGCCTTCCTCATCTGGCTTCTTGTGCAACCCCCTCACCATTTTGGTTGTCCTTCTCTGTACTGCCTCCACCCTTTCAATGTGCTTGCAGAAGTATGGCCTCCAGAACTGGATACAGCTCTCCAGGTGGGCCCTCACAAGTGAGTGATGCAATGGCAGCACCACTTCCCCTCCTGCTAGAAATATCTCACCTAATGCACCTAGTACAGTATTCTGCTAGCTGTTCCTACCGCTTTATCACACTGCCCAACCACCTTGAGGTCATTAGATATGATGACCTCAGGTCTCACTCTTGCTTAGTGACTAAGCTATACTCCTTCCCTCTTTTCTTTTAGGATATGTGAATGTTCTATTTTTATGGTTGTTACGGACCTTAGTCTATGGAAATAAGATGACATTTTCTATAATCGAGGTGAAGAGTTAAGGTTATTTTACTGCTAATGAAAATATTAACTATAGGTAATTAGAGTGTATGGTGCATCAGTTTATTCTTTTGTTTTGTAGAATGTAAGTTTACTAATTTGTAAATTTTAGTTTTATGTTCAATGTATTACTGACAATATATTTGTACTTGATTTTGAAATATTGTATTAAGATATAACAATAACAACTTTTATTGAGAACAAAAATACACAGCGCCTGGGTCCCACAGCCCTAAGTTCATAACCTTTTCACTTTTTGGCATAGAAACCAGCTGCCACCCCCTATACCATTTGTCTAGTTTCTTCAGATCCCTTTGCATTCTCTCTATCCCTTGCTGAGTGTCAGCCCTGTTGCAGATTTTTGTATAATCTACAAAGAGACACACCTTCCCCTCACGCTGCTTCGCAGTGTCGCTTTTAAAGACATTGACGAGGACTGGTCCCAGCACCGAACCCTGTGGCACCCCATTAGTCACTCTTCTGTCACCTGAGTGGCTGCCATTTACCACCACCATTTGTCTCCTATCCTATAACCAGTCTGAAACCCAGCTTGTCACTTTCTTCCCCACCCCCAGGTTGCTTAGTTTCTTAACTAGCCTCCTCTGCGGCACAGTGTTGAAAGCCTTATCGAAGTTCAGATAGACCGTGTCCACTGCTCTCTCTTGATCTATGTCCCTGGTAACCCAGTCAGGAATATCTGTGAAGTTAGTTTGGCATGACCTCTCCCCATGAAACCATGCTGCGGGGGTCCTGCAGCCCTTTTTCCTCCAGGTGCTCCATGAGCCCCTACTTCAGTAGTGTCGCCAGTAACGTCCCCATCACTGATTTGAGACTGACTGGCCTGTAGTTTCTGGCATCCTCCCTACTGCCGCTTCTATGCAGAGGGACCACATCGGCCATCCTCCAATCCTCTGGAACTTCCCCCATCTCCACTGAGGTGCTAAAAAGTGCTGCCAGAGGGTCATCAAGCGCCACTCTCGGTTCCTTTAGGACCCTTCGATGAATGCCATCCACTCCATCACCTTATTCTCCTTTAAGGCTTCCAAGCCCTTCAGGACCCTCTGTACCGAGAATGGACTTGTGTCTGGTCCCCCCCTCCCCCGGTGCTTACTGCAGCATACTGCTCTGTCCCCTCACTCGCTACTGTGAAGCGTGAGCAGAAGTAATTGTTCAGTGTTTCTGCTTTCTCTTAATCTAACTGAAACTAGACCTTTCAACATATAACACACCTCTGTAGGTGCCTGTGAGGATTATACTTTGATTGTAATGGCATTATATTGTATTTATCATAAAGACATAATACATCCTCACTGAAAGAACAGTGCGTCTTTCATCCATTTTTTTTCCTGACAGCTTGCCAATGTTTACTGTGCTGAGGAAGTTTACCATTGTGCTAACAATGATCTTGGAAGCAATCATCCTAAGGTACCCCTCATTCATTTTTCTGTAACTGTGGTTTTCATCAATTAAATATTTGGTTCAAACTAGAATTAAGTGCAGTGCCACAATTTGGAAAACTAGTCCAGAAAAAACATCTTTGAGGATATCTCTTGCAGCAGGTCACACACTAGGAACCTCTGTCGTCAGGCATCAGGATCACACGGAAGCTTTTCCACTAGCAGTCTGTTTGGGGCCACTCACAATGACATTACCATATCATTGTTCCCCTGTATAGTCCTGGGCGGCCCCATGTTCTCCTCAGTTCTTTTCTCACCGTCGACCATTGCACTTCCGACTCACGGAGCACCACTTCTTCAGTCAACCGTCATTTTCTAGATATGAGAGTTTGGTTTGTTATTTCATCATCCTAGTTTTCTATCACTTTAATCCTAAAGTGATTTTTCTTTCTCTCCCTTGTTTATGTCCTCAGAGTTCCTCCTTAGATGCTGCAAGTGTGGGCAGATGATCTACGACAAGGATCTACACAACTCTGGCATTCGTTGCCTAGGCACCACTTTTAATGTTCAGGTCTGTGAAATCTGCAGCAGGTTTAACCAAGCCACCCGCTACCATCATCTGAAGGAGCTTAAAGCCTTTTTGATGGAGCAGAAGGTCGCCATTCTGGAGAGGGAGCGTCAGGCTAGAGGCTCCCCTGCTTCCCCAGCTCTGTCCCTGAGCTCCCACTCTACTAAGGTCCAAGATAAGTTGTCTTCAGGGAAGCACCACCATCAGGACAAAGATCGACACTCACGAGAGCCATCTCAGTCACCACGCCCAGTGTTGACAGTTTTGGAGTCATCGTCTGGGTTGGCAACGGCTCCAGCTGCTTCCCTAGCCCTCTGAGCCACTAGAGCGATCTTGGCAGTTCTCTCCACCAGGGCCTCCCAATCCACCAGTAGTTCATTGTCAACAGACTCTTCCTGCCTCCCGCCAATGATACCCACTGCCTCCCTCACCCTGTCTGACACAGAGGGGACGCTGACAGTGTGACCCGTGGGATTCGTCAGCGCTAGGCCCTCATCATTGGGGCTTCCTCTGTTGCCCTCCCATGATGCACCCACCCCTGTTGAATGCCTCTCCACCTTCTCAGGGGGTGCAATCAGTCAGTGATGTCAGCCTTTTGTTGGCCAGCAACGGCCATTCTTTGTCAGCGCTTGACCAGTCCCATTGACACCCTTGGCCATCCCATTGTCGATAAGGAAGCAGGTCCCCCAGTTGGTACCCCAAGCTGCCCCCATTTCATCGATCCTCCCACGTCCTTTTCCAACACTGGGGCCACAGTACCCTCCACCTCACTCCTAGGGTGCCCCATCCACACTGGTGATGGTGGATGTCCAGGCCTTGTTTTTATTTAAGGTTTTATTAGGAAAATTGGAAGTACATCCTTTGAGCTAAAATCTCCTTTACGAAGGATCCTTGTCATACAATTAAAAAAAAAAAAAAGGAGGGGGAGACAAGGCAGGTGGGCACATATGTAGTTGTGAGGCATTGTCAAAATAAACAGTATGAAATACATAAGAGTATACAGTATCACAGTAATGTCAACAGTATTACAGATGTAACCCCTAGATGGCGCTATCCCAGGGGCTACTACCCCTGCCTGATTTGCCACTAACAGGTTGAGGGGCCTGGATCCAATGGCGGGTGCCTCCACCCAGAGGTCAGGGTTTGCAATAGTTAAACTAACTTGGTCACAGCCCTCTGGGACACTGCAACCCCCCTTTCTTCCCACTAGTGGCCCACACAATATATCAGAATTACCTCCACAGTATACACTTACCCCCAGGACCGTTCGGCACTGGGACCTCCTGTGAAATAAGATACAGTGCAACAATCACAGTACAGTACTTTAACATAGACAAATACCTCAGGCAGTATAACTTTGCTGAAACAAGCAGCTCTAATTTATTTAGGGGGATATAACAAGGACGGGAAATCAGGTTAATTAGCTTATCACTCTACTCATCTACCTATGGCTGTGTGCACAGGCCTATCCCTATCAGTTACTGTCCCTGGGTACCCAAGCCCTAGTGGCTAGTCCAAACCGTGGCAGCTGGTAGGGCCCTTTCACACAGAGAGAAAAGAAAATTAGTTTAAACAGTCAGCAGTACAGTGATTCCATTTGGATTTAATGTGGCAATTCAACAGGAGCGACCCTGAATTAGTACTCACGACCTCCAAACAAGATAGGGTCCTTCAAGTCAGCAGGGCTACTCTTGAGCTCCAAGAGACTCCTCACACATTTATATGGTAAACAGTCATAGGCAAAAGTCACTTAATGGCAGAGGATTCACTTGAGGTACACAAACCTCTTCACACATTTATATGGTAAAAGAAAGCACTATACCAGGCAGGCTGCATCTGTATCCCGATCGCATTACTGCACAATACCGGGAGAACACACAGCAGATTCAGTTCCTGACAGACCGAGTGCAATTCAGCAATTCCTCCAGTCTTCTACAGGGTGAGCCTGGTTTCACTCTTCAGATATCCTTTGATTCTCTTCACAGGATGATTCAGTCCTAACAAGCAGTTACACAAGCTGCGGAGCCGGAACTCAGAGGCACTTACCGTTTCCATTAAAACTGCACCGAGAAAAAGCACAGAAGCTCCTTCCTCTTCACTGCCACAGCTACTGAAACTCCAACAGATAAAACCGGCACTTCCTTTGAGTTCCTCCCAGTTCTTGACTGGATTGGCTGTCACTCACAATAGACTGCTGCTGTTGATCCAAAAGGCGCAAGTCTAAACTACATCTCCCAGAGTCACTGCCCATACAATCCTCTTGTGGCTGGCTCAGATTATGAGTCCAAGTTCTGATTCGTCCAAGGCACCATTTTAGAGCTAGCATACCCCACACTGATTGGTCCAGTTCAGCAGTTCAAAACCAGAATGGGAACTAGGCAGACACAGTTCTGACTGCAAAGAAAGCAGGTTAGACAAACTGTCATTTCATTATTACTCTAAATGATTTCTGGCAAACAGTTACATCTTTCAGATAGGTTCCCTTTGCACTCCTAGTGACTGCAAAAATGGAGTGAATTGGCAGCAGCTAGTGGTACTCAAACGAGAAGCACACAGTCCCCATACAAACTAATTATGTCTGCAAGCAGACAGCTCTTAAGAGACAGTACCAGAGGCTCTAAAACACTCACTGATAAATGGCTTAAACGCCAAACACCATTCAGGCTTGGAGCATTCAAGCAAGCTCCTGAAGTCTTTTGGGAACCCCCATTTGCAGGGGGGTTACACAGAGTTCACAAAAATTTGGAACACCAGATTATAAGGGATCTCACCCATGATGAGGGGGAAAAGTACAGTAACTGAATAATAGTGAATGGGTAGTAGCAGCAGCAGCACTAGGAATGAGCCTGGGTCTAACTAGGGTGTGCCGTAGAAGAAAGGTGGGAGACAGTGACAAGACCCAGCAGGTTAGCTGGTTGTGGACACAGTGTTAGAGGGTTAAGGGAGGTAAATAGTGGTGGTGGGGGGTTAAAAGGGGGGTAGGGAGACAGGAGAGACAATAGGGGAGGTACTAGGGGAGGGAACATAGGCAATGGAATAGATAGATAGATAGATAGATAGATATTTTATTTATAAAGCAACCATTTCCAAAGACTCTGGGCACTGCACAAACAATACAATAACAAATATATAAAGGCAGCAGCATTAAGCACACATTAAAACTCTATCCATCACATTAAAACCAATCAGTCATTAAAAGCCTGCTGGAACAGATAAGTTTGTAATACTTTCTTAAAGGCTTCTACCGAGGGGGCCTCCCTTAAATAATCAGGCAAGGAGTTCCACAGAGTGGGTGCGGCCACCGAAAACACCCTATCTCCAGAATGCTGCAGCCTCGCTCTGGGAGCTCCGAGGAGGCCCTCCCCCCCCCCGGCAGAACGGAGTGCCCGGGATGGATGGTAGGGGACAAGAAGATCTTGCAGATAAACAGATCTCCTTTTGTGTAGGGATTTATAGGTCAGGAGCCCTACCTTGAAGACAATCCTCCACCAGATTGGTAGCCAGTGCAGTCCGCGGAGAGGACCAGGGTGATATGATCACTTTGTCTGACCCCAGTCAATAATCTTGCTGCCGCATTCTGCACCAGCTGCAGCCTGCAGAGGTTGTCCCCAGATAACCCTAGGTATAGGGCATTACAATAGTCCAGTCTGTAAGTGACAAAAGCATGCACAAGTGTGGTCAGATCCTCCGGCGGAATCAGGGCTCAGATTCAGGCAATGTTCCTGAGATGATAAAATCCACTCCTGACGACGGCCGACACCTGAGCATCAAGCGTCAGACCGTCGTCAAGGATCATGCCCAAATCCTTCACCTGACTAGACTGAGTAAGGGGAACACCCCCCAACGCAAGGTCAGGGGCTAACCCCTCACAACACCCTCCGCCCCGACGAACTGGATCCACAACAAGTACCTCTGGCTTGTCTGGATTGAGCCTAAGACAGTTTTGAGTCATCCAAGCCTGGATCTCATCGAGACAGCTGTTAAATACAGAGTCCGACACCCGGGTATTGGGCAGACAGGACAGGTACGTGCTGGGTGTCATCTGCATAGCAGTGAAAACCCAGCCCGTACTGCCTGATAATGTCAACCAGTGGCAGCATGTACACCATGAACAACAAGGGTGATAAGACTGAACCTTGCGGTACCCCAGAGCACAGAGGTTTCGGGTTAGATGAGGCTAACCCCATCATCACCCTCTGCACTCTGCCTGTCAGGTATGACCTGAACCAGTTGATGACAACACCAGACAGGCCACACCAGTACCGCTAGTGGTCAAGCAACACCTCATGGTCCACAGTGTCAAATGCTGCAGAGAGGTCCAGGAGGGCCAAGATAGTTCAGTCTCTCCTGTCCCTCGCTACCAGGAGATCATTAAGCACCCTCACCAGGGTGGTCTCTCTGTCCTGCATAAAACCCAGACTGGTAGGGCTCATAGGTGGAGGAAGAGGCAAGATGTCTCTCAAGCTGCATGGCCACCACTTTTTCAATAACCTTCCCTAAAAATGGGAGGTTTGAGACCGGCCTGTAATTGCTGAGGCAGTCTGGGTTTAGGGAGGGTTTTTCCAAAAGGGGTCTCACCAAGGCCTCTTTCAAGGCCACTGGAAAGACCCCACTCCTCAAGGAACTCCAGACAACCCCAGCAATCACAGGCCCAACCTAGTCCAAACAACCAACTAACAGTCAGGTTGGACCTGGGTCCAGTTCACACTGCGCTGGCCGCAGCTTCAGTATTATTTTCACCACTTTCTCCACCCCAACCAGCTCAAACTCATCCCAGGCAAGAGGAGTGTTTTGACACTCTCCAGGCTGGTCCATGCATCCCCTTCGAGAGATACTCGAGGAGACCTCATCTCTGATAACGGACACCTTGTCAGCAAAGAATAAAGACAGCTCCTTGCACCTAGTGCTTGAACCTGCTCCCCCAACACAGAGACAGGCAAGATGTAATAACCCATGCACTGTGTGGAAAAGCTGAGCTGGTCTGTTTCTCGCCGCAGCAATCTCTCTCTAGACAGATATTCCGCCTTCTTACAGGAGATTGCCCCCCTGATAGTTGCTATAATGCAACCTCAGGGCCAACCTGTCCTCCAGCAGGCCAGATCTCCTCCAGCATCTCTCTAACTACCACCCCTTAGTCTTTAAACTCCGGAGATCCCCATCAAACCAAGGAGGTCTCCAGCGAGTGCACAAGGGACGGACATGAATGAGTGTGATGGAATCGAAGGCCACTACAACCGCCCCATAATAGGCTACCACAGCTTCCTCCGCTCTAATCGCACAAGCTGCCCCAACACTTGATAGGTCCAGCACCGCTGATAGTCCCGTCGAGGAAGCTCCTCTTAATGAGCGGTACCGGACCATCTCCACAGGGGCAGTACCATCTAGAGGGGTGCCACCAAGCGTGAACCTCACGGTGCTATGATCAGACCAAAATACAGGATCAGCACTGAGGTCATTAACTTCTAAACCCTATGAAAAAAACAAGTCCAGTGTGTGGCCACCCGAGTGCAGAGCTGTTGTTACTTTTTGTGACAGGCCCAGGGCCCCATTGCTTTCCAAAAGATCATTCCCAACACCCAAAAGCCCACCGTCGACCCAGGCATTGAAATCCCCCAGAATTAAACACCTGGAAGACTCCAGTACCAGACCAGCAATGAGCTTCTCAACCTCAGCAACAAAGTCCCCAAACATTCCAGGGGGACGATAAAGGCCAAGGACCTTGAAACTTGCCCCTACACCCCCTCGGGTGGCCACACACTCAGACGATCGCATATGACCTACAGGTAGCACCGTGAAGTTCAAGCTGGTTTTAAAACCTATGGCTACCCCCCGCCCCTGCGATCCTCCCTCGGGTTGTGTATCACGGAATACCTGGCCGGAATTGCTGCCTCCAAAATGGGGGCTGCGTTTTCATCCAACCAGGTGTCCGTGATGCAAGCCAGGTCAACCGAGGATATTAAGTCCGCAATTATGGCAGTCTTATTCCTCATTGACCTGGCATTGCATAACAGAACCCAAGTAGGATAAGGTGAGGCAGCTGGACCCGCTAACCGCCCACCATCCACTGTGGAACGCTTGAGTATGGGAACTAAACATGGCAACCCCCTCTCCAGTTCCCATTTCGCCCCAGGGCGTCTCCTTGGCCTCACCACCTGAATCCCAGACACCCCGGCAGCCACTCGGGTACCACCACCACTCCCCCATCCTTTCCTCTGAGCTATTCTCGAGGCTCTACACCTCCTGTAGGCCACAGCTGGAAGTCCAGGAAGCTCAAAGAGATGAGGTCGTGGAGGTAGCGCCCCCCCCCCCGAGCAGCTGTACCTTACAAAACCCTGTCCCAGACACATTTTATGTAAATAAATAAAACAATCCCTTTAACGAAATCAATATAAACTGTTTAAACCCACACCTCACACCATACAACACCCTTAAACACAGTTGAAAAATAAAACCCTATAAATCTAAATAACAACACAACCTAAAATTATAACTAAATTAAAAATATATATTGCCACACTCCAGATTAAAAATATCCACTCTAGGAACTCTCACGTCCCAGTCCATGTCCAAAAATTCCACTAAAGCTGGACACTGTCACTGCCCCACAGCTTTGTGGTCATACAGTTTACTTTGTGGAAAATAGTCAACTCACGGCATCCTCACTACCAGTCCAGTTAGATCCAGGCCACACCAAGAGAGAACGAACAGAAACCCCAGTTAGATGTTCATATTCGACCAACAAATCGGCACTCTCACTACCGATTCGGTCGGTTTCCAACCATAGGAGGTAAATAAACAAGATCATGGATGTTTTCAGTCCCACTTCAACCTGGAACACCGAGGGACAGTTTCTTACACAGCCATATCTCCAGTAACAGCAGTCTCACTTCCACTTCACTTTCACTGCTGCTCATGCAAAAAAAACCTCTCAGAGCCCAGGTCTATCCCAGACCCCCGCTGCCTCAGCCACCGCCCGACAACCAGGTAACAGAGCAGAAGTGCGCGAGTAGTCGCACCCTGGCAGCAACACTATCGCACACCACCAGGTCAAGGCCAGACACCTAGAAGGAATTCACTCCGTCAGTCCACAGGGAACTACCATTGAACCTTCCCAGTACACCACAAAACTCCACAGCATTCTTTTTGCGTGCAAAGTATCTCCAGATGTCTCCATGTCAGAGATCAAGTACCTCCATCGATCTTCTGCCAATAGAGCGTGCAGTCTGGGCCGGGCCAGGCTTTTCTTCCATCCTGGACCTTGTGCAGAGGGTGGTCCCACCCCTAGCACTATTGCCAGCAGGACCTTCTCAGCCACCTGCGGTGCTGTCACACTGGCTGTCAACAAGACCTGCCCCTTTCCGATCATCATTATCATCGGTTCCTCGCTCTGAGCCCGTGGATGACGATAACTACCATCCTGATTTCCTGCTTGAGGATGAGGATGCGGGAGTTAGAACCCCCCTCCAGCACCTCCACAGTCTCTTCTGTGGGGGAGGACTCCTCCAAATGTGTTCCTTGGGGGCCCCCACTCCCGGATGACCCATCCTTCATCACTGCAATGCAACGACTGCAGGTCGCCATGGGTTTCAAGTCGTCGGAACAAAATGTTTCCAGGCGGAACCTGGCACACTACTTAGGCCTGCCAGAATCCCCATCCCTCATCATTACTCTCATCATTGATGCATGTGAGGATGCCATCCTAGCTGCCTGGTACAGGCCCCACCTGGTCTCCCCTATGCCCAGGAAGGCTGACAAACTGTACGAGGCCCCTTTGGGGATGTCCTTCTTCTCTGGGGTCCCCTCAAGTGAACTGTCATCATAAATGTAGCCCATGATCGATCCAGAATGCCCCAGCATCTTAGCTTCCCTTCCGATAAGACATCCAGGAAGCTGTACCTGATAGGTAAGAAGATATTCTCCTCCTCTACCCTAGCCATAAGGGTCCTAAATTATGCTGGGCACGTGCTGAAGTACCAACATAACTTTTGGGACTCGGCTAGTATTGCTGCGCAGTCTCTCATGGACAGGCTTTAGAAGCAGGAAATGCTCAAGGCTCTTCAGCCAGGGGCTGACGTGGGCAGGCACCTACTGAAGGCCACCAGTGATGCAGTAGATGCCTCAGCAAGGGCCTTGGCAGTAGGCATTTGCCTCTGGAGGTACTCCTGGCTTAGGGTTTCAGAATTTGCAGCAGATGTCCAGCAGTCCATCCTAAATGCTCCTTTCAGGGGCCATAAGCTATTTGGGGGTGATGTGCTGGACATCCTCAATGATCTACAGGCCTTGGGTAGAACCCTTTGCTCTGTCCACATCTTCTGTCACGCTCATCAGAAGACTGGACAGCAGGTGCCCTTTTGGCACGCCACCCACCACCCGAGGTCTGCCTCCAAGCAGCCCAATAAATGCAAAGCTACCACAGCCCTGCTGGCATCCACCTTTACCACCAGAAAGTCCTCCTGAGGGGGAGGTGCAGGCCAGGCCACGGGCTCAGCCATAGTCTGACTCCTTGCCCGACCTCCTCCACCCAGGCCCCCAGGATGTGTTGATCAGGGGTCGATTCTCCCTCCATCTGAAAGGGTGGTGGGAGATCACTACAGATGCCTGGGTGCTCCAGCTGATAAAACAGGGTGATGCCCTGAAGTTCCTTGAGATACCTCCAGATCTCCCTCTGAGACCCTCTTCGTATCCTTCAGACCATGTTTCCGTGCTGCTGGGGAGATCCATATGTTGCTACAAAAACAGGCCAGAAAGCCAGTAAAACTGAGAGTTCTATTCCCATTTCTTCCTCATCCCCAAATCCACTGGGGACCTGCAGCCTATTCTGGATCTGTGTAATATGAACCTCTTTATCCAGTACAAGAAATTCAGGATGGTCACCCTCCCAGGACTGTTGCCCTTGCTCCAGCAGGGAGACTGGATCTGTTCCCTGGATATGGAAGACACCTACCTGCACATCAGGATTTATCCTGCTCACAGGAAGTTTCTCAGGTTCTGGTTTCTGGACCAGCACTACCAATTCAGGGCCCTTCCCTTTGGCTGATCCTCAGCGCCACGTGTGTTCACCAAATGCCTAGTGGTAGTGGCAGCGGCCCTCAGGAGGGAAAGCCTCTATGTCTTCCCCTTTCTGGATGACTGGTTGCTGAAAGCTTAGTCCAGGGAACAACTGTCCATGACCCTGACACGTACCCTGCAGTTGTTTGCCAGTCTGGGAATTACCATCAACCTCACCAAATCAGTATTCTAACCCCAGTAATACTCAGGTATTCACAACTCTTGCAGTAGCCCTTTAAGACAGAACTGTCTGGAGAGAATTTAGAACATATGCAAATAATGGAGTCTTTGCCTGTGCTATTTTTCAAATGCAGCCTTCAACTAACTGCCTTAATTCTAAACCGCTGAGATTCCTCTCTCCACCTGTCAAGACTACACGTTCGGAGATCCTCTCCTCATCTACTCGTCCTGATACAACAAATTTATAAAAATGCATAAGTATTCTTTGCGTTTCATTTGCTGCCTTTTACTTTTTGTAAGTTTAAACTAAACTTTGGTTTTTATATTTAAATTGTAACTTTTCTCGGTCTCTCCCGGTTTGGTATAACTGGTGGGGAACCGAGATTTATTGTTTAGTTTTCAGAATTTTCTGACTAAAATCTCCATTCGTTTTGTTTAATTTTATTAAATTTAACTTGTTTTAGGAACTGTTAATACCAGTTCCTGAACCAATAACCTCGGTTCATTTTTACCTCGGTTCCCGGTTCCGATCGGTTCTTCATCGATTCCGGAACCGACCACAAATGCTAAATAAACTTTAAATCTTTAACATTATTTAGTGGTTCCATCTTTTTTTGGTTTTATATTAAGGATGTCAGAAAAACCGAAAAGAGAAACCGGTGAACCTGGTTTCAAACCATGTACTGAGTGTGGGGAAATTTTTGCAAAGGCAGACAAACATTCTTTATGTGTTGTCTGCCTTGGATATGATCATTTAAAAGTAGACTGTGAAATCTGCAAAACATTTCCTGATAAAACTATTGAAAAACACCTTGAAAGGCTAAACAAAAACTTCCACCACCCAAGGGTCCCTCGAACTCTGATCAGCCAACACCCTCTACTACTGTGGGTGAAACCACAACAACACTGCAACTGCCACCCCTGATATGGGTATACACGCAGTTCCAAAGAGGCTTGCTGAATTGGCTGATTCTCCAGTCCCCTCTAAGAAATCAAAGAAAACTAAGCACACAGAACCCCTTGCTGGGCAGCATTTGGGGACACTGTGCATGCAATAAACCTGCCAACCCCTGAAGAGATTGCACAGGCCTTTGAGGTCATTCAGGATTAACAGGGTCTGACTGCTCCTCAGCCGCAGAGTCTTGCCAAGCAGACTGGCTGCTCTACTCAATCTTCCTACTATGAGGAGGAAGAATATGGTGATTATGAAGTAGTAGAGGACAGGGAACCTGTTGAACCTGAGGTTTCCCCTAAACAGGAGTTTGGTTCTCCCCCCAGAGCATCAGAGGTTATTTTTTGCACTTCACATTTGTGAGAAGAATGGTGGATGCTTTAGACATCACCACTAGTGAAGTGATTGAGGATGAGGAGGAAAATGAATATTTAGAAATGATGGGTCTGACACCCACTAGAAAGCTTCTCCTTCCTATAAACAAATTCCTTAAGAAAGATGCTGCTAGGTTTTACAAACTCCAAATACTGTCCCCCCCTCCCCGATAAGAGGCTTGGCAAGAAGCACCAGTTGGAAAGAGAGGGTGCTGAATTTCTATTTCTTCCGCCCTGACCACCAGGGGGTGGTACAAGTGACAGCCTATGACAAAGGTACCCCTAGCATCCCACCCCCAGACAAAAACTCTAGAAAAATTGACACCACGGCCAAGAAAGGATACTTATCAACTTCCTGGGCCATCAGACAGGCTAATTTTCAAGCCAATTCTGCTCAATATCAGAAATCTCTTTGGCTGTCTGTCCATGCTATGGCAGACAAAGCCCAGGCTCCCCTTTCAGCTGATCTAGCTGAAACAACCGCATTTGATTTGGAAGCAGCCAAATACCAGTTTCAAATGGCTGCTGATTCTAATGACACTGCTGCCAGGTGGATGGCAAACACTGTGGCACAGAGGAGGTTTGCCTGGCTGAGAGCCACAAACCTTCCCCAGGATACACAAACCAAGGCTATGGATTTTCCACTGGAGGAAAACTCCCTCTTTGGAGAAAAGACAGAGGCTTACATGAAAAACGTGGTCGATTACAAAGCCACCTACAGAAGCAATTCTGCCAAGGAAAAAGCTTCCCCATCCACCAGACCTTATAGAAGGGGAGACAGGGGTAGATCATTCCAAAGCAGGCCTTTTTTCCAGGCCATGGCTACACCTCAGTATCAGCAGTACCCACAGTAGGGGTACTTCAGGGGCAGGGGCAGAAGGGGCTCCAGGCGTGGCTCCTAGTCCGAGGCCCAGCCTCAAGCAAAACAGGCACCCTGACGTGTCTGTACAGGCCGCCTCATTACCGCCTGTAGGAGGCAGACTGGCTCACTACTTTCAGGCTTGGCAGGAAATCACCACAGACAGGTGGGTCCTGGAAGTAGTGAGCCAGGGGTTGCCTCTAAGCATTGAATCCCTTCCACCTTTAAGAACCCAAGTTTTCAGGCCATCCACATATGCAGAAAGAAAACTCCTAGAATCAAAGGTTCAAAAGCTGCTACTATCACGAGTAGTGGAACCAGTGTCAGTGCATCTAAAGGGAAAGGGATTCTACACAAGATACTTCCTTACCACAAAGAAAAATGGGGAGTGGCAGCCCATCTTAGACCTAAGGGTCTTAAACAGATATTTAACAAAGCCAAAGTTCAAAATGGTAACCCTGGCACTGATTCTGCCAACCCTCCAAAAAGGAGACTGGTTGGCTTCACTGGACCTAAAAGATGCCTATTTCCACATCCCCATAAGGGAGTCTCGCAGAAAATACCTCAGGTTCAGACTCCCTTCAGGTCATTATCAGTTCTCAACCCTGCCATTTGGTCTCACTTCAGCACCAAGGGTGTTCACAAAGTGATTGGCAGTGGTGGTCATAGTACACCTCCGAAGACAAGGGGTCACAGTCTTCCCGTACCTAGACGACTGGCTGTTGGTGGGGAAATCACCCCAGCAAGTGAGGGAGCATCTGCAACTCACCTAGGGGTTCCTGGAGTCTCTAGGGTTCCTGATAAATCTAAAAAAGTCAGTCATTCAGCCTGCTCAGGTCCTGCAGATCATAAGAGCTGAGCTAAATACCCTGCAGGGAAGGACCTACCTGCCTCTGGACAGGGCAAGGAGTATCCTTCAGATAGCAGGTTCATTCAACCTGAACAAACCGAAAACTGCAAGACAGTTTCTTCAGCTACTGGGCCACATGGCAGCTGCCACAGGCACAGTACTGGGATCCAGATTCCAGATGAGGGACATTCAGTTTCACCTCAGGGCACACTGGTGTCAGAGATGGGATCCTCTCTCAAAACTGATTCCAGTAACAAAAATTTTGTTACAGACCCTCCAATGGTGGAACGAGGAAACCAACCTAAGGGAAGGGGTTCCCTTTCAATGGGAGCCCCCATCAGTTGTTCTCACAACAGACGCATCGCTTCTGGGGTGGGGTGCCCATCTGGGAGATCACACCACCCAAAGCACATGGTCAAGTGCAGAGTCACTCCTGCACATAAATCTGCTGGAACTCAGAGCGGTGTTGCTGGCACTAAAGGCCTTCACACCACTGCTGCAGGGAAGGGTAGTACAGAACAGAACATACAATACCACCACAATGTACTACATAAACAAGCAGCGAAGGACAAGGTCAAACCCTCTTTGCACAGAAACCATGAAAATATGGAGTCTGGCATACTCCTTGGGAGTTTCTCTACAGGCCATTCATCTGCCTGTCAAGAACAACACCATGGCAGACACCCTGAGCCAAATCAACCAGGCCCATAACAAATGGGCCCTGAACAGTCAGGTGGTGCAAGTGCTTTTCAGGAGGTGGGGCACTCCAGAGGTAGACTAATTCGCATCCCACCAGAACCACCACCTGCCACAATATTGTTGCAGATCTCCAGTTCAGGGAACAATCCCCCTGGATGCTCTGGCACTGATCTGGTCAGGGAGGCACCTGTATGCTTTCCCTCTCTTCCCTCTGGTGTACAGAGTGCTACTCAAGCTGAGATCCCACTCAGCATCAATGATCTTGATAGCACTAGATTGGCCTAGGCAGCCATGGTACTCTCTGCTGCTCTCCATGCCTGTGGCCCAGCCAGTTTACCTTCCGAGGAGGCACAACTTGCTAACCTCCAATCAGGGGAGTCTCCTGTATCCGAACCTCAGGTTGCTCAGGTTCAAGGCCTGGCTCTTGAGGACCTAGAATATGTAGGCCTAAATCCTTCTGAAAGTGTCCTGGACATTTTGAGGGGTTATAGGATGCCCTCTACTAAGAAAACCTATGCTGCAAAATAGAAAAGGTTTTCTATTTGGTGTTCTACCCAAGAAGTGGTGCCAACATGGGCTGGGAGTCCAGCTGTGCTGGATTATCTTACCAATTTACATTCATTGGGCCTGCAGCCCAGTACCCTGAATGGCTGCAGCATCTGCTTACATTTCAGCCGGGCAAAGGGTTTTTGTTGCCTCAGATTCTATCTTCAAAAGGTTGTTTAAGGGCCTTGTCCATTTGGACCCCCCTCACAGGGAACCAGTGCCTGCATGGGATCTCAATGTATGTATAGCCAAGCTCATGGGGGCCCCTTGTGAGCCCATGTCTTCAGCTCATCTAAAGTATGTCACACGGAAAACAGTTTTCCTAATGGCAGTGACTTCTGCCAGAAGGATCAGCGAGCTCCTGGATCTCTGCATTGAACAGGACTACATTTCTTTCTACAAGGACAAAGTGGTCCTGAGAACGAACAGGAAATTTCTCCCTAAAGTGGTTTCTGATTTCTGTTTAAACCAAACCATTACCCTACCTGTCTTTCATTGAGCACTCTACTGCTGGTGAAAGGATCCACAGTCGGGATCTCAAGAGAGCTCTTAGCTACTACATGACAGCCATTAAGGACCATAGGCAGGACAGAAAACAGCTGTTCCTGACTTTTGGGGATGTGGGAAAGGGTAACCCAACATTTAAAAGGTCCATGTCTCACTGGATAGTACAGTGTATCCAGTTTTGTTACACTAAGGCGGCAAGGGAACCCCCAACAGGATTGAGGGCCCATTCCACAAGAAGTACAGCTGCTACCATAGCAGCTGCCAGGGATGTTCCATTAGTGGACATCTGTAAAGCAGCTATCTGGAGAACAGTACACACCTTTACAAAGCATTACAGTCTGGATATCCAGTCCAGGGGTGATGCCAGGTTTGGCACAGCAGTCCTGCAGAGTCTGTTTCCAAAGTAGGTTCTGTGTCCACCTCCAAAGGTACTGCTTTTTAGTCTGTAAGAGTTATGAATACCTGAGTATTACTGGGGTTAGAAGACAAAATTACCATAGTAATGTTTCTTCCGAGTGATACTCAGGTATTCAGAACTCCCCATCTTGCCTCTCCTTCTAGAACCAATAGCCTCTGCGCTCCTGAAAACACTGTGTGTGTTCAGTGGTATAGGTGCCACAATCTGGCACTATGGTTTGTTAACTGTGTTTACAATTGTTGTTTTTCCCCTTTCAGGTGATTCTGACATTCAGGGGTAATGTTATATGTCATGACCTCCACTTGGAGGCCCCCCTTTTTGGGGCATTTAGGGTGTTAACATTGTCTTATTATTATTAATATATTTATGTTTAGTCCTTTGAGGCCTGTCTTTCTAGGCTTCTATGAAATCTGAGGGGTTTAGAACTAAGGCACTTAGTGGAAGGCAGCATCTGAAAACTAGCATGTGCAAATATTCCATCATTTGCATATGCTCCAAATTCTCTCTGGGCAGTTCTGTCTTAAAGGGTCACTGCAAGAGTTGTGAATACCTGAGTAACACTGGGAAGAAACAACATTACTATGGTGAGTAATTTTTTCTTATCCCTCGACCAGCGACTCCAGTAAATAGGGGCCATACTGGACATGGCCCATGGCTATGCTTTCCATCCCCCAGACAGGGCAGAGTGATTTATGGTGCAGGCCCGGGAACTGTACAGCAGTCGATATGCCACAGCCAGGATATATCTTCGGATGCTGGGACTGATGGTAGCTGCCATCATCACGGTCCCTCTGGTGCACCTCCACATTCACATCCCCCAATGGATCCTAAGGGTGCTGTGGGATCAGAAAACAGATGACCCAGAGCAGAATGTGCTGGTGTCATCACCAGTAAAGAAGGTTCTCCTGTGGTGGATGGAACCCTACCATTTGTTAATGGGGATTCCTTTCCTGATTCCCTCCCCTCATCAGGTCCTCACCACAGATGCCTCGGGGATGGGCTTGGGGGGGGCAACTGGGCCCTTATCAGACGCAAGGATCATGGCCACATAAACATCCTGGAGATGAGGGCTGTTCTGTATACTCTACAGGCCTTTCAGAATCACCTGTCCCAGGACCTCTGCTTGTGCAAATGGACAGCATAAATGTGGTCCACTACATCAACAAGCAAGGAGGAACCCACTCTTACCCCCTATGCAGGGAGGCAATGCGGGTTTGGTACTGGGCTCTGGAACAAGGTCTAGAACTGTCAGCTGTCCATGTCCGTGGCTCTCAAAACATCCTGGAAGATAGCCTAAGTCAGTCACAGTCCAGAGCACACAAGTGGGAGCTGCTGACCTCAGTCAAAGATGACCTGTCTGAACGGTGAGGTTGCCCAAAGTTGGACCTTTTTGCATGCCCATGCAACTCAAAACTGCCACTTTTCTGCTTACTGGATACAGGGCCTGGAGTTCTTTGGCGCAATGCATTGTCCTGCTTGTAGAAAGGGAGGTTTCTCTACGCCTTCCTTCCCTTCCCCCGAATCAGAGAGTGTTGGTAAAGCTTCAAATGTAGGGAGCCACCATGATACCGGTGGCCTCTTTCTGGCCACAGCAAATCTGGTTCCCACTGTTACAGCAGCTGGCAGTGAAGGCCCGGTTCCCCCTCCCTCTGTGTCCAGGCCTACTGTCACAAGACCAGGGAACCCTAGTGTATCCGAACCTTTGGTCCCTACATCTGCACACCTGGCTCCTGAGGATGTAGCCATTGCCAGTTCAGTGTGTCCTACAAGGTGACTGACGTCCTGGTGGCTGCCAGAAAGCCTTCCACCAGGGCGACTTATTCCATGAAATGGAAGCGTTTTGCCTTATGGGCTGCTTCCCATCACTTGGACTCATTCACCTGCCCAGTGAATCAGATCCTTAAATACTTGCTGTCCTTATCAGACGCTGGTCTGAAATACTCATCTCTGAAGGTGCATTTGTCTGCCATTTCGGCTTTCCATGTGCCCATAGAAGGTCTTATGGTGGCACAGCTAGACATGATCCATACATTTCTGAAGGGCATCCTTTACTTTAAGTATCCCATCTGCAACCCTGTCCTGGCATGGGACTTCTTTTTTTTTAACTTTCTTTATGCACCCTATGGCCCCGGGCATCCTTCTGAGGTACTCACTCGGTAGAGGCCTCTACTCCGTGACAGAACCCCTCGCTACCAGCTTTCTCCCCTGAACACCCATGCAGGTCCAACCCCCCCAAGATCACCACCCCCCCGGGCGGGCCGGCCCCGCCCTCCCTTGGCGGCCTTTCTGAAATTAGAGGGGCCTACCTGGGCGTCAGGTTGGCCATGGAGTCCACTGGTGTGCTGGGCCGGTGCTGGGATGTGGGCCTGCCCCTGGAGTCCCCTTCATCTCCGCAGTGCTGCAGAGGGATTTTCCGTGGTGTTTTTTCCCCCTTGGAGTGTGGCGTGCAGTGACGCCTGTGCACAGTTGCCCTGCTGGCATCTGCCACACTCCGCCCCTTATGCTGGCTGGTGTGCCTGCAGTGCCCCCGATCTCCATTGGGGGCCACCAGGACACCGAGCGACCCTGTATCCATCCCCAGGGAGAGGAGAGCTGTACTCTGGATGCTCCATCCTCTCCCTCCCGTGCCAACCCCCGGCAACCCAAGTCTGTCACCGAACCCAGGTCACCGTCATGGCGCAAGGTGTGGCATCCAGTGCCTCAACCCTCAGCGCCATCGGGCCGGCTCTGGCATGGGACTTGAGCTTTATGTTAGAAAAAATTAATTCAACTCCTTTTGAGCCCATCATGTCTTGTGAGCGAGCTATGCTTTCTGCTGTGGAAAGCAGTATTTTTGGTTGCTATTACTTCTGTTTGGAGGATTTCTGAGCTCCAGGTGCTTATGCGAAGTCCAGCTGTGGGCCCTGCTCATCCTCTTCCACAGTGAAGACTGAACAAAAATATGCATTCAGGATCGCTGCTTTCTCCCCGTCTCCCTCCACTAGCTCCTCCCTGGCCCCTCTAAGCTTTACTACTTCCCCCTTTGCCTTAAGGAAAGAATAGTGGAACACCTGGAATCTAATGGACTGATGGATCCCAGGCAACATGGATTCTCTGCAAACTAATCTAATGGATTTCTTTGACTGGGTGGCAAAAGCAGTAGACTTGGGGGGTTGGTAGACATTGCCTACCTCGATTTCAGCAAAACCTTTGATATGGCCCCAAATAGGAAACTGGTCAAAAAGCTAGGTAGCCTGGGGTTGGGATGCAAGGTGGTGAACTGGACTGGAAAATGGTTAAGGGACAGAAAACAGAGGGTAGTGGTGAATGGAACCCCATCAGATGAAACGGAGGTGTCCAGTGGTGTATCTCAGGGGTCAGTTCTGGGGTCAGTCCTCTTCAACGTCTTCATCAATGACATTGCAGATGGGCTGGAGGGAAAGGTTTGCCTGTTTGCCGATGACACCAAAATCTGCAACAGGGTGGATATTCCAGAGGCTGTGGAAAGATGAGAAAATACATGGAACTGCTAGAGAGATGGTCAGGGGCATGGCCGCTAAAGTTTAACGCAAAGAAGTGTAAAATCATGCATGCGGGGAGCAGGAATCCTGGGGCAAGCTACAGGTTGGGGGGGAGCTGCTGGCAGTGACTAGGGAGGAGAGGGACTTGGGGGTCATAATCACAGATGACTTGAAGGCTGCTGGACAGATGGCAAAGGTGGTAGGAAAGGCCAGTGAGATGTTGGGGTGTATTAGAAGGGGAATCACAAGCCGAAGGAGGGAGGTAATAGTTCCACTGTACAAGACCCTGGTGAGACCTCACCTTGAATACTGTGTACAGTTCTGGAAACCACACCTTTGAATGTACATTGACAAAATAGAGATGGTGCAGAGGAAGGCAACCAAAGTGGTGAAGGGATTATATCACAAGCCTTATGAGGAGAGAATGAGGAACCTCAGTTTATACACGATGGAACAAATAAGGGAGAGAGGTGACATGATAGAAACATTCAAATACCTCAAGGGCATTAATAAGGTGGAAGGGGACAACATATTCCAGATTAATAGTAGTGCTGGGACAAGAGGAAACGACATGAGACTGAGGGGTGGACCCATAATGGGAAATGTCAGGAAGTTCTTTTTTATGGAAAGGGTGGTGGATGCATGGAATAGCCTGCCCCAGGAGGTGGTGGCAGCCCATACAGTGGCAGGCTTCAAACATGCATGGGGCAGAAATAAAGAAATAATAGATATAGAAATTAAAAGCTAAAGCGAATTACTAGATAGGGTCACTGGACACTTCGTTAGGCAGCTTAAATGGGCAGACTGGATGGGCCTAGTGGTCCTTATCTGCTGACAGCATCTGTGTATCTTATGTGTGAACAACCTTACTTGATTCTTCCAGTGTGTGACCTGCTGCAAGAGATTCTCTCGAAGAGCTACTGTTACAGTATGCTGTTATGTAACTGTTCTGTAATGTAACTGGATCATGGTCTACAAGATTCCTTGCTAGTACTGGACTGGAAAGTGTGGATAATTGGTTGGGAAACTCCTATCCTCTGGTTGGTGCCAAAAAGGTGTGTGTTTATGTATCGACAACCACCAGTTTTACATTTTTTCCAACACCAAAACCAAATGACAGAGTTTCAGTAAATCTATACTTCTGAAATACAGTTAAAGAGCTACTGATGCCTCAAAGAAAACTTTAAAAAACATAATTAGGAATAATTCTGCTTGTATTCCATTTATATTTTATATATTTCTCCTCTCTATAATTTATTACTAAAGAAATGTGTATGAATATATGATCTTTATCCCTTAGAGTTCCTTTATAGTCTATCTGCCTCAATAGCTTACTCCCTACTTCAAGTCATAATCCTCTGTTGTGACATCATAATCTGTTGTCATGGGAGTAACTGTGAGGTCACAAGCAGTGCATTATGGCCTCAGGTAGGGAGAAAGCAGCAGGAATAGACAAACTCTTCAAGAGCAAAGATCCTGTTTTCATGCAGATTACCTCATTACTAAATAATGGGGAGGAGGAATACAGAACTAATGAGAAATACAAGTGGGACAGTGCCTAAATATCATGTTTTGTTAAAGTTCTCCTGAATGTGTCACCAGTTCTTTAAAAGAACACACACATCGAACCGTTGTCTGTGCTTTATTAAAGAAATTGCCATTTAAAATAGACAACTTTACTGTACAGGGAATTTTAATGTTGGCAATATTAAGTGTTACTATAAATATAAGTGGTAATATAAAGTAAGGAGTCTTTCCTGAGTGTCAGAATCAACTTTCGTTTTCAACTTTTTGTGAAAAAAAAAAAGTTTTCAACTTGAAAAAAACCTGTTTGTTGCTTTTCTTTTTTTGTTTCTAAAACTAATTTTATAAACACAGTCACACACTGCAGGGTTGGTGTGAGTTGGTTTTGTAACAATTCCCACTGCAGGTGGGTGAAGGCACTCGGCTACGCTTTGTGCTTTAGAACCAACTGAGGGTGTAGATTATTCCAATACACACAACTTAAACACTGGTGTGTATTATTGCTTACGTAATTACTAATTATAGTTGATTACAATCCAAAACCTGAACCTGAAAATATTGTACACACCCTCTGTGTCCTACCAGTATACAATGTATATAGTATCACACACTGGTGCATAAAACAAACTTGTTCCACACTACTGCCCATGCATTACTCTATAATTGCTGACTAAACTTGATTACACACTGAAAACCATGGTATAATCCACCGTTACACACAGTCATTATAAAGATCTATGTATGGTGTGCAAGTCTAATCATCTCCTTAGTTTGTGTTAATGTGGTCCTGAGGTTCAGACTCCTCTCCCTGTGATCTCTCTTACAGGGGGTTGGGCTCTCAGTTCTTTCATTTCTAGAATAAACAGAATGATAAAAAAGCTATTTTACCACAATATGAAATAAATTGCTGAAGCTTAAAGAGCTTGTGGAATTTTGGGAAAACTTGAAAACTGGAGAATTTCTACTAGCTTTATTTTACTGCTGCACTACTGTCTGAAAAACCGTGAGATCAGAATACATTGCCTGACCCCTCAGCTACAAAAGTGAAGGGTTTACTGACTCCCTGAATTCACTGCCTATAGAAAAAAATATTTCTAACTATTTAGAATCAGTTCATTGTCCACACTTTGGCAGCCTTCCACTTATGCTCTGTCACCGGAACAGTCTTCAAGCTTTCCTTCTACCACCCAACCATATGATCTTCCGGCTCTGCCCCCTTTGCACTCAGATCTTCTCTTTAAGCAAAGAGGCATGACAGTGCGTAGGTGGTATTAGGTTTCCTCCATGGTCAGGGGTGCAGTGAGGCACGAAGCGAAACTGAGTGCCTTCAGACCCCTGACCGTGGGGGAAACCTAGTACCACCAACATCCCCAGAGTGCCTTATTGCTTATATAAAATGGGACCATTGGCAACTGTTAAAAAACGAACACTCTAAAAATATTCAAAGCCACAAAAAATATAATAAAATGCTGATAAATAATGTAAAATAGTCCCTCTGCAGATGTTTTTCACCTGTCAATCATCTGTCTTTCTTCACATTCAATACATTGTGTGATTGTTTACCATGGAATAGAAGAATTCAAAGTTCTGCATTATTCCAGTAGTAGAATGCCCTCCCCCCACCCTCACCCCCACACACACATATGGAATGGTAACATGGAATAGTGGAATTCAAAATTCCTCAGAGTTCCACTGGTATACACACACACACACACACACACACATATACACAAACGCTTCAAGTGGAGCCAGAGCCTCAGTTTTATCTGTTGCCA
Source organism: Neoceratodus forsteri (assembly GCA_016271365.2). Classification (NCBI taxonomy): domain Eukaryota; kingdom Metazoa; phylum Chordata; order Ceratodontiformes; family Ceratodontidae; genus Neoceratodus; species Neoceratodus forsteri. The sequence continues at coordinate 1,614,653,070 of CM057453.1, forward strand.
GGTAAGGAGAAGGGAGTTCTCTGGCAAACTGGTAGGGACAAGAGGGGGATTTTTCATGGTCATCAAAGAAACAGCAGCAATGGAAACTCTGAATAGTATTTGATTTTTTAAATTTGTTTATGTGTAAGGAGGGGTTCTTGAGTGAAAATAACATTAAATTATTTATTTACTTTATTTAATCTAACAGACTTTTATTTTTAGAGCCAAGTTGAAGTTTTTCATATATGAGTAAAGGCTGCAGCCATGTTTGTGATGGACTGTTTACAGAACCATAGTTTATTGAGAACAACATGGCATCCAAAGTAAATACAGTTCTACTAAATGTTGGCACAACTGAAACCACATGTGAGTCTTGTGGGGTAGGGTATACCCTACCCTTGAATGGTTTTGGAGCTTACAGTTGTGAGCAATGTAATGAAATCAGGGACCTGTGAGTAAAGTTATTATGCCTAGAAAATAAAAGTCTTAAACTTAGGCTAAGCAATTCAAATGAGGTCTTGCAGGAGCCACTTGCTGAAGGAAACAAGAAAAGGCCTAGGGATGTAGAGAAAGAAAATGAGAGGCAACAAGGTGATTGTGAAGAGAATCGGACCAGCCGAGGAGCTACGCTTACTGCGTAACTCGCTGTCTGCGTGACTGACACAGATCATACAGCAGGTTATGTGAAGGATGTGAGGATGGACAGAGCTCGAAGGGGTGCAGGGCACTGGCCCCGATGACAACTGCGTTCATTGATTCTGCTATTGTGTGTGTGTGTGTGTGTGTGTGTGTGTGTGGCGCTGAACCTCGTTTTCAGGCGGGCGCGACGATCTCCGTGAGCCTTTTACGCTACGCAGTCTGGCTGGTCCGACTCTCTTCACAATCGCCGGCAACAAGTGGGGACAAGCAAAGGTTTTAAAAAAGGCAGGAGAGCTATGGATTTCCTCATACCTACATCAAATAGATATAGTTCACTGTTCCAAACAATGAAGAGGCTGGACGAACAAGCAGATGAAATTCTGGGTATAATTGATTATATTAGTCCTGAAAATGCCTCCCGGAATGAACAGTTCCCTATAACAAATATGAACATACCCTTAGGTGATACTCATCTTGAGTCTGTATCTGGTATTAAGTCATGAAAATGCAATTGTAATGGAAGAAGATGCAATTGTGCCACACGAAAATTATATTAACTCCGTATGAGTATTGCTCCAGACATTCAGAATAATACAAAACCATGCTTTATTCTAGGAGATTCAATGACTAGATACAGTGATCATTACAGAACTAAAATAAATAAAGAAGACATCGTTAGCTGCTGCTTTCCAGGTGCAGGGGTAGACGACATGCGTGTTCTGGAAACAAAACTGCTAAAAGGTACATCAGGCCCAAAAGATGTAATAGCACATGTCAGAACCAGTGATATAAAAATGAAATCAGAAAGTGAAATTCTGTTAGATCTCCAGATTCTGCATAAAACCTTACTAGAATTGGACTGCAAAATTACCTTTTCTGAAATATTACCTGTCCCAAGGAAACAATAGGGATGGAACTACAAAATAAATAAAAAAATAAATAACAGTCTTAGGAGATGGTACTTACTGAATAACATCAACTGTATCAGAAGTTGGGAGAAGTTTGTTGACCACAGGGACTTGTTTGCATGAGATGATCTGCATCTTAGTAAACTACCGGGTAGTCTATCTCCCAGAAATAACCGTGTCATTTAAACTGAAAAATGGGGGGGTATCCGTATACTACAATTGCACAGCCTCAGTTAATAACAATACCTATATACTGTATGGTGGAATGCGGTTGTGTATGGAAATCCATACACCACAAAAAGTTGTTCTGCTGCAGTAGTGATGTCCTCATTAACGCAGAACAACTTTTCATTCTGTGTTAGTGAGGACATCATAATACAAGGGACTCCAGCAGCAGTTGTGATTTGTCCCTTGCTGTGGGAAAGTAGCACGCGTAGGTGTGCTGACTAGCGGCAGTTGTAAAGCAAGGGCTGTCAGCAGAGCTGACATAAAATATGTAAAAGTGAGTTGTTTTTTTTTTATTTTGCAGTCACCATATACTATATAGAACAGTGTATGGTTACCCATACACTACTCGACTATTCTGTCACCTCGTGGATACATTGCTGACTTGGAGACCTCAAGAGTGATCAGTCAGCATTGTATCAACTCGATTGAAGAATAGCCTTGTAGTGTATGGTTACCCATACACTATCCTATATAAGGTGAACAGTCTAAATATCGCATTCCTGAATGCAAGAAGCTTAAATAAAAAAATTGATGCATTAGAATTACTTATTAAGAATGAAAATATACACGTCTGTTGTATAACAGAAACATGGTGGACTCTGGACAATTGGTGTACTAATATTGAGGGTTATCAGCGTTTTCATAAAGACCTAGTTAATAAATGCCAAGCCAGCACAGACAGCTCCCTCCTAGAGCAGGGACCAGAACGAGCACCTTAAGAGGTAAAGGCTACCTCCTTCAGCTGGATCTTTGTGTGGGGGTGTTAGCCCGTCGACATGCTGCGTGCATCGACTACCCTACCCACCCCAGTCACCCCCCACCCGAGCTCGACCCTCAATTTATTGACCTTTTCCTGTCACGTGCAGTGGCGGCTCTACACCAGGGCCCGCCAGGGGACGTGCCCTGGTAAAAAATGCCGTGCCCCAGTTGGTGCCCCATATGGTGCAGAGATTTCCCGCATAGTAACAATATATAAGTGCCCTGGTTACCATCTGTTGTGCCCCAGCTGTGCCCTGGTAACCATTTGTGGCTAGAGCCGCTGCTGGTCACGTGACTTACTATACTGTCAGAAACTAACTAAGTCCCCACATTCACATTTGCAGCTTATACTCTCCAGCCAACGGGGGGGGGGGACACCCTCCCTGTTTTAGCCAGCCTCTCTGCACATTCCCTGCCTCTGCTACTTGTAGGCACTCTGTCCACCCAGCGACTCTACTGCCCAACCTCCTGCCTACTAACTCCCACCCTCCTGTCACCTTCTCCTCCTCCCTTATCTGCCCCATTTTCCCCTGCTCCTCCCCTCCGCCCACCCCCTCTGTCACACCCCCCAGCACTCCTAACTACCCGGAACCGCCACTAGGAGTCGCTGTTTACACCTCCTCAGAGCACCTTTTTCAAGCCTCTCACAGCCCACTGACCAATCCCGCCTGCCTCTATACTAAGGTCCCTAAACCCCCCCATGACCCTGGGTTTCAAATCTGGTTCCTCAGGCCCCAAAGGCAGCAGTCCTACCACTGCTCCATAGTGGCAGCCACCCTCACAGAAGATCAGTTACCCCCCTTATACCCCAAACAGGAATTAACAATAAGCACCATGGCTATTACTATCAGCCTACTCTTAGCTACCTTTCTTGCCCTGCTCATGTCCCATCCTACTCCTATGCCCCCCACTCAGAGCCCTACCACCCGCTACCACCCCATAACTGAACCCCCCCCCACCCTGGCCATCCCCATTGCCCCTCAGCACCAACTGCCAACTAACCCCCTCCCCATCCCTTTCTAGGATACCCTGGACCCACCCTTCCTTGCCATACCTACCCTCCGCTCCCTACCCATCCCCTGCACCCCAATAGCAAAAATTTGCATCTAAGGTGAGCAAAGAGCACTAGTCACCACAGTTCACTCATCAGACTAATCATTCTACTCCTTCTACTCTCCAGTAATGTCCACCCCAACCCCAGTCCACTGGCAATTAATCATTCCACGCCCCCCACCGGAACTGGCCTCCGCATAGCTTCCATGAACATTTGTAGCCTTCCAAAGAAAGCCGCTGCGCTCCAGTGCTGGGTTGTGCAGCACAGATTGGCTATTATATCACTAGTCGAGACCTGGCTCTCCCCAAAAATGCCCAATTCTACCATCTTCCCTCCCTCCCGGGCTATACACTGTTCCGGGAGGACCATATAGGCAAACGAGCTGGCGGGTGTGCAGTCTGTCTGCGCGACATCCTCTTAGCCCATGCACTCCCAGCCCCCAAACTCAGTCTTTACACTCAGGTCCTCACCCTTAAGATTACACTGGACCATACCAGGGCCCCCATCTTCCTCACCATCACCTACATATGCCCGAGGGACCAGGGTCAAGCTGGCCAGTCCCTCATCGATTACATCACCACACTCCCACACAAGGCAGAACAGCTCATCTTAGGTGGCCTTAACATCAACTGGCTGGGTAACCCTGCCTCCACTGTTAGTGATTCCTTTGCTGCTCTAGATTTTACCCAGCTAGTCACCTCACCCACTGGACTTAATCAGTCAAGTGGATCCAGTACCCTCCTAGATGTAATTCTGTGAAACTGCCCCCACAAAATCAATGACATCAATGTACTGTCAGACTCTCTTAGCAACCACTCTCCCGTCCTATGTCACTGATCATCCCCCACTGTGAAACAAATGCCCCAGGTCATCTCCCACAGGCACTTTCGCCCCGGGGGTCTCTGAAAATTAAAAAAACACCTAGCCCAGCTAGATTGGTCCCTATTCGGCATGCAGCAGATATAGACTCTGCCCTAGCCTATTTCTCCGGTGTTTTCAGCAAGGCCTGTGACCTTTATGCCCCCCAGACTAGAACCTGCATTAAACAACGGAATGCCTCATGGATCTCCCCATCGATTATCCAAGAACAGAAGCAAAGAGACAACCTATGGCATATTGCTGCTGCCTCTGGCAAACTGGCTGATAAACAAGCCTATAATGCAGCGCGTAATAGGTGCACCTGTGTCATAAGACAGGCAAAGGCCAATTATTATCAAACCTCCCTTGCATCCACTTGAGGCTCATCATGTGCCTTCTGGGACAATATGAAGGAGCCAAATGGAAAGTCCCACCCCCCCATCTCAAATTGCCATAAACGGTACAGTCACCTCAGATCCATCCCTCATAGCTGAGGCCCTCAATACGGCCTTCTCTGATCTTAGCGCAGTCCTTCCCAACTACTTCTTCGACCCTATCCCAGCTGCTCCCCCCACTCTGGACGCCCCCTTTATGCCTGCATGCCATATCCCCCTTGAAGCCAGGCCTCACCTGCAAAAAGCCCTATCTAGCAATAACCCCAGCTGTGATCCCCTGGACTCCAGAATCATCCGCCTAGTCTTGAACACCGTACTTACCCCGCTAACCGACCTCATAAACCGATCACTATGTCTGGGCCAGTTCCCAAGCGCCTGGAAAACTGCTGAAATCACCCCAGTTCATAAGAGTAGAGACAAAACTTCCCCTAGTAACTTCAGGCCCATCTCCATTCTCCCCCCACTCTCCAAAGCGCTGGAAAAAATAGTGGCATCTCAGCTCTCTGAGTACCTAGCCAAATACGATCTGTTGTGTCCAGAACAGCATGGCTTCTGACCTGGGCATAGCACCACTACTGCCCTACTGGAATTCTTCCACCTCCTCCACTCGGCCCTCGACATGGGTCACACCACGGGAGCTGTGTTCATTGACTTCTCCAAGGCCTTTCACACTGTCTGTCACCCCCTCCTCCTTGTCTCCCTCCATCAACTTGGCTTCTCCACTGGCCCCCTCACTTGGTTTACCAATTACCTCTCCAACAGATCCCAGTGTGTAAAGGTTAATGGTACCCTATCCAACTCCCGGCCCGTTCGCTCTGGGGTCCCCCAGGATTCCATCCTGGGCCCTGTTCTATTCAGCCTCTTCCTCAACACTCTACCCAACACTTGCTCTGGCAGTATACTCCTGTACGCCAATGATGCTGTCTTCGTTGCCTCCCACCCTGACCCCGCGTCACTACAGGAATCCCTACAACTTACTTTTAGCCAAGCCAAAAAGTGGTTCTAGGGACATGGATATGTTGTTCAATCCACACTTACTGGCAAGTTCCTTGCAGCTTTAAATCTTGCTGGAAGGTCGTCAAGCTGGCTCCTCCCACCCACCCAGGTGATAAAACTCTCGGCTCCACCCCATGACGCCAGATCTTCCTTACTGCTTGGAAGCTCAGGTTCCCTCCTTTGCGCTCTGCGTTTTAGGCCTTGTTCCTAACTCTTCGGTTAACCCGAAACTTATCTTAAGATTTACAAGACTTCGGTCTTTTCCTTCCCTCTCGGCTGCGATGGACAAGTTGACTCCCGGATTTTGGCGGTGCCCCTGTGGGCAGAAGATGTCCCGGACTGATTCGCATTCCACGTGTGTTTACTGCCTTGGGCTTGAGCACGATTCGCAGGCCTGCGACTTGTGCAGGTCCTTCTCGGCCACGGTTCTTGAGGATCGCGCTGCCAGATTGCAACCTGGGCACCCCGAGAAACGTTATCCTCCAGTAAAGTCGAAGGAGGCCCGTTGGGTGGTGTCCGCGGTGGCAGGCTCAGCTGAACAGCTCGAACAAAGGATCACCCTCGAGGAGGAGGCAGCCCAGGCCACATCAACTTCTTCGGTCACGGCATTTATCCCACTCTCTTTGGGCTTCTCCTACACGGCTTCGTTCAAGGAGCTTTATCAGTCCCTCTCCACCAAGGGAGAGGGCCCTTCGGGACATTCCTCTCGGTCCAAGAAGAAGGACTCCAAGGTTAAGTCCCACTGTCGACGTTCGTGGGAGCGGGAGAGGTCCCCTTCCCCATATAGTCAACACTTGACTTTGGTCAAGGTTGCGGCTAAGGCCGCTAGCTTCACGGTGTCCCCATCAGGTCAGCTGGCCGAGACACCCATCGACACAGTTGAGATTTTTCTCGACCGGTCGGATGGGCTGTCGACTGGAGAAGCCGACAACCCTTCTTCACCGGTTCCCCCGGTGGAAACCGAGGACTTGCCTGTGCCTCCTGTGCCGGAGTCCCTGGTTAAGGTCCCCAAACCGAGGGAGGAGTGGATTTCCCCCGCTCTCTCTCAGACCCACCCTCGGAAACACCGATGGTCTCGGTCTTGGACCTCTTCTTGGTCCAGCCGATCCCGCCGACATTGACGGTCTCGGTCTCGGCACTGAGGAAAGTGGCAGCGCCGCTCATCCGCATCTTTGTCCTCTTCGGAGGATAGACTCCGGTGCAAGTTGCGTCGGCGCTACAAGGATCTGATGTGGCAGCAGCTCCTTTTGACTGGAAACAAGCCGACTCCGTTGCCTTCCCCAGCCATTAAGTGGCTGTCACCAGAGCGGCCGAAACAACCCCTCGTTGTTATCGAGGAGCCAAAGCCGGCACCGGTTGTTTGGCCGAAACTGGCTGCGCCACCCATTGTGGTGGAACCCCCGCCTCCACAACCTAAAACTGGGGCCCCGACCTAGGATTCTCAGTCGGGTCAGGGTTTGCCTCATTGGTTGTTGGTCACCCTCACTCCCGATCAACCTCGGCAAGTGGAGGGTGGCTCAGGCCCTCGGCAGCTGTTTGCAGACTCCTCGGAGTCTGACAATGATTCCTCGCTGTTCTCCAGGCCTCTCGACCTGGAGTCCACTGGGGGTCAGTTGGTGGACGACCCTGGGAATGCTTCGGCATTGCTTCCTGGGAATGCTTCGGCTCATCTCAGAGTCTACTGGGATGAAGCTCGAACCCGTTTCAAAGTGGGCCAGGTATCCCTTCACAGAGATACTGGACCGAGGGGATTCCCCCACGGAGGCCTTTCCGGTGGCCAAAGCCATTGTTGGCCCGGCTCTGGAGCTATGGCAGTGGCCAGCTTCTTGTCCAGCACCTTCGGCCAAGATGGCCGGAAAGTACGCCATTCCCACTGGTTCACTCTCCAGATTCTCGGAGCACCCCTCCGTAGAGGGGCTTGTGACCGACAGTGTTTTCCAGCACTCCAGAAACACTCGGGACATGGACAAGCCACCCGATAAAGAGTCCAAGAAACTTGACTACTCCAGGCTTAAAGTCTATGCTGCGTCCTCCTTAGGCCTTCATCAGGCCAGTTCGGCCATTCTGATGGCACACTTTTCACAAGTCGTTTTGGGCTCCCTGGATGAGGTGATTCCACATCTCCCAGCTGACCTCCAGGCAACGGTCAAGCAGGTGCGGGATCAGGGAAGGGCAGTGGCTAAGCAACAGCTCCAAACTGCCTTAGACATTGGAGACTCTTGTGCCTGGTCAGTAGTGGCTGCAGTGGCCATGCACTGCAGAGCTTGGCTATGGATCTCCACTTTCACAGTGGATACCCAGCACAAGCTGGCAGACGTTCCTTTCCTGGGTACCGACTTGTTCGGTCCCGCGGTGGAGGGTCATCTGTAGAGGATCAAAAGTCCAGCACCACCTTGGACTCAGTCACATCTGCCCAGAAGGACAAAAGCCGCCAACAGCAGCGTAAGCCTTTTCGGCCTTCTGCCCCTGTGGCACATCCAGCCCAGCAACACCAGCATCAGGGCCAGCAGGCTTGCACTTGGCAACCCAAAGCCAAGCCTGCAGCTTCCTCCAGCAGGAAGCCGGGAGGGAAAGATCCTGGCAATCCCTCAGCTGGTCCTTTCTCCAAGCCTGCCCAGTGACGGGTTGAGGGGTGTCACCCCCAACCTCGTCAGTCCTCTACGGGATCCCCCCCGTGGGGGGACAGCTCCGTCACTTCCTTTCCACCTGGTCCGATATCACCACAGACCGCTGGGTACTGGAAGTGGTAGGAAAGGGTCTGCCTCTGGAATTCGAACAGGCCCCACTCTATCGAGCCATCGCCCTACGGGGGTCTACAGGGTCCATGGCCCTGCTCCTCCAGAAGGAGGTGATCATGGAGGTGGCGGATCCTCCACCAGACCCAGGGTTTGTGTCCAGGTATTTTCTGGTCCCAAAACGGAGAGGGGACTGGTGCCCCATTCTAGACCTGGACATCCTGAACAAGTTCCTAAGGTCACGAACCTTCATTATGGTCACTCTGGCTCAGATCATTCCATCCTTGGAACAAGGCATATGGTTCTGTTCTCTGGACCTCCAGGACGCATTCTTATACATCCCAATCCATCCGTCCCACCAGCGATTCCTCTGCTTCAGGGCGGAGGGGTCCCTTTTCAAGTTCCGGGTCATGCCCTTCGGTCTCTCTCCAGCTCCCAGGGTCTTCATCAAATGCATGGCAGTGGTGACAGCATTTCTGCGGCGCCGAAGGGTCCGGATGTAGCCTTACCTGGACGACTGGCTGATTGCAGCCCCCTCCAGACCAGAGGTGGAGCAGTCCAGGGATCTGGCCCTCCAGGTCTGCTCTCAGATTGGCCTCCTCATCAACGAGGCCAAATCGGAACTCGTGCCAATGCAGGTGATTCAATTCATCAGGGCAGAGCTCGACTCTCTTCAAGCCAGAGCACGGCTCCCGGCGGACAGGGTCGAGGTTCTTTCCTCCTTTGCCCAATCATTTCTGGTTGGGCAATTGCGCCCTGCCTGGGACTTCCTGCGCCTCCTGGTCCTCATCACGGCCTGCACCAGCGTGGTCTGTTGGGCCCGCTGGCACATGCGTCCCCTTCAATGGGGGCTGGCCCACCAATGGTCACAGTGCTCCGGTCCTCTGGACCAGCCAGTGATAGTGACCCAGGAGATGGGGAACGCTCTCCAGTGGTGGATCGTTCCAGCTCATCTGCAGGAAGGTATCCCGTTTGTCCGCCCAGAGCTGACGGTTACTCTAATGACCGACACCTCTCTGATGGGTTGGGGTGCCCATCTGGGGGAGCTCAGAGCGCATGGCCTCTGGTCCCCTCAGGAGTCTTGATGCCACATCAACCTGCTAGCCCTCACCACCTTGGCTCTGTTTGTATGGGGTCAAGTGGTCCAGGTTCAGACGGACAATACCAGGACCATGTACTACATAAACCACCAGGGCGGGACATGCTTCTTGCCTCTGTGCAAGGAAGCTCTCTGCACTTGGTCTCTCGTGAGCAGACTGGAGGTGGATCTCCTAGCCATCCATGTGGCAGGAGCATCCAACACTCTGGCCGATGCTCTAAGCCAGATAGCTGCTGCATCTCACGAGTGGTCTCTCCTGCCAGAGGTAGTACACAATCTGTTCTCCCACTGGGGCACACCTCAGGTGGACCTGTTCGCCTCCAGGGAGAATGCGAAGCTGAGGCTGTTTCATGCCCACCCCCCTTCAGCAGGGCTCGCTGCAGGGGGATGCCTTCTCGAGGCCACGGACCCCGGGCCTCTTCTATGCCTTTCCCCCATTTCCCTTGATCCACATGGTGCTTCTCAAGGCAAGGAGGGACAAGGCACAAGTGATTCTGGTAGCCCCAGACTGGCCTTGTCAGTTCTGGTATCCAGATCTCCTCAGCCTCAGCTCCAGGCTCCCGAGGCGGCTTCCAGACCACCTGGACCTGATCTCAGTCAACCAGGGGAAGGTTCTCCACCCGGACCTTCAATCCTTGCACCTGATGGCCTGGTTCCTGAGCAGCTAGAGTTCCAGGCCTTGGGTCTTTCCGACGAGGTCCTCAATGTTGTTGAGGCCTCCCGTAAGGAGTCAACCAGAAAATGCTATGCCTTCAAATGGAAGAGATTCTCCATCTGGTGTCAGGGCAAGGGGTTGGACCCTTCCTCCTGTTCTTTGGCTAGCATTCTGGACTACCTGTGGTCCCTTTCTCAGCTAGGACTTCGGTCGACGACCCTTAAGGTGCACCTGGCAGCCATCTCTGCTTACTGGGCGCAGGCTGGGAAGCAGTTGGTGGCGCAGGAGAAGGTGGTTGGGCGCTTTTTCAAAGGCCTTGATCACATATCCCCTCCAGTGTGAGAACCTCCACCTCCATGGGATCTACTGCTGGTACTGGCTAAGCTCATGGGCAAGCCATTCGAACCTGTGCACAGGTGTGATATCTCTCACCTGTCATGGAAGACCGCCTTCTTGGTGGCTATCACGTCAGCCAGAAGGATGGGAGAGCTCCAGGTACATTCTATTGAGTCTCCCTATCTGGTCTTCCACAGGGACAAGGTTGTCCTGCGCCCCCACCTGAAATTCCTTCCGAAGGTGGTGTCGGAGTTTCACCTTAACCAGGTGTTGACTCTGCTGGTGTTCAACCCCAATCACACCTCGGAGGCCGAATATAGGCTCCATACTCTGGACCCTAGAAGAGCGCTCGCTTATTACAAGGAGCAGACGGCTGAAGTTTGGGAAGAGGTTTGCCAGCTGTTTGTCACCTACGCTGAAGCCGCACCTGGCAGACCTGCAGCCAAGCAGACGATAGGCAGGTGGGTCACCTCCTACATAGATCTCTGCTATAGGTTGGCGGGCATGGAGCCTCCCAAAGGGATAAGAGCTCATTCTACCCGTCATACCACTGCAGGCACTGGAGCTACAACCTCTCACCTATGAGCTCCGATCAATTGAAAAAGCCCCCCTGCTTGTGCCTTGATGTAGAACTAACATGGGTACACGCGCTTTCTCTTATACAGCTCCTAGATACTGGAACTCCATACCTTCCTCTATCCATCAAGCATCCACCCATGCTACCTTTAAAAAACTATACCGTGAATACCTTCACACTCTAAACCCCTGCACTTGCTTTAACCCACCTTGAACTTTCACCCGCCTTCCTTATCTTCAGTTTATTTCACCTACCTGCTTACCTCTTCCCCTTCCTCCCAAACTCCTTCCCTTCTCCACTCTCTTTCCCCTCCCTCTCCTCTTTTCCCATCATTTTTCTCTCTCTCCACTAGCCACTTAACCTGATTGCTTGGCACTTATTGAATCTGTACTGCTCTGCCTATCTCCTCTCAATGTATCTCCTCTTTTCCACACTCCAAACTTTTACTTGTTTCACTCAGGACCATTACTTGCATTTTGCTTTTATCATTACTGTACTGCTCTCATGTGCTGTGTCACATGTGTATTATTCTTTGTCAAAGTATCTGTATCAAATCTCTTAACACTGTTGTTTCTTTCACTTTGATTGTAAGATTATCCATGTGCTGTGACACATGTGTATTGTTTTATCTGTAAACTGTCCTCTCCCGGGTCGTGCCTGAAAATAGGCATTGTTTTTGCCTAGTGCACTCACCCGGTTACCAAAAGCAAAATAAAATAAATAATCGGTGACTGCTTCCAGGGACGTCCCTATACAGGAAATTTACAGGGCTGCTACCTGGAAGTCAGCACACACCTTCATTACCCATTACCACATCGACCTTGAGTCACACCAGGATGCTGGTTTTGGGGCCTCAGTTCTCCAGTCCTTATTCCCCAAGTAAGAGGTGTGCGCCTTGCCTCCCTCCTCCCGGAGAACTGCTAGGAGTCTGCCAGTAAGTGTGGATTGAACAACATATCCATGTCCCTAGAAATATAGGTTACTGACCTGTAACAGGATCCCCGGCTTCGACGCACAACCTGGCTTCCAGCGAGCTAGATCTGGCATCATGGGGCTGAGCCGAGAGTTTTATCACCCGGGTGGGTGGGAGGAGCCAGCTTGAGGACCTTCTGGCAAGATTTAAAGCGGCAAGGAACCTGCCAGTAAGTGTGGATGAACAACATATACCATTCCTAGAACTCCTGTTACAGGTGAGTAACCTGTATTTCCTTGACCACCGGTTGGTCATTAACCTCAAGAAGACCAAATCCATGCTCTTTTCCCACCACCAGAACAAGGCCAAAAATACCCCTCTCCACATTCTCCCCATACTCCACTCCCTCTCGAAAAGGTGACATCCTACAAATACCTGGGCATAACCTTTGACGCAGCTCTTACTTTCCACACCCACATCAATACCCTGTCCTTAGCGATAAATTCTCATATTGGCCTTCTCTACCGGCATAAAGATTGCCTGCCCCAAACCGCCCTCCGTCTGGCCATCAACTCCTCCGTCCTGTCCTTAGTAGACTACAGCCTACCTATTTATGCCACGCCTGACAACTCCGCTCTCACCAAGATTCAGACCTCAATAAATAAAGCATGCAGGCTTCTGACTGGTGCATCCCACTGGACTCATACCTGCCTGCTTTACTCTACCAGCAGTCTGCTCACCCTAGATGAATGTCTGCGCCATCAAACCTGCCTCCTCGCCAAAAAATCCCCACTAGGTCTATCGCCACCAGGGGTCTCCGCATCCCTGCAGCATGCGTCCCCAGTTGTTTCCACCCGGAGTGCAGTCAAATCCACCCTCCAGGTGCCCCATACCAAGACCTCATTAGCTCAAAGGTTCTTTCGCTACCATGCCCCCCACACATGGTTCAACTCCTTCCCACCCTCCATCATGAATCTTACCAAAATTGACCCCTTTAAAAATGCTGTCCGTAACTTTCTCTTTGACGCCAGAAGCTGTTGTTGCCGCTAGTTTGCTGAAGGGCATGTTACTTTGGGCGCCGTTCTTTTAGTTTGACAAGGTCCGGTGGACTGCTACTCCGCCTAACGGACTGACAATGTCCTCTGACTGCTATTCTATACAACTGTGATCACTGTATGTAACATAGTCTGTTAATCTTGCGGTAAAGTGTGCTTACTGTTATATTTATTTGCACCTGTTATGTTTTCCCTGTTGTACCTCACACTGTTTTTTTTTCTGCCCTCCCTGCGATGAGGTGTCTTTGGAAATGAGTCATCAACTCAAAGGTTGTAAACCCGATTCTTGAATAAATAAATAAATAAATAAGCTTGGGGGTGAGGTAGCCATTTATGTTGATAATAAACTAAATGCAACAGAATGGGAAACATCCACATACGACAGTAATGACATAGAACAGATTTGGATCAAAGTAAACCCACCAAATAATAAACAAGTAATTAGGGGCCTGTTATAGATCACCATCTCTATCATCAGAACAAAATCAAGAACTCGTTAACTTATTACATTAAAAAGGGACTGAACCAAGAACCAGTATTACCAGGGATTTCAATTTACCAAATATTAATTGGGAAAATAACTCTGGACAAACACCATTTGAGATGGCATTACTTGAATTTATTATTATTAATAACATGAATCAGCTTGTCAAATCAAGTACAAAAGGGTCTAACTTACTAGATTTGGTTATTACCAATCTAGATTCCGCTAACATTAATTGTTTAATCAGGGAGCCACTGATGGACAGTGACCATAATATGACACATATAAACCTTAAAGAAACTTGGTCATCTGCTAAGGGTATGGCTAAAATTAAATATTACAATAAAGCAGACTATAAGAAGATGAAGGTATGTCTTGCTAATTGGGACTGGGAAAAAGATCTTATGCATCTACCTCTTGAGGAGATGTGGGACGGAATTAAATACCACAGTATTTTCTGTGTGGATACTTTTATCCCTTCCTGAGCCGAGTACAATGGTAAAGGCAGGATTCCTGCATGGTTTAACAATAAAATAAGTAAGATGATTAAAACCAAAAATAGAGTCTTTAAGAAGAATAAACATAAGACAACAGAATCCACATGGAATTCATACAAGTCAAAGCTGAAGAAATGTAAACAAACGATTAGGAAAGCTAAAAAGGATTTTGAGCTAAATTTGGCTAGAAAGGCACAAGACAGTAAAAAAGACGTTCTTTAGCTATATTGACAGTATGAGGAGTGAAAAAACATAAAATTGGCCCATTAAAAGTAAACAATACCAATACTTGATGGGGAGAAGGATATGACAGTCAGTCTTAATGACTATTTCTTGGGAGTGTATCAACCAAAAGAAGAAAGCTTTGGAGTAAACAACATAATAAATAATAACACCTTTATTCAATACCATATAACATCAGAGGAGGTGAAAGCAAAGCTAGATATTTTGAAGGTTAATAAATCTCCAGGCCCTGATGAAATCCATCCAAGGATACGCAGGGAATTATCTTCTGAATTAGCTGGACTCTTGGCATTGTTGTTTAGTTGCTGTATCCATAAAAAAGGTTAAAGAGGAGAGTTAACTAACTATAGACCAATTGGTTTTAACACCAATAGTCGGCAAAGTGATGGAAGGCTTTGTCAAAGACCTTATGGGAAAACGTATTAAGGATACTGGCAATACAGAGATATATCAACCTGGTTTTCCAAATAGTCATTCTTGTCAGTCAAATTAATTTCAGTTTTTTGAACCAATAAGTAAGGCACTTGATGAGGGTTTTTTTGCAGTAGATGTGATTTATTTAGACTATACTAAGGCCTTCGACACAGTTCCCCATAAAGAGCTTACAGAAGAACTAGCTGCTATAGGACTAAATGTACTGTAAATATAATTAGCTGGGTAACCTCTTGGCTAGAGGGGAGGCAACAAAAAGTTTCTGTTAGGGGTCATTACTCAGAATGGGGAAGTGTTAGCAGTGGGGTGCCCCAGGGATCTGTCCTGGGCCCCATATTATTTAATCTATCCATGTCTTCAATGGAAACATCTATCAGTACCTGGATCAGCAAATATGCTGATAATACTAAATTAGGATCTCTAGTCAGTAATTCCTCAGCTTGTGTACAACTACAAAAAGACCTTGATGCAATATCCAACTGGGCAAATGCACATAAACTTTGCTTCAATACATCTAAATGCAAAGCGATACATTTTGGTAAAAAGAACCTCTTGTGGAAATACTACCTCAGTGGCACTATCCTAGAAGAAAGCAAAGAAGGAAAAAGATTTTGGTATCATCGTAACTAATGACTTAACATTTTCTGAACACATCAGATACGTGGCCTCTAGGGGCAATAGGGTTTTGGGTTCCATTTTTAAACATATTACACTCAGAGATAGGAATGTTATTTTGCCACTGTATGGAGCTTTGGTTAAGTCACAGCTGGAATATGGTGCACAATTCTGGTCACCATACACTGCTAGGGATATAACTGTCCTGGAGAGGATGCAAAGAAGAGCTACCAAAAAGATCACAAATATGGAACTGCTTACATACAATCAAAGATTAATAGAACTGAATCTGTATACCTTGGAATATAGAAGACACCAGGGAGACCCATGTATGGTCTATAAAGCCACAACTAAACCAGATCTCTTCCAATGCCTAGGTCTAGAATACAAAGTAACTGGTACGAACCTCAGGAGACATAAACAGCTAAAGGGAGATAATTACAACACCACTAAGAGGGGCAAATGGTTTAGCCAGAAAGTAGTTTCAATCTGGAATTGTCTGCCACAGAACATTGTGGATAGCGACTCAATGGAGATGTTTAAATTTTCTACAGACAAACATTTTGGTTACTACTCCAACATTTAATGTTGCAAGTCCAAATGGCATCTCTGCTTTTGACTCGTATAACTCCTATGAATCCTATGAAATTAGGAAGTAAGTGGCTTAATGGCTGCCCCGCCGGTGCAGCGGTTGGATTTCCTCTTGTGATGCCGGCAAACCGGGTTTGGGAACGGACCCGGGGAGTTTGAAGGCCGGCTGGGGGAGAAGGATTGAGTGTCCCATGGACAGCTCTCCTTCTCCAGGTAGAGGGGGGGTAGAGTATCTGGAGCCCGAGGGACCCCTGGCGGAGGCTGGGGGAACCACAAGCGACCGGTGCCAACACACAAGAGGGGCGGGGCGGACACTGGACATCATTGTACATCCCCGCCCCTGGGGCAGCCTAGAAAATCACTGCCGGCTGCCCTTGATGAAGCCTGCCCTTGACTTCAATTAGCTCTCTCAGGCCGGCTCCCTGACATATCCCACTGGATGTGGCACTTTGAGCCGGTGCCGCAACCCTGCCCTGGAGGGTAAACCAGGGAGTGTCAGGGAGTCGTGGCCAGTATGAGAAAGTGGAAGTTGAAGGGTTCATGACCAGGCTAAGGTACCGGGCGGCCGGTGGCAGAAAAAGTATAGTAAACAAAAATAAAATTTTATTTTAAAAAAGGAAGTAAGTGGCTTATGAATTCTGTGAATTGCTCTGGTTGGCATGAACTTGTTTTTAGCCATTGGTAGTGCTCTCTTACTGCCATGGTTAGAACTAAGTTTTAGCCAATCAAGGCACAGGGATTTCCTTGCCCATTTTATATTCCACTGGAAGGAACAGGTCTCCTCTTTTACAGCTTGTTAGTTTTCACACTTTTTAGTGATTTTTCTTTAAGTTTTGCCTCAGTTTTCAAATCAGTTCTGTACTCTTATCATTGACTTCTTTCTTCATCATCATGACTTACAATGGAACAGAAAAAGAAGCCGGGGTCAAGAGGTGTGTTTTGTACAGGTACCTGATTTTTGTGACAGACAGACATACATTCCTGTATGTACTGTTTGGGCCTGGGCCATGATGTTGCACATTACTCTTGGTGTCAGGCTGTGCACTTGAGGATCGCCAGCTGTGGACACTCCAGAGCAAACCAACAAATCTGCAGGTGCTGTCTGTGACTGTGGAGTTGGTGGCACAGTTGCAGGCCCAAGAGGTGGAGGGGCTGTTGAGAAAGTTTCAGTCTGCACCGTCTATCAGTGGAGGAGGAATATGTGCTGGATCTCCCGACTTCTTATGAAGGTAAAGGGTTTCAGAACTTTCTTCTGTCACTCCTCTCCTTCAAAGATGAGTCTCTATTTCAATGCTGAAAGCACAAGAAGAGTTGATGCCAGTCTTGGGATTGCTGCAGATTGAGGGACCGTTTGCGCTTTCCCTGGTCAGAGGGTCCACATGGTCAGACATCCTCAGTCTGCCCATAGTGTTTCAGTCAGAGCAGCTGACTGTATTGACACTGGTCAGTCATACGGTCGACTCTGTTGCGGATGAGTCCATCGAGAGAGAAGATGTCTCTCTCTTGGACTGCAGTGCTGATCACTACCCAGTCCAGACAGAGTGTGTCAGTCCAGCTTTACTCCCAGTCAGGCTCCCGCCAGTTCAGTAGCTGCCAGTCATCTGGACCCTAGCACCATCCCGTTCAGCCAGTACCCAGGGTCACTCAATTGGGATATCCAGACCTGGAGGCTCCAGTGCCATGTCGATCCCTGAACTGATTCTTGAGATCGTGATCTTGACCTCATTTTCCACATCAACACTGACATTGCATCCAGTGATTGACATTGAGCTTGTCCTTGTTGTCTGGCTTCCTCTACTGATCCTAAGCTTATGGCAGGTGGGAGAAGGCTGTCTGGCAACTGTGGACCAAAGCAGTGCTTGCCCAGGGTCGAGGCTGACTGGTGATGCTGTTTGACCCGCTCTGGCATTGGCTGCCTCTCTAGGCACAGACTTCAGATGTGTGTCCCATGTCTCCCCCTCTAGTCTTGCAGGCCATGCCTTAGCGACTGATACTGGTGGAGCCCCCACCTTTACAGCTGGTAGTGGGTGCTCCAACCATGGACTCTTGGCCAGAGCCCAGACTCTAGGCCTGAGTCTGGACTTCATCTCCTGTTGGTGCAGGTTTCCCTGTTGGAGAGGGTCATACACACCCTGGGTCCAAATTTTACAATGGGTTATGGCTGCTGCAAGGGAGTTGCAGCTGAGACCCTGATGCAAGTGGTGACTTGTGTCAGCCTTTGCCAGAAGTGGGATTTTAGAAGCTGCTCGATGCAAGCCACCTGCTGCAAGGAGTTAGACCAGCTCCTTCCTGGTCTAAGTGTGCGTCCCTGGAGGTACCCTTTTTTATGGGGCTTGTGCCACACCTTTGTCACAAGCTGCTGTAAAATGGGTAAAGTGTCACAACTGCGCCAGCCCTACTAAAATCAGACTGTGTTGCGTCCGGGGGCTTTGGCACAGCTGCATCAAACTTTGCAGTGGGCGCAGGGCTTGACGCAAGCCCTGCGTTCACCTTCTAAAATTGAGCGCCCTGTGTCAGTGGTCGATGCTTATCTATCCTGACTCAGATTAAGATGTGTCTGTTCTATCAACTTCGTATTGGTGGGAGGGTAGCTAGCTGACAGGCCCCCACTGAGGACCAGTCCCCTTTGCCACCTTTATGGAGCACGTGTCCATGACTCTGGACAGTCTACTGGAGGAAGCTCAGAAGAAGGAAATATATCCTGGGGCTGGCACTTGGCATCTGGCAGCATCCAGCCTCCTGCCAGGCCCTGCCTTACCATAGGGACCGCAGGTATGCAGACCACATAGGTGGATTTTCTGGATTTTCAGAACATCCGTCACCAGAAGGGTTAGTGGCAGAAGTGGTGTTCCTCAAGGTAAATGTGCAAGCGAGTTGGACAAGGAGTCCAAGAAGCAGGACTACCTTGGCCTGAAGATCTGTGCAGCTGCATCCCTAGGCATCCACCATGCCATCTATGTGGCTTAGATGGCTTGATTATAACCACAAGCTCTTTGAGAAACTCTCCTGCTTACCTAACCTGCATTCCAAAAAGGGTCAGGCAGATCTTTGGGAGGTCTGTGATCTGGGGTGGACTGTGGCCATGCATTTGTTGCAGGTGGCCCTGGACTTGGCCGGCGTGTTGGAATGAGTAGTGGCAGCAGCTGTGTACATATGCCAACATGCCTGGTTGCAGGTGTCACCATTCACACAGGAAATCCAGCAACAAATAATCATTTTGGGTTGGGCAGTCACAACCAGCCCGGTATTTCCTCCAGTTCTGGGCTTAATGGCATCTACCATGATAGTATACACTGGGCCTGCTGGCACATGCAACCCATTCAGTTGGAACAGAGGCACCAGTAGTCACATGCTACACTAAACCAACCAGTCTGTGTGGCCCAGTTGATGCTGGACACCATCTGTTGATTGTTGTGCCCCTCAAACCTCTTGGAGAGCATCCCTTTCTTCCAAGCAGAGCCCTTGATCACCTTGACAATGGCTGCATCACTGGTGAGCTGGAATGCACATCTACTGAACTGCAGAGCACATGGGTTCTGGTTACCAAGAGAGACTTGGCAGCACAGAAATCTGTTGAACAGTTTGTGTGGTGCTAGTGGAGTTTTTACCACTGGTTTGAGGTTGAGTGGTTCAGGTCAACATGAACAACAGGATCACAGTATTCTACCTGAACAATCAGGAAGGTACACATTCCTTTCCTCTGTATCAGGAGGTGCTCCAGACATGATAGAAACATAGAAATGTAGACTTTGACGGCAGATAAAGACCGCTTGTCCCACCTAGTCTGCCCATTTCCCTACCTAGAGGATAAGCTGCAGATCCTATTTAACCAATAGCCTATTTCTTCCTACCCCCCACAAAAATTGCCTTATGTCTGTCCCATGCATTCTTGAATTCTCCCACAGTTTTAGACCCCACAACCTCCTCAGGAAGTCTGTTCCATGCATCCACCACACTCTCTGTGAAAAAATACTTCCTCACATTGCCCCTGAGCTGTCCCCCCCCTATCTTCAAATTGTGTCCCCTTGTTCTTGCACATCTCTTTTTTGGAAAGATGCTACCCTCTTGGACTAGATACATAGACAGTGTCGGCAGATAAGGGCCTTTGGCCCACCCAGTCTGCCCATTTGAGCTTGTAAGTTCAGTTTATGTTTTCCTAGAAGTCTGTTGCCCCTTACCCCTGACCTCCAGAATTCCTTTATGTCTGTCCCATGCATTCTTAAATCCCGTGATTGTTTCAGCCCACCACTTCCTCTGGCAGGGTGTTCCACTTGTCCACCACCTGTTCTGTGAAGAAATTCTTCCTCATGTTTCCTCTGAATCGCCCTCCTCCAACCTCATCCCATGCTCTCCAGTCCTGGAACATCTTTTTCGCTTAAAATAGTGTATTCCTGCACCCTGTTCCTCCCTGTAAGATACTTGCATGTCTCTATCATATCCTCTCTCCTCCTCTCCTCCAGGGAGTACATGTTCAGTTCCTTCAACCTGTCTTCATAGGACTTGTGATGCAATGCATGCACCATCTTTGTTGCCCTCCTCTGAACCTTCTCTACCCTGTCTATGTCCTTATGTAGGTATGGTCTCCAGAACTGTACACTGTACTTCAGGTGGGGCCTCACTAGTGTCTTGTACAGCAGAATTATAACCTCCCTTTTCCTGTTGGTGATGCCCCTGCCTATACATCCCAGCATCCTATTTGCTTTACCTGCTGCCTTGTCACACTGTTTCCCTACCTTGAGGTCATCAGAGATGATAACCCCAAGATCCCTTTCCTGCTTGGTGCATGCTATATCCTCACCCCCAACTGATATATTGTGCCAGGGTTTTTGTGCCCCATGTGCATTATCTTGCACTTCCTTGCATTGAATTTCAACTGCCAAACCCCTGACCATTCTTCAAGTTTCTGCAGGTCCCTTCTCATTCTGTCTACACCCTCTGGTGTGTCTACTCTGTTACAGAGCTTTGTGTCATCAGCAACAGTGAAATTCTGCCTTCTAGGTCCCAGCAATGTCACTGATGAAGATGTTGAATAGGACTGGTCCCAGCACTGATCCCTGTGGTACCCCACTGGTCACTCTTCCCTCTGTGGGTGACAGCCATTTACCACCACCCTCTGTGTCCTACCACCCAGCCAGTTACCTACCCACCACTACTGTCCTGCCCACACCCATATTCCCCAGTTTGTGTAATAGTCTTATATGTGGCACAGTGTCAAGGCCTTGCTGAAGTCCAGATAGGCCATGTCCTGCCTCCCTGATCCACCTCCCTAGTCACCCAGTCAAAAATTCAATGAGGTTGGTCTGACATGACCTCCCCTGGTGAAACCATGCTGCCTTAGGTCCTGTAGTCCATTACAACCAGATGTTCCACCAATCTCTCCTTCAGTAGTGCTTCCATGATCTTCCCCACTACCGAGGTGGAGGCTGACTGGTCTGTAGTTCCCTGCTTCCTCTTGTTCCCACTTTTGTATAAGGGACTACATCTGCTGTCCTCCAGTCTTTGGTACCTACCCTGTTTCCAGTGATCGGCTAAACAGAATAGCCAGAGGTTCAGCCACCACCTCTCTTAGTTCTTTAAGGACCCTGGGGTGCACCCCATCTGGCCCCATTGCTTTATCAACTCTTATTACTTCCAGTTCCTTCAGGACCCTTTCTCGTGTAAAGGGACTTGTGTCCATTTCTGCACCATTCTCACCCCTTGTACTCCCTTCAGACCCATTACCCTCCTCTTCCTCAGTAAAGACTGAGCAGAAATACCTGTTCAATATGTCAGCTTTACTGTTGTCATCCTCCACGTGGCACCCATCCTCCCCCTTCAGTCTCACTATCCCTCCCTTTGACTTTCTTTTTTCACTTATGTACCTGTAAAAGGTTTTGTTGATTCCACTGAGACTTTGTTGATTCCACTGAGGTACTTAAACGTTTCAATCATGTCCATCCTCTCCCTCCTTTCCTCAAGGGTATACATATTAAGCTCCTTTAATCTCTCCTCATATGGCTTCTCTTGCAGACCCTGCACCATTTTAGTTGCCCTCCTCTGAATTGCCTCCATCCTGTCTATCTCCTTGTGGAGCTGGGGTCTCCAGAACTGGACACAGTACTCCAGATGGAGTCTCACCAACTGTCTGTACAGGGGGATAACAACTTCCTGTTTTCTGCTGATGATGCCTCTCCCTATACATCCCAGTATCCCCCCAGCAATCCCTACTGCCTTCTCACATTGCTTGCCAACCTTAAGGTCATCTGATATGATTACCCCCAGGTCCCTTTCCATTTTTGTTGTTGTTACTACCCCCCCATTGTGTAATCTTCACCTGGGTTTTGTTTCCCATGTGCATTATTTTGCACTTGTAACCCCGCAAATGGGTTCCCAAAGTCTTCCAGGAGCTTGCCTGAATGCTCCAAGTCTGGGCGGTGTTCGGCCTGAGCTGTTTAAATGTGGTTCCAAGTGAGTGCTATTTGAGTCTCCACACTGTCTCTTTAAGAGCTGTCTGCTTGCAGACTTATTAGTTTGTATGGGGGGACTCGTGTATTTAATGCTCCCAACTCGCCTGGCTGCTGTCAATTCGCTCTGTTTCTGCCGTTGCTACATGTGCAGAGGGAGCCTTGTTGAAAGATATAACTGTTTGCCAGAAATCATTTAGAGTGACTGAGAAAATGTAGTTTGTCTAACCTGTCTTCATTTCAGCATGAACTGTTTCAGTGTAACTCTTTCATTTTGGTCCTGAACAGCTGACTTGGACCAATCAGGATGATAGGGAGACCCTAAAATGGAGCCTGTGGACGAATCGGAACTCGGACTCTCTATTTTGAGCCAGCCACAAGGGGATTGTATGGGCAGTGACTCTGGGAAATGTAGTTTTAACCTTGGCGCCATTTTCCACCAACAGAGGGAGTCTTATTGTGAGTGACAGCCGAACCAGCCAACAGAATGGTGTGGAGCTAAAGGAAATGCTCTGCTCTGTGACTGGAAAGATTAGATCAATTGTGACTGTGAAGAGAGAAGGAGCTCTGTGCTTCTGCGGTGTATAGTTTCGTGTGGGAAGAGCGTGTGAGGCCCTGAGTTTTGGTCTGCAGCCTTTGTGAGTGCCAGTTTGGACTGAATCCGAGTTGTGAGGAGAAAGAAACACTAGAAGTGTGGAAACCAGGCTCACCCTGTAGAAGACTGGAGAAATTGCTGAATCGCGCTCGGTCTGTCAGGAACTGAAGCTGCTGTGTGTGCTCCCGGGTATTTTGCAGTAATTGTGATCAGGATCGAGGAACAGTCTGCCTGGTATAGTACTTTCCTTTTACATATGAATGTGCGTAGTGCTTGTGGGGAATCGCTATTTCCAATCCCCAGTGCTGTGTGCTGTGTGTTGAAGCTGGAAGCAAACCCCAGCTTGTCTCGGACTAAATCCATTTGCTATTAACTGCAGTGGGGTCCAGTCACAAGGACTTTGTGTCCATGCCTTGTTGTTCTGGCAATCCAGAAGAACATCCACCATCCAGTTTTCAGCTTGGGTATTGTAAGTACAAGTCAGGGTATTCCCCTGCAGCCTGTTTTCAATCACAAGTGTGTCATCTAATTCTTGTTGTTTCACTGCTTCATGGACTGAGCCATCGGCTCTGGATTACAATTGGGTGTTGTGCATATATTTTCTTCTACAGGGCCCTATCCATCTGCACCTGCCGGCCAACCCCAGGCAACGGATCTGGCTAGCCCCCCCGCCCAACCTGGGTACCCAGAGTGTGACTTTTCAGCCCCTGTATGTGTGCACAGTACTGTGATTCAATGCCACCAATTAACCTGATTTCCCCCTCCCGTGTTACTGCCCCCTAAATAAATCAGATTTGTAGTTGTTTTACTATAAACTGTCTGTGGTGTTGGTACTTATGGAAACAGTATTGTGTTTTGCTGTGTATGTTGTTTAACCTTATTTTACAGGGGATCCTCAGAGACGTGCTGCAGAATCAGTCTCGAGGGTAAGTGGTATCTATATGAGTGAACAGTGTGTATACATGGGGTATTGGGTCTGTAACTCCGGTGTACTGTGTGAGCCACTAGAGGGAATAAAAGGGGGTCTCAGTGTCCCAGAGGGCTGTGACTAAGCTAGTCTAATCACGACAAACCCTGACCTCTGGGTGGAGGCACCCGCCATAGGACCTAGGCCCCTCAACCTGTCCGTAGTCAAACAGGCAGGGGTAGTAGCCCTTTGGGATAGCACCACCTAGGGGTTACATCTTGGAGGCACCACTGGGATTAGCACCCCCTAGTGGCCACATTTATGAATTACTGTTAAAAATAAATGGCTACCCCAACAGAAGTGGCTGTACACCAGTTGGTGGGGTGGTGTCCTGGACAGGAGATCAACCCCCAAAATGCTATACTTATCTTGGATATCCCACTGTGTACCAGTACGGACACTGTAGAGGGAGAACTTTCCAAGGTGGAAGGTTTACAAAACCCTGCAGTGGTGGGTCGACATGCTAATCTGCTCTCCCACACTTTCATGGCCCTAGTAGAGTATAAGGTCCCCATAGATAGCTCCAAAGTGCCACAGACTATTATCCCAGAGGGAGCCCTCACTTTCTGGAGAGTGATAACTAAGGACAGTAAGAACTAGGGGTGACACCCTCTAATTATCTGAAACTTTTGAGGAGAAATTTTATAAATTGTTGCTGGAGGAAGGCAAAACTGTGGAGGATTTAAATAAACTATTACTGCCACCTGGGGGCATTCCTCCCCTAATACCCTCTCCCCCTCCCGCACCCGTTATTGCCCCTCCTTCTGTGCCAGTGCTAGCCCCTATGTTTGTACCTGCCATTAGTCATGACTCTTACCACAAGCTCAGATTATACTCTGGCATCCGCCCCACTCCAAATGGGGAGGTCAATCTGGAAATCTGGATAGACTCTGCTACTCTTGCGGTACAAGACTGGCAATGCTCTGAGGCAGGAAAAAAGGGCTCACCTGGGGGAGAGCCTCCAGGGACCACCCAACGTACTTTTTGCTCCCCGAGGGTCTCTGACCCTGACGCCAAAGCCCAAGAGTACATAATTGCCCTTGAAAATGTGTTTGGGGGCACTACTAGTGTTGAGGCCTTGAAATGGAAGCTTAAAGATGTTAGACAACAGCCGGGGGAATTGTTATCTGCCTATATGGATCGATTAGAGGGAATCTTGCAAACCATTTTTTGAAAGGGGAGTTGGACCTGTAGTGAAGTGGACCAGGTAAGACTGGATCACATACTCTGCTCTGCCCGGCACTCTAGCTGGGTGTTGCTCAAATTGCAACTGCATCAAAGGAAATCTGGTCCCTTGCCTTTCCATGTGTTGATGAAGGAGGTACGGGAAGTTGAGGAGGAGGAAGGTTTTTCAGATCCCTATGCAGTCATAGCTGCTACATCCCCTGCCTCAGGTGCGGGGTCAGACGCTGATGGTCTGGAATCACCGAAATCCCATGACAGAACCCGAGACCCAAATGTCAGCCAAGGGGGGCCCGGCCAGAGAGGGATGGCTACCGATGTTCTGCCATGGGATGAATTGCTGAGGGAGATTATGAAAGCAACAGACAGTCTCATCATAAAGGCTGCTCCTATGAGTACAGGCCCTGACACTTGCCCGACTGCTTCTGCTATGGGGTCGGGGGTGCCCACCCAGGCACCTCCTGCTAACAACAGCTCAAAACTTGATGTCTTGGCTATGGAGGTGAGGGAACTGAAGAGATATCTCCAAATGTCCAACTCACTGCTGGCTGAGGTGGCAGCAAGTTTTCTATTGATAGTACCAATGCCGCAGCCCCCAATGTGATGCCTCGGTCCCCCCAAACTTCAGCAGACATATTTTGCCATAATTGTGGGAAGGATGGGCACATGAAGAGGGAATGACGGTCTCGGAAAGACTTAGAGAGAGAGTGTTGAGCCGGCTACAAGGAGAGCTTTGGAGCACAAAACAGTGGTTAAGAGGTGCACGAAATGACCGCAGTGAAGGTCCCAGAAATGCTAACTCACGTCCCTTTGTGGCTAGATCATCTGCCCAGGCCCTTGCTACTGCATCTGCAGACTGGTCCAGAATAGTGGGTCCCTCCATGGAGACCACTGTGAAGGTGAATGGAGTGTCTACAAGAGCTGTATTGGACAGTGGCTCCCAAGTGACAATTATGTTTCAGGACTGGTATCAGACGCACCTGTCTGATGTACCCTTACAACTATTGGAAGGACTGTATGTCTAGGGGTTAAGTGAGAAGACCTACCCCTATTCCGGGTATATCCAAATTTGGTTGTCTTTTCCCACCTCCGTGGCTGGAGTGGCCGAGCAAGTAGAGACCCTGGCATTAGTGTGTCCCCCTACCGGACTGTATGATGGGATTCCTCTACTAATTGGGACGAATGCGCATATGTTTGGATGGTTGGCGCAGTTGTGTTATGAGAAACAAGGGTCAAGGACTGGTAGAGCTTTGAAAATCCTGGCCTTGATCAAGAAGGCCTATAAGGCACACAGAGAGATGCTGAAAAAGTGGACCCAGAGGAACCGGTTGGAATTGACTGGAAAAAGGATCCGGAGACTCAGATTCTGGTGCCAAATGTCCAGTGTATCTTACAGGGGGAAGTCCGTATCAGAAAGGATGTCAAGAATAAAATCCTCATGCTGAATGCACCAGGCGATGGGAAATTGCCGGAAGGACTGCTGGTCAAGCCAAGTATTTTGTCTGCCAGAGCCCATGCTTATGCCAGAAGGGTAATGGTTCAAGTTCGTAATGTGTCTGATAGAGAGATATGAGTAAATAGAGGTTGCACCCTGGCTAATGTACATTGTGTAGATACTGCAGTGCTGCCCAGTAACAAGTGTTCAGGGGAGAATGACAGAGTGATGCCCGACTTGTTTGATTTTGGGGACTCCCCATTGCCACCCGAATGGAAGATGAGAATTAGTAGAAAACTTGCCCAGAGAGACCAGGTGTTTTCTTTAAAGGAATGGGACGTAGGATGTGTGCAAGGAGCTGAGCACCACATTCGGCTGCATGATGAAAGGCCATTTCGTGAGAGGTCTCGACGCCTGGCCCCTGCTGACATAGATGATGTGAGATGGCATCTGCAAGAGATGCTTGCTGCTGGTGTAATGCAAGAATCCAGAAGCCCATATGCTTCACCTATTGTGGTAGTGAGAAAAAAGAATGGGACAGTAAGAATGTGCGTGGATTATCGCACCTTGAACCGGCGGACTATCCCTGATCAGTATACAATGCCCTGCATTCAGGATGCTTTAGATTGCCTGAACGGTAGCAAGTGGTTCTCCATGCTGGATCTTCGCAGTGGGTACTACCAGATCCCAATGGCCCCGAAAGACCGTGAGAAGATAGCCTTTATCTGCCCACTTGGTTTCTATGAATTCATGAGGGTGCCTCAAGGGATTTCAGGTGCTCCAGCCACTTTTCAACGACTGATGG
Source organism: Neoceratodus forsteri (assembly GCA_016271365.2). NCBI lineage: Eukaryota > Metazoa > Chordata > Ceratodontiformes > Ceratodontidae > Neoceratodus > Neoceratodus forsteri. The sequence goes on from CM057453.1 coordinate 1,614,680,545, forward strand.
AGCGTGCGGTGGGGGACATGAACTTATTAGAGTGCCTGGTTTACCTAGATGATGTTATTGTGTTTGGCAGCTCACTGGAGGAACATGAGAGCAGATTATTCAAGGTGTTGGACCAACTGGAAGACTTTGGCCTAAAACTGTCCATCGATAAATGTCAATTCTTCCAAACATCTGTAAAGTATGTGGTTCACATAGTCTCCACCGAAGGAATAGAGACCGACCCAAGTAAAGTTGAGGCCTTGACCACCTGGTCACAGCCCCACAATCTAAAAGAACTGCAAAGATTCCTGGGATTCTGTGGCTACTATCACCATTTCATCAAGGACTAGTCAAGAGTGATCCGTCCTTTACTTAATCTTACTCAAGGTTACCCTCCTACCCACAAAAAATAAAAGAGGTTGGTTGCTTCTGAGCCTGAGAGAGTGTATTTCCATCCTAATGAAGTATTTGGAGCCAGATGGACACTTGAGTGTGAAGCTGCTTTTCATGAGATTATATGTCAACTTACCCATGCTCCTGTCCTTGCCTATGCAGATCCAGCGAAGCACTATGTCTTGCACACTGATGCCAGCCTGCAAGGCTTGGGGACTGTATTGTACCAAGAGCACGAGAATGGCCTGAGACCAGTGGCCTTTGCCAGTAGAAGCCTGACCCCATCTGAAAAGAACTATCCTGTACATAAGTTAGAGTTCCTAGCTTTGAAGTGGGCTATTGTTGACCAGTTCCACGAGTACTTGTATGGGGCTAAGATACTAGTTAAAACTGACAATAATCCTTTGACCTATGTGCAGACTTCAGCTAAGTTGAATGCCGCTGGCCATAGGTGGCTTTCTGCATCATCTACATACGACGGTGCTGTTGAATACAGAGCAGGCCTGAACCACATAGATGCTGATGCTCTCTCCCGGAGGCTTGTTCCCCCGGAATGACTGGGTCAGACTGTCAGAACCTGATATTCAAGCATTCTGCCAGGAGTTTGACAGGGAGGAACAAATGTCCACCGACGCAGTGGACTGTATGGTGGATTGTTTGGCACCCTCTGAGAATTACATACTTGCTGCTTATTGCCACTTTTCTACAATAGACATTGGTGCACTGCCTCAGCTGGACAATGACAGTATTCAGTGGGCTCAATCCCGAGATCCCATGATCAAATCAGCTTTAGAAGCCCTCTATGCAGGGAAAGATGTGTCCAAATTACGCTCCACTGATTTGAGAACTGCATTGTTATACAAGGAAGGTCCTAAGTTGAAACTGATCAATAGGCTGTTATACAGAGAAACAGTAGACAGAGGGGGACAAATAGACAAACAAGTAGTGCTGCCCATTGCCTTTCGAGACTCAGTACTGAGATCCTTACACAACCATATGGGGCACCTTGGTATAGACAGAACACTTTGACTTGGTGAGATCCAGATGCTATTGGCCTAAGATGGGGGCTGATGTTGAGCAACATATTCAATCTTGTAGTCGCCGTTTACAGAGGAAAGCCCTGCCCCCAAGGGCTGCCCCCCCTTGTTAATATCACCACCAGTGCCCCCATGGAGCTGGTCTGTACTGATTTCCCGAGTTTGGAGTCACATCAAAGAAATATTAGTAATGCGCTGGTGGTCACTGACCATTTTACGAGATATGCCCAAGCTTTCCCCACCAAGGACCAGAAGGCATCCACTGTGGCAAAAGTACCTGTAGAAAACTTTTTTGTTCACTAAGGGGCTCCACAAAGAATCCATTCTGATCAAGGGAGAGACTTTGAGAGTCGTCTGATCAAAGAGATGCTTTCTCTGTGGGGAGTGCAAAAGTCCAGAACCACCCCTTACCACCCCAGGGGACCCGCAGCCTGAACGTTTCAACCACACTTTGCTAGATATGCTAGGCACCCTCCACCCAAAGGAGAAGCCTAGATGGAGCCAACAAATTAGCATCCTAGTACATGCCTACAGCTGCACCAAAAGTGATGCCAGTGATGGGTTCTCCCCCTACCGCCTGATGTTTGGAAGAGAAGCTCGACTGCCGGTAGATGTATGTTTTGGAGTTTCTCCTGATGGGGTTTGAGCTGACAACTATTTACAGTATGTGCAAAAGTTAAAGGCCCAGCTAAATCATGCGTACCAACTGGCTGAAACCATGGCGGTCAAAAGAAATCTGGCCGACAAAGCAAGGTATGATAAAAAGGTGAAAGCACTGGAACTCCAGGAGGGAGATTGGGTATTGCTAAGAAATCTGGGACTGCATGGCAAACACAAGATTGCTGACAGATGGCACCATCTCCCTCACATTGTAGTGGGCAAACTAGATGATCTGCCTGTGTATAAAGTAAGGCCTGAGAATAATTCAAAAGATGTGAAAACAATGCATAGAAATCATTTACTGCCCATTGGACAAATCTTGATTGAGTCTGAGCCCCCAGAAAATGCCCCCTCTGGGCCAGTGACTAGAGCTGCTGCTAAGCAAAAATCAAGAAAGCCCCTGTACCTACAGAAGCTGAGTTAAAGTGTTCCCCTCCACAAGTCCCAGCTGAACATGACTGTCAGTCCATGTCAGAGGAAAGTGAGTGTGGCTTTGAATACTACCCTTCTTACGAACTGAGTCAATTGTTTCGGGGTAATCCCCTAGTCAATCCTGGAGATGAAGCTGGGCCTTCTGGACTGTCTAAGCCCCCAGCTCTGTCCCTGGAGCCAATGCTCCCAGAAAGTGAAGTGCAAAGCATGAAGTCAGATGATATGGAATCATTGTGTATGGTTGAACTGTTTGAGTTTTCAGAGGAGGAAAATGATAGACTGGGGCAAACTGGTGATATACCAGAACAAGAAGAGTGTGTTGAGTGCCCTGATAATTCTCTGTCAGTGTCAGAAAACTCCCTATGTGAGCCAAGTGTTGTGGACTCAGAGATTGTAACTCCTGGAGCTGAAAGTGCCCCAAGTTCTAGCCTCTCTACTCCAATGGAGACTCCCCTGACAAGTGAGGACAATGCTGAAAATGAGGCTCAGGGTGCAGACACTGTAACAGTTCCCCCTAGAAAGACTGGTTGAGCTGTAAAGCCTGTGGTGCACCTCAGTTATGATTCCCCTGGGAGGCCTGTGGACTTGCCTCTCAATGTTGTCCATAAAGGAGTGTATGTGTTCCCGAGCTCATTGCCCAAACTAACATCAGTGCTAACTCCAAGTTACTTGTGTTGCCCTCTAGGTATGGTGCCCCTGCCCCATCCAGCCCCAAGGTAGCTGATAGGAAGCGGCCCTCTTCAGGTTTCATGTACAGGAGGTAATAACCTGAGTTATGGTACAATGTGGTATAATACTGTGTAAAAGTGATGTACTGAAAGTTTCAGAAATGTGTTTCTGGTAAGGTGATATGTTAACTGATGATTACATATATAAGTCTAATGTGATACTGATGTAAATGTATATGGTTGTCTTGAAACTTATGGGGGTACTTATTTGACGAGGGCGCCAAGTTTTCCAGGCCAGGAAGGGTGTAACCCCTCCTGCAAATGGCGGTTCCCAAAAGTCTTCCAGGAGCTTTCCTGAATGCTCCAAGTCTGGGCGGTGTTCGGCGTCTGAGCTGTTTAAATGTGGTTCCAAGTGAGTGCTATTTGAGTTTCCATGTACTGTCTCTTTAAGAGCTGTCTACTTGCAGACTTAATTAGTTTGTATGGGAGGACTGTGTATTTAATGCTCGAATCCCGCCCGGGCTGCTGTCAATTCGCTCTGTTTCTGCCATTGCTACATGTGCAGAGGGAGCCTTGTTGAAAGATATAACTGTTTGCCAGAAATCATTTAGAGTGACTGAGAAAATGTAGTTTGTCTAACCTGTCTTCATTTCAGCACGAACTGTTTCAGTGCAACTCTTTCATTTTGGTCCTGAATAGCTGACTTGGACCAATCACGATGATAGGGAGACCCTAAAATAGAGCCTGTGGATGAATCGGAACTTGGACTCTCAATTTTGAGCCAGCCACAAGGGGATTGTATGGGCAGTGACTCGGGGAAATGTAGTTTTAACCTTGGTGCCTTTTTCCACCAACAGAGGGAGTCTTATTGTGAGTGACAGCCGAACCAGCCAACAGAATGGTGTGAATTTAAAGGAAATGCCCCGCTCTGTGACTGGAAAGATTAGGTCAGTTGTGACTGTGAAGAGAAAAGGAGCTCTGTGCTTCTGCGGTGTATAGTTTTGCGTGGGAAGCGCGTGTGAGGCCCTGAGTTTCGGTCTGCAGCTTTTGTGAATGCCAGTTTGGACTGAATCCAAGTTGTGAGGAGAAGGAAGCACTAGAATTGTGGAAACCAGGTTCACCCTGTGAAAGACTGGAGAAATTGCTGAATCACGCTCGGTCTGTCAGGAACTGAAGCTGCTGTGTGTGCTCCCGGGTATTTTGCAGTAATTGCGATCGGGATCGAGGAGCAGTCTGCCTGGTATAGTACTTTCCTTTTACATATGAATGTGTGTAGTGCTTGTGGGGAATTGCTATTTCCAATCCCCAGTGATGTGTCATGTGTGCTGTGTGTTGAAGCTGGAAGCAAACCCCAGCTTGTCTCGGACTAAATCCGTTTGCTATTAACTGCAGTGGGGTCCAGTCACAAGGACTTTGTCTCCATGCCTTGTTGTTCTGGCAATCCAGAAGAACATCCACCATCCGGTTTTCAGCTTGGGTATTGTGAGTACAAGTCAGGGTATTCCCCTGCAACCTGTTTTCAATCACAAGTGTGTCATCTAATTCTTGTTGTTTCACTGCTTCATGGACTGAGCCATCCGGCTCCGGATTACAATTGGGTGTTGTGCATATATTTTCTTCTACAGGGCCCTATCCATCTGCATCTGCCAGTCAACCCCGGGCAACAGACCTGGCTAGCCCTCCCCCCAACCTGGGTACCCAGAGTGTGACTTTTCAGCCCCTGTATGTGTTCACAGTACTGTGATTTATTGCCACCAATTAACGTGATTTCCCCCTCCCGTGTTACTGCCCCCTAAATAAATCAGATTTGTTGTTGTTATACTATATACTGTCTGTGGTGTTGGTACTTATGGAAACAGTATTGTGTTTTGCTGTGTATGTTGTTTAACCTTATTTTACAAGGGGTCCTCAGAGACGTGCTGCAGAATCAGTCTCGAGGGTAAGTGGTATCTATATGAGTGAACAGTGTGTATACATGGGGTATTGGGGCTGTAACTCCGGTGTACTGTGTGAGCCACTAGAGGGAATAAAACGGGGTCTCAGTGTCCCAGAGGGCTGTGACCAAGCTAGTCTAACCACTACAAACCCTGACCTCTGGGTGGAGGCACCCGCCATAGGACCTAGGCCCCTCAACCTGTCCGTAGTCAAACAGGCAGGGGTAGTAGCCCTTGGGATAGCGCCACCTAGGGGTTACACACTTCTTTGCATTGAATCCAAGCTGCCTTACTTCTGACCATTCCTCCAACCTTGCCAAGTCCCTTCTCATCCTTTTCATCTTTTGCTCGTCCTCTACATGCAGACATGTTGGCAGTTCTTGTTGCCAGATCGAACAACCAGCTAGCAGATGCTTTCATTCATGTGGGAGAGTCATCCCATAAGTGACTGCTGTACCTGAAGGTGGGGTTCCAAGTGTTCTCAGAATGGTAAATACTGTCAATGATCTGTTTGCTTCCTGTGAAAGCATGAAGCTAAGACTGTTCTCTGCCCATCCCTCTCTGCAGGGGGCCCTGATGAAGCAGTGTTGTCTCTGTCCTGGGCACAGGACCTCCTTTATCCCTCCCTTTCCCCGATCCACTAAGTGATCCTCAAGGTGCTGAGAGACAGGGTATCCCTGATTCTGATTGCGCTGGACTGACCATGCCAGGTCTAGTATGAGGATCTTCTCAGTCTCAGCAGCAGACCTCTGTGGATGCTTCCATTCCTGGGACATGCTGATGAGGTCTGAAGGGGCAGTAAGGTGTCTGGACCTGCAGTTTCTGCACCTAACCATCTGGTTGCTGAGCAGCTTGAGTTCTAGGCCCTTTGGTTCTCCAAAGATATTCTTCAGATGTTGGAGGCATCTTGGAAAGAGTTGACTCACAAGACATGCACTTGCAAGTGTATGAGGTTCTCACATTGATGCAAGAAGCATGAATTGTTGCCCCTGTTCTGCTGCAAATCTCATATACTTGGCTGTCTTTGGTCCCTGTCTCAGGCAGGGTTGCAAGCCTTGTTACTCAAGGTGCACCTGGCTGCCATTTTGGCATACCACGTGCCAAGGCAGATGCGCTAGTGGTGGCACAGAACAAAGTGGTCAGTTTCTTTAAAGGGCTGGGCAACCAGCCAGCCCAGTGGTGTGGAGGGCTATAGCACTTTCGCTTTACCTCCAGTCACGCTGGTGACACGGGTTCAGGAACAGACTTGGCTTGTCTGAGTTGGCCGGAGTGGGAGAGGATTCAGCATCCCAGCAACAGTTTGCTCTGCCAAGGTGTGAAGGCTGATCAACCTAGCCATAGACTGCCACTAGGTGGAGGCCTGTGGTAGTGCAGCACTGGTGGCAAAAATAAGGTAGGGACACTGTGGGGAATGTCATCTAGGTGCACCTCCAAGCACTAGGCTGACACTGTGCAGCATAGGGTGGGGAGAAAATAGAAAAAAACAGTACGAGTTGGAGGGCTTAGTGAATTCCAGCCCACTGGTTTCTGTGCCTGCACCGCCTCCTGAATGCCACTGTTGGTCTATCTTGGATTATTTACTGGAGTGGAGGACAGCCCTCCTCCTCCAGCCTCACCACAAGGGGGAATTTATGGGGAGACCCTGACCAAGGTGAATATCAAGGGAAGTGAAGTCAGCTCGGGGCAGTGGGGACTGGGCTGATAAGCCACCTCCAGATACAAGAGCAGAAACATAATATGAAAAGGAAAGCTGGACTACCTGCACTGTGGGACTTGCTACTGGTGCTGTAACAGATAATGGGTAAACTATTCAAGCCTATGGACAAGTGTGATCTCTCATATTAGTTGTGGAAAACCACAACTGATGAGTGAGTTCCAGGTACTATCTGGAATCTCCATATCTATAATTTTCCACTAGGACTAAGTTCTCCTAAGCTCCCGTATGAAATTTCTGCCCATGGAAGTCTGGCACGTATAGCATAGACCTTCTTTCCCAAATCTCATGCTTCAGAGGCTGAGCAAATGCTCCACACACTGGATGTCTGCAGGACGTGGCCTTCTACTGGGAGCACATGGTGGAATTCTGCGGTGAGGCTTGCCAGCTGTTTGCCACATACATGGAAGTTGCCCTATGCAGACCAGCAGCCAGACAGATTGTTACCCAATGGATAACCAGACAGACCATTACCCAATGGATAACCTCCTGCATCACACTGTGTTATAGGTTGACTGTAGAGGAGCCACCAGTGGGGTTGAAGGCTCACTCCAGCAGACATACTGCTGCCCCTGGTGCTGCTGCCAGGTACTTTCCCATTTCTGAAATATGTAAGGCTTCTACCAGGTCGAATGCATATGCATTCATCTCCCGTTATGGCATCATCTTGCTCATGCTGCTTTTGGATCTTCAGTCGTCCAGTCTCTTTTTGCCTAGTTTGTGGTGCGCACTTTGCCATATCCTCCTAAGGACTGCTAGGAGTCTGCCTAAGTGCGGATACTAAACTGAATCTAGATAGTTAGAAAGAGAGGTTACTTCCCTGCAACCACAATTCTACTACTACTACTGTTCATTTCACATCAACGTGACCCACCCATCCTCCTCCAGCAAGTCTTCCTTTGGATTCCTGTTCCAGCATACAGATCTGAGTACAAAGGAGGTGGAGCCAGAGGACCACATAGTTGGGTGATAAGAGTGAAGCTTGAAGACTGTTCTGATGACTGTGCATGCTCAGTGCAAAACTGCCTTAGTGTGGATGTGAACTGAATACAGTAGAACTGTGACTACAAGTATGTAACTTACATATTTACACACAATTCTGCTTCTGTTTCACGTATTTTCTGTATTTATCTTCCCCTCTTTCTTCACTACTAAGGACAGCTGTATAACAAGCATTTGTCAATGCTGAATGTTGCTTGCTTGTATGTGCTGTGTAGGTATTTGGAAGTCAGTGGAGTGCAAATATTGAAAATTTGCAAACTTATCGTGCGTGCGTAGGAACTGCGCAACACACGCTCGTAAAACAGTAATTTTTAGGAAGTTTGTCACCAAATTTTCAACATAGCCATTTAAGACCTCTGCTCATGAACAGTGTCACTGTGATCTTCTTAATTTGTCCCATACAGTGATTTAGCACACCGACTGCGCCATTGTGCGCTTCTGCAGTGAGCTGAAACGTTTAGGCCGAGATGTGAAAAGTGACAGCTGTACTGCTCATAAGGAGGTGTGGTAAAATGACAATGTTGAAAATATTGAAAATTCGCAAACTGACGAGCGTGCGTAGGAACTGCGCAACGCAGGCTCGTAAAACAGTCATTTTTAGGATTTTTTCACCAAATTTTTAACACAGCCATTTTAAGACCTCTGCTCATGAACAGTGTCACTGTGATTTTTTTACTGTGTCCCATACAGTGATTTCACACACCGACTGTGCCATTGTGCGCTACATGGGCGGAAACACGTTTTGGGCGAGATGTGAAAATGACAGCTGTACTCCTCATAAGAAAGTGTGGTAAAATGACAATGTTGAAAATCTGGAGTGAAAATATTGATGTAACCCCTAGATGGCGCTATCCCAGGGGCTACTACCCCTGCCTGATTTGCCACTAACAGGTTGAGGGGCCTGGATCCAGTGGCGGGTGCCTCCACCCAGAGGTCAGGGTTTGCAATAGTTAAACTAACTTGGTCACAGCCCTCTGGGACACTGCAACCCCCCTTTCTTCCACTAGTGGCCCACACAATATATCAGAATTACCTTCACAGTATACACTTACCCCCAGGTCTGGTTCCGCACTGGGACCTCCTGTGAAATGAGATACAGTGCAACAATCACAGTACAGTACTTTAACATAGACAAATACCTCAGGCAGTATAACTTTGCTGAAACAAGCAGCTCTGATTTATTTAGGGGATATAACAAGGACAGGGAAATCAAGTTAATTAGCTTATCACTCTAATAATCTACCTATGGCTCTGTGCACAGGCCTATCCCTATCAGTTACTGTCCCTGGGTACCCAAGCCCTAGTGGCTAGTCAAACGTGGCAGCTGGTAGGGCCCTTTCACACAGAGAAAAGGAGAATTAAACAGTCAGCAGTACAGTAATTCCATTTGGATTTAATGTGGCAATTCAACAGGGAGCGACCCTGAATTAGTACTCACGACCTCCAAATAAGATAGGGTCCTTCAATGTCAGCAGGGCTCACTTGAGGTACACAAACCTCTTCACACATCCATATAAAGAAAGCACTATACCAGGCAGGCTGCATCTGTATCCGATCGCAATTACTGCACAATACCGGGAGAACACACAGCAGATTCAGTTCCTGACAGACCGAGTGCAATTTTCAGCAATTCTCCAGTCTTCTACAGGGTGAGCCTGGTTTCTACTCTTCAGAGATCCTTTGATTCTTTTCACAGGGCAGTTCAGTCCTAACAAGCTGTTACACAAGCTGCAGACCGAACTCTGGGCCTTACACACGTTTTGACTAAAACTGCACACTGAAAAGCACAGGGCTCCTTCCTTCTTCACTGCCAAAGCTCAACTGAAACTCCAACCGACAAAACCGGCACTTCCTTTGAGTTCCTCCCAGTTCTTGACTGGATTGGCTGTCACTCACAATAGACTGCTGCTGTTGGTCCAAAAGGCACTGAAGTCTAAACTACATCTCCCAGAGTCACTGCCCATACAATCCTCTTGTGGCTGGCTCAGATTATGAGTCCAAGTTCTGATTCGTCCAAGGCACCATTTTAGAGCTAGCTTACCCACACTGATTGGTCCAGTTCAGCAGTTCAAAACTAGAATGGGAACTAGCAGACACAGTTCTGACTGCAAAGAAAGCAGGTTAGACAAACTGTAATTTCATTATTACTCTAAATAATTTCTGGCAAACAGTTACATCTTTCAGATAGGTTCCCTTTGCACCTAGTGACTGCAAAATGAAGTGAATTGGCGCAGCTCGAGTGGTACTCAGAGAAGCACACAGTCCCCCATACAAACTAATTATGTCTGCAAGCAGACAGCTCTTAAAGAGACAGTACCAGAGGCTCTAAAACACTCACTGATAAATGGCTTAAATGCCAAACACCAGTCAGGCTTGGAGCATTCAAGCAAGCTCTTGGAAGTCTTTTGGGAACCCCCATTTGCAGGGGGGTTACAATGAAAATTCGCGAACTTACGAGCGTGCATAGGAACTGCTCAATGCACGCTCGTAAAACAGTCATTTTTAGGAATTTTTCAACCAAATTTTCAACATAGACCTTTTGAGAGCCCAACTTATGAACACTGACATTGTCATTTCGTTAATCGGTGCCGAAAGGTGATTTCATGCAGTGACTGCAAAATCACCCTTCGGGCCTGATTAACACCATGACAGTGAGAGCATTCATGAGAAGGGGTCCCAAAAACCCTATATTGAAAGTTTGGTGCAAAAATTCAAAAAAATGCCTGAGATATGCAGCAAAGTTGAAAAAAACCCTATTTATTACATTATACAGCATACTGGCATTTCCTCAGTTCGCAGTCGGCTTTGAAGAGTGCAGACATGTTCCCGGTCCACGGAAGATTGTCACACCAGAGTCCAGAGGTAAGTATGGGGTGAGGGGTGTGTGGGGAGGCAGGGTGCGCAGTGGTGGGCGCAGGTGGGGGCAGAGACAGCGAGGGACCGTTTTTGTGTTTCAGGGTTTTTTTGTTTTTAAAAAAAAAAAGGAGACGACGATGCTGGATGTTTGCCACGCTGGGGTGAGCTCCCACGTGGCACAAGGGCGGCTGTTTGTGGGGCGTGGAGCAGATGGGATTGGGCACCCCTGTCAGCGATAGCATCTGTTGCCACGCCTGGGGTGGGCTCCCAGCGTGGCACCCTGTATGCTCTGGGGGGGGGACAGTGGAGCTGACGGGGATTGGGCACCCCAAATCAGCTATACAATGTGTAGCCACGCTGGGGTAGGCGCAAGCGTGGCATGTGGAACTCTATTTGGGGCAGCGCAGCACAGCCAACGGGGATTGGGCACCCTGTTGGCTATACAGTGTGTGCGTGTTAGCGAAAGACGCAGTATGTGTGTGTGTGTGTGTGTGTCAGTGTGTGTGTAGGGGAGCGCGCATGAGCAGGCGATATCTTATCGCTGCTCACTGAAGCTTAGCTCCACCTTTCAACTGTACTCCACTGCATTTTCGACTGCTGTCATAGACAGCTCCAGCAGCCATTGGAGAACTGCGGCCGCACCTGCAAACACACTGACTGAATTGGAAGAGGGCTGCCACACCTCCGAAAACTCGGATGATGGCACTATGTTTCTTGCACATGCGTGCAAGCAACATAAAAATGGAATCCTTGTCCCTGCAACTTCATCTGTTTCTTCTGCCTGTCTGCACATAATGCCATAATCTTCTGTTTATAAATCAGTTGGTTGCCATGGAAATTATATGACGTCTTAAGCAGGAGATTAGGCAAACAGCAGCAACAGATTACGTCCAAAAGGCAAGGGACCTGTTTCCATACAAATTTCTTTAGTAATAAAGAATAAAGGGAAGACTAAAACAGGGCATGTAGAAAATACAACTAAAATGATGCTAAATTCCCAATGTTTTCCCAGGAATATCATAGGTTCTTTAAGCCCATCCTTCACACTGTCAGGCCCAATTGTGTTTGGCTTCTTTCAAGACATGAGCAAGCCAGCAGCGTTAAAGGACTGCTTAAACTCCAGAGAAAAGTCTTTTATAAGGTTGGTGGGTAGATTCTTGGCAGATACTGTAGGTTAGGGAAAGCAACTTTAAAATAAGTTGGGGCAGGATGTGGCCAGCCTTCTTTGGAGAACTCTGTGATCTGCTGACCCCCCCCCCACACACACACACACACACTAGCTCATAAAGCAAGATAACTGAGGTGACTTTTAAACCTATTTATTCCACGTAGCAATGCAGTGTGCTATCACCAGAGCGCTAGGCTGACTCACTGAAATAACTGATAACCACGCCTTATCACTGGAGATTGCTAAACATTTGTACTGAGATTAACTCATTAGCTTTTGGTGTGGCTGTGATGTATGTTTTTATAGTCAAGACCGATGAATTTCATCAGTGAATATTTCTTGCATATGTCTTACAAGATTTATAATAGAATGGTAAGCAAGTGAATGTCACCTCCCTTATTATGTCGCAGTAGGGAACTGTGCAAGGTTACGTGTTTTAGACTGATAATTATTTTACCTAATACTTGGAGACACTCGTTCTGTAAAGAGTAGAGAGAATACACATTCTTAATGTTGCTGTGAGACTTGTTTCAAAGGTGGGTCTTCACGAGCATGAATAACACTCCAACACTGAAAGAGTCAAATTTAGGACTGATTACAGAGTTCTTATTACTTATAAATATTTGCACGACTGGCCCTAGATACCTCTCTGACCTACTTGTGCAATACTGCCCTGCAAGAGCTCTTTGCTGTGTGGATCTTGAACTGCTGTTGGTCCTGAAGTTCAGCCTTAAAACAGTTGGTGGTTGAGCATATGAGATCAGAACCCCTCAACTGATGAATGCCCTTCCAATAGGTTTAAGGCAAGCAAATCCGCTGGTTAGTTTAAAAATCTGCCCTGAAAACCTGTGTGTTTTCTCCAGCTTTTAATTCTCTTTGATTTTAAGTTATATGGATGTTGCTATAGATATAGATATTTCATTTCATAGTTGTTACTGTACTGTATATTTATTGCACAGTCCTTTCCAGCGTATGAGTGTATGTATGATTTACCCCTTCAGTATGTATTTAAAGTTTGTGTATTTGTTTTAGCTTGTACAGTTCTCTTTGAATGGGCACTATATAAATAAAAGATGGATTAGACTGAAGAATGTCTCGTGCGCAGGTGCCATGGAAAAGGACATGGTTGGGGAAGGGGTTTTAAATATTACTAATTCAGCTTGATCAAAATAACATGTTAATACCGCTGCCAAGGGCACTCTTAACTGTTGTGAGAGTGGTCTCACTTGCATTGTTCGAATACTAGAATTGCTCACTGTTCTCACACCCTAGGAGTACACATGAGACTATTCTTGCAACAGCAAGAGTGCCCTCAGTGGCTGTGAAAATTCTGAAAGACCTAATACACACAATTCTGTGTGTGTTTTACATATATCGTCACATTTCCCTTCCTTGTATTCTTCCCACGTATGTTAATTTGCATGGTAATGGGACCCTTATCCCCTAGAGTTCATCAGTGTCTGCTGGTTAATCCTTTGAGGTGTGTTAATACCTCCGAGGAGACGACTCTTCAACGATTGTCAGAATGATCTTGCATGCATTCTTAGGGTATGCAAGCCACACACCAAAGGTGGGCAGTTCTGATTCTCTAAGAAAGCGAGATTGAGCAATAATACATTCAAATTTTAAAACCTTCCTGAACATTCCTGTTTCCAAGACAGCTGCGCGTGAGACACTGTTCACAGAATAAGTGTCTCATGCACAGAAGAAAGGAGCACTCCGATTGGTTGGGAGTGCTGCCTCAATCTATATTGAAGTTATAATGCCGGTTTGTGACATCACAGGTAGTTGCTGTGGAAATTATTGTGGTGTCACAAACCGAGGATTGTAATTTCAGCAGAGGATAAAGCTACAGGAATAGACTGACTTTAGGCTACATGATAGACTAACTGGGTCCTTTCTTCACCTCTGTCCTTCTTTCTGAGCTTTTCACCACCCCTACCATGTAAACAAACCTGGTAACGAAGAATAAAAGGAACAGAAATGCTAAAAGAATCGGTCAAATACAAGGTTAACTGAGCTGTATCTAAGTATTATTTTTAAGGTTTTCCTAAAAAGTGACACACTCCAATTTACATATAGACAAGTCTTCCCACAATGACGCTGCAGTGGCATAGGACTGTGATCTCATAGTTGTGTAGATTCTGAGGGGCGCACAGCAGGTCTCTTATGGATATATTGCTCTCTCCTCTCACGTTCTTGTAGTGAGAGAACTGAAACATAGACGCTGACGTTATGAAGGAGACAGGCGGCTCATGAAGTCTGCCCATATTTATTTCTACCTTCAGAAAGGTTCAGTTCCAGGTCCTGCCCCCCACAACACCACTGCAAGTGACTTGCTCAGACCCTCTTCATGAGTATCTCTTATTAGAGGTCCTCGCAGAAAGGGCCAATCCCTGCACCTGTTGCCCAAATGGCCCAGATGACTGGTTATATCCTGATGAAGCTCTGGTTGTATTGTGTCTTACTTCTTGATTCTTCTGATCTTACTTCGAGAGGGCTGTTGCAGTAGGTACTAACTGACAGGACTAAACTGCCAGGTGCTAGAACCACAAGGAGAACTTTTAGCTAACAGTGTCTGGTGGGGGACCACCCACCCGACGTCACGTGACTGGCGTCAGCATGATGCTATATAGTGAGCGGTCCCCATGCCCACCCTCCAGTTCTTTCCTGCCATCAACCTGCATACATCTGACCTTGGGAAGAACGTTGCTTCTGTAGACGCCATTTTGGTTGAGTTTTCTACTAATTTATTACTTGTTTACTTACTTTTTCTCATAAAGTGTTAAGTGTTTTTTTGCATTGTGCATGTCGTCTCTGACGCCTCCGGATTTGCATAAAAACAAGTGCAACTCCTGCATAACTCAGCTCCCTCTCAAAGACAGCCATTCAGCCATTCCACTCTCTCTTCTGCCTTTGCCCAGAGCACAAGACCGAGGACTATGAGGCCTGCCAGAGCTTTAGCCCGGCCACATGGAAATGCTGTCAGTAGGCCTTGGAAGCCCATTTACTAAAATTAAAAATGGCATCCTTGGAGAAGGAGCTGAAGAAACTCAGGAACTCATCCTGTTCCCCAGAGGGCCATCACAAGAAGAAGCAAGACAAGGAAAGACATTAGGACCTGGAACAGTCTCCATCCCGTCCGTGGCCACCTCCTGGAGCCACGGACACGGATGGGCCTCCCTCCAGTCAAGGTCGCCTCTGCTGCCACAGTGCAGCCATTGCACACCCCTCCCCCCACCGGGACCAATTTCGGTTCTGATGGGAGTCTCCGGGATAAAGGAGACACCCACTACCCTTAGACCCCTCAAGATTATGGGGTCTACTGTGACTAGTATGGCTGGTAAGTCGACTTTCGGCTCCTCTGATGGTCGCATGGCACCGGCTGATAAACCGCAGTTGGCTCCTCCTACGTGCACCAAGCCCCGGCTCCTCCGGAAGGCCCCAACAACAGGCCTGACATCGAGGAATCGAACAAGCTGCCATCTGAGCCGCAGCTGATCCCGGAGGGTCCTTCCCCTCAGGATTCTCCCCCTCGGCTTCCCGAGGTTGTGCCTCAGGTTTCCCTGCTACCTTGGGATCCACAGGAGGGAGAGCGACTGCCGTCAGGCACTGTCCCACTGCTGATGCCAGATTGCCCAACACCTGGCTCAACGCTGGACTTGACAACAGTAATACTGGTCCCACAGGGTCCTTTGGGGCCCTCTGGGCCACCATCAGGCCTGATGCTGGCCCCTCCTAAGGGCCCTTTAGACAGGCCATCGGGCCCTCCGTCAGGCCCTCTGGACTCACTATTGGGGCCCCCCCACCCACTGTCAGGCCTCCCACTGGGCCCCTCGGTTGCTGTGTCGGGTCCTTCACCAGGCTCAATGGTCGCTCCATCAGGGTCGACGCCGGGCCCCTCAGGTGCCCCGCCGAGCTAGCCGATGCCCGGCTACCCGGTGCCACAATACCCTCCGGAGTATCCGACGCTGGGGTACCCGATGCAAGGGTTTTCTGCCCTATGCATCGCCGGGCTATCTCCTGATGGGATTCCCGTCACCTTATTATCAGGTGCCGGGCTATCCGATGCCAGGGTACGGGCATCAGCCTCCACAGCCTCCACCTCCACCCCAGCCTCAGGTGGACCTGCAGGTGATGCATTGTTCGTGATGGGACAAAGCAAAGTCTCGGCTCACATCAGAGCTTGAGAAGCGTCAGCCCCCGGTTACCCCGTCGGTCACCAGGGAACTGACACAAAGGCATCCTCCATCAACCAACTCCAGGCCGTTGAAGTCAGGTAGATCTACCGAGCCTTTACCTCAACCTGAGCAGCACACAGACTTCTTGAGACCTGTGGACCTCTCGAGACCAGTGGACATACCTTTACCTAGACTCAGCAGTCCTGACAACATTCCAGTGTCGGGAATCTGAACCTGACTCAGCCCATTTGGGCTCGAATTATGAGTCCCCTTCCCTGGATGAATCGAAACCGAGGGAATCACCAAAGTCACCCCCTGAGGATTCTTCCTTTATGGAACTTCTCAGGAAGATCCATGCAGCCTACGTCTGGTGCACGGAGGAACAAGATCCCCAATGTCAGAGGCTCGCGGAGCATCTGGAACTATCAGATCAATCTCTGACCCTCATACCACCATGGATAGGCCCTCATGAGGATCTGGCCTCCACAATATGTAAACAGCCTGCTTTGCTGGCCCCAGTGGCAAGGAAGGTAGGACATACCAGATGCCAGAAGGGAAGGACCACCTTAGTTTCCATCTGAAGGCCGATTTAGTGGTCATTAGTGCTGCTAATGACCATTCTTCCAAACAAAAATACCTCAGTACTTCTCCTCCCGACAAGGAGTCAAAGGTACTGGATCAGTTTGGGAAAAAAGTTCTACTCTTCATCCACCCTGGTCATTAGAGCACTGAACTACATTGCTCACATGGTGGTCTATCAGAAATCCATTCAGGGTCAGCTTGAAAGCTGGAAAAGCTTCCTGACACAGAGCTCAAGGAAGAAATGTCCGGTATGGTGAGGTTGGCTAGATCCACTAGCCGACACATGCTGAGGGCCAATTATGATGTGGTGGATGCCTCATCAAGGAGTACAGCTACAGCCGTTGGCTTACATAGACACTCATGGCTGAGGGTCTCCTGCCTGACATCTGAGGTCCAATGAGCCAAACAGGATGCCCCCTTCTAAGGTCCTGTACCTCACTCCTTATCATAAATCTCTCCAAATCTCCCACCTATCCCCTTATATCAATTTCTAATGCCTTACTGGCTCACCTGCTTCTTCAATAACTCTTTCCCCCCCTGCACCCCCTGCTCTCCCCTCTCCTATATATTGTAAATAGCTTGTCTATATTGAAAATCTGTATGAAACACAGTGCTTGTACTCATTTTCTTTATGATGTTGGTTACCACTACTATAGTGCTGCTTGTTGCTATGTCCACTCTGCGACTGACCTACCTGAACTCCTTGATCTCAAGTCTCCACCATTGCTGACCCTAGTCCTACCAATGTCGTATCCTCAATGGACACCGCAGGACCTCCATGGAATCATCGGCCAACTACTGTCGGAACTGACTGCATATTCCACAATGTAACTATGACTCTAACTGTTTAATTTCAAATGTGAACTGCTTTCTTGCTGCATACTGATCTAGCTGCTACTTTTTCGTATCACCTCATGTACCCAACTGTTACTTGTATCTATA
Source organism: Neoceratodus forsteri (assembly GCA_016271365.2). NCBI lineage: Eukaryota > Metazoa > Chordata > Ceratodontiformes > Ceratodontidae > Neoceratodus > Neoceratodus forsteri. The sequence goes on from CM057453.1 coordinate 1,614,698,093, forward strand.
GTTGAAATTGTATGCACCCTACTGTATGTGTATTCTACTCTTGGAATATCTCTATTTGCGGGGTCGCCCCTGAAAAGTGATTTGACTGTCTCAGTGGGCCCACCCGGTTGTCAAAATTCAAATAAATAAATAAAGATATTGTTACAGACCTACAAAACAAGGGAAAAGCCTTGCACTCTGTCCAGTTTATGTAAAAACACCCTCAAAAGCCTAAGCAGCCCTTTTGTCAGCAGCAGCAATGACAGCAGAACCGACATCAGAACAAACGTCGAGCATCCTCGGCAGACACGGCTCCCCCAGCGAAAGCCATAGAGCCTCAGGAGCCACACCCTCCACTCTCCCCACCGCCTCATGACTCGCTCTGACCCCTCCCACCCACAGACCTAGATCTAGGGGAACCAGTAGGAGGCAGGTTTGCAAACCACCTATTAGGCTGGGAGGCAATCACAGCAGACTCATGGGTACTTCAACTCATAACCAAAGGGCACACAATCGAGTTCATAGAGAGAGAGACCACCGGAACATCCTCCAGGTCCTTCTTATTATCCTCCGGGTCACATACAGTCAGTTAGGGAGATTGATTCTCTGCTGCTAAAAGCAGCGATAGAACCTGTTCCCCAGAGTCAGATGGGCAGGGGATGCTTCTCCCACTTCTTTCTAGTTCCCAAGAAGACGTGCAACCTCAGGCCAATTCTGGACCTCAGCAATCTGGAAATCTTCGTGGAGTACAAAAGCTTCCACATGCTATCGTTGCCTGGTCTTCTTCCCTTGTTACATCAGGAAAATTGGTTCTGTGCTCTGGATATGCAGGATACATACCTGCACATCCCCATTTCCTGTCAAATCACCGCTTTCTCAGATTCTCTTTTCAGGGAGGACATTTTCAATTCAGAGCTCTCCCATTTGGCCTGTCATCAGCATCCAAAGTGTTCACAAAGTGCCTAACAGTGGTTGCTGTGGATTTACACAGACAGGGCATTCATGTGTTCTCCTGCCTCGACGACTGGCTGCTTTCAGCACAATCTAGCCAGGTCACTATCTAGTACCCTGGGCCTTTTCCATCAGGTGGGCATTTCAGTCAGTTATCCCAAATTCTACCTTATCCCTTCACAACACTTACAATTCATTGGGGCAGTGTTGGATACAGTCCAGGGGAGAGCCTTCCTCCCACCAGACAGTGCAGGGACTCTCTATCAGCAAGCACATCTAGTGGCCTCTCAGAGGTGGACTTCTGCAAGATCACTCCTCCGGTATGCCAACCAAACAACGAAACATCTACAGTGAATACCATTATAAAAAGTGTCTGAGAAATGGAGCTTTCTGATTGGCTGCAAACATTCTAACAGCCTTATGTTAATCTTTTATTAACATACATGTAGAGCTTAACCGTGTGCTGAACAAGGTTTAACACTATTTAAAAACATTTTTGATTATAATAGCAATAAGGCACTCCCAGGGATTATGTCAGTGGTCAATCACCCTCTGGGGCATGTGGCACTCGGCTACTCCTTGTGCCACAGTACACCCCTAGAAGGTGATTAACAAACCATTAACATAACCCTTGATCATGCCTTATTGCTTAATTACAGTGACAGAAATCGACAGGTCGCTGTAATGGTCCCCGCTGACACCGGTACTACATCTCCTGGTGTTCTTCCCCCTCCCTGAGACAACTTCAACTTGGAGTTGGATATATAAAAACCAGGGAGTGTGGGGGCAGAGTCCCCCACATGGGTGGTTCGGGGGGTGCTGCCCCCCCAAAAAAATTACACTGGCATACCAACAGCACAGTGCTGACACTCGGCATTGTGTCTGTCAATGGGGATGTTGGTGACTTTGGTGTTGCCACGCAATAGGTAAACCAAATTGCTGTGGCCCAGTTGTTGACGGGGACTCCTCGGACTTCCCATATTACACCAGTGCTGCGTGAACTGCACTGGCTGCCAGTTCAGTGGCAGATCACCTTCAAAGTCGAATTACTGACTTATAAAGTCCTACGTGGACTTGGCCCTGACTACCTGAAAGAGCTTCTGTCCCCTTATTGCCCCGAGCGATTGTACCGTTCAGCAGACGAGGGGTTGCTAGAGATTCCAAGGGTAGTTTTAAAATCTTCAGGGGCCTGTGCATTTGTGTTCGTGGCCCCAGCCCTTTGGAATTCTCTACCCCATCTGATTCAGGAGTGCGCAACACTGGGGGGGGTTAAAGCAGGCATTGAAGACTTATTTGTGGAGCAAGGCATACTGTGACTAATAAGATATCTTCTGGATTTTAATATGTATTTATTATTGTTGTTTTTATTGTTATTTTATACTTTGTAATGCACCTTAATATTTGAAAGGCGCAAAATAAATAAAGATTATTATTATTATTAAAGATTATTATTTGTCTGCTGGGTCTTATGGCTGCTGCTATTCCGACTATACATCTGGCAAGACTCCATATGCGAGTCACGCAGTGGTCTCTCAGAGTACAGTGGGATCAGAGTTCAGACAACCTGGATCACATGATCCTGGTCTCCAACCCGATGACTCGGGATCTCTTGTGGTGGCAGAACCCGGACAACCTTCAAAAAGGTGTCTCTTTCCAGACTCTTCCTACCTCCTAGACCCTGATGACAGATGCCTTGGGACTGGGTTGGGGAGCCCATTTGGGAACCCACAAGACCCAAGGTTCTTGGGCTCAGAGTGAACTCACTACATATCAGTGTACTGGAGATGAGGGCCATGCTGTATGCCCTACAGGCATTCCAGCACCTGCTCCAACCGCGATCACTCATGGTCCAGACAGACAACGTGTGTCATCTGGTACATAAACAAACAAGGGGACACTCGCTCGTACCCACTCTGTCGCAAAATGATGCGAGTGTGGTACTGACCAGTGCAACACAATCTCCACCTCATGGCAGTGCACGTCCCTGGTATTCAGAAAGTCCTGGTGGACACACTCAGCTGCACTCGAGCCAGAGCCCACAAATGGGAGCTGAGACAGTCAGTGGTAGACAAAATATTCACCGGTTGGGGTCGACCAGACCTCGATCTGTTTGCATCCCCATCCAACGCAAAACTACCAATTTTATGCTCACTCGCTCAAGGGCGTGGTGTTTTCTGGCGAGATGCGCTGTCTTTATGCTGAACTTGGAGATTCATGTATGCCTTCCCTCCCTTTCCGTTACTACAAAGGGTATTGCTGAAACTACAGGCGGTGGGAGCACATATGATTCTGATTGCTCCCTACTGGCTGCATCAGATTTGGTTCGTTCTGATTCAACAACTGCCAGTGGAACCCCCAGTTCCCCTGCCCATCTGTCCAGATCTTCTGGCTCAGGAATAGGGCACCCTGGTCCCTCCAGGCCTCCAGTCCCTTCACCTGCATGCGTGGCACCTACTTATATAGCCGCTGCTCATTTTGGATTATCCTCTAGAGTGCCACAGGTTCTAGTGGAGGCCAGAAAGCCTTCCACGAGATCCACTTATGCAGTGAAATGGAAGAGATTTTCCATATGAGCCACATCCAAGGAGTGGAACTCCTTCTCCTGCCCTGTTCCACAGGTCTTGGAGTATCTGTTGCACTTCTCTGACCTTGAACTCAGTTACTTGACCCTGAAGGTCCACTTATCTGCCATTTCTGCCTACCACATTCCAGTGGATGGCAAAATCCTGGTTCAGTTGGAATTATCCAAGACATTCCTGAAAGTGATTCTTCATTTGAAACCCCCAGTCAGGAGCCCTGCTCCTTCCTGGGACCTGAACTTCATTTTGGAAAAACTCATGCTGTCTCCATTTGAACCAGCTGCGAGTTTTGACATGCACTACCTTTCATGGAAAGCGCACTTTTTAGTTCATGGGTCAATCTTAACATTGTTTTACCAGCCCAAATACTAGTGCAAATTGACCAGGACTAGTGCAGCTAACTCTCTACTTGCCCGTCTTGACTAGTGCAGATTTTCATGGCTGTTAATGAAGTTTAAAAAGTCTCTACTTTAGCATTCTCTAGTCCTCATGCTAATCTATCTCAATGTTCCAGATGGCCAGGTGTGATTAACAGTTCATTAAGAGCTGCAATTATCTGACAGTTCAAGAGAGGAATCCCACAAAAGACTCAATGTGAGTCATTATCAATCCACTGTTAAGACTTTCAGCTAGCGTCCAGGGTTTGATCAAGGGTAGAGTGCTATTAAGTCACTAGGTTCCAGTTTTCTGAATGTGTCTCTGTCTAGCAATTTGCCCTATATTATTAAGACCTGTGCCCTTCATTTCTCTACATTTTGAGTGTTTATATCCAACATTTCAGTGACAAAATGCAAAGAGATATACAGGATCGGCGCTGCAGGTGGTGGGTTTTATCCCAGCCTCACCATAACTTCTCTCTCCCCTACAAATCTCTTAACTCTGTTCTTTCCCTGGACACCACTGCAGACCAGGCTGTGAAGTGACCATCCACAGATCCATAGCTGCCATTGCTGGCAAGTATAGGGGGTCCCCAGCTCTTCTAAATGGACCATGCCAGCCATCACCATCCATACAATTCCACCTTTATCCCACTCAGTGTGTCCTTTCAGCCTAAAAACAAGCTTTGGATCATGTATGGTACAAAAATAAACCTTGATAAAATACATAATTTGAAACCTTGAAATGGGCATTCCTGGGGCACACAGATCATTCTATACAGAAATAGAAATAGTATATTGTTATGCCTGTGTACCTTTTCCCCTGGGACGATAAAAGGACAATGTTAAAGAAAAATCTGTTATTGTTGGGGCAGAGCTTATTAAAATCAATGCTTTTACAAATAAAAATATCGTAGTTTTCCATTTCCCAAGCCCCTTAGGTTTGTCTAGCCCTTACCCCAAAGAAATCTTAGATGTGCTCCTGGCTCACTTGAGACTGTACAAAAACTTTCAAAAGTGCAGGTCTGCAGTTGACTTAGGGTGGGGACCGAGAGTGTCTTTCTATGACTGACTGTTCATTGCCCTGTGGGTGGTGGTGACAGTGTGGTGAGGTGCATGATTATGTCAGCTATTCTGTGCACAGAGCAAGGACTGCTTGATTGAATATTTGTTGTTGTGATATCCTCTCTCTGTTTGGTGTGTGGTGGGACAGAAAGAGGAAGAGAGGAGGCTATGGTACAAAACAATGGGGGGGGCTCACTGTGATGGCAGTGCAGTCTTTTTTTTCTGCTGGGGAGCTGGAAGCAATGTGGGAGCAGGATACATGTACAGTAATCAGAGTATTTCTTGGCTTTGCTTGCATTGTTTCCTGTATAAGTGATCAACATTTACCATTATAATTAAGGGATAGTGCAACCATCTGCGAGCTAGTGCAATTTTGAATCAACTTGCCCTGCTAGCTAGTGCAAAAAAAGGTTAAGGTTGACCCATTTTAATTGCCATTACTTCGGCTCGAAGAATTTCCGAGCTTCAGGCCCCGATGTGTAAGGAGCCTTATTTGATTTTTCATGGAGACCGGGTGGCTATGCGAACTAATCCTAAGTTCTTACCTATGGTGGTTTCAGATTTCACCTTAAATCAGATCATTCAGTTGCCGGTGTACCACCCTGAGCATTCTAATCAGGGTGAAGCAATTCTACATACTCTTGATATACATAGAATTCTTCATTATTACACTAACAGGACAAAGCCAGTCCGTAAAACTGATCAGTTATTTGTTTCCTTTGCACCCAAGAGAGAAGGTGCTGCGGTTTCAAAACAGTGTTTGTCCAAATGGTTGGCAAACTGCATTACCTTTTGTCATCAGAAGTATAACAAACCACTTATGGGGAAAGTTAAAAGGCACTCAACCAGGGGCATGGCTGCCTCTACTGCTTGTTTCAAGATCATCTCTGCTGCAGATATATGTGTGGCTGCCACTTGAAGTTCCGTCCATACCTTCACTAAGCATTACAGTTTGGACACTGCTACTAGGCACAGAGCAGGCTTTGTCCTAGCTGTTCTTCAGAGACTCTTGTCCTAAGATCCCCATTTCCTGCAGACTTGTTTCTACCTCCTGCGTCTCAGACCTGTCTGAATTTGACTGCTTGGGACTCAGTCCTATCTGTTAATACCTACTGCAAGAGCCCTCTCGAAGTAAGATAATACAGTCACATTGAACTTACCGTAACAGTAGATTTTTGAGAGAGGCTTTTGCAGTAGGTACTGCTATCCCTCCCACCTTCCTCCTGGGTTTCTTCTACTACTACTACTCCTTTAATAGCTTTATAGCTCCAGGAGTCCACTCCTACCTCCTGTCGCACCTTTCTAGGTCTCCAGCGGGAGAACTGGAGGGCGGGCGTGGGGACTGCATACTATATAGCACAATGCTGATGTTGATCATGTGACGTCGGGTGGGCGGTCCCCCACCAGACACTGCTAGCTAAAAGTTTTCTGTGTGGTCTTTGCGCCCTTCGGCTTAGTCCCTTCTGTTAGTACCTGCTGCAAGAGCCCTCTTGAAGATCTACTGTTACTGTAAGTTCTTACATAACTGTACTTTCCTGCCCTGAAATTATTTTTTATTGTATTTTTTTTTTTCAGAAACCGGTACAGTCTCCCTGTTATATGCAGTGTGTTTATAATGACTATGGGAGCTTTTGTGGCAGCTAGGTAAGGCTCATCTTTTTTTATTTTTTTATAGTTGATTGTGTCTCAAGTTTTTTTGGATTTAAAGATACACTGAGAAGCTTTATGTCATTTGAACCAAGCTAAAAAATAGTTGTGTATGCAAACCTGTTTGTAAACTCCAAAATTAGAAAACAAAATGTTAAGAGCTCCTAACTGTATGAAGTAGAAACACTCATTTTTTAAAGATCAAATGCAAATGTATCTTAAAAATTAACCTTATACAAAAGTGGGAACAAAGAGGAAGCAGGGAACTACAGACCAGTCAGCCTCACCTCGGTAGTGGGGAAGGTCATGGAAGCACTACTGAAGGAGAGATTGGTGGAACATCTGGTTGTCAATGGACTACAGGACCCAAGGCAGCATGGTTTCACCAGGGGGAGGTCATGTCAGACCAACCTCATTGAATTTTTTGACTGGGTGACTAGGGAGGTGGATGGGGGAGGGCAGTGGACATGGCCTATCTGGACTTCAGCAAGGCCTTTGACACTCTGCCACATAGAAGACTATTACACAAACTGGGGAATATGGGTGTGGGCAGGACAGTAGTGTGGTGGGTAGGTAACTGGCTGGGTGGTAGGACACAGAGGGTGGTGGTAAATGGCTGTCACGCCACAGAGGGAAGAGTGACCAGTGGGGTACCACAGGGATCAGTGCTGGGACCAGTCCTATTCAACATCTTCATCAGTGACATTGTGCAAGACCTAGAAGTCAGAATTTCACTGTTCGTTGATGACACAAAGCTCTGTAACAGAGTAGACACACCAGAGGATGTAGACAGAATGAGAAGGGACCTGCAGAAACTTGAAGAATGGTCAGGGGTTTGGTAGTTGAAATTCAATGTAAAGACGTGCAAGATAATGCATATGGGGCACAAAAACCCTGGCGCAATATATCAGTTGGGGGGTGAGGATATAGCATGCGCCAAGCAGGAAAGGGATCTTGGGGTTATCATCTCTGATGACCTCAAGGTAGGGGAAACAGCGTGACAAGGCAGCAGGTAAAGCAAATAGGATGCTGGAATGCATAGGCAGGGGCATCACCAGCAGGAAAAGGGAGGTCATAATTCCACTATACAAGACACTAGTGAGGCCCCACCTGGAGTACAGTGTACAGTTCTGGAGACCATACCTGTGTAGGGACATAGGGTAGAGAAGGTTCAGAGGAGGGCAACAAAGATGGTGCATGGATTGCATCACAAGTCCTATGAAGACAGGTTGAAGGAACTGAACATGTACTCCTGGAGGAGGGAGGAGAGGGGATATGATAGAGACATGCAAGTATCTCAGAGGAGGAACAGGGTGCAGGAATACCCTATTTTAAGCGAAAAGATGTTCTAGGACTAGAGGGATGGGATGAAGTTGGAGGAGACGATTCAGAGGAAACACGAGGAAGAATTTCTTCACGGAACGGGTGGTGGACAAGTGGAACACCCTGCCAGAGGAAGTGGTGGGGGCTGAAACAATCACGGGATTTAAGAATGCATGGGATAGACATAAGGAAATTCTAGAGGTCAAGGGTAAGGGGCAACAGACTTCTAGGAAAACATAAACTGAACTTACAAGCTCAAATGGGCAGACTGGGTGGGCCATAGGCCCTTATCTGCTGACACTGTCTATGTATCTATGTATCTATGTAACCTTTTTTTCCCCAGCAGGACAACCCCAACACAAGGACAACCAGGCCTTATCAATCTCAAATAAACTGCATGAATGTTCTTATGTATAAATGCTGTTTTATTGCCTCTTTTGTTTGATGACTTCACAGAAAGGCCCTCAGACTTTTTCAGACCAGCTGGCAGAATCGTGGGTGGGTGGTGATGTAATCTAAGCAAGTATGACATCATTATCCTCAAGTTCCTGGCAGCCTAGGATACGCACAGTACATAAGGTTATGAAATGGCAAAAATCAGTTGTCATGTCACACAGTATTAAATATGCTGTAAGATATTAATATCTAGTAACCTTCATGGGCTAATCATTAAAACTGTGGGGACAATATTAAACAATAGAAGGGGTGCCCAAATGTCATCAGGTCATATACATTTTTGTTTTCTATTTTCCTAATTAACCTAGCCAAAAGGCAGTTTAATGGGCGTACACAACCACAATGTGGAGTAATGCTTGTGCAACTTCTTGCTAGTTGAAAGTTAGTTGTGTGATTGGATTGTGACTGCCATTCGTAGTTACTTTGGTCATTTGAAGTCTCTGTCCACTGAGGCACCACCACCCTGTCAGGGTACCAAGATGGCAAAGGAGCATTCTTGAGGAGGGTACCACCCCAAAAGGTGCTGTCGGAACATGATTCCTTTGGCTAAAGGTACCCTAAGAAGGAGCCTAAGGAGAAAAGCGAGCCACTGGAGGAAGAAAGGTGGATGGTGGGAGCAAACAAAATGAGGCTAAAGGAAGCTGGTTTATATAGCCCAGAAAGGGGCATTGGCTGGTTGCTCCTGCCCATCAAACCACAGGCTTGCCTTTTAATTTAATGGGCATATGCAACCGGAATGTGGAGTAATGCTTGTGCATCTTGTTTGTAGCCGAGGGCTAGTTGTATACAAGACCCTCAGTTTTCTGCAGTTCTGCAGCACATGGCACTTGGCGCAGAAACCAAGGCCAGATGCAGAATTTGGGGGCTGGCCACAGAAATTACACAGAAACTACCCCGTAAGTTAGAGAAAGACTGCCCCCACTCCTCCCCCCAATTAGTCTGCCTGCTTGTAGCTTTATAAGAACTTAAATTCACCCCAACCATCTCAGCCCCTCAAACCCTCCCTGCTCAGCCCTGAGAGCCCCCTTGAGTCACCCTATTTTTATATTGCCACCTTTTTTTATGGAAGTCTGCGTGATGATCCACTGCCTTTTCCTATCACTGCTGGTGGCCGGAATAATTGTTCCTCATCCAAGCAGTGGTTTCTGGGGCTCAAACATAGAGGATAATGAATGGGCATCGGTGAACAACAAAGCTATGCTGCCATCGAGTGGTTACCTTGGCAACTTATGTAAACCTCGAGAGCATACCTCAAGAGGTTTACAAAGGTTGGTTGCCAAGATAACCACAAGATGGCAGATCAGCTTTGTTGTTCAGCGATGCCCATTCATTGTCTTTTATAGTGTATGGGGATTGCTGTCACCTTACTTCAGTTAAAAGCCTTTCCATCATTACAAGCAGACATACTTTACATTCTTTCTTACCTTCCGTGATGGGCTGGACTGAACATGACACAGGACAGAATCGGATACACTGTGGGTATGAATAAAAATTAACCATTTATTTTAGAGAGTATCAAGGCTACATGGTGGTAGTGCTGCCATTATTGTTTATGTGTGGGTGATTTTCACGGCTTACATGGCTTGAATGTAGCTATCAGTTGCAGTTGCCAGTTGCTCAGCTTTGAACTTAGTTCTGCCAGCTCGATCGTTCAAGGTGCTCGCTGGGTCGCTGCGTGAACAGATTCCATCTTGTTGTACCCTCGCTGTGATGTCCCATCGATGGTATAACAACATCCGCCATCACATCGGTGGTACAACAACACTGGTAAATGATAGATTTCTTGTGAATATAGCGTTCTACCATACACTATAACGCTGGTAAAAGATTTCTTGTGAATATAGCGTTCTACCACACACTATAACACTGGTAAATGAAGGATTTCTTGTGAACATAGCATTCTACCATACACTATAAAGCCATTATAGGGCATGAATTCAGCATTTGGGCCCTGCAGTAATAGGCAGCAACAAAGGATTATCCTACATTGTTGGAAAGAAAAAAGTGCCAATAGAAAAAAACAGAGTGAATCAGTGTAGCTCTGGATAAAGTGAGTTTTGTGGCTAGGATATGCACAGGGGTTAAATTGGGCAGGAGCCCACAGGAACTAAGTTCCACCACCTCTTAAAAAACTGTATGACAGTTCCACTACCTCTATCATCTTTCTCCATTAACTACTATAGTACCTAGAAATGACAGTGCCACTACCTAGAAATGAGTTCCCCCACCTAAACATTTCCAGTTTAACTATTGGATATGCAGGGTGGGTTTTTCTTGTTTTATGAGTAGGGAGAGTAATATTTAAGAGGAGATTTTACAATACTTTTGAGGGAGGAAGAGGCAGAGGATCATTGTACAGTGTTGGACTGGATAATGACATAAATTTAAAATAAGGCCTCTCATCGGCACTCTCAAGGCTGCTTAGGAAGGTGGTGGGGCTGATGGATGAAGTGGGTTTCATCTGTTTTAAAACCTTCAGAGGGCTTTGGAGACTAAATGCAAAGCCCTTAGCATACCTTGGTTCTGCAGCCATGGAATAACTTGTGGAATTCACTGTTAACCGTGGAACACGTGGCCGACCTCGGAAGTTGCAGCCCTGAGCGCTAGTACGTCAGCATATAAGGTGCCAGTTTTAAAAAAGCAAGCAGTGCTGTTTCCCTGTTTATATGGGTGTCTGAGCGAGTCAGACAGAATGCAGTTTCACTGCGCACACATTGGGCATTCATAAGGAAGATGCTGAGCCCCAATGTAGTATGCTCCCTCCCCATGTGGTGTGCCCCCCCCCCAAAATATGTCTGGGATCTGTTTTAATGAATAAAATGGTCCCTTTAGTCTTTTATAGCCACGTGAAAATCAAAAAGGTCAATTGATGTCCTTTGCAGCCTCCACCAAGCCCCCCACCCAGACTCCCCACTTAGCACCCCACACCCCATACCCCCACTCACCTAAAACGATCTAGCAATCAAGATCCACTCTGACTATGAAAACATGTCTTCCTCTTAGAACCATGACTGCAAACTGAAGAAACAAGGTAAGTGCAATCAATGCATTTCCAATGTGTTTTGAACTTTTTTCATTTAATATACTTTACTGAAACAACCAAATTTTCAGTTTTTGACAGACACAACATACCATACAGAAACAATTCCACTTCAGAAATAAGTTACAGACATCTACTCCTAAACCCTCGCTCCCGCCCCGAGTACAATACATACATTACATAGTCAAGGCAGTATAGTGTAGTGGTTAAGAACACTGAGCTGCAAACCTGGAGAACTATGTTTGAATCTCACAGCCACCACTTGCATATTGTGAGACCGTGAGCAAGTCACTTAACTTCTCTGTGCTCCCAGGGTGCACCTGCGAAAAAGCCTCGGCTTAGTGTGTCCTTCCTTGTCAAAAACTGTAAAATAAAACATAGTCCGGGGGGTTGAATACTAATACATCAGTAGCTGAATAGGTTTTCACTCTGACCCACACCGCTTATAGATGCTATGAGGAACACAGGCATACATATCTTTTACACAGTGGAAAGTAGGGTGTACAAGGTTTCCCATCTCTTTCTGAAAGTATTATACCCATGACTGACAATGGTAATCTGCTTCTCCACATTTAATGTATTTAACATTTCCTTATGCCACTCAACAGGGGTTGGGCTGGCGTCGTCCATTCAATGCTGCATAATTATCATTTTGCCCATTGTGACTATCAAGGCAATACGAACTTTTCTGGGGACAAAGACTTTACCATGGTAGTGTCCCACCAGACAGATCTCCGGGGTAAAAGCATCTTCACGTCTCAACAAGAGATCTAGATGTAATCTAATGTCTTCCAAGAATGGGGTTACTTTGACACATATCCACAATTTATGTATTAGGGAGCCCTCCTCTTGCCCACACCTCGGGCAGTTTGCTGTGACTAATCCCCATTTTATGAAGCCTCTGTGGAGTAAGGTACAAATTTTGCAAGATCTTAAACTACATCAGTCTACATCTGTCCTGCTTTGTGTACTTATATAAATCCCCCCAAATTTGTTGCCAGTCCTCAGGGGATCAGTCCACCTGGAGAGCCTTCTGCTAGTAACACATGGCCTTCAGCCCCCGGGTTCAGTACCTACAGTGTTTAATAGAGGACAGAGATGGCATGAGGTTGTTCAGCCACTTGATATAATCTTCCCAGCACGTCCCCTCCAGCCGCTGCCCATTGGGTGGGGCCCATATGTGATGCCACGGCATGAACTATCTGCAAGAACTTGAAGCAGGCTGATCTGGTCACGCCATACCTGTTTTGAAAGGTGGATAATCTGTGGCTTGTCCCTTAATGAGATGTGTGCCTCTGTTGGGATTTGGTCCAGGGTCCAAATATTAGATGGATTGGCCAGTAATTTTTCTTAAAATTCGGATTCATCAGCACCAGTTGAGAAATGTTCCTCCCTCAATCCAGCCCCAGGTAAGAGCTTAGTTGGGAGTGGGCAGTGATAAAAGTGAACAGGAACACACAGGAACTCAGTTCCTGTACCTTTTTTGCAGCAGTAACGGAGTTCCTGTACTTCTTCCCACTGACACTAGAAGTGAAATTCTTAAACCAGCAACACAATGACAGTTTCAGGACCTGTGACCTGAAATCAGGGTTTCCATAACAACATGTAGAACAATGCTATTTTCCTAGAAATACTTCAGTATCTCTAACTGAATCTACTAGTGTCTAAACAGATAGATGTGTCTTGACAGAGCTATCCTTCAGATTGAGGATCTTCATTCTGCATTTCATATTTGCCAATGACTGAGTTCCTGTACCTCTTGTCTACCACTTGCACCATTGGGAGTGGGCCCTTAAAGACCAGTGTATCAGAATACCTTTGAGGGGGCCAGGTAGTTTAGAAGGTTTGATATGAAGGAGGCTCCTCACCTGCACTCCCTCCACTTGGTGTAATTCTCATTCTGTCTTAACCCAGTGCAGTATATAGAGGAGGTCCACTTCAGAGTCTTCTGGTCTACCCCACTGCAGGTACTTGCTGCCCTCAAGAGCTCCATAGTACAAGAAGAACTGGGTATTCATAGCCCCTCATCTGTTTAGGGTTAGTGAGTTTGAAATAGGACCATCTTACTGCTTTCCCCTGCCAGAGAAATTAATTTATCATGCTTTGTAGATGTGTGAACCAGATTTTAGGGAGTACCACATTTGTCATTCCCATTAGGTATAATATCCCAGGAAGCAGGTTCATTTTAATAACATTTATCCTACCCACTAGGGTCAAGGGCATGGACAGCCATCTATCTGATTTAACAGTATGCAGCAAGGGGTCTAGATTATTCTAGAACCAGAGGAGGAGCTATCAGCTGGGAGGGGTACAGTTGGGAAGCACAGAGGAGGAAAAGGACCTGGGGGTGATTATAACGGGGAATATGAACAACTCAGCTTAGTGCAGGAGGACAGCAGCAAAAGCCAACAAGATGCTGGGCTGTATAGCAAGGGGGATCTCCTCTAGACGTAGTGAGGTGTTCCTTCCCTTGTACAGGTCACTGGTCAGACCACACCTGGAATGCTGCGTGCAGTACTGGTGCCCATTTCTGAAGAGGGACATCAGACTGTTGGAGAAGATGCAGTGCAGAGCGACAAAGATGATCCAGGGTTTGGGGGGAATTCATATGAAAAAATGCTGAACCTGCTTAACATGTACTCGCTGGAGGAGAGGAGGGACAGGGGAGATATGATTGAGGCCTTTAAATACCTGAAAGGGATAAAGAAGGCTAATACAGGTGAGATATTTCGGATAAGAGGAGGGAGGGATACCAAAGGGCATCAACTGAGGTTGGAGGGGGGTAAATTCAGGAGGTAAATCAGGAGGCATTATTTCACGGAGAGGGTGATAGACAAGTGGAACACTCCACCCAAGGAGATGGTCTCCTGTAGAACAGTGGGCAGCTTCAAGGGGGGAAGGTTGGTGAGGAGGATAGGGAAGGGTGGCTGCATGCTGAGGGGTTAGCTGCACAATTGAGCAGACTCGATAGACCATGTAGCCTGTTTCTGCTGGCAATTTTAATGTTCATATGTTCTTTTTTAGGTCTAAAAGATGCCTCATGAGTTTAATACCTACATATGTGTGGGATCGGGGTTCCCGCTGTAGCTCCATTTCTTCTGTATTCTGTTTGAGAACCAGATTGTTTAGGGCTAGTACACTATTTCTTTTCCTAGATTTAACTTGTAGGCCAAAATTAGACTAAATTTCTCAATCTCCACCAGTGCTGCTGGGATGGAGGTCTTAGGGTCCTCGACATGGAGAAGAATATCAGCAGCATAGGCTGAGATCTTATAACTTGTGTGTCCTACTGTGATTCCTCTTTATACTGGGATTGTTTTGATGCTGGTGCGCCAACAGCATGAGATATAAATTAAATGACTTGAGTGATAAGGGGCACCCCTGCCTCATCCCTCTCTCCAAGGCTATCTTAGAGAAAAGAACACTTTTACACAAGATTTGGGCAGTAGGCCAGTGATAAAGTAGCAGCATCTAGGCCACAAATTCCTCCATTACACCAAATTTCCTTAACACTTCAAACAAATAAGGCCAGGAGACACAATCAAAGCATTTCCACGTCCAGGGAAACAGGGGGACCAGGATTACTGGGGCCCTGTCCCCCCTCCAACACAGAAAGTGGTGAATCTTGTGCAGGTGATCGCTCAAGACCCTTCCCTTCATAAAGTTGACCTGTTCAACCTCTATCAATACATCCCACACCTTCCCAAGATGGTAGGCAAGGGCCTTTGCTAGGATTTTAAAATCACTCTTAATGAGGGAGACTGGTCTATAGTTCCCTGCCAAAAACTCATCCTTCCCAGATTTGAGGATAAGAGTTATCCCGGCCTCTGTCATGGAATTATCTGTGAGTCCGTTGGAATAAATATAGTTGAACATTTTGGCAAGGAAGGGGGCTAGTTCTTTCATAAAGGTTTTATAAAAATTGGTGGGGAAACCATCTGGTCCCGGCACCTTGCCCTAATTAAGTTGTTATATAGCCCTCAGTACCTCCTCTGAAATAATAGCCCCTTGAGTGCTGTACTTTGTTGCTCCATTGATTGTGGGAGATCTACAGCTGATAGATATTCCTTAATATTGTCAAGGAGGTGAGGGTTATATAGTGCCTTAGGAGGCAGTATAGCGTAGTGGTTAAGGGCACTGAGCTGCAAGCCTGGAGACCTGGTTTTGAATCTGTCAGCCCCCACTTGTGTACTGTGTGACCCTGAGCAAGTCTTTTAACTTCCTTGCGCTCCCAGGTTGCACCTGGGAACAGTCTCTGGCTTAGTGTGTCTTTCCTGGTTAAACAATTTCCCCTTTCCCTTATAAAACCATCGAAAGGCCTCAGCAGTCTCTCTATGTTTAATAACAGGATTTGTATTTGCACCCACTTCTAGTCACCTAACAACTCGTAGGGCTTCTTGCTGTCTGAGCCATAGTGCTAATATTTTTCCCACCCTTTCCCCTTATTTTATGTAGCAGACTGTAGCCCTAAAAATAGCAAGTTCAATCTTTTCGTTAAGTAATTCCACATGTTAAGCTCTTAAGAAATTTAGGGTTAACCAAGTTTGCTCTGGGGTATCCAGCTTTAAATGTTTCTCCATCTCCTTTATTCTGCCCAAGAGTTCTTCTGATTTTTTGTTCCACTCCCTATTCCGTTGAGTTGCTAATCTAATACATTCCCTCCTTGAGGTACATTTAGCAGTCCCCATAGTATATATAAATGGTCCACTGACCCCTCATCATGTTCAAAGAAGTGTTGGAGGTGGGTCTTCAATTCCTCCAGGGTGTTTTTGTCTTTTAATAGCTGAGTGTTAAGATGCCACATTTTATCCCTTTCTTATCCCCGTACCTTATGTGTCATACAAACTGGAGCGTGGTCACAGACCACCATCTGACCTGTTTCGCAGGTGAGGATACCTAGGGTGCCTTCCTGATTTAAAGTAAAATAATCTGTCCTGGAAAAGGAATTGTGTGGGATGGAAAGAAGGGTATATTGGTGATCTGTAGGGTGAAGTTGCCTCCAAGGATCTGTTAAACCCACCACATCCAGCAACTCCCTGAGGCCTCTGTGCCCTATGATAAGACCCCTCCTGCTGGCTCCCGATTTGTCTATTTCGTTTTGGTAAACTATATACCAGTACCCCCAATATAAGAGGTAAATGGGAGAAGGGAGCCAGCAACAGCGCCAAATCCGTAAAAAAGCATGGGGAAATTGGCATTTGGTTTATACACCATGCCCAACAATACCTCATTTTATCCCACCCTACCATGCAGGAAAAGGTATTTCCTCTATTTGTCCCATATTATAAGCTGGAAAGCCACAGTACGAGCAATCAATACTGCCACCCCCCTTCTCTTACTACTATCTCCTGTGCCATACACCTGGCCCACCCACCCCCTTCCAAAATAGTTTATCTGGTCTCATTTTAAAGGAAAGCTGTACAAAAATTGCACCCCCACCCTCCAGAGGCTTACCCCCAATTAAGCTTTTCTGGAGGAAAAGCCTTCATTCTATGAACATCAACTTACTTTATTTTAGTTTTGAAAACTCTGGGTGCGGGGAATATGGTGGACTATGCGCGGCTCCATTTACTGTAAAAGTTTGGTGCTGCACCGCTCACTTCAATACATTTGTATTGCTGGTGCTAGCTCTGATGCATCACATGACCCTTCCCCCCTGCATTTTGAACTTTTACTCAGAACTTGCCAATTTTTAAATATTTTTTCACCAAATGTTTAAACCCAGCCTTTCTTGGACACCACCTCATAAACACAGTAGGTGAAATTTTTAAAATACATCATGAAAGGTGATTTTGCAGTCGCTTCATTAAATCACCTTTCAAGGGGATTTGAAACTTTTACCTACTGGGTTCATTAGGTGAGGCCATAAAAAGACTATGTTGAAAATATAATGGAAAAATATGGTAAAATGATCAAGTTATGAGTGAAAACTTATATTTTTCAATGTTTACTTATAACTTCACTATTTTTCAATATTTATCCACCAGATTTTCAACATGTCCTTTTGGGACCCCACCTTATGAACAAGGTTGGTGACATTTTTCAAATCTGGCCCAAAAGGTGATTTAGCAGTCACTCCTCGAAATCACCAACCAAGTTCATTAAGCAGGGGGAACATAAAATATAGAATAAAACTTGGGGGAGTGCATAACGAGAATTTAATGCACACCCGAGGTGTGGGATGCTACAGAAACCTGAGGGCAAAGCCTGAGGGGTTTATCAAAGCATCCCACACTGAGGGTGTGCATTACATTTGAGTTGTCCCTTCCCCCCATGTGTTGTTTTATGTAATTGCTGGGGAACATTTTTTCTCCAACCATATTTATTGAAATAAATGCAGTTTTTCAGTAAAGTCTTGTGTCTGCCTTTTATATATTAGAACTTATAACATGGGTTCCAAAAATACTGTCTTCTGATTCATCCAAACAGGTCACCTGACCATTGATGGTTTCTGTTTTTGCCATTTGATGGCAGTTGTGAGAGCACAGTGACTGAGTCAGCGCAAGCAGGGCTGAGGAGAAGCTGGCGCTTGTTTCCTGTTACAACCTGCGTGTTTTAATGGCGAATTATAACAAGCATTTCCTATGAGAAAAAAGTCCCCCAGTTACAACAAGACTATGTTGAACTTTTGGGGTCCATATCTTAAAACAAAAATCCTGAATTTTCAGTATAGCCAGTTTTTCACACTACCTCATGAACATGACAGATGTAGTTTTTCAAATCCTGTCCAAAATGTGTTTTCGCACATGTGAAGCAAAATTATATTTCAGCCGGTATTTAATAAATGATACCTAGCTTGTTCAAGAAGAGGCTCCTAAAAAGTCTATGTTGAAAATCTGGGGTAAAACAAAAAAGATTATGAAGAAGTGTTTGTAGGAATAGCCGTTGGCCCAGCAGCTAGTGTGTTGTGTTCCCATGCCAGCGACTCAAGCACAGGGACGAGCTCGGGGAGCCAGCTGGGCAGCATGAAGATGGGGCCTGCACTGTTGTGCACCACTGCTCCTAGCCTAGCAAAGTATTGCACAGTATTTGGATGCACTGGTGACACCTTTTGGTGGGATGGAGAGCCTTCCCTCACAAGTGGTGACGTGCAAGTCAAGGCCAGATTGGGCCATGTTCTGTGGTGGGAGAAGTGGGTTGGCATGAAAATTGGGGCTTGAAATATCTCCTCTATTCTGGAGTCTGGCCTACTGGCACAGTGGCAGTACTGCTGCTCACGATGCCGATGACCAGGGTTTGGGAACTAGCCTAGACTGTCACTTTATTTGTGTAGAGCAGAACTTTTCCCATTGCTGTAGGAGTAGGCCTAATGGTGCCGCAGAAGTTTGGACTCTCTGCCATAGAAGTTAGGTCTACTGTGCCACAGAGAATGGAGGGCCTTGGTTGTATGTCGACTGTCATTTATAGTTATTTTTAGCCATCCACACTCTCTATCACCTGAGGGACTACCAGCCTGTTGGAGTGCTGGAAAGTCAAAGGAACCCTCCTGGGGAAGGTTTCTTTCCTAGAGATGCCATAAGAACATGATTCCTTTGACCTTTTCTGAGGTCCTCCCTGTGTGGGTTTGGGGGGGATAGGGTAAGGAGGGACGAGATAGAGGAATTAAATGGGTGTTTAAATAGATGGTGTCAGAAGAAAGAGTACCACTTTGTGGGGGACTGGGGGGATGTTTGGGACAAGAGGCTCTTCAAAGATGAAAGCCTTTACCTGACAAGAGAGGGGACCAGTGTACTGGGCCAAAAGTTTGATGTCTAGCTGACCCAGTGGCACTGAGGGTTGAGCTACTGGGTACCTTACCTCGTGCCACATCTGCGACCTGGATTCGGGAACAGACTCGGGTCATTCGTGGGTCAGCTGGGGAGGAAGGATAGACCATCCACAGGACTGCTCTCCTTCCTTGGGTGGGGGGGATTTGCACTGCGTGCTGTCGATTGACACCTATCGGTGGCTGAGAGTCAGCACAGGTGTGCAGCCACATAAGGGGTTGGCCCACGTCCAGGGTGATTGGCTGCCTCCGTGGAGGTGGAGACAGCCTCTTCACCCATTGCACAGAGGTGGGTGCAGGAGAAAATGGAAAATTCCAGGACTCGACAAAACCTGTGATGGCCCGATTGCTCCAGTGAATCCACCCCCGACACCAGGTTTGACGAATGGGGGGGCATGCCAGCACTCCACGTCCTGGCCATGCCACAGAGGGGGGATCTGCGGGGGAACTCAGTGGGGGGTAATGGAAGAACTGGGGATCGTGGGTCGGAGGATGTACCCCTCTGAGGGAGGAGTCATAGCCCCAGTCAGGTCTGCAATGGCGAGGTAAACTGTATATGGGGGGAAAAAAAAGGAAGTTTGACATCAACATTAGACAGTAAAACTGACTGTGGGGGGCACTGAGGTTAGGGGAACCAGGATAAAGGGAGTGAGGGAGAGGAACCTAGATAGTGCTTCCCTTATACTGGAGACCGGTAGTGGTAAGGTGGGTCAAAATAAAGTTGAGGTTCAAAAAAGAGTAGTGGAAGAGGCAAACAGGAGAAGGCTCCCAGGGTCTGAAAGCAACAGGAAAAATAAGAAGTAAAGAGAATAGGAAAGAATGCAAGGATAGGATCACAAAAAAAAAGGGGATCTTCAGCTAGTTGGAAGGGAATCTCTCTTGATGCCAGGAGTCTGGGTAATAAAATCAGTGAGCTCCAGGCATTGGTGGCAGACACTGAGGCGGACCTCATAGCCATTATAGAAACTTGTACCACAGGGAATAATGACTTATCAGTACCAGGTTGCATAGTGTTTCAATAGGCTAGACAGAAAGGCGATGGGGGGGGCACTGACCTATATGTCGGGGAGGGAATAGAGGCTGTGGAGGATGGACACATCAGGGAAACAAAGGCGCTGTGGGTTCACCTCACAGCACCCTCAGGCAAGCAAATATGGTTGGGGCTGATCTATAGGTAAGAGAGCGATAGGGAGCTTGGGGATAGCTGACAAGGGGAGTGAAGAAGGGTGAAGTGGTGGCAGTAGGTGATGTGAACTTGCAGGATACTGACTGGGACATTCCAGCAGACAGATTCTCCAGAAGCCAGGCCCTGTTGGATACATTGCAGGACTGCCAGCTGGTGCAGCTGGTTAAGGAACCTACTAGACAGGAGGCCATTTTCAGTTTGGTGCTCACTAATTCAGAGCTGCTGAGTGGAGTGAGGATAGGGGAGCCACTGGGATCCAGCGATCATAACTCCATTTGGTTCAGGCTGGCCCTCAGGACCAGAATGCCCCTATCAAAAAAGTCCTAGATTTTAGAAGAGCAGTTTTCAGCCAGATTAGGGAGCTGTTCTGAGACAGATTGACCAGGGTGGACAGCATCGGAGGTATAGAGGAAAGATTGGGGGTAGTCAGGGGGACCATTCTTCAAGCAATAAAGTCTTGCACGAGAATTGTTACAAAATGAAAGAAGTACAAGAGACCAATATGGTTCTCAGAAAGCGTCAGAGAAGCAGTGACTGCCAGGAAAAAGACTTCACCAGCTAGAAGGAAAAACAGGAGGAGGAAAAATGTGGAGAGTACCAAATAAAAATTAGGGAAGCAAAGAGGATGGTTAAGGAGGCAAAGGCAGACAGAGTTGCATATTGCGGAGGGGGTCAAGGGTGGGTAAAAACAATTCTTCAGAATATTAAGGAATAAAGGAAGCAGGGAGGAAGTATTGCTTGGCTATGGGGGGGGTACTAGAGGAAGATGAAAAAAAGCAGACATCCTTAATGATTTTCTGCACAGTCTTCACAAGGGAAGACAGTGGGCACCAGCCTGAAAGTGCCATCATTGGTGACTATCTGGAGCATTCCTGAAATGAAGCAGCCAATATTTACCATAGAAAGGGTCCAGAAGGGGCTTGAAGTCCTAAAGGTAAATAAGGCCCCAGTACCGGATGGCATGCACCCAAGGGTGCTCAAGGAATTGACTTCGGAACTGGCTGAACCTCTGGTAGGGCTACTCAGTAGTTCAGTTCAGATAGGAGTAGTTCTGAAAGACTGGAGGGTAGCAGATGTAGTCCTGATACATAAGGAGGGTGGACAAAGAGCAACCGGGGAATTACAGCCCTCTCAGCTTTATCTCTGTAGTAGGTAAACTGATGGAGTCACTGATCAAAAAGGACTTTGTGGACTACCTAGAGTGCAGTGGTCACTGACGCACTGGCGCAGAGGTAGAGCTACCAATCGTGACGCTGGTGACCTGGGTTTGGGAACAAGTCTGGGTCATCGGGGGCCAGCCAGGAGAGGAGGATTGAGCATCCTAGGGGACGATGTCCTTATCCGGAGGAGGGACGAATGCAGTGCTGCTCCAACACTGCCACCTATTGATGCACGGGTAGAAGTGCATGGTTAGCGGTGTAAGGGCGGGGAGGACACCATTAGGCTCTTGTCTGAGGCATGTGTCTGCATGCTGCCAGCCAGGGGAGGAGGATTGAGCATCCTAGGGGACGCTGTCCTTATCCGGAGGAGGAAAGAATGCAGTGCTGCTCCAACACTGCCACCTATTGATGCACGGGTAGAAGTGCATGGATAGCGGTGTAAGGGAGGGGAGGACACCATTAGGTTTTTGTCTGAGGCATGTGTCTGCACGTTGCCAGCCAGGACTTATGCCCTTATGCCAATGATCTCAGCGGCATGGGGAAAATAAGGGGTAAATCCCCCAACACCACAGCTACTGACAGCCGCTAGCCAAGATGGTCCTGCTAGATGGTACATTTCTCAAATACTGCCTGTACCCTCCCAAAATGTGTATTTGTAGCCCTGCACCTCTCCCAAAATTTGTTACCTTACAGCCCTTCCCAAATTTGTACTGGTACCCCCTGCACCCCTCCCAAAATGTGTACTTTCACTCCTCCTAAAATTTGTAGTTGTATCCCTGTACTCCTCCCAAAATTTATATTTGCACCCCTGCACTCTCCCAGAATGTGTTCCTGCACCCCTCCCAAAATTTGGACTTATTTGCCTACACCCCTTCCAAAAGATGTACTTGCACCCCTGCACCCCCACATTTCTACTTGTATCCCTGCCCCCCAAAAAATGTACTTTTATTCATGTACCCCCAAATGTGTACTTGTTCAGTGTACCCCCATGTTTATACTTATATCACTGCGCCCCCAAAATGTGTGCTTGTATTCCTGCACCACCCAGAATTTGTATTTGTATCACTGAACTCACCAACATTTGTACTTGTATCCCTATACCCCAGATTTGTACATGTATCACTGCACCCTCCAAAAATTATACCACTGCACTCCCTCAAAATTTGTACCTGTATCCTTGCACCGCCCAGAATTTGTAGTTCTGTCTCTGCATCCCCCAAATTTGTACTTGTATCCCTGCTCCACCAAATTTGTCCCAAAATATGTATTTTTAGCCCTGCACCTCTCCCAAAATTTGAACTTGATTCCTTACAGACCTCCCAAAATTTGTACTGGTACCCCTGTACCCCTTCCAAAATTTGTACTTGTACCCCTGCACTCCTCCCAAAATTTGTACTTTCACTCCTTCTAAAATTTGTAGTTGTACCCCTGCACCCCTCCCAAAATTTAGATTTGCACTCCACCCAGAATTTGTTCCTGCATCCCTCCCAAAATTTGGAATTATTTGCCTATGCCCCTTCCAGTAGATGTACTTGTACCCATGCACCCCACATTTCTACTTGTATCCCTGCCCTCCAAAAAATGTACTTGTATCCATGTACCCCAAATTTGTACTTGTTCAGTGCACCCTATATTTATATTTATATCACTGCACCCTCAAAAGTTGTACTTGTATCACTACACCACTGAAAATGTGTACCTGTATTCCTGCACCACCCCAAATTTGTACTTATACTTGTGTCACTAAACTCCCCAAATTTGTACTTGTATCCCTATACCCCAGATTTGTACATATAATAAATAATAATAAAACTTTATTTTTATGGCGTCTTTCCAAAACCAAGGCACAGAACAAGCTTAAAAACAAACATATTGCACAGATTACAGCAGCTTAGTTAATACACAAACATCTAAACAAACTTTTAAAATAAAAATAAAAACAGCCAATCAGTCGCCAAATGCTTGGTGTCACAGATGAGTTTTTAGGGCTCATTTAAATCTATCCACAGTTGCGCACTCACGTAACTGGCGGAGTAGAGAATTCCAAAGAGAAAGGGCCACATGTATCACTGCATCCCCCAAAAAACATACCGCTGCACCCCCTCCAAATTTTTACTTGTATCCTTGCTCCACCAAATTTGTACTTGTATCGATGCACCGCTAAACATTTACTTCTGTCCCTACACCCCCAAAATTTGTACTTGTATCCTTGCACTCCCAAGTTTGTTCTTGTGTCCCTGAACCACCCAACATTTTTAGTTGTATCCCTGCACCCCCTAACATTTGTACTTGAATCCCTGTTCCACCAAAATTTGTACTTGTATCACTGTACCCTCAAGATTTGTACTTGTATCCCTGCACCGCTTCACATTTTTACTTCTGTCACTGCAACCCCAAAGTTTGTACTTGTATTCTTGCACCTCCAAGATTGTACTTGTATCACTGCACCACCCAAAATGTGTAGTTGTATCCCTGTATCTTCAAAAATGTGTACTTGAACTGCTGCACCTGTACCAAAATTTCTGCTTGTACCCCTTCACCCTTCCCAAAAATTGTACTTGCACCCCTGTAGACCTCCCAGAACTTGTACAGTACTTGCACCCTCCCAAAATATGTACAGTACTTGTACCCCTTCACCCCTCCCAAAATGTACTTGTACCCCTCTAAACATTTGAACTTATACCCCTGCACCACTCCCAAAATGTATGTTTGTAGCCCTGCACCTCTCCCAAAATATGAACTTGTTTCCTTACAGCCCTCCCAAAATTTGTGCTGGTACCCCACACCCCTTCCAAAATTTGTACCTGTAACCCTTCCAAAATTTGTATTTGTACCCCTGCACCTCTCCCAAAATTTATATTTGCACCCCTGCATCCCTCCCAGAATTTATTCCTGCACCCCTCCCAAAACTTGGACTTATTTGCCTACACCCCTTCCAAAAGATGTACTTGTACCTCTGCACCCCCACATTTCTACTTGTACCCCTACCTCCCAAAAAATGTACTTGTATCCCTGTACTCCCAAATTTGTATTTGTTCACTGCACCCCAGATGTATACTCATATCACTGCACCCTCAAAATGTGTAGTTGTATTCTTGCACCACCCAAAATTTGTACTTGTATCCCTGCATCCCCCAAATTTGTACTTGTATCCCTGCTCCACCCAGACTTTGTACTTGTATAACTGTAGCCCCAAAATTTGTACTTGTGTCCCTGTACCACCCCTAATTTTTACTTTGTCACTGCACCAAGTTGTGTCCCTGCACTCTCCCAACATTTGCACTTGTAACACGGCATCAAACAGAAACAGCAAATAAAGCAGTTTCATTGGACCAAATACAACACGTGACCAAAGTTGGGGCGATGTTAATTCCCCAGTAAGGACTGCTTCAACTGTTATTCACGGGGTCACTGGGTCAAGCTCCATCACTATTAGCTATCACAGCAACAACCAGAACACACATCGTGGCGATTCGATTACTGAACATCTCAATGCGCCGACACAAGCCGAACAGAACTGTAAGAATGGACACAATAACAATGCAAGTATTGTCGTGTACAAATGCATTAATGCCCTCAGTTGGCTGCTAGGGGAATTAATGCATGATTGAATGATTGAGCACTTGGCCAGAGCCTAGACGCAACCCCCCAACCACGATTAATTTCCCAGTAGCCTCCCTTTGTTAAGACAGTAATGCTTACTTGTATCCCTGTTCCACCTAATTTTACTTTGTATCCTCAGACTGCCCCACATTTTTACTTCTGTCACTGCAACTCCAAAAGTTGTACTTGTATTCTTGCACCCCCAAGATTGTACTTGTATCACTGCACTACCCAAAATTAGTAGTTGTATCCATGCACCTTCAAAAATGTGTACTTAAACTGCTGTACCTGTACCAAAATTTATGCTTGTACCCCTTCAACCCTCCCAGAAATTGTACTTGTACCCCTGTAGACCTCCCAGAATTTGTACAGTACTTGCATGCCTCCCAAAATATGCACAATACTTGTACCCTTTCACCCCTCCCAAAACTTGTACCCCTGCACCCCTCCCAAAATGTGTATTTGCAGCCCTGCAACTCTCCCAAAATATGAACTTGTTTCCTTACAGCCCTCCCAAAATTTGAACTGGTACCACTTACAGCCCTCCCAAAATTTGTACAGGTACCTCTGCACCCCTTCCAAAATGTGTACTTACACCCTGCACCCCTCCCAAAATGTATATTTGCACCCCTCCCAGAATTTGTTCCTGCTCACCTCCCAAAATTTGGACTTATTTGCCTACGCCCCTTACAAAAGATGTACTTGTACCCCTGCACCCCCACACTTCTACTTGTATCCCTGCCCTCCAAAAATATGTACTTATATCCTTGTACCCTAAATTTGTTCTTGTTCTGTGCACCCCATATTTATATTTATATCACTGCACCCTCAACATTTGTACTTGTATTCCTGCAACACCCAGAATTTGTACTTGTATCACTAAACCCCTCAAAATTTGTACTTTATCATTATACTGCATATTTGTACATGTATCTCTTTACCCCAAAAAGATCATGCCGCTGCACCCCCTCAAAGTTTGTACTTTTATCCTTGCACCACCCAAAATTTGTATTTGAATCCCTGCACCCCCCAAATTTGTACTTGTATCCCTGCTCCACCAAATTTATACTTGTATCACTGCACCACCAGATTTTTACTTCTGTCACTGCACACCCAAAAGTTGTACTTGTATACTTGCACCCCAAGTTTGTACTTGTGTCCCTGCACCACCCAAAATTTGTAGTTGTATCCCTGCACCCCCCAACATTTGTACTTAAATCCCTGCTCCACCAAATTTGTACTTGTATCAGTGGACCCTCAAAATTTGTACTTGTATCCCTGCACTGCCCCACACTTTTACTTCTGCCACTGCAACTCTAATATTTGTACTTGTATTCTTGCACCTCATGACTGTACTTGTATCACTGCACCAACCAAAATTTGTAGTTGTATCCCTGCACCCTCAAAAATGTGTACTTGAACTGCTGCACCTGTACCAAACGTTCTGCTTGTACCCCTTCATCCCTCCCAAAAATTGTACTTGCACCCCTGTAGACCTCCCAAAATTTGCACAGTACTTGTACCCCTTCACCCCTCCCAAAATGTGTACTTGTATCCCACTAAACATTTGAACTTGTACCCCTGCACCCCTCCCAAAATGTGTATTTGTAGTCCTGCACCTCTCCCAAAATGTGAAATTGTTTCCTTACAGCCCTCCCAACATTTGTACTGGTATCCCTTCACCCCTCTCAAAATATGTACTTGCAGTCTTTCTAAAATTTGTAGTTGTACTCCTGCACCCCTCCCAAAATTTATATTTCACCCCTGCATCCTTCCCAGAATTTATTCCTGCACCCCTTCCAACATTTTGACTTATTTGCCTACACCCCTTCCAAAAGATGTACTTGTACCCCTGCACCCCCACATTTCTACTTGTACCCCACCCCAAAATATGTACTTGTATACCTGTGCCCCAAATTTGTATTTGTTCAGTGCACCCCAGATTTATATTCATATCTCAGCACCACTCAAAATTTGTACTTGTATTCCTATACCACCCAGAATGTGTACTTATATCACTGCACCCTCCAAAATTTGTATTTCTATCCCTGTACCCCAGATGTGTGCATATATAACTGTACCCCCAAATATTGTACCACTGTGCCCCCTCAAAATGTGTACTTGTACCACTGTACCACCCAAAAATTTATACTTGTATCCCTACACCCCCAAATCTGTATTTGTATCACTGCTTCCCCAAATTTGTGCTTGTATCACTGCACCACCCAAAATGTGTACTTGTATCACTGCACTTCCCAAAATTTGTACTTGTATCCCTGCACCAACCATAAGTTGTACTTGTATCCTTGCACCACCCAAAAGGTGTGCTTGTATCCCTTCACTCCCTCATTTGTACTTGTATCACTGCACCACCCAAAATTTGTACTTGTATCCTTGCTCCCCCAGATCTGTTCTGGTATCACTGCACCACCCAGAATTTTTACTTCTGTCACTGCACCCCAAAATTTGTACTTGTATCCTTGCACCCCCAAGTCTGTACTTGTATTCCTGCACTACCCAAAATTTTTGTAGTTGTATCGTTACACCCCCAAATTTGTACTTGTATCCCTGCTCCACCAAATTTGTACTTGTATCACCGCACCATCCAGACTTTGTACTTGTATCGCAACACCCTCAAATGTGTACTTGTATCACTACACCACCCAAAATTTGTACTTTACCACTGCACCTCCAAATTTGTAATTGTATCACTGCAACCCCAAAATATTTACCTGTATCACTAGAACCCCCACATTTGTAACTTTATCACTGCACCACCCACAGTGTGTACATATGTCCTTGCGCCACCCAAAATGTGTTCCTGTTTCCCTGCTCCACCCAAAATCTGTACTTACGGTATAACCCTGCACCCTCCAATATGTGTACTTGTATCTCTACACCCCCAGAATTTGTACTTGTATCCTTGCACCTCTCAAATGTGTACTTATATCCTGGTACACTAAATTTGTACTTATATCACTGCACACCACAAAATTTGTACTTGTATCCCTGCACCCTCAAATTTATACTTGTATCAGTGCACCCAAAATGCGTACTTGTACCCTTGCACCCCTGAATTTGTACTTGTATCACTGAACCACACAAGATTTTGTACTTGTATCCCATCACTACCCAAAATTTGTACTTGATTCTCTGCACCCCAAAGTTGTACAACTATCACTGCACCCTATATTTGTACTTCTGTTCCTGTACCCCCAAGTTTGTAGTTGTATCCCTTCACCACTCAGAGTTTGTACTTGTTGCTCTGCATACCCAAATTTATATTTGTATCACTGCCTCACCCAAAATTTGTATTTGTATCCCTGCTCCCCCAAATCTGTACTTGTATCACTGCACCACCCAAACTTTGTACTTGTATCCCTGTACCACCCCAGATTTTTACTTCTGTCACTGCACCCCCAAAATTTGTACTTGTATCCTGCACCCCCAAGTTTGTACTTGTATCCCTGCACCACTCAAAATCTGTACTTGTATCTCTGCTCCACCAAATTTGTACTAGTATCACTGCACCACCCAAACTTTGTATTCGTATCATTGTACCCCGAAAATTTGTACTTGTATCTCAGCACTGCCCCACATTTTTAGTCTTTCTATCACTTGGGAAAAATTGCACTTCAGACTCCTTCCAAAGCACAATTTCTGGGAGGGGGGTTCCTTTCCTACCTGTAGGATTCTCCTGCCAGCTCAAATTACAATCACTGGAGTGTAAACAACACAGGCAGCTTGTTTTAGTGTTAAAGAACACCTAAATTCTCTTTTTACACATGTTTATCTAAACAATGCCTTGTTGGCAGGGGTGTAGTGTTCCCATGCTTCTTAAAGTCCTCAATGATTTTTTTATGTAATTCTCCAGGCAGCAGTCTTAAATCAGCAACCGAACAGCCTTGAAGCACATCTGTAAAGGAACTGTGTTTTATACTGTAGCTTCTCTGCTGAATTCCTTCACAGAGGAGCACAAGGTGATTTGAGATCAGGTTTCAGCTTGTGGCAGTGGGGTCACTGGGTTGGGACAGGCAGTCATTGTGATGAGCTTCCAATTAAGTAAAACAGGCAGTCTCATTTCTTAATAAATCTGTCTGTTTGCTAAATTAAAGTTACTTTCAGTACTAAGGTAAGCAAAGATCATGTAACCCTCTGGTCAGGTTTTGTATTGACAATCCTGTGGAAGAACTTGGGTGGTTACACTTTATTTGCATTTGTAAGGAGTTTATTTGGAAATACTGCTTGATTGATAATAAAGTAACAGTTTTATTGGGGCCTGTGTCTAATGGCTATCTTCCCTCTCTGACTTGTAAGGTACTGTAAGCAAGAGTCTCCTCTAATTAGTACTATAATCAAACATGTAAACAGTAAGATTGAGTAACTATGACATTAAACTGGGATTACGGTTGGCCTAGTGGCGCTGAGGGTTGAGGCGCTGGACGCCACACCTCATGCCACGCCGGCAACCTAGGTTCGGGAATGAATCTGGGTTATCAGAGGTCAGCAGGGGAAGGAGAGGACTGAGCATCCGGAGGACTGCTCTCCTCTCCCAGGCTGGGTTGCGGGGTTTTCCCAGTGCAGTAGTGGCTTCTGGTGGAGACCAGAGGCAGCACTAGCGGTGGGACGCAGTATGGGGCAGGATGTCGGCAGGCTCCAGCAGCGTGACAGCTGTGCAGGAAGCCATTGCATGCTGTGTCCCAAGGGGGGAAACTTTAACAGAAAAAACCCTGCCTCGGTGGTAGGCGACAGTGGGATCAGTGGCCACGCCCCATGCGAGGCTCTACCATCCTGGTCTCCCTCCCTGGTCGCTCTACTAGATTCTAGATAGAGCGCCAGGAGGAGATGGCGGTCCCACCCCGGGGGGCTCAGAGATGGGGAACTGTGTGGCTAGGTGAGGTTGGGGGGAGAAGGGCCCAAACAGAGAGTGCGGAGGTGGGAGCTTCAGGCAGGCAGCAGAGCCATAGGCCAAGTAGCCACACCTGAGAGAGGCCACTGAGGTAGGAGATAAACAGAACTGAAAAAAAAAACTGGGATTACACTGGTGCCTAATTATGCAGTTGTGATCGCATGGACCCTGCTCTGCTTTGACTTGTCATATTGTCTCCCACGTATCTACTTGAGTGATATTTTTCTGTTTGTGTTTTTTTTTTTGGTCAACTTTCTTTACTCCTGGTCACCGGACACCAGGGCCCCTTCAGGCGAGACCTGCTTGACAGACGCTACCGCCCTGCCTGAATCCCACCTGGTGAGGGATCGGGGACAGAGTCCTCCCTTCTGAGGCCCTGGAGAGAGGAGAGGACCTGGGAGAGTCGACCAGGTAAGGACCAGCGGTGGATGTGTGTGTCTGCCCCTGGGGACAGCCATCTACCTCCTGGTGCCAGGGTTTTCCACCTTGGATGGTTGCCTCCAAGGCGGTGGACATGCAGTGACGTCAGTGTAGTGAGGGAATGGATCACCCTCTCCTGCAGACGTCTGCCACTGCCTCGCCCCACTTGCATCACCGCCTTGTACCATATCCCCAGTCTCCACCGGGAGCCACTGTAAGGCAGGGAATCCCCTAGATCCCACCCAAGGAGAGGAGGGCCGTCCTCCGGATGCTCAGTCCTCTTCTCCCCCACCATCCCCCAATGGCTGAGTCCGCTCCTGAACCAGGATCGCCAGCGTGGCGCGAGGTGTGGCATCCAGTGCCTCAGCCCTATTTCTGTTTGTATTAAAGAAGCATTTGGCTGACGTAGTAATGCTATGTATGTTTTGCTGTCCAAACAAACAAGCATAAGTCAGTGCCAAACATGCTTGCTTTCATGCTGTTACAAGTTAGAACAGTATCTTGAGGCTATAGGCAGGCCTTTCTTACCCCCATGAGCCATTATTTCATGGACTTTGGGTTCCACTGGGCTAAGGAGTATAGGCCCCCTTATTCAGAGCTGGCCATGTGCGGTCTGTGGCAGTTGCCTAGGGGACAGTATTCAGACAATTAGCTCACTGCATCTGGAGCGTGCAAACTGTCTAAATATGGAGCCATGTCGGTACAGTGCATAGTGACTTTGCGCTGTGCTGACACAGGCCCAGATTAAATATGGCTAACAGGAGTGGAATGGAGGTAGCCTGGATCAAATGGGATAGCAGCAGGGCTCCTGTGGGCCATATTTAGCCCTAACATGCCAGTGACCCTTTGGGCATGGAAGGCGCTATGGCCCATTTGCATGCCCATTACGGGCCCATTAACATGTGTGCATTGCCCCCAACCCCCACACTCTATAGCTGTCTTACATATTCCTTGTGGTCTTGTGGTCCCCGCTAGTCACCTGTCCTGTAGCTGTCTCAAATATTCCTGGTGGTGTAGTGGTTCCTGTAACCCCGCTCGGGCCAGAAACCCCTCCTAATGAATAAAAATAGGCTAAGGGGAGGTAAAGGGGAAGGGGAGGACCCTATATACAAAGGAATTAAGTCATTCGCATTTGGGTGTACTTGATACAGAGAACTAACCGCCCCAGATGGTGAGCCCTCCCACCCCATACCCAGAGGAGACCAAATGCTCTACTGGGCGAAGTTTGGATCTTTAGCCATGATGTATATAATCCATCTGTTCCATTGCAAAGGACAAAGCTCTGATCTATCATTCAAGAGAAAAGAGATCCTCTCAGCTTTATATATGAGGTTGACTATGTCCCTCCATTCTGGGACTGTGGGAACCTGGGCTGTGAGCCAGTGCCTTGTTATGGCCTTCTTAGCCACCAGGAGAACCACTCCTAGGAGGTAACACATGTGGGAGTCTCTGAATTCTGGGAGGAATATATATAATATAAAGAATTCCCCAGTGAGGGGGACCAGCTGGCCACAAAAGGTCTCCAACTCCTGGTTCAGGGATGTCAGAAATGGTTGCAGTTTAGGGCATAACCAGAAAATATGTGAGTGGTGTGCTGTAAGGTATCCGCATTGGTGCCAGCACTGTGCAGAGCCAGCTGGGAGGTAATGGGAGGTAATGGTCAGTGTGCAGAAGTACCTGATGTGGAGTTGCCAGGCAAAAAGACGCCAGTTATGGGAGAATGTAAGTTTAGAAATGGCAAGGCAGCTTGCGTTCCATAGTTGAGGTGTAATATTCGCCCCCAGTTCCTCATTCCATTTATCAAGAATGAGCCTGGGGCTATCACCCGATGTGTCTGTGAGGGCCTTATAAAAGGTAGAAATCGCATGTGGCAGCCCAGTGGAGAGGAGGAGCCCCTGGAGGAGGCTAATAAGAGGGGGGTGCCCCTCTGGATGGAGGGCAGCAGCAGGGAGGAGTAAAAATAGTGTCTCAGTTGGAGATACCTGAAGAAATCTGTCTGGCATAGCTGGTGGGACTCGAGCATCTCCTGAAATGGTTTAAAAGTGGAACTATTCAAAAATTGCAGGAGAAAGGAGAGTTTCAGGTGACCCCAGTCTCGAAAGGTATGATCGATTCGGGCAAGGAGGAAGTTTTCCAGCAGGGCAATTGGGCAGAGTAGCATTAAGAATGGTTGTAACAAGAGGTACTTGCAGATCATGTTCCAGGTTCTAATTTGGTGTTGAATCCAGGGCTTAGAGGGAACTCTGACTGAGTGAGAAATGGCCTCGTATAAGGTGGCCCTGATCAGATCATCATAAGGAAGGAGCTCCTCTTCTGTCTCTCTCCAGAGTGCAGGGGATGCCGTCATGTATCGAGTAGCTATAAAAGAGAGATGGGCCCAGTTATAGAGTTTTAGGTTGGGGAGGGCAAGGCCGCCTAGTTTCTAGGGGAGCGAGAGAACGGTGCACCTCACTCTTGGGCGCTTTCCTGACCAGATGAATTCCAGAATTGCCTTATTCCACATATGGAATAATTTTGTTGGTAGGTGTAGGGGTATATTTTGGAAGAGACAGAGGGCCCGGGGTAGAACCACCATCTGGATCACCTCCACCCTCTGGTATAGATTCAATGGGAGGACTTTCCATTTGGTCAGGTTTTGTTGGAGTTGGATGTAAAAGGGATCATAGTTATTTCACATAGCTTTATGCACGTTATGTGACAAATAGATGCCCAGGTATTTCAATTTGTCAAGATCCCACTGGAACAGATAGGTCTGCCTAAGGGACATGGGAGGGGTATAATGAAAAACGAGGGCATCGCTTTTGGAGGCATTAAGTTTATATCCTGAACATGACCCAAAGGTAGCAAGAATTTTAAAGACTGCGGGTATAGATTGCAATGGCTTTGAGGGAAATAGTAGGACATCGTCAGCATATAAAGCTATACGATGTTCTGTGCCCTCCACCTGCACTCCTGAAACCTGAGGGGACAGTCTAATTGCCTGGGCCAAAGGTTCAATAAAAATGGCAAAGAGTCTGGGTGATAGGGGGCAGCCCTGTCGGGTCCCCGTAAAGAGGGGGAAGTAGCTGGAGTGATAGCCTGAAACCTTGACACAGGCCTGCGGGGAGGCGTATAGGGTTTTTATGGTTGCAATGAATGGGAAGGGAAATCCCATCTTGTGCATGGTGGAGAAAAGGAAGGGCCAGGAGACCCTGTCAAAAGCCTTCTCAGCATCTAGGTTGAGAAGGACAGAAGGGTCTTTTTGGGTCTGCATTGCATGTACCAGGTGGAGTGCTCTGCGGGTATTTTCAGTTGTGGATCTGGAGCTGACAAAGGCTGTCTGGTCTAGGTTAATCACAGATGGGGAGGACCATGTCGAGTCGACGGGCTAGAATGGACATAAGGAATTTATAGTCCATATTTAGGACCGAGATCGGTCTGTAGGAGCTACACGATAGAGGGTCCTTACCCTGTTTAGGGATGAGGGAGACCGTTACATATGACCAGCTTGGGGGGCGGGGGGTCAGAGCTCCCCTGTATGACTTGATTGTAGACCTGTAGTAGGAGCGGGTTAACTGTTTGCGCAGCTCATTTATAAAATTCTGCCCAGTAGCCATCAGGGCCCGGGACCTTCATGGTTTGATATCTGGAAATGGCTGCTGCCAGCTCCTCTGATGTAATGGGGGCCATCAGGCCCTCTTGTTGGTCCCGACTGAGACCTCGGAGGTGTAGAGACGACAAAAAGGCACTGACTGCCACAGGGTCATCAGACTGCTCAGGGGTGTAAAGGGTTCTATAATAATCACAAAATGCATGAGAAATGTGGCTGAGCCTAGTATGGATTACCCCCGTGGTAGTGTCTTTGATGGCGGCTATGGCTTATTGCTTGCATTGTCTGTGGAGATGGTAAGCCAACAGACGGGAGGCCCGAGGGCCTATCTCTCTGTATCTGTGTCTTAAAAATGACAGCACTATTTCCATCTGCTGAGTGCATAGGGCATCCAGGTCTCGCTTAACTTGATTAAGCTGAGTGCTAACAGTATAATTCCCCTACTGGTGAGCAGTCTGGAGAAAATGGAGGGTCTGTTCTAACTGTGTGCGTCTGTCATTTCAAATCTTCATAAGGGTTGCTGTGTGCTTAATTAGGTGGTCTCTAAGGACTGCCTTCAGGGTGTCCCATCTGATGGGCGGAGAGATGTCAGGGTCAGCATTATCCTCCAGGATCTCTTCAGTCTTGTCCATCAGGAACTCCGGAAAGGGCTCACTCTTGAGGTGAATTGAGTTAAACTTCCAGAGGGTGTTACACCTCTCCAACCCCAAGTCCCAGGAGATAACCAGGGGAGCATGGTCAGAGTGGGAAATGTCTTCCACTGAATCATCTAGCACTGCCCCCAGGCACTCCATCTGAGTAGAACAATGGTCAATATGGGTATAGGTACCGTGTACTGCAAAGTAAAATGTATATTTCTAGAAGCGTGGATATGTTGTTCATCCACACTCTCTGGCATGTCCCTTTCCCCTTTAAATCTGGCCAGAAAGTCTTCAAGCTGGCTCCTCCCACCCACCCAGGTGGTAAATACCTCGGCTCCGCACCATGACACCAGATCTTCCTTTCCGCTGGAAGATTCAGGTTCCCTCGTGCTACTTCTGCAGTTCGTAGGCTCTGGATTCTCAACAACGGTTTTCACCACATTCGCTTTCTTTAAAACTCATGGGCGTTTACGATACCGATCCGAGCGCA
Source organism: Neoceratodus forsteri (assembly GCA_016271365.2). Taxonomy (NCBI): domain Eukaryota; kingdom Metazoa; phylum Chordata; order Ceratodontiformes; family Ceratodontidae; genus Neoceratodus; species Neoceratodus forsteri. The sequence goes on from CM057453.1 coordinate 1,614,733,273, forward strand.
TCAGACATGGAGGACAAGTCATCCACCAGATTTCGCCAGTGTCCCTGCGGACAGAAAATGTTGCGCACCGATCTCCACCTCTCGTGTGTCTACTGCTTGGCTGTCGTATATGACACCACCTCTTGCACCACCTGTCTGGCTTTCCATCCCAATGTCCTGGATGACCGCAAGGCGCGCCTAAAACTGGGGAGACTGGAGCTACGCAATCCACCGGTAAAATTGAAGGAGGCCAGGTGGCCGGTTTCTGCAGCCATGGGATCCACCGAGCAGCTCGACCAGATGGCGGCTTTCAAAGAGGGAGCTGCTCAAGCTTCGGCCAGCTGAAGTTTTTTCGTGCCGCTTAACCTGGGTTCTACCTTCACTGGGTCCTTTCAGGGCTGTGCCGTTCTCTCCCCAACAGGGGTAAGGCACCCTTGGGCTCGCACTCCTTCTGCCCTAGGAAAAGGGACAAGGACCCTAAATCTTCTTCATCCCGAAGAAGACATTCCTGGGACCGAGAGCGGTCTGATTCTCAGGATCTTGCAGTCTTGACCTCGGTAGAGATCGCTTCCTCAGCTGCCGGCTTCTCGGACCTTCTGTCAGGCCAGGGCACTGAGGCCGAGGAAATGGCTGAACTGGCTAAGATTTCTCTCGACCCGATCGAGCCATTGTCGCCGACTCCGGTCGATGACTCTTTGGAAAGGACACCTGTCCTTTCATTCCCTGATGAGGAGACCCAGCCCTCGGGTGTCCCGATCGAGGGAAAGGTGCCGGAACCTCAGTTCTCCCCGACTCCGGATTCTCCCAATCGAACGAGCCAACCTCGTTGGTCTCGATCGAGGACCAGGACCCCTTCAGTTGAAAAACCGAAGAAAGGTCACAAGCACTCTAGGAAGAGGCATCGCCACCGATATTCATCCTCCTTGGATGAGGAGAGATTTCGATGGAAGCTCCATCTATGTTATGAGGATCTCATGTGGCAACAGCTGATTCTGACCGGTCAGAAGCCGGCTCCACCAGTAACACTGGCCATTACGTCGACCCTCCCGAACCCGAAGATCCCAGTTCCTCCACCCGTAGGGCTGGCAGCATTCCAGCTCACCCTGTTTCGGTCTCCCCACCGATTTTGGTGAAACCACCACCTAAGCAACCTCAGTGAGGGGCTCCCTTGAAAGAGGATAGAACAGACACCAGCCTTCCCCATCATCTGTCCATTACTGTGGTCCCCAATCACCCTCGGCATATCTAGGGAGACATAGGTGGGAGACCTTTATATCCCGACTCTTCGGACTTGGATGCCACTGGTCTGCTCTCGCATCCGGGAGATGACGAGTCATCAGTGGCAGGCTTGGAGGAAGGTTTTTCCTCTTTTCAGGGCATCCTCCACCTCATTTCCAAATCAACTGGAATGCCCATGGAGCCTATGCAAAAGAAAGCAGAATACCCCCTCACGGATATCCTCAAGAGGGAGGGTACCCCGACGGAAGCCTTTCCAGTGGCCAAAGCTATTGTTGGCCTGGCCCTTGAGCTATGGCAATGCCCTGCCTCCTGTCCAGCTCCTTCTGCCTGCATGGCCCGCGAGTATACGGTACCCATGGGGTCCCTGGCAGGTTTCACAGAGCATCCCTTGGTCGACAGCCTTGTGACTGCTTCTATGTTTAGACGTACGGGTAGCTTAGCTGACACTGACCACCCTCCGGACAAGGAGTCCAAGAATATGGACCATTCTGCCCAGAAAGTTTATGCGGCCTCATCCTTGGGCCTTCGTGAGGCTAGCTCAGCTGTGATCATGGCACATTTCTCTCATGCCCTTTTGGGGTCACTAGATGAAGTCCTCCCTCATCTCCCAGTGGACATGCAGACCATGGTGAAGCAGCTCCGTGACCAGGGCTGTGCTGTTGCCAAACAGCAGCTCCAAACAGCCATGGACATTGGAGATTCCTGTGCCCACTCCTTAGCAGCCGCAGTGGCCACTCTCCGCAGGGCGTGGCTGAGGTTATCCTCCTTTCCGGTGGATACTCAGCACAAGTTAGCTGATTTTCCCTTCCTTGGCACCGACCTCTTCAGTCCGGGAGTGGCAGGTCACTTCCAGCGTATAGAGTAGTCCAGTGCCACCTTGGATGCTACCTTTGCAAAGGGTTCTTCGGCCAAGAACCAGCAGAAGCGCAAGAAGAAGCCCTTTCAGCACTCTTCCCCTGCGGTTAGACAGCCCTACTGTCAAGGAGGTCAGCAGCAACAGCAGGCTCAAGCTTGGTGCCCCAGGCCCAAGCAGGGTCCTCAACAGCCCTGTCAAAGGAGGCCGAGGTGCCGGTCCAGGAGCCTTCTCCTCCTCCAAGCCTGCTCAGTGATGGGTCAGGGGTTGCCACCCCTATACCCATCACGCCAGCTCTGGGTCCTCCTTTGGGGGGCCGGCTCCGTCATTTTCTTTCCGCCTGGTCCGGTATCATTTTGGACAGGTGGGTTCTGGAAGTGGTCGAACAGGGCCTGCCTCTAGAATTCGAGCAGTACCCTCCCAGCCGAGCCCGCGCCCCTTGGGGGGCAAGGAGGCAGTAGCTCCAGTGCTGGATCCTCCTACAGACCCAGGCTTTGTGTCCAGGTACTTCCTGGTGCCCAAGCAGATGGGGGGGGTTGGTGCCCCATCCTAGATCTCCACGACCTGAATCAATATCTCAGGTCTCGTACCTTCCGTAAGGTAACTGAACCAGATCATACCATCCCTGGAGCGAAACATGTGGTTCTGTTCACTGGATCGACAGGATGCATTCTTTCACATCCCAATCCATCCATCCCACCAGTGGTTCCTCCACTTCAGGGTCGAAGGGACCCTGTACGAGTTCCGAGCCATGCCGTTCGGCCTGTCATCGGCCCCTCGGGTCTTCACCAAGTGCACTGCAGTGGTGGCAGCCCATCTTCGGCATCGAGGAGTACGAATATACCCCTATCTCGACGACTGGCTCCTGGCGGGTTCCTCCCTTCAGGAGGTGTAAAGGTCCAGGGATCTGGCCCTCCGAACCTGCTCCTAACTAGGCCTCCTGATCAACGAGGCCAAATCAGAACTTGTGCCCTCTCAGGTAATGGACTTTATCGGGACAGAGCTCGACTCTCATCAAGCAAGAGCTCGGCTCCCAGCGGACAGGGCAGAGGTTCTCTCCTTCTTTGCCCAGTCATTTCTGGTTAGGCACTTTTGCCCTGCCCAGGACTTTCTGTGCCTTCTGGGCTACATGGCGGCATGCACCTCAGTGTTCTGTTGGGCCAGGTGGCACATGCGCCCCCTCCAGTGGGAGCTGGCCGCCCAGTGGACTCAGCGATATGTCACTTCAACCAGCTGATCACTGTAACCCAGAAGATGTGGGATGCTCTCCAGTGGTGGACCGTCCTGAACCAATTGCAGGAAGGAATCCCGTTTGCCCGCCGCGAGCCTACAGTCGTCTTGATGACCGATGCCTCTCTCATGGGCTGGGGATCCCACATGGGGACCACAGGGCCCATGGATTCTGGACCCCTGAGGAGTCCTGATGCCACGTCAACTTGCTGGAGCTCAGAGCAGTCAGACTGGCCGTCAGCTTTCGCTCCTCAGCTCCGGGGTCAAGTGGTTCAAGTCCAGACGGGCAATACCATGACCATGTACTACCTCAACAAACAGGGCAGTACGCACTCCCGTCTGCTATGCAAGGAAGCGCTCCGGATCTGGACCCTGGTCAGCTGGTTGGAGGCAGATCTCCTTGCCATCCATGTGGCAGGGGTCTCAAACCAACTGGCGGATGCTGTCAGACGCATAGGCCAGACATCCCACGAGTGGTCTCTCCATCCAGAGGTAGCTTACAAGCTGTTCTCCCACTGGGGCAAACCGTTGGTGGACCTGTTTGCCTCCAGGGAGAACACCAAGCTGAGACTGTACCATGCCCACCCCCCTCAGCAGAGCTCGATGCAGGGGGATGCCTTCTTGAGGCCGTGGACCCCAGGCCTCCTCTATGCCTTCCCTCCATTTCCCTTGATCCACAAGGTGCTTCTCAAGGTGAGGAGGGATGAAGGTGATTCTGGTAGCCCCAGATTGGCCCCGCCAGTTCTGGTATCCAGATCTCCTCAGCCCCAGCTGCAGGGCCCCGGAGCGGATTTGTATATGCCCGGACCTGATATCGTTGAACCAGGGGAAGGTCTTCCATCCGGACCTTCAACCCCTGCACCTCACAGCCTGGTACCTGAGTGGCTAGAGTTCCAGGCTCTGGGTCTTTCCGAGGATGTCTACCCGGTGGTGGAGGCATCTCATAAGGAATCGACCAGAAAATGTTATGCCTTCAAATGGAAAAGGTTTTCCATTTGGTGTCAGGGTAAGAGTCTGGACCCCTTATCCTGCTGTGTGGCTAACATTTTAGACTACGTTTGGTCTCTCTCCAAAGGGGGTCTACGGTCATCGACCCTTAGGGTGCACCTGGCAGCCATTTCTGCTTACCAGGTGCGGGCCGGTCAGCCGACACTGGCACAGGAGACAGTGGTCAGGTGCTTTTTCAAAGGCCTGGATCACATATCCCCTCCGATGCATGAACCTCCACCTCCGTGGGATCTCTTGCTGGTTTTAGCAAAGCTCATGGGCAAGCCATTCGAACCCATGCACAAGTGTGAGCTCTCACACTTGTCATGGAAGATGGCTTTCCTGGTGGCTATCACGTCAGCCAGAAGGATAGGGGAACTCCAGGCACTTTCAGTGGACTCCCCTTATCTGGTCTTTCACAGGGACAAATTTGTCCTGTGCCCCCACCCGAAATTCCTTCCAAAGGTGGTGTCAGAGTTTCACCTTAATCAGGTGTTGACTCTGCCGGTATACTACCCCAGTTACACCTCGGACGCCGAGTACAGGCTCCATACTCTGGACCTGAGACGTGCTCTCTCTCCTATGATAAGGAGGGGATGGCAGAAATTCAGGGAGAGGTTCACCAGCTGTTTGTCTCCTACGCTGAAGCCGCTTCTGGCAGGCCTGAAGCTAAATGGACCATTGCAAGATGGATTACGTCATGCATAGGTCTGTGCTATGAGTTGGTGGGCAAGGAGCCTCCCAGAGGGATAAGAGCTCATTCTACCCGCCATACTGCTGCATTGGTGGCTGCTTCCAGGGACATCCCTATCCAGGAGATCTGTCGGGCTGCTACCTGGAAGTCAGCAAGCACCTTCATTACTCACTACCACATCGACCTTGAGTCACGCCGGGATGCTGGTTTTGGGGCCTCGGTTCTCCAATCTCTGTTCCCTAAATAGGGGGTGTGCATTTTGCCTCCCTCCTCCCGGAGAACTGCTTGGAGTCTGCCAGAGAGTGTGGATGAACAACATATCCACACTCTTAGAACAGGTTACTCACCTGTAACAGTAGTTCTAGGAGTGGTGTATGTTGTTCATCCACACACACCCACCTGACCTCCCCGGCTTTAGGCGCACCACCTTGCTTCCAGTGGGCTAAGATCTGGTGTCATGGGGCAGAGCCGAGGTATTTACCACCCGGGTGGCGAAATCTGGTGGATGACTTGTCCTCCATGTCTGATGCGCTCGGATCGGTATCGTAAACTCCCATGAGTTTTAAAGAAAGCGAATGTGGTGAAAACCGTCATTGAGAATCCAGAGCCTACGAACTGCAGAAGTAGCACGAGGGAACCTGAATCTTCCAGCGGAAAGGAAGATCTGCTGTCATGGTGCGGAGCCGAGGTATTTACCACCCGGGTGGGTGGAAGGAGCCAGCTTGAAGACTTTCCGGCCAGATTTAAAGGGGAAAGGGACATGCCAGAGAGTGTGGATGAACAACATATACCACTCCTAGAACTACTGTTACAGGTGAATAACCTGTTCTTTCTACCCCTGGGGTGGAGGGATCACCACACGTCCAGTCAGTCCACCTCATGAACAAAGCATTTAAAAAATTTGTGGGGTGCCGGTTGTTTTCCCCTGGAGGTATTTGTGGAGTCTAAGCTGGTGCTAGGAGCAATATTAAAGTTTCCTGCCAGAATCAGTGTCCCACGTATCAGCTCAACTATCCTGTTCAGGAGGTGACGAGTTGTTTGGGTGTTAGCACCAGGGGGAGATATATATTTGCTAGGGTCACCTCACGGCCCCGTAGCAGCCCCCGTATGATAACTAGGCAGTCCTCCAGGTCAACTCACTCCTTAGTGGCCTGGAAAGGGGTGTGGCTGGCTACCAGGATGGAGACCCCCCTCTTCTCCCTCTCCCAAATGCAGAAGAAAAAACCTGACTGAATCCCCTGCCTATCAATTTCTTGTGTTCATCAGCTGACAGATGCGTCTTCTGAATATATACAATCTCAGCCTGGCTCTTTTTCAGCAGCAACATCATCCTGGAATGCTTTATAGGGCTGCCTAATCCATTTACATTCAGGGGGTAGAGTTTGAGGTGTTTACTAGTCATCTGTAAGCCATGACAAGTGTAAGGGGGGCTTACCGAGCTGAAGAATCAAATCCCTTAGACCTATCATTGTCGCCAGGCCCCAAACCGGATCCACAGGAGGAAAAGTGTGACTGCTTGTTAAAGGGTGAGGGCACAGGCCCTCCAACTGATAAAGTAGGGGGGAGGTGAACAACAGGGAGATTAGAAGCAAACGATGAACAACTTTTGCGTAGGCATTTGCCAACTGGGCATTGCCTGCTGAACTGGGGATGGCTTCCTTTGGGGCTTGGTGCTGGGAGGCACCCATGCCCCGGACTATGCCTAATTCAGCCTGTTCCTACCAGAGGGCACTAGACATAAATGTCTATAAAAGGAAAAGGGGGAAGTGTAGTCATACCATGGCTCCTCCAAGGCTGAGGGTGTAAACAGATTCAACAAATAAACTCTATTGCTGTACTGGTATTGGCGGCCTAATGCACAGTGGCTACTCAGATTCAGACTGTTATGGCCAGGCTGCAATGAATCCCTGACCCACCCACATGTACCCATCCCTCCCCAACCCCAGGAAACAGGTCCGGCAGGTGCAGGGGCTGTCTCAACCATGGGGGAACTTTAGATTTGCCATCATGCGTGAAGCACCAGACGGTAACCGGAGGCGCCCGGCCCTCAGCACCCTGAAGAGGTAGGCCCGACTAGGACCAGAGTGTCCAAACTTGTTAAAATTAAAGCTGGGGAGCCAGGCACCAAACCTGGGCTCCATCGGGTCATGCCATGGTCATGGGGATCCTCATGGCAACCACCCCAGGGCCACAGATCAGAGCCTTCGGTGTGGCTTCTCCAGGATCCTTTTGCTTAGCACTGTTGGTGCAGCATGGGGGAAGGTGCCACCAACTGGTTCATGACCTCTTAGTCACGGCATCCAAGGCCAGGTTAAGAGCCAGTCCCTCGCTCCCTCCCCCCGCGGGAGTCCAGCGTCCCGCAGTCAGCCCACCCCAACACCCACCCAGCAGCACACTCAGGGCAGCCACATTCCATGGGCGGAGAAGCAAACCAGCCCCATCGCCCTCTGGGGGCGGACCTGAACAGCAGGGGTCCTCTAGGCCTAAGGCCGCGGAAGTGGATGGGGGTGTGTACCCCCTAGCCCCTGAGTTTACTATCCAGGCATGCGCGGGTGCAGGAGGAAGGAGCCTGAGGGAGAAGAGAGGAGCAAGACAACCACAGTTACCAGGCATTGTTAAAGGGGGAGAGAAACAACTGGCTCACCTGTGAAAGGAAGAAAAGACAAGTAAATATACTGAAGTGTCTCTTCATTTAGTGGCTTGAGGTGCTCAGTGAGGGATCCAATGTCTGTTTCCTCAGGCCAGCCACAATTTGTTGAATCACCATCACGGCCTCTCTGCAACATTCCCTCTCTCAGTGGCATCTGCTTCCAGGCCCTCTGTGCCAGTTTTGTTGTGAGGGATGTGTTAGGCTCTTTCTTTTGGGCCAGCGTGACCTTGAGTCCTCAGGAGCAGAGATCTTGGGCGGCATCCTCAGAGTTTTAGAATGTTGTTGGGCCCTCTGCAAACTGCACCATTAACTTAGATGGATATGGAGTCCTGAATTTGATTTTGGCTTCTCTGAGTTTCTTGAGGATGGGGACATAAGCCCTGCAGTGTGTAGCTATTGGGGGGGGGGGGGTTAGTCATTGTCGACATATATCTGGTGGTTCTGAAACATGAAGTCCATCGCTGCCACGACTTACATAAAATTAGTTCCTTCTCTTGGAACCTCAAACAATGGAGTACCATGGAGCGAGGATGGTTGGATGGGCTGGGCTACGGGCCCAGGGCACGGTAGGCATGATCTATCTCCAATGTGCAACTGTCAGGTAGGTCTAACTTGGAGTGAAAGAATTGTTGCAGGAATTGAATAGGGTTACTACCTTCACTACCCTCTGGGAAGCCCGAAAGCCTGAGGTTGTTTCTGCGGTTCCGGGCCTCCGCATCCTCCATCCTATCTTGCATGGCCTGGATCATGTGGTGCAGTTGTACTATGGCCTGCTCAGTGCAGTCCACGCGGGCATCTGTTTGCGTTGCCTGTTCCTCCAGAGAATCGAGCTGCCACTCCATTTTCCTGATATCAGTATGGAGAGCCTCAAAAATGGAGCTCCGATCAGAACTCCCCTTCCCACCTAAACTGTTGGGCTTTATCCCCCCCCCACCACTCACCTGAGGTGACCTCCCAACCTGCAGGAAGCTCCATCTGAGTGCTGAGAAGAATTGACCTTTTTCCCTTCTGGGCCGCCAAAAACCCAGGGAGGGCGAATAGACTAGTAATCTCCACATAAACATAGAAACTGATGGCAGATAATGACCATTGGGCCCTTCTGGTCTGTACATTTTTAGTTATGATCACTTATGCTACAGACTCAACTTGCCCTACAGCATTGTCTCTTCCACCTTCCAACCCCTTCCTTCCTTCCTTCCTTCCTTCCTTCCTCCTAGGATTCCTTTGTGCCTGTCCCAGGCATTTTTGAAACCCACCACTGGTTTCATCCCCACTGCCTCCCATGGAATGCTGTTCCAGGAATCCACCACCCTTTCTGTGAAGAACTACTGCCTCACATCTCTCCTGAATCTACCTTCTTCCAGCTTCATATCATGACCCCTTGTTCTACAGCACCTTTTGCTCTGAAAACATATCTCCCTTCTGTACCTTATTAACCCCCAAAATGTATTTAAAGGGCTCCATAATATCCCCACTCTCCCTCCTTTCCTCCAGGGTGTACATATTGAACTCTTTCAGTCTCTCTTCATAGGGCTTCTGATGCAGACCTTGCAGCATTTTGACAGCCCTCACCACTCTTCTTGCCGCTTTCTGCTTTTTCCAGTTGTTCCCCCTTCACATCATTCTCCTTTGACTGCTCCTTTTCCCCCTTCTTCCTTTGCTAACCTCCTGCTTCCTTGAATAACTTGCATCCTGGTGGGACTCTTTCCCCTTTTGATCTCCCTACTGTGTAGCTCAGCTTGTAGTGGCACACTTTCTGCCTCCCCTATTTCTTCTGTCACCGCCCCCAGCTACTTTAAATGTCTGTCGAAGTAACATTTGAATCATCCACTGAGGACTGTGGTTGCCTCCTGGATGAAAGCAGGCCATCATCTCAGTATAGGTTCTTATCCTTCCAGCTTGGCCCACAGTCCCCAGTGTAGACATACTTCTCCTCCCTGCACCATTCCTTCTATCATTACTTGAAGGCCTTGGTGTGGAGCTCCCTCTCCTTCCACATATAGTACAACACATACTTGCCACTTACTCTTAAACACATGGGAAACACAGGGTCCACCTGATAAATGATCTACCTTTTTCAAAAATGAAATCTACACATGGAGCTGACTACGGCAATTAATCTTGATTTTTAAGGCCATGAAAACCCTTTATCAAGTTAATGTATTAGTAGCCGTAGTGGCTCTGACCAGAGTGTGTTACTTCTGTCACTGTAACCCCAAAATTTGTACTTGTATCCTTGTGCCCCAAGTTTGTACTTGTATCACTGCACCAACCAAAATATATAGTTGTACCCCTGCACCCTCAAAAATGTGTACTTGAACTGCTGCACCTGTACCACAGTTTCTGCTTGTACCCCTTCACCCCTCCCAAAATTGTGCTGGCCCCCCTGCACACCTCCCAGAATTTGTACAGTATTTGCACCTCTCCCAAAATGTGTACAGTATTTGTATCCCTGAACCCCTCATGAAATGTGTATTTGTAGCCCTGCACCTTTCACAAAGTTAATACTGGTACCCCTGCAATCATTCCAAAATTTGTACTTGTTCCCTTGCACCCTTCCCAAAATTTGTACTTCCACGCCTCCTAAATTTGTAGTTGTACCTCTGCACCCCTCCCAAAATTTGCATTTGAACCCTTCCCATAATTTATTCTTGCACCCCTCCCAAATTGCTGTTGTACACCTGCACCCCTTCCAAAATGTGTACCTGTATCTCTATACCCCTTCCAAAATATGTACTTGTACTCCTGCACCACAACATTTGTACTTGTATCCCTGCACCCCAAAAATATGTGCTTATATCTATGTACCACCAACATTTGTACTTGTATCCATGCACCCTCAAATTTGTACTTCTATCACTGCATCACCTAAAATTTGTATTTGTACCACTGCATCCTCCAAAATGTGTACGTGTATCGCTGAGCCTCAAATTTGTAATTTTATCACTGTACCCCAGATGTGTGCTTGTATCACTGCACCACCCAAACTTTTTACTTGTATCCCTTCACTCCCAAATTTGTACTTGTACCACTGTAACCTCCAAATTTGTACTTGTATCCCCATACTCCCACATTTGTACTTTTAGCAACATACCCCCAAAGTTGTATTTGTATCACTGCAGCACCCAAAATTTGTACATGTATCCCAGCACCCTCAAATTTGCACTCGTATCACTGCACCATCCAAAACTGGTACTTATATCTTGGCACCCCCAAATGTGTGCTTGTATCCCTCCACCACCCAAAATTTGTACTCATATCACTGCACCACCCAAAATGTGTACTTGTATCCCAGCAGCCCCAAATTTGTTCTTGTATCACTGCACCACCCAAAATGTGTACAGTACTTGTATGACTGGAGCACCCAGAATTTGTACTTGTATCCCTACACCTCAAAATTTGTACTTCAATTCAGTTCAGTTTATTGTGTAGGGGTAGTTTCCATTGGAGCAAGCTCATTCACAAGGAGGTCCCTGATACAAAGTACTAAACATCACAGACAGTCAGTACAAGGATACATCATAGTAACACAGCAGGTATATCATGGTGCATAGAGTAGATAGGTTGTAACAAATACATAGTGGCAAGAGCATTACATGACAGTAAGTTTACCACCACCTAATAAAAATCATCACAGACAATCAATACAAGTCGTATGTCATAGAAAAACAGCAGGGATATCATGGTACGTAAAGTAGGTTGATTATAGCAATAAATTAGAAGCATCACTTAACAGTAAGTTTACTACACCTAATAAATATGGGAGATAACAACTTAGGTGGAATGGACAAAAGGGGAGGGAGGGAGGAAGGGAAGGAAGGAAGGAAGGAGCATGCCAGTATACACCAGAATCTACAAAGACAATAGGAGAGGGATGGGGAGAAGGTAGACTCGCAAGGGAAGCTAAGTGCAGTTGTATCACTGCACCACCCAAGATTTGTACTTGTACCACTGTGCCCCCAAATTTGTATTTTTATCACTGCAGCCCCAAAATGTGTACTTGGATCCCTACACTTCTAAATATGTATTTGAATCCCTGCACCTCAAATGTGTTCTTGTATATCTGCACCACCCAAATTTGTACCTGTATCCCTGCACCACCCCAAAGTTGTGCTCCTGTCTCTGCACCCCCTAAATTTGTTTATGTCAATGCACCACCCAAAATGTGTACTTGTATCCCTGCACTCCCCAATCTATACTTGTATCAGTGCACCATCCAAACATTGTACTTCTGCCCTGCACCCATCCCAAAATTTGCAATTCACCTTTGCACCCCTTCCCAAATTTTTACTGATACCCCTGCACTCGTTCCAGAATGTGTACTTGTATCCCTGTACCTCTCCCAAAAGTTTAACTTGTTTCCCTACACCCCTTCCAAAATTTGTACTTGTACCCTGCACCCCTCCCAAAATGTTTACTCATACGTCTACAGCCCTTTGAAAATATGTACTTGTATCCCTGCACCTCTCCCAAAATGTGTACTTGTGCCTCTGCATCCCTCTCAAAATTTGTACTTGCACTCCTCCCAAAATGTGTACTTGTACCCCTACACCTTTCCCAAAATGTATATTTCCACCTCTGCACCCTTCCCAAAATTTGTACTTGTACTCTCCCAAAATGTTTGTGTACCCCTGCACCCCTCTCAGAATTTGTACTTGTACCCTGTAACCCTGAATTTGAACTTGTATCACTGCATTTCTAGAGTACGAACTCGTATCACTGCACCCCACAAAATGTGTACTTGTATCCCTGCATCCCTCTCAGAATTTGTACTTGTACCCCATACCCCCGAATTTGAACTTATATCACTGCATTTCCAGAGTACATACTTGTATCACTGCACCCCACAAAATGTGTACTTGTATCCCTGCACCACTCAAAATGTGTACTTGTATCACTGCACCCCCCAAAAATGTGTACTTGTATCCCTGCACCACAAGAAATTTGTACTTGTATCTCTGCACCACCCAAACTTTGTACTTGTTTCTCTGCACCCCCCAAGTTCATACTTGTATCGCTGCAGCACCCAAAATGTGTACTTCTGTTCCTGTACCCCCAAATTTGTACTTGTATCACTGCACCTCAATTTTGTACTTTTATACCTACACCCCCAAATTTGTACTTGTATCTCTACACCCCTCAAAATGTATACTTGTGTCCCGGCACCCCCCAACATTTTTACTTGTATCATGCACCACCCCAAATTTGTAGTTGTATCCCCGCACCCTCTAAAATGTGTACTTGAACTGCTGCACCTGTCCCACAGTTTGTGCTTGTACCTATTCACCCCTCCCAAAAATTGTACTTGCAGCCCTGCACACCTCCCATAGTTTGTACAGTACATGCACCCTTCCCAAAGTGTGTAGTACTTGTACCCCTGCACCACCCCAAATGTGTACTTGCACTGCTTTCAAAATTTTAACTTGTACCTCTGCGCCCCTCACAAAATGGGTACTTGTAGCCCAGCACCCCTCCCAAAATTTGATCTTATTTCCCTACATCCCTCTAAAAAATATGTGCTTGTACCCCTACATCCTCACCAAAATGTGTACTTGCACCCCTTCCAAACGTTATGCTTGTACCTACAGCCCTCCCAAAAATGTGTATTTGTAGCCATGCACCTCTCCCAAAATTTGAACTGATTTTCTTACACCTCTCCCAAAATTTGTACTTGTACCCCTGCACTCCTCCCAAAATTTATAATTGCACTCCTACACCCCTCTCAGAATTTGTTTTTGCACCCCCTCCCAAAATTTGCATATGTACCCCTGCAACCCTCCCAAATTTGTACTTGAATCACTACACCACCAAAAAGTTGTAGTTGCATCCCTGTACTCACCAAAATGTGTATTTGTACTGCTGTACCCACCCCATATATGTGTTTGTGCCCCTTCACCATCTCAAAAATTGTACTTGCACTCCTGCACACCTCTTAATATTTTTACGGTATTTGCATCCCTCCCAAAATGTGTACAATACTTGTACCCCTGCACCCCTCCCAAGATGTGTGCTTGCACCCCTCTCAAAATTTGAACATGTACCCCTGCACCTCTCCCAAAAATGTGTACTTGTACGCAGCACCCCTCCCAAAATGTGTATTTATAGCCCTGTACCTCTCTCAAAATTTGAACTTACTGTATGCCTTTACACCCATTTCAAAATTTGTACTGGTACCCCCTCCCAAAATTTGCACTTACATGCCTCCTAAAATTTGTAGTTGTACTCCTGCATCCAGCTCAAAATGTATACTTGCACCCCTCACAGAATTTGTTCTTGCACTCCCCAAATATTTGCACGTGTACCTATGCGCCCCTCCAGAAATGTGTATTTGTATCCCTGCACCCCCCAAAGTTTGTACTTGTACTTCTGCATCCCCAGATTTGTACTTGTATCTCTGCACCCCCAAAAATATGTATTTGTATTCCTATACCCCAAAATTTGTACTTGTATTCCTGTACCCCAAATATATACTTGTATCACTGCACCCCCAAGATTTGTACTTGTAGCATTGCACTACCCTAAATTTTTACATGTATCCCTGCACCCCCAAATTTATACTTGTATCACTGTACCACCCAACATGTGTACTTATATCCCTGCACCCCCAAAATGTGTACTTGTATCCCTACACCCAAATGTGTACTTGTATCATTGCACAGCTCAAAATTTATTCTTGTATCCCTGCTCCCCCAACATATCTACTTATGTCTCTGCACCTCCCAAATTTGTACCAGTATCTCTGCACCCTCAAAATGTGTACTTGTATCCCGACACCCCCAAATTTGTACTTGTATCCCTTTTCCCCACAACATGTGTACTTGTATTCCTGCACCACCCCAAATGTGTACCTGTATCCCTGTACCACCCAGAATTTTTATTTGCATCCCTGCACCCCCAAAATTTATACTTGTATCACTGCATCTCCAAAACTTGTATCTTTGTACCACCCAAAATTTGTAGATTGTGAAATTAATTTTTGGAGAAGTACAGGAGAAGGGATAAAAATCTTGGAGGGGAGAGAGGAGTTGGGGTAGATAGTTTAGAAGGTTCCAGGAGCACAGATGCAAATTTGGTAGGGAATGAGGTAGGAGGTACAGATTGTGTGTTGGTGGGAGGGGGGCAAACTTGTAGAAAGTTGCAGGTTTGGAGGAGCTCTGCTGGGGAGGTACAAGTTTCAGGAGTCATGGGATAGCTGTACAAATTGTTGGAGAAGTACGTATGGTATTGTATGAATTTGGGGCATGCACAGATGGGCACACATCTTGGTTGAGGGAGTTCAAAGGTTGCTGCGGTAGCATGGGAGTACAAATTCTGTGAGGGTTGTGAGGGGTGAGTGTGCAAATATTGGGACATGTGCAGGGTAGGAGTACAGTATCAAGGTTGAGGAAGCAGGTTTAGGGAGACATGCAGAATATTTTGAGAGGTGCAGAGGTACACATTTTAGAAGGGGTGTAGTGGTAGATATTCATTTCAGGAGGTGTGTAGGAGAAGGGGTATAGGTAACAAGAGTGGTGCGCGTTAGAAACTTGGGAGAGGTGTCTGCATATATTGAAATAATTACAAGGGTAGGGCAGGATGGAGGTGTACATTTTTGTGGGACTATACCTTTTCGGAGTGGTGCTGGGTAGTAGATCATTTTTTGTGAGTGTTGTGGAACCTCAGCAAGGAGTGAATCTAACAAAAAAATAAATAAGGAGGAAGTTGTGCTGGCTGCGTTCAGGGCTGGAAAGGGAATGTAGGAAACCAAAATTTACATTTTAATAGTATGAGAGGTTTTATTTTTTTTTGGGGGGGGGGTTGACACTGTGCTCAAAAGTAAGAACTAAATATGGTCATATGACTTCAGTACAATGCAACTAAATTAAGGAACGAAATTCCTCTCATACTGAGAAATTTGCCCAAGTTTTGTTCCTTTTTGTTTATTTAAAGCAGCTGTTAACAAAACATATTTGAAAGCATGTACCTGTATTTACATAATTTGCTAATCAATAATTGTTTTGTCTCCTATGTATAAATTTGTATGTGATGCAGATATTGTTTCTTAGGTGAATGATGAATGTGTGGACCATATGAATTAACTTATTTTACAACAGGACAACTTTGTGAATAGGTCCTTTGGGCCTGAAGTTCTTATCCTGTCAAAAAATAACGCTTTAACTAACAAAAGGTTGGTGAACAACCTAGGAAACCTGCCCAATATTTTCCATTTGTTCTAAAAAGTCCATTAATTGGTATTATAAAATGGGCATAAAATATTCGGAATGCTGATTGACTGAAACAGGTTTTCAGCCGGGTCCTTATCAGACATAACCCTGCAACTGGCACTAACTGTGACATGCAAAACGCAGCACCTGAGGAAATCAGTGCATGCCACTGTTCTCCTGCTGCAGTTCTTCACCTAGCATCCGAGAGAACCAGGAGAGCGGTGGCACAGAAAAGTAAAAATCTTTCAACAGTGCCATCGTTTTCCCACAAAGACTCGTAAGCAGTGTATAAAAACTGCCACCTTGACCTTAATTTTACTTTCCCTTGACACACGTTTCTGTGACGCCCGCAATCTGCAGCTCTGCCGCTGATATTCACCGCAATACAGTCCCCGCTGTATTTCTCACCTTCTGTGGTCACGACTACATTCCTTGGCATTGATGCGTTCCCCTCCCCCCACCCACACTGATAGGCCAGCATATTATTGCCAGAATAAAACTGAATGGAGTTTCCTTTTTTAAAGTAAATACTGTAACCGTTGAGGTTTAACAAACGCGAATCAGGAAATGACCATCTGCGGCAGCTGCTGAGGGACACGCTCACTCCCGGTCAGCCAGCCTTTTTTCATAAATTAAACCAAAAGAAGTGATTTAAGAAAATAAAGGTTGAAAAAATAAAAAATAAAAGCACACACAAAAAATGCTCTCTGGATCTTGGGAGGGGGTCAACAAACAGCTCACTAAATATGTCAGCCCAACTGTTATGCGCTCAGTTCCAGTGGCTGAAAGTCAAACTATGTGCGAAAAGTAAGAAATATATTAAAAAAAAAAACATGGTTTTGACTGTTTGTGTGGGTGGATTGTGTAGACACAGTCACTAGGTGGGTACTGCAGACACAGAGACACATTGACCTTCAGTAGTAACTTTTAATTAAAGAGCTGCATTCCAACAGAAAGACTATTTTTTTTTCTACAGATATAATCATATTTTTACTGATTTTATGTACATTTTTATTTGCATTTTTTTTTTCAAATTAACTTCTTTATCGGGGGCCAATTTTATAAGCACAATAACACATGCCACACATAACATAACACATATATGGGTTATGTCCTGATAAAAGCATGCCCAGGGTGCATAAGGCACTCGGCACAAGTGCCTCGTGCCTCATAGCGCACCTGGACGTGCAGTTGTCAGGACATAATCCACACCTTGTCGTGTGTTATTGCTTGTGCAAGGACTGACTTTTGCCATGTCACAGTTTGATGTACTGTGTGTACTAAGCTGACAGGACCTGGAGGAAAATGTTGTAATTGTTGCTTTAATTACATCAGCAGTCACCCAAGATTCCGCTGGCTGGTTTGAAAAGTCTGAGGGATTTATTTGTAAAACCATTAAAAAAAAGAAAGGCAAACAAAATAGTATTTATACATGAGTAATGTAGCAAATGAGGTCTAGTTGTCCTCATAGTGGACAAATAATACATGTATTGACGTGCATTGCATTTGATCTTTAAAGATTCCACAGAATGACAATGTCAATAAGAAACTGATTTTAATTTTAAATTGCAGTGATCTTCGAAGATGTCTCTTCCATTAGGTCACACCTTGGGAATTATAGCCATCATCGCTGGGACCACACAGACATTTTTGCCAACTGGGGGCCTCCCAGAATGACATCCCATGTCTACATGTATATAGTCATGGGTGACCCCATCACTCCTCAGTTCTTTTCCCACCATCAGTAATCCTAGTTGGACCTGCTGAAGGAAACACTGTCAACCTAGCCCTTACTCTTTATTCTCAGTGTTTATTTTGTCATCTGTACATGCTGATGAAGTCAAAACAGCCTTTATTTCAGAACTGGAAGTACAGAGGTAACATTTACAGAGAAAACACCATGTGGTTCTTGTGTGCTCTCTGGGCCTGTCTCACAACATGAGGATTTATGATGTTTGTCAGGGCTTCAACAAGGCATCATGGCGATGCCACAAGAATGCTCTAGAAAACTTCCTTCTTAAGGGAAATAGGAAATGATTTTTACATAGTTAACCATCATTTTATCTTCCTTTCCATGCCAGTTACGTATGCTGATATGCTTTGATGATTTTTTGATTAACAAATAACCTAGCTTTGGGGTGCCCTTAGATATACACAGAGTTCCATTCTAGTCTCCAGCTACTGCACTTGATTTTCATATTTCTAAGACATTCTATGACATCAGTAACTCCCATTCCATGCTATTCATCTGAATGACCTGGAATGGGAGTTTGTGATGTCATAGAATGTTCAGGCAGTATGAAAAGAGAGAGCAGCGGCGACTGAGGAGTGAGGGATTTGGGGTCCTTAAAAAAGCAACAAAATTAGATTATTAATTTAACAAAAAAATTCCAAAACATATCAGAATACCGGGTAGGCAATAAAAAAAAAAACTGGAGGGCATCTAGAGGTGTACAAACTGTTTCCTATCACCTTTAAAACATTGAAAGTCACAGAGAAGGAACAGGGCCCAAAGTCTGTGTCTCCCTCACTGTCATCTGAAAAATGGCTGCTGAAGTCAAAGGATCAGGACAGGGAATGGTCGTCGTCATCACAGCCCTCCTCGGGCCGGCCTGGTGGCGCTGAGGGTTGAGGCGCTGGACGCCACACCTCACGCCACACTGGCGACCCGGGTTCGGGAACGAGCCCGGGTTGCTGGGGGTCGGCAGGGGAGAGAGAGGATTGAGCGTCCGGAGGACAGCTCTGTTCTCCTGGGAGGGACAGGGGTCCTGAGTCGGTGCTCGGCTGCCCTCTGGTGGAGGCTAGAGATGCAGCAAGCGCTGATGACGTAGTGAAGGGGCAGGGGGGAGTGGCAGACATCGGTTCCATGCCTTGACATCAAGGCACCAGCCACTCCCCAAGAAACAGGGAAAACACCCTTCATCTCCAGCGGAGACGGAGTACCGGAGCTTGCCCTTGATCTGCGGCCGCCCACCTGGCACCCTCCCAACCGACGCTGCTGACTGCTGAGGGTGTTAGGGGCCCACCTCATCCCTGCCGGGGGGTAAACTGCGGCTACATGGGCGACGGAGGACTTTCCAGGTAGGGCAGACCACAGAAGGATGACTCCTTGGTGCTCCCGAGGAGACCAGAGCTGAGGGATGGAGAGGAGGAATAAACAAAAATAAAACATAAAAAAATCACAGCCCTCCTCATTGCTTGCCCACAAGCACAAGCATAGAAGAAAAAGAAAAATCTACTTCGTCAATGAGATCCTCGTCACCATTGAGACAAGGTAAATCTGCATCATCACCAGCTCCGGCAGTGTTGATTACAGCACCTCTCTTGACCTTTGATGAGACACCAAGGTCGGTGCTTGGCTTAGGTGCTGCTGTATCTACTATGGATGGTAGCATGCTATTGTTGTCATCCCAAGGCCTGTCAGCGCAAGTAGTTCTGATCTCTTTAGAGGCAGTTTTGAATGCCCCTTTTAGAGGGATAAAACTGTTTGACTGTGAGCTGAAGAGGCTGTACATGGCCTTCAGACTGCAAAAACTACTGTAAGCTGGCCTGGTGGTGCTGAGGGCTGAGGCATCCACTTTACCTCGTGCCATGCTGGTGACCTGGGTTTGGGAACAAGCCCGGGGAGCCAGGGGGTTGTCTGGGGAAGGAGAGGACTGAGCATCCGATGGACTGCTCTCCTCTCCTATGAGTGGGGGGGGGGTCTATGTCCTGCAACGCTAGTGGTGCCCAGTGGAGACTGGATGCACTGCAGTCGGGGACCAGGAAGGGGATGACATCAGGTGGCCGTCCTGCGGGCATGTGTTTAACCACACACACTGTGCGCTGGACAGCACTGCATGTCCTGCATTGGGGGGGCAACAGAAAACAGAAAAACGGCAGCTATCATAGAGGCAACGGTGGACCCCAGTGGCTGAAGTCCAGATGCCCAGTGCCAGCTCCAAACCTGACTTGACTCCCCGTGTTCCCCGCCTCCTCCTGCAACGTGCCAGCAGGAGAGGGAGGACCCAGCACCCGATTCCTCAGTCCGGGTGAGGAGTTCAGGTGGGCAGTGGAGGCAGGAGTTGAGTGGGGCACCTGAAAGATGCCTTGATAGCTGGCAATGAGGGATAAATAGAATAAAAATAAATAAATAAATAATTGCTCTGAAGTCTGTGAAGTCCCTCTGTCTCCTCGTCCACCTGCTGGT
Source organism: Neoceratodus forsteri (assembly GCA_016271365.2). Classification (NCBI taxonomy): domain Eukaryota; kingdom Metazoa; phylum Chordata; order Ceratodontiformes; family Ceratodontidae; genus Neoceratodus; species Neoceratodus forsteri. The sequence goes on from CM057453.1 coordinate 1,614,753,298, forward strand.
TGAGGTAGTAGTGCCTATTGTCAGCAAGGCCATGGTAAAGGAAGGGATCCCTGCTGGTTCCCCTTCCCCTGGTACCGATACAGAAGCACCAAAAGTTTTTTTTTTGTTTGTTTTTAAACCAGGAGAGGCACACTAAGCTGAAAGCTTGTTTATAGGTGCAACCTGGGAGCAAAAGGAAGTTAAGTGACTTGCTCAGGGTGACACAGTATGTAGGTGGGGGCTGTGGGATTCAAACCCAGGTCTCCAGATCTGCAGCTCAGAGCCTTAAACCACTGCGCTATACTGCCTCCAATAAAGTAATCGGTTCCTCTGGCTCTGCCACCGCTGGTTCCGCCTGACTCTCTTTCATCTCCACCCCCACCTCCACTGTTACCTACACAGGTGGTGGTTGTGGGGGGCAGGATCTCCCTGCATCTGAAACAGTGGCGGGAGATCACGATGGACGAGTGGGCTCTGGAGACAATTGCAAGGCTACATGCTCTGACACTCTTACAAATCCCTGCAGATCATCCTCTGCTTCCTTCCTTTTTTATCCTGTGGGCCATTTATCCTTTCTGAATGAAGAAGTTTAGTTGTTATTACAAAAACATGCTATAGAACCATTCTCCCTCAGGAGAGGAGCATTCTATTCCAGATGTTTCCTATTCCCAAAATGAACAGTGGATTTGTGTGCTATGCTGGATCTCAGGGATCTTAAGTTTTACATTGAATACAAAAACTTTCAGATGGTATCCCTGCAGGCTCTGATTCCCCTTCTGCAAACAGGGGACTGGATTTGTACTCCAGACATTAAGGATACATACCCTCATGTGAGGCTCAGGAAATCCCACAGACAGTACCTCCTTTTTATGCTAGAGGGAGAACACTACCAGTTCACAGTATTGCCCTTTGGCTTGCCTTCTGTGCCATGAGTCTTTACCAAATGCTTGACAGTAGTGACAGCAGCCCATCACAGAGAAGGCCTGTAATGTTGCCCTGGCTGAACAAGTGACTTCTGAAGGTCACTTCAGGAAGAATCTGCAGAATACCCTGTCTCGGACATGTCAGTTATTTGACTTGGGGATCACAGTGGATGTGGCAAAGTCTGTTTTGACTCCTTGCCAAAGACTGCAGTACATAGGGGAGTCTTGGATGCAGGGAAGGGATGTGCTTTGTTGACTCAGGACAAAGCCGACAATCTGATTGCACAGGCGCAGTTGATATACAGGAACTATTACATCTTTGCAAGAGCAGTGTTACTTCTGCTGGGTCTCATGGCTGTGGCCATAGTGACTGTGCCACTGCATGCCTTCGTGTGAGAATCTCTCAGTGGACACTTAGGGTACAAAGAGATCAGTTGAAGGACGAGCTAGACCAAATAGTTCTCATCACATTTGTACTTTGCAGCACATTGCTATGGTGGATGGATTGTGAAAAACTATTGAAGGGCATTCCATTCCTTGTACCAGCTCCTGTACAAATCCTTACCACAGATGCCTTGGGCTCCAGCTGAGGTGCTCATCTCAGCCCTTACCAGATGCAAGTGTCATGGACCAAGGTGGAGGCTGAGCTGCATAAAAAATATCCTAGAAATGATGGCTGTGCTGTACAGCCTCTCCAGGCATTTCAGAATCATCTTTGCCTCAGTCCTCTGCTAATCCAGACGGATAGTGTCAGTGTTATGCATTACAGAAAGAAACAAGGGGGCAGTCACTCCTACCACTTATGCAGAGAAACAATTAGAATATGGTTCTTGGTTCTATCCCATGGCCTTCAACTATCGGCTGTGTATCTCCCAGGTCTCCAAAATGTCTTAGCAGGCAGTTTAAGCAGGTCCCAATCCATGATTCACCAATAGGAGCTGTTGACCTCTGTGGTAAATGACCTCTTTGCAAGATGGCATCATCCAAAGTTGGACCTTTTTTGCATCCTCACACAATGCAAAATTGCCATGTTTCTGCTCGCTCATTGTCCCTCTCTTGGAAAGGGAAATTTCTATATGTATTTCCCATAATTCCCATAATTCAGAGGGTTCTGCTGAAGCTGTGAGTGGAGAGTGCCACCCTCCTCCTTGTTGCTCTATTATGACCTCACCAAATATGTTTTTCTCTTCTTTAACAGATGGCAGTGGAGCCTCATGTCCCTCTACCTCTTTGTCGTGGTCTGCTGTCACACAACAAGGGGTGGGTCTGTAGTACATCAGGACCGGAAGTCCCTACATCTGCATACATGGCACCTGAAGACATAGCCATTGCATGTTTTGGGATATCCCCTAAGGTTACTGATGTCCTGATTGCAGCTAGAAAACTTTCTACCAAAGATACCTATTCCTTGAAATGGAAGTGTTTCACTGTGGGCTGCTTCCCAGAATTTGGACCCTTTTGCATGTCCTGTAAATGCTGCGTTTGAGTACTTACTGTCCTTGTGTGACTCTGGCCTACATTATTCCTCACTCAAGATGCACTTGGCTGTTGTATCAGCTTATGATGGGCCTTATGATGGTTGCACAGTTGCCCAATTAGAGGTGTCCCGTATGTTTCTTATTCTTCATATGAAACCTCCTGTCTGTAATCCAGTACTACTTTGGGACTTGAATTTTGTGCTTGAGAAACTGACTCCTTTTCAGCTGTCCATGAGTTGTGGCCTACATTTCCTCATCTGCAGGCACCTCTCTGGGTTGAGGGCGGAGGTTACTAGTCTCCGGGTCAAGTTGGCTAGGATTCTGGGAACCTCCTCCTTCTCCACTCAGGGTCCACTAAGTCCACCTCCACTACCTTCAAGGTTGCCTAGCAAGGGCGGTGGTTGGACTAAAGTAGGCTCGGGAGGGTGAGGGCTGTGGAACAGAGGCACATCCTCCATCCAGTGCAACTGAAGAATTCCCATGCTGTATTGGAGGAGCGGGAAGGTCCCACAGTGACACCCGCAGTTGTGGCCAAGGGGGATGAGTGAGTCCTCCATAATGGAACCCCAAGGGTGGGTGGCAGTGGTCCCCAGAGGAGAGGGAAGCAAATCCTGGTGGGGGGCCCTATAATCTGGGGAGTGAATTCGTGGACGGGAAAAGATATGGAGAGGGAAGTTAAGTGCCTACCTGGAGGCAGAGCTTGGAGGGATGGAGAGAGGATCCTGAGGATTGCTAGGATGGTAGCAAGGAGGGGAGAGCTGGATGTCATTGTTCATTTGGGGACAAACAACCTGGCTAAGTGTAACCCCCTTGCAAATGGGGGTTCCCAAAAGACTTCCAGGAGCTTGCTTGAATGCTCCAAGCCTGAATGGTGTTTGGCGTTTAAGCCATTTATCAGTGAGTGTTTTTAGAGCCTCTGGTACTGTCTCTTTAAGAGCTGTCTGTTTGCAGACATAATTAGTTTGTATGGGGGGACTGTGTGCTTCTCTGCTTGAGTACCACTGAACTGCTGCCAATTCACTCCATTTTTGCAGTCACTAGGTGCAAAGGGAACCTATCTGAAAGATGTAACTGTTTGCCAGAAATCATTTAGAGTAATAATGAAAATACAGTTTGTCTAACCTGCTTTCTTTGTAGTCAGAACTTGTTTGCCTAGTTCCCCATTCTAGTTTAGAACTGCTGAACTGGACCAATCAGTGTGGGTTAAGGTAGCTCTAAAATGGTGCCTTGGACGAATCAGAACTTGGACTCAGTAATCTGAGCCAGCCACAAGAGGATTGTATGGGCAGTGACTCTGGGAGATGTAGTTTGGACTTTGGCGCCTTTTTGGACCAACAGGGGCAGTCTATTGTGAGTGACAGCCAATCCAGCCAAGAACTGGGAGGAACTCAAAGGAAGTGCCCGGTTTTGTCTACTGGAGTTTCAGTTGAGCTCTGGCAGTGAAGAGGGAAGGAGCCCTGTGCTTTTTTCAGTGTGCAGTTTTAGTCGGGAAACATGTGTAAGGCCCAGAGTTCCAGTCTGCAGCTTGTGTAACTGCTTGTTAGGACTGAATCCGTCCTGTGAAGAGAATCAAAGGATATCTGAAGCATAGAAACCAGACTCACTCTGTAGAAGACTGGAGAAATTGCTGAATTGCACTCGGTCTGTCAGGAACTGAATCTGCTGTGTGTTCTCCCGGGTATTGTGCAGTAATTGCGATCGGGATAGAGAAGCAGCCTGCCTGGTATAGTACTTTCTTTTACCATATAAATGTGTGAGGAGGCTTGTGTAGCTCAAGTGAATCCTGCTGCCATTAAGGACTTTTGCCTGTTACTGTTTACCATATAAATTGTGAGGAGGCTTGTGTAGCTCAAGTGAATCCTGCTGCCATTAAAGGACTTTTGCCTGTTGCAGTTTGCCATATAAATGTGTGAGGAGTCTCGTGGAGCTCAAGAGTAGCCCTGCTGACTGTTTAACTAATTTTTCTTTTCTCTGTGTGAAAGGGCCCCTACCAGCTGCCACGGTTTGGACTAGCCACTAGGGCTTGGGTACCCAGGGACAGTAACTGGTAGGGATAGGCCTGTGCACAGAGCCATAGGTAGATGAGTAAAGTGATAAGCTAATTAACCTGATTTCCCCCTGTCCTTGTTATATCCCCCTAAATAAATCAGAGCTGCTTGTTTCAGCAAAGTTATACTGCCTGAGGTATTTGTCTATGTTAAAGTATTGTACTGTGATTGTTGCACTGTATCTTATTCTCAGGGGTCCCAGTGCCTGAACCAGTCCTGGGGGTAAGTGTATACTGAAGGTAATTCTGATATATTGTGTGGGCCACTAGTGGGAAGAAAGGGGTTGCAGTGTCCCAGAGGGCTGTGACCAAGTTAGTTTAACTATTGCAAACCCTGACCTCTGGGTGGAGGCACCCGCCATTGGATCCAGGCCCCTCAACCTGTTAGTGGCAAATCAGGCAGGGGTAGTAGCCCCTGGGATAGCGCCATCTAGGGGTTACATCTTGGAGGCTCACCGCTGGGCTTGTGTGTCCTCTAGTGGCCATATTTATGAACCACTGTTAAGAAAAAATGGGTACCCCAACAGAAGTGGCTGTGCACCGGCTGGTGGAGTGGTGTACTGGGGAGGAGATCGACCCCCAAAATGCTATGCTTATACTGGACATCCCCTTGGGTATCAATACGGACACTGTACAGGGAGTACTTTCCAAGGTGGAAGGTTTACAAAACCCTGTGGTGGTGAGTCGGCATGCTAATCTGCTCACCCCCACTTTCCTGGCCTAGTAGAGTTTAAGGATCCCTAGATAGCTCAAAGTGCCACAGACCATTACCCCAGAGGAGCCCTCACTGCCTGGAGAGTGATAACTAAGGACAGTAAAGACCGGGGGAATGAGCCCCCACAACTGTCTGAAACTTTGAGGAGAAATTTGCTAAATGGTTGCTGGGGAGGGAAAACTGTGGAGGACTTGAAGAAACTATTCTTGCCACCTGGGGTGTTCCTCCCCACACCCTCTCCGCTCCAGTACCCGTAATGGTGGCTGAACCAATGCAGACTCCTATTTCTGCACCTGCCATTAGTCATGACTCTTACCGAAGGTTGAGGATCTTCTCTGGCATCCTCCCAACCCCCCAAGGGAGGATGACTGGAAGACCTGGATAGACTATGTTGCTCTCCAAGTGCTAGAGTGGCAATGCTCGGAAGCCGAAAAGCGAAAGAGGGTTAGTGAGAGCCTCCGAGGTCCTGCCCTGGCTACCATCCGTGCTAAACAGGCCAGTAACCCTGAAGTGACTGCACAGGCCTATCTTGAGGCCTTGGAGAATATGTATGTTAGCCCAGATTCTGATGAGGACCTATGGTGGAGAGTAAGAAATGCACAACAGTACCAAGGGGAGTTGTTGTCTGTGTATGTATGTCGGCTGGAAAAATTGTTGCAAGAATGCCTCAGAAAGGGTAGTTTGCCAGCAATTGAACTGGACCAAACCAGGCTGGACAGGATCCTTAAGTCTGCCCTTCTCAGAACTGCTGTTGCTTCAGTTACGCCTGGCAAATCGACTGGAACTCCACCCTCCTATGATGAGTTAATGAGAGAAATTCGAGGAGTTGGAGAAAAGGCGACCTCAGGAGGGACCTGCACCAATAGCTGCGGCTACGACTAAGTGACTGAGGGTGACCCATCAAGTGAAGTTCAGGGGCAGAGGTTGACAGTCAATGAGTGCTCTGACAAGGAAAAAGCTATGCCACAATGGGGCGAACTGTTGAGAGAGATCCGGAATTCAAAACAGTCCTTTATGAAGGCCACGCCTGCAAGTACGGGCCCGACCTATATCCGACTGCATCTGCTATGGGGTGGGGTACCCACCATGTATCTCCTGCTGATAACAGCTCCAAACTCAATTCCTTGACCATGGAAGTGGAGAAACTGAGATGTCTCCAAATGCTTATCACGCCGCAGACAGAGATGGCACCAAGGTTTCCAGTTAGTAATACCCCCGCCCTGGCTCCCAGTGTGGCACCTCGGCCAGCTCAAACTCCAGAAAGTATGTTTTGCTATAATTGTGGGAAGGATGGGCACATGAAAAGGGAATGCCGGTCTCCAAAAGACACTGACAAAGTTGCATATAAGCTACAAGGAGAGCTTCGGAGAACAAATCAGTGGTTAAGAGGTGCACAAAATGATCCCAGTGAGGGCACCAAAAATACTAACTCACGGACTTTTGTGGCAAAGTCAGCTGCCCAGGCCTCCACTACCGCCTCTCCAGACTGGTCCAGAATAGTGGGTCCCTCCATGGAGACCACTGTAAAGGTGAATGGAGTGTCTACAAGAGCCGTATTAGACAGTGGCTCCCAAGTGACAATTATGTTCCAGGATTGGTATCAGAAGCATTTGTCAGACGTGCCCTTACAACCATTAGAAGGACTGCATGTATGGGGTTAAGTGAGAAGGCCTACCCCTATTCGGGTATATCCGAATTTGGCTGTCTTTCCCCACCTCCGTGGCTGGGTGGCGAACAAGTAGAGACCCTAGCCTTAGTGTGTCCCCCACTGGACTGTATGATGGTGTCCCTTTGTTGATTGGAACAAATGCTCATATGTTGGGAAGGCTGGCACAGTTGTGTTATGAAAAACAGGGTCAAAGACTAGTAGAGCTTTAAGAGTTCGGCTTTAATTAAGAAGGCCTATGAGGCACAGAGAGATGCTGAAAAAATAGAACCAGAGGAACCGGTCGGAATTCTATGGAAGAAGGATCCTGAGTCTCTGATCCTGGCGCCAAATGCCCAGTGTACCTTACAGGGAGAGGTCCGTATCAGAAAGGATGTTAAGAATAAAATGTTAATGTTGGATGCACCAGGCGATGGAAAATTGCCAGAGGGACTGCTGGTCAAGCCTAGTATTTTGCCCGCTAGAGCCCATGCTTATGCCAGAAGGGTAATGGTCCAAGTTCATAATGTGTCTGAAAGAGACATTCGAGTAAATAGAGGTTGCATCCTGGCTAATGTGCATTGTGCAGACACTGCAGTGCTACCCAGCAGCAAGAGTTCGAGGAAGAATGATAGAGTAATGCCTGACTTGTTTGATTTCGCGACTCCCGTTGCCAGCTGAATGGAAAGTGAGGATCAGTGAGAAGCTTGCCCAGAGAGACCAGGTGTTTTCTTTAAAGGAATGGGGCGTGGGATGCGTGCAAGGAGCTGAGCACAATATCCGGCTGCATGACGAAGACCATTTTGTTGAGAGGTCTCGGCGCCTGGCACCTGCTGATATAGATGATGTGAGCGGCATCTGCAAGAGATGTTAGCTGCTGGTGTAATACAAGAATCAGAAGCCCTTATGCTTCCCCATTGTGGTAGTGAGGAAAAGAATGGGACAGTAAGGATGTCGTGGATTATCGCACCTTAAACCGGCGGACTATCCCTGATCAGTACACAATGCCCCACATTCAGGATGCTTTGGACTGCCTAAACGGGAGCAAGTGGTTCTCTGTGCTGGATCTCCGCAGTGGGTACTACCAGATCACGATGGCCCCAGAGGACTGTGAGAAGACAGCCTTTATCTGTCCGCTTGGCTTCTATGAATTCATGAGGATGCCTCAAGGGATTTCAGGTGCCCCAGCCACTTTTCAACGATTGATGGAGCGTGCAGTGGGGGACATGAACTTACTAGAGTGCCTGGTATACCTAGATGATGTTATTGTGTTTGGCAGCTCACTGGAGGAACATGAGAGCAGATTATTTAAGGTATTGGACCGACTGGAGGACTTTGGCCTTAAACTGTCCATTGATAAGTGTCAATTCTTTCAAACATCAGTAAAGTATGTGGGACACATAGTATCCACGAGGAATAGAGACCGACCCAAGTAAAGTTGAGGCCTTGACCACCTGGCCACAGCCCAAAATCTAAAAGAACTGCAAAGATTCCTGGGATTCTGTGGTTATTATCATGCTTCATCAAGGACTATTCAAGAGTGATCCGCCCTTTACTTAACCTTACTCAAGGGTATCCCCAACCCACAAAAATACCAAAAGTCAGCGTCCCTCAAGACTGCAAGAGTGTATTTTCATCCGAGTGAAGTATTTGGGGCCTGCTGGACTCTGATTGTGAGACTGCTTTCATGAGATCATATATCAACTTACCCATGCTCCAGTGCTGGCCTGTGCCGATCCAAGAAAACCTTACATCCTGCACACTGATGCTAGCTTGCAAGAGTTGGGGGCTGTGTTGTACCAAGAGCACGAGAATGGCCTAAGACCAGTGGCCTTTGCCAGTAGAAGCCTGACCCCATCCGAAAAGAACTATCCTGTACATAAGTTAGAGTTCCTAGCTTTGAAGTGGGCTATTGTTGACCAATTCCATGAGTACTTGTATGGGGCTAAAATACTAGTAAAACTGACAAGAATCCTTTGACCTATGTGCAGACCTCAGCTAGTTGGATGCCACTGGCCATAGGTGGCTTTCTGCATTATCTACATACGACTATGCTCGAATACCGTGCAGGTCTGAACCACATAGATGCTGGATGCTCTCTCCGAGGCCTGTTCCCCAGAATGATTGGGTCAGATTGGCAGAACCTGACATTCGGGCACTCTCGGAAGTTTGACAGGGAGGAACAAATGTCCACAGGCGAGTGGACTGCATGGTGGATTGCTTGGGACCCTCTGAGAATTGCATACCTGCTGCTTATTGCCACTTTTCTGCAATAGACATTGGTGCACTGCCTCAGCTGGACAATGACAGTATTCGGCGGGCTCAATCCCGCGATCCCATGATCAAATCAGCTTCAGAAGCCCTCTATGCAGGAAAAGATGTGTCCAAATTATGCTCCACTGATTTGAGAACTGCACTGTTATACAAAGAAGGTCCTAAGTTGAAACTGATCAATAAACTGTTATACAGAGAAACAGTAGACAGGGGAACAAGTAGACAAACAACAACTAGTGCTGCCCACTGCCTTTCGAGACTCAGTACTGAGCTCCTTGCACAACCACATGGGGCACCTTGGTATAGACAGAACACTTGACTTGGTGAGATCCAAATTCTATTGGCCTAAGATGGGGGCTGATGTGGAGCAACACAGTCGAACTTGTAGTCGCTGCTTACAGAGGAAAGCTTTGCCCCAGAGGGCTGCCCCCCTTGTTAACATCACCACCAGTGCACCCATGGAGCTGGTCTGTATTGATTTTCTGAGTTTGGAGTCAGATCAAAGAAATATCAGTAATGTGCTGGTGGTCACTGACCATTTCACGAGATATGCCCAAGCTTTCCCCACAAGACCAGAAAGTATCCGCTGTGGCCAAAGTACTTGTAAAGCTTTTTGTTCACTATGGGGCTCATAAAAGAATCCATTCTGATCAAGGAGAGACTTTGAGAGTCGTCTGATCAAAGAGATGCTTTCTCTATGGGGAGTGCGAAGTCAGAACCCACTCACTACCTCCCCCAGGGGACCCACAGCCTGAACGCTTCAACCGCTTCTTTGCTAGATATGCTAGGCACACTGCACCCAAAGGACAAGCCTAGATGGAGCCAACAAATTAGCACCCTGGTACATGCTTATAACTGTACCAAAGTGATGCCCTGGGTTCTCCCCTACCGCCTGATGTTTGGAAGAGAAGCTCGACTACTGGTAGATGTGTGTTTTGGGGTCTCTCCTGATGGGGTTCAAGCTGACAACTATTTACAGTATGTGCAAAAGTTAAAGGCCCAGCTAACTCATGCGTACCAACTGGCTCAAACCATAGCTGCCAAAAGAAATCTGGCCAACAAAGAAGTATGATAAAAGGTGAAAGCACAGGAACTCCAGGAGGAGATCGGTATTGCTAAGAAATCTGGGACTGCATGGCAAACACAAGATTGCTGACAGATGGCACCATCTCCCTCACATTGTAGTGGGCAAACTAGATGATCTGCCAGTGTACAAAGTAAGGCCTGAGAATAATTCAAAAGATGTAAAACAATGCATAGAAATCATTTACTGCCCATTGGACAAATCTTGATTGAGTCTGAGCCCCAGAAGATGCCCCTCTGGACCAGTGATCGAGGTGCTGCTAAGAAAAGATCAAGAAAGTCTGCACTTACAGAAGCAGAGTTAAAGTGTTCCTTCCACAAGTCCCAGTTGAGCATGACTGTCAGTCCATATCAGAAGAAAGTGAGAGTGACTTTGAATACTATCCTTCTTACGAACTGAGTCAATTGTTTGAGGCAATCCTTAGTCAATACTGAAGAGTGAAGCTGGGCCTTCTGGACTGTCTAGCCCCTAGCTTTGTCCCTGGAGCCAATGCTCCCAGAAAGTGAAGTGCAAAGTATCAGATCAGATGAAATGGAATCATTGTGCATGGTTGAACTGTTTGAGCTTTCAGGGAGAAAATGATGGATTGGGGCAGACTGGTGATACACCAGAACAAGAAGAGTATTTTGAGTGCCCTGACAGTCCACTGCCAGTGTCCGAAAGCTCTCCATGCGAGCCAAATGTTGTGGACTCAGAAACTATAACTCCTGGAGCTGAAAGTGCCCAAGTTCTAGCCTCTACCCCATGGAGACTCCTGACAAGTGAGGACAATGCTGAAAATGAGGCTCAGATTGCAGAGACTGTAACAGTTCCCCTAGAAAGACTGGTTGAGCTGTAAAGCCTGTGGTGCACCTCAGTTATGATTCCCTTGGGAGGCCTGTGGACTTGCCTCTCAGTGTTGTCCATAAAGGAGTGTATGTGTCCCGAGCTCATTGCCCAAACTGAGCGTCAGTGCTAACTCAAGTTACTTGTGTTGCCCTCTAAGTATGGTGCCCTTGCCCTGTCCAGCCCCAAGGTAACTGATATGAAGGGCCCTCTCTTCAGGTTTCATGTACAAGAGGTAATAACTTGAGTTATGGTACAATGTGTGTGTAATACTGTGTAAAGAGGACGTACTGCAATGTTTCAGAAATGTGTTCTTGGTAAAATGATATATTGACTGATGATTACATGTGTGAGCCTAATGCAAATGTATATGGTTGCAGTTAAAACTTATGGGTACTTGCTTGACATGGGACGTCAAGCTTTCCCAAACCAGGAAGGTGTAACCCCTGCAAATGGGGTTCCAAAGACTTCAGGAGCTTGTTGAATGCTCCAAACCTGAATGGTGTTTGGCGTTTAAGCCATTTATCAGTGAGTGTTTTAAAGCCTCTGGTACTGTCTCTTTAAGAGCTGTCTGCTTGCAGACATAATTAGTTTGTATGGGGACTGTGTGCTTCTCTGCTTGAGTACCACTCGAGCTGCTGTAATTCACTCCATTTTGCAGTCACTAGGAGTGCAAAGGGAACCTATCTGAAAGATGTAACTGTTTGCCAGAAATCATTTAGAGTAATAATGAAAATACAGTTTGTCTAACCTGCTTTCTTTGCAGTCAGAACTGTGTTTGCCTAGTTCCCCATTCTAGTTTTGAACTGCTGAACTGGACCAATCAGTGTGGGTTAAGGTAGCTCTAAAATGGTGCCTTGGACGAATCAGAACTTGGACTCGTAATCTGAGCCAGCCACAAGAGGATTGTATGGGCAGTGACTCTGGGAGATGTAGTTTGGACTTTGGCACCTTTTTGGACCAACAGGGGCAGTCTATTGTGAGTGACAGCCAATCCAGCCAAGAACTGGGAGGAACTCAAAGGAAGTGCCCGGTTTTGTCTGCTGGAGTTTCAGTTGAGCTCTGGCAGTGAAGAGGGAAGGAGCCCTGTGCTTTTTTGGTGTGCAGTTTTAGTCGGGAAACGTGTGTAAGGCCCAGAGTTTCGGTCTGCAGCTTGTAACTGCTTGTTAGGACTGAATCCATTCCTGTGAAGAGAATCAAAGGATATCTGAAGAATAGAAACCAGGCTCACCCTGTAGAAGACTGGAGAAATTGCTGAATTGCACTCGGTCTGTCAGGAACTGAATCTGCTGTGTGTTCTCCCGGGTATCGTGCAGTAATTGCGATCGGGATAGAGAAGCAGCCTGCCTGGTATAGTACTTTCTTTTTACCATATAAATGTGTGAGGAGGCTTGTGTAGCTCAAGTGAATCCTGCTGCCATTAAAGGACTTTTGCCTGTTGCAGTTTGCCATATAAATGTGTGAGAAGTCTCATGGAGCTCAAGAGTAGCCCTGCTAACTGTTTAATTTTTCTTTTCTCTGTGTGAAAGGGCCCCTACCAGCTGCCACGGTTTGGACTAGCCACTAGGGCTTGGGTACCCAGGACAGTAACTGGTAGGGATAGGCCTGTGCACAGAGCCATAGGTAGATGAGTAAAGTGATAAGCTAATTAACCTGATTTCCCCCTGTCCTTGTTATATCCCTAAATAAATCAGAGCTGCTTGTTTCAGCAAAGTTATACTGCCTGAGGTATTTGTCTATGTTAAAGTATTGTACTGTGATTGTTACACTGTATCTTATTCTACAGGGGTCCCAGTGCCTGAACCAGTCCTGGGGGTAAGTGTATACTGTGAAGGTAATTCTGATATATTGTGTGGGCCACTAGTGGAAGAAAGGGGTTGCAGTGTCCCAGAGGCTGTGACCAAATTAGTTTAACTATTGCAAACCCTGACCTCTGGGTGGAGGCACCCGCCATCGGATCCAGGCCCCTCAACCTGTTAGTGGCAAATCAGGCAGGGGTAGTAGCCCCTGGGATAGCGCCATCTAGGGGTTACATAAGGATGAGGCAGGGATATGAAGGGTGCAGGAGGAGTTTAGGGAGTTGGGGAGGGGTCTTGGGCAGGTAGCAAGCTTTGTGACCTTCTCGGAGGCCCTGCCTGTCCATGGCAAGGGGGAGGCTAGGGATCTCTTCACCAGGGAGTTCTACGCATGGCTGAGGAACTGGTGTAGAGAGGAGGGTTTTGGCTTCATCGGGGATTGGTTACCCACCTGGAGGGCTGAGGGCCTGTACAAAGGGGACAGCCTACATCTATCCAGGGAGGGGACTGTAGTCCTTAGTGAAGAGTTTAATTGCTACACTGGAAAGCATTTAAACTACCCAAGGGGGAGGTAGTAGGCAGGGAGGCAAAAACTGCACCCCCTCCTCTAGATCATGAGGCCAACAGCGAGAATGTTGAGTGAGTGAAAACAATAAAGGAAGCAACTAAAACAGGTAGTTAGAGGGTAATAGAAACAATTGGAACTGAAAAGTATAATGGGCAGGCTAGGGGGTGGGCAAAAGGGAAAAGGGAGGGGGTGACAACAGAACCTGGAGAGCCATGCATGCAAATGCTAGAAGTCTGTGGAACAAGATTACTGACCTAGAGGCCACCATGGTGGAGGCAGACCTAGACATAGTCGCTATCACAGAGACCTGCTGCAGTGAAAACCAGGACTGGGAAATGGCCATTCCTCTCTATTCAGGAGGGACAGGGTAGGCAGAAAAGGGGGAGGAGTGGCTCTTCATGTAAGGGACAGTGAAAAAGCCATGGAATTACAGGGGGAGCAGGAAGGGGAGAAGGTACTACAGATCACTTTGAAGATGAGGAATGGGGCAGCTATCCACACAGGAGTGATATACAGACCTCTAGCTCAGGGGGGATGAGGTAGATAAGGAAATGATGCTAGCAATCCAAAGAATGGCTTGCAAGGGAGAAGTATTGCTAGTAGGGGACTTTAGTCTACCAGATGTAGATTGGTACCTCCCCACAGCAGCAACAAGCAGGAGCAGGAACATTCTGGACTCCCTGCAGGGGGCATTCCTTAGGCAACTGGTTATAGAACCCACTCAGGAGGAGGCATTACTGGGCCTGGTGCTGACAAACGGAGAAAGTGTCACAGCGGTCACAGTGGGTGACCACCTGGGGAACAGTGATCACCATACAGTGTGGTTTGATATTAAAACTGGGTCAGAATCAAATTACATGAAGATGAGGGTCCAGGACTTCAGCAGGGTAGATTTCAAGAAAATGGGAGAATGCCTGAGGGACAGCCTAGCAGGGTTAGGGAAAATGGGGGGAGTAGAGAAACAGTGGGCAAAAATAAAGGGGGCATTGAAAAGGCTACACATCTCTGTATGGGGCAGGTTAGCAAAGGTAAAAGGAAAAAGTGACCGCTGTGGTTTTCCAAGGAGGTAGCGAGAAAGTAAGAACAAAGAAAATGACATTTAAAAGATACAAAATAACACAGAGGGAAGAGGACAGGGCAAGTGACCAGGAGAAGCAAAGGGAGGCAGGGAAGGCAGTCAGGAGTGCAAAGGCACAAACAGAGGAAAAGATCTCCAAATCAGTGAAAGAAGGGGATAAAAATGTTTTAGGTATATAAGCAAAAAGCGAAATACAAAGGGAGGGATGGTGAGGCTAAAAGATGAAGAAGGGATTAGTGTAGAGGTAGACCACCAAAAGGCAAACATATTAAACAAATACTTCTGTTGAGAGTTTACAGAGGAGGAGGCAGGTGACGGGCCAAGTATAAAGGACAGTGGCATTAGGGGCTAGGAAGTTGACACAAGCCCTTTTACAGTGGAAAGGGTCCTTAGGGAACTAAAGACACTAAAAGTGGACAAGCAATGGGGCAGATGGGGTGCGACCCAGGATACTGAGGGAACCCAAAGAGGCGCTGGCAGCACCTCTGACATCCCTACTTAACTTGTTATTGTAAACGGGGGTGATACCAGGGGACTGGAGGAGGGCAGATGTGGTCCCTCTATACAAAAGTGGTAACAGGGAGGAGGCAGTACACTACAGGCCTGTCAACTTGACATCCATGGTGAGTAAGGTGATGGAATTACTGATAAAAGAAAGGATAGGGGAATTCCTTGTTGCCAGAAGTTTTCAAGATCCAAGGCAACATGGTTTCATGGGGGGCAGACAGACAAACTTGATCAAGTTCTTTGACTGGGTAACCAGGCAGGTGGATCAGGAAGGGGTGGTGGACATGGCCTACCTGGATTTCAGTAAGGCCTTTGACGCCGTTCCACATAGAAGATTGATAAACATGCTGGGGAGACTTGGAGTGGGTACTAAGGTTGTTAAATGGGTAGAGAGTTGGTTGTGCAGTAGGACTCAGAGGGTGGTGGTGAATGGAACCCACTCTGGAGAAGGCAGAGTAACCAGTGGGGTGCCACAGCGATTAGTACTGGGCCCAGTCCTCTTCATTGTCTTTATTAATGACATTACTGTAAGACTAGAAGGAAAGGTATGCCTCTTCGCAGATGACAATAAACTCTGTAACAGAGTGGACGCACTGGGGGGGGGGTGACTAAAATGAGGGATGATCTAAAAAAGCTAGAAGAATGGTCAAGGAATTGGTAGCTGGGTTTTAACACTAAAAAGTGCAAAATAATGCATATGAGGCACAAAAACCCGAGGGCAACATTCAAATTGTGGGAGGCACTGACAGTGCCAGAGCAGGAAGGGACCTGGGGGTGAGTATTACAGATGATCTAAAAGTGGCAAAACAGTATGATAAGGCAGTGGGGAGTGCTAGCAGGATGCTTGGATGCATAGGCAGGGGTATCACCAGCAGAATGAGGGAGGTGATAATACCCCTATATAGATGACTGGTGAGACTGCACCTAGAATTCTGTTTCCAGTTCTGGACACACTATCTTCAAAAGGACATAGCTAGGGTGGAGGCGATTCAGAGCAGTGCACCCAACATGGTGCAGGCCATGCAACAGAAAACTTGCAAGGAACGACTTAAGGAAATTAACATGTACTCACTAAAGGATAGGAGGAAGAGGGGGGATATGATAGAAACATACAAATACATCACAGGGAAAAACAAAGTACAGGAAGGTAGCATTTCCCAAAGAAAAAGATGCTCAAGAATGAGGGGCATGCTATGAAATTAGAAAGGTGGGGGGAGAGATTCAGAGGAAATGTAAGAAAACACTTCTTCACAGAAAGAGTGGTAGACGAGTGGAACAGTCTTTCAGTGGAGATAGTGAAGTCAGAAAATGGGATAGACACAGTGGGATCTTAAAAGTAAAAGAGGAGGGGGCCAGCGACAGAATAGGTCACAGTGATAGAGTAGATAGTAGATAGAGTAAATAGGGCAGACTAGGTGGGTCAAGAGACCTTTATCCGCCGACACCTTTTATGTTTCTCTGTTTCCTGTCATGGAAAACATTATTTTTAGTTGCAGTGACTTCTCCTGGAAGGATTTTGGAGCTTCACGTTGTAATGTGTGAGCCTCCTTATTAGATTTTTCACAGAGAGAGTCTCTTTACAAACACATCCCAAATTTCTGCTGAAGGTGGTATGTGAATTTACACTGAATCAAATGATACACCCTGTTTATTACCCCGAGCATGCCAACCAGGGTGAGGGACTTTTCCGTACTTCGGACGTACATAGAATACCATGATACTATCCTATTCACACCAAGGACTGCAGAAAGTCCGCTCAGCTTCTTGTTTTGTTTGTCACTGGGAAAGACGGCACCACTCTGTCTAAACGGTGCCTATCCAAATGGCTGGCGCATTGTGTTACATTATGTTATAGGAAGTATGGTAAGGAACTTCCTGATGTTGTTTGGGGCCACTCCACAAGGGGTATGGCCACTTCTGTTGCCTGTTTTAAAATTTTTTCTGCTGATGACATATGTGCTGCAGCTTACTGTCCACACTTTCACTAACAATTACAGTCCGGACATCATCTCTTGTAGATGTGCTGACTTTGGGTTTGCTGTACTGCAGGGCCTTCTGTCCTAATTATATGTCAGACTGTACCATCCTCCCAGTTTTACTTTGTACTGCTTAGGAATCCTTCCAAGGGTGTGGTCTAATAGAGGAGATATCTTCAAAGAAAATAGAATAGTTATGTAAGAACTTGCTGTAACAGTAGATCTTTAAGAGAATCTCCTCCATTAGGCCATGCCGTCCCTCCCGCGCTCCTTTCCCCTTTTGTTTCAGTGAGGGTTCTGTGCCTAAAACCTACTCCATGCATCCTGTATCAAACCCCATGCCTCTCCTTGTATGCCTGGAGCTGGTAGCACCTTCTGGTTACCCACAGTTGGGGGTCCTCCAAGGCTAATCTCCAGCGGGGAGCAGAGGAGTGATGGGGCCACCCAATCTTATATACACGTGATGTGGCTCATCATTGTGTGCGGCCCTCAGCTAGAAAAAGTTTCTGTGTGGTCCTAGCATTGGCGGCTATAGTTCCAAAGGTGTGGCCTAATGGAGGAGATCCTCTCGAAGATGGACTGTTATGATAAGCTCTTATGTAACTGTTCTTTCTCTGTTGCATTGATGGGCATAGCTGTACACTGCGGTACTGTTCTAGTATGTTGCCCCCTGATTACAATAATCTGGGGACCAAAGTGTGAAGCCTGGCACTACAGATCACTTCAGAATTAGGACTCCTGATACTTGCAGAACAGTTTGGGATCAGGCTGCATAAATGGGGGTGGGGGTGGGCTTCAACATAAAGTTGACCTTTTGACCTTTGGAGTAGGAAAATTAGAAGGAGGGAAGACATAACTGTACCACTGTGTCAGTAACACTGGAATAAGCTGTGCTGTAGGGCAGCTCATAGTCAAAACACGTCTTACCACCAGCTTGGAATCTGTCACCATAGGGCTCTGCTGGCGCTTTTCTGAGTGTACAGATTGGGGGATCCGCTAGAACAGAAAGGAAAAATGTAAAGGTTGCCTTTTTGTCTAAAATATATTTACCATACCTAGAAGCTGACTCCTACAATGGACTGAAGAGTCTGGGGCACACTGTGGAGGTAGCATGGTTCAAATCGTTTGGGTGGTGAGGAAACCCACAGCTTCAGTGCCTCCTATAAATCAAGAAGGAAGTTGGGGCACACTGGTGTGTGGTGGAGTGAAAAATACTAAACTTTTATTGAAGCAAAAAGTAAAAGGTAACAAACAGATCTGATGCTTGTACAAGGAGACACTGTGAGCACTGGATATGATCTGTTCATCATAGGGTCTCCTCATATAAGTATCAGGTCTGTTTGCTTTAATAAAAGTATCATATCTTCTACTACACCAGATGACTGTGTGCATTGTTCACCTTCCTGTGTTATTGAATTGCGGCTGTGGCTGTTGCTACGGTGCATCCAAGGAGAGAGACAGAATGCAGATTCTTCCTTGTGCTTTTCCCCTTCCTGTGATGATTGATAGCATGGCCTAACAGAGTGGGTAACCCCATGCCATGGGCCTAGGCCCTGCTTACATGGCGTGGCATTGCAAACCATTCCTGTCATGGGAGGTGGGCGAGTATTTTGGCAGCAGGTGATAAATTGCCCTGTGGCACACTGGATGATGTGCTTCATGTCTGTTCAGGTCTTTGATGTCCCGCCACAGTCACTGCCCAGCTTACTCATAGCCTGTTTCTCCCTGTTCTAGCTCCCCCCGCCCCTTTATGAGATAGGATGGAAGACTAGGTAGGTGGCTGTTGGGGGGCATCTGAAGGGCAGTTAAAAGGAGGGCTGCTACATGTCCAGATGGACCAAAAACTTGATGGGGTGAGGGGAGCAAAAACAAAATACTGGTGTAGTCATGCTGTATATGTTTTTTGTTTTCAGTTCTGACCTTGCGTTTAATTTGGAAGGATACATCTGCATCTTGCTAAATGATGTCTTCACAGCTGCTAATGGAGTTTACACGAAACAAAAAATGGATTCAAAGGTAACATTCCGTTGCACTTCTTTTTGGTTAAATGAGCATTTTCTTAAGTTAGAAAAGAGACCAAAAACTGTAGAATTATTGTACCGTAGCAACAACAGAGCTTTACACTCTTACAGCTCTCTCGATAGATGCTTCTGCAACGCAGCATGCAGTTACATACTGTATGGGGGGGGGGAATAAGAACTGGTTTGTAATTCCCTTCCAAACGTCTGCCCTTTCTAAATTAGCCATACCATTTAAGCATTTAAATCAACCTAAATTAGCCATACCATTTAAGCATTAAAATATGAACTGGGTGTGGTTTGCCAGTAGATAATCCAACCTTCAGTTGTATAATAAAGCCCCCTGGTCTAGTCAAATGCTTCATTAACCTGTGAGTAGGATTAACTACTATCAAACCAATCCATAAGAGTACCAATCCCATCCATAGTAGTGTAGGTGCCCAAGCAGGTGGTGTTTTCCACTCCACCACTACTGGGCTGGTGTTGATCTTCGGATCAATGCTGGAAGTCAAGATACAGATCGCAGTCAGAGGCTATGTCTTGCTCGAGTTGTCGCCGCCACCATCATGGTAAATGATTGTTGTCCAGTTCAGCTTATTCTCTTTGCTGGATGGGCATCCACAAACATCAACTCACCACAAATAAGAAGAGGCAGTAAGGCAACACTGGGCCTTTTGGGCAGTGGGCCAGGGTCAAGATTGACAGATGTTGCCAGCTACCTCAACATTATCTTTTCTGCCTCTGTAAATGCAGCCCTTGATGCAGTGTCTGGCGGTCTCCTCCTTGGTGGTTCTGATGATACAGCTGCAAGCAATTCTTGTGGAGCCATCTGCTCCACAGCTGCAGGGTGGTGCTCCACTAAGGGACTCTAGGTCTGAAACCAGGCTACGTAAGCTCCTGTCACTGTCATCACCTCGTTGAAGTGGGTGGTCCATACTCCCGAGCAGTGTTCTAAGTCTCTGTTCCTGGACTGTGATTCAGAATCTGAGGACTTGTTGATGGCATTGTCCAAGAGTCCAATGACTGTCAACTTCTCGGACAGCCAGTCTACCCCTGGTGATTTGATGTCTTTTGTGTCATTGTTGGCAGCACATGTCTGCAGCCTTGGACATTCATTTATTGGAGGCCCAGAAGTGGAAGTCTTACCCCTTGATGGACATTCTAGAGCAGATTTCATTACCTGGGGTGATGTTCCCAATCACTGAAGACATTCTAGACCTTGGACACAGCATCTGGCAGCACCCAGCTTTGTGCCAGGTGGCTTCCAATCAGATGGACCGTAAGAATGTGGTCCCTGTTAGAGAACATTCCCAGGTTTTCGTGGCCAATGCTGTCTTCCACAAGGTGAAGGTGCAGGGTGAATCAAACAAGTCACCAAACAAGGAATCTAAAAAGCAAACTTCATTGGCTGCAAGGTATATGCAGCAGCCTCCCATGGGGTCCAGGAAGCCAGTTATGTGACCCTAATGACCCACTTTGGTCACAAGCTATTCGACAAGCTTGCAGACATGTCCCCCCTGCTTCCAGTAAGTAGTCAACCTGACTTGCAGGTGTTTCAGCACTCGGGTCTCTCCCTGTCAAAGCTCCAACTGCAGATGGCTCTAGACTGGGCAGACATGTATTTTATGTATTGTGTGTATTATATATTGTATTGTCCTTGTCAATTGTTAATAACTGTTAATTGTTATTAGATATTGTAACTGGAATACTTTGTACCAAGGACCTCACTGGAAATGAGCCTGTCTCAGATGAGTTTTTCAATTAATTTCTGAATGAATAAAAGTTTTACAATGACTGCAACTACTACTGCATGTCATCCCACACTGTGTTGGGGCAGTGTCCTTGCGCAGGAGGGCTTGGCTGCCTGTCTCCACATATATGGTAGAGATCCAGCACAAACTAGTAGAGTTACCCTTTTTGAGCACCAGTGTTCTTGGCCCTGGGGTGGAGGATCGTCTCACCCAGACTGAGAAGTCCAGTGTTGCCTTGGATTCAATGGCAGCTGCCCAGCAGACTTAGTAGCTACCGAATCCCAAGCAGCAGGCCTCCTTTCTGAGTGCTTTTCCTGGCTTGTGCTACCACCACCAGTCAAAGCAGCAGCAGAGGCAGAAGTTCCAACATTACCATTTGGCTAAGCCTAATACGTCTGGAGGCCAGAAAAAGGGGGTTGGGGTGGTGCATCCAGTGGACAGTTCTGAGGAGCCCCCTCCAAGGGTAAGAAGTGATGGACTGTGGGGAACCATTCCCCCACCCGCACGGGCCCTGCTGCAACTCCCTTTCAGGGGTTGACCATCCCACTTCCTACCACAGTGGTCTGCCATAACATCAGACAGGTGGGAACTGGAAGTTTTGGGACTGAGTCTGTCTCAGGAGCTCCAGACTCTCCCTCTATGTTGATTCCAAGTGCCGCTGAAGTCTTCAGTGTCTGGGGACACTCTGGCTGCACTGTAGTGCGGAGTTGCTCAGCTTACGGTGCTCACTGATGTCAAAGTTGTCCCAGATGCCCTAGCCATACAGGGGTTCATGTCTAATTAATTTGTAGTACTGAAACAAATGGGGAGCTGGTACCCCATTTTCAACCTGGCCATCCTGAACAAGATTGCACACAGGTGGAAATTCCACATGGTCATCCTTAACCAGATCATACCATCTTTGGAGCTTGGGGCTTGGTTTTGCTCTTTGGTCCTCTAGGATGCATACTTTATACATTCCTATCCATCCATCTCACAGGGGTTTTTCCACTTTAGTGTGGATGACATGTTGTACCAGTTTAGGGCAATGTCTTTCAGCTTGTCTTTGGCAACCAGGGTTTTAACCAAGTGCCTGTCAGTTGTGGTGGCCTTCATTCCTGCTTGCCCAGGGGGACACACCTCTGGTGGATCTGTTTGCCTCCTGAGAGAACAGAAAACTGAGGCAGTTTGGTGCCCCCCCCAGATGGAAACACTGATGGGGATGCCTTCTCCAAGCCCTGGAACTGGGGCCTTCTATATGCTTTCCCTTTATTCCCACTGATCCACAAGTTGGTTCTCAAGGCATGCAGAGACAGGGCGAACCTGATCCTAATAGCTCCAGGCTGGCCAAGGCAGTTCTGGCACCAGGATCTCCTCAGCCATAGCATTAGGCCCCCATGGTTGGTTCCACTGCATCTGGACCTGCTGACGAAATCAGGAGGAATGATCAGGCATCTGGACCAGCAGTCCATGCACCTGCCTGCCTTGTTCCTGAGTAGTTAGAGTTCCAGGCTCTGGGCCTTTTGGAAAACCTACTCCATATTCTGGAGGCATCCCAGAAGGAGTTTGCTTTTAATACTTACTCCTTTAGGTGACAAAGTTTTCACGTCAGAGTGCAGGGTAGGAGCTAGATTTGCTCACCTGCCCTATGGTGCACAACCTCGACTACCTTTGGTCCCTGTCTCAGTCGGTGTAACTTAAGAGCCACCTCCCTTAAGGCACACATGGCAGCCATCTCAGTGTACCAGGCATGGGTGGGTATGCCGATGGTGGCCCAAGAAAAAAATGGTCGGGTACATTTTCAAAGGCTTACATCTCCTGTTCCCACCAGTGTGAGAACCTCCGTCACCACAGGATCTACTGCTGATGCTTGCAAACAGATGGGAAAGCCATTTGAGCCCATGCACAAATGCTAGATGTCAAAAAGAATAAAAGACAAGTAATAAAATCTGACACTCTAATCTGAAAGATGACCCTAATGGGATAAAGTCCACGGAATGCTGCATACTGAACATGACCTTGCCACCTATTCTGAAAAGAAAAAAAAAATGCCAAATTTTTTAGCAAGTAAGAAATGGTTTCCATAAGCCCTTCAGGCTTATCCCCTGCTGTCTAAGGAGCCTAGTCAATTCCTGGCTTCGTAGACAAAACAGGGATCTGGTGTGGGAGATGGCAGAGTACCCTTTGCTAGAGAAGGCATAGCAAACATGGGGCATACAGTAGCATCATCCAGTAGCGTCATCCACTTAGTCATTCCCCATTGTCCTTCAAGTTTGCTTCCACCCTTCTCCCCAAACAAAGTCCAATCCCCAGCAATCAGACACCCACTAGAACCGTGCTCCGTGGAACACTAGGGGATAGTGAGGTGGCGCAGTATCCCTCCCACCCAATCCATGGAGGAGAGCACCTGGTGAGGTGTTGAAAGCTACTCTTCCCAGAATGCCAGGCATGGCAGTTGCCATTCATTGTTGCTGTGCTGTTTGAGTGGCCCTTGTTTTTCATTCCCAGGGTCATGGGGAGAGCCATCCCATTAACTAGACATAAGTGCACACCACTTATAGAGCTTGCCACTCAAACCTGTAGAGCAAATGCTGGAAATAAAGGCCTGATTTGTTGTCTGGCATGTCCAGTTTTTACATGAACCCAGGAAAATAATTAGAGAAAATTTTCAAGCCTATTCCCCCTACTGGTCAATTTGGGCCCTTTCAAACTCAGTTAAGTGTTGACTGTGTTTTAAGCATAGAACACAAGCTCATAGAGGATAATGTATGGGCAGCCAAACACAACAAGCCTGTGTTGGCATTAAGAGGTTGGCATAGCAACCATTTAATCCTCGAGAGCAAAGCTTGAGAGGTTTTTGTTGCCATGGCAACCCTGAGATGCCAACTCTGGCTTGTTTGTGTACTGCTGCTCATACATTGTCTGTTATAGTATATGGGTATGTCGTGTATCAAGCCTGCATCTCCCATGATGTGTGGAGGCTAAAGTCTGTCTCTGGTGGCTAAAACACTGACCTGAGAAACCAGAGAGGCAGTCTGAGCATTGCCACCATCATAGACTGCTGTTGCTGCTGCCAGCTCACTCATTGAGTGACTGTGAGAAGGAGCTCGACCTCTGTGCTTCAGTCCTACTCAATGGCTGGCATCTCCAACTTGGGGCAGGGGTAGCAGGACTGGAGTATTCATTTGTCAGCACCGCGGATGTAAGAAGGAAAGTGTAAAATGATGTTTTATACTGTTGTGCTGCAGTAGTGACAACAACATTATAGTATATAGTCAGCGTTTGTTCTGTATAGAATTCAGTGACAGCTGAAACACTGTTGTACTATCGATTTGACATCAGACTGCTGTTGTACCATTGATCTGATGTCAGATCAGTGGTACAACAGCAAACCGTAGCCAGCAGTGCATGCCACAATTAAAAAAATATAATTCTACGGCTGTCACTGCTCAAACTGAAGCAAGTAAAACTGACAGATGAATGAAATGGCAGCTGTCACTAGTGGCAGCACCTGAAGTGATCATGCTAAATTCATAGCTAAGCCGGAAAACTAAAGAACCATAAAGAAAACAGCATCCAATGTAAAAATGCTACTCTTAGGTGAAAAACCTGTACACTGTTTTTGTTTTGTTTGTTTTTATTTTATATATATATATATATATATATATATATGTATGTGGCAGAACAGACACTGATCATATGCTATAAAAAACAGTACCTGACCTGTCATGCACAGTGAGCTCCTGATTCCATCTCAGGCTCCTGATGAAATCTGAGATCACTCGAACTGCGCTGTTGTGGTCATCGATTTCTTCAGGAAGTGCTTGCGAGGCTGGTAGTTCCACGCTGCTATACTTGGAACTACAGCCTTTTGAGCCTCTTGCATTATTTAAGGTACACTATCTGAGGTGCTTCATTTTAGCTTTTGCAGCTAAGAGCTGCTTGTATTTAGCTGAATTAGAACTGATACAGGGCTGTAAAGCAGACCGCGACTGCACAGCACTTCTGGGTCATGGCTGCAGATAAAGGCAGGGGGTCTAGTGAGCGGCTGTACAAGGCAATGGTATACCTGTGGGACCGCCAAAAGTGGTGAGATGGGGAACTAAAGCCGCGTGTGGTCATTTAGCTTGATTCCACTGCTGTTTGAACTGTTATCTGAGCACTAGCTGGGGTAATTGGCTGTCGAGAATGGAGGGGCAGAGCTCCAGGAAGTGCTTGCGAGACTGGTAGTTCCACACTGCTATACTTGGAACTACAGCCATGTGAACCTCTTGCATTATTTAAGGTGCACTATCAGAGGTGCTTCATTTTAGCTTTTGCAGGTAAGAGCTGCTTGTTTTTAGCAGAATTAGAACAGATACCAGGGGTTGTAAAAGCAGATCGCGGCGCACAGCTTCTGGGTTGCGTGCTACAGATAAAGGCGGGGGTCTAGTAAGCAGGAAGCATGCACAGTGACAGTGTAGTGCAGAGACACACGCTCGAGACATGAGCGCCTAGGCGCGTGTCTGGCATGTCCAGCGAGGAAGGGGAGGAAAAGAAGATGAAAGGCCAGGAAGGATGTAGAGACAACCAGAATATATAAAGTAGGTACACGATTAACAGAAGTTGGAAGAACTGTGATTAAGACAAGGATTTAAAGGTAGAATGTAGTATATGAGGCAGAGAGGGAGACAGAGAGATTAATATAAGGGGAAAGGTGATAGAAACGAAACAAAGGTGATTTGGGCATCAATGGTTGAACATGGAAGATAGGAGATATTGTGTATCAACGTATAAGTGAAGGATTACTTGATTAAAGCGAACATATAAATATTATTAACTTGCTTTTCCAGTCAGGGAACAAATAAGAGTTTACAGCTGCATTCCTTGTGATAGAAGACACAATGGATACAGATGTGGGAAGGTTAGAAGGGGGAGAGCTAGGCATGAGATGCATCATTTGTAATAAAATTTCCACAGAGGTGGTAAATGAGGCGCTGGTTTATACCTGTAAAGCATGTATACTTATTAAGGAATTATAACAAATAAATTTAGCATTGGAAATTAAATTGATATCAATGCAGCAGCAAAATGTTATTCAGTCCAATCAAGAGCACTATTTAGAAGGTGAAAGTGGGGATGTTCACACAAGTACTGAACATCTAAGTAGTAGAAAAAGAGACAGAGAGATATAGAAGGAGATGACTGGCACGTGGAAACGAGGAAGTATAAAAAAGGAAGAAGGGCTATGAGGTTTAGCTTGGAGACTACTAACAGATTTGAACAGTTGTTTAATTTGGAAGCTGATTTAAATCCAGATGCAAGTGGTATAATATTAGTAGAAAATGAGTACTGTAGTGCAGAAAATGAGCAGGATGTAAGAGAAGGCAGAATACAAGGAAATAATAGATCTACAGAGATAAGTATACAAGCTAATAATAAAAATAAAGATAAGAGGATTGGTAAAAGGTCAGAACCAAAAAATAGAAGGGACCTCTGAAGGCCATACTTCAAATTACAAGAATAATACAGATATCTGAGAAGTGACTGTAGATACTAATACACAGGAATATAGGGCAAATCAAACAGAAAGTAAGAGACTAGACTCACACGAATATATAGGTCAGACCAGTAGGGTAGAGGATATGGAAACAGGAAATATAGGTACTACATTAAATGGTGGTAGAGAAAATAGTATAGAGACAAATGGGGAAATCAATGCTTATGTGCTGGGAGATTCAATTTTAAAATACACAGATAGGTATTCATCATATGGGAACAAGGAACATATAACAGCTAGCTATTTCTCAGGAGCAAAAGTTAGGGACATTCAAGAAATGTTGCCTAATATAATAAAGGATAAGAAGGGGAATAATGTATCAGTTTTACATTTGGGAGTTAATAACATAAAAAAGCAAAATATAAGTGAAATAAAACATGAATACAGAAACATAAGAGATGAAGCCATAAGTCTAGGATGTAAAATTTATTTTTCCAAAATTCTTCCAGTACCAAGAGAAAGTGAGGGCACTCAAAAGAAAATAAAGGAACTTAATAATTGGTTAAGGTGTTGGACATTACAGGAGGGGCTGGGGCTGGGGTGCATAACCCATTGGGAGCAGTTTGTGAACGAGCCAGGATACTTTTGTAAAGACGGGATGCATTTAAGTAAAAAAGGAAGTAGAAAGCTGGGGATGGAAATCAAATGAGTACTGAATACCCATTTAAACTGATAATTCAGGGGAGAGGGGATAAAAAGGATATTAAAAGCAGAATAGAAGTAAATAGAGAAAGAATGGAGCTATATAATCAAAAAACAAACAATAAAAAACATTATAATGGCTTAAAAGTCTGGTCTTTGAATGCTAGGAGCCTTAACATGCTGAAGAAATTGGAGTTAGAGATAAGGCTAAAAGCAGAGTATATACTGTAGATATTTGTTTCATTACTGAGACATGGTGGGAGAGGGATGCCCTATGGAACAGGGAGATCGAGGGATACGATTTGTTCTCAAAAGAGAGAGAAAATAAGAAAGGAGGAGGTATTGCAATCTATATAAAACAAGGAATTAAAAGTTTGATATATTTCAAATACGACCAAAAAGAAGAGACAGAATCTATATAGGTATCAATACAAGACTCACAAATTCATAAAAAACTCCTGTTAAACATGTACTATTGCCCACCCAATACCAATAAAGTCCAAGATGAGTATATTGAAGCAGAAATTAGACAATTAGCTATGCAGGGGGACGTGCTCATAACAGGTGATTTCAATTTACCAAATAGCAATTGGTTAAAAAAAACTACACGTAATACAATTCAGGAATGGATGGAAGAGGTGGGGATGACTCAGTTAGTATACAGGCCTACCAGAGGGGAAAATATATTAGACTGGACAGTCACAAATAGAAAAGATATAATAACAAAGATAATCATTACAGATAATTTAAATAACAGTGACCATAGCATTGTTCAATTTTATATCAAAAGAAAATTATTGCTCAATAAAGGGACTACTATTATTAGAAACTATAACAAGGCAGAGTCTTATAAAATTACGATGCAGTTGGCAGATTGGAATTGGGAGGGCTTATTTAAAGACAAAACAGTAGGAGAAATGTGGGATGTGCTTAAATACAAACTCCATGAGCTGGAAGAAAAATATATCCCTAAGAGGAAAAGTATAAAAAGAAAGAGAAAAAAAAACATGTGGTGTACAAACAAAATCATTAGGCTGTGTAAAGAGAAAAGAAAAGCATATGATATAATGAAAAAGCAAGGGAACATAGAGGCAAGCATGGAATATAAAAAATACTAAGGATGTTAAAAACAAAACTAAGGCTAGAAAGAACTAGATTAGAAAAAAAACTTAATACACAGAAGAGACAATGGAAAAGGATTATATTCTTATATTAATAATAATAGGAAAATGTCAAATCAGATAGGGCCCTTGCTTATTAATGGCAATGAAGTGACAGAAACAGCAGAGATGGCAGAACGGCTAAGCCAGTATTTGAGTTCAGTTTATGATAAGAAAACACAAGATAGGGCTATGCTTAAGCAGAATATAAATAGGAATCTAGACTTGGAGATTAGTGCAGGGCATATAGAACAGCTGCTGTACAAACTGAAACCCCATAAATCATCAGGGCCTGACCTGCTGCACCCCAGATTGTTGAAAGAAGTAAGGGCATACATAGCAGCACCATTGACATACTTACTTAGTGAGTCCTTTTCCTCAGGAGAGGTACCTGAGGATTGGAGAAGTGCTATTGTTATCCCACTATATAAAAAGAAAGGGTTAAAAATACCAGTGACTATTTACAGGCCGGTTAGCTTGACTGCGGGCCTGCGTAAAGTAGCAGAAGGCTTTCTGAAGGACAAGTTGGAAGAAAATCTTAAGATGTTACAATTTTATGATGTAAGGCAGCATGGATTTGGTCATGTCTGACTAACCAGCTTATTTTTTATGAATAAATTAATAAACATATACACGATAATAATCTAGTAGATGTTTTTTTTCTGAACTTTCAGAAAGCATTTGATAAGGCACCACATAATCAGCTAATTGAAAAAATGGAAAAAAATAGGGGTGGACAGTAGGCTGGTGAGTTGGGTACAGAGTTGGTTGCGGGAAAGAAAACAGAGAATTAGGGGCGTGCACTCAGGTTCAGGGAGAGTGACAACTGCAGGGGTCGGTGCTGGGCCCAGTACTTTTCTCATTATATACAGGGGACATACACTATGGACTGGTATAGGGAACAGTATGGTAAAATTTGCAGATGATGTAAAGCTGGGAGGGCAAGTGAATACAGTAGAGGGTATACAAGGATTGGAAAATGACCTGAAACTATTGGAAGCATGGACAACAGAAAACAAAATGCCATTTAGTACCGAGAAGTGTAGAGTGATGCATGTGGGGAAAAAGAATCCCATACATGAATGTTGGTTAAATGGCATAAAAGTGGAAGCTTCTGATAGGGAGAAGGATTGTGGGATTACAATAGATGATGGTTTGACTTTCAGGGCATAGAGGTTGGAGGTAATTAGAAGAACGAACTATATGATTAGAAACATCAAAATGAACTTTATAAATAGATCTAAACAATGCCTTGTTCCATTGTACAGGGCATTTGTTAGACAACACATAGATTATGGATCACAACTGTGGAGTCCATATACTAAAGGGGAAATAAATAAGATATAAAAAATTCAAAGGACGTATATTAAGATGATATGGTCCATAAAAAATGATGGTTATGAGGCTAGACTGAGGAAATTGATCCTGTTTAGACTGGGGCAGAAGGAAGAGAGGGGACCTTTTATAGCTATTTATAATTATGAAGGATCCAGAGTTAGTAAAAGAACTTGGGATCGAGTTGGTGGATAAACTGGAAGGCTTACGAGCACATAGAATTCAAATAAAACTAATGACTGTAAAAACAAATTCAAGATATTATTCCTTTTTATATAGAACAGCTAGAGTATGGAATGCCCTTCCAGAGCATATTGTTCTGAGTAGCACATTGGCTACATTTAAAAAGGAGATTGACCAAATAGTAGGTCTAAGGAGATAAAATGAGTCCACTATGCGGGGAACGGTATAATGGGCATCAGTGCCTTCTTCTGTTCTGTCAACCAATATGAAACCCAGGAACCCTCGATGGAATCCTGAGCTTGTTGTACATGACTGGTCATGATGTACTATTCTATTTATGACTACACTACTGCAGCACAACAAGCAGATTCCAGGTATGGAATTCCATGCACAACAGTGTTCCACCATACGCAGTAAGTTTCTTTTTTAAAAAGCAAACAATGGAAAAACCAAAATATCTTGGTTTGCAGATGCATAAATACTTAAAAGGGAGTTCAAAGATAAAAAAAACATGAGAAGAAAAGAGAAATGGAATCTGGGGTTTTACACGGGGACATTCAGTACTGTACAAAAGCAAAAACGTGATAAAGCTGCACAAAACACTGGACAGACCACTGCTGGAATTCTGTGTACAGAGTGCGGCTCCTGAGGCCCCTTATAAGAAACTGCAATACAAGTTACCCAGATACTGCCTGGGATGACGAATTTGCAGTGAAAGTGGAAAAGCTATGGCTGTACTCACATGAATTGAGATCACTGGGAAGAGATTTGATAGAGGTGGTCAAACTGGGAAAAGAACTGTAGAGATTAAACCCATGTAGAATTTTTCTGTTGGCCAGTGACTAAAAAGCAAAGGGACATGATCTCAAAATAAGCACTACATTCACAAAAGGAGAAACTGTTTTTCATGCAGAAGGGAGGGCTACTGAGACGTGGAATTAAATAGCAATAAAGTCCCAGGTCATGGCTTTACTTTTCAAGAGGCTGTTTCTACATGAACTATTCCTCACTTTTGCATGACAGCTACTTTGCCGGGCTCAGTGGGAAAGGTAGATTCACATTTTATATGCAAGTCATAAGGCTTGAAAAAAGCATCTCAATCATGCACAAGTTTACTGGATCGTTGGCACCATTGCTACTCAAGGACATGCCGGAGTGGTGTGTCATGGGAGTGAGGTTAGATAAAATAAACTACAATGTTTTTATTAAAAAAACAGAATTACTGCCAACTGTAATCATGGACCATACATGTCATCACTGGTAATACAGATGGCAAGAGGTACCAGGTTAAAGGAGGTAAAAAAATGCAACAAAAAGTTGACAGTGTCCTTTAACCTAAGAAAACAGACTAGGCCTAGGGCACACACAGCTAAACAAAATCTAGAGCCTCTTTTATATTGCACTTACCTGAAGCATTGCTGTCTTGAATCGGCTTTCTCTGCTCCACTCACGCCACCATCCTTTTCTTTTACACAGGGCCGGTTCTAGGATCTACTGGGCCCTGGTGCAAGACTTTGTAGTGGCCCCCCCCCATCCACGGGCCCCAGCGCCACCCCCCCAAAGTGCCCCCACCCTGTTCTCCCAAGTCACCCAAAAATATCGCTGCTGTTATTCCATTTTGTGAACTTAAAGGTGTACTCGGCGAGATTTTGCTGCAGCAAATGTTTCTATCACATCAGAAAAATTTACTTGTCTTGCAAGTCTATTTTCAATGGAAAGTACACCCAATGCAGACAATCTCTCCTGTAACATTGTGGAGCGCAGGTAATTCTTTATCAGGGACAGTTTACTAAAAGAACGCTCAGCACTGGCAACTGTAATTGGAATTGTAAGCAGTATTTGCAGTCCAATGTGGGTGTTTGAAATCCTCTGCTCAGGTCTTTCTGTACCAGGTACTGCAACACTTCAAATGGAGATTTCACATCAGGTAAACAGACGAGCCAGCAAGGTAATTTCTATACATGTCTGACCCATCTACGTCCCCAAGAAATTGGGCCAACTCATTGCATGCTACTTGTAAGTTTTCATCATGTCCACATGTTTTTATGTTGAACAAGAAACCAAAAAGTGACTGAAAGTCATGGAGAAATTGAATCGCTCATCAATTTCCATCAACACTTTATCCAATAGGCAATTGAAAAATTGACTTCAAAGCTTTCTTGGCCAGTCAAGGGTTCATCTGCGCAAGCTCTCCTGGCATGCGCTTTCGACGCCTGGTACGCTTTTTCTGGAAAAGTTGGTTCGATGTCCATGGTTTGGGCTAGCAGCTTTGCTTCCTCTAATACTGGCCTAATCCTTGTCTTGATAGTCAGACAGTTGTTCCTTGATTGCTGAAACCACATCTATGGCATTTGAAAGATTTAAAGCAGGTGACTGTAAAATCACTGTCACCCGATTGATGGCACTAAGCACTTCATTCCACACAAGTAAAGATACAATAAATGGAAATGATTCCAGTGTTTTCACAAGGCCTGTGATGTCAGACAGGGTTTCACTGTCACAGTTTCCAGTTTCTGATACTTCCAGCAAAGAATCCAACAATTCAGGCAGTTGTTCACAGACTGCCTTTGCAGCATCAGCACAGGCACTCCATCGGTCTCTGAAAGTGGCTTGAGGGTATATCGTTTCATGTGTTGACAAGGATGTCCCAACGTTTGGTGGACCCAGAGAAGATTCTGTAAACTCGCTGTAGAACTCCAAAGAAATTCTTTGCTTCAAGGATGATTCCGCCAGTGTTCTAACACAAGGTTCCAATTATGAGGACAGCAAGGCATGATAGTGCACGCTCATTCATCTGTCATATTCTCGCTGAACTCCTCGATGGATACCTCTCATGTTAGCTCCATTATCGTAACACTGGCCCCTGCAGTCTTCAATTTTAATGCCATGTTTAGTAAGTCGACTTAGCAATAATTCAGCCAAAGCCTCTCCTGTTGTATTTTCAACATGGAGAAACCCAGGAAGCTCTCCTGCATTTCAACTTGATCACTGATTTCAACATAACGATTCATTAGTGATAACTGCTCCTTGTGAGAAATATCTGGAGTGCAGTCCATCAGCACACTATAGTAGTGAGCATTGTGTAACTTGTCCCTAATCTTACTAGTCACAGCTTCAGCTAACATCTGCATAAATTCGTTCTGGCTATCTTTGCTTAAATAATGAACATTTGTTCCTCGCTGAACACGTTCCAAGTGATCAGCCATAATACGGTCATACCTGGACAACAG
Organism: Neoceratodus forsteri; assembly: GCA_016271365.2. Taxonomy (NCBI): domain Eukaryota; kingdom Metazoa; phylum Chordata; order Ceratodontiformes; family Ceratodontidae; genus Neoceratodus; species Neoceratodus forsteri. The sequence goes on from CM057453.1 coordinate 1,614,786,030, forward strand.
TTCCAACAATTTCAAAAAATTACCATTGTTGTCTACATACAGATGGCCTACTGAACTCGAAGAGCTAAATTTTGGCCTGCATAAATATAAACACAGTCCAAAATTCGATAAAGCACAGCATGCCATCATTCCTTTTCCTTATCCAGCTTTTCTTGCAAACTCCTGTCTATTGTAGCCTGTTTCTGTAGCCCTAACTCTAAATGTTTCCACTTGTAGAAATTCTCCATGTGTGATGGGTAAGCTTCATGCTGACTTAGCCTTTGTGATAACTTTTGCCAGTTGGAGAAACCTTATGTAAACACACCCCTATCCTCACCAAAAAGCTTACAGCAGAAACAAAATACAGCATCAGCAGACTTGGAGTAAATTAACCAAGGCCTGTGAATCTTTGAGGATCCCACTTTACGCTCATAGTTTGCTGAAGTAAACCGGCGACCAGCTGTTTTAGGGAACTCAGTATCAGTTTCCTTCAGCTGCAGGGGCTTATGCTGCACAATTTCAACCCTGAGGCGCTCTGACTCTGTAGCAAAACTTTCAGGCCAGGTAGCTGGGTCGTAAAAATTATACATGAAAGGTGGTTGACTGGGTTCAGGGTTTATGTCACAACCTGATTCCAGCTCATTATGTTGTATTTCTTCTTACATTTCTTTCTGAGTCAGAGTAAGATTCATGGTTCCCTGACTCCAGTCGTCTCCCTGGCCCCTCTACTACTGCCTCTACAGCTACATTTTCATGTGATGAGTTGATGGTTCTGATCACTTGTGGTGCTTTCACCAGATGCGTCACTGTTGTCGCAGTTGCTGCTGCTGGTGGACAATGTAACCACTTACAAAATATTTTGTTAGCATTTTCTGCTTCTTTCTGACTCAATTCTAGCTGTCTTTTTTGTTCTTTACGCTTTGCAGAACCAGACTTGTACTTTGGTAGTGCTACAGTATTTGACATTTTTATTTTTCTTTCCTTTTCTTTCTGTTATGAATGGTTTGTCTTGCTAGCTATGTTTTTTTTTTTTTATGAATGCAAATGTACTTTTGACTACTACTTATACTACCTATGACTTGAGCTGTGGTGGTTCACTTAACACTAGCAGACAATTGTGAAAAATGTATAGATGTGCTGCTCCTCAGTCCTATCCTGCAGCAGCTGCTGCCTAAGTTTGAAGCGGGCTGGCAGTAAGTTAAAATCAAAGCCAGCCAGCCAGTCCAGAGAATGTATTGCTCTGTTCTGCAAAATAAAGTATTTCTTTGCAAAATAATTTGATGTGTTGTCCCTCTTTCTTGTCCGAAATAAAGGATTAAATTAGACTATTCCGGCTTTCCTAAGGGGAATTTCCACTATAAGTCAAGTTTACACACAGCGCAGACTCCTGTGTGCGGACAGAAGGAAGACTGTTGTTGAATATCAATAACTGAATCACATCAGACAGAGAGACAGCACAGTCTGAACTCTGAAACTACTAGCCAGATAATATCTTGTTATTTTAATACCAAAACAGAACGTCTACAGTGCAACTAGGCTAAATGCTAGCTGCGCCTGCTGCTGGCTTACTTTAAGGAAGACTAGGCACTGGCAGGCCGCAGCAGCAGAGCCAGATAATATCTTGTTATTTTAATGCCAAAAACAGAAACGTCTACAGTGCAACTAGGCTAAATGCTAGCTGCGCCAGCTGCTGGCTTACTTTAAGGAAGACTAGGCACTGGCAGGCCGCAGCAGCAGAGCCAGATAATATCTTGTTATTTTAATGCCAAAAACAGAAACGTCTACAGTGCAACTAGGCTAAATGCTAGCTGCGCCAGCTGCTGGCTTACTTTAAGGAAGACTAGACACTGGTAGGCCGCAGCAGCAGAGCCAGATAATATCTTGTTATTTTAATGCCAAAAACAGAAACGTCTACAGTGCAACTAGGCTAAATGCTAGCTGCGCCAGCTGCTGGCTTACTTTAAGGAAGACTAGGCACTGGCAGGCCGCAGCAGCAGAGCCAGATAATATCTTGTTATTTTAATGCCAAAACAGAAACGTCTACAGTGCAACTAGGCTAATGCTAGCTGCGCCAGCTGCTGGCTTACTTTAAGGAAGACTAGGCACTGGCAGGTCGAGCAGAGCCAGATAATATCTTGTTATTTTAATGCCAAAACAGAAACGTCTACAGTGCAACTAGGCTAAATGCTAGCTACTGCTAATAGTTTATGCTTCCTGACCTGACACAGAGATGATATATATATTTTGCCAATGCCAATTTCTTTTGCCAAAAGACTCCTAGTGTATGTGTACTGTATATTTTATTTATTATTAATAATTTCTATCAGCCTCAGAAGCAAAGCAGTGAGCAGTCGAATTCAGATTTTTATTTGTGTTGCACTTGTACAGTGACTACCTACAACCACTCACCACTCTCTCTCACTCATTGATGAATGATTGAGCTTAGTTTTTTACTCAGTAGTCCCAACTAACCTGCTGCCTCCTGCCTGTCTTGCAGCTTCTTCTCCGGAGAGACACTAGAGTGAGTCAAGTCAAGACACAGTATACCCCCTCAGAGTTATTTTTTACTTCTAATCTGCCTGTTCTTTATTATTTCTATATTTATTTTCCAGAGAAGTTCTGAAATTCTGAAAATAAATAACTAAGCCACAGCCAGCTTATTAATTAACACACTCAGCAGCAGCTGCTGTGTGTCTTATACTCCTATGATGATTTATCAACTTCTCCCGTTCTCCCCCACTGCCGGTGGCCTGGGGGGGGGGCCTGCCAGCCACACTGCCAGCCACTGTACTATTCACTGACTGACTGTCTGACTCCTTTCTACAACTGAGTGTAAGTAACTGTGTTCTGCAGTTGGTTCGTTCGTTCAGCTCAGCAGTGTAAAATAAATGGACGCGGTAGGTTATTATTTAATTTGTTAATTAAGTCAAATCAATGAGTAGTTCTTCTAAGTTCAGTGACAGAGAACAGTATCAGAAGACATCCGCTCCGCTGCCAGCTCAAAGCTCATCTCCCGACTCCCGCCAGAACAAGAATGTCTCACGACGCGAGTCCGGACCGAGATCACGAGGTGGCTTGCCGCCGTGCATTGGCTGAACAAACGCAAGCAGCTGAAGCGGCACACTATATATTAATATTAATGACGCCAAGTCAGCATTTGCCCAGTTTCAGCTGAGTCTGAGCAGCACAGGGCCAGCAAATCAGAAGGCAGCCGAGCCGCTCATGGCATCAGGAGGGCGGGAGCAGGGGAGGAGCTGCAGACACTCAGACAAGCACTGAGCTGCAATGCCAGGCCAGCAAGTGTTGGGGCTTTTGGGGGGGTGACGGGCGTCCGTCAATGAAGAGGAGGAGCTGAAGGCGGGCAGCAGCACTGTAGCAGGGGCCGGGGCTGGGCACATCGCATGGGTGATCCAGACCATCTGATCCAGGAGACGAGTGGTGGACAGACAGACACAGAGAGAGAAAAACAGAGCCACACTGTGACTGTGACATGCATGATGTCACATGACTACATCAGCACTAGCACTACAGGTCAGGTGACTGTCTTTGTTTTCCAATCGATCTGTATTCAGGGAGTGGATGGACTAGTCAACATGGCATGGGCAGCGGCCAGGAGCTCCTTCTAGTTGTTCGCGGCTCTGGCACTCTGTCGACTGCCTTTATCAGGTTGGCAGCTGAGCCTCTGATGATCACCAGCACAAGGAGGACAGGATCTGTGGGTGTGGGATGCAACAAGCTCCCGAGGGGTCTAGCGGACTGAGCAGCTGACTAGTGGGGCTGACTCAGTCTGCTGCCTGCCACTGCTGCCAGTCAGCTCCTTCCACCGATTCCGTGGTAACAAGCTACAACAACAGCTGAGCCCTGAGTGCAGGAGGAGCCGGGCGGAGGGTCCGGAGGTCAGAGAGGGAACTTTAATTTTAAATGCCCGCCCAGGCCCAGCCACAACAGCATGCATGCACAGCCTCAGAAGTGATTTGTGAACTTCTCTAGTCTGATCTGATTTTATAAATTATGACTAGCCAGCCCAGCCCACTGCAGCACTCACTCTGCACTCAGACGTGCCGATCTCTTTAACGGCGCCAGACTCGGAACTAGAAAGGACTGCCAAGTGCCACGGCCACGGGTCTCAGCCTCTCAGGCAACGGTCGGGCGTCAGGAGCAGTGGGCCGGGGCCGCAGGGGCGCGGTTGCGGTTTAAAAACTTCAGGAGCCATGGGCCTCTCTGGCACTCTGAGCCCTGGTGCAGTTGCATCCCTTGCACCCCCCCTGACGCCGGCCCTGCTTTTACATTCTGGAGTTGTGCAGCATTCCTGATGGCCATCTGGAGTTTTGGGGGCATTTCTGGTGGAGGGGTTAGTGAATAGGAGCACACCAGAGCAGGTGCAGCAGCAATTTTTTACACACTTGCAAAAAACACCTGCACCAGTGCACTCCAGTCCACCTTCCAACAAACCAAGGAATGTCTTTTTTTGTGTGTGTTTGTGTGTTATTTCTTTATGCTTCCCTACACCCTCAGCCAATCACTCCTTCAGGTGGCCTAGGGCCTCGCTGCCAATCCCCGTCACCTTCTCGCTGCCCTCAGTACTGCCGTGGCCTGGTTAACCCCTTTACCAGGGAGGGGACCCCTCTCCCAGGGCAGGGATTAACCAGGAGAGGAGACCTGCTCGAAGGCTTCCTTCATGCTGGACACATGGCGAGGGTTCGCGGACACTCCGGCTTCGTGGTGAGTCAGGACCGGACACCATCATCTGGTCAGCCCGAGCAGGTGTTTTTCCCATTTTCATTCCAACCCCACCCCACCCTCACATGGTAGCCCAACTGTGGTGGCGTCTTGTGGGGGGAGCTTTCTGTGATGTGTGGAGGCTTCACATCACCATGAACACCAGCCATAAGCCACCACCAGGAGCTGCCCTGACAAGCGATCCAGGGCTGTCCCACACCCTGGGAGGGAAGCGTTGGTAGGACGCTCATAAGTCCCTCCCTGCCAGACTCCGATCCTGACGACTGGGCTTGAGGTCGCAAACCCCGGGTCACCAGCGTGCCAAGCTAACACCCATCACTCGGTGCCATGGAGCCAGCTAGGGAATGTGTTTTGCCACAGTGGAGCAGCTTGCAGCACTCCAGCATCTCTTTACACTGCCGTATCTGCACCGCTGGCACCGGTGCAGATCCATTAGTGTAAAAGCCCCTTAGGACTGCTGAACCAAGGAGTATGAGTACAAGTTAATGGAGGTGACAGGGTGTGGAACAGATTACCAAAGAAGGTGATTAGTGCAGCCGTTGCATGGATTCAGGGCTATGGTGGATCGATGCCTAATCATAAGTAGATAGCACGCTCAATGGTTTTCTCCAAGGTACTACCTGTAAAGGGCAGGGGACAGGCAAGGATACTCTACACCAAGACCTTTAACAACTGGTTCAAAGCATGGTGCATAGAGGAGAGTTTTGGCTACATTAGGGACTGGGGCCAGCCTGGGAAGTTATGAGCCTCAGTAAGGGAGATAGCCTGCATCCTTCTAGGAAAAAGACTGCAGTCCTTGGTGGGATGTTTAGATGACACTTGGATAAGGATTTAAACTAACCAGGGGAGGCAGAAAAACCAAGAGAAGAAACAGTTGTCCCCTACTTCCATCCCTAGTGGTAAAATAAGAGGAAGGGGGGGCCTGAGGGGTGAAAACACCACAAGAACAGAGACATAGGGAAGCAGGCTCTGGGACAAGATGAAAGGAAATCTGGATACAGCTTGGGTAGGGGAAGAAAGTGAATCCAAGGGGACCAGGAATGGAGAAAGCAAAATAGGAGGAGGTGAGTCAGGGGAGCTTAAGGTAACAAGATAGGCAAGAAAGGGAGGAAGACACAGGGCATCAGGCAGGGAGGTGAGAAGGTATGGAGGGCCATGTGTGCTAACACGAGGAGCCTTGGAAACAAAATTACAAAGTTGGAGGCTGTTAGGCAGAGGTTAACCTGGATCTAGTGGCCATAACAGAATTGGGGTACACTGAGGAACACAGCTGGGACATAGCCATACCAGGCTGCTCTCTGTTTAGGAGAGAGAGGGTGGGGAGGGGTGGCATTATATGTGAAGGAGGGAATAAAGGCCACAGAGGTGCATGTGCACCAAGGTAAGGAGGGTCTTGAAGTGCTGAGGGTCATCCTGGAGACAGGCTCTGGGACCACTAGCCATACCAGGGTAGTGTACAGGCCTCTAGCACAAGGAGAGGAAATGAACAAGGCACTAGGAAAGGCCATCATCAAGATGGCAAGTAAGGGGAAGATGCTGTTACACGGAGATTTCAGTCTGCCAGATGTGCAGTGAAACCTTCCAGCTGCATCTTTGGCAACAAGCAGGGCCATTCTTGATTCCCTACAAGGGGCTTTTCTCAGATAGCTAGTTAAAAGACCCTACAAGGGATGGGTTCAGTGTTGGACCTGGTGCTTTCGAACAGGGACAGCACTACAGACCATCACAGTGGGCAGTCCCCCGAGTGCTGGTGATCACCATATAGTGTGGTGCAACATAAGGAAAGGAGCAGAGGTGAACCACATGAGGACGAGGGTCCCGGACTTAAGGAGGGTGGATTATAAAGAAATGAGAGTCTGCCTCAGAAATTGTCTCGGAAGTGAGGGATCGCCAGGGAGGGGGAGTAGCGGTACAGTGGTGAAGAACAAGGGAGGGCATAATTACAGCTACAAACTTCTGCATGAAAAAGATATAAAAGTAGAAGTAAAAGGGGACCTTTATGGATCTTCAAAGAAGTGGCAAGAGTGGTGTAAGAAAAAAGGGTGGCATTCAAAAGGCAGAAAGAAACGCAGAGGGAGGAGGACAGGGAGGTACACCAAGCAAGGTAGAAGGAAGCATGTAAGGCGGTTATTTTTATTTGTTTATTTGCACATCAGTTTACAACCTTTGAGCCAGAGGCTCATTTCCAAAGGTACCTCGTCACAAAGAGGACAAATACAATACAAGCATTAGGTTACGTTAGGTTAGGTTAAGTTAGGTTAGGTTAGATTAGGTTAGGGGAGCAAAGGCTCAGACAGAAGGAAGGATTGCTTGTGAAGTGGCTAAAGGGGATGAGACTTTTTTAGATATGTAAATGAGAAGAGAAAAGCAAGGGAAAGGATAGTGAGGATTAGAACAGCGGAAGGCGGAAACGGTGCAGAATGGGATCAGGAGAAAGCAGACATTTTATTTTTGCTTAAAAACTTTTATTAAGATTTTGCATATAAAGACAGTTACAAACTGTTAAAACAGACATACTACATACAGCTATAGCTCTATCAACTATTTACAAAGGTCCACATATACCACATAATTCATTTTTCTTCATTCTATTACTCTGCTTCTTTCCACCAGTTCATAGATTTATATGCCACTTGATATCCTTCTCCCCTTTTCGCTATTGATCCCTCTACCTGGGCCTTAACTCCCACCCTGTAAAACCAATGCTTCTTCCATGGTCAGTGTTGCTAAAAAGGGGCTCCAGAGGGAGAGAAAGGTTTCTAGTTTATCTCTTATCTGGTAAGATCTCCTTTCCATTACCAAAGCCCCTATAATCAGAGCGCCACTGCTCAATGAAAGGATTCGCTGCCGATACCCAAGTGTTCAAAATGGCCTGTCTGGCCTGTGAAAGCAGCACTCTGAGCCATTTTCTGTGTGGGGACCACTCCTCTCCCTCTCCCTCTCCCGCATCCATGCCAAACAGTAGGCCAATTGGAGTGAAAGGTGCCTCTGAACCCAACATGCCACTCAAGCTCTGTGCTATCATTTTCCAAAATACTTGTATTCTGGGGCATGCCCAGAAACAGTGGAAATATGTACCTCTCTGTTCCTTGCACCTACTACAAATCTCAGTCATTTCCGGCTGGTATCAGTGCAGAACCACTGGGAGGCAGTAGAGCCTATGTACAAATTTATAAGCTGATTCCTTATATTTATTTGAAAGGAGTATTTATTTATTTATTTAGCTTTTGTTAACCAGGTAGGTACACTAGACAAGACAATTGCCTATTTTCAGGTACGACCCGGGAGAGTACAGGAATAATAGATTTAGGTACATACAACGACATTGTACAAATTAGACATGTTACAGTTCATGTGAGGATACAGATTCAACACAGCATACGAAACATGGTAAGGCATAGATTACACAGTATTAACATAACAAAAATAAACACTTTGTGGGAGATAAGAGCAGTAATGTTACAGATTCAACACAGCATACGAGCGTGGTAAGGCATAGATTATACAGTATTAACATAACAACATAAACACCTTATGGAAGTCAAGAGCAGTTCCAGGGGCACAGTATTGAAATCCTTCAGATGTGACACTATATACAGCTTAGCAACCTCTTGGAGTCTGGTCTTTTGTCCAGGAGTAGCTCCAGAGCAGAGGAGTGCTGTGATGGATCAATTCACGGGGGTTTGGGGCAGTCACAGGCTGAGGCAAGTTTGAGATGGTTCCATAGGGAGGAACGGAGACACATCTGTGAGTGCGCAGCATGGACCTGGGCAGGGAAGGAGTTCCACAGTCTGGGAGCGAATGCAGCAAAGTCCCGCCCACCCATTTGAGTCCATGTAGCTGGTGTTTTGAGGAGGGCCTGTCCCTGGGACCTGAGGGAGTAGGAGGAGGAGACAGACGGGACAAGAAATTTCGCAAGCCCTGGAGGGGTGTCAGTACATGGACCTTTCAGTGAAGCACCCTAAGGCCAGAGTCTATGTGGTTAGCGGGTGAGAGCCATTTAGCCTACTATAGAGGTCACAATGGTGAGTGAGATGGGGCACAGCGCAAAGTGGCAGACATTATTGTAGGCAGTGGACCACCTAGTGAGGTGGACTTTGGATGAGCGGGCAAACAAGAGGAGCCCATAGCAGAGCGAGGGTAGGAGCACCCCTCTGGCAAGTGCAATCCAAGCTGCCGGAGTAAGATTACTTTTTGCTCTGTATGCCAGACCCAGTGTGCAGCTTACAGTCTTGCAAGTATTCTGAATGTGGCGGCCAAGGTCAAGCTGCAGGTCCAGCATCACCCCAAGGTATTTAAAGTTATCAGTAACTGGGATCTTGACCCCGTCGACATCAGAAACACATAGTGGAGTAGGGCCGGCCTTAATCTTGGCCTGAGACCCAAAGAGCATGGCCTGGGTTTTCCTGAGATTTAGAACCAACTTGTGTGACAATATCCAGGATTGGATGTTCCTCAAGTCCTCGCTTAGGTAGTGATTTATGACCCCATCTCAGGGGAGTGAGTCAGGATGACCAGGTCATCTGCATAAAGGATAGGCTTGCAGTGGCTAGCAGCAGCCGGGAGTTTGTTCACGAATATGGAGGAAAAGCAGGGGCCCCAAGACAGAGCCTTGTGGGACACCCATGATAACAGGGTTAGTGTCCAAGAACTCCTTCCCATACTTAACAAGTTGCTGTCTGCCACTTAGTTGGAAAACCAGTTGAGCACCTCAGGTGATATAGAGTAGGCCCATGTGTATTTCTAATATAAGACCCCAATTGTAATCAGAGATTGGTAACTCCAAATCCTTTTCCCATAGTCTCCTGGTATTGTGTGTCATATCTCGGATATTATCTTGTATTATATGCATCATAGCCCCCACCATACCCTTAGGTTCCCTCCTAGCCTTACAGATCAAGGCCTCTGCCTTTTCCAGTAATACTGCCTGGGGCCCCTGCTTCCTTATTTGTTTACAGTAGTCCCTGGCCTGAAAGAACCAAAACAAGTGGTTACATGGCACCCTTCTGGCCTCCCTAAGCTCCTGGAAAGAGCATACAGTATATCCTTCCCCCTGAGCAGGTCTCCCATACATTGCACCCCCCTAATATCCCACTCCTCAAATCCTGGGTCCTCCAATCCCAGCCTAAATAAAGGGTTCCCGAAGACCGATAGGAGTATCATCTCTACCTCCTGCCCACCAAGTGCCTTCTTACTCTGTATCCAACTCTCAAGTACCATCAGCACCAGTGGGTTGGTCCTGGGAAACATATGCCCTCCTCCCTCCTTTAGCCAGGTATGCTGAGAGCCTGCCCTGGGCCTCCATTTCTTCCAAATTTATCCAGCTAGCAACCTCAGGTCTAGCAATCCAATCCTTTATGATTCTCATTTGTGTGGCCAGGTAATAGCTCTTCATGTTAGGGTAATTTAGCCCTCCACCCCTTGAACTTGCCTTTAGCCTGCCCAAGCTGATTCTGGCCCTTTTCCAGCACCATAAAAACTCAGAGAAACCCCTCTCCAACTTCTTGGTATCCCTCTTGTTAAGGCCCATTGGGAGCATCTGGAGTAGGTAGAGGATCCTTGGCAAAATATTCATTTTGATCAAATTCATCCGCCCTATCCAAGACAGTGGTAATACTCGCCACATTCTCATTTCAGCCACAACGTTGTTAACCAAGGGGGTATAGTTCAGACAGTAAAGTTCTGGTATATTCTTCCCAATATTTAACCCCAAATATCTAAAGGAGGAGCCAACCTCTTTTAGGCCCCACTTAGCCTTCCCCGTTATCACCCCCTTCCCTAGATACATTACCTCCGACTTATCTAGGTTTATCTTGTACCCTGAGAAGGTGGCAAACCCTTTGATAAGTTCCAGTAAGGGAGGCATGGAGTGCTCTGGTTCTCTTAGATACAAAATCATGTCATCCACATATAGTGACATTTTGTGTTGTTTGTTTCCCTGGCCCCCAACTCCCTTGATATGCGGATTCTACCTGATGGCCATGGCCAGGGGCTCAATTGCCAAATCAAAGAGTAGTGGGGTAAGCGGACATCCCTGTCTCATACCCCTAAATAGGGAAAACTGCTCTGAAAGCAACCCATTGGTCAGTACCGCAGCCCGTGGAGAGCTGTACAAAGTCTTTACCATACCAATAAATCTCTCTCCTAAGCCGAATCTGTCCAATACCTCGAATAGGTATCCCTATTCAATTCGGTCAAAAGCCTTGTCGGCGTCCAGGGACAAAACTGCTGTCATGCCTGGGCGCTGAGAAGAGCAATGCACCACATTCAGAGCCTTCCTCACATTATGGTAGGAGTGTCTTCTCTGAATAAAGCTTGTTTGGTCTGGGTGTATTAGCTGCAGGAGCAACACATCCAGTCTGGCAACCAGGACCTTAGCGTAGATCTTAGCATCCACATTCAGCAAGGATATACGCCTATAAGAGGCACATTCCTGGGGGTCCTTTCCAGGTTTCAGGATGACACATATCGTCGCTACCTCCATAGTGGGCGGAAGTGGGTTCCCCTTCCCAGGTTCCCGAAATAATTCCCACAGCAAATCCACCACCCCCTGTCCCACTCCTTTATAAAACTCAGCTGGGAGACCGTCTGGTCCAGATGTCTTACAAGACTTCATGCACTGTATGGCCACTCTGATTTCCTCCTTGGAGATTTCCTTATTTAGCTCCACCCGTTGCTTCTCAGTGATTCCCGGAATTTTGACCTTGTCCAAAAATTCCTTCGCCAAATCCATTGTACCTTCACATTCTGCCTTATATAGGGCCTGATAAAACCTCTTAAACCTATCCCCAATAGCTTGGGGTTCCCTGATCAGGACTCCCCCTTCCTCTCGTATCTCCTGAATTCTCACACTCCCCCTCCTGCCCCTTATAAGGTTCACCAGCATGGTTCCTGGCTTATTGCCCCATTCATACAATTTATGTTTTAGGAACAATATCTGGGTTCTTGCTTGCCCTGCCAGCATATTATTATTTAGGGTCCCCCTTGCCGTCGCCAACATCTGTAGCACCTCCTTTCCCCCTCCCCTGGCTGCCCTACACTACAGTTCCCTAACCTTCAGGTGTAGCTCCTCCTGATGCTTTAGCTGCTCCTTTTTGTGCCTTGCCATGTACCCTATGATGGCCCCTCTTAAATACGCCTTCCCCGCGTCCCAGAACACCTGTTTAGATGGTGCTGTGTCTTTATTAAGCTCCACATATCTCCCTAGCTGCTCCTTCAAAAAGGTCCTAAACTCCTCTTTCCCTATCAGGTACAATAGGAATCTCCATGGAGCAGGTCTCAGCCCTTTTGCATCAAATTCTAATGCCATTACTACCATGGCATGATCTGATATAGCAGACATTTTAAACAGGTACTTCTGCTCAGTCTTCATAACAGAGTGAGGCAGGGACAAACTACCAGGGAGAAGCAAGAATAGAAGGGAGGGGAAGGTGGACATGAGTCAGTTTACAAAGGAAAGAGCTCCAAAGTATCCTGCACTCGGGCAAAAGATCATACACCAAACAGGTAGCTGATTTTCAGTGCTTTATTGCAAATAAACAGTGATGAACACACAACAGTTGTACCAGTCTTGCGCCGGCGCTTCGGGTACTCAAACTCTTTGTCAGGGGACGTCCCCTGATGAAGGGTTTGAGTACCCGCAGCACCGGGGCATGAGTGGTATGACTGTTGTGTGTTCACCACTATTTACTTGCAATAAAGCATTGAAAATCAACTACCTGTTCAGTATGATCTTTCGCCTGAGTGCAGGATACTTTGGAGGTGTTTGTGACTGTCTAGGGCCTGGCAAGCCTTTTTCTGCACCTCATCGCATCAGGCATTCACAGTTTGCACCTTTTGGAATTTGTCCCAAAGGAAAGAGTACTGAAAGGACTTGCAGCCCTGAAGGTGGACAAGAATATGGGACCGGATTGGATATACCCCAGGATACTGAAAGAGCTCAAGAAGTGCTAGCTGCCCAGCCGACAGCCTTGTGCAACAGCTCACTGGAAGCATGTGTCTTTTTATAGGACTAGAAAAGGGCTGATGTGGTTCCTGTTCATAACAGCAGCAGCAGCAGCAGCGAGGAGGCTAGCAATGATGGGCCTGTCAGTCTAACCTCAGTGGTAGGGGGAAGTAATGGAAACCCTACTGAAAGAAAGGCTGGTTGAGCATCTCAAATCCAGTGGGCTGCAGAACCACAGGTAGCACATATTTATGGGGGGATGGTAATGCCAAATTAATTTGATTTATTTGACTGCGTGACAAGGGAATTAGTTCAGGGGAGGACAGTGGACACAGCATATCTGGTCTTCAGCAAGACCCTCGACACTGTGCCACACAGAAGGCCGATTGGTAAATTCAGTTTGAAACTGATTAACAGATGGGAGACGGAGGGTGTTCGTTAACGGCACTCATTTTAAGGATGGGACAGCTACCAGTGGTGTACCATGGGGTTCGTTATTGGGACCAATCCTTTTCAATGTCTTCATACGGGACATTGCAAAAGAGTAGCAGAAGGTTATGTCTTTTTTCAGATAACACCAAAATCTGCAATAGGTGGACACTCAGATAGGTGGAGGAAATGTGCAGGGATATAGGGAAACTTAGAGTGGTCAAGGACATGGCAGTTGGGGGTCAATACCAAAAAGTACAAAAGGATGCACCTAGGGCATAGAAACCCATGTGCTGAGTACAGAATGAGAGAGGCTACTGACAGTCACTAGACAGGAAAGGGACTTTCAGGTTATTATATCAGAGGACCTCAAGGTGGAAGAGCAATTTGACAAGGCCATGGGCAGGGCTTTTGGAATGCTGGGGTGTATAGGTAGAGGTATGTCCAGCAGGAGGTGGGAAGTGGTGGTGGCACAGTATTGCTCCCTGGTACCCCCCACCTGGAGTACTGTATGCCTAAATTGTAGAACTCCCTCCCCGCTGACATTCGGCTTGCCTCTCCCACCCAGCACCTAAACTCCCTCCTATTAGCACACGTCACCTCTCCCTGCACTTGTGGACTAAAACCTGCTTCTCGCACTGAAGCCTTCTGGACTAAAACCTGCTTTATGCACTAAAGCCTTGCTTTCCTTGTGCTAGTAATTTCTGTGTAGTAACAGAACCCGAAATTGTGCCTAGCACAGTCACCTACCACTGCAATTAGTGGCCACTACCTCAGTCAGTTTGCTGGAGTGTCCATTTTACCCTGTGGTTACATGTATAAATTACCTACTGCTGTATTGATATGTGCTAGTTCTATGTATTAATTACCTACTGCTGTATTGATATATGCTAGTTCTGTGTATTAATTACCCACTGCTGTGTGGATACGTACTAGTTCTATGTGTAAATTACCCACTGCTGTGTGGATATGTGCTAGTTCTGTGTATTAATTACCCACTGCTGAGTGGATATGTGCTAGTTCTGTGTATTAACTGCCCACTGCTGTGTGGATATGTGCTAGTTCTGTGTATTAACTGCCCACTGCTGTGTGGGTATGTGCTAGTTCTGTGTATTAATTGCCCACTGCTGTGTGGATATGTGCTAGTTCTGTGTATTAATTGCCCACTGCTGTGTGGATATGTGCTAGTTCTGTGTATTAATTGCCCACTGCTGTGTGGATATGTGCTAGTTCTGTGCATTAATTGCCCACTGCTGTGTGGATATGTGCTAGTTCTGTGCATTAATTGCCCACTGCTGTGTGGATATGGGCCAGTTCTGTGCCTTAATTCGCCACTGCCGTGGATAAGGGCCATTTCAGCATCAATTGCCCACTGCTGTGTGGATATGGGCTAGTTCTGTGCATTAATTGCCCACTGCTGTGTGGATATGGGCTAGTTCTGTATATTAATTGCCCACTGCTGTGTGGATATGTGCTAGTTCTGTGTATTAATTGCCCACTGCTGTATTGATATGTGCTAGTTCTGTGTATTAATTGCCCACTGCTGTATCGATATGGGCTAGTTCTGTGTATTAATTACCCACTGCTGTATTGATATGTGCTAGTTCTGTGTATTAATTACCTACCGCTGTATCGATATGTTCTAGTTCTATGTATTAATTACCTACTGCTGTATTGTTATGTACTTATCCAATTAGCTATGTGTTTGCTCTTTTTCTGTAATTTCTGTATTGTTGCATTTCCCCATTGCCCCCTACCCCAGGACGCACCTGAAATCAAGCAGTACTCTGCTCAGCATGTTTTCCTGATAAATCATTTAAATAAATAAATAAATCCAGATTTGGAGACTGTACCTCAGAAAGGGCATTGACAGAGTGGAGGGAGTCAGGCCAGAGGAGGTTAACAGAAGTGGTGCTGCAGAGTTTACAAGGAAAGCCCTATGAGGAGGAACTGAGAGATATTAACATGTACACTCTGAAAGAGAGGCGAGAGAGGTGACATGATCGAGGCCTACAAGTACGTCACAGGGTGAACAGGGTGCAGTAGGGGAGCCTCGCAGGACTAGGGGTATGCAATGAAGAAAGGGAAGGAAGTTCAGGAAAAACGCAAGGAGATACATCTTTACTGAAAAAGAGGGAGACGCCTGGAACAGAATGCCAGCTGAAGTGGTGGAGGCTAAAACAGTAGGGGGCTTCAAGCATGCATGGAATAAATGTATATTAGAGTTGGAGGAGGAGGGTCACTGAAGACCAGATGGGGCCTGCAAATGTAGAATAGACAGGGAAACCTTGGGCAGATTGGGTGCACCAAGTGGTCCTTTTCTGCTGACAAATTCTATGTTTGTAAGGAAACAGCCAGTTTAGAATATTACCATTAGGATGTCAGAGACAAACATAATGGGCCACACAGTTCCTTCATCTCACTTCAACTGTGTACCTATGTAGGTTTTGAAACCCTACAGGTGCTGTGAAAGCCTAGGTACAACGAGATTTGCAAAGACACTAGAGATTTATTTATTTATTTATTTTATTTATTTAGTTTTTGTTAACTGGGTAAGTGCACGAGCCATAGCAATGACTATTTTCAGGCACGACCCGGGAGGATACAGTATAAAACATGGCATGAACGCATAACAGATACAAGATTATACATGATCGAAACTATTTAAATACATATGACATGACAAAATTGGCTAAGTTAACAGTTTTTTAAAAATACACAAGAAACAGAGACACACAAAACTGTCTTGTAGATAGTGTACAGACTAACATAAATTATTGATCTGTGGTGAGAACACATTAGGTAAGTAGTAATAGGCTGTTCATAAAGAATGTATGTATGGTGGTAAGGGGGGAAAGGCGTGGAAGTGGAACAGCCAAAGGAGGTACCATAGAGGGAGCCCTGTGAGAGGAAATGAAAAAGGGAAAAGACAGGAAAAAACTGGGAAAGTGTTTAGTGTTGAAAGGCACAGCATAGGTGACAGAACAAAAGGAGCAGAGTGGAAGGATGAAACTGGTTAAGGGGGTTTAAAGTAAATTCAACTGTGGGAAGTGGCAAGGTGGTTATATAGCCCTTTCTTAAAAGAAGCATGGGAGGAAGATTGATGTAGGGCAAGTGGGAGGGAGTTCCAGAAAAGGGGGGCATGGCATGCAAAAGCCATGGCGCCTTTAGAAGAATAATGCCTGGGAGTGAGGACTGGTGCATTAACAGCAGATCGTAGATCATAGTGTGGGGTAACCTTAAGGAAGAGATCCGCTAAGGGTTTTGGTATTTGTAAATGGACAGTGTTATCAATGACGGAGCCATAGGCATAAAGCCAGAGTTCAGTAGGAGGAAGCCATCCCAGATCCGAGTAAAGGAGGCAGTGGTGTTTTAACCTATGAGAGGAGGAAGCATAGCGGCAAACGTTATATGTGACGTCCCATTTTTGGAGGCTAGATTTGGGCACAGAGGTATAGGTGGCAACTCCATAGGTGAGAGAGGGAAGGAGTATGCCCCGGGCAAGGGCAAGCCTAGCAGAGGGGGTTAGCATGTATCTGGTGTGGTATGCTATCCCAAGTTTAGAGTTTACCAGCTTGCAGGTCTGTTGAATATGCAGATCAAAGTTTATCGATGGGTCTAGAGTGACCCCAAGATATTTAAATGAGTCCTCCATCCCTAGAGTTGAACCATTTGAGGAGGAGACCCTAAATTTAGGCTGGGAGAGTTTAAGCTTGGCCTTAGACCCAAATAGCATAGCTTGGCTTTTGGACTCGTTCAGAACAAGCCTGTGGTCAGTTAACCATTGACAGATTTGCAGAAAGTCAGTAAAGAGTTTTTGGTTGATGACATCAATGCTTCTGTCACTAGTGTAAAGAACAATATCATCAGCATAAAGCAGTGAATCAGTCCCTTCGATGTTTTTGGTGATATTATTGATGAAGATGGAGAAAAGCAGTGGTCCAAGGATTGACCCTTGCGGCACCCCTATACTGATGGAGGTTTTGTCAGAGTAGGTGGAGTTATATTTAACAGTATGAGCCCTGCCTGAGAGGTAGCTGCCAAACCACCTAACAACATTTTGAGAGAAACAAGTGACTCAAGGGAGCTTAGGAGGATGGAGTGGTCAACAAGGTCAAATGCCTTGGTCATATCAATGAAAACAGCCCCCGTGAGAAGGCCAGCATCCATAGCCATAAGGGTGTCCGATGTAAATTTGAGGAGGGCAGTAGTAGTGCTATGACCCTTGTGAAAGCCATGCTGGGCTGGGGTAAGGAGGTCATATTTCATCAGGAAAGCAATCGTTTGAGTAGCTACCAGCTTCTCAAGAATCTTATTGAGAACAGATAGGATGGCTATGGGACGGTAATTTGTGGAGTCTTTGCGATCATCTTTTTTGAATACAGGAGAAATCCTAGCAATCTTCCATAAATCCGGGATATAGCACTGGGACAGGGATAATGTAAACATATTGGCTAGGGGACCAGCAATGAAGGGGGCAGCTAGTTTAAGAAACTTAGGTTCCAGGTTGTCAGAACCAGCAGCAGTGTAGTCAGAGATTTTATACAGCAACTCAATTACTTCTTGCCTGGTGACAGCCTTGAAAAAGAAATGCGGGCCATTGGCAGGGGATGTGGAAGGAATATTTGACTGGGTGGGGAAGGTAGAGGTGTAAGTGGATAAATTTGAGAACTTCTCATTGAAGAAATTTGCGATAGTAAGAGGATTGTGGCAGTGGACCCCATTTAGTATCATGTCAGTGGGGGCTGCTGCAGGATTTAGGCTGAGGAAGAATTTAATGTGGGACCAGAATTGTTTTGAGTCACCAGAGGAGTTTGTTAGTAATTCTTTACAGTAAGAGCTTTTAGCCTTTTTGATATCCTTTCTACAGGAATTGCGCAGGGCCCTATAAGCATTTAGATTGGAGGCTAGCCCTGATTTCTTGTATTGGAGCCAGCTTTTGTCTCTATGTTTTAATTTAGTAAGTAGATCAGATTTTAGCCAGCAAGTTTGTCTGTTTTTTACCCTATGAGTTACCAATTTGCAGTGCTTGTCTTGAAGAGTGAGGAAGTGCGTTATGAATAGGTTAAGAGAGGTGTGAGCATCATTAGATTTAAGGAAGGAGGACCAATCAATGAAAGATATGTCATGTAGGAAAAGTCTGGAGTTGAAGGTCGCATAGTTGCGGAAAGTGATGAGACGGGGTTTCGATGGAGTAGGCTTGCTTTTACCCCAGATACAGTAGGTAGGGGAGTGGTCTGTGATGGCATCAGGTAATACACCAGAGGCAACAATGTTTCCAGGGTGGTTGGTCAGGATCCAGTCCAGCAGCATGCTTGTATTAGAGCGGGTTCTTTTTCTGGTGGGATCACATATCAGCTGGTGTGGGTTAAAACTTTGCAGTCTTGCTGGTTATGCAGATTGAGCAGCCCCCAACCAATTTATGTTTGGGTCCCCTAGTATGAGGACTTCATGTTTACCAACAAGGTTGGAGGTCTGGTCAAGCAACTCTTCCAATCCTTTTTGGCTGTTTGATGGTGGGTTGTAGGTACAGGTAATACGGAGTCTTTTTGGTACCCAAGGTAAGAAGAGTATGAAGTACTTCACAGCGGGCAAGGTGAGGTGAAGCAATGGCAGTGAGACATAGATGGTCCTTGAAATAAACAGCAGTACCAACCCCTCATTTGGGGGAGGGCCTATCACGTCTCAGAAGGTTATAGGATGGAAGGGAGCACAGAGAGTCAGGGATAGAAGGATTTAGCCAGGTTTCAGTCAGGCATATAATGTCAGGCTTGTATAGAGCTGTCCAGGCTTCAAGATCAGCTAGATTGTGAGTAAGACTCCTGATATTATGATGTACAACAACCAGGTCTTTTGCATTACTGATCAAGTCGGTTAGAGCTTGTGAAGGCCCAGGATTTAATTGGACATCACCAGAGAGCAGGATGGTGATAAGAAGGAGGTACCAGAGCTTACGGCGCAGGAAGGAGCATAGGTTATAAGATCTCAAGTGACACTTCTTTAGGACATAGATAACTAGGTAGTGCCACATTCTATTAAGTAGTACTGGGGATAGATCACAGTGAGGGGAATGAAGCAGTAAAGAGTTCGAAAAGAGGTAGTCATTAGGTTGGAAGTGGGGATTTGTAGATGGAGGTTTAGGTGAGGTGAGCATAGATAGATGGAGCAGCAGGAGAGAGCATATAAGAAAGAACAGTACCATCTGATGAGTCATTATTCTGTAACTGCCACTGAGTCAGAAAGGAGACCAGTATAGAGCTGGGGGCTGTAAGTAAAGATAGCAAGGGTCTGTATCTTGATATGGATCTGGGTCCAAGGTTGTCAGTAGTTAGGGATAGGATGACCAGAAAGGTACAGATCAGGCAAGAAACGAGGTAAAGGGTGAAGAGACCGGAAGCAGATTAAGCCTGATGAATATGGGTTCGATATAAAGTGTAAAGGGGAGCAGGGATCACTGCAGGAAACTAGGGGAAATTATTTGGTTAGGTGATTTTATTGGGCAGCAGAGGCAGACCAATGGTAAGACAGGCGAGATGAGAGGGAGGGGCTAAAGTGTATTTAAAGGGGCCTGGGAGGGGTGGACAAAATACAGTCCCTAAGTTTAAAACCAGCCAAAAAGCCACCGTGCTGAGAGGGCGCCTAAAGCAGCCGTTTGGAAGTCGGAAAAGGTGCTCCAATCGGTAGACAGCAACACAGCAGGGCCAGCCAGTCAGCTCCGAGATGCAGTGGCGCCACACCAATCAGGAGTTCGGTATGCAGAGTAGCTGGATAGCGATACGTACCTTAGCTGGGACCTGTGAAGGGGGACCAGGAGGTCGGCTGTTTGTGGCTGCTGGAGTCGGGCAGGCGGCAATCGATGCGGCGCCATGAAGCTCCGCCTCTGGGAAGAGGGGCGCCACTCGGGCGGTGAGCTCTAGGGGGAAAGAGAAAAACAGCTGGTTAAAGTAGGGAGAGAGGACAAAAGGAGCTGTCATCAGGCTAACAGCAGGAGGTGGGGACGATCAAGTAAAACAAAAGCCTGGAGCTGCAAACTAGACAGGGGAGGAGTTAGAGGGATTAGGAAATTAACAAGTGAGTAAAGGAGTTAAGAGGTGGGGGGTAGGGAATTTCAGAGTTCAACAGAAAAAAAGGAATTTTAGCAAAGATTAGCAAAAGGGCACAGGTTACAGTCAGGTTGGGGAAGGAAGACAATTAATGCACTGGTGTGCTTGGGAATGAAAGGGATTGTGGTGATTAGCAAAAGTGGAGGGAGAAAAAGACAAGAAATTAGCTTACAGGGGCAGGAAAAGGCAGATGAAGTAGAGAAACAGTTTTAGCAGTAACAATGCAGACTCAAAATAAGGGTACCACAGAACAGAATAGGTTAAACCGCTGTAAAATACTCTATGGTCAATTAAGGAAAAGGGCAAAAGCAAACAGGGGGTTATAAACAATTGTTATAATGCACAAAAATACAGTCCCTAAGGTTAGAACCAGCTGAAAAGCCATCGTGCTGAGAGGGCACCTAAAGCAGCCGTTTGGAAGTTGAAAAAGACGCTCCAATCAGTAGACGGCAACACAGCAGGGACGGCCAGTCAGTTCCGGGATACAGTGGTGCCACACCAATCAGGAGTTCGGTATGCAGAGTAGCTGGATAGTGATAAGTACCTTAGCTGGGATCCGTGAAGGGGGACCAGGAGGTCGGCTGTTTGTGGCTGCTGGAGTTGGGCAGGCTGCGATCAATGCAGCGGCCATGAAGCTCCGTCTCTGGGAAGCGGGGCACCACTCAGGCAGTGAGCTTTTAGCTGGGATCCGTGGAGGGGGACCAGGAGTTTGGCTGTTTGTGGCTGCTGGAGTCGGGCAGGCGGCAATCGATGCGGCGGCCATGAAGTTCCGCCTCTGGAAAGCAGGGTGCCGCTTGTGCGGTGAGCTCTTAGCTGGGATTCGTGAAGGGGTACCAGGAGGTCAACTGTTTGTGGCTGCTGGAGTCGGGCAGGCAGCAATCGATGCGGCAGCTGTGAAACTCCGCCTCTGGGAAGCGGGAAGCCACTCGGGCGGTGAGTTCTTAGCTGGGATCTGTGAAGGGGGACCAGGAGGTCGGCTGTTTGTGGCTGCTGGAGTCGGGCAGGTGGCGATTGATGTGGCGGCTGTGAAGCTCCGCCTCTGGGAAGCGGGGCACCGCTTGGGCGGTGAGCTTTAGGATCAAAGCAGTTCAGATGCAAACAAAGTGATATTTTTAGTGTGCACGTGTTAACGATTAGTATAGATGGGATGAGGGAAATCATGTGTTTCTATAGGGAAGAAATATTTTTTTGGCTATGTAATTCTGAGTTCTTAGTCACTGGGGATACTCTTGTAATGTATCATAATTACCATGACTTTGTTTAGGCGACGTTTGTGAGTTCTGAAAAGTGTTTCAAATTTCATTTCCCCCACTCTCCTATCTTGGGCATTTTCAGAACTGTCTTTTAACACTGCAGCTGTCTTGTAGGGAATGTGCACCAGGAGTGCTCAGATTCTCTAGATTCTGTCCTGTTTGCATTTTTTTCAGAATTACTACAATTTTGATTCCAATCCAACTCTGATTAAGGAGTTGAAACAGTATTTCAGACAGAATCAGAATCCAAAATCCACATCCTAAGTGACTCCTGACTTCACCCTGCCAGCAGTAACTTTACTTCTTTCTCTTCAAGTTCCCCCTCCCCTCCACCCTTGTATCCCCCAGTCTCTGTCCCCACCTTCACTCTCATCTGTGTGTCTCTCTCTGCCTCCTATTATGTGCTGCTGGTCCCTTCTGCTGCTGTGGAGTCTCCATCTGGAGTTCGATAAAGTCATCATCACCTCAGTCCATCCATGATGAGTCCATCCTCCACAGCACACCTCACTGACCGAGTGATCTTCCACCCAGAACTGCGGCCACCACCACCACCTCTCTAGTCACTAGTACTCACGTAATGTGCCTCTCGCCACCACACGACACTGTCTCGCCACAAGTCAGCCGGCAACACCTTGTAGGTGTGTGTGCAGCCCCATCACCTGCCAGTGCTGAGTGTCACTATGTGACTGACTCCCTCACAGTCTGCTAACCCAAATAACACTGGCCAGTGTCCACCATAGTTGGCCCACCACCATTGTGCCATCCTGCTTTGTTTAGTCTGTTGGTACACCAAGTCCTCCAAAGTCCAGAGAGATCCATTCCAAATGTCTATTCCACCACATCATGCACATCATCACACCATTACCTTGTGAGTCCCACTCCCATCCACAGAGTCCCCACAGTCCTCTCAGCAGGCACCTTCTCTGTTAAGTTCTGCCTGTAGCTACAAAACACAGGGTTTGGTGCTGGTTGTCAGGCTGTCTCTGCTTTTCCAAGAGGGCTTAGCTGAGTCTGTGTGATGTCTCTGACTCTGAAGTGACAATTCAAAGAGAGGAGGATTTTGGCTACAGTATGTGGTACCGAGGGGAGGGGGGAGTGTGGACCAGATCCAGGACCAATCATGTATCTGGCCCAGGTTGGCTGCAGTGGAGGCAGCATGGGGGGTGTCATCAGAGTCAGGGACCTCCTCAGGGCCCGGAGTCTACTATACCACCTGTGACCCAGCACCTTGTACTGCTAGGAGGGGCTCCAGTAACACCATCAGACAAGCCTGAGGAGCAACCACCAGACTGCAAGGTGGCTGGAAAACAGCATGACTATGTCTGGCATCTGTGACTTGCAGTGGCTATGGTGATCGTGGTGATTCTGGCTTCGGTGAGTGGTAGCGAGTAGTGACTTGAAGGGATGGACAGTGGAGAGCAGGATACCCCAGTGGACATTGATGGTGGCAGGGGTAGACCCATCTGAACTAAGCCCTACAGCTGCCCCTGCATCAGCATCAGATTCACATGAGGTGAGGGGTAAGGGTGGGGAAAGAAGGGAGGATTCATTGGTTTGGAGTCTTGGACTGTGCTTAACTTATGTTGTACTGCCAGATTCAGAATTGGATTCTGATTCCACATCCGATGCTGTTTTTGGATTTGGATTTTTGGGCTCATATATACCAAAATTCTGAAAAAAATGCCTGGAAACTGAGGTATCTGGTTCCGTAGGGTGGAATACGAGCAGGGGTTAAATTGGAAATGTTGAGGAGGTGAAACTGTAATCTCTACATTTGTAGGAGGTGGAACTGTCATCCCTAGGAGGTGGAACTCTCCAGTAGTATTCAATGGAGAAAGGTGTCAGAGGAGGTGGAACTGAGTTCCTGTGAGTTGCTGCCCAATTTAACCCCTGATTACGAGCAACCCTAGTGTGCGCCTTGGAGAACTGTTCACCCATTAGTGCCTGAGTGTCTGTGTGCTGTATTGTATATCTGTATGTATTTATTTGGGGTTCAGAGAGTTTGTTTGGTTCCAACAGAGATGCCTGCACTGTATATGGAGGAAACTAGGTTGATTCTCAGGGCCTGAATGAGCAACGGAATAACAGGTTCAGTTTTGTAAGTTTGGTTGTGTTTACAAAGGCATGTAGCCAGACCTTCTCCTTTCTTATATCTCTGTGTGTGGGTGAGCAGTAAGTAAGAAAATGTCTTAAAGGAAAATGCCAGTTATCCTGTAAAGTACAGCAGCTGCTGCAGAAATGCCAGATTAAGGCATTTATCAACAAAAGTAATTGTACAATACTTCTAGATGTTTTCTTTTATTATAAAAGAACCGCATCAACCAGTAGGCTGGCCAACGTGCCCACAGCCATCTCGCACAGACCAATTGGCTTCCAGTGTGCTGGTCATGCTAATAAGGGCTACCAACTAATGGCAGAGTTGTTAGTCCTCATTAGGATTAGCCCCACACTGGAAGTCACTTGGTCTGCGCAAGACGGTCACAGGCAAGTTGGCCGACATGACAGCCACATTGTTCTTTTAAAATAAAACATCTAAAAGGTATTTAAATTGTTTTTGCTGTTGTTGTTGTTGATAAAAGTATTAATCTGCCATTTCTGCAGCAGCTGCTGCACTTTGCAGGATTACTGGCATTTTCCTTTAACATTGTGTGCATTGGCCTTCCTTACAGCTGGGATTAAATTGGAGACTTCCATCATGCTTAAACACAAGCAGTTATAGGCTTGGGTTCAAGGGTGTAAGCACGCATACTCTCTTTACACATTTGTGTACCATTTAGTTAGAGCACCTGTCCCAAACCATGGCCCCCATTTTCAGAGGAGATGGGTGGCACATCCCGTGGAAAACAGAGATGTGTTGCTTATTCCAAACAATGCGCCACAGCATGATATTCAAAGGGGGGTGATGCGCTGCCCAAGGTGAATGGGCCATGGCCCACAAATAATGTATGCAGCACATGAAGTGGGGGAGTTCCAATGAATGTGCCGCGCATGGGCTTATTCATTGGGAATGAGCCCCGCAAGGGCCAGAACTGTGCTGCACAAAGGCCATAAAAAGAAGACCTAACTCGGCCAGCCACCTACAGGCAGGCTGCGAAAGTGCAGCCAGGTGCACAGCAGTCTGCCAGCCCCAGTAAACTAGGGGTACCCCCTCCCATCCCCTATCCTCGATTGTGATAAATACAGTGCCCTTTCCCATGTACTATAGTGTATTGGTACCCCCCCACCCCACACCCATCCCCGTACAGTGTAGAAACATGGCCCGACCCAGCCCCGATCCCCATTTGTAGTAATAATCCGACTCGAACCTCGTTCCTTAGTGTAGTGACCCCCTTCCCAGCCCCAATCCCAAATGACTAAATTAACATACAGCATCCCCCAGTATTTTCATAGTGTAACGACCCCCCACCCCATGAGGACCAGACCCTCCAACCCCACTCCTCCCCACCCAGCCAGAGCCAGCGACTGGCTCAGCCCTCTGCACACCACCATGGCCCCCTTTCAGCCTGCCTTTCCATGGAATCAGGGCTGGGAGGGGGCATGCCCAGCCATGCTATTGAGCTCATAATGACCATGCGTGGGGCCCAGTTATGCCATGCATGCCCAGTGGGCTCATTTGCATGTTTTGGCTGAATATCGCCCTTGGGGGAATGGCGCATCCAGATATGCGCCATGTATTCCCCCATTGGCAGTGTTCAGCTATGACCCTGGATGTGCTGTGCCCCCCATGGCGGCCGCATACTTTGTGCCACGCATCCAGAGTCCCATATTGATACAGGGTGCGCAATCTGTACCAATTGTGCATTCTGTTTGAATATTGCAACAGTGCCGGCTGGCGCACCTGATTTGCATGACACACCATTATGCGCATGCAACTGGCTGGCACTGAATATGTCCCCCTATGTGCCTTTTTCTAACTATGATCATTCTAATCTGCAGTATTTGATGTACTGTATGCCTGGGCCCTGCTTAGTGTCCGTATATTTTTAAACCTCTGTTATTTACTACATGATGTAACTCTATAACCTGTTTAGAGATTAGACGAGATATCTGACAACAATTGAGTTTTTTTTTTTTTTTTTACATCCATACACAATAACACATGTCCACACATGGGGGGGGGGCAGCCATTAGAGAGTGTGTACAGCACTAAATGTTTTATCTACACCCCTGCTTGCATTCACAGTCTCAAAACAGAAAAATTTAAGTCCTTTGACCTGCTATGCCTTCTTAAGAGATAAAGTAGAAATCTATATATCGCTTCTTCATGGAGTCAAGTCTTTCAAATTGTTATTTTAAGTGACAAATGAACTAGAACCACACTGTAATACAAATTGCAATGAAGTAACAACCACCTATTTGCATGTTGGTTATTACAGCAATGCAATTCATGAAAACCAGCTGACCAGTCTTTCTTTGAACAGCTTTTTTTAATCATTACACATCTCTGTACTAACAGAGACATGCCATCATGGCGGTCACAATGTTGATGCCTTCTTTATGACAGTTCTGTTCTAATTCATTCGTTACCTAATGTATTTTTTTAGAATCTTGCATCCATGAGGAAGTGGAAGTATGTCAGTTTTTAATGTTTACAATTAATTATGATTTTTCATTCTGTTGTTACAGATTATGCATACTTTGTGCAAGTGTTACTTCTTATGATCAGATTAGCAGCTCTGCATCATAGCACAGAGCAGAAAGTGTTACTCTGTTGTGGAGTATATGTGTCAAATCCTTTTGTCATTTCTGTTTGCTTTCTCAATTGCCAGAAACTGTATTCTTTCTTTGTACATGTGGTCATCAGTGTGTCTAGTGCATATGTATTTCAAGACAGATGTTGCTTCTGAAAGACAAGTCCAATTTGTAACCAGGCCGTCAGGCGCTAACCCTGAATTATAACACTTTTAACCATTTTACAACTGTTTTTAAGTGTAATAATCCATTCTGGGTGTGCGTCAACGCTGCAGTAACCACACTTCTTAGGTGGTTGAAGTCCCTTGGTTGCGCCTCGTGCCTCACAACCCACCCAGATCATTTGTTTATTACAATATAGCCACACTCCCAACATTGGATTATCCCTTACATAGCGAGGAGGCCAGCAGGGGGTTCTGCAAATAACTTAGAATGGGGACAGCAAGCTTGATGCCCCACCATGGGACTCGCTTTAGTGCACTGCGGTGTTCCCTCTGGCGACAGGGAACACTCAGCTGCTTGGAGGCTAAAATCACATCCTGAGTCCAGCAGCCCACCCTCTGCACAGGTGCCCCACACCAGAGAAAACTCCTGACCACACTGAAACTTGACCTAGAACTTGGACCCGAAACCCACACACGCACACATAATGGTGGGGCTCCCATCTGTCTCCGCTCAGGACAAAACCAGAAGGGGACCCTCTGCAAGGGGCACTCTCCGACCTGGCCATAGCTCCCTATTTGATAGGGAATTACACATTAATAATACACAGGAATGCAACTGTTTTACCTAACAAGCACTGCTGCTTGAACAGAGACTCTCCTTCTAGCTGTGCTTCATTGTGCTGCAAAAAGCAGCTGCCATAGGCTGGCGCAGTGGCTCATTGGTAGCACACTGCACAGCCACCTGGGAGAATGGAGTTTGTATTCAAGCCCTCAAATCCCATGCTCAGGCATGTTAGGGACACAGTTGTGTTGTTGAAGTGAGGCATTTGGCATCTGGGGAGGGACAACCAGCATTCGTGCACCCCTTATGGATATTCACAGTGTGGCATTGGTACCTGCTGTGAAGGTAGCTGTGTTCCTACTTTTTGGGCTGGAAGAAGTGTGCAGCTTTGGTAACCCCAGTTATTGGGGTGTGGGATGGGGGACCCATAATGGAGGAAATTGGGAGGAAAATAAATAAGGACAAACTGACTGCCACGTTGAAGAGCTTATAACCTGTTTTTAATTATTAACAGGGACTTGGAAAGTATGGGGTTCTTTTTTACAATGCTTGTTTCATGGTTATACCAGCAACACTACTTAGCTCTTGGACAGGAGACCTTCAGCAAGTAAGTTAACTCCTAACCTTGATCTAGTTACTGCGTGTTTTTATTTAATTATGTGTGTATTTATTTATTTCTTAAGGAAAATGCATTGAGTGTACGTAGCTACTAATTTCCAAGCATGCTCTAGGTACAGCTGGACGGACACCAACAGCAGGGAATTGCACCAAAATCCTGTGTAAGGATATAGGTTACAAGCAGGTTAAGTACAGTTTATTTAATTAGTCATGTATTTATTTATTTAAAAGTCGGTAACCGGGAAAGGCATGCTTTGCCTTGGGTCGTTTCCAGGTGCGACTTGGGGGAGGGGGAAGGGGAGAAGCAAGTACAAGTACAAAAACAGCATGCAAAATACAAGTCAGAAAACCACATAATAAATACAAGAAACTGGTCTTCATAGAGGATAGTGCCAAAGTAGTTGACGTAACATGGTACAACATTATAAGAGCAGTGAGCAGTTGGATAAGCATATAAGAATATGACAGTGACTGCATATTAAACTATGTTGGAAACAGGTGCACACAAGGGCAATGACAGAGTACCCTGGCATGATAGAAGCAGCAGTTGTACAGCATAGTAACAGCATTACAGCAAGCAACTTAGTAATAAGGTGAATGGATAACACACCAGTCAAAAACATGAACAGATATTTTCTAGATAAGCAGTTAGTGTTAATCAATGAGACAAGCTCCATAAGTGTTTACTTTATCTGAGAGACTGTTATAGATTGAAGAGCCCAGGAAGATGAAGGAAGAGCATCCAAGAGCCAGCCAAGTGGCATAGCAGTTGGGCGTCCACTTGCTACTCCAGCGACATAGGTTCAGCAACAGATTCAGATTGCAGGGTGCTGACAGGATGCACATCCCATTGGACTGCTCTCCTTTGGGGCGGGGGAAGTCCTCTTCTGCTGTTTGTCTGCTACTTAGTGGAAGTTGGGTGCCATGCAGTGGGAGAGGCCACCAGGCACCGATGTGTGGATGTGTGCCATCATGTGCACACTCTCATCATCGCATACAGGACATTGCAACCCCGGGGCAAAAACACCAAGTGGAAAAATCTCAACTGACTGAATGATGCTGGCCCTCCCCACAACCCCCGCACTATCAATGGGCACCCGCTTCAACAAAATCCTGGACCAAGTTGGGGAAGGGTCACCCCCCACCCCCGACCTGCCATGGAGGAACTGGAGGTCAGGGTAACTACCCAGAGAAGGTAGGTATTGAGGCTGGGTGAAGGGTTGAGCTGATGGATCCAGTCGGAGTCAAAGATGGATGGCCAAGCAAGGTGAATATTCCTTAAGCTGATGAGGAATAACCAGTTTAGTTTGCAGTACATACTACAGTGGTATGTTCTGGAATTACAGTTTAGAATGAACCTACATTAAGTCTGTGGAGTTAGAGTGAGCAGTCAGAACTCTAGATTACATCTTTGTAGTCTAGGATAGAGAGCAGCATCCAAGTCTGTATGTTTCTATATGGGCAAGGATAAACACCATATGTTTCCATAGCATATGTCAATTTTTGAGTGGAGTTGTAGTAGTAAATACAAAGAAACTTAGTGCGCAAGCACTGAGGCATGGGTTACCCCAAAGGGCATTGGCCCGGAAGCCAAGTTTCAATGAAATACAAAATCACACATACCCCCAAAATGCAAAGCCTTCTGTTGGCACCCTTTGCAGACTGTGTGAGAGGCATTTCAGCACCATGCATTCCTGCTTAAACTTGAACCAGCATAATATTTTGTGTTGATCTGTATACAGCCCATGTTGATTTGCATTATGGGGTATGTGTGATTTTGTATTTCATTGAAACTTGGCTTCCCAGTTAATGCCCTTTGGGGTAACCCTTGCCTCAGTGCTTGGACACTAAGGTTGTCTTTTAGTTTGTTTTTTGATTTTATTGGGCTCACCACAACCCAACCCAGATAGACCAACTTAGGGTTGCTGGTTCATTCCACTGGGGTGTCATACAGACGAGGCACACTGATGAGTCCTGGTAGGACAAAACACGTGTCTGCGTCTTCTGTTGGCACCCTTTGCAGACTGTGTGAGAGGCCTTTTGGCACCATGCATTCCTGCTTAAAGTTGAATCAGCATAATATTTTGTGGTGATTTGTAGTAAATACTGTATATGTATTCAAAAACCCAGAAAAGGTTTGTCCGAATGAGCCAAAACTCATTTCCAATGGGGTCCTAATATTCACAGCCACAGTTTACAATAAATATCCATAAAATTTCAATAGAAGTCAACTGAGTATACATCACAGTAGTTTGATATTCAACACATTTGCAAGGAAATGATGTCTGTTAATTGTCTTGTTTGTGTGTACTGAGAGGCTAAGGAATAGGTCAAGTAAGATTCTGAGTTACTCAAAAGAAGTACAGAATTCAACAGATAGCTGTCAAAGTTACAAATGCATAGTGCAGAGGACAGATTTGCTAGGTTAGGATAAGTGCCAGAAAGCATGGGCGCTGCCATAGTTTGGCTCAGAAAGAGTTTATTTCAAGTTATAAAACAGTGACTGGAAATAGAGCATTCCGATTGGTTGACCCAGTCTAAAGGGTTATGTTAACAGCCCAAAAGTCTCATGTACAGTCAAACAATTAGAATTTTCACTATAGAATTATAAATTAAAAAATAAAAGCATGTTAGCATATTTATAGAGTCAAGGTGCTCTAGGTGTCGGGTTACCTTTGCTGCTCTAACCCAAGAGGTATAAGGCACCTCGTGCCTCATGCTCCCCCCCCACCCCGAGTCAGATGAACTGATGGTAACCAACCTCTGATTGTGCCCTGATGCTTAATTAACCAGGTCTACTATTTAAAGGGACACTGTCAACCCTTTTTGCACCATATTATTTCTTTTTTTTTTCTTTCTTTCTTTCTGGTCCTCAGCTTGGCGGGGGGGTTGAGCCTTTGGTTCCCCCTCCTTCCGACCAGTCTTCACGGCTCCCACACCGATTGTGGCCAGAGCTACACCTCCCTGCCGCAGCCCTTCCCAGACCGCATCGCAGCGGGTACTTACCCCACCACTGCGGAGACTTGGAGGGTGGGCCCAGGAGGGAGCTGACTTGGGCATGGCTGTGGCAGTGCCGTTGGGGCAGCCATCAAGCTGCTGAGAATTTTTTTCTTTGTAGGTAGCCCCCCGGCACTGGAGTGCAATGGTGTCAATGACGCTGCAATGCACACTTCCATGTGTTGCTTATCAGACGCCATCAGCACCATCCTTTGTTGTTGACCCCAAAGCTTGCACAGCCCCCAGCTGCCGCTAGGAGCCGGCACCTCAGTGGTCATACTCCCACACCCCGGAGGTGGAGAGCTATCCCTGGGACACTCGATCCTCCTCCTTCTGGCCGACCCCCAGTGATCCGTGCCTGTTTCCAAACTCGGGTTGCTGGCATAGTGCGAGGTGAGCGTCCAGCACCTCAACCCTCAGCATCACCGGGCTGGCTGCACCATATTATTTCTAGTTGACAGCTCACATTTTCTGATTGCTTACTTTTTCTAAAGTTCATTGATGTGGTTGTTTTTTCTGCTTACTTTCTTGGTGTAATTAAACCAACCTTGTTTTTTTTCAAATCCTTGATCTACTCTTACTGCATACTGTTTGAACATAAGGAACATCCCAAACAGTGCGGCTACTCATGATGCAACAGTCTCCTATTCCCCACTGCATCATGAGTGGCTAGACTGTGTTAGGGGTGGTATCAAATCCAGGAAGATGCAGTGGGAATTGATCAAGAACTGTAAACATGTTTTTGTGTGGTAATGACAGTATAGTAGGCAGTCTGTTTTTCACTTTTAAAAAGTTAAAGGGAAACAATATCAAACTATCAACTACATCTGCACATTATACTAAATGTGAGCAATCCTATAATGTGTTTTTAAACTAGGAACAGTTTGCGGCTGACCTAAATATAGCCCCAAACCCTAGTTTAGACTCCTTCAACATTACCTCCCCGAGATAGCCAGCTGCACATAAAACTTTCAAAAAACTCACACAAGAGGTGGGTTGGACTGATACCTGGTGATTTATGCACCCCAGAGCTCGAGGCAATACTTATTACTTTGCAGTACATGGTACTTACTCCCACATAGATCAGTGTTATACACAAAAAGAAAACCTGACATGTCTGGTTAGCAGTTCCCTAGGTGGTATCGCCCATTTTGACCATGCCCCGGTGATCAGCCTCTGGGACATTTGTCTAGAGCAACATTCATCTCAATGGAGAGTAAACCCATACTGTCTCCAGGATGAACCCTGCATGCCGGGAATTCCTTTCGAATACAATAGAGGAGATTCTCAGGGACAATTTTAGCCCAATTACATCTCAGTCCAAGCTCTGAGACACCTTAAAAGCTGTCCTTGGGGGACAGCTAATTAAATACACCTCAACCCAGTCCAAGCTGAAGGAGTAGTGTCAGAGACTCCTAGAGGAAACTCTCCATTTTTTGCAGTTGGTGCATCAACAAGGGAACCACTCAGTCCTGCAACAGGTTAAAGCAGATTTGGATGCACTCTGTCTCCAGCAGACTGAACTAGCCCTAACATTCCTTCATCAACGTTGTTATGAGGTGGAGCCTAAAGCCACTAGCTAGCTGGCCTATCGTCTCTGTAAACAACGGCGTACATCAACAATTTCATCAGTAAAACATCCCATAACTGGTATTTGATACACTAAATTACATGATATCACCCAAGCCTTCAGCGCGTTTTACCAGGCGTTGTACACCCCGGACCAAGAGGTGGGTGTGACAGGGTAGAATAGGACCCTATCCCATTTGTTATGGAGAAAGTATTTAAATGCAAGGAGCTGTATTCTTTCCTTTTCTCTCTTCTCTGTCTGGTTGTGCAACCAAATTTTCCTGTGAGACTTCGGACTTGATCAACCCGAACAGTCTCGCAATTCTTTGTCTCTCTCTGTCTCTGTTTTCTCTTGCTGTCTGTCTTTTTTCCTTGCATATCTATATCTGCTAATATAAAATATATGAGAATCAATGTATGGAAATGTAGTGGATATTGGGATCGCTTTTGTTTAGAAAACTGTGTTACTGTTGAAATGTACATATTTATAATTTGAGATAACTGTAAAAAGCTAGAGCTTACTTGGGTGCAAATGCCTAAGCCTTTTGCAGTTGCTGTGGGGACCTTAGGGAGTTCTCAATGTTCTGGCAGCTCCTGAAATTTACAAAGAACAGGATGCTTGCAAAGGATGGGGGTTGAAAAAGACTTATAAAAACAGCTAAGCTGAGCTGCAAGGGAGATTTTTTTACAAGAAAGATTTTATTTTTGCTTCTGTACATAGTTATTCTGAACAGGTTTATTTTATTTTATGTTATTGCAACTACAAATAAACAGTTTTGTGGAATTTTACAACTGCTTCTGGGTTTTCTCTATGCTTCCTGACCTGTGCCTCGACGACAGAGGGCTCAGTGGAAATAACCAAATTCTTGACCTCGACCACTTTACCCACACTAACAGAATAGCAACAATGTCTTACAAGTCCAATTCAGGCTCTAGAGCTGGAATCAGCCATCACTCGCTCCAAAACCATGAAGTCCCTAGACCCAGCTTGCTAAGGAAAGGAGTTTTATAAGGCTACTAGGGAGCAGGTCCTTCCTTTGCTTTTTTGTGCCTTTAACCAAGTCATATCTGGTGATCCCCCAAGTTGGGCCTATGCAGCAATCTCAGTAATACTAAAACTGGATAAAAATCCCCAGCTCTGTGAATCTTACAGACCTGTTTCGGTTCTTAATACCGATTATAAGTACCAAATGTCCATCTTGACACACTGCCTAGATATTTTTATTTATTTATTTATTTCATTGTTCGGAAAAAATACCTTTGGACAAATACTCTTTTCCGAAGGTTCCACGTCAAGTACAATAGACGGTAGACAGTACAACAAAAAGGGGATTATACCCTTAGGGAAACATATTATATTACCTAGGCATAAACATTACTGGGAGAAACATCACATAAAATAAAAAGTGCAGTAGTAGAACTACAACAATGCTTAAACAGTGTAAGATTGCTACAATATTATGTTCAGGTAACAAACAATCACATTCAAGGAACTTCAGCTTAATGCAGCAGCGAGTGACTGAAGCATTGGGAAACATAGGGACAGGGGGAGCAGCAGCCTGGAAACGGGCTTTGTTTTAGGTATAAGCAGGGCCCGTGGTGTTCTGTGGCAGAATTTTCTGATTTCTGCGGCAGGGCTCCTTGACTTCTGCGGCAGCATTTTCTGATTTCTGTAGCATGATTTATTAATTTATCTGGCAGAATGCAGTCTGTCATTGGTTAAATATGATGTGATGTCATCGATGACATTATATGCTGAGCATAGAGGAGGGGCTTCAGGATAAATGAGGTGGGAAAAGAAAGCCTGACACTATGGAAAAACAGTATATTTATATGAAAATTCACCAAAAACAATGAATTCTGCGGCACTATATATATTCTGCGGCATGATGCAAATTCTGCGGCAAATTCCGCAACTGCAGAACCACAGAATTCCAGGGGCCTTGGGTATAAGCAATGGAAGCAGGGAAGGCAAAAAACGGGAGGAGGGGGTGGCAGCTGGGGAAGGGGAGGACAGCTGGGACCAGGCCAGTCCACCAGTAGATGGGGTTCCAGTAAGTGCAAGGCAGAGAAGAATGCAGGCCAGAAGAGAAACTGGCCAGGCCAAACCCATCAACTGATAGGACAATTGAAATGATAGGCAGGTAAGAAACCCACCCCTCTACAGTACATATAAAGTATGATGGGCAGGAGGGGAACAGTTCCTGGTACACCAGTGGGCAACCATGGTAGTAGGGGAGAAGTCAGAAACTGATAGCACAACAATTACCTGCATCTACAGGCCCCATTGATGTAAAGGTGCAGCTTCAACTCTGCCTTAAAGGAGGGGAGGCTGTTATTGTGTAGTAGGTGAGCAGGGATCTCATTTAGCCATAAAGGAGCCCTGTAAGCAAAGGACCGTTGACCTAGTGACGTTTTTCTGAAAGGGACAGCCAGAGCGCCCTGAGTCTGAAGCCTGGTCAGGTAGCCTGATCTACTAGTAAGCAGCAATTTATTGAGACAGGGAGGCACTTTACCAAGGAGTGATTTCTTGCCCAATAGGCATGTCTGGTATTTTGTTCTGAAGGCAAGATTGAGCCAGTTGGTTTGCTCATATAGGGAGCATGAGTGGGCAAGACTGTCAGCACCAAGAGTCAGCCTACATGACTTGTTGAGGGCCGTAGCAACACATATGAGTGCAATGTCAGAGACAGCCCCATACACCACGAGTCTATAATTGATGACTGACAGAATGGAGGAGGAGACAGGGAGACGAAGAGCGGCAGGTGTGAGATATTGCCTATGCCTATACAGCACACCCAGTTTAGTATTTATGGCTTTTATGACCTCGTCAGTGTGCTGCACAAAGGAGAGGGTGTCTTCAATAATAACACTAAGACACTTGAAAGAATATACCTGCTACAGGGGGGCTGCCTTGTTATTAGTGATGGTTAGGGCTGGAATAGTTTTCTTGTGCTGAGAGCTGGATATAAGCATTGTCTTTATCTGCTTGTAGTTAAGAAGCAGCTTCTTGTTCAAACAACATGAAGTCTTGCTATATTATAGACATTAGCAGTTTGTTCCAGCTCTAGAACTGCCCCGGAGTGAAATGGTTAAAACCATTCCAAAATAGAATTTTGGCACGAGAGCAGCTCTATCTGTGTCATTTCAAACTTGAACTGTCAGATTCTTTACTCCGCCTCAGTGAACAGTCGCTCGGAGATTTCTCCTTCTGCTCGGTTCATTCTCGGTTTAAAAGTGTTTTCTCGGTTGGATTTAACGAGAATAGTTTTATTTTAACCGCAAAACCGTTCGTTTCAAGCTCTATCTGTGGTAACCGTAGTAAATGAAGGTTTTGTCTTTTGGAACTTGTAAGTTATCGGTTCGGTTTTGAACCGATCAGTGGATTTAAACTCATTTAAAACTAAAAGTTACTATTTTAGAGTGCGGTTCCGGTTCTTATCGGTTCTAAAAAACGGATTTATTACGTTTTTCCATTACTCCGTGACACGCAAGTTAGAACCGATATGGGTGTTCCTTGCCTGGCACTGCCGCGAAAGGGGCAAGTTTTTGGTTAGGCTGGCATTATGTCTGAGAAACCCAAAAGAAAAACCGGGCCCACTGGGTTTCAACACTGTGATGTTTGTGGGGAAGTCTTTGCCAAGGCTGACCCACACACCACATGTGTTTATTGTCTGGGGTTTGACCACCTCCAGTCAGACTGCCAGGTATGTAAGAATTTCCCTGCAGCCACCCTGGAAAAAAGATTGGGCAGGCTCAGGGAACGAGAGGCCAAAAAGTCCGCTGACCCGGATGGCCAGCCCGGTTCGGTGCCAACCGAACCAGAGGGACTGCCCTCTGACCAGGGCCAGACTTCCTCGGGCAAAAGAAAAGCTGGTTCTGAGGAACCAATTCCAATAAAGAAAACAAGAAAATCAGCAGGTCTGGAGTCCAAAATTCCTTCTCCAACTGCTGCAGAGATAGCAAAAGCCATACAAATTGTCCAGTCACTGTCTCAGGGTCCGTCCGAACCACCACTATCTGGTAAAAGGTCAGTTCGTCCGGGTCCCAGTGGTTCAGGATTATGATATTGAGGAATTTTATGAACCAGAGGAGGGGAGGAGGATTATGAACAGTATGAATGTGGCTGGGAAGGTCTGGTGTGTGCCCATTGAACCGGACATCTCCCCAGACAGACCTTTAGAATCTCCCCTATGCTGTCTGAGTCCCCATCTCATTTTATGTTTTATAAAAAGTTGCTGAAACCCTCCAGCTTCCTTTAGAAGAGGCTGTGGATGAGCAAGAGGAGCCTGATTTTGTAGAAATTATGGATATTCCAGAGTCTAGGAGATTGTCTATTCCTTTACATAAGTCTTTAGAAACAAACAATTAAAATTTTAAAAGCTCCTAATTCTGTGCCTCCTGTAGATAAAAGATGGACAGAAGGTATACATTGTCAGGCCCTGATACAGAATTCCTTTCTCAGCAATGCAGTCATGTTGGAGTAGTTCAGGCTGCTGCCTGTGTTAAAAGCTAATATTCCTTGGCTTCACATCCTCCTGACAAGGATTCCAGGAAGATTGATGCCATGGCAAAAACAGTATATGGCAGCCTCTCTGGGACTCAGGCAAGCAAATTATATGGCTTATGTAGCTAGGTATCAGAAATCTAGATGGGATACTGTTATGCAATGGCCAAGCAGGCCCATGGCCAGCTGGCTAGTGAACTAGAACAGGTGGCTGCTGATGGCATTGAAGCCTCTAAGGTTCAGTTTCATGCTGCTGTGGATGTTAATGATGTTTCCTCTAGGGTCATGGCCACATCTGTAGCTTTTAGTGAGGTTGGCCTGGCTCAGGTGTACTAGTTTGTCACAGGATACCCAGACTAAGGCTATGGATTTTCCTGGTGGGAAATTCTCTGTTTGAGAGCAGACAGAGAATTACATGAAGAAGATGGATGAATATACGACTACTTACAAAGAGTGCCCAGGCTAAGGAGTGGCAAGCCACTCCTCAAAGGCATGCCCCCAGGGATAGGGGTAGGCCTTTTCACAGGCCTTTCTACCAGACTCAGGCCTCCTCTGCCTATGCTCAGAGGGGCTTCTTCAGAGGCAGGGGCAGACGAGGGGTGGGCAGACCTGCTCCCACCCCCCAGCCTAAAGCTCCTGAGAAACAGGCACCCTGATGGGGTGCCCAGGGCCGATTCTCCTGTACCAGTGGTGGGCAGGCTGGCTTACTTCAGTCAGAATTGGGCTTCTTTTACCTCAGACAAGTGGGTTCTGGAAGTAGTAAGCCAGGGTCTGGTTCTCAGCTTCAAAAAGTTTCCCAAGTTGAGAAGCAGACTTTTTCTACCTGCAAGTGCTTCAGAGACCCTCGCTCTGGAAACAGAGGTCTCATCCCTGTTAGCTCTCAGAGCAGTAGAAAGGGTTCCTCCCCTGCATCAGGGCAGGTCTGTATTCCAGATACTTCCTTACCCCAAAAGACAGGAGAATGGCGGCCCATTTTAGATCTCAGATATCTGAACAAGCATCTTTTGAAACCAAAGTTCAAAATGGTAACTCTGGCAATGATTTTACCTTCCCTAAGGCCAGGGACTGGCTAGCCTCCCTGGACCTCAAGGATGCCTATTTCCATGTCCTAATCAGAAGATCCCATCGAAAGTACCTCAGATTCGAACTGCCTCAGGTCATTACCAGTTCAGAGCAATGCCCTTCGCCTTACCTCTGCTCCAAGGGTATTCACAAAGTGTCTAGCAGTGGCAGTGGCCCACTTAAGGAGGAAGAGGATTGCTGTTTTCCTATCTAGACGACTGGCTCATTGTAGGGCCAGTCCCAGAACAGGTAAAATCTCACCTGCAGGTCACCCAGCAGCTTCTCACCTCCCTGGGTTTTCTGCTAAACCTACTAAAGTCGGTTCTGGAACCAGTCCAGGTACTCACCTTTAAAGGGCAGAATTGGACACAAGCTAGCCAGAGCCTTTTCCCCAGAAAGGGTAAGGAATTTAGTGGCTCTGGCCTCTTCCTTCACTCTGCAGGTCTCTCGACCAGCAAGACACTTTCTGCAGCTCCTGGGGCACATGGCTCAGTCCCACAGCTGTTGTGCAGGGAGCCAGATTTCAGATGAGAGACACTCAGTTTCACTTGAGAACCTTTTGTCTCAGAGAAGAGACCCCTTCCAAGTTGGTCCCAGTGATCGAACCTTGATCCTAGCTCTCCAGTGGTGGCAGGATCAAGCAATTTAAGAGCAGGGGTCCCTTCATTTCCCTTCTCACGACTTGACTCTCACTACAGATGCTTCCCTTCTGGGTTGGGGAGCCCACATGGGCGACCTTCCACTCAGGGAGTTTGTCCCCAGGCAATCTCTGCTCCACATCAATTTGCTGGAACTCAGAGCTGTCTTTTTAGCTCTTCAAGCTTTTTCTGCATCTGTCCACGACAAGGTGATACAAGTCAGAACAGACAACACCACAACAATGTGGTACATCAACAAACAGGGGGGCACTCGGTCTTCGGCCTTGTGCACCGAGGCAATGAAGTTGTGGTCTCTGGCCTATTCCCTGAACACTTCCCTCATAGCAGTTCATCTTCCAGGGAAGGACAATGTCCTAGCGGATGCCCTCAGCAGGATTTCCCAAGGCCATCACGAATGGTCCCTGGATCCTCAAATGCTGGGGATAGTTTTTGCCAGGTGGGGCATCCCTCAGATAGATCTTTTTGCAGCCCCAGACAATCACAAACTTCCTCTGTTCTGTTGCAGGCCTCCAGTGCTGGGCTCAGTTCCCCTGGATGCCCTTCTTCTGGATTGGGAGGAAGTTCCTCTATGCTTCCCCTCTCCTCTCTATTCAAAGTACTAGTCAAAATCAGATCTCAGCCTTGCAGGGTGATTCTGATTGCCCGGATTGGGCCAGGCAGCCCTGGTACCCACTCCTTCTGTCTCTGACAGTCCATCTTCCCTGTGCCTCCCAGGAATCACAATCCGTTGACTTGTGCCCAGGGAAGGGTTTGGTATCCGGACCTCAAATCCCTCAACCTCAAGGCCTGGCTCTTGAGGAGTTAGAGTTGCTGATTTACACCTCTCAGGGTGTTCTTGAGATCCTAAAGGCTTCCAGAAAGCCTTCCACTAGGGCTACTTATAGTTCTAAATGGAAAAGGTTTTCCATTTGGTGTGCTGGAAAAATATTCTCCAGAATCTGTTGAATTGCCCATTTTGTTAGATTACATGGTACATCTTAATTCCTTGGGTCTCAGACCAGCTACCCTGAGAGTTCATTTGGCAGCTGTGTCTGCTTTTGTGTCAGCAGGAAAGTCATCCCTCTTTCCTCTCGTCCTGTGTTTTTCAAGTTTTTAAGGGATTACTCCATACTAATCCTCCCTTTCGGGAACCGGCCCCTGCTTGGGACCTTAATGTTTGCATTGCCCAGTTAATGCAACCCCCTTTTGAAACTCTGTCTTCTGCAGAGCTTAAGTACCTAACTTGGAAAACTGTTTTTCTAGTGGCTATCACTTCTGCCAGACTCATAAGTGAATTGCAAGCCTTGTCAGTGGAGACTGACTTTATTTCTTTCCACAGGGATAAGGTAGTCCTTAGGACTAATAGGAAGTTTTTGCCTAAGGTGGTTTCAGATTTCCATCTTAATCAATCTATCTCCTTCCAGTATTTTCACTGATCACCTCTTCGGTGAGAGAAGGTCGCACAGCCTGGATGTTAAGAGAGCTCTTAGTTATTATATAGAGCGTACCAAAGGTCACAGGTTAGAATCCTCCAACTTTTCCTTACCTATGGTGAAGTTGGGAAAGGCAAACCTGCCACTAAGAGATCAATAGCCAGGTGGATTGTCTCTTGTATCCAATTTTGTTATCAGAAAGTGGGCAGAGCCCCCCGTTTGAGGGCTCATTCTACCAGGGGTACAGCTGCGTCTCTAGCTGCTGCCAGAGATATCCTTTATTAGAGATTTGCCAGGCTGTTACTTGGAAAACGGTACACACTTTTACCAAGCATTACTCCCTGGATGTCCAGGCCAGGAGAGATGCTCGCTTTGGCACAGCTGTTCTTCAGAGCCTATTCCTAAGTAGGTTCTGCCCTCCTCCATGGAGGTACTGCTGTGTATTCTGCTATGTCTATAATATAGCAAGACTTATGTTGTTTGAAGAAAAATTACTCACCTTAGTAATGTTGTTTCTTCTAATGGAGTCTTGCTATATTATAGACCTCCCCCCCAACCTGCCCCTCTCAGAACCTCTACTTGGTGGGGTGCGGGCAACTTAGTGTGGGCACTACTTATGTCCTGTTAGCATTTTGTCCCCTTTGGGACTTTGGGGGTGTGTATGTACGTAGGTGTGTGTTTTATTATACTTATGTTCCATTTTCATATTATTAGAATGGTGTTAGTATTTCTGGTCCCCTGACTTGAGTCTTGGGTGTTGGGACCATCAATGGTTGTTATTATTTAGGTAGCCATTTGGCTAGTGTAGGTTACAGCTTCCACACAGACCTTAGTGAGTTTGGCTCGTAAAGATCTGACAGTTCAAGTTTGAAATGACACAGATAGAGCTGCTCTCGTGCCAAAATTCTATTTTGGAATGGTTTTAACCATTTCACTCCAGGGCAGTTCTAGAGCTGGAACAAACTGCTAATGTCTATAATATAGCAAGACTCCATTAGAAGAAACAACATTACTAAGGTGAGTAATTTTTTCTTGTGGAACCATTCCTCCAGGCTGTTGAA
The DNA here is from genome assembly GCA_016271365.2 of Neoceratodus forsteri. NCBI lineage: Eukaryota > Metazoa > Chordata > Ceratodontiformes > Ceratodontidae > Neoceratodus > Neoceratodus forsteri. Next base: position 1,614,826,782 of record CM057453.1, read on the forward strand.
TGAGCAGTGAAGCTCACCCTGCAAGCAGTGAAACTGCATGCTGTTACTCAGGATGACAGCGTCATCGGCGTAGAGAATGATTTTGCTCTTGCAGGCTTCGGGAGGTCTATTTATAAATAAACCAAAAAGGAGCAGGCCCAGTATGGACCCTTGGGGGAACACCAAGTACAATTTCCCTAGTGGGAAATATTGCTGTCCCAATTTTGACACTCTGGACTCTGCAGGATAAGTAGTCCTGAAACCAGAGGACCACTTCAGAGGAAAGCCCCAGGTGCAGCAGTTGCTCTAGCAAGATAGGGTGGTTGATGGTACCAAAGGCTTCAGTTAGATCTATGAATATAGATCCCACTAAATTACCCCCATCCAAGGCCTTGTGAACGTAGTCTGTGAATTCAACTAAGGCAGTAGCTGTGCTGTGGCACATACGGAATCCATGCTGCTGTGGGCACTGGGGACCATACTTCAGGAGGTACTCAGTGATCTGATCCGCCACAATCCTCTCAAGTGCCTTAGAGAGGGGGAGAGGATTGAGATCGGCCTATAGTTGACAGTGTTGGACCGATCCCCACTTTTTAGCACAGGGGTAACCAGAGCTAACTTCCAGATAGCTGGGAATTTTGCAAGAGTGAGGGATTTGTTGAAGAGTTTAGTAATTGGACTCACTAACTTGCCCAGTGCAACTGCCACCAACTTCATGTTGATACAATCACTCCCATGCCTCGTTTTTCCAAGCACCTTTTGTATATAGATATAATCCTCCCCTCGCTGATAGGCCTAGATCAAATGGGCTTTGTACGTGGGAGATCAACTCCCGACAATATCAGGCACATCCAGCACTTGATTCATGAAATGCAGACCCGGAGTTTGCCCTCTGTCCTTCTCAGCTTAGATGCTGAGAAAGCTTTTGACAGAGTCTCTTGGCCTTTCCTGTATGTGACTCTGGAAAAGATGGGCTTTCTGATCTCCCTTATTACAACAATACAAAAATTATATGCATCCCCTCGAGTCTGTGTCAAGATAGCAGGTCATCATTCAGCGGACTTCCTTCTTTACAGAGGCACAAGGCAGGGCTGCCCTTTGTCCTCTTTATTATTTGCCATTTATATAGGCCTCTGGTGCAGGTGATCAGAGAACTGATGCATTTTACTGGAATTTCGCTAGCTGGTGAAGAACACCGTATAGCCTTATATGCTGATGATGTGCCCCATATTTAGACAGCCCCAGTGTTTCTCTCCCCCACTATATACTGGATTTTGGAGTGATTTGGAGCAGTCTTAGGATACAGGCTTAACAACACTAAAACAGAAGCTCTAACCTTCCATTTTTGGCCTTCCCAAGAATTTTGAACCCAATTCCCTTTTAAGTGGGAGTTAGGTAAATTAAAATACCTGGGAGTCTACCTGTCTCGAAATCCAGCGGAGGCCTTAAGAAAAAATTATTCCCCCCTTTTTCACGCAATTGCAGCAGGATTTGGAGAGATGGAATCTCTTACCCCTGAGCCTTACATGTCGAGTAGAGGTGATCAGAATGGTGACCCTGCCGTGTGCTCTTTACTTATTTCAAAATGTCCCCCTCTCATTAACCCTCAACTTGTTTAAAACTTGGAATAAAATTATTGTAGATTCATATGGGCTGGACAGTGTCCCCAGATAAAACTTTCACCCCCCTTCCTCCCAAAGGAGAGAGGTGCCTTGCTCTCCCTAGTCTCAAATGATACTATTTGTCATCTCACCTGGTATTTTTTGCAGATAGGCATAGATAGACCATGCAAGCCAGGTGAAGAGAGGTCAAAGAGGCTATCCTCCCATCCCCAGGTTTTATTAAAACCTTGTATTATCTTGACCAACAGTCTTGACGTCACTCTGACCTCAACCCATGGCTTAGGTATCAACTTCTAGCCTGGATGACACTTTGTAAGGCGATGCAGCTGGTCCCTTTTCTTAGTTTACTTTGCCCAATTGCATTATTAAAACACTTCTTGCCAGCTCGGAATGATTTTGCATTCCAAAGATGGAAACATTCTTCACTAAACTACCTTTTTCGATTAACATTTGGGTCAACCTTTAAATGCTTTGCAGAAGTAAAACAGGAGTTTAACCTTAGGCAAAATGATTTCTATAGATATTTGCAAGTGCAGCATTTTTACAACAACCTCCCCTTAGGAATATGGCACCCAGAATCCCATCCGATCATTTTAAGCACCCCCATTTCAGTAATACGCACTGGAAACTTGAAGCACTTGATCTCCTTCTTTTATAGGGCCTTGATTGCCACCACAGGTGATTCAACTGAGGATGTGCTAATGAGATGAAATGAGGAACTAGACCAAAACATTACTCTAGAGCAGTGGCACTTCTCATGCCAACTAATTAGCAGTGTCAGTGGCTCAGTAGGTAGCACACTCGCCTCTGCGACCGGGAGATCAGAGGGCTGTGGGTTCAGTTCCCACATCTGGCACTTGGGTTAATATCCCAGTACTGACACTGTAGTGCAGCATGAGAGGGATGCTGCACTTCTGAGGTGCCGTCTTCCGGATGAGACATTAAACCGAGGTCCCATCTGCCTGGATTGGTGGTAGTTCAGGTGGATGTTAAAGATTTCATGGCATTTATCGAAAAGAGTAGGGGAATATTTTATTGAGAACTCAACAAAAAGCAGACAAAGTTGCATTACATCATACTAATACATAAAAAAGAAATCAATAATAGAAATAGGAGTCTCCACACACAAAAATTTGAAACCAAAAATTCAAATTAGATATAATCCCCATCCCCCCCTTCAGAATAGCCGGGGTGGATTAACTCTCAAAATTCAGTCACCATATTCATAAGTAGAAAAATATTTATACAAGAAAAAAGAAAAAGAAACAAAAAAAACAATGAGCTTCGGAAGCAAATACTGCATCTTATGAAGAGAAAAAACAGAAAACATAAGATCTCAAAGAGCAACCCCTCACCCCTACCCCATTCTACTGACCAGGATAGAGGGAGAAAAAGCAACCCCTCAACTCATATGCTGCTCAATAAAAAATAATAAACAAATTTTAAATAAAAATATTCATACAATATAAGCTGAACTCCTCGACTTTACATCAGAGAGGTCCCATATACCAGAACCATAATATAAACTGTAAACACTAGGAATCATATTATGATACTGATAAAGTAGTACACTTTTTATCAGAGGTAAAAATACCTTATGAGTCTAAATATTCCAACAATAGGAAAACTATGATTTCATTACCTATGGTTCTCTCTAAGCGTATGTATGAAAATGATGTAAAAAACAAAACAATGCCCCTCACCCCGTATCTAACCAGGACGTGTTTCTCCACCATAATTTATACAACTCGGGTAGAACTCTATTCTGTTCCGTAGCCTGCCACTTCAATATAGCCTTTTGTAACCATAAAGTTATCTGGTCTCCTTTTAACACTTGTTGTCGAAGAGACCAGCCACACCTAGCTAACCAAAGTTGATAACTAATAAAACTCATCAGCAAGCAAATAGTAATAACATAAAATTTTACCCATACTCCAGGTAGTACCCCATCAAGCCAGATCCTTGAGTGTTGACTTCGAAAAGGATTCAGAGGCCATTTCCTGTGAAAAACCTCCCAAAAGGCTATGGCAAATGGGCACTCCAATAGAAAATGGGAAAAGTCTCTATAGTATCTGTACAAACACCCACCCCACCCCCGGGACATGTAATGTTCTGTAGTATCTTTATGCTTTAAATTCCTCGGACACCTAATTTTTGGGTGTGCACATAACCAAATAAAATCTCTCATATAATATGGAAGTCTTTTGCTAGATAAAAAGGAGTTTATCAAAGAAGATTGGGTAGTAGATAATTCAGTATACCAAGGGGAAATATAAAAGTTACCTAGTATCCAATTATATAGGGATTTCGTGATAGTGTACAAAGGGAAGTTTTCTGCACTTTCCAAGTTTTTAATTTACTTATTACACCTGAAAGATGTCCACGTAGGTAGGCCACCTTGGTTTGCCGTCGGAGAGGAAGAGTTTGGTCCCAATCCTTAAAAAGGGGTCCAATCTCATCCTCCATCCAGGGGATCCAAACCTTGTCAATGTTTGTCAACACTGGTACAAAATTAAAAAATATAAAAGTCACACAGAAAAAAACTACTGGGTTTACCATACCCAACCCTCCGTCTTGTATAGGTAAATAAGTAACCCCTCTCTTGACAGGGTTCAGCCTGCTACCCCATAAACATTGAAATAATACACTATAAACTGGGGCTTCCAAATTCACCGGGGGAGAAAATACAGCAGCAAGATACAAAAAATGGGATAATAAAAAGGTTTTAATTAAATAAATCCATTTTTCTTTGGTCATCTGCCATTTATTCCAACGTGTGACTTTTTCTTTAGCTGATGTTAGAAGTTGCTCCCAATTACACCTTTGAGGATCGTCCCCCACCAAAAAAATACCCAATATCTTCCTATAAGTTCTATCTATAGGAATTCCCCAAACAGGGGATACATCACCAGCATCATATCCTAAGGACAAAATCCCACTCTTTTGTACATTAATTTGGGATCCAGAAATATTATTAAAGTCGCGTAAAAGGTCACGAGCGGCTATTGCAGAAGTTCGTCTGCCAAAAAAGTTCTAGATCATCTGCAAAAGCCAAAGCAACCACCTGTTCATCTTCTGATCCCACTGACAGTCCAGTTATTGCTTCCGTCTGATATAGTGCATGTAAGAGAGGGTCAAAAGATAAGACATATAGTAAGGGACTAAGAGGGCACCCTTGTCTTACCCCCCATGAACAAAAACTGCATCACCCACCCATCCATTAACACTTGGGATCAGGCTTATACCAGAATAGCAAGTCTGTAACCAAGTGACAAACAATGATGGAAATCCAAAGGACCGTAATGTCTCCCACAAATAGTTATATTCGACTCTATCAAGGCCTGAGATTGATCCAAACAAACTAAATGTCCAAATAATTCCTGATTGTCTCCTTTATGTAAGATTTCCTGGACCAAAATTAGGGCATCCTGAACCCGCCTTCCCGGTATGCTACTATATTGGGACGAATGCACTACCAGATCTATAATACTAGCTAATCTTTGACTGAGAACTTTCATTAAAATTTTATAGTCGCTATTCAACAGCGAAATCGGTCTCCATTGTTTTAAATCTCCCCAACATCCTCCCTTAAAAATCAAAAGGCCCTCCAACATGCTCTTAGGGAGTTTTTTCTGGGATAAGCTCTCATTTAGACACATACAAAATTCTGATCCTAAAACTTCCCAAATATATTTGTAGACTTTGTGCGAAAGACCATCAGACCCAGGCGTAATACCAGGTTTAAGTGACCAAATTACATTTTTTAGTTCTGTCAGTAAAATGGGGCTAGTCAAAATAGTGCTAACATCCTGTGGCAGTTGGGGTAGATTTAGAGTTCTCAGCCACTGTCGCATTTTATCTACTGCTAAATGTTGACTATCAAAAATCTGAGAGAATTGAGAAGTAATTTCTCTTAAAATATCCCCCTTGTTATACACAGTACTACCAGTAGAGGTAATCAAATATTCCATATTATGATGGTCTCGGAGAAGTTGAATAGAATCAAATGGCAATGTATCTTTTCTTTTACCACTAGTACTGTACTTTTGTTTATATTCTAACAATTGTAGGGCTTCCAATTGTTTCTTCGCCAGTTCACTGTTAAGATTTTTAACTTTCTGTAGGTCTGCCGGCCCTAAATTGGGTCTGAAAGACGTCCAGAAGGAAATACTATTTCTTAAAAAAGCAATTTCATCATTTTTAAATTTTCCATTAATCCGTCCTATTGTACGAAAAAAGGAATGTATTTCTGTTTTTGTATCTTCCCACCAAGTAGAAATATCATCATATAAGAAAAATACTGATTTTCTCACCTGTAGTACTGCTAGAAAGCCTTCACACACTACTGGAATATAGAGTAATGAGGTATTCAATTGGTCCCTGGCCCCCTTCTAACCTCAGGAAAATCACTAATAACTACTGTTAACAACTTATGGTCCAAGGTTACTACAGCTTGGAGAAGTGCTAACTTAATATTTGAGAAAGCAGAAACAAAAAAATAATCAATTACAGAGGCCTGAGGGCCACAAAAATATGTATACTGCTCTTTTATCGGGAGAGAACCAAAGGCATCAATCAAGCCCACATCACTAACCAGGTAAGCCAGACACTGAGCATCACAACATACTTTCTTATTACGGGCAGGGTAGTGCACTGGGCCAAAGTAACATTAAAATCCCCTCCCAAAACCACCAAATGAGACGTCTGTAATAAGGGAGAGAGGGACCAAAAAAGAAGTACCCTTTCGTACTTTGTTTGAGGAGCATAAATATTTAAGAGGCGAATTAAGTGGTGAGCCCAAATTATGTCCAACAGCAAAGCTCTGCCTGGCAGTACCTCTAACTGCTGCACAACCTTAACATTAGAAGAAAAAAAACAAATCCCAACCCCTGAACACTGGTCCTCCCCTTGGTACCAAATACTATCTCCCCAAAGCCATGCATCAGAGGTCGCAGACCTCTCAGCCGTGGAATGTAGGCGTACATCTTGAAAAAAAATACAATCTAAGTTAGCATGCAAAAAAGACGAGAAGGTATTGCATCGTTTACATAATGATTGAATGCTATTGACATTCAAGGATGCTACTTTAAAAGAGAAAGGATCCATAGATCAAGCAAAAAAAGGATCTTCATTTCACTTTGCTCGAGGCTCTTGTTACTCTTCCACTTTTAGGCCCCTGAGCCGAATGCTCAGTAGAATCTAAGCAGTCTCCCTGGGAGCCTATCACCAGTGTTCTATCAATAGGAGAGTCGACAGGATCTAAATCCTGGGGAGCCTCAGACAATGCAGAAAATTTATTTGCATCTTCTACCGGGACCACCAGTTCTGGTTTTCTTTTACCCTTTAGTTTGGTAGATTTCCCGTTTTTTCCCTGCACCAAAGTAAAGTCCATGCCCCTAGCAGTGGATTCGGGGGAGGAGGGGTCGTTATCTGAAGCCAAGGTATTGAGAATAGCATGAGAACACCCCACATGTGAAAAAGGCCTATTCTCAAAAATGTGGGTTTCTTGATTTTCATCCTCAAGCAAAGGGGTAGGAGCAGGGCTCTTTCCAATAGTAGGTACCCCTAGAGTCGGGAATTTTTGGGTCATCACAGGACCTGGACTTTGTTTCACTGCCAGACGGATATAATGATCCTGCACCGCAAAGTCAGCTTCCTCTGTGTTCTGTGCAGCAGAGGGACAATCATCAAATATATGTCCAGAGGTATCACAAAAATTACACCTAGGTTGCTTAAAACAATAGTCACTAGGGTGACCCATTTATTTTATTTAGTTGTTTAACCAGGTATAGCACACTAAACTGAAAGCTTTTTTACAGGAGCGACCTAGGAGCACAAGGAGGTTAAGTGACTTGCTCAGGGTCACACAGTATGCAAGTGGAAGCTGTGGGATTCAAACCCAGGTCTGGTCTGCTGGATGTCACCAGATTTGCAGCTGAGAGCCTTAGACCACTGCGCTATACTGCCTCTATATTTCCCCACAATAAGAGCACTTCAAAATATCACAAGATGTGCTAATATGCCTAGATGAGCCGCATGTAAAGCACACTCTTGGTTGCCCAGGGTAAAATAAAAAACCCTTATCCCATCCAGTAAAAAAGCAGTTGGGCAAATGAATCAAATCTTGGTCATTATGATGTAATTTTATACAAAATTTCCACCCTCCATTCCAGAACCCTTCCACATCTAAAATGGGCGTAGGATTACCCTGGATATCACATCTTTTTTCTAGCCAGTGCACAATGTCCATGATATTCACCCCCACATTTCGAAATAGAACGGTGATGACTCGGAAGGGCTGTTTAGTAAGGGAGAATACTATAAAGTCTGCCCATAAAGGGTTAGTTTTCAGATTTATATATCTGCACCAAAATGTCTCCAATAATGCAGGGGTACGAAAACTAACATCAAACATAAACTCCCCTTGTACATGAATGAGTGCATAGACCTCCGAAGGAGAAAACCCCATACTCTGTTTAAGTAGGATTTACCCACAAAAACCTGTCTGGGGGTTTTCACGAGGGCCCTACATAACTTAAGCGAATCGCGTTTCTTCTTTTTGCTAGTTCCACTGGTTTGTGGAAGTGACTAGCATAAGATGGCTTGGCAGGTTCCCCAGGTTGGAGGCCTGATGTGGGGTCAGTGGTAGTGGATGAGCCTGGGGTGTCATCAGGGCCTACTGCTTCAGTATGTAACTGCCTGGTAGAAATAACTTCTGGTTGAAAAGCAGGTAATATTTTATCACAAGGAACCAAATCATCACTTATCTGCTCCATTAAAGGGGTGTCATGTCCAGTATTGGGCTCCCAGTGCCCGTCAGAGAGAGGGATCCATCCTGCTGCAAGCAGGGCCTTATCCGGAGACCACGACCCCGGTTCTTCTGCGCTCCAATCCCGTCGTGGAGATAATGGAACTGAGTCAGCGGAGACCGCAGAAGCGTCCTCGACTGAGAGCAGCTTCGTAACTCCTCCTGACCCTGCAGTACCTGGTGACACATCCGATCGTTTCCGCTTCCGATCCTCTGCCTGCTGCATACGTTCTGAGGTCAGTTGCTCACTGACACGTAATAATTCAGCAGCTAAACACTGCTGCTTCTGTTCAAGACTCAAAGGCACTCCCAAATGGTCCGCTACTGAACCGTTGCTGTGGACGTTCTGCTGGCCACCTGGCAGGTGCATTCCAGCCGTCCCCTCAGCGGTTTCTTCACCCGGAATACTCATGTCATCTGGTGCCATTTCCAGATTGCTCACAGCCTCAGCCATCCGTTCCGCACTAGGTCCAACAGTAGAGTGAGACATCTCGCCGTGCAGCAGGCCCCCCTACTGCAAGAGTAGGGGAATTTCCTCGGTGTCCTGGCCAAATTTCCCTAATTCACTAAAAATACCACCAACAGCTTAATCTGGTTTATTTATTTAGCTTTTGTTTACCGGGTAAGTACACTAGACAAGTAGTATGCCTATTTTCAGGAACGACCCAGGTCAGTTGGCATTCATCTGTATCCCCCTCCCTGGGTCATGCCTGAAAATAGTCAGGATTTGTCTAGTGCCCTTACCCGGTCAACAAAAAATAAATAAATAAAATAAAATAAATAATTTAAAAAAATTACAAGTTCACGCCAATGGCAGGAATTTTCCTGGAAACATCAAATTCGTTGCTTCCACACCCCTGCTATAATGGCTCATTACCATACTACAGGAGATGCCTCTTGCTAGAGGCAATGTGGAAATAATAATGCCCATCATACTCACATATTCTGGTCCTGTCCAAAGCTCCGCCGCTTCTTCTAGTCCCTCCAGGTGGAACTCGAAGAGTTACATTGTAGGCTAGTACCATTAACCACAGAATTCTTTCTATTTTGCATGCTGCCACGGGGCTTTCATGATAAAAACATGCAATACCTACTTGGCATATTGTTATTGGCAGCCAAGAAAGCAATCACCAAGGCTTGGTTCACTTAACGGGTACCTACCCTAGACAGCTGGACAACTATTGTTAACCAGCTATATAAAGTGGAGAGAAAACCTACACGCTTAATGACAAAACAGAACAGTGCTCACCTAGATGAAACGGGTGGATCTTACACGTGATGCTCAGGGACCCAGACTTTGGCCCTTAGGAGGTAGTGAGGCCTAGCCATAGACAACCAAGTTCTCTAGACCAGAATACTCTCCCAGAACATCACTAAATACACAGACTGGGTTAAAAATTCAATTTGGTCCTAATTTCAGGCTAGTAATCCATATTAACTGTAAGCAGGCTTATTTGAATAAAGCAAGCAGGTCTCCACCCCATTAAGCACAGAATTTCAGTTTGTAGGACATTAGGACGTGACTTGGATCATCTGTGTTTTCCTATTTGACTTTTATTGTATAACAACTAAGAGGCGGGAGGATTTAAATGCACTGTGTTCCTCTAGCCTATCATTTACAGACCCGCCATAACTATTATGTAATTACTCTATGATATATGTATTACTGAAAATTGTCTTGAGGCTGTTGCAGACTTCGAAAAGGTGAATAAAGATTATATTTACAAAAAAATAATAGGGACAGTTTGAAGCCTAAGGAGTGGGTTGGGGGGGTGACAGTGTCCCTTTAATGGTGTAAGAGTAGCGCAACTAAGAAGCCTTCTAAGTTGAATCCTAGTTCCAGACCTAAGGGCAACTCTTTAAATAAATCTGTGCACTGCCTCATGTTTTTATTAGTATAATAACTTTCAAACTGGTCTGATGCAAAGAAGATGCAGTCTTGTATAACATTTGCCAAGCCAGCTTTAACACTGGTCTAAAACCCGCTTGGGGGGGCATTTCTAAAAGAACAAAATATTAACCTTATTGTAACCTGCCAAACCAATCATGAATCAAATTGCTGTCATGCTGAACAGCTTCAGTTTCTGTTTTACGAGTTGCATTAATTGAAGACTGTGATACCTCCTATTGTACCAACAGCAGTATTGTACATTATCATTACTGTTGGGAGTTTTACGATGTGTAATCATGTTGCATTAATGCAATAGTGTCATCATATTAATTCTATTGTTTTCCGATAAGACAATGGATGCTAAGCTACTGACGTGTAAAATGCATAGCAGTGGACTTAAAACAGGCACTTGAGAGACACTATAGGGGAGAATTTTCCCTTGATGGTAACACGTTGACAGGTTTAGGGAGTGACCTCAAGTTTCTTGATTACTGGTCTGGTGGAAGATGGACATGTCGCACAGCTGATATGCTCACCCTCCAAGGAGGAAGAGTTGATTTGTTTTGATTTATTTGGTGACCCGGTGAGCCCATGAACAAAAACTGCCCATTTTCAAGGGCTGCCAAGATGGACAGAATGTGTGAAACAACAAACATTAAAATTATATAAAACAATTACATACAGATTGTGATAGTAATTAAGGTGTATTTCAAATGACAGAATTGTAGTAGAGTTTCAAACATCAGTTGGCAGAGGATTAGAACTCTTTGGCCCACAAAAAATGACAGTTCTCTGTCCATATAAAGTCTGTATCCTTGACGCAGAAAAGGCTTTAGTATTAAAGGATCTAGTAAGGTCATTGGGTGGCATACTGCAGTAGCATAGTCATTTTCCAGTTGTAAAGGAGTTTGGGTCTCTCGTGTCCACCCACTGACTCATAAGCAGAGATGAATAACTATGCCATGCAAACATGTACTAATTTAACCCACTGTACCGAGTGATTCTCTTGGTAGGCAAAACTGTGTCCAGGTTTACCTTGATGATCTTTACTGTCGCTGGTAGTCTGCTCCATCGGATCACCATCCTTTGGGAGAAGAAATTAGTTAAAGCATATTACTCAGCAGCACACCCTGCAGCTGAGATATGAGCAAAACTTGGTAGGACCTTGATGGAGATCTCCATTTGCACCCCCTTGCCACCACAGTTCATTGCTATATGAACACTGAGGTAGGGGTCGGGGGAACTATGACTACAAAATGGGACAGCTAGCCTCAGGAGGTAAGTAAGCAGTAAGACACAACAGGGTACGAGTTAGGCTATGTGTTAGTAAAGCTGCCAAGACCACTCTTACGGTTGTAAGAGTGGCCTTATGCACATTCTTAGAATATGAGAACCATGAACCAAAGGTGAACAGTCTTGATACCCTAAGAATGTAAGTAAGAGTGGTCTTGGTGGTGGTAATAATATATTATTGATTAAGCTTGATCAGTAGTAGATTACTTTTTTAAAAAACCTTACTCGAATGTACCAGTTTCTGGGGGAGGCTGCAAGTAAGACACTCCACAGCATGAGTGTCTCACGTGCAGAGGAAAGGAGCGCTCCCTTGCTCTATAATGAGATAACTGCATGCCCAGGGGCGTAGTAAAGTAGAGGGTCTCACAGCCTCTGGAAGCGTTGTTATCTCAGCATCATACCCCGAGAGTCTTACTGATCTTATAAAACGGGTTTATGGTAAAACAAAACGTAGTCAGACCACATGTGTTCTCAGATTAGAAATTAGCACTTAATTCAGCGTTTTATTTAAGCATAATGGCACTTTTTTTTCCAGTTTCTGTGTATACCCCTTCCTGTGTCTAGAGCACGTGTCTCTCTCAAGAGCTCATAAGGCATTTCCCAGATCACCTCCATCACCAAATTACGGCCACCTAACTCCATGCAGCCTTGCCTGTCCCCCCGGTGGGGGCAGAATGAGGGGGATTTACCCCGAACTTCTTGATTTGTCAGGAGGGTGCCATTTTGGTGAGGCTGGGCTTGGATGTACCGGAGTCTGTCATCACAGGTGCTGGGGCCATTTTTTGTCATTTTTCTACCAGCCCCCAAGGGACATCGTTTGTGAGGACATCAAAGGGTACACATGCTATGCATGTCAGCACAGCGACATCCCTCCTCCTTGCCAGCCCTCCAGCCCCGCTACCATCTGTGGTCACCCACATGGCAGTGTTGGAATGGAAAACGGAGGCCTCACTCCCCTGAGGAGAAGACTGTCCTCTGGGATGCCAGATCCCCCCCCCCCTTCGGCCAGCCACAGACATCGCGGGCTCGCTTCCAAACCCCGGTTGTCAACATCACAAGTGGCAACACTATAGCTGCACCAGCAGGTCGGCCTTTAATGGTACTTTTTAAGGGTAGAAATAGTCCAAAAACTTGAAAATGTGAAAGTAAAAATGCAGAGATGTGCATGCTTCTGTGCGGTTATTGGATAGGCAACCAGGCTGGCAACAGTACTTTTTTCCCTTGTGAGTTAGGCTGAGATCAAAGTACAGGTGCCAGCCTGTGTCAGCCAATCAGCAACCAGCATTCTTGTGAACCATTTTATAAAAGACAATAAGAGCAGCAGACTACCCCCCAGTGGTGCCGGAACAGTTTGAAAAGTGGTAAGGCCAAGGACATAAGGCCATGGCCCTAGTGGCCCCCCCCCCTTCCGGCACCTATGCTGCCCCCTTTGTTTGAGCCCGTGAGAGTGGTACAGAAAAGCAAAACAAGCTGCCATGAATGCTTATAGCAGAACCATAAGCAATTCAGTTTGCCTCAAATTCATATAGTATCCCTTTATTTTATCCCTCCCTCATGATTATCCCCCGGTTTCCCCACCCAGATTATTGTGTTGCCATGGCTACATCATTTATCTGGCCAGGGAGTTCAGGCATGCGGCTGCCTTCACAGTCAGTGCTGCTGTTTTGTCAGCCAGAAGTAGGTGCAGGAACGCCAGGTGGCATGCCCTCTCTTTCCCTCAGAAACTGCGTGCCTCACCTCTGCAGTACATCTGGCCTCAGCATGAGGTTCCATAGCTCACACATAAACCTGGCCCACAACTCACTGAGTCCACTGGAAGACAGTATAGCCTAGAGGTTTAGAGTACCAGGCTGTGATACTGCAAAGCTTCATAGACTTTGTCTTGAAACTCACGACCACCACTTGTATACTGCGTGACCCTGAGCAAGTTACTTACCCTCCCTCTGCTCCCAGGATGCACCTGGAAATGAGTTTCAGTTTAGTGTGCCTATTTCAGCCAAATATTCTAAAATAAAATAAAAATATATACAACTTTTCCTTATCTCTTTAAATGAGTTACTGTGAGCTACAATAGCCCTGAATAGAAGAAGTCTGTTGCAAAAGGACACATACAGAAAAACAGTTTTACATCTTTAGAAAGCATCTTATATAAACATGTTCTTTCAGTGTATTCATTGTCAAAAGATAGTACTAGGGACGTGGATATGTTGATCTTACTTCGAGAGGGTTTCTGCATTAGGTCATTACATATAGGACTGTGCCCTCTGGCATCAGGACCACACGGCAAACTTTTCCAGCAGTGTCTGGCCCGGGGACCACCCACCCAATGTCATGTGATGGATGTCAGCGTGACCCTATATAGTGGGTAGTCCCCATGCCCACCTTCCAGTTCTTTCCCGCCGTCGACCAGCGCTAGTACCTTGCGGTATCTCCGGCTTTGTCAATCGCCATTTTCTTATTTTCAATCGAGTAATTTCTGTCCGAAATTCACTTTATGTCTTCTCTGTCACCGCCTTTAAAGGTAAAGAAGTGCACCAAGTGTGGCGTGCAAATTCCACACAAAGACAGCCATCGTCTCTGTCTCTTTTGTCTAGACCTGGATCACAACATCGTGGCCTGTCCCGACTGCCAGCCTTTCAACCAGGCCACTTGCAAACAACGACAGCAGGCTCTGGCGGCCCATCTCCTTAATTCTGAGATGCAAAAGATCCGGGACTCGGCTTCTTCCCCTTCAGACAAGCAGAAGAAGAAGAAAAAAGATAAAGAGAGGCACAGAGAGAAGGAGCACCGTGAGGACTGGGACTGATCCTCATCCAGCAAGCCTTCGACCAGCAAGGCCCTTTCCCCGCCGCCCACCCTCATGGTGACTCAGGCAGCTTCCGGGACAACCTCCAGTGCCATCTTCCAACCTATCACCACTGGTAAGTCGTCCACTGGCCCCTCTGGTGAACGCCCGGTACTTGCCGGTAGGTCAGACCCCGGCTCCTCCGGGGCCCGCCTGGCTGGTGATAAATCGGACCCCGCACAAAAGCAGACAGTGGTCCACTCAGCTTCGACCGATAAGCCAGTCGAGTGCCCGGCCCTCCGCCGCCCGGTCACTGTTTTGCCTGGTAAGTTGGCCATTTCCTTTTTTTTTTTTTGGTTAATAAGTTTTATTGCTTTGACTTATTAAGACCATACAAACATTAAAACAGTTGGATACATTGCAAAGATCTTACAGACTGTTACATGTGTCTGTAGAAGCAGAGAACGGAACATGCTGGCCAAATAGTAACGAACTGAATATACTAGCCAGGTAAGCAGTAGGATAATACTCTGTCCCTGGATGTACAACACCTATCCAGCTGGAGATTAACTTTGAAAGTATTAGCAGTTGGTGCATTGCATTATGGCTGACTCGTACAAACATATCTTACCTGGCCCCATCCTGCTAGTTTCTGCAGTATTTGACAAAGCATCAGAAATTATGAGCGTCCAGGGCCGCTGTCCTCTACTTTACACCTACAAAATACAAGAGATCACACACACAAAGCAAACAGGTTTTCATTGTCAGAGAAGATACTATTCTTTACTAATATCATACCACGTCATCCGTAGAGCAGGGTCCCCTATTATTCGGTAATGATCTCTCCAGCACTTGCCCCTAAATGCACCATGAGAGGAGACCATTATAGTAGCATGGTTGTACCTATTCAGCCGATTCCCTCCCTAGGTTTCCAAAACAGAAGGAAGGGAGTCCAGAGGGCAGTATATTTAAAGAGGGTATTGGTCACAGTATGTGATATTCTGGCCCAGTTGGCAGCTTGAGCCATGGAGATAAGTACCTCCACCAGGGAGGGGATTATCTGGGACCACCATTTACACAGTAGGAGTCTTTTAACCTGCATACTGAGTGTCAGAAGTAGTTTCAACTCGGAGAGACGAAGGTGAGGGGCTGGGGGCCGGAGTCCTAATAACAGCAACTCAGGGAACTGTGGCACAGGCTTCCTAAGTATTTTGGACCCCATCTCACAGGTAGCCTGCCATAGGGGCTGGATCAGCCTACAGGACCAAAGTATGTGGAACAGGTCACTTGGGAGTTCCTGACACCTCCAACACAGGTCAGACTGAGCCAGCTTTGCCTTGGTGAGGACTACAGGAGTCCTATACCAGGAGTGAATTATCTTGTTCTGTATTAATTGACTACCGGTGTCAGGATATGCCCCGTGAGCTAGTTTTAGACAAGACTTCCACTCCAGGTTCGTAATAGGGGCATGCAGTGCTTTCTCTCATTTATGCTTGGATTCCTCTGCTTGAGAAGTTGGCCATTTCTGATGACCACCCAGGCTTTGCTCTCCTGTCAAGAGCTCACACCGTCTCACCCGACGTCCGGCAGAGCGGGATGACTTCACCCAGTCAGCCCTCCCTCTGGGCCTTCCCCAGTCGGGAGACTTCCACTCCACTTCCCGCAGTGGTTTCTCCTGCTCCGCAGCCTATGTCTGGGACAGAGGAGAAAGAAGGACACCTAGAGGACTTCCAGTGATGTCACCGCCTGGAATGCAGCACTAAAGTGAGAACTCGGACCATCGAGGGGAGAAAAGCTCCTAAAACTTGAATATCTGCGCTTCAAAAACTAAGTCACATACATATAGGAGCTCAGAAAGTTAATGGGAGGCAGGAGAAAAAAAACTAAGGCGGACAAACAACCAGATTGCAGCGGATTGCAAAATAACATTCAGGCTGACTCGGAGACTCCAGCTGACATGGCGACCCATCAAGGCACGCAGCAACAACCGAGTAATGCAGACATCCTGGCAGGAATTTCGCAAAGAAGTCAGAAATTTCAAGGACCATATTAAAACAGAATTAACACAAATGGGGCAAAAGCTTACAGAATTAGAAACACAACAAATACCACCGATACCAGAACGGACAGACCGGAACACCTGGTCATGCATCTGGTCGACAGCAATCAAGAACTAACTGAAAAATGCGATGACTTAGAGAATAGATCCAGACGCTGTAACCTCAGGATATCGGGGGTACCCGAAGACGAGGAAGGAGCTAATATGCTAGCCTTTTTAGATCACTTCCTTCGGGACATTTTGCAGCTAGACCCTGCCTTCCCACTAGATATAGAAAGAGCACATAAGATTTTACAACCAAAACCCCAACAACCAAATAAAAGACAGAGAGCCACCCTCCTTAAACTTTTATGCTACCAGGTCAAACAAAAATTGCTGGCTAGAGCCTGGCACATGAAAGAACTATGCTATAAAGGTACCCAAATTTATTTTGACGATTATTCACCCACAGTGACTGCTAAAAGGAGAGCTTATGCACCGATACTGAGAACCCTGAAGGCCCAGCAATTAAAGTTCACAATGCCGTATCCCGCCCGCCTCGTGGTGATGTTTCCAGAGGGCCAGAAATCCTTTGAGACACCAGACGAAGCCACGCAAGCATTAAACAGCAGGGGGATCACCGTTCCAAAAGCAACCAGACAGACGACCGAAGAAGATCAGCAGAACACCCAAAGTGAAATGTGGGAGAAAAAACGAGAACTGCAGACCAGAAGGTGGCAGGGGCTCACAACACTCCAAGATGCAAAAGTGCTGCTGCAGAAATTCGGCAGGGACACTCCAACCCGAAGTACATAATCCCAAAACAGGTACTGTGTAAATCTTTTCTCGGAAGTAAAAGGAGAGTAGGGATTAGACTGCACCAGCATTCCAGAGCCTTGGACTTAATAGACTACTTCGAATATTGTTTATCTCAGAAAGGTGGGAGCCCCACAGAGTTAAGAACTCAAACATAAAATAATAAGTATTAAAAATGGAGCAGATGTTCAGAATGTACTACCTTACAATAATAAGAGATTAGCATGTTTTTTTCTGACCAGACTGGTAGACACAATCACCAGAGGGTGTCTGGAACATTATAAGGGTACCAAATGGGAGGTAAACTAGATCAAATTCCTTCTAAATGAGCCTGAAAACTGTCTATTTGCTACAAGTATGAGGAATACATTATTGTTTAAGAGTAAACAAGTGAGACTATCTGGTGACTTGTTGCAGGGAACACCACCCCGCAGGTGACTGTGCGCAGAAATGGCACGCAAACACCCGCTCAGACCAGCTGATTTAAAGGAGACTGCTCCTACTCCCATCTCACAAATTAATAAGTATCTTAAAGTCCCCGATGGTGCATCTGAATGCACATCGGGGAAAACTTACTGTGAGCGCACTGATTCTGCTCTCTTTGGTGCTGCTCCAGGCGGAGTGTCTTTACAAGACAGCCGTTACCACCTGGGGGTACGGCGCAGGGGGGCCCCCAGATTAGCCTAGAACTTACCCCCAAGGGAGTAAACAGCAACCCCAGTTGTGGAGAGTATCTTGAACTCTCTAAACCTAGGAAGTTGTCTATTTGTACTTTGAATAATCAGTTAAACCGAAGACAATATATTAATGTGCTCCAATACACATATGTATTAAAGACTGCCATTAAGTATGCTGAATTATTTGACTTACTGCCCTCTTGGCAAAAGGTTATTTTAACTATTTTAAAGGATTGTTGGTTGCTAAGAGTTTTTTTATGTTGTCAATGATGTTCCTATATGTTTGAATTTGACTTTGAACAGCAGGTTGGTAAGATGGGAAAACAACCCACATAGAGCTTTACTAAAGGGAGGGGAAATAAACTGAATTTGGGATATAAAAGACAGTCCCCCTAACCTATGAAAATGGCTAGGCCAGCATTAGTATTATCCCTCAACATAAATGGGATACACAACCCAATAAAGCATGCTCGCCTCCTGCAATATTTCAAAATACAAAATCCAGACATAGTGCTTTTGCAGGAGACGCACTTGTCCTCCTCAGAACACCAAAAGCTTCACAATGCTAAATACAAGTTAATAGCTGACTCAGCCCACACCTCAGGTAGGCGGAGGGGTGTGGCAGTGTTGGCCTCTGGAAACCTTTCAGTACAGATTATAGACCAGGACATAGATGAAGAGGGAAGGTATGTCATAGTGGCGGCACAGATTTATGCATGCAAAGTGACACTGGCATTACTTTATATCCCCCCGGAGTCTCACAGAGGCCTGGCTCATACCTTTTTCTCTAAACTGGCAATGAAAATGCAAGGCCACCTCATATTAGGGGGGACTTCAATACTACTTTACAACCCTATTTAGATGCCGCAAGGCCCCTCCACCACCGAAATAACTCCTTACAAAAATGTATACAGCAGAATATGACTTCTCTGGGTTTGGTCGATGGGTGGAGGAAGTGTTTTCCCACAAGAAAAGAGTACACGCATAGATCTGCCCACTCTTAATACAGCAGCTAGAATAGATTACATTTTAACAAATGTGGAGTGTCAGGCAGCTTTGGTAGACATATGGCATGGGGCAACAGTGCTCTCATCATGCCCCCATATTAGTAAAGTTCGAACTTGGGGGGGAGGAGAAAAATAATACCCAATGGAGACTTAATCTAATGCATCTGAGGGACCCAAACTTCAAATCGTCAATGAAAGAAGTCATCCCCAGAATAGTAGCAGACAATTCCCAACCAGAGACCTCAGCACCGATATTATGGGACACATTAAAAACAGTAATCGGGGAGAAATAATAAAATACACCACTAGACAAAAAAAAGAGAGGGAGAGGAAATGGAATGCCCTACACGTGGAACTAAAACAACTGCAGACGCAAGTTAATCAGACAGAGGTGATGATAAGAACACAAAGCAACAAATACAAAAACGAGAGACCAAAAAATAGAACAACTAATGTATTTAAAATTGGAAAGTCATGAAGGGGGGCCCCGGGGAGCCAAAAACTTGGCAAGGAAACTAAGGGAAAGAAAAGCTAAAACATATATAACCAGCCTAACTGACCCGAACACGGGTAAGGCCCATATGCTCCCTAGGGAAATAAGGGAAATCCTAGCAAAATGTTATCAATATTTATATATGTAACCCCTAGATGGCGCTATCCCAGGGGCTACTACCCGTGCCTGATTTGCCACTAACAGGTTGAGGGGCCTGGATCCAATGGCGGGTGCCTCCACCCAGAGGTCAGGGTTTGCAATAGTTAAACTAACTTGGTCACAGCCCTCTGGGACACTGCAACCCCCATTTCTTCCCACTAGTGGCCCACACAGTATATCAGAATTACCTTCACAGTATACACTTACACCCAGGACTGGTTCAGGCTTTGGGACCCCTGTAAAATAAGCAGATACAGTGCAACAATCACAGTATAATACTTTAACATAGACAAATACCTCAGGCAGTATAACTTTGCTGAAACAAGCAGCTCTGATTTATTTAGGGGGATATAACAAGGACAGGGGGAAATCAGGTTAATTAGCTTATCACTTTACTCATCTACCTATGGCTCTGTGCACAGGCCTATCCCTACCAGTTACTGTCACTGGGTACCCAAGCCCTAGTGGCTAGTCCAAACCGTGGCAGCTGGTAGGGGCCCTTTCACACAGAGAAAAGAAAAATTAGTTAAACAGTCAGCAGTACAGTAATTCCATTTGGATTCAATGTGGCAATTCAACAGGGAGCGACCCTGAATTAGTACTCACGACCTCCAAACAAGATAGGGTCCTTCAACGTCAGCAGGGCTATCTTGAGCTCCACGACTCCTCACACATTTATATGGCAAACTGCAACAGGCAAAAGTCCTTTAATGGCAGCAGGATTCACTTGAGCTACAAGCCTCCTCACACATTTATATGGTAAACAGTCACAGGCAAAAGTCCTTTAATGGCAGCAGGATTCACTTGAGCTACACAAGCCTCCTCACACATTTATATGGTAAAAGAAAGTACTATACCAGGCAGGCTGCTTCTCTATCCCGATCACAATTACTGCACAATACCCGGAGAAAACACAGCAGATTCAGTTCCTGACAGACCGAAAGTCTAGCAATTTCTCCAGTCTTCTACAGGGTGAGCCTGGTTTCTACTCTTCAGATATCCTTTGATTCTCTCACAGGACGGATTCAGTCCTAACAAGCAGTTGCACAAGCTGCAGACCGGAACTCTGGGCCTTACACACGTTTCCCGACTAAAACTGCACACCGAAAAAAGCACAGGGCTCCTGCCCTCTTCACTGCCAGAGCTCAACTGAAACTCCAGCAGACAAAACCGGGCACTTCCTTTGAGTTCCTCCCAGTTCTTGGCTGGATTGGCTGTCACTCACAATAGACTGACCCTGTTGGTCCAAAAAGGCGCCGAAGTCCAAACTACATCTCCCAGAGTCACTGCCCATACAATCCTCTTGTGGCTGGCTCAGATTACGAGTCCAAGTTCTGATTCATCCAAGGCACCATTTTAGAGCTACCTTAACCACACTGATTGGTCCAGTTCAGCAGTTCAAAACTAGAATGGAGAACTAGGCAAACACAGTTCTGACTGCAAAGAAAGCAGGTTAGACGAACTGTATTTTCATTATTACTCTAAATGATTTCTGGCAAACAGTTACATCTTTCAGATAGGTTCCCTTTGCACTCCTAGTGACTGCAAAAATGGAGTGAATTGGCAGCAGCTCGAGTGATACTCAAGCAGAGAAGCACACAGTCCCCCCATACAAACTAATTATGTCTGCAAGCAGACAGCTCTTAAAGAGACAGTACCAGAGGCTCTAAAAACACTCACTGATAAATGGCTTAAATGCCAAACACCATTCAGGCTTGGAGCATTCAAGCAAGCTCCTGGAAGTCTTTTGGGAACCCCCATTTGCAGGGGGGTTACATATACAGAACATGCCCCTAACAGATTTAATTGGGGAATACCTAGGAAATTTAGATCTACCTCGGCTGAATGCTGGCAAAGCAAATAAACTAGCAACCCCAATATGTATAGAAGAAATTAAACAAGCCCTAACTAAAACTAAAAGTCAGAAGGCGCTGGGGCCAGATGGATACCCCACTGAATTTTATCAGCAATTTAAAAACTTGCTCTTACCCACCTTGCATACGGCCTATCATGCTATTTAAGTAGGAGAATCCCCACCCCCATCCTGGCGCTATGCCACCATAGCTGCCATACCCAAGCCACTGAAAGACACCACGCACCCTGCTTGATACAGACTAATATCAATGTTAAACCTTGATTATAAATTGTTTATGTCAATTCTGGCATGCAGACTGGAAGATTTACTTCCCGACTTAATTAACTCAGACTAGGTGGGCTTCGTAAAAAACAGACAAGCACAGGACACGGTCAGTCAGACATATATGATCATGGAATATTCACAATCTAGAAAAATCCCATTGGTGCTGCTGGGGTTAGATGCGGAGAAGGCCTTTGACAGGGTCACCTGGGACTTTCTGTGGGCGGTCCTGTTGAGGTTTGGTATCCCTAACAGTCTCATAAACCAAATAAAAAATATTTACCAGGCACCTATGGCATATGTAAGGGCAACTGGTTCCTTGTCAGACCCATTCAGATTATCTCAGGGCACCAGGCAGGGGTGCCCATTGTCCCCATTTCTATTTGCCCTATACCTTGAGCCACTTGCTGTTGCAATAAGAACCCACCCAGAAATTCAAGTTCTGCAAATAGGAGACAGGCAAAATAAGATCTCACTTTTTGCAGATGACATTCTGCTCACCCTAGTAAACCCGGAAAGATCAATACCGGCAGTCTGGGAGCAGATCAAGCAATTTGGACTAGTTTCTGGCTATAAAATCAGTGATCAGAAAACAGAAGTTCTTACCTTTAACTTCACACCCTCAAATCAGTTGAAAACTAAATACCCCTTTAAGTGGTTAAAATTCATGATAAGATATTTAGTGATCAAACTAGCTAAAAAACTGGAAGTGACAGACCTCATTTTATTATGAACCCCTCACTAAGCAACTTATGGAAGACCTCTCCAGATGGACAAAACTGCCAGAGTTTTAGAAACAGGATTGCGGTTATAAAACAAAATATCCTGCCCCGCATATTATTCCTAGTCCAGACGCTCCCTCTACATCCAGATAAACACTATTATCACACTTGGAATAAAATAACATCCCAATTTATCTGGAAGGGTATACCCCCTAGAATCCGATACACAATCTTACAGCTCTCTAGAAAGTTAGGGGGGGGGTAGCACTTCCAAATTATGAACAACATGCTCTAGCCTCCCAGATAAGAACTCTCCTGAACTGGCTGAACCCTGTGTACCAGATGCACTGGAAACAAATAGAATTAGACATAAATCAACAATGCAATCTAAATGAGCTGGCCCTAGGGAGACCTATAGAGGAGAGCCTGCTACAAGTCCTCCCACAGCACACTAGGGAAACACAGAAAGGATGGAATACAATGAAAAGACAATATGAATAAAACCCAGAGGCTCTTCATAACATCCCTCACAGCGGAGCCGGAAATGCCACCAAATAAAATGGGATCAAAGATTTTAAACAGGTGTGCTCAAAGTGTGATTCGGTTATTCTCACAACTAGTAGGGCCAACAGGCCTATATCCCTTAGTGACTCTACAAGAAGCACAAAACTTACCACAAAACCTTTTTTATAGTTATCTTCAAATTAAAAAGTTTCTCCAACCTATTGAAACACTATTAGCAGAGATAGTAGAGAACCCCCCAAACTCATAAAATTAGTAATCACAGCCATCGGTGGAACTCCTATAGAACATATAATCAGTCAAACCTATGAGGCACTTGGACACCCTCCACAGAACTCAACTAAACAAATTAGGCAAAAATGGGAAACATAGCTGCAGACAGAGATCCCAACAGAAGGATGGCTGGACACAGCCCTCCCAACCTATAAGGTCTCCAGTTCCACATGTTGGAAGGAATTCATTTGGAAATTACGGAGTTGTTTCTTCCATACTCCTAAAATAGTAGCACAATGTGGGGGAGATAAAACTGGTAAATGTTGGAGAGAATGCGGGACACAGCAGGCAGCACAAACACACATCTTGTGGAGCTGTGCCCTACTTTCACAATATTAGAAGGATGTGACACAAACCATTAACGAGATCTATGAGAGTGCCCAGTGCCTGAATCCAACCTATTTCTTAACATTTACACTCAAGGAGGGTGTAAGGGTTAACAAAGCCACATATAAGCAAGTCGGACTCCTGACACTGGCAGCCATTAAGGTAATCACACGCCTATGGGGAACTAAAAAAATCCCCACAAGAGAATGCTGGAATGCACAGGTTAGAGAAATGTACGCATTAGAGCATATAAAGGCCAGAATGACTGATCGCCTGAAGAGTTTTGCCACTACATGGCAGAAATGAGTTCAATATCAACTAGATAATTACCCCTTTTGTATCATAAGAAAGGTAACATATGGAAGGGCTGGAAAAGAAAGTGAAATACAAAAATAAATTGATCCCTGTAGAACAGAAACAACCCTGCTGTTTGGTAATAATAAATAGACTGGTGTTCTGCTGAGTAGGAAATAACTTATAGCTACATTATGATAGATTTCGAATTACTAGATGATTTGAAGCATTAACCTGTAATGTTAAAATGAAGTTCTTATAATGTGGAAAAGTTGTTGAAATATGACTCATGAACTATATGTAATCAAAACAATAGCAACCTGAACTACAGTATATGTTAAATGTATTGTATTTATTTAAAAAACTGAATAAAGACTAAATAAAAAAAGAAAAAAAGGACGTCTAGAAATAGTCCTTTCCTCACCCACCTCTACGGCAGTCCCTCAGTTCCCCCCAAAGGATCCTCACATTTCATCAGCCACTCTGATGATGGGTCACCTCAAGTCTGCTGCCCCTCTCCTAACATCAGCAGCACCGTCAGGTACCTCGCATCAGCCCCCTTCAACAGGGCTCATTGATAGGCCTCTCACATACGGTCTGACCTCTTCGGGGCCAGCGTCGGCTAACTTCACATTAGGGGACCTGACGTTTGTTCCTTTTTCGTTGGCTACCCCGATGACTGCTATCCCAATGTCAACTGTCGTGACGACGGGTATTTATCCTGGCCCATCCAGGCCTATTGGTCAAGACCTACCGTCCAGGCATTTTCTGGACATCAGGCATTCCTTCCTCTGCCATCGGGCCTGTCAGTGCCCCATTATTCCCAGGGCTATTTCCCTGGATATCAACAGGGATAGCCATACTACCAAGGCTATCCCCCTCCTCACTTGGCAGGTTAAGGAGCTAATTTTGTATTCACCCCCAGCTAACCCGCCTCCTTCTCCTGCTCCACAACCAAACTTCCAAGCGATGATCCAGTCATGGTGGAAGGATGAGAGGTTTCAGACCTGGAAAGTAGGCTTCCCAGTCCGGTGGTAGTGCCCCTGACCCCCCAATCCCCTGCCCCTTGGCATACGGTACATGTCTCAGGCACTACCCCTCAGAATATTCCTCTCCTAGACTTTGAGTGTCCAGAAGGTGAGGAGCCCTTAACTCTGACGCCAATACATCTGTGTCTTCATCCGATTAGCTATCCTGTCCTCCTAGGGGCAGAGAGTCTCCTAAGTCCCCTCCAGAGGACCCTTCCTTTACAGAACTCCTCCACATTATCAAACTGGTGAGCAGTTGGAATGCGGATGATCTGGACCCTATGAGGAAGCATTTAGCAGAGCATCTGGATTTAAAGGCTGCCACCCCCATTCCATTTCCTCCCTGGATAGCACTGCACGAGGACCTTATATCCACCATTTGGAAATTGCCACACTCCATCCCTGTTACCCCTAAAAAGGCAGACAGGATGTATCACTCCCCTGAAGGAATTCCCTTTCTGGACTCACACCCTAAGGCAGATTCTGTGGTGATCACTGCCACTCATGATCGCTCAGCTAACCCCAAGCACATGAGTACGTCTCCCCCAGACAAGGAGTCCAGACAGATGGAGCAGTACAGCAAAAAGGTCTGTTCCTTTGCTATTTGTGCCCTGTGCTTATTGAATTATGTGGCACAGATGGTGTCTTTTCAAAAAGCCACTTTGGCCAAGTTGAAAGACAGGATTTCCTCTCTGGAGGATTCTGACCTGAAGGCGGAGATCGCTAAGGATATCCGTCCATCCAAAATTTCCTGTAGGCATGCTCTCAGGGCAACCTTGGATTCTGTAAATGCTGTAGCCTGCTTCTTGGCTACAGCCATTAGCCTCAGGAGGCTCGCTTGGCTGCAGACTTCCTGTCTTGCTTCAGACATTCAAGCAGCCATATTGGAAGCTCCTTTTAGGTGATCAGTCCTCTTTGAAGGGGACACCAAGGACTTGATCACAGGCCTCCAAGACAGTGGTCAGGCCCTTAGATCAGTCTGCTCTATGTACAGAGCTGGTACCCCAAAGAAGCAGCCCTTTCGGTGCCAGTTCAAGTGCCAAGGGAAGCGGGCAGCCCAAGAAACAGAACAAGGCGAGGCCACCGGCTCTACCTTTTCTCCACTCCGGCCACCAAAACTCAGAGACGCAGGAGAGCCTTCCCCACCCCTCTACCTCCTGACTTGCCCAGTCTTCCTCTCTCCATTTCTAAACATGGAGCCAGTTGGGGAAGATTCACCCTTCACATCCAGGAGTGAGAGGACATCACCTCGGATGCATGGGTCCTACAGCTCATTTTGCAAGGGCACACTCTAGAGTTCCTGGAGCTTCCTCCAGACTCTCCTCCTGGTTGTTTGTACTACTCCCCACACCAAGCCCTGTTGGTCGAGGAGGAGGAGATCAGGACTCTGGTGCAAAAGGCAGCAATCGAATCTGTGCCAGTCACCCAGAGTGGAAAGGGGTTCAACTCCCACTTCTTCCTGGTCTCAAAGAAGACGGGCGACCTCAGACCAATCCTGGACCTCAGCAGTCTGAACCTCTTCATTGAGTACAAGAGGTTCTGCATGCTGACTGTTCAGAGTCTTCTGCCCCTTCCACAGCAGAACCACTGGCTCTGTGCTCTGGACATGCAGGATGCTTACCTGCATATCCCGATCTTCCCTGGCCAGCGCTGTTCCCTGAGGTTTTGCTTCCAGGGGGAGCACTTTCAGTTCACAGCTCTCCCCTTTGGCCTGTCCTCAGCACCCAGGGTTTTCACCAAGTGCCTAGTGGTGGTGGCAGCAGCCTTACACTACCAGGGTATAGCGGTGTTCCTATACCTGGATGATTGGCTAATCTCAGCTCCATCTAGGCACAGCCTTCTGGACTCACTCTCAGTTATCCTGGACCTTTTTTCCCGACTGGGGATCGCAGTCAATTTCCCCAAGTCATCTTTAACCCCCCCCTCCAAGAACATTCAATTTATAGGGGTGATTTTGGATACGGTCCATTGCAAAGCCTTTCTCCCCTAAGACAGAGCAGAGACTCTCCAAGAGCAGGTCATTCTGGTGATCTCGTCCAGATCTCTTTCGGCCAGAACATTGCTACACTTGCTGGACCTGTTAGCAACCTCTATCTCCACAGTTCCTTTAGCCAGGTTTCATATGTGGATCTCCTAGTGGTCTCTTTCAGTCCAGTGGGACTAGCGTTTGGATGATCTGGACCACCCTATTCTGGTCTCCAGAGCAGTCAAGATGGACCTACAATGATGGCTAGACCCTCTCAATCTGTCCAAGAAACTTCCCTTTTGAAGTTCCCCCCTCTATAGACCCTCACCACAGATGTTTCGTGCCTGGGTTGGGGAGTGCACCGGGGAGACCATCGAACCCAGGGTTCATGGTACCAACTGGCAATGTCCTTGCACATTAACATTATGGAGATGAGGGCAATCCTTTATGCCCTTCAGGCTTTTCAGACCACCCTATCGGGAGGAACACCTGCTAATCTAGACAGACAATATGTCGGTACTCTGGTACATCAACAAACAGGGAGGCACCCGATTGTACCCCCTATGCAGGGAAGCGATGTGGGTGTGGAATTGGGCAGTCCAGCACAACCTGTTTCTCATAGCCTTGCACGTTCCAGGCATTCACAACGTCTTGGCTGACAGCCTCAGTCGGACGTCGTCCCTCGCCCATGAATGGGAATTAAGTCAGGAGGTAGCAGACTCTTCCAGCGATGGGGTCGCTCAGAACTCAATCTGTTCACCTCCCAAGCCAGAGCAAAACTTCACACTTTTGCCTTGCTCATTCCAGAGCCTGGAGCTATCTGGCATGATGCGTTATCTCTGTGTTGGACAGGGAAGTTCTTGTACGCCTTCCCTCCCTTTCCCGTTCTTCAGAGGGTACTTCTCAAAGTCCAGGCAGAGGGAGCTCAGATAATCCTAGTTGCTCCTCTCTGGCCAAGGCAAAATTGGTTTCCACTAATGCAGCAGATCTCAGTGGAACCCCCAATTCTTTACATCTCAGATACGACCTGTCAACTCAGGATCAAGGCAGGCTATTACATCCAGGACTAAGGACATTGTATCTTCATGCGTGGCTCCTTCAGACATAATCAGAGTTCACTTTGGGGTCTCTCAAAAGGTCGCTCAGGTCCTGGTGGAAGCCAGGAAAACCTTCCACTAGATCCACCAACGCCATGAAATGGAAGTGTTTTTCCATTTGGGCGACTTCTAAAGATTTAGATCCCTTTACCTGCTCTGCTTCTCAGGTCATGGAGTACCTCCTTCACCTGTCCGATTCGGGTCTGTTGTACTCGTCCCTTAAGGTCCACTTGTCAGCCATCTTGGCCTACCATGTGCCGGTGGAGGGGAAAACCGTAGCTCATTTGGAGGTCTCTAAGACCTTTTTGAAGGGGATCCTCCACCTAAAACCTCCCATTCGTAACCCTACCCCACACTGGGATTTGAATTTTGTCTTAGAGAAGCTTACACTTCCTCCCTTTGAACCAGCGATGAGCTGCGACATGCACTACCTTTCTTGGAAGGAGCTATTTTTAGTTGCTATTACTTCTGCTCATAGGATTTCTGAGCTTCAGGCCCTGATGCATAAGGAACCTTATTTGATTTTCCACAAGGACCGGGCGGTCCTGTGTACCAATCCTATGTTTCTTACCAAGGTGGTTTCCGAGTTCACTTTAAATCAGACTGTTAGCCGGCCCGGTGGCGCTGAGGGTTGAGGCGCTAGACGCCACACCTCGTACCACACAGACGACCTGGGTTCAGGAGTGGACTCGGGTCGACGGAGGTCGGCCGGGAGGGAGAAGGACTGAGCGCCCAGCGGCTGCTCTCCTTCTCCAGGGAGGGGGGACCGTATTGTCCGCTGTGGTACCACCACCTGTTGGTGGAACCTCAGGGTGGTCGGTGCAGCTGGGAGACGCTGTATGTGAGGGTAGATGTTGGCAGAGGACTGGCTTCGATGTACGTCACTATGCACGCCGGCAGCCTTGTCCTCATTGCATGCCAACATTGGGGATCCATCAGAACACCGGAAAAATACCCTGCCCTGATCTAGGCGATGAGCCTCAGCATTGGTTCCGAGGCAGCACCCAAGAAGCAGACTCCACTGTGCGTGCTCCCAATAATGCTGAGGGGGAGATGTGGGGGATCTCTGCCACCCTGCCCGGAGGGTAATCCGAGGCCCTGAAGGTACGAGAGTAGCATTAGCACTCTAGGGGCAGACTCCTTGGGGCTGCAGATTGGGATCTACGAGGGGAGCTCTGAGAGAGGGATCAGTGGCAGCAGTAGGAGGAGGATAAATAAATAGTTAAAAAAAAACAGACTGTTGAACTCCCGGTTTATTGCCCTAATCATTCAAATGCGGGGGGAGGCTCTCCTTCACACTTTGGATGTTCACAGAATCCTCAGATGCTGCGTTCACCGTACCAAGGAATACAGAAAATCTGATCAGCTTTTTGTCTCCTTTGCCCCCATATCCTTGGGACTGGCAGTTTCTAAACAATGTCTTTCTAAATGGTTAGGTAACTACATTCACTTCTGTTACCAGAAGTACAACAAACCTCTTCTGAGGGAGATTAGAGGTCACTCTACTAGAGGAATGGCTACCTCTATGGCATTCCTGCAAAATGTTTCTGCAGCAGAAATCTGTGCAGCAGCAACCTGGAGTTCCGTCCATACCTTCACAAAGCATTACAGTCTGAACATTGCCTCTTGTCGTAGGGCCAGGTTCGGCCTTGCAGTCTTTCAAGGCCTGCTGTCTTATGCTGGTCGTGTGCTGTTTTTCTGTTGCTCTTCCTCCCGTGTCTTTCTCGGTCTCTCTATGAGTGACTGCTTGGGATTCAGTCCTGTATGTAATGACCTACTGCAGAAACCCTCTCAAAGTAAGATAGTACAGTTACGTAAGAACTTACCGTAACAGTAGATCTTCGAAAGAGGTTCCTGCAGTAGGTCACAATATCTCTCCCTCCTTCCCTAAGTTCTTTTACATTTCCTACAGTCATTATGAACTGGGCTCCAGGATTTCATCCTTTCTCCTGTCTCCTTCTCCTTGAATCTCTGGTGGGTGTGGGGACCACCCACTGTATAGGGACACGCTGACGTCCATCACGTGATGTCGGGTGGGCGGTCCTCTGCCAGACACTGCTGGAAAAGTTTGCTGTGTGGTCCTGATGCTAGAGGGCGCAGTCCTGCATGTAATAACCTACTGCAGGAACCTCTCTCGAAGATCTACTGTTACGGTAAGTTCCTATGTAACTGTACTTTCTATCCACACTTGTTGTCATGTCCTTTCCCCTTTATGAATCACCAGAAAGTCTTAAAGCTGGCTCTTCCCACCCACCGGGTGGTATATCCCTCAGCTCTTCCCCCTGATGCCAGAGCTTCCTTTCTGCTGGAAGAAGTAGGTTCCCTCCTTATTGCTCCCATGCTGAGTAGGCCCTAGCATTCAAATCTTCGGATTTATATCCTAAACTTAAACTCATCAGTGTTTTTTTCTGCACGATTTTTGATCACAACCACGATGAAGGATACGTCCTTGTCTGGGTTCTGCCAGTGCTCCTGCGGGCAGAAGATGTTGCACACCAACCCGCATGCCACATGCATTTATTACCTGGGTCTCGATCACGATACCTAGGCCTGTGACATGTGTTGCTCATTTCATCCTAATGTCCTTGATGACCATTTCACCCATTTGCAGCTGGGCCACCTGGAAAAACAGAACCCGCCGTCCAAATCTAAAGAAGCCCATTGGGTGGTCTCTGCAGCTGAGGGGTCTGCCGACCAGTTGGAGCAGATGAAGGCCTTCAAGGAGGAGGCGTTTCGGGCCATTGAGCAGTCCTCTTTGGCATCTGTTTTTGTTCCACTTAAACTGGGCTCTACCTTTTCGGGCTCCTTCAAGGAGTTATGCCAGTCTCTCCCGACTACGAGAGAGGTCCCTATAGGGCTCACACAGCTCACACTCCAAGAAGAAGGAGGTGTCGAGAGACAAGGAGAAGACTCACCATCGCCATTCTTGGGACAGAGAGCGGTCTTGGTCCCAGGAAACTTTGATTTCGACCACGGTCAAAACGGCGGCCTTAGCCGCTGGCTTCATGGTGCCCCCTTCAGGACAGCCTGCCGAGACGGAAGTCGATGATCTGGCCAAGATTTTTCTTGACCCAGTTGACTCGCTATATCTCAATAAGGCTGACACTTCTCTTTTTAGGACTCTGGTCCTACTGGCTGACGAGCCAATCCCGCCTGTTGGGCCGGATCCTAAGGCTCCAGAAGACCAGGAGGAGCCGCGGCACTCCCCAGCTCCCTTCAAGCTACCCCTGTCGGTCCCCTGATGGTCTCAGTCATCTTCCTCTGGTGGGTCAAGTAAGTCCCACAGGCATCATTCTTGGTGCCATAAGAGCGCCGCCCGTATTCTTCTTCCTCTCCTCATTGAGGAATTTGACATAAGTTGGCATACGGCTACAAGGACCTTATTGGCAACAGTTGGTTCTGGTCGGTCAGAAGCGACACGGCTCACACCCACCTATTACCTGGCTGTCACCATCTCAACTGTTGCTTATGCCTCCAGAGTTTCCGGAGCTGGTCGACATCATCCCTCCACCCGCAGAGCCAGTGAAAACCATTCCAGCTTGGCCTAAACTGGCCTCTCCACTGATCGTGTTGGAGCCGCCACCTCATCAGCCACCATGCGGAGTCCCATTCAAGGAGTCTCGGCCAGTTAAGGAGCTTTCTCATAGGCTGTCGGTCACTCTCGCGCCCAGCTGTCCACGGCGGGTCAAAGGTTGCCCGGGTGGTTGGCCGCTGTACGGGGACTCTTTAGAGTCCGACGATAACTCCTCGCTCCACTCCCATCCGGTTGATGCGGAGTCAGTTAGGGATCTCTCCATGGAGGAGGGCCCTTCGTCCTTCTTGGGCAACCTCCATCTCATCTCCGAATCCACAGGGGTGCAATTGGAGCCTGTTCAGAAGCAGGCCCATTATCCCCTTGCTGATATCCTGGATAAGGGGAATGCACAGTTGGATGCCTTCCCAGTGGACAAGGCTATTGTCAGTCTGGCCCTGGAGCTTTGGCAGCACCCTGCTTCCTGCCCCGTGCCTCCTGCCCGTATGGCCCGCAAATTTGCAGTGCGCATCAGTTCCCTTTTGGAGTTCACGGAACACCCCTCGACTGAGGGGATAGTGACTGATTCTGTGTTTCAGCGCTCGAGTCATAAGGATGTTAATAAACCTCCGGACAAGGAGTCCAAGAAATTGGACGATTCTGTGAAAAAGGTTTATGCTGCCTCCTCGGTCGGTTTATGCCAAGCAAGCTCAGCCACCATTTTGGCACATCTCTCCCATGCCCTCTTGGGGTACCTGGATGAGGTGCTTTGTCATCTCCCTGCATACCTCCAGACCACAGTCAAACAGATCCAGGATCAGGGTCGTGCTTGCACCCTGCCCGGGACTTCCTGTGCCTCCTGGGTTACATGGCAGCCTGCACCACCGTGGCCCATTGGGCCTAGTGGCATATGCGCTCCTTGCAGTGGGAGCTGGCCAGTCAGTGGTCCCAGTGCAAAGGTCACTTCAACCAGCTGGTCACGGTGACCCAGAGGATGTGGGACACTCACCAGTGGTGGACCGTCCCAGAACATCTGCAAGAAGGGATTCCGTTTATCTGCCCCAAGCCAACAGTCACCCTGATGACCAATGCCTTTCTTATGGGCTGGGATGCCCATCTAGGGGACCCCCAACGAGTCGCGATTCCACATCAACCTGCTAGAGCTCCGAGCAGTTCGGCTGGCACTGACTGCATTCGCTACATTCGGGGTCAAGTGGTTCAAGTCCAGACGGACAACACCATGACCATGTACTACCTCAACAAGCAGTGAGAGATGCATTCTCTGCCACTGTGCAAGAAAGCTCTCCACACTTGGACCCTTGTGCATAGCCTGGAAGCGGATCTCCTAACCATCCATATGGCAGGATCCTCCAATCAATTGGCGGATGCCCTCAGCCAAGTGAGCGTAGCGTCTCACGGGTGGTCCCTCCACTCAGAGGTAGTTTACAGTCTGTTCTCCCAGTGGGGCACCTTTCGGGTGAACCTGTTTGCTTCCAGAGAGAATGCAAAGCTGAGGCTGTATTGTGCCCACCCCCCCTCAGCAAGACTCTCTGCAGGGGAAGCCTTCTCAAGGCCATGGACCCAAGGCCTCTGCTATGCCTTCCCTCCACTTCCCTTGATCCACAAAGTGCTGCTCAAGGTCAGGAGGGACAAAGCACAGGTGATCCTGGTGGCTCCAGACTGGTCTTGCCAGTTTTGGTACCCCGATCTTCTCAGCCTCAGCAACAGGCTCCCAAGGCATCTTCCAGCATGCCTGGACCTGCTTTCCATCAAACAGGGGAAGATGCTCCATCTGGACCTTCAACTCCTGTACCTGACAGCCTGGTTCCTGGGCGGCTAGAGTTCCAGGCTTTGGGTCTCTCTGAAGATGTCTTCACTGTGGTGGAGGCCTCTCGGAAGGAGTCAACAAGAAAATGCTATGCTTTCAAATGGAAGAGTTTGGTCGACGACCCTTAAGATGCACCTGGCAGCCATCTCCGCTTACCAGGCATGAGACAGTCAGCTGTCGGCGGCACAGGAGACAGTGGTCTGGTACTTTTTCAAGGGCTTAGATCACATATCCCCTCTGGTGTGTGAACCTCCACCTCTGTGTGATCTGTTGCTGGTACTGGCAAAGCTCATGGGCAAGCCATTTGAACCGATGCACAGGTGTAAGATGTCACATTTGTTGTGGAAGACCACCTTCTTGGTGGCCATTATGTTAGCCAGAAGGATTGGGGAGCTCCAGGCACTTTCGGTGCAGTCTGCTTACCTGGTCTTCCACAGGGACAAGGTTGTTCTGCACCCCAACCCGAAGTTCTTCCTGAAGGTTGTGTCGGAGTTTCATCTGAATTAGGTGATGACTCTTCTGGTGTTCTACCCAAATCACATCTCGTATGCCAAATACAGGCTCCATACCTTGGACCTGAGGTGAGCACTCGCCTATTACAGAGTATATGGATGGAGTTTGGGGAAAGGTTCGCCAGCTGTTTGTCACCTACGCTGAAGCCGCACCTGGCAGCCCTGCAGCCAAGCATATGAATGGCAGGTGGATCACATCCTGCATTGATCTTTGCTATAGGTCGACAGGTAGGGAGCCTCCCGTTGGGCTAAGGGCTTATTCCACCCACCATACCGCTGCATCGGTGGTCGCTTCAAGGGACATCCCTATCCAGGAAATCTGCAGGGCTGCTACTTGGAAGTTAGCACACACCTTTATTGCCCATTACCACATCGACCTCGAGTCATGCCGGTATGTTGGTTTTGGGCCTCAGTTCTGCAATCTCTGTTCCCTAAGTAGGGGGTATGTGCCTTACCGCCCTCCTCCCGGAGAACTGCTAGGAGTCTGCCAACAAGTGTGGACAGAACAACATATCCATGTCTCTAGAAAAACAGGTTACTCACCTGCAACAGTAGTGCTAGGAGTAGTATATGTTGTTCATCCACACAGACTCACCTAACCTCTCCAGCTCCGGCACTCACACTCTGCTTTCCAGCTGGCAAGATCTGGTGTCAGGGGGTGAAGCTGAGGGATATACCTCTTGGGTGGGTGGGACGAGCCAGTTTTAAGATTTTCCGGCGATTCCTAAAGGGGAAAGGACATGCCAACAAGTGTGGATGAACAAAATATACCACTCCTAGAACTACTGTTACAGGTGAGTAGCCTGTTTTTCCCACTAAAGTAGATACATTTTGTGGTTCCATACTGCAAATGATTCTGCATATTATGTTTTTGTTTACTATTTTGCAGGCAGCAGCTTTCAAACAATGGACGGATCTTGTATTTCTCACTCAGTTTCTGCTGGCTTGTGTACTTGGGTAAGGAGGCATTATATTATAAAAATGCGTATTGCTGTTCCACAAAATGTATTTCTCACAGTGGCAGGTTTGCTTTTATTAAAATTATTAAATAACATCAGTTTCATTTGGCCTGATATGACTACATAAAAACTGATTCATTTTCCTACAAACTTCATTTTCGCTGCTCTACACATAAACAGCTGACAGTTAATGTTTTGTTTTTGACAGGTTTGTTCTAATGTACTCTATAATTCTGTGCAGTTACTACAACTCTGCGCTTACAACAACAGTAGTTGGAGCTGTTAAGGTAAGATACAAAAAGCAATAGTGAATAACACTTCATGCGGACACTTAAGATGAAAAGGGGACTGACAGTCAATAGCTTCAACAAAATATATAGCTTCCACCCTCATCCTGTTCTAATTATAGCCTTGCTGAGTGAGATATAATTTCTCATTGTCAGCAGGGTCCTGCTTCCAACCAGTTTTACAGTTGGAAGGGGCTGAATCACACACTCAGAGGTCAAGTGCCTTGCTCAAGGTCACACGTGGAGAGCCAATGCAACCCACATGCAATTAAAAACTTGGATCTCCTGTTTCAGAGTCCAGCATGGTAACCACCAGATCAGACTCTCTCTCTATTACTTATGACAGATTACATTTATTGCGTCTTGTCTGACAGATAACATCTTCAGTTGTTTACTGCAGATACCATGGACCTTTTCAGTTTTATATTTCACTTAGAAGGCCAGAAGGGTGTTATGTGCATGGTAGCTCAACTGGTAGAAAACTGGAACAGTATTCTGAACAGACCTGGGTTAAGTCCAAGTTACGGCGCTTATTGTCTTCTCACTTCTGAACTGTAGCTTTTTTATTTTTATCATCTCAAACACCAGAATAAATTCCAGGTTGTATGTTGGCTCCTATGGGCAGGCAGTAGATGGTATGAGCAGTCTTCCCCTCTCAGCTGGAACAGACTGAAAATCTGAAAGTGTGAGGACTTGCCTCCTATCCCATCCCCCTTTGTCTTTTTAATCTATCCTCTAGTTAGTAGACAACACCACGCTTAGTTGGTAATCTTTCAGAATCTTATTTTATTTCCTGTTTTCTCAGGAGGATTTTTGACCTGTGCAGCAAGGAGGAGTGCTACACACACCTACAGGACTTTTCTTCAGTGTGACAACATTTTAAACTGTTTTTTATTTGCCACAGGGCACCCAGGGCTCTAGTGCCTTGCAGGGCTGCTATAGCGTGCACTCTCTTCTGTGCCTGAAGGGCACAGTCTTTCCCCTAACTGTCTCTGGGAGTCTGTCCAGTGTCTCCATCTTGGGGGACATGTCTCTTTGGTACTTGGTAGGCAGGTTGCCATCTTGCACATAGACACGTATGCGCAGAAGGGTGCAATGGCCATCTTGTCCATGGCTGAGCATGTGCAGTCAGCACTGGCAGCCATCTTGTGCACAAATGCACATATGCAATTAGATGCAGGGCAGCCACTTACCCTGCTCTTTTGGCGTGCTTTCAGTTGCTGCCATGGGGGTAGTAATGGAGTCTGCTAATCTGCATGCAAGAAGAAGTGTGTGTAATGTGGCCCAAGGTGCAACCGGCACAAACTGTGTTTAGCATTTTCTGTCATCAAAACCCTGAGTTACTGCTCCAGCATTGTATTCTATGAGGCATATGTTTTGGACACCCTAAGTCGGTGACTAATCTGCCCAGGCTTTTCAGTCATCCCTATACTTGCCGATTGCTAATTCTTTAGGCTCCTTCTTAGTCACAAATGACTTAGAGGCTTCACTTTGCCTTTATCCTGTAAGTGGAACTTACTGCAGCATCCCAGGGAATAACATCATACCTCAAGACTATTTTTAAAATCACTGTGGATTCCTCCGAGGCCCCAGTGAAGCACACCAGATCAAAAGGCCCTAAAGAGCAAGAAGTGCCATTTTCAGCTCCACACTATGGCGGTGGGTTCCTACTGCACTTCCTGTGACATAACATATGGTCAGGGTAGCAAAGTTCAGGATACCTATCCAGGGAAAATGGAGCACAGAGAGGTTCCTCAAAGATGGCATCTACATCTGGACAATCCAGAGGTCAGGAGACCTTCTCATCTCTGACCTTGTGTGACCCACCTCATCTGCCACAAGAAAGATTTTGCCCTTACGCCCCGGAGACCCCAAGAGTTTGCATCTTTCTTCAAAAATGTATCCAGTGTGGTGAGCCTCCTTGTGAGATAGCTAATGTATCATAACACTGAGCAGCAGACAAACAGCAAAAAAAAGACCAAACAAGATGCCCCTTCTGACCCCTCAAATGTATACTACTCAGTTAGGCATGCCATACCCACAGGAACCTTCTGATGACAAGGATCATGAATCAGACATAGAAAGTGGTGAACTACATTCATCAGACAAGGACCATGAGGACTACTCATTGGGCAGGAATGTTGCTTGGCACAAACTGTCCATACTAGTGAAACAGACCTGCATAACATTAGATCTGGAAGATGTTCAGGAACTTGCCTCTAAGAAAAAGGCAGGTCCGTTGAAAAATGTCAGTAAAAGGGACACATCTTTCCTGGTATGCGATACAGCAAAATAAATTATTGTGCAGGAATGGGCTCACACAGACTGTAAAGTGGCAGACATGTGATTCACTGCACTCTACAAGCCACATGATGTGACATCCTGGGATACAAGCCCAGAGGTGGATGCACGCATTTTGGCTCCCATCAAGAAAACTACTGTACTGGTACCTGGGGCGGTAACTGTCAAAGACCCACTTGACTGTAAACTGGAATTTGTTTTGAAGAGATCTTATGAAGTGTCAGGCGCAGTCATGTGGGTGGTCCTATTCTCTATAGTCATGACCTATTAAGTTTTTCATCGAGGGTATCTCCTCTGTTGGGCCACTCCTTTGGAACTGTAAGCAGTTGACATCAGGACCACTTTGAAACTTTTACTAGTGGGGGGGTTGCCCACAATGACATGCGATGTCATTGCCTGTATAACATGGGGTGGCCCCATCACTCCTTAGTCCTTCCTCCACTTGTCAACTGCTCATCAGATCACACTGAGAAACAATGCCATCATTTATTGAGTATACTTTACATTTCTTGTTAATTACTTTTCTTTGACGTTGCTTGCCGCCATCGAAAGAACCTTTGTCTGGGTTTTGTACCTGTGGCCCGCAGATCTATGAGGACGATGCTCATTCCATCTGCATTTGTTATTTGGGCCTATCCACAATGTCAGGGCCTGTTAGATCTACCAAGGATTCAACCAGACCATGGGGAGATGCTGTCAAGAGGCTTCAGACAACACCTTCATTGTGAAAAAGGCAATGGAAGCTTCCAAGAAAGCAGCAAGTCCCATGCTGGAATCTTCACCCAGGTTAATGAGTGCCGTTGCTGGGAAATCATGTTGACATTCATGGTGGTTTCTCCAGTGCAGTCATCAAAATCCTCCTGGGACAGGAGCAAGTCGACAAAGTCTTGTTCGTCAGACTGTCACAACTCCAAACACAAGGAAAAGGCACATTCATTGCTTATGAGTTCTCAGTCTTTGTTCCATCAGGAGGTTAAGTCCTTGTCATCATCAGCTGCTGTGGCCTTGATTCCAGTAGCCCCTGGTTGTCCAAGAAACACCAAGGTTGAGGCTTGGCTCAGGATCGCATGCTGATAAAAATGGCAGTTTGCAGCCCTGGTCGTCAGGTACCACACCATCAATGACAGTCATTCTAACCTCATTAAACAGGGTGTCATCAACTTCCAAGTGGTTCTGGCTATGGGGTCTATATTATTTTGATGCCTGCTCCCTGGGATTCCGCTGCCGATCATGGTCTCATTGTCGATGATCATAGCCCGGAATTCTTAACCCCCTGATAAAGAATCCAGGCGGTTGTATGTCAAGGGGAAGAGGATGTGAGCCTCTGCCTCTCAGGGGCTTAGGACTGGCAATTATCAAGCTTACAAAATAAAATACCAGAGTAGCTTGTGGAAGTCAGTTATGTCCAGCATAGCCTGATGGTTCCATTAAATCTGACCTTGTCAGGAGTGCCACTACAGGTCTTGAGACTGGGAAGCACCTGCAACGCTCTGCAAACGTTGCCTCTGATGCATCCTTCAGGGCTGCTGCTCCAGGAATATGCCTACATCTCTGTTCCTGTCTTAGGGTGGCTGGTTTTGCTACTGATGTGCAACAGACTGTCCACAATGCCCCCTTTAGAGGTTAGAAGATTTTTGGTAATGATGCATAAATGGTCCTGAGGAAGGTCTAGTCCTCTAAGATGACTCTGAGATCCCTGAAGGCACTTACCCCACAGCCCTCTAGTGGTTGTGGAAGGGTTTCTTTTTGTAGGCCAACTGCTACAGCTGCCCATGCCTCTCACCAGCAACCCTGTAACAAAGGCAGTGGTCCTCTCTCAGAACCCCACTCCCCCAGGCACACATTCCAAAGCCCCCAAGGGTATGGGTGCAGGCGGTGCTGTTGCAGCCCCAATACCTTCTGACTCCCCATTACTTTTCCCTCCACCTCAAACTCTGGGAATACAGGTGGAGGGGCAGGATATCCCTCTGTCTACCAAAATAGAGGGAGATCACTACAGAAAAATGGGTTCTGTTGACTGCAGAACAGGGTCGTGCTCTGAAACTTTTGTTTCCCTTCCCATGCGTCTTCCACAGCCTTGTTGTTACCCGGCCTCCAGTCCACTTGTCTCCTCTGAGAACAGAAGTTTAGTCCTTAATTCAGAAAAAGACCATAGAGCCTGTTCCTCCACCTGAACTAAACAAGGGCTTTTATTCCTGTTGCATCGTGGTCCCAATGGGGAGAAGAGACTTACACCTTGTGTTAGACCTTGAGTTTGGCCGAGTACATTTAATACAGGAAGTTTCAGATAGTGTCTCTTCAGGCCTTTATCCACTTGTTACAAAAGAGGATTGGCTGTGTGCACTGTATACGAAGAATTAATATTTACATATTAAAATCCACAACTGCCACAGATAATACCTTAAATTTATGTTGGAGGGCATGCACTATCATTTTCAAGGGGTCTAGGGGTGTTAGTTAGAGGTGACATGAAATACTCTGTGCAGTGCTGTAAAGCGGCAGCCAAAGCAAATAAAATGTGGGGCTGCATCTCCAGAGGAATCACCTCCAGGAAGGAGGAAATCATTCTGCCCATGTACAGATCATTGGGTAGACCACACTTGAGCCATGTTTACACGGCGGTAGCACTGCGGCATGTGCGCTGCTCCCATCCCAATGCACCGGCTCAATTCCCCTTTACATAGCCCGCCCTCGTAGCACTTCAAGTCGCTCCGAGGAGGGGCTGTGAATTCACTTGGCAGCTGATGAGAAATGGCATTGTAGCAGAGCGAGTGCAGCAAAGCATTCACACTACCATGTAATGCACTTGCTCCGCTACTGATCCCACAACTGAGTCAGATCCAAAAAATGATCCGACAGGCAGTTAATGCGCTTCCGACATTGTTTACACTGCCGACTTTGCAGCGCATCAACTTGTACGCATGGGTTGGTGCACTGGAAGGTCAGCAGTTTAAACAGGGCTTTGGAGTACTGTGTGCAGTTCTGGTGCCCTTATTTGAAGAAGGACATCAAGCTATTTGAGGGGGTCCAATGTAGGATGACTAAGATGATTCAGGGTGTGGGAGACAAACCATATGATGAGAGGTTAAGGAAACTCAATATGTATTCCTTGGAAGACAGAAGGGAAAGTGGGGATGTGATAGAAACCTTCAAGTATCTAAAGGGTATAAACAGGGTTGGGTTGGATGGCATTTTCATGTTAAAAAGGGAAGGGACCACTAGGGGCCACAGTCCGAAACTTTGTGGGGGTAAAAAAGAAATGAGGAGGTGCTTTTTCAGTGAAAGGGTGGTTTCAAAGTGGAATGAACTGCCTAAGGAGGTGGTATGTATCTTTGAAAACAGTTGGACGTTTCACAGTGGGGTGGGACAGAGTGAAAATGAGAGTGGCAATGGGAGGGAGGAGGGGGGGGATAAGGATGAGGATGGGGAGGTTCACCCTTGGAGACAAGAGGAGGGTGAGGCAGCTCCAGTAAAATAGACTGAGCTGCACAATTAAGTAGACTTGATAGATCACTAAGGCCTTTTCTGCTGGCAATTTTTATGTTTGTACTTTCGTGTCTTGCCCTTTGGCTTGCTCTCAGTGCCCTGGGTATTTACAAAATGCTTAGTTATAGTAGCAGTGGATCTGTAGAGGGAAGGTCTTTATCTCTTCCCTTATCTGGATGGTTGACTACTCAAGGCTCTGTCCAAGGAAGTCATTGTCTGCACTCTGACAAGAGCAAGGTAGTTGTTCGGGGACCTGGGTTTCATGGTCAATGCACCAAAATGGGGTCTGATCCTGTGTCAATGTCTCCAGTTCATAGAAGCAGTTCTGGACACAGCTGTGGGCAGCGCCTTCCTACCAAAGGATGTGGCAGATGCTCTAATAGCTCTGGCTCATCTGGTATAAAACCAGCATCTGTGTCTGCAAAGTCAATGCAGAGACTTCTAAGCCTGATGGCTGCTGCCATCATTACTGCCCCTCATGCTCATCTCCACATGCGCATACCACACTGGACACTTTGGGTGCAGTGGGTCAGTTGACAGACATTTTCAATCACAAGAGTGTGGTGTGCATATTTATAGAATTCATACAAACAGTTACTTGGAAATTTGATTATCTGTGCAGCACCAGGTTGTGCATTAGAGACAGAGAGGTGTTTTGGGATGGCCCAGTTTTCAGTTCCCTTGGTGGCACAGCTGGTAGCATGGTAGGAATGGTATTCCGGGCAGCCTGGGTTCAAACCCCAGCTAAGGCATTTATTTATTTCTCGCTCCTGTCGGTATGAGTTCCACAAATATGCACACTGCACTCTTGTGATTGAAAATGTGAATATCTGTGCAGCACCAGATTATGAATTAGAGAAAGAGTGAGGTGCCTTGGGAAGGCCCAGTTTCCAGTTGCCTTGGTGGCACAGCTGGTAGCGTAATCGGAACAGTATTCTGGGCAGGCTGGGTTCAAGTCCCAGCTTAGGCACTTATTTCTTTCTCTCTCCTGTTTGTATCAATTGGCAGATGACCTGGAACAGAATGCTCTTGGTCACGTCACCCCTAGATGTGCCCTGTTATGGTGGATGGATTGCCCCACTCTAATGAAGGGCATTCCTATATTTCATCTGTACAGCCCCCCCTACAAATACCAAGCTTGGATACATCTGAGTCAAGTTGGGGTGCTCATCTGGGCTTCTTACAGACTCCACGTGTTTGGTCCCAGATGGACAGTTCTCTACATTTGGGCTTCCTACAGACTCAAGGTGTTTGGTCCCAAATGGACAGTTCTCTACATATCAAAATTCTGGAGATGCGGGCTATTCTGCTTGGCCTACAGGCGTTTCAGGCTCTCCTCAGCACAGGGCCTATGCTGATTCATGGGGACATTGTCAGTGTGATGCAAACAAGGGGGTACACACTCTTATCCACTGTGCAGAGAAGCAGTGAGAGTATGGTGCAGGGCCATGTCTCATGGCTTCCAGCTATCAGCTGTGTTTTTTTCAAGGTGCCCAAAACATCTTAGGAGACAGGCTAAGCATGTCTCAGTCCTAACTGATGAATAGGAACTCCTGACCCCTGTAGTACATGATCTATTTGCAAGAATGGGTCGTACAGAGTTGGATCTTGTTGCGTCACTAAACAGTGCAAAACTGTTTAGTTTCTGCTTGCTCACTCCAGGGCATGGAGTTCTTTAGTGAGAATTATCCCTCTCCTGGAAAGGAAGGTACCTTTATGCCTTTCCAAAATTACACCAGTACCTCTCATTCAGAGTGTATTGCTGAAGCTGAGGGCAGAGCCTGCCAGTATAATACTAGTGGTTCCCTACTGGCTCCATCAGACTTGGTTTCCTTTTCTACAGCATCAGGTAGCAGAACCTCCTCTACAGTTCCCACTACAATGAGGGTTTCTGTCATAGGACCAAAGGTCTCTGGTCCATCCAGATCTGAATTCCTTGCATCTACATTCATGGCTCCTGAAGACATAGCCATTGAATGCCTTGGGGTATCCCCTAAGGGTGTTGATGTCCTGGTTGCTGGTCAAAAGCTTCCACCAGATATAAGTATTCCTTAAAATGGAAACTTTTTCTATATGATGTGCTTCATATTCTGTGAACCCTTATATGTGTACTGTGAATTCTGTGCTGGATTATGTATTGTCATTTTCTGAATCTGGTCTCCAATATTTCTGTATTAACCCATTACCACCTGGAGCACTTTTTGAAGTCCGAATTTTCCATTGCTTAACCTTGATACAAAATGGCCACCGAGGTATAACTGAGTTAAGGTGCATACAGTGGCGGCTCTACACCAGGGCCCACCAGGGCACGTGCCCTGGTAAAAAAATGCTGTGCCCCAGTTGGTGCCCCATATGGTACAAAGCTTCCCCCATAGTAACAATATATCAGTGCCCTGGCTGCCATCTATTGTGCCCCAGCTGTGCCCTGGTAACCATTTGTGGCTAGAGCCGCTACTGGGTGCATATGGCAGCCATTTTGGCTTCTCATGCCCTTACTGATGGGAAAATGGTGGCACAGTTAGAAGTTTCCCATAGGTTTCATAGAAAACGCATACTGCATATGCGTTCCCCGGTTCATAAATCAATTCTGCCTTGGGATCTTAATTTTGTTTTGGAAAAACTGGCAGGGACTCTGTTTGAGGCTGCTGCTACTTGTAACATGTGATCTTCACTGGGGATATCTCTGTCATCAGGTCACACCTATGGAACTTAGCCATCAGGCACTATGATCCCATGGAAGCCTTTTTCTGTAGCAGTCTGTTAGGACTGCCCACACTGATGTCGCCTGCCAATGGCATTATCCCTATATAGCCGTAGAAGGCCCTGCTCCCTCCTTACTTCTTTCCTGCCGTTGATTTCACTGCATGGTCTCCTTTGGAAGCGTCATTGTTCAGTCGACCACCACAACTTTGTATTTTTTTATTTTCTCTGCTTTGTATGTTTGCAGCCATCAACTTGTCCTCTCTTTTCTGTCACTGCCACTGCAGAAGAAAGATTTTTCGCGAGGACGACCACAATCTTTGTGTTTGCTGTCTAGGGCTTTCTTGCAACCTCAAAGCCTGCACCCTCTGTCAGACATTTTAAACTCCCAACTCTTTGACACTGTAAGAAAGCCCTCAAAGTTTTTTCTCATGGAGTAGTAACTATCCAGTTTGGAACAGGGGGCCTCAATGGCTTTTTCCTCCCCATCTCTGGTGTACTGTTTGGGGTCGCAGGCAGCTAAGTCCTCAGGGATGCATAAAGACAAGGATCATCGA
The DNA here is from genome assembly GCA_016271365.2 of Neoceratodus forsteri. NCBI lineage: Eukaryota > Metazoa > Chordata > Ceratodontiformes > Ceratodontidae > Neoceratodus > Neoceratodus forsteri. The sequence goes on from CM057453.1 coordinate 1,614,870,857, forward strand.
AAGGACCGTTCTCCATGCCACCGGTCCCGGGGTGTCCCCGTCCTCTGGGACTGCCTCATCGGCTCCTCTGGGACCGACGACCTCTGCCACCTTGGTCTTAGGTCGATCAGGGCAGGGGACTCCCCTCTAGCTTTATACAAAAAAAGGCACTCAAGGCAGATTTTAATCTTTTAGAAATCAATCATTTAATATTTATTATTCGTCCTTACATTTAGAAAGTGTATATTCATAATAAAAAAGGCAGACTTTTTAATTAATACGTATATAAGTATGTGATCAAGAGTCATAAAACACGATGTGCCCTTACCGATCGGCGGATCTGGGGAGGGAGGCATTACTGGTGGGTGGAGGGAAGGCAAAGCAGGGGGACGAGGTAGCGGAGGTGGAAATCACGGCATTTAGAGTGAGGGAAGCCCTCAGGTCCCTTAAGACGGAGATAGCACCAGGGCCGGATAAATTACATCCCAGAGTTCTGAAGGAACTGGCGGATGTCCTGGCAAAACTTGGCGGACTCTTCAGTATCTCTGAGGACATGGTGGGTGCCCCAGGACTGGAAGGTGGCGCATATAGTGCCTATCCATAAGGGGGGATCAAGGGAGGTGGCAGGAACTACAGGCCCATCAGCCTGACATCAGTGGTGGGCAAGGTGATGGAGGCATTTTCAAGGAGAGACTGGGGGAGACCTGGAAAAGTTGGGGTGCCTGGACGACAGACAGCATGGATTCATCCCGAGAAATCGTTTCAGACAAACCTTGTGGAGTTCTATGACTGGGGTGACGAGTGCCTTGGACCTGGTAGACCAGTGGACGTCCTCTTCTTGACTTCAGCAAGGCATTTGACTCTGTTCCTCGGGGCCTGTTGGATAATCTGGGAGAAATGGGTGGGAACCAGATGATCAGATGGATAGACATTGGCTCCAGAACCCGGACCCAGAGGGTCGTGGTTGTGCGAGATAGTCTCATCCTCAAGGAGGGTCATTAGTGGAGTCCCACAGGATTGGTCCTTGGGCCCTCCTGTTCAACACCTACGCTCTCTGACATAAGGAAGGGTATCAGGAGTGAGATGAGTCTCTTTGTGGATGACTCAAACTGGGGGCTGTGGTGGATGGGAGGAGGGAGGGTGGCCCACAGGGGACCTGGAGGCTCTGGAAAGGTAGTCTAGAAAGCAGAAGCTGAGGTTCAATGCAGAAATGCAGGTACTGCACCTGGAGCCAGAAACCCATGCCACGTGTACACCGGGGGATGCTACAAGTCTCGATGGCAGAGAGGGACCTGGGGGTGGGGGTGGATGTCAAGATGAACAACTCAGAGACTTGTAGGAGGGCAGCGGCAAAGGCCAACAGGATGCTTGGATGCATTGCTAGAGGGCTCACCTCCAGAAGGAGGGAAGTGATACTCCCACCATATAACTGCTTGGTGAGGCTGCACCTCGAGTACTGCGTGCAGTTTTGGAGGCCACATTTAAAGAGGGACATTGAACTCCTGGAGATGGTCCAGAAGAAGGCAACCAAAATGATTTGGGGCTTGGGGGAGAGGACCTATGGGGAGAGGCTTGAAAGAGCTAAATATGTACACATAGGAAGAGAGAAGGGACCTGGGGGACATGATAGAGGTCTTCAGGTACATGATGGGGATAAATAGGGAAGAAGCAGTCAGGGTGCTCTGAAGCAAGAAGGGGGGCAACTAGAGGGCATGGGTGGAAGCTGGAGGGGGGAGATTCAGGGAGAAAGGAGGAGGTGCTACTTCACTGAGAGGGTGGTGGAGCCATGGAATGCGCTGCCCAGGGGGCTGGTGGAGGCAGAAACGGTGGAGGGATTCAAGAAGGGGTGGGATGGGTACAGGGGAAGGGTTCTGGAAGCAAAAACCAGTGCAGCGAGAATATCCGGGACTGGGAAGGGAGAAGCCAGAGAGGGAGAGGGGGGCAGCAAGGTCAGCTCCCAGGGTGGGGGCTGACCAAACAAGTAGACACGAAAGACCGTTAGGCCTATTCTGCTGGCATGTTAGTATGATGTATAAGATTCACATACCATATCAGTGTAAGCAGCCTAGTGCTTCGAGGCCACAAAGACCTCTTCGTCAGGGGTCTCTCCTCTAGCTTCACTGGAAGTCTAGCCGTCGACCTCCAGGTTGTCAGCCCTGGCCCTGCTGACTTTATCAGGCTCCTCAGGCACTGGTTGAGGGAAGTGAAGCAGAATTTATGCTTATTTTGCATTAACCAATTTTTTCTTACATTTCTGTAAGTATTGCATATTTTTTGGCAATAAAAATCTCTCTCTGAATTTTCTGGAGTATTGGAGTGAGGAATTATTTTATAACATATCCTCAGGTGCTGGGCACTGCTGTTCCTGCTTGGGTAAGTGGTCCATTGTTGGCTGGCCTTCCCTCGGCCCCATCGCACTCTTCTCCCACAGGGCCGTCGATGACTGGGCTTTCCCTGGCTCCGATGCCCTTAGGGCCATCGGCGGTGGGCTTCTCGCCTCCGCCGCCGGCTCCCAGTCACAATAGATCTTACTTCGAGTGGGAGTTCTTCTTGCAGCAGGTTACACCATAAGGACTGAAGCTGGCAGGCACCAGGACCCCACGGAAAACTTCTAGTTAGCAGTCTACAGCAGGGGACCACCCCCTGACGTCGACCCACCTCCGACATCAGCCAATGGTATAAAAGGTGCAGTCCACATCCCTATCCAAGTTCTTTTCCAATGTTCACCCGCGCACATCGGCTCCAAGGACACCTTCTGCTTTAGTCAGCCACTATTTCTCACACGTTTACCAGCGTTTTATTATTTTTCTTTATTCCAGTGCTATTTTTTTTCCTCTGTATGTCTTCTTCTTCTTCTCTTCCTCCTTTGGGTGGCACCAGTCCAAGTGTACCTGCAGAAAGCAAATTCCATCTAAGGATGACCATTCAGCCTGTCTCTTCTGTCTAGGCCCAGACCAAAGGACCGAAGCCTGCCAGCATTGCTTGAAGTTCAACACCAGGACCAGGACCAGGACTGCCAGAAAGGTCTCAAATCCTTCTTGCTAGAAAAACAGTTCACTGCCATGCAGAAAGAGATCCAGGGGAAAAGTTCTTCATCTTCCCCTGTTTCAGGGTCTTCGATTTCTTTGGCTCACCCTAAGGAGAAGAAGTTGTCTGGGAAGCACCACCATAAGGAGAAGCACAAGGACAAGTCCCGCTCAGACTTCTGTTCCCAGTCCCTGCACAAGTTGGGCACCGGTTACAGGTCCTCCTCCCACGGGAGGTCAAACTCAGCTCCCCAGGCAGCCCTCACTCCTTCCAGGCTACCAGTGGTTAGACATCTCACCCTTAACCTGAAGTTGGGCAGAGGCTCTTCAGGGTCCAGGGCTTCATCCTCGGCCCTTCAGCCCATGAAAGCTCAGGCCATCTTCCCAGCCTTCAGGCCCTCAGCCAGGTGGCTTGGCTGGTTCTTCTTTGGGCAATGGGGGTCTTTATCCATCGTCTGACTGGCCACAGCGTCCACCAGGTCAGCTTCAGACTCCAGAGCTGACTTCTCTGAGTGGTGCTGGGGGCATGCGCTCACCTACCCCAGGACCGGCGCCAGCACACGCCTGTCCCTTTGACACCAGCCTCCCTGGCATCCCTTCTAATGCCCCTCAGCAGGAGTCACCAGACCCTTGTACATTGTCAGCGAATGATTGTTTCACCTAAGCCAACACTTGAGGGCCCGTCATCCAACTAGCCAATGGTACCGGAAAGCCATACTCCAGGAGAGCCAACACCGGCTGCCCTACTCAACAAGGGCTACCGCCACCTCAGGGCTTGATGCCCAGTCTGTCTGCCGCACTGACACCAGGCTCTTCCCCCTGAGCCAAGGATCCCACTATCAGACATGCTTTTCTTGTCCTGGTGGAACACTATTAAGGGTGATCTTCTCTCGTAGAAGCCTTCCTCACCCTTCATTAAGGAGCCTACAACTTTAGAGGGCCCCCCCATCCAGCCTTATCCTAAGTCAAGGGAACCTACCCCCCAACCTAGGCGACCAACCCCTCAGCCGGATGGCTAGGACAGAGGTCATTCTGACCGGAAAGGTGGGAGGCACCATTCTTCCTCCTGGCCTTTGGACAGGCACAGATGCCACTCTGGTGGACTCCGGTCCGGAAATTCCTCCTCCAAGTTGTCTTCTCCAGAGGATTCCAGCCATAGCTCTTCCTCCTCCTCCAGATCTTCCCTTACGGGGGTGCTCCTTCGCCTCTGGGTACTAAGGACTCCCCCAGGTCCATCTTTTATGGACGTAATGCGGCGTATCCAAGCCAATATGGGGTGGGACACAGAAGATCTGGATCCAGAAAGACATTGTCTAGTTAAGTACTTCCATCAGAAAGATCCTAAGCCTATTGTGGTGTTGCCTTTGGCTGACACCTTCCAGGATGTCACCAGGATTGCCTGGAAGCACCCTTCCATTTCCTCAGAGGCGCCCAGGAATTCTGACTGTCTTTATAGGGCTCCCAGGGATGAACCCTTTTTGGGGGAACAACCCCTGGAGAACTCAATGGTGATCACAGCTGCCCATGACAGGTCTAAATGGCCTAGGCACCTGAGCACCCAACCCCCCCCCCGATAAGAATCAAAGCAACTGGACTAGCTCAGAAAAAAGGTGTATGCCTTTGCCACTTGTACTATTCACTCCCTAAATTTTCTAACTCATATGGTCCAATGTCAGAATGCTCTCTGGGAGCAGGGCATGGAGCTTGCCCAGGTATTGCCTGATGTTTCCCAGAAGGTGTAGATGCTCAACCTTTTAAAGGCTGGGTTGTGTGTTTCACCCACATCCTGCGTTCTTCTTATGACTCTGCTGACACTGCCACCAGGGCTGCAACTATAGGTGGCTGCATAAGATGACATTCTTGGCTCCAGGTCTCGGGTTTCTCTCCTGATGTCCAGGTAGACATTATGGACCCCTTCAAAGGCCCAGTCCTTTTTGGAGATGAATCTAAGAAACTCATTACTCATCTTCAGGACTCAGAAAAGGCTATCTAGTCAGTGCACACCATGTACTGGTCTAACTAAAAGCAATTCAGGCATCAATCCTTTCGTTGCTCCTCTGGACAATATCCCAGAAGACAGCAGCAACATCAAGGTGCCTTCAAACAAAAGACCACCTCTCAGACCCCAGGTGGAGCAGCTCCTAGAGCCACCAAGTCTTTCCAGACTACTCTGCCTACTGCAAGCACCTCTGCCTGACTCCTTTCCTGACCCCCCCCCCCAGCCGAATCCCTGGGAGAGGCAGTGGGGGGTCATTTCTCCCTCTGTTTAGAGGGATGGAGCAGGATAACATTAGATCATTGGGTCCTGCAATTGATTGAAAAGGGACATACTCTAGAATTCCTAAAGCTGCCCCTGGACAACCCTCCCTGCCTCCCGCTATTTCCCATAGCACACCGCCGTCATCCAGGAGGAAATCCAGGTGCTTCTACGCAAACAGGCCGTAGAATTAGTTCCTGCAGCCCAAAGAGGGAAGGGCTTCTATTCCTACTTTTTCTTGGTTCCCAAGAAAGCAGGGGATCTGCTCCCCATCTTGGATCTCTGCAGTCTGAATAAATATATGGAATACAGATGATTCAGGATCGTTACCCTTCCATGCCAGATTCTCCTTCTCCATCAAGGGGACTGGCTGTGCTCTCTGGACATGCAGGATGCATACCTCCACATCCTGATCTCCCAGCCTTACAGAAGGTTTCTGTGGTCCCTTTTCCAAGGAAACCATTACCAGTTCCGATCTCTGCTGTTTGACCTGTCCTTGGCTCCTTGGGTCTTTACAAAGTGCCTTGCAGTGGTGGCAGCAACCTTAAGGAGGAAAGATCATTTGTCTTCCCCTACCTGGATGATTGGCTTCTCACAGCCCCCACCAGGGAACAGCTGGTAAGCACAATGGAAGACACCTTTTCTTTGTTCCACAACCTGGGGATCACCCTAAACCTCCCGAATTTCTCCCCTTGGCCAAGCCAATGGCTCCAGTTCATCGGGGCAGTCCTGGACACCATCCAAGGCAAGACCTTTCTGCCCCCAGAAAGGGCAGAATGCCTCCAAGATCACGCTTGAGCAGTATCCACATTTCACCTGGTTCCAGCCAGGGTCATCCTCAGACTTTTATGACGCATGGCAGCGCCACCGAAACTGTTCCTTTGGCATGGCTGCACATGAGGGTGACCCAGTGGGCCTTACAAGACCAATAGGATCAGCGCATGGACAACTTAGACCAGCCTGTGAGAGTCTTAAAGCCAGCAAGGCAGATTCTCCAGTGGTGGCTAAATTCCCCCAACCTTACCAGGGGAATGCCTTTCTGAAGGGTATCTCTTCTCCAGTCTCTGACTATGGATGCTTCTGGCCAGGGCTGGGGAGCACACCTCGCAAGCTGCCAGACCCAAGGAATGTGGTCTGCTCTGGAGAAAACCCTTCATATCAATGTGTTGAAGATGAGGGCGATCCTCTATGCCATGCAGGCTTTTCAGACGGATCTAGTCCCGGGCTACCTTCTGATCTAGACGGACGGAGGAAGTAGGCTATTGATTAACAAGAATCTGAAGCTTATCCATCAGGTAGGGAAATGGGCAGACTAGGTGGGCCAAGCGGTCCTTATCTGCCATCAGATTCTATGTTTAAAATGTCAGTGGTCTTTTACATAAATAAGCAGGGGGGAACTCATTCATATCCGCTCTGTAGGGAAGCCATAAGGGTCTGGTACTGGGCCATTGAGCACTGACTGGAGCTCTTTGCCGTGCATGTTCCAGGCATCCAAAACACCTTGGCCGACAGCCTAAGCCAGTATCGGTCCAAGACTCTTGAGCAGGAGCTTCTGCAATCAGTGGCGGAAGATCTTTTTGCTAGTTGGGGGCATCCCAAGTTGGACCTCTTTGCATCCCCACTCAACACCGAACTGCCCAGTTTCTTCTTGCTAAATCCATGCCCCGGTGTTTTCTGTCAAAACACATTGTCCCTTTGCTGGACAGGAGATTCCCATATGCGTTCCCTCCCTTTCCACTACTCCAGAGAGTTTTTCTCAGATTACAGTCAAAGGGAGTGAACATGATCCTGATTGCTCCCTACTGGCCCCGACAGATTTGGTTCCCTCTGCTCGAACAGCTGGCAGTGGAACCTCCGCTTCCTCTGTCCTTGAGCTCACACTTGCTCTCCCAGGAGAGAGGGACTCTAGTCCATCCAGACTTCAAGTCGCTGCACCTGAATGCATGACTCCTGCAGACTTAGCTGTTTCCCGGTTCGGGGTTTCTCTTAGAGTGGCGGATGTCCTAGTAGCTGCCAGGAAGCCCTCTATTAGGGTCACCTACGCTATGATGTGGAAGCGGTTTTGCATCTGGGCCTCCGCTCACCACACTGATCCCTTTACCTGTCCAGTAAACTCTGTTCTTGAGTACCTCCTTTCTTATTCAGACTCGGGTCTGAGCTATTCCTCTATTAAGGTGCATCTGTCTGCTGTTTCAGCATATCATGCACCGGTACAAGGCAAGGCACTCACCCAATTGGATTTACCCTGCACCTTCTTGCAAGGTATTCTACATATGAAACCTCCCATTTGGGATCCTGTCCCTCCATGGGATCTTTTGTTAATTTTGGAGAAACTTACTTTGCCTCCCTTTGAGCCAGTCATGGACTTCGAGCTGCACTTTCTGTTATGGAAAGCGTTGGATTTAGTTGCTGTTACTGCTGCTCGATGGATTTCCGAGCTTCAGGCTCTGCTGTATAAAGAGTCTTATCTTGTTTTCCACTAGGGCAGGATGTCCTTGCAGACCAATCCTAATTCTTGACAAATGTAGTGTCCAAGTTTACCTTTAATCAGGACATACATCTTCCAGTTTACTATCCAGAGCACTCTAAATCAAGGGGAAGCTCTGCTTCATAGTCTGGATGTTCACGGGGTTCTTCGTTACTATTTGACTCGCACCCAGGGTATTCAGGAAATCTGATCAGTTTCTTTTGTTTGCCCCAAAGACTCAAGGGATGCCTGTTTCTAAACAGATTGTGTCAAAGTGGTAGATTCACTGCATTGTTACTGTTATCCAAAGCACAACAAGCCTTTATCGAGATCGGTTAAAGGTCATTCTACCAGGGAAGTCGCTGCCTCTTTTGCTTCTTTGCACACTGTATCAGCAGCAGATATCTGTGCAGCTGCCACCTGAAGTTCAATCCACACTTTTATTAAGCACTACAGTTTGGACAGTGTTCCCAGGCGCAGGACAGGCTTTGGACTCGCTGTCCTCCAGGCCCTGCTTTCGTAAGGATTCCAGTTACCTGTTTCCTCCACCCATCCCTCAGGGTTTGTCCTTGTACTGCTTGGGGCTCAGTCCTTATGGTGTAACCTGCTGCAAGAGCTCCCACTCGAAGTAAGATAGTACAGTTACGTAAGAACTTACTGTAACAGTAGATCTTCGAGAGGAGCTCTTGCAGCAGGTGCTGCTTTCCCTCCCTCCTTCCCCTGGCATCTGCTTCTCCATTCTCAGCTACCTTCTTTTTCTTAGTTTGAGGAACCTCCTCGGTTCTCCAATTTTTATCTGTGTCGGAGTGTCTGGCAGGAGAACTGGGGTAGGGATGGGGAAACTGCCCCTTTTTATACCATTGGCCATCGTCAGACGCGGGCCGACATCAGGGGGTGGTCCCCTGCTGTAGGCTGCTAGTTAGATTTTTTCCATGGGGTCCTGGCGCCTTCCGGCTTCAGTCCTTATGGTGTAACCTGCTGCAAGAATGCCTCTCAAAAATCTGCTGTTACGGTAAGTTCTTGCATAACTGTACTTTATTCCTCAACCCATCATCGACCTTAATACTAATGTCACTTCCCTTACCAGGGTGCTGGTCAAGCAGTTTACTTCGGCACTTTTCCCGCCACTGGTGCCTTCCTTAGCCCCTTCTCGCTTCATTACTGGTTTGTCCTTCACCTAGCACCCTACAGGGCATCAGCGTATCCGTTATATTGGCCAATGGCTCAGATTAGGTCAACATTGAGGAGAATATCGCTCTCATCTCCTCCTGCCTGAGTAGGAGTAGGAAGGGTAAGAAGGGTAAGAGTAGCGTCCACATGCAAATGCTTTGAGGTGTAGCCTCCCTCCCACTGCCACCCTCCCCACATAACTAGTATCCCTACACTTCTACTACTGCCTAATCCCTTCCCTTTCCCTCACCTCAGCCTTCCCCTCCCCCACCTCCTGCCTCGCTTACCCCTGAGTTCTATCTTACCCACCATTGAACCTTGCCTATGAAATATACCTGTTGGATTTTCAATCTGGTTATTTCAACACAGTACTGTTTTAGTTTATCAGGGCATTTTGATTTCTCAAACCACTGTATTGCCTGTGATTTCGCATGCTATTTTCTTGCGCTATTGATTTTGATGTTTGACATTTATGATCTACATTGTACTTTAGCTATCTTTTATTGTTATGTAACATGCTCTGGTCACAGTATGTGGCCCGTGTCATGCCTGAAAACGGTCCCAGAGATCAGCGCTCCTACCCAGTTACCAAAGTCAAATAAATAAATAAGGGGCCTACTTCTCAGATAGGTCCACTGTCTCTTCAAGCAGTGAGAGCTCGGAGTATCAGACTCCCCATTACCCCCGAGGACCCCAGTTTTTATAATCTCATGAAGCAGCTGTAGTCTGCCATTGGGTTCCAGACTGAGGAAGAGGATACCAGCAGGAGGAACCAGGTAGAGTTCCTGGAGATCCCTAAATCTCCTCCTAAGGTCATCCCTCCTTTGCTCCCAGCACTGGATGATGCTACCCAGGTGATCCGGTACAGGCCCTATTCAGTGCCTACCATACCCAGGAAGGCAGACAAGCTTTACTATGCTCCCTTTGGGAAGTCATATTACTCTGTCCTGCCTGAGATGGACTCTGTAGTCATTAAGGCTGCCCATGACCACTCCAAGGCACCTAAGCATCTCAGTTCCCTTCCCCTGACAGAGTCCAGGAGGTTGGACTTATGGGAGAAGAGGACATTTGCTTCAACAACCTTAGGCCTCAGGATTTCAAACCACCTCTCTCGCTTGGTTAAATACCAAAATACCCTCTGAAAAAAGGGCAAGGCCATGGCCCAGGCCCTTCCTGAGGGGCCACAGAGGCAGGAAATCCTCAAGACCCTTCAGGCTGCTGAGGATGTTGGTAAACATCTCATCTGTGCCATTTATGATATGTCTGACACTATGACCAGAGCGGCTGCCTTGAGTATTTGCCTTAGGAGGCACTCCTGGCTCCGGGCTTCCGGGTTCCCTTCGGATGAACAGCAGAAGGTCTTTGGCATCCCTTTTGTGGGCTCCAAATTGTTTGGCCCTATGGTTCAGGACATTATTGATGAGCTGCAGGCCTCAGGGAGGGCTCTTAAATCTATGCACTGCCTGTACCATACCAAGTTATAGCTGCTAAAAACATTCTGTGTGTGCTTATTGTGTGGGAAAGTGGTGTGGGAGAAGATATACTTTGAAAATTTTGTGAGCAGAACTTTTAGCATTTGAGCCCTGCATATCCTATTACCAGGAAGCAGGAAGAGAGTGGGAGAGACTCACTACTGTGAGACCAAACTACTGTTAGCATTTTGCAGCACTTTTATTTCATTTTTAAACCTTGACTGCTACTATTTAGCCCCTAAACAACTGCTGGGCTTAAGAAAGTACAAAATAAAACTTTAAAACACAATTTTTGTTGTGAGTATCCCCGCGACCCCTCACAGCCACTTCCAAGTCATTTAGACCTTCGTAACACAGCCCTGCTGCGAGTGGGCAGAGTTATAGTTGCTAAAAACATTGTGTGTGTGCTTATTGTGTGGGAAAGCGGTGTGGGAGAATATATACCTTGAAAATTTTGTGACCAGAACTTTTAGCTTTTGAGCCCTGTATATCCTATTACCAGGAAGCAGGAAGAGAGTGGGGGAGACTCACTACTGTGAAACCAAACTACTGTTAGCGTTTTGCACCGCTTTTATTTCATTTTTAAACCTTGACTGCTACTATTTAGTCCCTGCTGCGAGCAGGGCGAGCGTGAGCAGGGCACGCGTTGCCGCGCTCCGAGACGCGCGCCGAGACACGCGTGTCTGCATTTGTCTGCTGGGATCGTGGGACAAAGGAGAGAAATCTAGAAAGTACCTGAAAAGTGAGTAAAAATAGGGGAACTGTAAAGCAAAAACTGCTGCCTGAGGCCTGGACTACTTGGACATTTCAAGCTATACGTAATGCAACTGGATTGGTCCCTGCTGGCTGGGGATATAGATGGTAATGAGTAGTGGTTGGGTAGTGGTAGGATAGTGGTCAGGCAGTTGGATCAGTCTTCATCGACCTGACGAAGGCTTTTGACTCTGTTGATCACAACCTTCTCCTAAATTGCCATCTGCCTACAGGTCTATCCCCAGATACGGTACTATGGTTTGGCAGCTACCTCTCTAACAGAGCACAACGAGTCAAAATTGGTGATACCCTATCCACTGCTAAGGAGGTGCACCTTGGGGTTCCACAGGTGTCAATCCTTGGTCTTCTACATTTTAGCCTCTTCATCAACTCCGCCCCAATGGCTTGCTCAGAAAGCACAGTTCTCTACGCTGATGATGCAGTGATCTCAGTCGCTGGCAAAGACCAACAATCCATCACAACTGAACTCCAAAGCAGCTTCCATAAAATTCAATCTTGGTTTACGGAAAACAAGCTACTACTAAACGTCAAAAAAAACAGAGTATGCTCTTCACCTCCTCCCAAAGCAAAAAGAAATACCTGCCCCTGCTTATTCAAAACCAAAAGGGTGAAATCCTAGATCAAGTATGTAATTTCAAATATCTCGGCATTACCTTTGATGACATGCTCACCTTTTCAAACCACATTGACTCTGTTATCAAGACTGCAAATATAAAATTTGGTGTACTTTATCATCACAGACATTCAGTGACACCGGATGCACTCAAACTAGCCACCAGTAGCTCAATACTGTCTACCATTGACTGTGGGTTATCTATATATGGGGTGGGCACAAACACTGCTCTTAGCAGGATCAACACACTCCTCAATAAGGCCTGTCATCTTACTTTGGGGGCTACTCTCGATACCCACACCTGCTCACTATACACTAAAACTGGGTGGCTCCCACTCCATCTTAGAGGGCAATACCAAACCTGCCTACTTCTAAAAAAAGTACTACTTGGACTGACATCCCCCACAGTGGGCGGACACTTTAAGCTGGCCATCCCAATGAAATCTACCCATAGTGCAGTCGCTAACAAGATGGTGATTCCCTTCAAAAGGATGAAACTTGCCCAGAACTCCATCCTGTATCGAGGTCCGAAATGGTACAGTGAGCTACCTGCTGTCCTCACTGATACTACCAAGATTAGTACCTTCAAAGCTGGGCTCAAATCTCTCCTTGGCTCTAAAATGAATTGTACCTACCTGCACTAATGTGATAGTACCTCGCCCCCAGTTTTCCATTTACCTACCCCACTCTACATCCTTCAGCTATATACCACTTTTTTCTAACCTACTCCTCCCCCAATTATCTGATGATGGCCTTCACTGGGTTGAAAGCTCCACCTGTCTCCCACCTCAGACGATGCCACCTTCAGCTGACCCTTCCCCCCAATCCCCTCTTATCTAATCAGTCTATCTGTTAATATTTACTAATTTAATGTGTATAAGTTCAAATTTTACTATTACTGCCTGTGTATATGCTTCAATGTTTCTTTTTTTTTTTTCTCTGTAAGCCGTGTATTTTTGTAATGTTTGCTCAACACTGACATGGAACCTTTGAAAATGAGTCCTTGACTCAAAGGTATTAATCCCAAACTGAAATAAATAAATAAATGAAAGCTTAGTGACATGAGCCTTAGGTACCAGTTTGCACTATAAATGGGTACTTCTGTAGTTGTTGTTGTATGCCAACCTGATTTACTACCAGGGATTTTCCCACATTCAGTCCCTGGACAATGCTGCATGGGGGGGGGAGCTTTGGGGGGGTCATTAGTACGTTATTTGTTGAATTTGTGATTAGTGTCACCTTTTAGTTTAAAGTCTTAATGTATACTGTCTTTGAGCAATCCATGTCAGGTCAGTTGACTGGGCAGTCATAGCCAGTTGAACCTAAATAATTGATTTGTACTGAGTAACCGTAGTGATTGCTCTTTATAAACTGTGTATATTTTTGTTTGTTTTATTTGTATTTGTATTGTACTGTATTTGTTGTTAAAAGACAATAAAAATTGTAATTTCAGAAAAAAAAAGCAACAGATACAGGGAATGTGGGAGTCATAGGTACTGTTGATCACCATGGAGACTGAGAACGGAGCCACTCTTTGCACTGGCTTGATGTACAGAGCTCCAGCACAGGGGGAGGAGTTGGATATGGTACTGGTGGAAACCATTAGCAAAATGGCAGAAAGGTGGGAGGTGCTGCTGGTGGAGGACTTCAGTCTGCTGGATGTAGATTGTAGCCTCCCTTCTGCAGCTTCAGCTAGAAGCAGTGACATCCTGGAATCCCTTCAGGGGGCATTCCTCAGGAAAATATTAAGTGAACCCACTCATGATGGGGCAATACTGGACTTCGTACTTACTAACAGGACAGTGTTGCGGATGTTAAGGTGGGAGACACTTGGGGACCAGTAATCACTGTACAGTGTGGTGCAATATAAGGGTGGCCGCAGAATCGGACCACACAAGGGTGAAGGTCCTGGTCTTCAGGTTGGCAGATTTAATAAAGATGGGTGAATTTGTCAGAGATGCCCTGGTGGGGGTATGACCTGGAGGGTGAAGGAACAGTGGGCAGAGCTAAAAGCAGGCATAGTTAAGGCGAAAAACCTGTGTCAAGAAACTGAGCAAGAGGAAAAAGAGACCACTATGGTTCTCGAAAGAAGTGGCAGAAAAGGGAAAAGCTAACACGGTTGCATTCAGAAGGTAATAAGAAGATGCAGAGGGAGTAGGATAGGGAGGCATAGCTGGAGAAATGGAGAGAAGCAAAGAAAGCAATAAGGAGCACAAAGGTGCAAACTGAAGAGAGAACACCCCAGGCAATAACAAAAGGGAACAAGACATTTTTTGGGTATGTAACTGAAAAGAGGAAAACCAAAGGAGGGATTGTAAGGATAAAGAGGGAAAGGGGCAACTGTGGAGAGGGCCACCAGGAAAAGGCAGACATCCTGAACAATCCCGAACAAATACTTCTGCTTGGTGTTCACAAAGGAAGGATAAGGGGAGGGACTACAAATAAGTAACAGGAAGGATAGGGGCAGGTGGGCACTAGTCCTTTTTCAGAGGAGAGAGTCTTGAAAGGATTTGCTATTCTGAAAGTGAGCAAGGCAACAGGGCCAGATGGAGTGCATCCAAGGGTGCTGAGGGAGCTCAGGGAGGTACTGGCTGCACCTCTAACAGTCCTATTTAACATCTCGCTGGAAATAGGAGTGGTTCCAGAGGACAGATGTAGTTCCACCTCACAAACACGGTAGCAGGGAGGAGGCTGGCAATTAATGGCCAGTCAGCCTGACATCAGTGGTAGTAGTAGTAGAAGTAGTAATGATTTTATTCATTATAATGAACAAGGTAAAACAATCCCATTGAGTACACAAATACACTCATTTTCAAGGGACACCTTCTACGAAATACATAACCTGGTTACAATATAGGAAAAAAAAATACACAAACATACAAAAATACAAAATACAAATATACATATACACACAATAAATACAATAAATACATACATTTCATACATATAAATTACATCAATAACAAAAATACATAAACATTCACCCATTTTCCAATGTCACACAACATTCATGCAACTTCTCACCTTGCCTATGATACCAAGATCTAATATTCATCCAACTTACTTTAACTCCATAACTTCTCAAGTCAGGAGGCAGGTTATTCCAAATTTTTGGACCCACATAAAACAACATTGCACACCCATTCCTCGTCCTAAACTTTGGTAATTCAAACTCTATATGTTGGGCTGATCTCAATCCCCTACTTGGATGTTTAATTTTCAAATCTTTAGCAATATATTCAGGTAATTTATTATCAAGAAACCTACACATAATTTTAGTTATATGCTGGCTTCTTCTAATATACAAGTGATCCCATCCTATATGACTATATAGCTCACCATGATGTGTGAGTCTATGTAACCCTGTAATATACCTAGCCATCTTATTATATAAAACGTCTAATTTTTTCAAATCAACTTTATTTGCACCCCCATAAATTGTATCTGCATAATCAATCACTGGCACTAACATTGTATTAATCACATGAAGCCTTGTGTTCCTGGAAAAATTACTTCTAATTCTATACAGCATCCCCAATTGTTGCCCTAATCTCCTGACTAAATTATTTGTATGAACAGACCACTTGCAATGTACATCCAACCATAACCCTAGATATGTATACTCATCAACTATCTGTAAGATGGAACCATCTCTCACTGTTATTTCCAATGATTTTGTCTGAAGATTTTTACTTTTTTGTCGAAACAATATTACCTTAGTTTTAGTAGTATTCAGCACTAATTTATTCATGACATAATATTCCTGTATACCATCAAAGGCTGATTGTAATGTACATTGCACACTGTGAATGTCCTTATCTGAAACATACATAATATCATCTTCAGCATACTGGTGATATTCTAATTTATCTTGCTTGAAATCTAAATCACTAGTGTATAAATTAAATAATAGGGGCCCCAGGATTGTTCCCTGAGGTACCCCTTGTTTTATTTGCCTAAAATCTGAAGTATATGAATTTAGAAACACTTTTTGTTTTCTACCTCTCAAATAATTGGAAAAACCAGGCTATCACGTTATCTGAAAACTCCATATTTAACAATTTGTCAATCAATATTTCATGATTTAATGAGTCAAAGGCTTTTGACAAATCAATCATGATTGCCCCTGTTAACAATCCATTGTCCATAGCTATCTGAATATCCCCCGTTACTTTTATTAATGAAGTTTGAGTACTGTATCCTTCTCTGAAGCCTGACTGATTTCTATGTAAAATATTCTGTTCTTTTATATATTGCTTAACCTGCTTGGCCACAATTTTTTCACAAATCTTTGCTACTACTGGTATTAATGATATTGGATGATAATTACTAATCTCTTGCTTTAATCCAGATTTAAAAATTGGAATTACTTTTGCACATTTCCATTCATCTGGTACTTCAACTGAATACAAAGACAATTCAAAAATCTGTGTCAACGGATGGGCAACAACTGGGGCAGCAAATTTTAACAATTTACTGCTAATCTCATCTAATCCAGTAGCCTTTCATTCATTAATATGCAACAGTTCTATTAGGACATCACTTACATTTATATAACCAAAATCAAATTATCGATCTGGCTTCCTTTTAATATTGATGAACTTTTGACTCCCAAAAATAGCACCATCTATACCCTCCTTTTCAACCCCCATATTAACAAAAAGATCATTAAAACAATCAGCCCTCTGAACTTTGTTCAATTTCTCTACCTTTAATTTTAAAAGTTTGTGGGTAATCATTTTTTCCCGGATTTTGTAATTTATGGATTAATTTCCAAAATTTACCTGGGTGTGAAAACTGGGTATCCTTTAACACATATTTATAATAATCTGCCTTTGCCTTTCTAACATCCTTGATATATTTATTTCTTAAGGCTCTATAACCATCCCAATCCTTCTGTTTCTTTGATTTCTTTGCCTTTAGCCACTGAATATTTCTCTTTTTACGTAAATTGTGCAAATTCCCATTATACCAAATAGCATTTTTTAATCCACGATAAACTTTTTTCACAGGTGCATGCTGATTACAAATATTTTCAAATTCTTCCCTAAAATACTGCCATGCTTCATTTATAGTGGGAATTAAAGCTATTCTCTCCCAATTTACTTTTTCCAAATCCAGCATAAATGCGGTATAATCAAATTGTCTAAATGTCTTTTTGGAAACCCAATACCCAGTTTTAATACCCTTCTCTTTGGCCCTCACACACACCACCCCCTGATGATCACTAAACGTATCAAACAAAACACTACTCATTTTGTATTTTTCCTCTCCTGTAGTAAAGATTAAATAAGTGGTGGGAAGCTGATGAAAACTCTGCTGAAGGAAAGGATTGTGGAATATCTTGAATCCAACAGGCTGCAAGACCCAAGGCAGTGTGGATTCACGGGTGTGGGGGGGGGGTCATATCAAGCAAATAAACAAGTTACTCACCTGTAACATAGAAACATAGATTTTGATGGCAGATAAGGACCGCTTGGCCCACCCAGTCTGCCCATTTCCCTACCTAATGGATAAGCTGCAAATCCTAGTTAACCAGCAGCCTACTTCTTCCTACCCCCCCCCCTAGAATTGCCTTATGACTGTCCCAAGCATGCTTGAATTCCACCACTGTTTTTGACTCCACAACTTCTCTCCGGAAGGCCGTTCCATGCATCCACAACCCTCTCTGTGAAAAAAATACCTTTAAATTACTCTGAGCTGCCCTCTTCTATCTTTCAAATTGTGCCCCTTGTTCTTGCACACCTCTTTTTGAAAGATGCTACCCTCTTGGACTTTGTTGATTCCTTGAGGTACTTGAAGTTTCTATCATGTCCCCCTCTCCTCCTTTCTCGAGGCTACAATTATTCAGCTCCTTAGTCTCTTCATATGTCTCCGCAGACCCTGCACCATTTTAGTTGCCCTCCTGACAGCCTCCATCCTGTCTATGTCTTTGCAGAGATTGGGTCTCCAAAACTGCACACAGTACTCAGATGGGGTCTCACCAACTGTCTGTACAGAGGGATAATAACTTCCTGTTTTCTACTGGTGATGCCTCTCCTATGCATCCTAGTATCCCCCAGCCCTCCTTGCTGCCCTCTCACATTGCTTGCCCACCTTTAGGTCATCTGATATGACTACCCCCAGGTCCCTTTCCATTTTGTTGTTGTTAGTATCTCACCGCCCATTGTGTACTCTTCCCTGGGTTTTTGTTTCCCAGGTGCATTACCTTGCATTCTTACATGAAACATAGAAACATAGAATTTGACAGCGAGATAAGGACCGCTTGGCCCACCTAGTCTGCCCATTTCTACCTAACAGATAAGCTGCAGATCCTAGTTAACCAACAGCTTACTTCCTCTTACCCGCCCTAGGACTGCCTTATGCCTGTCCCATGCATTCTTGAAGTCCCCACTGTTCTTGACTCCACGACCTCCTCAGAGGCTGTTCCATGCATCCACAACCCTCTCTGTGAAAAAATACATCCTCACATTACACCGGGCCGTCCCCCTCTATCTTCAAATTGCCCTTGTTCTTGCACATCTCTTTTCTGGAAGATGCTACCCTCTTGGACTTTGTTAATTCCTTGAGGTACTTGAAGTTTCTATCATGTCCCCTCTCCTTCTTTCCTCAAGAGTACATCATATTAGCTTCTTTAGTCTTTCTTTATGTCTTCTGGTGCAGACCCTGCACCATTTTGTTGCCCTCCTCTGAACAGCCTCCACTCTGTCTATGTCTTTACGGAGTTGAGGTCTCAAAAACTGCACACAGTACTCCAGATGGGGTATCACCAACTGTCTGTACAGAGGATAACAACTTCCTGTTTTCTACTATTGATGCCTCTTCCTATGCATCCCAGTATCCCCCAGCCTTCCTTACTGCCTTCTCACATTGCTTGCCCGCCTTTAGGTCATCTGATATAATTACCCCCAGGTCCCTTTCTATTTTTCTGTTGTCAGTATCTCACCCCCATTGTGTCACGCTTCCCTGGGTTTTGTTTCCATGTGCATTACCTTGCACTTCTTTGCATTGAATCTGAGCTGCCATACATTTGACCATTCCTCCAACCTTGCAAGTCCCTTCTCATCCTTTCCACTCCATCTTGTGTATCAACCCTGTTGCAGATCTTTGTGTCATCTGCAAAGAGACATACTTTTCTTCCAGTTCCTCTGCAATGTCACTTATAAAGACATTAAAAGGACTGGTCCTAGTACTGAACCCTGCGTACCCCGCTAGTAACCCTCCTTTCTTCACTGTGTGACTCCATTTACTACTACCCTTGTCCTGTTGTCTAGCCAATTTTATCCAGGCTACCACCTGGGACCCATTCCAAGGCTGGCTATCTTGTATTAATCTTTTGTGGGACTGTATCAAACGCCTTGCTAAAATCTAGGTAGGCCATGTCCACAGCCCCTCCCTGGTCTACTATTTTGGTCACCCAGTCAAAGAAATCTATTAGATTTGTCTGACATGACCTTCCCATCGTGAATCCATGCTGCCTTGGGTCCTATGCCCCACTGGCCTCTAGGTACTCAACAATTCTTTCCTTCAGAAGTGATTCCATCATTTTCCCTACCACTGAGGTCAAACTAACTGGTCTGTAGTTTCCTGCCTCTGTCCTGCTCCCACTTTTTTGTGAAGAGGAATCACATCCGCCCTCCTCCAGTCCTCAGGTACCACCCCATCCTCCCATGATTTATTAAAGAGAGTCAGCGATGTCACTAGTTCTACCTTAGTTCTTTTAGAATTCTTGGTGAATCCCATCAGGCCCCATTGCTTTGTCCACCTTCAATTTTATTAGTTCTTTCAGAACCCTTTCTTCTGTAAATGGACTGGTATCGAGCCCCGTCTTCAGAGTGTTTCTCTTGTTTGGTTTAGGTAACTCCCCCTCCTCTTCCTTTGTGAATACTGAGCAGAAATATTCGTTCCAGTATCCCTGCTTTTCACTGTCACCCTCTACCCACATTCCCTCCCCTTTATTAAGCTTCAGTATCCCTCCTTTGGTCTTTCTTCTCTCCCTAATGTATCTATAAAAGGTCTTATCCCCCTTCTTAACAGAATTAGCTATCCTTTCCTCAGTTTGGGCCTTTGCTATTCTGACTACCTTCCCAGCCTCTTTCTGTTTTAACTGATAAAGTTCTCTGTCCTGCTCCTTCTGTGTTTCCTTATATTTCTGAATGCTGTCCTTTTCTCCTTAACCTTCCTGCCACCTCTTTTGAGAACCATAGTGGTTTCTTTCTCGTTTTGTTTATTGATTTGCTTTACACAAAGGCTTGTTGCCTCTGTGATGGCTGTTTTGATCACTCCCCATTGTTCCTCCACCCTCCTTCTTGCCTGTTTGCTAGTGCTTTTCTGGGCACTCTCTCATTTTCAAAGTCAGCCCCTTAAAGTCCAGTACTCTTGCTTTTGTATGGCTTGATATGGCTGTGTTTATCGTGAACCACACTGTTTGGTGGTCGCTTGTTCCAGATGGCTACCCACTTCTAAATCTGAGATTCTTTCTCCATCCCCATTTGAAAGTACCAGGTCTAAGATTGCTCCTTCCCAAGTGGGTTCCGATACTAGCTGTCTGAGGCATGCCCTTGTAGGGCATCAAGAGTGACCCTGTTTGGATGTGCCTGCAGCAAAAGGTGCTCAGTTAACATCTGGCATATTCAGGTCCCCATCAACAATATCTCCCCTTTTTCTGCCATTCTAAGAAAGCCTTCTATCATTTCCTTGTCCATTCTCTCCCCTGAGATGGGGGTCTGTATACAACCCCCATGCGGTTGTGGTGCCATTTCCAGTCTCCAGGGTGACCCAAAGTGCCTCATCTGTTCCTGTTTACTCTTTAGTTCTGTTGCTTTGATCCTTCCTTTACATAGAGAGCTACTCCTCCTCCTCTTTACCCTCCCTGTCCCTCCTAGATTGTGTATCCTGGTATGTTGACATCCCAGTCATGGTTCTCTGTGTACCATGTTTCTGTGACTGCCACAATATCCAGGCAACCTCTTCCATCAAGCCACTAGTTCAGGGAGCTTGTTACACACAGACTACAGGCATTGGTACTCACTACTTCCACTTTTGATAGCCTTACCCTTTTAGCCCCATTTCTGTCCTACTGCCTTTGCCTTTTTACATTTAAATCTGTTCTGCTCCCTATAACTTCTGTACCTTGGTGTTTACCTCACTAATCACCATGTTTTGTGGGGGGAGGCTCGGATTTCCCTGCTTCTTTTCAGTGCCTCCCCCCTTGGCTAGTTTAAATGCTTGCCAATGAAGCATTTAAACCTCTCACCTAGGATCCTGGTTCCCCTGGACAGATGCAGACCATCGCACCAGTATAGGTCTGCATCCCTCCAGGTGGCTCCCCAGTCCCCAATGAAGCCAAAACCCTGAGCTCCACACCAGGTTTTCAACCACTCATTGAATTCCCTGGTGAGAAGTACCCTAGCATCTCGCCATAGACAGGCAGCACCTCCAAGGAGGATTACCGTGTCGCTACTTGTCTCAGGCCCCTTCCCAACTCTTAACAAACTCCTCTTACACTGCTCTGATCCCATTCCTAGCCAGGTCATTTGTCTCTAGGTGGACAAATGACATCCAGCTCTCCTCTGCAGCTCCTCCCACGATCCTGAGGATTCTTCCTGTCCCTCAAGCCGTGGCGCCAGGAAGGCACCTTACCTCCGCCCCCTTCCTCCCCCATTTCTACCCCCCAATGAATGAGTCCCCCACCAGGAGTTGTTTCCTTCCCCTGTGGGGTCCCATGCCACCCTTCTTTGGGTCTCCTTTGTGAAGGTTCCCAGCATCCTCCTTGGTCTCCACTGCAGGTGCCTCCATAGAGGAACCACTATCCACCAGAAGAGTGAATGAATTGTGGAGAGGTACAGCTGGAGGGATGCAACTCTGTTCCACCACCCTCTCCCTCCTTGAGCCCACCCTGGTCCAGCCTCTCCTCTTTCTTGGCAACCTCTGAGGTAGTGGCATTGGCCCTGGTGGTCCCTGGGGTGGGGAGGAGGTTTCACGAATCCTAGCCAGGTCAACCTGGAAACGGGCAACCTCCTCTCTCAGACCAGAGAGTGCCTGCAAATAGGGCAGCAGCATCGCAGCCTCAGAATGTCTCCGGAACACTGCCGCCACAGCCATTGCACTGCACCACCCTATCATGTCATAATTTGTGTCCCTCTACTGTTTCTCTGGATGCTTACTCTCCTCTCTCCTTACAACTCTCACCCTTCCTGTTCTGGGACAGCAACTTCCCTATCTTCTTCAGTAGCCTCCTTCTTCCTTGCTCAGTGTCAGACCACCAGCAGCTGGGGGGGGGGAGAGTGAGCTACTTTTTCTACTTTAGGGTTGACAAAACCATTGTTTCTCTATGATCCTTTCCTTCCTACTGCCAAACAGGAAGTTCCTGTTGACAGTCAAATCCAATGGCTATAAAAGTAGAACTGGCTTTGGGTGGGTGGGGTGGAGGGCAATTAGTAAGAAAAAAGGCTAGCAACAGGAAGTTGTAATTTGACTCACCTGCTTTTTATAGTGTCTAAACCACACCCCCAGGTAAGCTCTCTTTCCTCCTACTGGTTTAGCAAAGTCAGCTGATACAGTACCCTTCACTGCACAGAATACACACTGACCTTCTTTCTTTCTTTTTTTTTTAACCCTAAATAAGTCCCCTTCTACTTCTAATAAAGTTATCTGTCTACTTAATCTTAACAGACACTGACTCCTGCTGAGATATACGTTTTAAATTAAGAAGAAAATGTAGCTTCTTTTAGTTAGCTGCTTTCTGCTCTACAAGCAAGGCTAGCAACAGGAAGTTGTAATTTGACACACCTGCTTTTATAGTGTCTAAACCACACCCCAGGTAAGCTCTCTTTCCTCCTACTGGTTTAGCAAAGTCAGCTGATACAGTACCCTTCACTGTACAGAATACACACTGACCTTCTTTCTTTTCTCTTTTTTTAACCCTAAATAAGTCCCCTTCTACTTCTAATAAAGTTATCTGTCTACTTAATCTTAACAGACACTGACTCCTGCTGAGATATACGTTTTAAATTAAGAAGAAAATGTAGCTTCTTTTAGTTAGCTGCTTTCTGCTCTACAAGCAAGGCATAGGCTTAGCATTGAATCTAAGCTGCCATACATTTGACCATTCCTCTAACCTTGCCAAGTCCTTCTCATCCTTTCCACCCCTACTTTTGCATCAACTCTGTTGCAGATCTTTGTGTCATCTACAAAGAGACATACTTTTCCTTCCAGTCCTCTGCAATGTCGCTATAAAGACATTGAAGAGGACCGTCTAATACTGAACCCTCATGGGTACCCCACTAGTAACCCCTTTCTTCAGAGTGGACTCCATTTACTATTATTCGCTGTGTCCTATTCTCCAGCCAATTCTTTACCCAGGCTGTCATCTTGGGACCCACTCCCAGGCTGGCTAACTTGCATATTAATCTTTTGTGTGGGACTGTGTCAAATGCCTTGCTAAAGTCTTGGTAGGCCATGTCCACAGCCCCTCCCTGATCTACTACTTTGGTCACCCAGTCAAAGAAATCTATCAGATTTGTCTGGCATGACCTTCCCACTGTGAATCCATGCTGCCTTGGGTCCTGTGCCCCCTGACCTCTAGATACTCAACAATTCTTTCCTTCAGAAGTGATTCCATCATTTTCCCTACCACTGAGGTTAAACTAACAGGTCTGTAGTTTTCTGCTTCTGCCTTGCTCCCACTTTTGTGAAGGGGAATCACATGTGCCCTTCTCCAGTCCTCGGGTACCACCCCATCCTCCCATAATTTGTTAAAAAGGGTAGTCAGTGGTGTCACTAGTTCTACCCTTAGTTCTTTTAGAATTCTGGGATGAATCCCATTAGGCCCCATTGCTTTGTCCACCTTCAGTTTTAAGAGTTCTTTCAGAACCCTTTCTTCTGTAAATGGGCTGGTAACGGTAGTTCTAGGAGTGGTACTGTATATGGTGTATGTAACCCCCTAGAATTGGGGGTTCCCAAAAGTTTTCCTAGGGCTTGCCTGAATGCCAGGCTGGTGTTCTGTGTCCTAGCGATTTAAAAGGTTTACATGTGAGTGCTCTGTTAGCCTCCGTGTCTGTCTCTTTAAGAGCTGCCTATTTTGTGGTGTAAAATTAATCTGGGGAGGGGCCGAGTAGTTTCAGGCTCGAGTCCCACCTGGGCTGCAGTGTTATCGCTCCTTCTGCCATCGCTATTTACGCAGAGGGAGCCCTGCTAGGAACTGTGACTGTTTACTGTTTATCTGTTTTAATAATAATAATATTGTAGTTTGTCTAACCTGCCTTCCTTTGCAGCATGGATTTTCTGTATTATACCACCATTTTGGTTTTGGACTGCCAGTCAGCACCAATCAGTACCTTTGGGGACTCTAAAATGGAGCCTGTCCCCGGGGGTCTCATGGGAGCAAATTTTTGTAGGAATTGTAGTTTTTACATTTTGGCGCCAAAACAGACCTGCAGGGGGAACCCTTGCTTTGACAGACAAATGGATCAACCAATTTAACCTTTTAGATCAGGGGGAAATCCTCAAGCTTCCTGCAGCAGTGAGGCAGAAGTGAGTTGGAGCTGGAAGAGTGAGCAGCTTGAGCTCGAGGAGCTGCTGCACCACGGGGTAGTGTGGGGATTCGGCGGGAAAGCTGAGTCTGGCCTGCCTGCCTTCAGTTGTCCCGCATGGATAGACTACAGCAATTTTATTTTGGACCACGTCTCTGAGCCATTTAGTTGTGCCCTGCTTAATGGGTACAGCGATTCAAGTCAGTCTGGAGTTAGAGTTGGGAGAGTGAACAGATTGAGTGATTCAAGCAGCTGCCCCTGCGTAGTAGCTCGGGAAACTGGTGGGAATGCTGTGTTTGGCCTGCCTGCCTGCCTCATCTTCCCTTGTGAGGGAATCTTTCTGAGCGAAAGAGAAATTGGACTTTCTCCGAAGTTGCTGTGCTCTGACCAGAATCCTGAATTGTGACAAACTGAATCTTCCTGAAGGGGACCGAAGATTTGCCTCGGTGCGATCAGCCTGTCAGGACCTGAGACTTCCATGGAGTGTCGGTCTGTGCAGAGACACTGCATATTGCAACCGGACTGCCATCCGAACTGTGATACTGTTTCTTTTCTTTACTATAAGTGTACTGAATGCAGTTAGTGGGTCGCAATTTGGTTCCCCATTGCCTGATTGTGTCAGGCTTGCTGGAAGCTGCATCCAGCCCTACCAGACTGCCATCCGAATTGTTCACCTGGCCTGGGCCCTGCCACCTTGGCCCACCCAGCTGCTCACGCCACAGAGAAGAACATCAACGAGAGACCTGCCTGGGGATCAGCCCCCTGCTCAACATCACGAACAGGAACGACACCACGGTGAATCATGTGGGCCCTGCTTCTCCTGGCAAACCAGAAAGTCATCCTGCAGTCTCTATTTCATCCATCCTGTGTCCTGTACTGGGTAGCATGAGTAAACACCAGGGTAGCTCCCTGCAACAACAGCTCAATCAAAGTGTGTCATCTGATTTAATTGTTTTGCTTGATTATCACGAACTGAGCCATCTGGCTCCGGATTACAAATTGTGGGTTATTAGGCATGGCTATTTCTTTCCACCTATAGGGCCCCAACCAGCTGCAATGCCGGCCTACCCCGGGCACCGCATCAGGCTAGCCTACCTCACCAACTGGGTACCCAGAGTGTATGTGCCAGTGTTGAGGGACTCTGAAGTGCATGCATTGTAGCCTGATTGAATCAGTACTTAAACCAATCAATCTGATTACGCCACTTCCTTCTTCATTCCCCCTGAATAAATCAGATCTGAATCTTTTTGCATTTAAACTATTTGTGGTGCATATCTGTACTAATAGCACTGGATTCATATTGCTTGCTGTGTCTAACCTTATTTTACAGGGGGTCTCCAGGGCCAAGCTGGTGGAACCAGCCCTGGTGGTAAGTGAAACAAGTGTGGTGGTACACCTGCTGTTTGGGGGTTGTGGTAATTGTGTGTTCAGAACATTTTGTAGGCCACTAGAGGGTAAAGAGGGGGTAACAGTGTCGCGGAGGGCTGTACCCAGGTCAGCTACGCTACCACCAACCCTGTCCTTTGGGTGGAGGCACCCGTTCTCAGTACCCAGGGCCCTCAACCTGCATATGGTTATGCAGGCAGGGGTAGTATCCCTTGGGATAGCGCCAACTAGGGGTTACATGTATATCCAGACTTCTGGCAGAATTCCTTTCCTTTTAAGACTTGCCTGAATGTCTTCAAGCTGGCTCCTCCCACCCACCTGGGTGGTATCCTCTTCGGCACCGCCCAGTGACGTCAAATCTGACCCACTGGAAGCCAGAGCAGTGTGCCACTTGCCAGCGGAGGTCGGGTTGGTTGTGTGGATGTACACCATTTACCACTCCTAGAACTACTGTTACAGGTGAGTAACTTGTTTTTCTAGGGGTGAGGATATGGTGTACTATCCACACTTTTGGCAGATTCCTAGCAGTTCTCCAAGAGGAGGGAGCAAGGCACACACACCCTATTTAGGGAACAGAGATTGGAGAACCAAGGACCCAAAACCAGCATCCCAGTGTGACTTAAGGTCGATGTGGTAATGGGAGATGAAGGTGTGTTCTCATTTCCAGGCAGCAGCCCTGCAGATCTCCTGGATAGGGATGTCCTTGGAAGCAGCCATCAAGGCGGCGGAATGTCTGGTGGAATGAGCCCTAAGCCCTACGGGAGGCTCCCTACCAGTCAACCAATAGCAGAGGTCAATGCAGAAGACTATCCACCTTCCAATTGTCCACTTAGCTGCCAGTCTGCTAAGTGCAGCTTAAACGTAGGTGACAAACAGCTGGCAAACCTCTGCCGGAATTCCAGCCATGCGCTTCTCATAATAGGCAAGTGCTCGCCGCAGGTCCAAAGTATGGAGCCTATGCACTGCCTCCGAGGTGTGGTTGGTGAAGTACACTGGGAGATTGATCACCTGGTTAAGGTGAAACTCCGAGACAACTTTTGGGAGGAACTTTGGGTTGGGACGAAGGACAACCTTGTCCCTGTGGAAGACTAGATAAGAAGAGACCACCAAGAGCACCTGGAGCTCACTGATCCTTCTGGCGGATGTGATGGCCACCAGGAAGGCAGTCTTCCACAACAGGTATGATATCTCACATCTCTGCATCGGTTCAAATGGCTTGCCCATGAGCATCGCCAACACCAGCAACAGGTCCCAAGGTGGTGGTGGTTCACGCACCAGAGGAGAAATGTGGTCAAGGCCCTTAAAGAAGTGCCCGACTACCTTCTCCTGAACCACCATCAGCATACCAGCCCATGTCTGGTATGCAGAGATGGCTGCCAACTGCACCTTGAGGGTCGTCGACCAAAGACCCAACTGTAAGAGGTACCATAGGTAGTCGAGGATGCTAGCCACCGGACAGGACAAGGGGTCCAGCTCCTTGCCCTGGCATCAAATGGAGAATCTCTTCCATTTGAAGGCATAGCATTGACGAGTCACCTCCTTCCAAGAGGCTTCAACTACATGAAGGACCTCATCGGAGAGACCCAGAGCCTGGAACTCTAGCCTCTGAGGAACCAGGCTGTCAGATGCAGGGACTGAAGATCTGGATAGAGGACCTTTCCCCAAGAGCACGAGAGCAGGTTCTGACGAAGTGGCAGTCGTCACGGAGGCCTACTGCTGAGGCTGAGGAGATTAGGGTACCAGAACTGGCGTGGCCAGTTTGGAGCCACCAGGATCATCCATGCCTTGTCCCTCCGTGCCTTGATCAGGACTTTGTGGAGCAGAGGAAAGGAAGGGAAGTCATAAAGGAGGCCCGGGATCCAGAGTCTCACAAAGGCATCCCCCTGCAGTGACCCCTGCTGAAGGGGGGTGGGCACAAAACAGCCTTAGCTTGGCATTCTCCCGGGAGGCAAACAGGTCCACCTAAAGGGTACCCCACTGGGAGAACAGACTGTCCACTACCTCCCGATGAAGGAACCACTGATGAGATGCCTCTCCCACATAGCTGAGGGTGTCCACCAGATGATTGGTCACTCCGGCCACATGAATGGCCACCAGGTCAGCCTCCAGGCTGAGCATAAGGGTCCAAATGCGGAGCGCTTCCCTGCACAGAGTTAGGGAATGCATCTGGCCCTACTTGTCGAGGAGTAGAACATGGTGCGTCATGTTGTCCATCTAGACCTGGACGACCTGACCCCGAAGATGAGGAACGAAGGCTGTCAGGGCCAGGCGAACAGCCTGACGCTCCAGCAGGTTGATGTGACATTGGGACTCCTCAGGGGACCAGAGGCCATGGACCCTTTGTTCCCCCAGGTGGACACCCCAGCCCTTCAGGGAGGCATCAGTCCTGAGCATGACCATTGGCTCCTGCAGACAAATAGGCTCCTTCCTGTAGATGTTCTGGGACCAGCCACCACTAGATGGCACCTCACATTGGCTGGGTCACCGTGACCAGCTGGTTGAGCTGGCCTTGATGCTGAGACCACTGGTGGGCCAGCCCCCACTGAAGGGAGCACATTCTCCAGCGGGTCCAACAGACCATGCTGGTGCAGGCCACCGTGAAGCCCAGGAGGCACAGGAATTCCCTGGCAGGGCACAACTGCTCAACCCGAAATGATCAGGCAAAGGAGGAAAGATCCTTTGCCCTATCCTCCAGGAGCCGGGCCCTGGCTCGGCAAGAGTCGAGCTGCACATGATGAAATGAATCACCTACGAGGGGAAGAGTTCTGACTTGGCCTCATTGACCAGGAGGCTGAGGTACAAGCAAGTCTGGAGGGCCAGGTCCCTAGACCGCCCCACCTCCATCCTGGAGGGGCCTGCAATCAGTCGATCATCCACGTATGGGTATACCTGGACCCCTCTGTGCCTCAGGAAGATTGCCACCACTGCAGTGCATTTGGTGAAGTCCCTGGGAGCTGAGGAGAGGCTGAACAGCATGGTCTAGAATGTGTAGAGGGTCCACTCCATGCAGAACCAAAGGAATCGCTGGTGGGAAGGGTAGATGATGACGTAGAAGGCATTGTGCAGGTCAAGGGAGCAGAACCACAGTTTTCCGCTGCAGGGACGGAATGATCTGGTTCAGAGCGACCATTCCGAAGGTGCACGACTGTAGAATCTTGTTCAGATTGGGCAGATCTAAGATGGGGCGCTAGCCCACCATCCGTTTGGAAACCAGGAAGTATCTGGAAACAAACCCTAAATTGTCTGGTGTGTCCGGGACACGAACCACCACCTCCTTCTGGAGGAGCTGGGTCATGTCTTCCCAAATGGCGGACAGCATGTCAGCAGACACCATATCCTCCCAAGGGGCACGGGCTCGGCTGGGTGGGAGAACCTTGAACTCCAGAGGCAACCCCTGGCTGATCACTTCCGGCACCCATCTGTTTGTGGTAACACTGGACCAGGTGGCAAGAAAGTGGGAGAGCCAGACCCCCCCCCCAAGGAGGACCATGGGGAGACAGGATGGGCAGGGAGGGGACACCCCTATCCCATCACTGGACAGGCTTGGAGGCAGAGGCTAGGCCAGCAGCAGAAGCTGCTGGACCCCATCCGCCAGGCTTCCGGGCCACGGAAGCGACAGACTTAGGTCTGGGACTCCAGGACTGCTGGTGCCCAGCCGGGGTTGGGGGAGGCTTGGCTGCATGAGAAAGAGGGGGTCAAAAGGGCTTTTTCTTGGGTTTGGAGCCCTTTGTCCTTTTGGGCCAAGGTGACAGAATCCAATGTGACGTTGGACTTCACAGTCTTTTTTTTGTATTGTATTTTTATTAAGCTTTTATAACAAGGTAAACTTACAAAAAGCATACATTCGAAAAAGAGTCCACCATACAAACATGAGTCATACATAAGTAATACACCACAAATGTTAGGTACTTTCCAAACACAGTGGCATGGGGGAAGTAGCTAATAATTAACAACATATGGATCCATAAGCGTACAGCCCAAGGAGAGCTCAGAGGGAAGAGAGACTACTAGTTGGCCCTTTCTAAAAGTGCTAACCAGCAAGTGGGCAAGGCCCACTAATCCCCCAACAAAGCATCACAAAAGAGAACACAGATATAACAGCCCCAGATATAATCCCCAGTCTAACTCCACCAGAGCAGGTATATATGCACTCTTACCTCAACAGTAGGAGGAATGAAATGTGTGCTAAACAGAGTGAACTTTAAAACCATTTCCAGTCATCCCCACATTAACTTGATAATGCTATGAATGGTAAAAGGATTCAGATCGCGCAATTGAAACAACATTTAGGCTCTATTATGATTACAGCTAAAACAGATTATGTCCATGCGTTAGAGGTCAGAGCCCCCTTTCACAAGATTATCAGTTCAGGTCCATTCAATATACCCCTTAACTCAGTCTCAAGAGATTCAATGTGAGGCATCGCCGGTACCCAGCCTGGAGCTACAGACCACTTTAAGATCAAAAAAGCTGTATACACAGAATAATAGGTCACCCATATCCAACCTATAGGTCATGAAAAATACTTGTTGGGGAAAACAACAATCGTTATAAAATACTCTACAACTCCATTTTAAGTCAGTGAGATGCTCGTTCTCCTTCAGTGTCCCCAGCATCAGGCTCCTTGCACATCTCCTGCTCAGTACTAGAAAGCACCTTCTCCGCTTCTTTTGGATCATTGAACAAGAAAAGCTTGTCGTTCCAGGAAAGTCTCAGTCAGGCAGGAAGTAACAGCTGATGGAGAACTTTTAGATGCCTCAGATGACTCTGAACCCCATCAAACGATTTATGGCACTGCCTAGTCCCGTAGGACAAATCGGGAAAGATAGAGAGGTCTGATTCACCATATCTGTGATGCCGGCACCTTCTTGCTGCAGACAAAATTCTGTCCCTATCCCCCACTCCAGTGCATACCAGGACAAATGTCTGAGGACTATTGGTTTCATGCGGTGCCCTGCAAGCTGCAAGTCTGAAGGCAGGGACAATGGCAGCTCGTCTTCGCCGAATCCCAGCAACTCTGGCAGAAAAGTTTGGGTGAATTCTAGAGGGTCCTCCCCCTCTGCTGACTCCGGTAAGCCTAAAATTCTGATGTTACGTTCCCTTATTTGGTTCTCCAGTGCTTCCAGGCATCGGCACATCAAGGTAGAGTCTCCAATTAATTTGGTTGAAACACCCATAGATCTGTTTGGATTCACCTCCAATTTGGCAACAGTTTGGTTGGTGACATCCGTCTTTGCCTCCATATCCACAACCCTGGGAGTCAGTAGATCGAATTTGCAGTCCAAATCTTGATCTGAGTGTACCAGCTGCTGCAGCATGGAATGTACCATCACCAGGGACACCTCATCTGGGGTAGTAGAACCAGAGGTCCCTGTTGCGCTGTTCTGGGAAGGTCCACCATCTCTCCTGCTTCTTGGGTTAAAAAAGTCAGTCAGAACAGCAGCTACACTTTTATTTTTGCCCATTTTCATAGTCAGTGTAAGCTTCTGCTATTCTAGGCAGGATTTTATCAAAAAAGGAGCACAAATAAAGATATTATAATGAAAATAAAATTTTTATCTCCGGATCTTCCGATTTGTGCTGTCTTCTGCGTGGCTGCTCAGCAGTGCCCCCAGACTTCTCAATCTTAGTGAGATGACCATCCACCCCAAGCCTGAACAAATTTGTGCCCAGGAAGGGGACATCCACCAATTTGTGCGGGATATCTGCCGTAAAGGTCAAGATATAAAGCCAAGCCGTCAGCGCATAGCAACAGCCATGGCCACCGACCTGGCACAAGAATTGGTGATGTCCAGAGCCATCTGGAGTTGCTGTTTGACCACTGCACAGCCCTGGTCCCAGACCTGCTTGACCGTCATCTGAAGGTCAGCTGGGAGCCGAGGGAGCTTCTCATCCAGGGTGCCCAATAGGGCATGAGTGAAGTCTGCCATCATCAAGGCCAAACTTGCCTACGTGAGGCTGACAGAAGAGGTCACATACACCTTCTTGGCTGCATGATCCAATTTCATGGATTCTTTGTCGGGGGCTTATTAACATCCCTGTCATTGCCGGTCTGGAACACTAAGTCAGCAACCATGTCCTCAGTCAAGGGGTGGACCATGAACCTGGAGAGCGAGCCCATAGGACCGCATACTTGCAAGCCATATGGGACGATGGAGTAGGGCAGGAAGCTGGACGCTGCCAGAGCTCCAACACAGGCCCAAGAATGGCCTAGGCCACCAGGAAGGTGAACCCTGAGGAGTGTCCCAGTTGAGTATCTCAGTGAGGGGATACTTGGCCCATTTCTGTACGGGCTCCAGCTGGATCCCCATGGCCTCGGAGATGAAGCAGAGCATGGCTCCGAAGAAGGTGGGAACATGGTCAGTGGACAAATCCTCTCCTGATTCCAGGTCAGACAGCTTAGAATGCATGGAGGAAGCCTTCGATTCTGAGGATTCGTCAAAGACCGTCTGACACCCTGAGTCGCTGTTAACCTTGCGGGGCTTGTCGGCCTTAATGAGCATGACCGATGACCACCAAGAAAGCCCGGGGGTAGTGCGGGCATTCTTGGATGGGGGACCATCTTTCAGCTGAATCGGTTGGGGTTTCATCCGAATGGGCAGAGAGGCCGGAATTGGCCAAGCCGGAACCGGTTCGAGCCGAGGTTGGAGCAGCCAAGGGAGCACCAGGGAGGGAGCCAGCATTGGCTTCGGCCCAGCATCCAAAAGGAGCTGCTGCCACATGAGCTCCTTGTAATGCCACTGCAACATGCTGTGGAGCCATTCCTCCTGCGAAGAGGAGTAGCAGTGAGGGCTACTTGACCTCGAGCTATGGATTCTTGACCTTGACTGCGGGTGGTCTGGATAGCGAGGAGAAGCTGGAACCAGTGAATGACACCTGCCACCCCCCCACCAAGTTCGATGTTCTGTGAGTTAAGGACCGGATCAGCAGGCTGATCTGACTCACCCTGGGACTGCAAGGTCAGGACCGGAGTTCTGGAGAGGGAAGTATCCCCCTTGCCCTGTAACAATGGGTCAACTGGGTTGAGAAAAATCTCAGCTGGTTTTCCCATGTCTCGGCCAACAGGCCTGGTGGAGACACCGCGGGGCCAGTGACCTGGACTGAAGGATCGGCTGAAACCAAATCATCGAGAAACAATGAAGCAGGAGCGCAGGAATCCAAGGCCCGAGAGTGCTCGCGATCCCACGACCTGCGACAGAACTTTTTAACTTTAGTTTTAGAATCCTTCTGGGATTTAGACGATGAAGGCCCCTCCCCAAGGGTGGGAAGGGACTGACACAAGTCTCAGAACACCCCTGTAAAAGAGGCGCCAAAGCCCAGTGGAACCAGTGCGGACACCATGGAGGAGCTTGCGGTCACCTGAACAACAACTTCCTCAAAAGGCGCCATTTGTTCAGCAGAGCCCACAGCTGCAGAGACCGCCTTATGGGTGTCCTTCGAGTGAACCAGAGAGTCCTGCTCATCTGAGCGACCCAGCAAGAGTCTGGCATACTGGTCCTCCAGGGTTGAGAGATACAGAGTGTGGCACAAGCTGCAAGCCTGAGGGTCGTGGTCCTGGTCCAGGCAATAAACGCACGTGGCATGAGGGTCCATGCAAGACATCTTCTGCCTACACGGACAAAGTTTAAAACTAGGCACTGACTTCTGAGCAGAGGAGTCTATGGTGTGAGCACAAGAAAAAAAAAAACATGAAGCAGCCTGAAGACCAAATGCAAAATTATCGGTAAAGCACAGTTAGGTCCTACAAAAACGCAGAGCGTAATGGAGGGAACCTGTCTCTTCCAGCGGAAAGGAAGATCTGATATCATGGGGCGGTGCCGAGGAGGATACCATCCGGGTCGGTGGGAGGAGCCAGCTTGAAGATCTTCTGGCAAGTCTTA
The DNA here is from genome assembly GCA_016271365.2 of Neoceratodus forsteri. NCBI lineage: Eukaryota > Metazoa > Chordata > Ceratodontiformes > Ceratodontidae > Neoceratodus > Neoceratodus forsteri. The sequence goes on from CM057453.1 coordinate 1,614,904,414, forward strand.
AAGAGAATGGAATTCTGCCAGAAGTGTGGATAGCACACCATATCCACACCCCTAGAACCGATAGATTTCTTCGACTAGGTGACCAAGAAATTAGATCAGGGTGGAGTGGTGAATGTAGCATGCATAGATTTCAATAAGGCTTTCAACACCTTTGCACATAGGAGACTAGTAAGCAAGCTGGGTACAATAGGAGTGGATCCAGAGGTGGTAAACTGGGTAAGAAATTGGTTAGGCGATAGGCAACAGAGGGTGATGGTAAATGGAGTTAACTCCGAGGAAGGGAGGGTGAGCAGCAGGGAACCTCAGGGATCAGTGCTGTGACAACAGACTGGGACAGACATTCTTTTCCAGCTCCTCTGCAATGTCTTTATAATTGATATTGCAGAGGAACTGGAAGGGAAGGTCTGCCTCTTCACGGATAATACCAAAATCTGCAACAGGATGGATACTCCTGGTGGAGGTAGAAAGGATGAACAGAGACCTGAGAAAACTCGAAGAGTGGTCAAGGGTATGGTAGCTGGCTTTCAGTGCAAAATAATGCACTTAGGGTACAGAAACACAGGGTCAGAGTACAAAATATGTGGAGTGGTATTGACGACCACCAAACAGGAAAGAGACCAGAAAATAATCATACTGGATGACCTAAAAGTGTCCAGCTAGTGTGACAAGGCAGTTAGGAGAGTTGGTGGGATGCTGGGGTGCATTGGGAGGGGTATCACCACCAAAAAGAGGTAGATGGTGATGTCTCTGTATAGATTGCTAGAAGACCTCACCTTGAATACTGTGACCAGTTCTGGAAACCACATCTCCTGAAGGACATAGAGTGGAGGCAGTCCAGAGGAGGGCAACAAAATAGTGCTGCACCAAAAGTCCTATGACGAGGGACTAAAGGGCTCCATATGTACACCCTAGAGGAAAAAGTTACTTACCATAGTAATCTTGTTTCTTCCAAGGGAATCTTACTGTATTTTGACTTCTGTGGTATGGTCTCACCATAAGACTGCCCCGGAGTCGAAATGGTTAATAGAACCTATGCTAATCATGGAATGTTAGGCTTGTGCTCGGTTTTCAAACCACTATCCCTGGTAAACGGGATCCGTCCCAAATCCAGCTGCAAAAAATCCCACATAGTAAAATCCCCCCCAAAAATCCCCATTTGTTAAAATACAGACAAACCAAAATACAGAATGACTGAATACAGAAACACCAAAATCCCAAATTATTACAATACAGAAATGGAGGTAACTCACCATACAGCAGTGCCATCTGGAGCCAGAAGTTCCATTTCATCAATTTCGTCCGTGTTAAGCGATGATAAAGAAAAACACCATTAAAAGTTAAGACTTTAATTCAAACTTTAAACTGGATAGCAAACTCAAGGGGGAATTCAAACTTTAAAACTGGATCATAAACTCTAGGGGGAATTCGGACGTTCAGTGTGTGAGATCCAAGAGGTAAAAAAAACCTAAAATCCATTACACTTTTTAAATGCTGAGATTATGTGCGATTCCTCTCAGAAATTCCAATGTCGATCTCTGTTGTTTTACAGTGATCGCATTTTGGATTTTTTCCTCCCTCTTACAGTACCGATTTTTTGCTGGTGACCTTGGCAAGCCCCATAATAGCTTCTCGCATGTTGTTTCCATGACTACAGCCTCCTTTTGTAGTTGGGCTACGAATCTTTATGTCCCAACATGAGCAGAACCGATTAAAGCTCCAAGTCGGCGTTGCCAAGCTTCAACCTTGTTCAGTGTTCTGGGAATACCTAGTTCAACTTGATTTTGCACAGACCAAAATTCTGGAGGGAAAATGGATGGGTTTCTAATCAGAGCTCTGTTTCGCATTTGCCTTCTTACTCTACCCAATATGTAGTTTTACTCGAACCAAGTTATGAGTGGAGCAGTATTTGGTGGCATTATGCTTTTAACTTCATCAAATGCACCTATAATTTCCTCTGCTGGCAGAAAAGCGAGGGCAACCAGATTTCTTAGTAGGAGACTAAATTCTAAGTTACTGCCATACTGTGGAGATAATCTGTAGGCTTGATTCCTTCTCCACACAATCTGTCCTAGATGGAAAAGACAGCCTTTATTTGTAGTCTCTGGAAACTCTGTTTTGCTTGCATTTATTACTGCGTGTTCGAAGTCAGTAATAATGTACTTTGGAGCCAAGATAAGATCTGTCTCATCCGCAAGGTCTTGCAGGTCTTGGAACAGTCTCTGGTAACTGCACTGAGACTTAGCAGTCATGAGAATAAAAACCAAAGGCACAATCCTGGATGTCTCCGCTGGCCCAACTGGGGCATGAACAGAATAGAGCTGCCTGAACATGGAGGGAACTGTGCGAAAAGTACCATTCATTATCCAAAATTTCGCCTGGGATAGACGCTGAACGTGTGCTTTGGTAGTGAACAACAAGAACCGTTCATCACCAACAGTGAAGTCTCATAGTAACCAAGGTTGACCATTTACAGTAAGCAACTCATCTGGCACTCTAAGCTCTTCCAGTGATCTAGGCACGGCAGTTCGATATGCTGTCTTGGCCCGCTTTACAACTTTCAGCAATGCCTGTTTTCATGGCATACTTTGGCAAACCTCAGGAGGAACAGATGAAAGTGCATCTTGCACTAATTGTGTTGGATTGTTGTGTGTAGCGACAGCTCTCTGTTTGAGAGCAGACATTGCCTCTGCCATTGGTGCGTCTGCAGCATCTGGAGAGTGGTTGTGGGCACTCTCATTAAGCAACAGATGTTGACCACCACGCAGCATTGTTATCGCACACCCATGGCAATTCTTGGTCTTGCGGCTCTGGCAACACCAGCAGTGCCGCTCACCACAAGTCTTTTCTTTAACTAGCAAGTACCCTCCAATGCAAAGCTTATCCCATCCCTTCTGTGATGGAACAAGTCAGCACACTGGATATTCTCCTGCTGCTTCAGCCATTGCTGCTATGTGAAGAAAAGCCGGGTGTGGTAACCAGGATACCTAAAGTAGCCCGGATCACATTCTCGCATCTGCGCTGTACCACCTGCTTCTCACCTGGTCATTTTTTGTTGATTGTGAGTATGTACAAGTACCTGGCACCAAAGTACATTATTACATTATAATAACTGGTTAATGTTTTTTCCCATAGGGAAACTTGGTTATAATTCTGTCGTTATAACCAGCTAGTTATAACGACATTCAAGCGCCTGGTTTCCCTTGTACTGGACATGCACCAGCTTTGTCTCTTCCCTCTCTCCCTGCGACTACTGACGCTGGATATTCACGGGCCAAAACTTGGCATCGGCATGTGCCCTAAAAAAAAAAAAAAAAAATTTCCACAGTTATAAAGAACTCTGCTTCTTAAATAAAAAAGAAAGAAACTTTACTCTCGGGATGTACTGCAGGCTAATGAACTTCTGCTTCTCTGCTCTGCCATTCGTTGCTGTCCCACTCCTCAACACTATGTAGGACTCAGCGGTAAGTTCTTTAATAAAAAATATATACTGTATATATATATATATATATATATATATATAATAACTGGCCATAGAGCTGTATTTTCGCTCGAAAATGTAAAAAAGAAAAACAGTGTCAAATGGTATTACAAAAGGAGCCGAGCCGTCACAGACCACACTGAAATTCCAACAGTCTGCAGCTCAGCTCCGCTCACAGATACATTTATTTTGTGTAATTGCTGTGGTGAAAAAATGATCCCCAGCAATTATACAAAATAAAAGATGGGTAGGTGTGTAAAATCCTCATTATAACAACCAGGTCATGGACTGATTAAGGTGGAAGTCTGAAACCACCTTAGGGAGGAACTTCCTATTAGTCCTAAGAACCACCTTATCCCTGTTCACTGCAATATAGTCTTGCTCTGTGGACAGGGCCTGTAGCTCGCTGATCCTTCTGGCTGAGGTGATGGCTACCAGGAACACTGTTTTCCATGTCACATACTTAAGCTCAGCTGATGACATGGGTTCAAATGGTGGCTGCATTACTTGGCCAATGCATATGTTAAGGTCCCATGAAGGAGTGGGTTCACTGTGAGGGGGATGCAAGTGCAGTAGACCCTTGAAAAACTTCCTGAATACCTGGTTGGCAGCCAGGGATGCCCTTTTCCACAGAGAGGTAAGCTGAAACAGCTGCTAAATGCACCTTAAGAGTGGAGGGCCGAAGACCCAATGAATGCAAATGTGCCAGATAGTCCAAGACAACTGGTAAGCCAGCCTGACAGTGGTCTATCTGTCGCTGTCCACACCAAATAGAAAACCTCTTCCATTTAGAGGAATAGGTCTTTCCGGTGGAAGGTTTTCTAGATACCCTGAGGACCTCTAGCACCCTTGCCAAGAGGTGTTGGTCAGCATATTCTAAGTCCTCAAGAGCCAAGCTCCGAGTCTGAGGGATTGGAGATTGGGGTACAGAACTCTGCCCTGGGAAGAGGTCAGTAGCTTGTGCCTCCTGGGCAGGGAGATTGGTTTGGAGATTGCCGGGGCCAGTAGCAGTGAGTACCAAGCCTGCCTGGCCCAGTCTGAAGTAATGAGGATCATTGTTGCTGGCTGAACCCTGAGTTTGTTCAGTATTCTGGGCAGCAAGGGGAATGGTGAGAAGGCATACAGGAACTTCCCTGTCCAGTCCATCAGCAGTGCATCTAGTGGTACTGTGCCCACTGCCGGTGGCCTGCAACAGAACAGTGGCAGTTGATGATTGTCTGGGGCTGTGAAGAGGTCCACCTCTGGGGTGCCCCATCTTCTGAACACAACTTGCAGGATCTGCCTGTTTAGTGACCACTCATGATGGTTCTGGTTGATCCTGCTGAGGGCATCTGCTAGGCCGTTGTCCTTCCCTGAAAGATGGACTGCTGAGAGAGAGAGATCCCTAAGGAGCAAGCCAGGTTCCATACCTTCATGGCTTCTGTGCACAGTGGGGAAGACCTTGTGCCCCCTTGCTTGTTGATGTAGTACATCGTGGTTGTATTGTCTGTCCTGACCTGAACCACTTTGCCCTGCAACATCGAGGCAAAGGACTGAATGCCCAGATAAACTGCCCTGAGTTCCAATAGATTTATGTGAAGCAGAGACTCCTGCTGGAGCCAAGTACTGTGGGCAGTATTCTGTCTTAGGTGGGCACCCCATCCTAGGAGGGAGGCATCTGCAGTCAAGACTGCTGCTGGTGGCAGCTGGACGAAAGGCATGCCTTCTCTGAGGTTGAACATTTCCTGCCACCATTGCAGAGCTTGAAGCAGGGTTCTTGTGACCAGTACCATCTTTGACAGGGAGTCTCTTCTCTGAGACCAAAGAGTCCTGAGGTGGAACTGAATGTCCCTCATCTGGAATCTTGACCCTGACACTGTTGCTGTTGATGCAGTCATGTGCCCTAACAGCTGGAGAAAATGCCTTGCTGGTCTGGGGATATGAAGCTGGAAAGAGCTTGCCAGCTGTACCAAGCTGTTTGCCCTTCCCTGAGGGAGGAAGGCTCTTCCCCTCAGAGTACCTAGTTCCGTCCCTCTGAACTCCAGGAACTGAACTGGTGTTAGTACTGACTTTTTCTGGTTTACCCAGTGTACCCAGGTATCTTGAGTGATGGTCAGTGCTTGTCTTCTCTGCTGAGGGGACTGACCTACCACCAGCCAGTCATCCAGGTATGGGAAAACTGTAACCCCTTGTCTCCTTAGGTGTGCCACCACTACTACTAGGCATTTGGTGAACACTCTTGGAGCTGATGTCAGGGCCGAAAGGCATGGCATGGAACTGGTAGTGCCCCGACGGCAGTCTGAAACTGAGATACTTTCTGTGTGATTGCCTGATGGGAATCTAGAAGTAGGCATCCTTTAGGTCCAGAGATGCCAGCCAGTCTCCCTTCCTGAGTGTATGGAGAATGGTAGCCAGAGTGACCATTTTGAACTTTGGCTTTGTCAAATGTTTAAGTGTCTGAGATCCAGTATGGGTCGCCACGCCCTGTTTTCTTTAGAGTGAAGAAGTATCTTGAGTAGAGGCCCTTTCATTGCTGGGCCAAGGGAACTGGCTCTGCTGCTTTTTCCAGAATCGGTTTTGCTACTTCCTCCTCCAGCAGATTTGCCTCTGCTAGGCTGGCAGGTCTGAAAAGTCTTGCCCTCAGTTTGGGAAAAAATTTTAAACTGAGTGCAAGACCCTGGCCCACTACCTCCAGGACCCGCTTGTCTGTGGTGATGGATTCCCAAGCCTGGAGAAAGTGGGCCAGCCTGCCTCCTACTGAGAGTGGAAAGGCAACCCTGGCAGACCTCCCAGGGGTCTGCTTGGTCTGTGTGGCTTGCTGAGTGCTGGGGCCAGCCTGACTACTGCCCCTTCTGCCTCTGCCTTTAAAGTACCTCCTCTGTGGCTGGAAGGCCGGTGATGCCTGAGCCTGGAAGAAAGGCCTGTAGTGGGTTTTGCCCTTACCTTTACTTTGGTACTTCTGTGGTGTTGCTGCCTTCTCTTTAGCAGCAGCACTCTTGTAATCCATTTTGTACTCATCCATCTTCTTCATGTAAGCCTCTGTTTGCTCACCAAAGAGAAATGTAGGCTCACAGGGGAAGTCCAGCACCTTTGTCTATGTGTCCTGTAACAAATTAGTCGCTCTTAACCAGGCAAATCCCCTCAGAGACACTGAGGTTGCTATTTGCCTGGCAGCAATGTCATTTGCATACGCTGCCATCCGAAACTGGCATTTGGAAACTTCTGTGCCCCTTTTTGCAGCTTCGGACAAGTCTGAAGCCATGGGCCCTGGGCAAGCTTTGGCTATTTCCAAAACAATGTTCCAGAGACTCTTTTGGTATCTGGACACATAGGCCACGTAGGTTGCCTGCCTGATGGCTAGAGAGGCACCCAAATAAGATTTCTTGGCAATGGAGTCCATCTTTCTGGAATCCTTTCTGGTGGATGTGATGCCAGGAGAATCCCTGCCGTATCACATGCAGCAGCCTGCACCACACCTTCATGGCTGGGATGACCAAACAGGAATTCTGCCCCCGATCTGACAACCCAGTACTTTCTAGCCATTCTCTTGTCCACTGGGGGAATGGAAGTGGGGGTCTGCAAAATGTTGGCAGCTTATCTCTTCAGAGACTTATGGATGGGCAACAACAACCTTTTTGTTGCTAGTACACTCATCATCTCCATATAGTCTGGTTCCTCTTCCTCCTCTGTAGATTCCTGGGTGGAGAGGTCCAGGGTCTGGGCCACTTGTTTCACAAAGCAAAGTGGGATGTAAAATCCTCAGCTCCCTTCTCAGGGGAGTCAGGACCGGGGAAACCTCTGGTTCAAGAGGATCCCCATAATCTTCATCCTCATCCTCGTCATCCTCTTCCTCCCCTTCCACATAAACCTCAGCAAATCTCTCAAGTGAACCGGGAACTGAGGAGGAACCCCGGTCCTGAACCGGGGACTGTGAACACTGAAGCAGAACCGCGGTACCAGTTTGCAGCGCCTGAAGAACACTTATAGCGTTCACTATAGCCTCTGCAGTTGGAACCAAAGGAATCATCAGTTGTGGTTCCATAACCGAGTGCTTTTCCTTTTTCTTCTTTTTTAGCAGAACCTGCCGGTTCAGAGACAGTTTCTGCGGTTCTCTTCTTTCCCAAGGAACCTTCACCCTGGTCAGAGGGTTGTTCAGTCAGTTCCTTCGGTTTCTCCTCCTGAGAGGAGGAAGTTTTGTCCGCAGCTTGGTCAGCAGCCTTCTCAGACATTTTTTCCTTCAGTCGGTTCAATCGCCTATCAAGCGTCAGCTGAGGAAAATTCTTACAGATTTCACAATCTGACTGAAGGTGTTCAAATCCCAGACAGGCAACACAAACCAAGTGAGGATCAGCTTTAGCAAATGGTTCCCCGCACTGTACAATGCTGAAAACCCATTAGGCTGGTTCGTTTCTTGGGAAGTGACATAAGCAACAAAAAAACCTTAAAACTTAGTTTTAGGTGGGCCAACCACAAAATAAATACTTTAATTCTTTTTTTTTTTTTCTCAGTTGGTTTAGCGACCGAGAAGTAAAAATGAGAATAACCGATCCCAAAGGGATAAAAATAAAATTTATAAAATACAAATATAGGTTCAGTTTCCTCCCGGTTAAACGAACCAAGAAGAAACAAAAAAACTTACCAGAATGTAACCCCTAGGTGGCGCTATCCCAAGGGCTACTACCCCTGCCTGCTTAACTACTAACAGGGTGAGGGGCCTAGATCCAATGGCGAGTGCCTCCACCCAGAGGTCAGGGTTTGCAGTAGTTAAACTAACTTGGTCACAGCCCTCTGGGACACTGTAACCCCCCTTTCTTCCCACTAGTGGCCCACTCAATGCATCAGTAATATCTTCACAATGTACACTTACCCCCAGAACTGGCTCTGTTGACTGGACTCTGGGGACCCCCTGTAAAACAAGATGATACAGTGCAAAAGCCACAGTACAGTAGCTTAACATAAACGAATACTTCAGTCAGTGTAACTTTGCTGAAACAAACAGATCTGATTTATTTAAGGAGCTGTAACAAGGACAGGGGGAAATCAGGTTAATTAGGTTAAACACATTAATAATCACAGTACTGTGCGCATGTTCAGAGTCCCAGATTGTCACTTTCACTGGGTACCCAGGATGGGGGCTAGCCAGGATTGGTGCAGCTGGTCGAGGGCTCTGTGATGGAAAAATACTGGCCAATACCCAAATTGTAATCCAGGGCCGGTTGGCTCAGTTCGTGAAGAAATCAAAAAAGCAACAATTAGATGACACACTTGTAATTCGATAAACAGATGGCAGGAAGCTACCCTGCTTTGTACTCACAAACTCAGTGCTGGGAACTGGATGGAAGGCAGATTGTCCTGGATTGCCAGGAGGAGCAGACCATGTGGACAAGGTCCTTGCGACTGGACCCCACTACAGTTTGGAGGAAATGGATGTAATCTGGATTAAGCTGGGGTTTACTTCCAGCTTCATGCACTCAATTCACTATACAGAGGATTTGAAACGCGATTCCCCACAAGCACTACACACATTTATATGTAAAAGGAAAGTACTATACCAGGCAGGCTGCTTCTCGATCCTGATCGCAATTACTGCACAATACCCGGGAGAACACACAGCAGATTCAGTTCCTGACAGACCGAGCGTGATTCAGCAATTTCTCCAGTCTTCTACAGGGTGAGCCTGGTTTCCTCACTTCTCGTGCTTCTTTCTCCTTACAACTCTGATTCAGTCCACACTGGCACTTACAAACAGTTGTAGGCCGAACTTCAGGGCCCCACACGAGCGTCCCGCGCGAAAACTCAACAGCGCAGGAGCCCAGAGCTCCTTCCCTCTTCACAGTCACAACTCATCTGATCTTTCCAGTAGACAGAGCTGGGCATTTCCTTTGAGTTCCTCCCAGTTCAGTTGGCTGGTCTGGCTGTCACTCACAATAAACTCCCCCTGTTGGTGCAAAAAGGCGCCGAAGTCCAAACTACAATTCCCAGAGGCATCTGCCATACAGTCCCATTGTGGCTGGCTCAACTTTAGAGTCCAAGTTCTGATTTGCCAGCAGCAGGCTCCATTTTAAAGGTCCCCCTACACCGATTGGTCCAGTTCAGCAGTTCAAATCCAGAATGGGGGAGCTGCTCTGCACTGTCCTTGCTATAAGAAAGCAGGTTAAAGCAAACTGCATTTTCATTATTACTCTAACAGGTTACCAGCAAACAATTACATCTCCTGAAGAGCTCCGTCTGCGCATATAGCGACTGCAGAAACAGAGCGATTTACTCAGTGGCCCAACGGGATTCGAGCAGGGAAACACACAGACCTCCATCCAAATTAATTATGTCTGGAGGCAGACAGCTCTTAAAGAGACAGTACCAGAGGCTGTAAAAGCACTCACAGATAAATGGCTTAAACGCCGAACACCATTCAGGCTTGGAGCATTCAAGCAAGCTCCTGAAAGTCTTTTGGGAACCCCCATTTGCAGGGGGGTTACAAGAATAACACTAAATCTAGACTAATCTACCTGTAAACTCAAGGACAGTGGTTTAAAAATGAACAGAAATAAAAATTTAGTTCAAAAAAACGAGAAAATAAAATCTTCAAGAAAGATGAAGGAGGGCTCTCCGAGGCGTCTGTACTAGGCAAGTGGAGTAAAGAATCTGATGGTTGCAGAATGTTTACCAGGGAGAATGGCTTGAAAACCCAGCTCGAACCTAACATTCCATGATTAGCATAGGTCCTATTAACCATTTCGGCTCAGGGGCAGTCTTATGGTGAGACCATACTGCAGAAGTCAGAATATAGTAAGATTTCCTGGGGTTTGGGGGGGGGTATGATAGAGACCTTTAAAAACCTCAAGGGGTAAGGTACAGAAGGGAAGTATTTTTCAGAAAAGAAAGAGCTCTAGAACAAGGGAACATGCTATGAAGCTGCAGGGTGGTAGATTCAAGAGAGATATGAGGACATACTTCTTCACAGAAAGAGAAGTGGATGCCTAGAACAGCCTTCCACCAGACGTGGTGAAGGCAAAGACATTGGTTGGGGTCAAGAATGCACAGGCTAGGCATAAGGGTATCTTAGTGGAAAGGAAGGGGGGGAGAGAAAGAGCCAGAGAATGATTAAGGTCTGTGTTGATACTGTAGGTAGGGGAACAAAGGACAGGCTAGGTTGGCCAAGTGGTCTGTATCTGCTGTGTCAAATTCAGTGTTTCTATGTTTCCATTCACACCGCCCACCCACACACACACATTTTTTAGCCTACCTATACCTGCCTTCATGTCTCTCTTCTCACTGATATACCTGACGAAGGCTTTCCTCCCTTCCTTACTCCTCTCTGCAGTTTGCAGCTCCTACCAGCCTTGGCCTGCCTGACTATCCTACTGGCATCCGTTCCTCCTTGAGGGGCCTCCTAGCAATTCCCAGGACGAGGTTGAAAACAGCGGGAGATAGAGCTTTCAGCGTCGCTGGCCCCGTCCTGTGGAATTCACTTTCTCCATCAATAAGGGAGGCCCCTTCAGTGGAGGTTTTTAAGTCGCGCCTCAAGGCCTTCCTGTTTGAGCAGGCCTTTCCCAACCCAGTATTGTAAATATTGTCTTAGACTGACCTATTACAATATCTCCATGTTTTACTGGCTGTTTTCCTATGTAAGTATATTGTAGTTGTATTATTATTTTATTTATTAATGATATGATGTTGGTTTTATGTAGTGCCCAGAGCTTCTGGGATTGGCGTCTTTTTAAATAAAATTTGCCTTGCCTCTCCAGCTTTCTCTGATGTGGATCCCATGTATGTTCGTTTATGTAACTAATTGTAGTCACCTATGAAAAAGGGACATTGGGGGGTGCTAGAGAGTCAGAGACCTGATAGGACGTGTTCTACATGGTCTCCTGCTAATCTTTTCTATTTGGATAGATTAACTTGCTTAAAACTGTTTTTGTTTCCTGGGGTATTTTTGGGGGGGGGGGGGGTTTGTGGCATGCAAGTTACCGTTTTGACTTCTTCATCCAAAGCAGAAGAATTGGAGCCCAGATTTGATATGGGGCATCCTAAGGGAGTGGCTGGAGGAGGACCGAAACAGCTACAGAATCCACTGTGTTCTGGGAGCTTGGAGGCCGTGGGTGCGGAGCCGCCATGGCAAACAGTCTTGGAGGCAGTAAAAGTCATGGATCAGAAAACTGAGCACACCTTGCAATAGGTGGAGTCTCAGGATGCCCAGATGAAGACAGTCATATCCATGGTAAAGGATGTTGATACCCACTTCATTTCGACTCTGGCGGCTGTAATAACATTAACGGCCGACGACTCTCAACTGCATAGTAGAATTGAGGCCCTTGAAAATAAAGCCAGGGCCTCCCATATCAAACTGGTAGGCATACTGGAGGGGGCAGGAGGAGAGAACCTCCTGCAGTTTGTGGGGAAATGGCTAAAAACTGTACTGCAGTTGACGGGGGGCGGAATTAGTGGAGCATCCCTTATTAAAAGCTTACAGAACTAACATGTGCAGGGCTCAAACCTCCACAAATGTGCCACACACTGTATTGTTTAAAACTTTGACCTCTGATGTGAAAGATCAGTTTTTGTTAGCAGCTAGGAGGTCTTACCTCTTAATGATCGAGAGTGCTAATGTTAAATTTTATCCCGATCTATCCTTCACAACAGGGAAGAAGCACAAACAGTTTGATGCTGTATGGGCTCAACTCTTTTCCTTGGAGATTGTCAATTCCTTACTTTTTCCAGCATGATTGTGTATTGTGTATAGGGGAAACAGTTTCAGTTTCCTTTTGTCTGGGACACCAGGCGTTGGACTGAAAAAACTGCCCTTGAATTTCATTCCTGCACAAACGCAGCTACTGCTATCAGTGAAGAAGATGAGGACATTGAGACCTGATTGCTAACTCTCACCACTAAGGTCTACCACCATAACCCTGTGGACATACCCTCCCTTTAGTAAAATGACTTTTGGGACTTTTGTTCATTGATAATGAGGTATGTTGGGGATATGCTTACAGTTTCCCCTTTTACTTGTTTCCTGCTTAAATGGGTCTGTCTGTATTTTAAGGGGATAAGATGGTGCAGATCACATGGATTTTTTTCAGGTACAGTGGGATTTGATGTTTCATTTATTTGGTACACTTTTCTAGTTATGTGCCACCATTTTTTCCACTGTTCTTTTCTGTCTTAATTCTTGTCCATGCCAAATGTTTTACTCCGTTTAAAGAGCTAGTGGAGCCAAAACAGGCAGACAGGAAAATAACACATATTTTAAGTAGTAGTCAGTGCAACCTTTTATTTCTGAAGTATTTTTCTTTTTCCTTCTGCTTCAGAAAGTATTCTATGCGATAATATTGTGCTGGATGTGTGGAACAGCTCATAGCCTGGCAGCTGACATATCTAACTCTACTGCCCCACACTACATCATCAGCTTTATGATCTCACTGACAGTGACATCACAGGTGAATGACCTGGCAGTCACTCATTTGCTGTTCCTAAGTAGCAGTGATGTCACAGTCAGGTCACAATCCTGATGATGTAATTTGGGACAGTAGAACTAGATATGTCAACTGCCAAGCAGAGTGCTGTTCCACACATCATACCTACTAACATCAGATAAACCATCTTCTAAGTAAACAAAGGGAAAAGAAAAAGTACCTCAGATTTAAAAGGTAATGGTTGGCTGCTTTTAAAATCTAATATTAGTTTTAGGCAGTACACTAGCTCCTTAAGTTGATCGGGGGACTTTCTCCTTTTGGGAAGTACCTTTCACAGCTACCAAATGTTTTACTCTGTTTAAGTTGATTGGGGGACTTTCTCCTTTGGGGAAGTACCTCTCACAGCTCACAGTTAATTTTGTTTCTAATAGCTCAGCTTCTAACTTTGACTCAGATTAGTAGACTGTATTTATACACAAGCTGTCTTTTAATACATTGATTTTTATGGTTTAAACAGCAACCCAATGGTTGCAGTAAAAATCTTACTTGTAACAGATACCTGTACTACCACAGTCATTGTCTTGGCTGGCATTTTGGATGCAGTTATCCTGTTGCACTGTTTTGTTTTCCAACTTCACTTCCTTGGTGTAAAGAATATGGAGTAAAGTCTACTATATGTGAAATTTTCTTTATGATGTATACTCTGACCTTCCAGTACTTCATGTGACTGTTTACTGCATCTGCTGGTTCAGTTGAAATCAAAAGAAAGAAAGAAAAAGAGAGAGGGTGGGGGAAGAAAGAAAGGGTTGCTGGTTCCAGTTGACCCTTGCTGATTACCAAAAACCAATAAATTTAAAAAAACAAATTGTGTTTATGACATCATAATCAGTTCCACAGCAACAGATTGTGAGTTCACAGTTGGAAGATGATGGGTGTAGTTGAGTAGCCAGATTGCAGAAAATTCAGTGGACAATGATAACATTTTCATGCTAATGCGCATTGTTATACAGAGAAAGGGTAAGCTAAAAAGACGATCTATGAATATAGGATGAAATGTCTCTAAGTACGTTTCCCCTGAGCTGTCAAGCACTCTCCTATTGGTCTTACTGTACAGTGATTTCCATCCATTAACAATGCCCTTTAAAATGCATGTCAGCCAGAAGGCCGCATGTCCACCCCATATTTTATAATAGTTGCAAAATACAACATTTGTTTTTATTCTGGGTGGTACCTGCTTGAGAAGTATAGAACAAAATTATTCACATTAATGATTACAAATTATAAAATGGGTAAGAAAAACCAAGACATGCGATTGGTCAGATGTGATCACATGACCAGGCATTATTCAAGCACGATAGCACTGGTTAGAAGTATGTAATGTTTGGAAATCATTACTCAGTTTTAAAACTGAAATTGAGGGGAAACATTTTATAATCTTATGAGTCACTGTAGGGTGTGCATAATTGTGAGATCATGTGTACACTTTCCTGAGACATGCCATTATTCCTTAATTCTGCACACCATCATGCTTTATTGTTAAAAGTAACTTGTACGGTTAATATGTTTTGTCTTACACTTGGCATAGCATTAAAATCAGGGAACATGAACCAACTGGATGGCCCAGGTGTATAGCAATGCCCTTCTATGCAGTCAACTTGTGTTTAATCCTGAATGTGGGCTACCTGTGGCAAGGAGATCAGAGTAGTGCTGAGTATGGCCCATCACAATTCGGAGTAGTGGAAGGAATGTGCGCCACATTGCAACAGCCCCACAAGGACTGGGCCCAGATGGGCAGCTGCACTTCAGCTATCAAAGGAAAGGAGCTCATGTGTGATACCAAGACACAACATGGTGGCAACTGAAGGTTGTGACTGCTTCTTCTTCCTAGCATTGTAGGGTGGAACTGTGGTCTTCATGGGGCCGGCCCTCTAAGGTGCCCTCTGGGGACCCAGAGATTCTGCCTGGCCTAACGGAATCTGTATGCTGCTATCTAGTCTTGTGTTCATGGCAAACTGCTGAGAAACAAGTAGGGCACCATATAGATTGGAACTGAGGGATTCCAGAGGCAAGTGCTACATGGAGTGACAAGAGCATAAAGATGAAAATAGATCTTCAGTGTCAAACCTCAGTTCTATGATGTGCCCATCCATTAGCCAACCGTAGTGTGGGATTCTGGGGTTATCACGCACACCCCAGTTTCCCAGGTGGCAGTGTATTGCAATGTCACCATGGTACTGGTTAACTCGCCAGTCTTCTTTTAATGCAATATGCCATTCAAAGCCCAGCCAGAGCAGGCAGAGGAAGATATCAAGTTCTACAGAGTATATTTTTTTATCACTAGGTGACTCATTTGTTCTGTAAATTATATTTGGCAGATAGCATAACATGTTTTCATGCAGCTGCTGCAGTTGTAATGTGCACTGTTTTTGTTTCCCTTAGAATGTATTAGTCGCTTACGTTGGACTGTTTGTTGGTGGTGACTACATCTTTTCTTGGTCAAACTTCATTGGGTTGAATATCTGGTAAGTGCCAACTACAATTACTGCCATAATGTCAGGTCAAGTAAGGATGACAATTAAGAAAGAACAGTTATTCCACATAACATTAGATCTTCGAGAAAATCTCCTCCATTAGGCAACACCTTTAGAGCTGTCTATGACCCCATGACAATCACGCAGTCATTCTTTGAATCTGTCCCTGCAGTTTGAATCTTGCTGGTCTCCTGACTCTGTAACCTGACTCATGCAGTTGTTCTCAGCAGATACTGCTGTTGTGTTGCATGTTTATTGTCCTCAACTTTGACTTTGCTGCTTGTGATGCTTGTTATCCGCTATGTATTTTTTTGTTGGTAACCTGCACAACTTGGACACCTTGAAAAAGGGTGCTTGTGGTCAAAGGTCCTCCAACACAGTAAATCTAAAAAAAATTAATTGTAATCCATCGGCATCAGGACCACTCAGAAACGTTTGCTAGCTGAGGGCCATCTACAATGACATGAAACATAAGCACCTATATAATCTTGGGCAGTGCCATTGCTTCTCAGTTCCATGCCGGAGACAAGTTTGTAGGGCCTTTTACCATGAGGAACTAGGATACCAGAGGAGACCAGTACCAGGCACACAAGGAGAGGCATGGGACTGGAAACAGTGTACATAAGGCACTTATGGACACCTCCAAACAAGGCAGTGGACAAACGCCAGCTGATACCTCAGAAAGAGGGAAAGAGGGTGGGTGCACTGCGACCCAGTGGAGAAGATTCTCTTGAAGATCTACTGTTATGGTGAGTGACTGTTCTGTCTTCATTGAGGATACCTCCTCCATTGGGCCACACCTTTGGAATGATTCCCAACCAGTACGCAAGGTACCCAGGGAGAATGGCAAAGTCAGATATGCAGTCATGACAGAAGGCTTTGTATCTCTGCAAGACCAAAGCCAGGACGTTTACAGGAGATGATGTCTAGACTGTAGTGCTTAGTGAAAGTATGTACAGTGCTCCATATGACAGCAGCACATACTCTATGTCAGCAGCAGAAACGTTCTGAAACGAGCACTCAAAGTGGCCATACTATGTGTACTGTGGCCACACACAGCACCAGAAAGTTTCTTACGATACTTCCTATAACAGAACTTAATACAGTTATCCAACCATTTGGACAGACACTGTTTAGTCACAGGGGCACCCTTTTTACCAGGGGCAAATGAAACAAAAAGATGAGAGGACTTTCTGAAGTCCTTAGAACGATCAAGATAGAAAGGTAGTGTTCTGTATGCATCAAGTGTATGGAGCAATGCCTCACCCTTGTTCGCATGCTGTGGATAATACTCAGGAATAAAGGACCTCAATCTGTACATCCAGTACAAAAAGTTTCAGATGGTAACCTTACCGGGCCTAATGCCCCTCCTCAAAACAGGGGATTGGCAATGTTCACTGGGCGTGAAGGACTCTTACCAATACCTGCACATTTCAGTCTTCTCTCCCTACAGGAAGTTTCTCTGCTTTGTGTTTCAGAGCGAGCATTATCAGTTCAAAGTGCTGCCCTTTAGCTTGTCCTCTGCACCATGAGTCTTTACCAAATGCTTAGAAGTGGTAGCAGCAGCTCTCAGAAGGGAAGGATTGTATGTTTTCCCTTATCTGGACAATTGGCTCCTAAAGGCCCCATCCAGAGAACAGCTTTTAGTAACTTTGGAGTGAACTCTCCAGCTTTTCCACCTCCTGGGCATCGCCGTCAAGCTGCTGAAGTCAGTTCTGGTACCGTTCCAAAGGCTACAGTACATAGGGGCAGTTCTGGATTCAGCCCAAAGAAAGGCATTCCTGACCCAAAACAGGGCAGAGTGCCTTATCACGTAAGAGCAAGAAGTCGCTCAGAGTCGCCACATTCCTGCCAGGGTGTATCTGAGACTGTTGGGCCTGATGGCAGCTGCCATACCCACTGTTCCACTGGCCAGACTTCACATGTGTATTCTCCAGTGGACCTTCCAAGTGCAGTGGGACCAGTGCAAGGACAAGCTGGACCATCCAGTTTTGGTTTCTTCCCCAGTCCACAAGTAGTGGATGGACCCCTCAAATCTGATTCAAGGCAGATCTCCTCCCCACAGCAGATCCTCACCACACGTGCCTCAGGTCTGGGTTGAGGAGCACAACTGGGCCCCTTTCAGACCCAGGGCTCTTGGTCACAGTTGGAGACCTCCCTGTATATCAGTGTCCTGGAGATGAGAGTGGTTCTGTACACCATACAGGCTTTTCAGGAACATCTTGCTCCAGGGCAGCTGCTAGTGCAGTCAGACAATTTGATTGTCGTATACTACATCAACAAGCAGGGGGGTACTCATTCGTACCCCCTGTGCAGGTAAGCCATGAGAGTGTGGTGCTGGGTGCTGGATCACGGCCTAAATTTCTCGGCGGTCCACGTGCCAGGCATGCTAAACACTCTGGCGGTCAGCCTCAGTCAAACTCAGTCCAGCATGCACAACTGGGAGTTCCTCTTATCTATCGCAGAAGACTTGTTCGACAGATGGGGTTGTCCAGAGTTGGATCTTTTTGCATCCCCACTCAACACGAAAGTGCCCAATTTCTGCTCGCTAGATCCAGGACCTAGAGTTTTCTGGCGAGACAAGTTGTCCTTCTCTTGGAGCGGGAGGTTCCTTTATGCCTGCCCCCCCATTTCCTCTAATTGAGAGGGTGCTTATCACGTTGCAGATGGAGGGGGTCAGCATGATTCTGGTAGCTTCATTCTGGCCTTAGCAGATATGCTTCCCCCTGCTTCAGCAGCTGGCGGGGGACCATCTGGTCCCTCTTCCCCTCTGCAGGAACCTGCTGACCCAGGCTCAGGGGACCATGGTGCATCCCAACCTCAGGTCCCTCCAGCTACATGCTTGGCTCCTGAGGACATAGCCATCACTACGTTCAGGGTCTCGAACAGAGTGGTGGACATCCTTTCACTCAAGCCACATATGCCATGAAGTGGAAGTGGCTTGCCAGCTGGGCTGCCAAACATAGTTTGTACCCTTTCACCTACCTGGTGAGCCACATACTGGACTACCTGATCTTTTTGTTCTGATTAAGATCTCCAATACTCCTCCCCTCAAGGTGCACCTTTCGGCCATTTCTGCTTATCATGAGCCTGTGGGTGACTGCACGATTGCTCAGCTGGATGTCTCCCATACCTTTCCCAGGGGCATCCTGCATCTGAAACCCTATTCGTTCTCCTGTCCCGGCTTGGGATTTGAATTTTATTTTGCAGAAGTTGACCCTGTCTCCTTTTGAGCCTATTGCAACTTGCAATCTGCGCATTCTCTCTTGGAAAGCGTTATTTTTAGTTGCCATTATTTCCGCTTGAAGAATTTCAAATCTTCAGGCCCTCTGGTGTGAGGAGCCTTATTTGATTTTTCACACAGACAGGGTGTCTTTGTGCACAAATCCTAAGTTTCTCCCTAAGGTAGTTTCAGAGTTTACATTCAACCAGTCTATCCACCTTCCTGTTTATTTTTCTGAGTGTGTCAATCCAGGGGAAGCACTGCGCCATACGTTAGATGTGCGCAGAGCCTTGAAATACTACTTGCTTCAAACCAAGAAGAGTCGAAAGTCAAAGCAGTTGTTTGTTTCTTTCACCCCAGGTAGAGAGGTTGCTTCAGTTTCTAAGCAATTGTTGTTTTTTTTTTATTTGTTTTTATTAAAGTTTAGTGGTACAAAGAAAGGTATCATACATCTTAAACACATATATTGAGCATTTTTGTGCCTTACATCATAGTATAATACATAACATCCACTATGGTGAATCCTCTGTCCCATTAAAGCACCATAATTTGTTACTTGAGGAGGAGGAGGAGGGGGATAAGAAAGGATCATTTATCCCACTATTAAGGATGACCAATGGGGGCGCAAGTCCCCTAATCCAATACTAAGTCAGGCAGGAATAACTATATCAAGTATTTCGTGGAGATGGACCGATCCGACTCAAAAACCCAGTTCTCCTATACTCTGTATTAAGGTATGAAATCTGGTCAGAACTGAGCTATGTATGTGAACCAAATGGTCCACCTATTTATAAGGATTGAAGTCTTACTCTGTAATTTGGTCGTCATGCTTTCCATGCAGTATATATCATATATTGTGTCTTCCCAGCTCTTGATCAACGGGGAGATGGTTGCAACCAAAGTCTGGTAATTACATTTTTTGCTGCAGTGAGGAGGCTGTTAAGTAAATATGTTTGGTGTCTTTGGGATACCTGTCTAGGAAAGTGTAATAATATTGCCATCTCTGGCTTGAGGCTGCCCAAATTGGTAAAAACATCTTTTAATGTTCTCTCCACCCTTCCTCAGAAATCAGAACGCACTGGACAAAACCAGAAGATGTGCTTGTGTGGAGTCCTCACATCCACATCATCTCCAACAGGAGGAATCTCCCGTGGACATATATTTAGCTGTGATTTGTGGGGTTCGAAAAAATATAATTGCCACCGTCAATCCAAACTCTCGCCATCTGTATGAGCCGGTTATTTTATGTTGTCTTTGCCAAATCCTAAGCCAATCTGCTGTCTAAGCAATGTTTATCCAAATGGTTGACAAATTGTATTGTTTTTTGCTACAAGTACGGCAAAGAACTGCCTGCTGCTGTCAAAGCTCATTCCACCAGAGGCATGGCTACCTCTGTGGCTTGTTTCAGAGGGGTCTCAGCCTCTGACATCTGTGCGTCTGCCACCTGGAGTACTGTCCATACTTTCACCAAGTACTGCAGTCTGGATATTGCCTCTAGAGCTCGTGCAGGTTTTGGCAGGGCTGTGCTGCAGAGCCTCCCATCTCAAGTTTATGGAGAGCCCTTCTCCCAGACTGTTTGTACCTGACACTGCTTGGGATTCATTCCTACAGAGTAATCTGATGACTGAGATAACCCCGATGAAGATAGAACAGTTACGAAAGAACTTACCGTAATAGTAGATCTTCGCAAGAATCTCAGTCATCAGGTCTGCTTTCACTTCCACCATTCCCCTTTTTGGGGCTCCTGTCTAGGAAATAGCTGTCTGGTGTATCCAGCCTTTCACATGGTCTGAGCACCTCTCTCTCTGTCTCTCTCCTCGGTCCCCCATGGCTGGGACTATGTCCCTTTGTCTCTGGGGGGAAAGAACTGAGGAGGGAGTGGGGCCACTCTCGCCTTTATAGGTTTGGTGACATCGTCGGAAGTTGACTTCATGGGCGGCCCCAGTTGTACTGCTGAAACTCTTCCGTATGGATTCCTCTTCACTGACGGCGAAGTTTCCTATGGTGTAACTTGATGACTGAGATCCCCTCAAAGATTTACTGTTATGGTAAGTTCTTATGTAACTATCCTTTCCAGTTCATCTGTCAGCTGATCCCATTGTACTTGTAGAGTCCATTGCAGTATGTGAACGTGTTGACGGGCAAAAGGAAATGTAATGATCGAAGTAGCCATCAGTCCAAGGCGATATAGCATCATCCGAGTGGACACATAATGACTCCTGTGTATAAGCTAGGCCTGGGCAACAATAGCCTCCATCCTGTCTGCAGGCAGGAAGTCACTGCCCACCGCTGTATCCAGCATGCACCAATATACTGAAGGCACTGACAGGGAACGACTACAGATTTTGGTACATTTTCTGTAACACCCAGTTCCTCAAACAGTTGTCTCATTCTGGACAGTGTGTACAGAATCACTTCCCTGGATGGGGCCTTCAGTATCCAGTCGTCCAGATACAGGAAAACAGAAGTCCCTTCCCTCCAAAGGGCTGCCGCCATAACTGCTAAGCATTTGGAAAATACCCACAGTGCCAAGGATAAACCAAAGGGCAAGACTTGGAACTGATAATGGCTGCCCTCTAGCATGAAGTAGCGGTACTGCCTGTGGCTCTTGCGCATTTTTATATGAAAGTATGCATCCATGTCCAGAGCACAGAGCCAATCCCTCTTTTGCAGCAGGGGGATGAGAGCCTGAAGATACACTATCCAAACCTTTCTGCATTTGATGAATATGTTTAGGTCTCTGAGATCCAGTGCAGGACATGGATCTCCCATCCACCTGGGAACCAGGAAGTATCTGGAATATTAGACTTTGTTTCTTTCTTGGGGAGGAACTATGTATGAGCAACTGAACTTCCCCTAGCAGAAGGGACAAGTGCCTGGAGGATAATGAGGAGGCAAAGGATGAACTGGAGGGGTATATACCAACTCCAGAGCTTGCCCCTTTTCCACTATTTCCAGGACCCACTCATCCATTGTGATCTTCTTCCACTTAGGCCCCCACCAGCACCTCGAGAGGTAACGGGCAGGGGAGAAGAGGTGAGTCAGAATGCACTGGGGTAGCAGAGGCACTGCCTTGACCAATACATTTGGGTGCTTTTGCATGGGTAGTAGGGAGGGGACCTGGGAGGGGACCACCAGCACAGTTTTGTGTATGGGACAGCTGACAGGAGGTGCAACCAGCATGGGCTACAGGCCTGTGAAATGAGCCCTTATAATGCCCCCTGGCAGGTTGAGGGGTCAGAGATTTGAGTAAACCTAAGGTTATTCTGGAGGACAGAGCATTTTCAACATCTCTCCCCCAAACAGCCTAGAGTCTCTAAAAGGGGCATTTAGCACAGTGTGTTGTATGTCAGTGGCAAATCAAGCTACCCTAAGCCAGGAATATCTTTGAAGGCATACACCTGATGCAACAGCCCTGGCAGAAGCATCAGAAGCATTACATGCAGAGTGTAACAGATGCCTTCCTGTATCCTCACCAGCTGAGGTGACTTAAGCAAGTCAGTCTTGGCAGGACCATTAGGCAGAGCCTGAATGGTAGACATAGCAGACTTCCACAGGCTATTCTGATATTTTTAATCATGTACGCCTGGTAGTTAGCAAATCTTAAACCTAACAATGCAGAAGTATAAGTTCTTTTGCCCATAGCATCCAGCCTCCTAGATTCTTTGTCAGGAGGCAAAGTGCTCATGTGTCTGTGGGCTCTAGAGCAGTCATGAGCAGCCATGATAACCGCAGAATCAGTTTCAGGCTAGGAAGCAGAAGGCTTGACAGACAGAGCATGCTGCTGTTTATCAGCTTTCCTGGGCACTGCAGGCGAGGCATTAGGCCTGAGCCAGGCAGCAAGGGCAGTATCCTCTAAGGCAGGGTAGACGAGAGGAAGTACAGCGGAGGGTGCAGTGGGAGCCTCCAAAAACTACATAAAATTTTTGTTACTGGAGTCCTCCTCCTCCACAGCTTCAAATCTCATGGCATGTTGGATTTGTCTGATTAAAGCCTGAAAAGAGGGATCTTCAAGAGGAGACTAGGGGCATGCACCACAAAGTCCTTACGGCATGAGGAGAGGGTACAGTTGGAAGGCAGCCCCCCTATAGGAATCATTATCCCTTTCTCATCATCCAAATCCTCCTCCATATTAGGGAGATCGGGACTATAGTCTACCTCATTGTCATCTAGAATGAGGACGGGAGCAATTAGTGGAGTGGCAGTGGAAGAGGGAAAGGTATGCTTGTGGATCCTCTTAACAAAAACAGTGCCAGTGGGGGTGGCCCAGTCGACAGGACAGTCGTTATCGTCAGCAGGAGTGATGGCAACAGGCATCTAAATTGTTCAGAGAACAACGCCAACACAACCTGGGAGTCAGCACCACCATGTAGAGAGCCCGGGACAACCAACATCGAAGGGGTAGAACCCAATTACAGGAGCTGCATATCGTCTATAATAGGTAGGGCAGTACCAGAACCAGGCCCCAACCTTGATGTCTCATCAACAGGTGAGGGGGGGCTTTAGTCGCCACTGCCAGAGCAGATGATGACAAGGACTTACACTGCTTCAATGAAAACCTTGACTTCACCAGCGAAGCAGGAGCTTTATCCTTATGCTTTTGATGATGGCTGGAAGAGGAGGACTTCGACAGCTTTTCCTTGTCTTTGTCCTTAGTTCCCGATGACCGCAGTGGCAGGGAATGCCAGGAAGTTCCCTTCCCAGAGAGGGCCGAGCGAGGAGGAAAAGTAGGCTAGGAGCCTGATGCCCTTGCTGAAGCTTCCATAGCCTTGATAGCAATAAAAGTTTCTAGAGCCTTATTTCAGTATCTCCTTGTGGCCTGGTTGAATCCCTGATAGATCTTGCTGGCCCTGACATTGTGAGACAAGCCCAAACAGAAAAAACACAACGCGGTGCAAAACCTGAATAAAGGTTCTTTCAATGGCAGCATAAAAGGACAATGTCGATAAGTTAAAGTAATAGAAAATAATAAAGCTAAGCAAATGATGGCATTGTTTCTGTGCAGGTCTGACAAGTGGTCAATGGCAAGAGAAAGAACTATGGAGCAATGGGGTCACCCATGATTACATAGGTGCTAATGTTGTACGTCATTGTGTGTGGCCTCTGGCTACCAGAAGTATCCGAGTTGTCCTGACCGACAGTTTACAGTTCCGAAGTTGTGACACAATGAAAGAGATATACTTGATGAAGATGTGCTCAACCCTGCAGGAATTGTAACTTATAGAACTGCAAGTCATGTACATGCAACTACATAGAAACATAGACTTTGACGGCAGATAAGGACCACTTGGCCCACCCAGTCTACCCATTTTCCTACCTACTGGATAAGCTTCAGATTCTAGTTAACCAACAGCCTACTTTCTGCCACCCCCCCACTACAATTGCCTTATGTCTGTCCCACGCATGTTTGAATTCCCCCACTGTTTTAGACCCAACAACCTCCCCAGGAAGGAGGTTCCATGCATCCACCACTCTCTCCATGAAAACAATTCTCACATTACCCCTGAGCCATCCCTCCTCTATCTTTAAATTGTGCCCACTTGTTCTTACACATCTCTTTTTCTGAAGGATGCTACCCTCCTGGACTTTGTTGATTCCCTTGAGGTACTTGAAAGTTTCTATCATGTGCCCCCTCTCCCTCCTTTCATCAAGGGTATACATATTAAGCTCTCTCGGTCTCTCTTCTTATGGTTTCTGATGCAGACCCTGCACCATTTTAGTTGCCCTCCTCTGGACTACTTCCATCCTGTCTATGTCCTTGCGTAGATGGGGTCTCCAAAACTGCACACACCACTCCAGATGGGGTCTCACCAACTGTCTGTACAGAGGGATAACCACTTCCCTTTTTCTACTTGTGATGCCCCTTCCTATGCACCCAGTATCCCCCTGGCTCTCCTTACTGACTTCTCACATTGCTTACCCACCTTTAGGTCATCTGATATGACAACCCCCAGGTCTCATTCCATTTTTGTTGTTGTTAGTACCTCCCCTGCTATTGTGTACTCTTCTCCTGGGTTTTTGTTTCCCAGGTACATTACTTTGCACTTCCTTGCATTGAATCTAAGTTGCCATATGTCTGACCATTCCTCCAACCTTGCCAAGTCCCTTCTCATCCTTTCTACCCCCCACCTTGTGTATCAACTCTGTTACAGATCTTTGTGTCATCTGCAAAGAGGCATACCTTTGCCTCCAGACCCTCTGCACTGTCACCTATAAAGATGTTAAAGAGGACTGGACCCAATACAAGATGGTGTGCGCTTTTTTGCCTGGAGCTAAATTTAAAAATGGCCCTCAGGGATAAGGATAAATGATGGGCCCTTGCAAAAAAGATACCGATTTAGATTAGTTGAATTGCAGAAAAAGTAGAAATGAGTGCACAAAAAAAGATTAAACTTGCTAAATGTAATTATTATTTGGGTATGCTTGATTTTTCCAGTGCAGATTCATCCCGGTTTTGGAAAATAGTTAAGGATGTAGAGTGTAAGAACATTACCTCTTGCAGTCTGGCAAAGATAAAAGCAGATGATAGACTTCTTCCAGATAAATAAGATCTAGTGAAAACTATTAATTCTTATTTTGCAACTACTGAGGATGCATATGATGTATCTGAAAGAGAAAACCACCAATTACTTATTGTTGAGAATCCACGTAGGAACTAAAGTTCTATTTTAAAATAATTACTGTTAATTATCTTTTTTTAGTTATTCATTTACTGAAAGAGTTTAACTTGAAAAGGCCTACTGTGCCACAATAGCTCGTTTCCAGAGGTGTCCTGATTGGGGGGGGGGGTACATGTAAAGACAACACAGCAACAGTAGTACAAAACATGTTAACACTGTACAACAGTGTCAACAGGAATAACCACGGTATCATATAAAGGTACATAAACACATTTCTGTTACAGTTTACCTTTACTAGGTAAATAGCCCAAACACATGCAGGCTGCGAGAGTTGAACAGGCAGCAAGAATAGAGCAGGTAGTAGAATGCAGGAGAGGTGCAGACATTTGGGAACCAAACATAGCATGCAAATGATGCAACGGTACAGTTTGTGACCAATGAAAAGTAGCATGGCTGCTTGTAGACAAAAGGAAATGTAGAGAGAGGTGAAGCAAGGCAGAGAATTAAGCACTCTGGCAGACATGAATGGCATGGGTACGGAGAAGGGATTTCAAGGAGGAGAGGTAGATTAATATGGTTCTTAAATTGCTTTCTGGTTTAGATTGTAAAAAATCTTATGGACTAGTACAAATTTAGCCCCCAGGTTTTTAAAAACTCTGCTCTTGTGACATCTATTACTTACTGTATTTGTTTAATTTGTCTATAGTTTTGAATGAGCTTCCCATATCTTATAAGACTGCCTTTATTACTCTGTTTTTTACAACTGGTGATTGCTTAGATCTTCAAAATTATAAACCCATATCTGACTTCTCCATTTTGGCCAAGTTACTTGGCAAATTAATCAGTGATCTGATAAAACATTGCAGTGTACTGAAACGGGTTGTATTATTAACCCCTTACAATCGGGTTTGTGGTCAGATCATAGCACCATATTTATAGTTACAAAGGTGGTAGGTTACTTGATGTCCTATTTTGATAGAAAGCTTGTATGTGGGGCCTTGTTTTTTGGCTTAAAGCTGCAGTACTAGTTAAAATAATTTAAATAACTTGGTGGACATGTAACCCCCCAGGCTACTTCTTTAACTAGTGTGCTCCCCACCCCCCCCCATTTTTTGCAGTGTTCACTTAAATTAAATATCTGGAGACACTGGTGCCGCAGTGTCAGTGGCTCAGTAGGTAGCACACTTGCCTCTGAGGCCGGGAGATCAGAGGTCCGTGGGTTCAGTTCCCACATCTGGCGCTTGGATTAATATCCCAGTACTGACATTGTAGTGCAGCATGAGAGGGGTGCTGCACTTCTGAGGTGCCGTCTTTCGGATGAGACGTTAAACCGAGGTCCCATCTGCCTGGATTGGTGGTAGTTCAGGTGGATGTTAAAGATCCCATGGCACTTATCGAAAAGAGTAGGGGAATTTCCCCGGTGTCCTGGAAAATTTCCTCAATCACTAAAAATACCACCAACAGCTTAATCTGGTTCAAGGTCAGTTGGCATTCATCTGTATCCCCTTCCCCCAGGTCGTGCCTGAAAATAGGCAGGATTTGTCTAGTGCACTTACCCGGTCAACAAAAACTAAATAAATAAATATACTGGCATACTCACTTACTTTGCTAAAAGGTAGATACCACCCTTGGCATTAGGATGTACACCTGACTCAGTTTCTGGAGGAAGAGAGGGGTTGGGGGACAGAAACAAAACAACTTGAACCTTGTGTAAATAACACAACTCAGATCCTGGGTGGAGGCAGCTAGGCATATGCTTGTTCTAACCTGCTGAGGGGGCCCCAGTAAATCCACACAGCCAGAAGCAATAATCGGAATGTCCATAACAGTGACTGGGATTGTGCAGTATGGCTTTATTCAACAGATGGAAAGTGAAAGCTGAAGTGGACCCCCAAGGGTCAGTCCAGGCTGGACAGGTACAAACTCAAGACCTCTCTTTGCATGCAGTACAGTTCATGAACAAAAGCAGAAACATCTTCTTCCCAAATTCCCAAAGATGCATTAGTGGACACCCGGCCACGCACATGAACTTCTCTCTTCCCATGAGTGTTATTTAGTGAATCTAAGCCACACATTTAGAACTCTTCTCGGACATAGGTGCAATATGTGAAACTCAGCCACACACCTTAACCAGCAGCTTGGCCCTTACTCAGGTAAACACACTGGTGCCCTTTGCGAACCAGGAAGCCCTGCCTTGTAAGCGCTTAGATGGCGTTCCTCCCACCCTTGGCCCCAACCGACAGTCTCTGCCATTCTTTAGGGCTACACCATTGAAACCCCCATCCCCCACTGAAATGGTAGAGGTCCCACACTTTAATTTGTCACAAACTGGAGTGACCAGAGAATAAACTGCACTCACTGGGGTACACAGTTTAACTTCACTTCTCTCACACTGGTGAGACTAGGAGCACTGACAGATGTGATCCAGCCTTATCTATGGGCACAGACTCCAGATTATCCAGTCCCCTAAGAACTTGTGGAGCTCTAGTCTCCTAGACAGTACTCACAGGAGTTGTTCCATTCACAGAGCATGGAACAACTAATAAAGGAGAAGGCACTCTCCTGGATAGCCAGTCCAAACAGTCTATTTCAGGTCCTATCCAAGGCAGCTGAAAACACCACAGAACATACAGGGGATTGCTCCTTGAGTCCACAGAGAACAAGCATATCCTTCCACTTCACTGGGAGTAGAAATCAGGAAATTCTGCTATAGTCTTGTCAATACCACTTCAGCTGGAAGCTGGAAATGACACTCCACTAGGGTGAGAAATCCTGGGCCCTCTCTCAGAGCCCACTGGCAGTCCTTCTTCCACTCTCACCTCCTCACTCCACAACACTCTACTTAGAACTGAGCATGCTAAGCTCCCCAGAGCAGCTATCCACACAGTGTGGCTTATGCTACTATGAGAGTTCTAAATGACCTAATCATGCCTCCCTCAGGTTAGCTGAGTAAACAATGATGTCATCATGTAAGGAGCCCCTAATGAGCTCCCTACCAGCTGCCTGCTACCTTCCTAACAATAATACTGATAGGATTCTAGTAACCCCGGGGACTGGATGGTTACACTCTCCTCTTGCCAGGTAAATGACTGTCTGCAGTCATTCCCTCACCTGACACCAGGCCATCCTACCTCTGATGCCCCCTATGGGGAGGGTTGATCAACTCCTCCCCTACCATGTGCCAGACACAGGCAGGTGACACCAAAGGATAGAGGCCCACTGAAGAAACTTCAGTTCCTATCCTACTACTGTACTATCTATGGATCCTCAGTGGCTCCAAGAAACTGCCTGAAGCATGTCCTACCAGACAGCATTGGTGACCCCTATCATGAATCAGGACCACCAACCTGCCTTCCCCCAACCCTCTAGGGGAAAACTGTATGACCTATGCTACCTGCTATGTGCCCAAACCTCCAAAAAACAAAGCCATTACCATTTTATACCTGTAAAACGAAAAAAGGTTAGACATTGCACTACACAGTTACACAAGCCTAACAAATCTACATTAAAGGAAGGAATCTGATGAGTCCCACCAATCCTCTTTGGGTCTTCTTGTCATCTTCCAGGAACGCCTGCAAAAGAAAACAGTGCAAAAAACACATTTCTGCAAACAACTACAACCTGTAAAGCCAAAAACAGTGACCAAAAACCCTCCCACGGAATACTGCACAAGCCCAAAAAGTATTTTTAAATGGATTTTCTACAAAAGTACAAAAAATAGAAAACATAAAAACATTTGCAACACATTTGGGGGAGGGATCCCTGCAAAGTCCCAAACTAAGGAGGAGTCCAGAGTGCCGAAACACTATAACAAGAATCTCTCCTAGGCCGGAACCTACTGAAGCACAGTCCTGGAACAGGCACAAGGCCTGCAAGCACTGCAGTCTAGATGGCAAGTCTATTGAAGATTATATTCCAAAGTATCTTCAAAACTTGCAGGAAACCATTAACTTAAAAGTAAAAGTCTCTTACCAGTTCCTGATGACAAAAGGATGTCAACATCACCTCTCTGGAGCTGCAGCCTGATGATCTTTGGCTGCTGGGTAGACGCAATCTTGGGATCAGATGCTTTCACAACCTCCTACTGGACCCGGACTGGAAATCTTCTTTGAACCTGCTGGGCTGATGAACCTGGATGTTACTACAGACGAACCTGGATGCTGCTGGAGCCGAACCTGCATGCTGCTGCAGATGAACCTGGATCACCAGAAGAAAGGCACCTTCATCCTAGGTTGCTGCTTCTTCGGTAGCAGATGGCTGAGCTGGCAATGGCTGAATTCACCTTTGGCAGGTGGGCACATTTTTCAAGAATGGCACCAATTTCTGGGGTAGTACCATTCTGGATTGTGTTGAAAAATGACAGTTACATGCGGCACCTGCCAAACACTGATGCTTCACAGACACTGCGTCTCGTATAGTGACTCTCTCTCTCTCTCCCTGCAGCACATACACTCCATGCTCCCTGTCACTGCTGTTCCCAGAAGCATGCTCGGTGTTGTCCATCGGTGTCTCGCTCACAGGACCTGGCACCTGGGGGACTTCTAGATGGCGATGGCACATATGCAAAACTAAAATAAAATTCAGTTAAACTGCAAGGCCGCTGCTTATATGCAACGCGGGTAGCAGTTCCTTGGGATCATTCTGTGCTGCACTCCGTATATTGAAATCTGCTGCAGGAACAAAGTTTGTGGGGTGGCATGGAGTTCCACTGGGTGGGTGTGGGAAGTGTTAGTATGTGCTAGTAGCGATGAGTAGCTATTTACGTGGTACACACTTCAGATTCTGACATTACCGATCTCCATCTCTCTCTCTTGCTTAGTGAGAGATTTTCATGACTGCCACTTAGTAATGCACTCAGTCACAGAATAATGAGTGCAGCTGTGCTCCCTAATCTGTAAAGGGTGCCTGAGCACCACAACCTGTGCGTTAATTAAGAAATTAATGTATGGTCATGTGATGGGGAGTTTCCAATCAGGTGATTGTATTTGTGGTGCCCATGTTATAACTACCTTTATGGCATGCTAAATTTGGATGCTCTTTCAGTAAGGAGATATAGATATAGATACAGAGATAGATATAGATATATAGATAACAGATGTAAAGTATAGGATTTAATTGCCTTCTAAGAAATTAGATTGTTATTCCTGAAATTGTAAAGTTGAGAGTATCACTGGAAAACAACTGTGATATATTACAGCAGGGCATTTAGAAGGACTTTGTGCATCCAGGTTTACAGAGTGTGTAGCCTTCTAGCTGCTAGAGAGGGCCAGCTGAAAGTTGAGTAGAGGGTGCAGTGATGGGTTCTGAGGGAAACTTTCAAACGAAGTACCCTGTTGTACAATACATCTAGTCTGGCAGGATGTGAGGCAGTGCATCTCTATAAACCAGGTCCTCATAATCAAGAAGGGGCATAAATGTGGCATGGACTAATCTAGATTCAGCAGAGCAACAGAACTTGTTTTCACAATATAAAGAAAATCTAGTGGCATGTGTAACTTTTTGCATAGATTCTCAGTATGCAAGTTGAAGGACAGTTTACCATCCAAGCAGAGGCCCAGATATTTAAAGGGGTCCATCTGCTCCAATCTGTCACTCGTAATAGTGGAGATACATGGGAGGGGGACACCTGCTGATAGCATGGGGCAAACACCATGTACTTAGTTTTTGCAGCGTTAAGCAGAAGTTTTGATGCAAACAATTTGTGTTGAATGGTATCAAAAGATGCCTGGAAGTCAGTTGTTACTGCAACTGCTAGGATGGATCTAGTTACATACAATACAGTGTCATTAGTATAGCAGTGCAGTTTAACATCTCCTGTATTCACCCCTAAGATATTCATGTACTGTATATAATAAAAAGGAGTTGTCCCAGCACAGATCCTTGCAGGTACTCCCTTGCACAAGGGAGAACAGGAGGATGATCCCTACATTTAGAACAAACTATGGGAATCTTTATTTAATATATAATGCACCCAGTCTGTGGAATAAAATACAGCTTAAATAGCAACTCTGCACTTCAGCATGAGCTATTATAAACAAGATGTTTCAGCTCTTAAAATGAACTGGAGAATATATATTTTTTTCATTTTCAATGTTCTTTTCGAAGATTTACAGCACATCTTGGTAGTCCATCAAAAAAGTCTGATAGAAAGCATTTTAAAACATTTGCCTTTCCCCTGTTAACCTCGCAGTGCCTTTGTTTATGACTGCATAGTGATCACCATGACGGCAGACTGTGATGTCACAAACAGCAATTATGTGGTTAGCAGGGGAGAGTTAGATACATTTTGAAAGGCTCAGTGAAATAATTACTGCATTATCTACAATATGTAGTTGACGACCAACAGCAGGGGAAGGTAAAAATAAAACAAAAACAAAGAACCAGAAACCAATAAAGTTAAAATATAAAGAATGTAAATCTAGCGTTTTTAAACTTTTCAATATAATAGAGACTTGCTCTCTAAGTTGCAGCTGAAGAATTTGATACCTTTGCCTACTTTTGAAAAAATTGTTGATTCAGATCTCACAACTACTAATACAATAACAGATGGAGTTATATCTGTTACAAAGCTGTAACTCCATCGGGAGATAGTGACAACATCATAAACCTCGAGAGCAAAGCTTGAGAGGTTTATGACATCATCACTCTCCCAAGATGGAGTTGCGCTGTGTAACAGATTGAAATTCATCTGTTATTTTTTTATAATACATGGTCAAAACTCAGCGACCACATTCAGTCTTACCCCGCTCTCACTCCAGTTTGCTCGCACAGTACCAGCTCTCCGACTTGTCAGCCTACATGCACACTATCTGCTCCCAGATTCACCAGCTTTGCATAGCATTCTTTCCAGCTCACATGTTTGTGCAGCCCAGCTCACACACTCTCACAGCACTCAATCAGCTCACACACTTGGCCAAAATTTTCAGACCAAACTGCTCTTCTCACTCCTATTCAGCAGGTGACTTCTGGACTCTGCAGTTTCAGTTGGAAGCGCAAGTGTTAGTCACACAGGAATTTGAAATCATAATACCATCAATCTGATGTCATAGCGATGGTACTGTGTGATGTCAGAGCGATAGTATTACGGGGTTGTTAGTTGGCTGATTTTCTATGGCAAAAAATTGAAACCTTGTATTACAAACAGACAAATAGGGGACTGTGTATTACGAGGCTATAACACCATCGAGAGGTTTTGGTGACATGTGAACCTCAAGAGTGAAGCTCGATAGGTTCTAACATGTCACCAAAACTTCAAGATGGTATTATAGCCGATAAATACACAGTCCCCTGTTTGTTATTTTTAGTAATATATGGATCCAAGATTCACCCCTTCCCACACCCTATTTGTTATGTTTAGTAATATATAGATCCAAGATTCGCCCCTTCCCACCCCCTATTTGTTATTTTTAGTAATATATGGATCCAAGATTCACCCCTTCCCACCCCCTATTTGTTATTTTTAGTAATATATGGATCCAAGATTCACCCCTTCCCACCTCCCATGTGTGCAGCCAAACAACCTTGCTCATTTTTATGAAACCCTTTACCCACATGAAAAAACAGTCACCATGCCACTATCCAGCCTTGCCGTTGCAAGCCTAGAACATTGGAAGGTTGCAGAGCAGATTCAGGCTCAGTCAGACAGTCGGTGGTACACAAGGACACCTGGTTCCTCACACTGGAACCTGTGGAAGTGCATGCATGCTGGGGAAGCCTTTCGCTCTCCCTCCATCTGCAAGGAAACTGAGAAACTTCTCCTGTAAACATTTGCTGTTGCCATACCACTTTTGATGAGCTGTGACGACAAGCGGGTTTCTGTCAGATGTGGCGACGACTTTTACTGTACATGCTGGTTACAGTAAATGATGGCTCGTGAACAACTGTGTAGACTGTGCGTGGGGGTCTTGGAGCAGTATTCTAGTGCTGCCAGGTGGATAGATGCATTGATAGTATTACGGGATCTCATAATACTGTTGATGGATTCCATCTGTGATATTATGGTGCAAAAACTGCATTTTTTCCAATAGTATTATTGCAAGTATGCATATATTACAGTACAGTTCGCATCAAACTTGTGCAGCCAGTTTGCAACCCATTGTCTTCATGTGATTGTACTGATTTGCCAGCTGGTTTGGAAAAGGGAAATAGCTTAACCAGGAAAGGCACACTAAGCTGAAGTTAATTTCCAGGTGTGACCTGGGAGCACTAGGAAGTAAAGTGACTTGCTCAGAGTCACACAGTGTGCAAGTCGGGGCTGTGGGATTCAAACCTAGGTCTCCGGGTTTGCAGCTCAGTGCCCTAAACCACAGTGCTATATTTTTCTCTCCTCCACTGTAGATCATGGCTTTCAACTGAAAGTACTTTTATGCAGCTTATTCAATGCTCAGCAGAAAGTAGCTGATAACCAGATAGACAGGTGTTTAAGAGACTTCCTATGCAGAGCCTTAACAGCTCACATGCTAATAGTCTGTCCACTGGTTGCAGAATAAGTTTAATGTGAACGTACTGTATTTGTACATGTGATTGAAAGTGTTTTATGATTATGAACCTTTATATTTCATGTTGAACTAATTGCTATTTGATATTTGTTGTGTATATAATACACATATATACTTTATACCTTAAAGGGTTGAAAGTAGGTACAGTAAATCTACGAGACATACGAACATATGAAATAGCCAGCAAGAAAACCATACGGCCTATCGAGTCTGTTCATTGCAGTGCTCATGCAATAGTGTTACATGGTGCTTCCTCCTCCCCTGGCACTTTTACCCTCCCCTTGACCTGTGCCACCCTCTTTTAAATCCCTTAACTGTTTTGTGGTTGACAACCTCCTCTGGTAGCTCATTCTACTCTGCTACCACACACTTTTTCAAGGAGTTCCTCCTGGCCTCCTTCCTGAACATTCCACCCACCCATGTGCAGCTGTGCCCCCTCATGTTCTTGTTTTCGCTGAATCCAAAAAGATCTCCAAGGTCAACCTCGTTAATGCTTTGATGGTATTTGAAGGTCTCAGGCATGTCCCCTCACTCCCTTCTCTCCTTGAGAGAGCACATATTTAGATTCTACAGCTTTTTCTCATACAAGAATCCCTCTTGACCATGGATCACCTTTGTAGTTCTTCCTTACACTGCCTCCAGCTGGTTCATGTCCTTCTTATGCTAGTGGCTCCAGTACTGCACTCAGTACTCTACACCATAGATTTGTAAAGTGGCGGAATGACCTCCTCCCTTCTGCTAAAGAGAACCCTCTAATGATAGAACCCAGTATCCTGTTTGTTCATGCTTTTTTGTTTTATTGTATAGAGGGTTTTAGATTGCTTGTGATAGCAGTCCCCATGTCTTTCTCTTCTTCTGACACCGTGACAGTCACACACCTAGGCTGTTCAGCTCTTGGGTTCTTAAACCCTGTGTGCATGACCTTACACTTATTTGCATTAAATCCCAGTTGCCAGATTCCAGACAATCTTTCTACCCTCTCTATGTCCTCTCTTAGATACCTGATACCCATATTCATGTCCGCCCTGCCACAGAGCTTGGTGTCATCTGCAAAGAGGCAGAGTTTGCCCTTTATACTGTCTTCAGTGTTGTTTATGTGCTGTACATATTGAACAGCGGTGAACAAGGCACTGACCCCTGTAGAACCCCACTAGTGACCTCCCTTATCCATGAATGCTCCCACACCATCCTCACCCGTTGGGTTCCCCCAGCCAGTTTGCCACCCCATTGGTCAATTTGTCACCTGCCCCAGGTCCTCCAACATTTTCATCAACCTCTTGTGGGGGGATCAAGTCAAAAGCCATACTAAAGTCCAGGTACAGTATTTCAACTGCCTGATCCTTGCCCACTGCCTCTGTATCCCATTCAAAGAAGTTTATCACATTTGTTTGGCATGACTTTCCTGACAGAAATCTGTGCTGCCTGTCATCCTGGAGCTCGATACCTATGCCTTTCCTCTGCTGTTTTCCAACCATTGAGGGCCTGGTGGCTTACACCTGAAGATGCTTAAGCAGGTAGGAGAGGTGATACAGCCACTTGCAGACATATTCAACTGCTTGCTGGTCATGGGAGTGGTCCTTAGCAACTGGAGGACAGTGGAAGTTGTCCCTCTACAGCAGAGTGGAAGGAAGAACGAGACAGGGAACACAGGCCAGACAGCTTGGCATCTATAGTGGGAAAGAGTATGGAGTCTATACTAAGGGAGGCATTAGTAGACTTCCTGGAGGAAAATGAGCATCAGGACTCCAGACAAAATAGGTTCATGAGGGGAAATTCATGCCAGATGAGCCTTATCAATTTCTTCAACTGTGTGACCAGGGCAGCTAATAAAGGACAGTTCCTTACAGGAAGCTGGTTAAGAAGCTAAGGGACTTAGGGATGGAGGAAAAATTGGTAATTTAGAACACAAAGGATGGTTGTTAAGGGAGCTTTTCAGAAGTAAAGTAAGCAACTAGCAGGGTACCACGGGGTAATTGCTGGACCCAGTCCTTTTCAGTGTGTTAGTGTGCATTTGCGACATGGGGAAGACATTCAGGGTAAGATCTGCCTGTTTGCAGATGACACAAAGATCGGCACAAGGGTGGAAACAGAGGAAGGGAGAAGGGAATTCTGAGAATCTGGGCAGGTTGGAAAGCTGGTCAACGATCTGGCAGCTGGGCTGCAATGCTAAAAATTGTAAGGTGTTGCACATTGGGAAAAGGAACCCAAGAGTGCATCATGAAATGGGGGGGGGGGGGCTGAAAGGCACCATGGAGGAAAATAACGTAGGAGTTATGATATCAGAGGAGCCTCAAAACAACAGCACACAGCAACAGAGCCATGGGTAAAGGAAAGAGGATGCAGAATGCACAGAAAGAGGGATAAGCAGTAGAAGCTGGGAGGAGATCCTCACATTGTACAGGTCAAGTGTGCGAACATATCTGGAACACTGAGCAAGGTACTGCAGTCCGCACCTGAGGAAAATCTCTCACAAAGTGGAGACAGTACTGCGCAGGGCAACCAAGATGGTTCGGGGACTGGGGACAAGACATACAAGGAGAGGCTGAAGGACTTGAACATGTACACCCACAAGAAAAGGAAGGAAGGAAAGGGGTGACCTGATCAAAATATACAAGTACCTGCATGGGATCAAGCGGGTGGACACCAAGGAAATTCCCACCTTGAGCTCAAATGCAGGGACAAGGGGGGGAATTCAAACTTGTAGAGGGGAAGTCAAGAGCAACATCTGCAAGCACCTTTTCGCAGAAAAAGTGGTGAATTAGTGGAACAAACTGCCAAAGGCAGTAGTATAGGCCAAATTAGTAAGCATCTTCAAGTAGGGATGGGACATGCATATGGGACTAGTTAGACCAGAGGCGGCAGAAAAATAGGGATGGGATGGCCACTAAGGACGGTGCAGAGTTGTCAGGCAGAGTGGGCAGATTGGGAGGGCCAATTAATGGACCCTTTTCTGCTGACATTGTCTATGTATCTACAGTATATTCATATTGCATTGGTCAGTTTTGGTGACTTGGTGATTCCCAGGGTGACCAGAGTGTTAACTCAATGGTATTTTCCTGGCAAAATAAATAAAATCAGTCAATCAGACATCATGACATGAGATGGTTACATACCTCAGGTGGACCTGATAGAAAAATGAGTGCCTTCAACTGCCCAAGCCAGGATTGACAAAATATTTAATCACAAAACTGACATCCTGTAGTATGTTTTTTACAATTAGAAAATAGTTTTTTAGGCACAGAGAACATCTCTAACTTTGCTTCAGTAATACAAGAGAAACACAGATTTGCTGAAAATGTTAATATAATGCATCTGCAGTACATCATGCCATTTGAGAAGAGGAAGATATTATTGCCATCCAGCTGCAGCATATGTGCACAGCTTGGACTACCGTCACATTTATCCTCAATAGAGTTCAGAATCACCTTTTGTGTAATTATCATTTGATCTGTGAATTTGGGAGTTGAAATACTGGATAATGGTCCTAAATTTTTTCTTCTTTCAGTTTGTTTGGAGGACTGCTGTATTCATTTTTAACATTCAGTGGCAGTGGACAACCCCAGGAGGCAACACACAAAAGTGCTGTTCAAGAAACACATGACTTTTATTACCTGAATGAGAAGGCAAGAAACCCTTTCAAAGACTCTGAAGAATCAGATCTACAGGAAGGAATCAGATAAAAAAAAAAAAAAAACTACATTAGCAGCAATGCGTTTGAAAACTCAAGGTGGACCGCTTTTCCTTACAAAGATGCAAGGCCAGACCAGAAAAGCTACTGAAGGGTCTTTTAAAAACATAAAAGGCTTTGAAATCTTAGTGCAGTCAACTATGAAACCCAAATAATCTCATCCAGAGTCACATATAAATCAACCATACTATCGGGAGAGCTGGCGAGATCAACTTGAACATCTGTGTGGGGTGGTCATCTCTCTTTGTCAGCGTGGCTCAGTTGGTAGCACATCCGCCTCTGGACCAGAAGGTCATGGGTTCTCGTCCCGCACCGGGATTGAACTTGCACCTAAAAATCGCTGGCATTCGAGTGCAATATTGGGGGGTGCTGTACTGCTGGGGTGTGCCGTCCTTTGGATGAGACGTTAAACCAAGGTCCCTTCTGCCCATCCTGGTGTTGACCTGGTGGGTGTCCAGGTGGAAGTAAAAGAACCCAGAGCACTCTTCGCAAAGAGTAGGGAACATTCCCGGTGTCCTGGCCAACATTCCCCTTCCCATAAATCGGTTCATGCAATTATCCAGGTAGTGTGTGGGTGATGATGTGCGATATGGCCACCACCACACATTCAGTCACTTCACTACCAGTCTAGCATTGCTTGTAAAGTGCTTTGGGATACACTGTGTATGAAAGGTGCTATATAAATGCTGATTCTTCTTCTTCTGTGTTCATTTGCCTCTCTTAAGCCTGCGAGTCAACTTTGTTGATTTTCACATGTTTGGCAAATGCCAGCACCCAAGTCTATTATTATTCAGAACACCCCTAGTTCTGCTGTCTATGCACCCCCCCCCCACACACACACACATCTTCAGGGGTTGAAGGAGGTGTTTGGCCCAGTGCCAGGGCAGCAGTATGTCACTCTGCTGCTTTGTAGATGGGTTCATGGGCAAGCCCCAGAATCACATGTTGGGGCTGATGAGGCCAGCGGATTGCACAGGTGAGACTCTCCACTCCCCAGTAGTCAGGGCCCAAGTTACCTAGTATTCATGTACCCCCTGATGGACAGGCAAGGAGTGGATCTGGTGTTGATATCCAGTCACCCGACCAGAGGTTGCGTTTTGGTTATGGGGAAATGAGCTATTCCATCTCAGTAAGTCTTTCCTGGTATATCTTTTGAAATAAATTAAAAAAAGGGAGGATAAAGGAGTGGTGGAGAGGGATTCCCGTGTTCAGTACCCTCTCTCCGTTGATTCCTCAAAGGAAGGAGCATTTTACAGCTTTTCTTGGGAACTTATTATTTCTCTTGTTAAATGAATGAGTTATTTACAAGGTGAGTCCATCACACAAAAATGAAGAGTCAACAGAAACCCTAGATGCCTTGTAACAGCGGGCTTTATACGACAAAATTGTCTACCACATGGGTATACTGATGCTGCAGTGACTCCCTGAATGCAAAGACCATCACAGCAACAGGATTCAGGCAAAATCCACACGTCACTGTAATGGTCTCTGCAAGTCCCCAAGATTGCCTCGCAGGGTGTATCCCCCCCCGGTTCAACTCCGACCCAGAGTTAGAATCCTAGAGACTGGGGAATGGAGTCCCCCACATGGGGGATTCAGGGGACACAGCCCCCGATAGAAAAACAGAGGCATACCTGACACTGCATTGCCGACACTTCGCACTGCGGCTGTTGGGGAAGTCTCCATGAGAGATGTCGTGGCGGCATGGTAAAACCCTCACGTGTTGTATCATTGACATCATCCAATCAGGTTTTTGATGCTAGGGGTCAAACTGTGTTCAGACAGTACAATTTTTGACTTTATTACATCAGAAGAAAATTTATTAAACATCCCCATAAGAGAGTGAGTGCTCTAATGAATCAATATTGGTCCAGTGTCCGCTTCCACCAGCCTTACTGCTCCCAAATAGCTTGTGTATATTTTTGAGACTTTGCTGCATCAAAATTAAACTTTTTTGGTACAACCACAGGTGGGAAATTTATTGGATAACACTCTTCATTGTTAAATCCCACTGAATGCGGCCACCTGGTACTCACAGGTACAAAACCTCTTGATCTTCTTCAGGGATATCTCTATCATCAGGTCACACTTATGGAACTTAGCCATCAGGCACGAGGATCCTATGGAAGCTTTTCTGCATCAGTCTAGTAGGGGCCGCCAATGCCGATGTCATGCTCTGACATTATAGCGACAGGTCACACTTTAGAAGGTACATCAAATAAATACATTAAAATATCAAAAAAACAGTAGCAAAAGATAAGATCTAATATTAATTAATAACCTTGATAGGCCTGTATAAATAAATGTTTTTAATCCATGTTTAAAGGTATCCACAGTAGGGGCAGAACATACTAATTCTGAGAGAGAATTCCACAGTAAAGGAGCAGCAATGCCAAAAGCCCTATCCCCAGACTGTTTTTGAGAACGGGGAATCAGAAGTAAACCCGCATCACCGGCCCACCAGCACAGCAGTTGGATTTCTGCTTGTGGTGCCGGTGACCCAGGTTCAGGAACAGACTCGGGTCACTGGAGGGCCGGCCGGGGGAGAAGGATGGAGCGTCCCACGGACTGCTCTCCTTCTCCGGGGAGGTGGGGATACCGTCCAGCACTTGACAGACCCCTGGTGGAGGCTGGGGCTCCACAGCTACCAGCACTTAACAGATTTCAGCGCGGGGCAGATGCAGGACATCATTGCACGTCCCCACCTCCTGAGAGGAACAAAGGGGAAGAAAAACACCCTGCTTCTGCCGCCTTAATGACGCCTCGCTCTGGCTGCATTGGCTCTCAGGCTGACTCCGCTCTTTCCACATTCATGGCACCCTTGGCCCAGAGCCCCACGACTTTCCCTGGGGGGTAAGCCAGGGGGTCTAGGGAGGATGGCTAATATGAGTAGCCGTAGCCAGAGTCCGTGACCAGGCAGATGGTCCCAGTGGTAACTGGAAGCAGGGGCCAAAAGTACAGAATTGGAAAAAAAAAGAAGTAAACCCACATCTGTGGACCGGAGGGAGCAAGAGGGAGTGTAAGATTTCAGAAGATCTTTCAGGTAGCTTGTACCCAGTCCACATAGAGCTTTGAATGTTATCAAGCAAGTCTTGAAGATGGTGCACCATCGAACCGGAAGCCAATGCAGAGCCCGCAGCACCGGTGTGATGTGGGCATTGCGAAGAGTTCCCACCACCAGCCAGGCCACGGCATTCTCGACCAACTGGGATTAGTGCACCAAACTTCCAGATAGCCCTAGGTAAAGAGTGTTGCAGTAATCCAAACAGGAGGTGTCAAAGGCGTGGACTGTCTAAAGATTGGCTGACTCCAAATACAGTTTGATTTAGGCGATATTACAAAGATAGTAAAAGCCATTCCTGACACCTGCTGACACCTGTTTTTCAAATGTCAGCCTACCATCAAGAATGACTCCCAAATCTTTCTCCACATCCACAGCTCGAAGATTGTGACCATTTAAAGATGGAAAAGAAAGGTCACCACTTGTCATTGCCGAGCCAAACTGCCCTGGTTCGACGACCATTACCTCCATCTTCCTTGGGTTGAGATGTAACCAGCTGGAGGCCATCCAGTCATTGATTTCTTGAAGACAACGTCCAAGCACTGACACCGCATTTACCTGATCCTGGGTGCAAGACAGGTAGAGCTGAGTATTGTCTGCATAGCAGTGAAACTCAACCCCATGCCACCTTATGATCTCACCCAAGGACATATAAACCTGGGCGGCCCTGCTCCCTCCTCATTTCTTTCCCACCCTCGACCATTCATGCATGGGCTTCGCAGAAGCTTCGTCGCTCAGTCAACCGCCAAATTTCTACTTACCTTTCCTTTTGTTAACAGTTTTGAAAAGTGATTCCTTTTATTTTTGTATGTCGAGAACTACTGCTTCTTCAGCTCTTTTCTGTCACTGCCGGTGCGGAAAGATTTTTTCAGTTGACAACTATGAACTTTGTGTCTGCTGTTTTGGGCCTAGCCACAATGCTCTTGCCTGCGAGCTTTGCCTGAACTTCAACCTCACCCCCTGGCAATGACGCAAGAAAGCCCTATAGAAGTTCCTCATAGAGCAACAGGCAGCCAGCAGAGAAAAGGGGTCTTCCGGGGCTCCCCCCCTCCCAGTCGCTGGTGTCCGCTTTGGACTCTCAGACCACCAAGGCCTGGGACAAGTCCTTGTGGAAATATTCTCATTGGGATAAGGACCAGCCTAAGGACCGTTTCCCCTGACGGCGATCCGATTCCCCATTGCATTCTTCATCTTCTTCGCCTGGGATTGCACAGTCGAACGTTTTGACTTCAATGCCCCCCTTTGTGCAGGCCTTTCTTCCTATCAGACCCCCACAGTGGAGAGTTCCCCATCCTTCTTAGGACTGCGAAGGGACTATCAGCCTCTGAATCATCTGCCCCAGCCCCGCCATTGAGACCTCTTGAACTGCAAGGTCCACAGGCACAGGGCCCCACCACTTCTAATACAGTTAGTGGTAGTTCATCGGAGTTGGGTCCTTCTTCATTATACTTGTGTCGAAGATGCTTTCTTACCCTGCCATTGACCTCAGTGTGGTTCTTACTTCTATAAACTTGGCTTTCATGCAATAGTTTGTTCCATGGCCTGGGCCTTCGTTGCCCTCGCCATGGGGCGCTACTTCGGTGTCAGTGCCAATTCGACCTACCCACCCCACGCCCTCTAGAGAGCCAGCGATATTCCAGTCATCAGTCCCTGTTGCAGAGCAGGCTGATGTAGAGGAGGAATACCACCCTGATCTCATCCTCCCTGATAAGGAGATTGAAGAGGAAGATGTTGAGGTTGATTCCTCTGACAGGTCAACTGTCTCTTTCAGGAGTGAGGACCTAGTCAAACACACCCCAAGGTCCCCTCCAGAGGACCCCTCCTTCTCTAATTTTATGAAACAGCTATCGTCCACTGTGGGGTTGCAGACTGAGGAGGAGGACGTCACAAGGAGGAACCTGGTAAATTTCTTGGAGATCCCTGAGTCTCTATCCAAAGTTATTCCTCTTG
This sequence comes from Neoceratodus forsteri, assembly GCA_016271365.2. Classification (NCBI taxonomy): domain Eukaryota; kingdom Metazoa; phylum Chordata; order Ceratodontiformes; family Ceratodontidae; genus Neoceratodus; species Neoceratodus forsteri. Next base: position 1,614,946,852 of record CM057453.1, read on the forward strand.
TGCTTCCAGCACTGAATGATGCTGCCACTGCTGCCTGATACTACAGCCAGAGCAGCTGCTACTGGCATCTGCCTTAAAAGGCACTCCTGGCTTAGAGTATCTGGCTTTGCTGCTCATGTCCAGCAAAAGGTGCTGAATGCCCTTTTGTGGGTCACAAATGTTTGGGCCCTGATGTGCAGGATATGCAGGATATCATTAATGGCCTGCAGGTCTCTGGCAAGGCTGTTAGGTCTGTCCACTCCTTGTATCATACCCAGCCTAGGAGTAGACCGAGGCCCTCCTTTTGTAAGACCTCTGACAAGTCTGGCTCCAGAACAAAGCTCCAGGGCAAACGTAGGGCCAGCTTTGCCCTGCCTGCCCCCCTCCTCCAGCACTGGCCCCTCTGCTAAGCACCCCAGAGGAGGAGGGGAGGAGGAGCGGCCCCAGCTGCTGGATCTGCCTCAACCTGACTCTTTGCCAGGACCCCCCCCCCCACCTCCTCTTGTTCCAAACCAGAACGTGGTGGTCAGAGGTTGGTTCTCCTTTCATCTGTCCCAATGGAGAACCATTACCACAGATGCTTGGATCTTGCAGATAATCAGACAGGGCCATGCTAACAGCCTCCAGATGTTACAGTGGTTCCTACCTCTTATCCTCCAGATCATACTGTGGTGCTCTTGGAGGAGGTGTTCACCTCGCTGTGCAAAAGGGCCATAGAATCAGTGCTCAAGCGGCAGAGGAACAAAGGGTTCCCAAAAGAACTGGGGACTCGAGACCTAGTCTAGATCTCAAGGAGCTGAATCTTATCATCCAGTACAGAAAGTTCCCGGATGGTCACCTTACATGGCCTGCTTCCTCTTCTCAAGCAGGACAACTGGCTGTGCTCCCTGGATATGCAGGATGCCTATCTGCATATTTATTTATTGATTGATTGATTTAAAAGTTGCTAACCCAGAAAGGCACACTGAGCCAAGGCTCATTTCCAGGTACGACCTGGGGCAGGAGGTAAGGATACAAAGGACACATAATATATATACATTATATAAAAACATGAGATGTGCAGGAATACATCAAAATAAACAGTAGTTAGACCTTATACATGAAGTAGGGCCTAACAGCGTACCTAACAGTGGACATTAAATACAAGGAACTAGCAGTACATGAGCTAACATAACAAGCCTAGGTGCTTTGATACAGACGAGAGTGCACAAGTATTGTGCAGCCAGAGTTATATACACAGTAGCATGTAGGGAGCAGCAGAAAAAAAAAGAAATAAGAGCTGGAGTTGATAAGATAACAGAAGGGTAAGGCCAGAGTAGCCAGTAGTATCTAGCAGTTAGGGAGGGTGGAAACATTGGCAAGGAGGGGGTGGGAGGCACTTGAAGTACTTTTTGATGGATAGCGTGGTAGGCAAGCTATGCACAGTGAGGTGAAGAGAGTTCCACAGGGCAGGGAGCCGATGGGCAAAGGCTATTTTCCCAGCGAGTGAGCGAGATGCGGCCAGGGTGAAAGAGTAGTGGTCTCACGAGCGCAGGGAGTAGCCTGTACTGGGAGCTGGGACTAATAAGGAGGAGAGGTAGAAGGGAAGAGTGTTGAACCAGAATTTAATAAGGGAGTGATGAGTGTGGTACGGGAGATTAGAGGCAAATTGACAGAAGGCACGAAACACTGGGTCTAATTTGGCAAGGGAGGATTGCGTTGCTGAACTATAGACCACATCCACATAATCAAATGAAGGAAGGATAAGATTAAAAAATATTTTCTTCCTCATTGGGGGGGGGGCTGTCCTTATTTATTTATTTATTTATTTGTTTGTTTTTGTTAACCAGGTAGGCACACTAGGCAACAAAATGCCTATTTTCAGGTGCAACCCAGCAGGTTACAATACAGAAAACATGGTACATAGTCATGGTAGCATACAAGCACAATACAGAAAACATGGTACATAGTCATGGTAGCAAACAACCCATAATACAGGTGGGTGGGAGAAATTGCAAAACAGAGAACAAGGTGCATAGTCAAGGAGGCAAGCGGGCCCTCATACAGGGAGGGGCCAGGGTACAAAATACAGACAGCATGGGCAAGAAAGCAAACATGTAAACCACTACAGCTAGAATTGAGAATGTAGAGAGTGTGTTGCATCTAGTCAATACAAATGGAGAGGCGGTAATCCTTATATGGGAGCAAGGGGAGATAAACAGGTAACCAGGGGAGGGAGTGGGCAGGGAACCGTCCAGGTGATAGTCAGGTAATTAGGCGAAGGGGAGAGTAGGCAGGGAAGTAGGCCAGCAGGGAGCTAGTGGCTACCGAGAGGGTTAGGAGACGACAGGAGGACCACCACGATGGTACTGGCGAGGCCTGCAGGCAGAAAGCAGCCCTACAGTTGCAAGCCCCAGAAGGCAGGGCAAGAAAGATGAGGGTATGTCAGGTGCTACAAGGGAGGGAGCAATGGGTGATTTTTAGGAGAGGGGGTGCCTCCAGGGAAGGGTGTGGGTAGTGGGTCAGACTAAGTGCTATGGGGAGAGAGCTAAAGTTTATTGTGGGAGAGGGGGAGTCACCCAGTAGCTAGTTGGCACAAAGACAGGTGGAGGCAGCCTTGAGGAACTTCCAAAGGGACGTTTTGAAGCCGGGGTGGGAGGGGGTGGCCCGGACTAGGGCGGGAAGGGAGTTCCAAAGTCTCGGAGCGTAGGTGGAGAAGGCCCGATCACCGGTAAGGGAGCGGGTCCTCAGGATCAAACAGACCTGAGTCGAGCTGGACCTAAGTTGATAGGCCGGGGAGCAGTGTTTGAGGGGAAGGGCAAGAGCGGAGGGGCAGGCAGTGTACAATATTATCGACCATGTTGCCGAGGACGAAGGCACAGTGTTTTTCAGGGGGAAGCCACCCCAGTTGAGCATAGAGGTCACACTGATGCAAAAGGCGAGGCGCAGAGAGGGCGAAGCGACATATGTTGTTATAGGCCGTGTCCCATTTCGCAAGATGGGCACTCAGGACAGGCGCGAAGGCAACCAGCCCATAGCAGAGCATGGGTAGGAGGATCCCCCTAGCTATGGCGAGCCGGGCGGCTGGAGTGAGGCAGTCCTTAGCCCTGTAAGCTAAGCCGAGCTTGCTGTTAAACGCTTCTCAGATATTCCGGAGATGCTCAGCAAGATCAAGCTGAGGATCTAGGGTCACCCCTAGGTACCTGGCAGATTTCAGGACAGGCAGGAGGGAGCCATTCCCCCCAAGGATGGCAAGGGGGGAGGGGCACGATGCGGTTTTGGCCACCGACCCGAATAACATGGCGTGGATCTTGTTTAGGTTAACTGAGAGCTTGTGGCCCACGAGCCAGTTTTGGATACGCCCAAAGTCTGAGTTGAGTTGAGCATTAATGGTTGAGATGTTGTGGGAGCTAGACAGTAGTACCAGGTCATCCGCATAGAGTGTGGTGGACCCGGAGGTTACCATGCAGGGGAGTTCGTTGATGTAGAGGGAGAACAGTAAAGGACCAAGGACGGACCCTTGGGGGACGCCGCATCTGACTGGGGAAAGGTCCAACAGGGAACAGTTAAAGCAGGTGTATTGTAGTCTACCCCCAAGGTAGCTGGTGAACCAAGTGAGGGCTCGGGGGGAGAAGCCATGCGAGAGCAGAGTGGATTGAAGGAGGCTGTGGTCAACCTGATTGAAGGCCTTAGAGAGGTCAACAAAGATGGCTCCAGTCAGTTTGCCAAGGTCGTTAGCAGATCTGATCTCTGAGGTGACAACGGCGATAGCAGTGGTTGAACTGTGCCCCTTCCTGAGCCCATGCCGCGCAGGGGAGAGAACCGTATACTCCTGAAGGTAATGGGAGATTTGTGCGGCTATGGCCTTTTCGAGTAGCTTGTTGGGTGGCAGAGAGTATGGCATGGAGCGGTAGTTGTTCATCTCCTTAGGGTTGCCATGCTTAAACACAGGGACAACCTTGGCCACCTTACACACATCAGGTAAGATCCCTGAGGTGAGGGAAGAGTTGAAAATATGGGTAATCGGCAGAGCGAGGAGGGGCGCCCCCAGACAGAGGAGCTTAGGCTCTAGATTATCGTTAACCTGCCACAGTGTGGTGTGAGAGACCTGCAAGCAGGGCTTGAGTCTCCCTGACAGAGATTTTCTTTAGGTAAAATGGAGGCCGGGGGGGAACGCGGAGGTACAGGGGTGGAGCGTGGGAGGGGCGGGTAGCAGGCAAAGTGGAGAACAGGCTGTTAAAGCTGAGGCTATGGTCTGGGGTTGTGCAATTGGCCCCTCAACATTCATGTCAGTGCCGAATTTGGGCGGACCCCAGACCAAATTTTAATGTTTTTGAAAGCGCGGGATTGTGGGGCCGAGTTGAGCATGGCAGTTTTGCAGAATTCACTCTTGGTGGCCCGGATGGCGGCCTTGCAGGAGTTTCTGAGCCGACGATATTCAAGGAGGTCGTGGATGTCGCTGGAAATTTTGTAATTGAACCAGCTGTTGTCCCTCTGCTTTATGAGAGCTAGTAGACCTCCATGGAGCCACTTAGTAACCATACCCCGCACCCTCCTTTTCATGAGGGGAGCATGTCGGTTTTGCAGAGGGATGAGAATCACCAGGAAGTGGTTCAAAGCTATAGCAGGGTCATTAGAGCTAAGTACCCTGGACCATTTGGCGCGGTGGAGGTCGTCCAAGAAGTCGTTGAGGATAAACTTGGAGTAGTCCCTCATCTGAATCACTCTACTAGGAATTTTGGGGCCGGTGGATCCCCATACACAGTATATGGGATAGTGATCAGAGATCGCATCCAGAAGAGTACCAGATTGGATGATTTTGTCCAATCTGTTGCTCAGGAGCCAGTCAATAAGAGAGCCCTTGGCACCCTTGGGGGGTCCTAGTAGTATCAGTGATGGTCTGATGGAGGCCGAGGCCTGAGAGAAGCGGCTCATATAGTTTGATATTAGGCCCCAGCTAGTTGAGGTTGAAGTCCCCCATGATGAGCACCTCATTTGAACCAACCTTGCCTTTAAGGTGGTCAAGAAGGAAGGAGAGTCCTGGCAGGCCTCCCTTAGGGGGATTGTAGGCACAGATCAGGTGCACCTTTTTAGTGTTTCCGAGCAGTAGGAGGGAGTGAATGAATTCACAGCCGGAGGGGTCGTGAGGAGACAGGGACACCATAGATACGTTTAGGTTGCCCCTGAAGTATAGGAGTACACCTCCCCCACATTTACTACCACCCCATCCCGCCTAATAAGGCTGTAACCCGGAATGGCACATGCAGAGTCAGGTACACAGGGCTTCAGCCAGGTTTCCGTGATCCCTAAGATATCTGGCTCATAAAGGGCCGCCCAGGCAGTAAGTTCCATATGGTTATGTGGGATACTGCGGATGTTTAGGTGGGCTATTTTTAGGCCTTTTTTAGATGGCCAGGCCGTTGGGGGCTTAGGAGGGTGGGGGGAAGCTGAGGGATCTGGACAGGAGGATGAGATGACTGCCTGCAGGAGAGGAGCCATGCCCCGGACTTAACGGGCAGCGAGGTGACCCGGGACGTAAGGTGTAGAGTCCAGAGAAACAGAGGGTGAGAACCAACCAAGAGCCCCGGGGGCAAGTGCAAAAATTGTGAGGTGTCTGAGGTGAGGCTCCAGACTGGGGCTGTGTCAAGGCAGAGGGAGGGATCAAAGGGCAACTTGTATCCTGGTTTAAAATAGAACCGTGAAAGAGCTCAGACAGCCTGTGTAAATGAACAAAGGAGGAGCAACAGGAAGCAGCCAAGCAGGTTTCACAATGAGAAAGTAAGAAAAAGTAAGATGAGCCCTCTGGTGGTGACTTGGTATAACCTGCAAATGGCAAACTGGGCTGACAGGATAAATCAGCCCACGTGATTACTGCTATAAAGCTCTGTGACCACCAAGGGCGGTGGTGGGGGCGGTGGGGCAACTGGCGAAGCTGGCGGGGCTAGTCCTTCACAGTAGCAGCCGAGGAAGATCCACGGAGCTTACGCCGCGTGGTTACAAGCAACACCGGTGTCTATGTGAGGCTCAACCTCCGGCAAGACACTCCGACCCCCGAAATAATATTGCTTTCGATTAAGGCAGGAGATAGCAATGCAAAGCAGGCAGGCAGTCCTTCACAGTTGCAGCCGAGGAAGAATCGCGGAGCTTACACCACATGGCTACAAGCAATCCCGGCATCTATGTGAGGCTCAACCTCTGGTAAGACACTCCGACCCCCGAAATAATATTGCTTGCGATTAAGGCAGGAGATTGCAACGCAAAGCAGGCAGGCAGTCCTTCACAGTAGCAGCCGAGGAAGATCCGCGGAGCTTACACCGCGTGGCTACAAGCAACGCCGGCGTCTATGTGAGGCTCAACCTCCGGTAAGACACTCCGACCCCGAAATAATATTGCTTGCGATTAAGGCAGGAGATAGCAACGCAAAGCAGGCAGGCCAAATGTTTGCAAGTATTTACCTTCAGCATCTCGGGGGGTAGGGGAGAGTGGCTGGTGCAGCTCTCACGACCAGGTGGGGACCTCAGAGTCAACACGGCGTCCCTGTGGAGAGAAAACAACAGAAGTGAGACCTTTGTACCCAGAGGTGCTGGGGGAGGGGAGTGTAATGCGAGCTAGCAGGCTAACGAGGGGGCAGTCAAGGCCTCTGGGGGGGTCAGGGGTCAAAACAGAAACAGATTAAACTCAGCAGCTGTAATAATGAAGTAAACCAAAAAAGCACAGTATCCTCAGCGGAATCGGCCAGGCTGCCGCATATGAGGCGAACCTATTAAGCCAATTAAGGCAACAGTACAGGAGACTAGCGCCCGATAAGGAACAGCAGCCCACAATTAAGGCAACAGGTGGGAAACAGTAAAAACATAAATGCAGCGGCTCAACATTGCCCCATTAGAAAGTCAATCAGCACACATACGCCGACCCAGGCAAATCCAGAGTTAAAATGGCGCCAATGTCCAGTAGTCCTAGTCCTTCAGTTCACAGTAGCAGCTGAGGAAGATCCGCGGAGCTTACACCGCGTGGCTACAAGCAACGCCGGCGTCTATGTGAGGCTCAACCTCCGGTAAGACACTCCAACCCCCGAAATAATATTGCTTACGATTAAGGCAGGAGATAGCAACGCAAAGCAGGCAGGCCAAATGTTTGCAAGTATTTACCTTCGGCATCTCGGGGGTGGGGGAGAGCGGCTGGTTCAGCTCTCCGCGACCAGGTGAGACCTCAGAGTCAACGCAAGTCCCTTCAGTGTCTCGGGGTGGGGGAGAGCATGGTGCAGCTCACGACTCAGGTGGGGACCTCAGAGTCAACGCGGGCGTTACCGCGCCTCGGGGGTGGGGAGAGCGGCTGGTGCAGCCTTACCAGGTGGGGACCTCAGAGTCAACACGGCGTCCCTTCGGCATCTCGGGGGGTGGGGGAGAGCGGCTGGTGCACATCCTAGTTTTGGACACAGTTTGTTGTGAATAGTGTCCAGGTGTAGGGAGAAGTCCAGTTTGGGATCCAGCCAAACTCCCAGATATTTGTATGTTTCATCTGCTGTGATTTTGGAGCCATTGAGGGCATAAAAGGTGAGGGGAGATGTCAATTTGGCTGGTTTCTGGGCGGTGCCAAAAGCCATGACGACCATTTTCTTGGTGTTGCATTTGAGTGATTTGTCTTCAAGCCACTTTAGGATGTTCACGAAATCAGTTTGGAGAATGGGTTCAGCCTGGGCTAGGGAGGGACCGGAAATGAAGATCACGGTATCGTCGGCGTACATTTGAATGTGGGAGTCTAAGCAGGCAGAAGGGAGGTTGTTTACAAATATGAAGAAAAGGACAGGTCCAAGGATTGACCCCTGTGGTACACCAGCCAGAATGGGGAGGTGCATGACCTTACTTTTCTCCAAGTTGAAGTACATACCCCAGTTGGAAGCCCATGCAGCTATGGTATTCAAGTCTTTTTGTATATGCATGCAGTCTTCTGTTGTTCTGCTAATGCTACCAATTTTGGTGTCATCAGCGTATTTTATAGACCAACTGTCCAAGCCTTCAATTAAATCAGTAATAAATATGCTGAAGATAAACAGGCCTAATACTGACCCCCTGAGGGACACCAGTAGACACTGGTCCTCCAGGTGAAAAATGCCATTAATTTCCACTTTTTGAGTTAAAGTTAGCCAGTCTGCTGTCCATGGCCGTGATTCATGAATAGCCAGGTTTCCCCGCGCCAGCACACATAACCGCCCTTCGTCGCTTTCCCATGAATGGGTGCGATGGCCAGCATTCATGGTCACTGGCCACCGCGATGCCTTCTGTCCATGGGACCCTCCCCCCCAGTGTGCTAGTGTGGGGGGCAGATTGGCAGACACAGGCGGGCAGCCAATGGGATGCCTGTACTCGGTCTGTGAGTGGATCCCCGGCCCTGTGCGGTGTGGGAGTTTCTGGGACCAGTGCACTGCGTCCTTACAGGAACACTGGGTGAGTGCCCAAGCAGCTGCCCCAGCCCCTTCCAGTACATGAGGCTAGGTGGCACGGTGAGGGGGCCAGCAATGCTTTGCCGCAGCCAGTGGCAGCACAGTGGGGGGGCACAATGGCTATGCCAGCTCTCCCCCACCTACTGTATGCAGCCCCAGAATGGCACACAGTGCCACTGTGAATGGGCGCTGCATGGGGTGCACCCATTGGGACACCCCCATCCCACCCCTGGTGTAGCACCCCGCACCCGGCTGAGAATCAAGTGTACAGGGTGCTAGCGGGCCCGTTCATGAATACCATGGGGGGTACAGATACTAGGTGATAGTAGTGTTGTAATAACAGCACGAACCAAAATAGCACGGAGAAAACAGCGAGTACCATCACAGCGATGGTACAGAAGAGCAAACAGGGAAAACAGCAGGAGAAGGAAAGTCAAGCAGAAACAGCAAGTGCCAGGTGTCAGCCCCCGCATTTCCCTATGTGGGGGGGATTCACCCCCTGCACCCCCTCCTAAAATATAAACATACTCCAGGTCGCAGTTATAATGGGGGAGAGCAGCACAAGTTGGAAATGGCGCCATTTCTGACCCACGCTGTCCTGCCACATCTGCTATTTTTCCCCACGCTCTTTTCTACTTGCCATTATTCCCACACTGTTATTACAGCGCTATTTTCACCGGATACTGGGGGGTACGTAGAGCACCACTGCGCAACATTTGGTCCTGGAAATGCCTATGTGCGCTGCCCTTGCATGGTGCATAGGTATTTGTGAATAGTGGCCCATCTGATTCTTTTCTGATTTACTCCATTAGATATATGTTTTTTTTATTATTGCTTCATAAGGAACCAAATCAAAGGTCTTACAGAAATCTAAAAAGATAATATCACAAGGTAAAAGACAAAGGGCCTCAGTGTGAAAGCACTAAGGCAAGGGTTACCCAAAAGGGCATTGGCAATAAAGCCCAGTTTCAGAGCAATACAAAATCACACATACCCCCAAAGTGCAAAGCATCATGGGATGTATATGTAAATCACCATTACATTTTAGGTTGGTTCAGCTTTAAACAAGAATGCATGGTGCCAAAGGGCCTCTCACACAATCTGCAAAGGGTGCAAACAGAAGACACAGACACGTGTTTCGTCCTACCCACCATGACCCAAACCTGTAAGACCAACTTAGCAACGTCCTTGGAGGTCCTACCTGTCTATGGCAAAGGGGAAGACAGGGACGTCTGCACTAGGAAGTTCAACAAATGGTTGCAAGACTGGTGCAGACAGGAGGGATTCAACTTCTTTTGGGGACTGGGGCCCCACCTGGATGGATAAAGGACTGTACAAGCCAGATGGCCTACATCCATCCATGGGGGGGGGGGCACTGAGATCCTTGGTGAAAAGTTTAAATGTTTCCTCAGAAAGCATTTAAACTAGATGAGGGGGGAGGCGAAAGGGAAAGATCATATTGTCTTCCCCCCACAAGACAAGGAAGCCATAGAAGAGGAAGTTGTGGATAGAAATTCACAGATTAAACAGAAATCAAGCACAGCTAACAAGCAGGGTGGAGTTTCAGGTGGGACAAACTACAATAAGGGAACACAGACAACATGGGGAGAGAACAGGAAGGACACCGTACATGGAAAACATTAAGTACAAATATCTGCAGCCAGGGAAACAAAATCCCGGACCTCACGGCATCGATGGTGGCGGAGGACCTGGACATTGTGGCTGTTACACAAACATGGTGCATGAGGCACCATGACTGGGATATAGCCATACCAGGATACGTACTGTTCAAGAAGGATAGGGAGGACAGAAAGGGAGGTGGAGTGGCTGTGTACATAAGGGAAGGAATCAAAGCAACGGAGGTTCAAGGGGAGCAGGATGGAGCAGAGGCACTGTGGGTCACCCTGGAGACAGGATATGAGACCACTATTCGCACAGGAGTAATATACAGGCCTCCAGCACAGGGTGAGGAGGCAGACGAAATACTGGTGGAAGTCATCCAGAAAATGGCAGCCAAAGGAGAACTGCTACCGTTAGGCGACTTCAGTCTACCAGATATAGATTGGAGGAACCAGACTGCAAGTACTGCCAGAAGCGGAAACATCCTGACTGCCCTGCAGGGAACATGCCTGAGACAGCTTGTGAAATAACCTACCCGAGAAGGGGCTCTATTAGACCTGGTGCTCACAAATGGGGACAGGATCAATGAGGTTAAGGTGGGCAGTAACATAGGTTCTAGCGACCATAAAATGATGTGGTTTAACATGACCATAGTAGAGGAGGCAAACCACTCAAGAATGAAAGTCCTAGACCTCAGACGGGCCGGCTTTCTCAAAATGGGGAAATGTCTTAAGGAAGCCCTGGCAAAGGAGGATGAAAGGGGGGATGTGGAGAAGCAATGGGCTACTGTAAAGGGGACTATAAGTGAGGCAACGAGTAACTGCATCAAACTGCAAAAAAAGAGCAAGGAGAAAATGACCACTTTGGTTCTCTAGGGAAGTGGCAAAGAAAGTAAGGGCTAAACAAAGCGCATTCAGGAGGTACAAGGAAACACAGAGGGGGGGAGAACAGGAAGAAATATCTAGAAAAACAAAGGGAAGCAGGAAAGGCAGTCAGATGTGCAAACAGAGGAAAAGATAGCCCAAGCCATTAAGAAAGGCGACAAGATCTTCAGATATATCAGTGAAAGGAGGAAGACTTAAGAGTGGGATTGTCAGGATACAAATGGAGTTGGGTGTGCTGAAGAGGATATACAAAAAGGCAGCAATACTAAACAAATACTTCTGCTCAGTATTCACCAAAGAGGGGTAAGGTGACCTACCATAAGTCAGGAGTAAGAATAACAATGCAGGGGAGGTGGATACCAGTCCGTTTACAGTGGAAAGAGTGTTAAAGGAACATGGGGAAACTGAAAACAGTCAAAGCAATGGGGCCAGATAGGATTCACCCCAGAATATTAAAAAAGCTCAGAGAAGTACTAACAGCCCCACTTACCACCCTGTTCAACAGCTCACTGGAGACAGGAGAGGTCACAGAAGACTGGAGGAGGGCACATGTGGTCCCTCTACATAAGAGTGGTAGCAGAGAAGAAGCAGGGAACTACAGACCAGTCAGCCTGACCTCATTGGTAGGTAAACTAATGGAATCACTTCTTAAAGAGAGGATTATACTATTCTTGGAGGACAGTGGGGCACAGGATCCAAGGTGTATGTATTCACAACAGGAAGGTCTTGCCAAACAAATCTAATGGATTTCTTTGACTGGGTCACCAGGAACAGCAGTGTCAGTGGCTCAGTAGGTAGCACACTCGCATCTGAAGCCGGGAGATCAGAGGGCTGTGGGTTCAGTTCCCACATCTGGCACTTGGGTTAATATCCCAGTACTGACACTATAGTGCAGCATGAGAGGGGTGCTGCACTTCTGAGGTGCCGTCTTTCGGATGAGACGTTAAACCGAGGTCCCATCTGCCTGGATTGGTGGTAGTTCAGGTGGATGTTAAAGATCCCATGGCACTTGCTCGAAAAAGAGTAGGGGAATTTCCCCGGTGTCCTGGCCAAATTTCCCTCATTCAGTAAAAATACCACCAATAGCTTAATCTGGTTCAAGGTCAGTTGGCATTCATCTGTATCCCCCTCCCCCGGGTCGTGCCTGAAAATAGGCAGGATTTGTCTAGTGCACTTACCCGGACAACAAAAGCTAAATAATAATAATAATGTAGACCAAGGAGGGGTGGTAAATGTGGCATACCTTGATTTCAGCAAGGCCTTCAACACCATCCCACCCAGAAGGCTGGTACATAAGCTAGACAGCCTTGGGGTTGGCTGAAAGTTGGTAAACTGGGTCAGAAATTGGTTGAGTGGCAGGACACAAAGGGTGATAGTAAACGGTGTTCAATCAGAGAAAAGGGAGGTGACCAGCGGGGGTGCCTCAGAGGTCAGTGCTGAGGCCAGTTCTCTTTAATGTTTTCACAAGTGACATTGCAGAGGGGTTGGAAGGGAAGGTACAGTATGGCTATTTGCGGATGTAACTAAGATCTGCAACAGGGTGGACACTCCAGAGGGGTGGATGGAACAAGAAAGGACCTAAACACATTGAAGGCGTAATCAAATGTGTGGCAGCTCAGATTCAGTGCTAAGAAGTGCAAAACCATGCACTTGGGCATGGAGATCCAGAGGGGGAGTACAGAATGGGGGGAGAAGTACTGGTGGTCACCAAGCAGGAACGGGACCTGAGGGTTATCGTATCTAATGATCTTAAGGTGAGCAAGCAATTTGAAAAAGCTGTGGGGAAAGAAAGTGGGATGTTAGAGTGCATAGGGAGATGTATTGCCAGTCGAAAAAAGGAGGTGGTTATGCCACAGTACAGATCACTGGTGAGACCTCAAGTTAGAGTATTGTGTCTAATTCTGGAGATTGCATTTCCAGAAAGACATAGACAAACTGGAGGCTGTCCAGAGGATGGCTACCAAGATGGTCCAGGGACTGCATGGAAAGTCCTACGAGGAGAGGTTAAAGGAACTCAATATGTACTCCATGGAAGGGGGGGATATGATGGAGATCTTCAAGTACCTACGGGGTATAAACAAGGTAAAAGAGGGTAGCATCTTTCAGAAAAGAAGATGTGCAAGAACTAGGGGGCATGAAATGAAGCTAGAGGGAGGTTGGATCAGGGGAAATGCAAGAAAGTACTTTTTCACGGAAAGGGTGGAAGGTGAGTGGAACAGCCTCCTGGCGGAGGTGGTGAGGGCAAAAATGGTTAGAGAATTCAAGAATGCTTGGAATAAACATAAAGGTACCCTGGTGTTAGAAAAAAGGAAAAAAAAACAAGGATAAACTAGGGTTCAGGATGTTTCTAGTGTGAATTTAGGCAGACTAGATGGGCCAAGTGGTCCTTATCTGCTGTCACTTTCTATGTTATGAAGCTGGAAAGGGGGAGACTTAAGGGGATGTAAGGAAATACTTCTTTAGAGAAAAGGTAGTGGACACCTGGAACAGACTCCCAGCAGAGGTGGGGGGAACTGAAATGGTAGCGGGTTTCAAATATGCATGGGATAGGCACAGGGGACCTTAGTAACAGGGTTGGGGTGGAGCTAATGCCATAAATAATTTAGGGTCTATGGTGGCACAGTAGATAAAGACTTTAGGCGTGTATACCGTGATGTGCGTGACCGCAATGGCGACTCCCTGAAAGAGGCGACTCATCGCTGACGCATAACAGGCAGCCTGGCAGCTACAGAGACTGGATGGGGTGAGTTGACAACCGACAAGAAGTCGTTACAGGTACACGCATCGGGTGGAGCGGCATGCTACAGGTACTACGCGGGGAGCGGCACATTCGTGACGGATGGGAGGGGATTTGAGGGGTTGCTGCCACAGGCTGCTGAGCTGGCCCTGTGCTATAGTGGGGCGGCTCGCGGCTTTGGTGGCTAGGGTGCTGGGTTCTGGTCCCAGTGCAGGTTTGTTTTTGTTGCACCCAGCCCGAATTTTATTTTTTTTTACATTTTGCCCCCCCAATATGCAACCCCTTGGAGTTGAGAATCCTTAAGTAGGGGGGTGCGGGCGGCAGAGCCCCCTGCATAAACACAAAACATGCAAGTCCCCGATGCCATTTTGTTGTGCGCCGGGGAGTCAGAGCGCCAAAATTGATTTTTGGCACCCTGACTTCGCCGTAATGGTGATCGCCTTTATCATATAGAACCCTTTAGGGCAGACTGGGTGGGCCAGGTGGTCCTTTTCTGCCAACAGATAGTACAGTTACATGAGAACTTATCATAATAGTAGATCTTCAAGAACAGCTCTTGCAGCAGGTTACACCATTAGGACTGAAGCTGGCAGGCAGCAGGACCTCACAGAAAACTTCTAGCTAGCTACTTACATCAGGAAACCACCCCTGACATTGGCCCCGCCCCTGGCATTACATACATCATAAAAGGGGCGGTCCCCCAGCATCCCTCAGTTTTTCCACTGGGGACTCCAGCACAGTGATGTGATTCTGATGGGAGACCGAGGATCCACTTCCAGAGCAAGACCAATATGAACTATAATTGCAAAGGCAGCTGACCTCCTGAGGGGAAGGTGGTTGGGAAAGTATCTGCTGCAAGAGCTGTTCTCAACGATCTACTGTTATGGGAAGTTCTTACATAACTACTATCTTACTTCGAGAAACAGCTCTTGCAGCAGGTTACACCATTAGGACTGAGTCCCAAGCAATGATAAGGATTACCCCTAAATTTGGGAGGAGGATAGTAGAAGGGTGAAAGGGAACCCCTTATGAAAGAAGCCCCTGCAGGACGGTAAGGCCAACGCCCGCTCTGCGACTGGAGGGAATGTCCAAACTGTAATGGCTGATGAATGTGTGCACTGTACTCCAAGTAGCTGCTGCACAAATGGTAGGAGCTGAAACATTTTTCAGAGAGACGAATGAGGTTGCCATCCCTCTGGTAGAATGGCCCTTTACCGGTCGCAGTAAGGGTTTGTTTCGCTTCTGGTAGCAGAACACAATGCAGTTTACCAACCATTTAGATAGTGTCTGTTTAGACACCGGTGCCCCTAACATCCTGTGGGCAGAGGACAAGAACAACTGGTCAGATTGTCAGTGCAGTCTGGTCCTGGTCAGGTAGAACCTGAGTATCCTGTACACATCCAATGTGTGCAGGAGAGCCTCTCCTTTATTGGTATACCCTGGATAGTAAACTGCTAGGTCGAAATCCTGGTTAAGGGTTAACTGACACTACCTTGGGAAGAAACTAAGGATTGGTCCTTAAGGACACCCTGTCCTTAAAATCAAATATGGCTCTTTGCACATAAGTGCTTGAAGCTCAGAAATTCTCCTTGCAGAAGTAACTGCAACTAAAAATAACTCCTTCCAAGAGAGAAGGCGTAGCTTGCAATCTGTGGCTGGTTCAAAGGGAGGTAGTGTAAGCTGTTCTAAAATGAAGAGACAGTCCCAAGGAGGGATCAGATCTCTAGTGGGTGGCTTCAAGTGAAGGATGCTACACAGGAAGGTGCATGACAAATCTAGTTGGGCCAAGGATTTGTCTCCAAATGGTTCATGGTATGCAGCTGCTGCAGAAGATGCACCTTTATTGAGGAGTAACTCAGCCCTGCTTCCAATAAGGAAAAGAGGTACTCTAATACTGATTTCACCAGGCAAGTTAAAGGGTCCAGGTCATGGGCCAATGACCAAAAGCAAAACCTGCACCATTTCATGGCATATGTGGCACGAGTAGAGGGTTTCCTTGCTGCCACTAGGACATCTGCCACACTGTCTGATACTCTGTGGCAAAACATTGCTAGGTCCTTAGGAGTTAGGCATGCAGATGTAAGGATCTAAGATTCGGGTGAATCAGGGACCCGTTGTCTTGCAACAGTACGTGCGAGCTGAGCAGAAGAGGAAAGGGTGGCTCGCTCGTCAGACCTTGGAGAAGAGGAAACTATATCTGTCTGGACCAATATGGGGCCACCAGAATCATGACTGCTCTGTCATCCTGCAGCTTGAGCAGGACTCTCTGGATCAAAGGAAAGGGAGGAAAGGCATAGAGGAACCTACCTGTCCAGGAGAGAGACAACGCGGTCTAGCCAGAAAACACCACACCCTGGATCTAGTGAGCAGAAACTGGGCAGTTTTGTAATGCATGGGGAGGCGAACAGATCCAATTCTGGTGTCCCCCATTTTGCGAACAGCATTTTTGCAACTGGTTGTAGGAGCTCCCATTCGTGCACGCTGGATCAAGATCTGCTGAGTAGATCTGCCAGCGTGTTCTGTGACCCGGAAACATGCACCGCAGACATGGTGATGTTGCACTCTATTGCCCAGTACCACACTCTCATTGCTTCTTGACAGAGTTGGTATGAGTGAGTGCCCCCCTTGTTTATTGATGTAGAACACTACTGACATATTGTCTGCTTGGATCAGTAGGTGTCCTGGGGTTATGTCTGTCTTCAAGGCCTGAAAGGCATAAAGAACTGCCTTCATCTCGAGGACATTTATGTGAAGCACTCCTTCTGTCCCTGACCATAGTCCTTGAGTCTTTTTGCCACCCAAATGGGTGCCCCAACCTGATCCCAATGCATCTGTGGTTAGGTTCAGTGATGGGTATGGCAGCCGCCATATAGCCCAGAAGACGCAACATGGTCCTTGCTGGGACCTGTTCTTGACCCCTACAGTACTGTATCAGGCTTCGTTGATGTTCTGCCCTGTCTTCTGGTAGAAAGGCCCTTCCCTTTCTGGTATCCAGTACTGCACCAATGAACTGTAGTCTTTGGCAAGGTGTAAAGGTTGATTTTAACAGGTTGATAGTGACACCTAGAGAGTCGAATATTGAATAAAAATAGATCCTATCTGAGAAACATGCTTACATTTTATAACAGGGTTAGTGATATGTTGGACAATACTAATCCAGTGGACAAAGTCTTTTTAGACTATCAGAAAGCATTTGAAAAGGACCAACATTCCGTATTGATCAACAAAATGATATATTTGGGTATAAATAAATATATTGTCAATTGGGTGAACAATTGGTTACATAATAGGACACAGAGAGTTAGAATAAGAGGTTACTTTTCTGTACAGGGATCTGTCAGCAGTGGGGTGCCGCAGGGATCTGTCCTAGGGCCAGTTTTGTTTAATGTATTTACTTCAGACATGAATAAATCGTTAGTGAATAAATGTGCAACATTTTCTGATGATTCAAAATTATGTGCTGATGTGGGGGATTTGCATAAGGTGGCCAAATTACAGCATGATTTAACACGATTGCAGCGATGGGCTGATCAAAATGAAATGCAATTTAATATAGATAAATGTATAGTTTTACACTTAGGGGCTAAGAATGCACATGTGAAATATTACCTTAATAACTGAATTCTAAAATCAGTTACCCAAGAGAAGGCTCTGGGTATTCTAATTAGTAAGGCATTCTTAGAATGGCAGACAAAGGGGAGATACTGTTGATGGGAGACCTGAATATGCCAGATGTTAACTGGAGCACATTTGCTGCAGCCACATCCAAGAGCAGGGCCATTCTTGATGCCCTACAGGTGGCAGGCCTCAGACAGCTAGTTTCAGAACTCACTCGTGAGGGAGCAATCTTAGACCTCGAACTCTCAAATGGGGGTAGTGAGAGGATCTCAGATCTAGAAGTGGGTTGCCATCTGGGGACAAGTGACCATCAAACAGTGTGGTTCACGTTAAACTCAGCTACAGAGTCAAGCCATACAAAAGTGCGGGGTACTGGACTTTAGGAGAGCTGACTTTGGCAAGATGGGAGAGTGCCTCAGAAAAGCACTAGCAAACAGGCTAGAAGGAGGTGTGGAGCAACAATGGGGAATCATCAAAACTGCCATCACAGCGGCAACAAGCTTTTGTGTGAAGCAAATAAACACATCAAAACGAAAGAAAAAGCCACTATGGTTCTCAAAAGAGGTGGCTGTGAAAGTAAGGAAGAAAAAGATAGCATTCCGGAAGTATAAGGAAACACAGAAGGAGCAGGACAGGAGCTGTACCAGTTAAGGCAGAAGGAAGCAGGGAGGGAAGTCAGAATAGCAAAGGCCCAAACCGAGGAAAAAGATAGCCAACCCAGTTAAGAAGGGGATAAAAACTTTTATAGGTACATCAGTGAGCGAAGAAAGACAAAGGGAGGGATAGTGAGGCTGAATAGAATGAACGGTGGGTGGGCAGAGGGGGACAGTGAAAAAGCAGGGATACTGAACGAATATTTCTGCTCAGTATTCACAAAAGAGGAGGGGGAAGTGCCTAATCCAATTAACAGAAGCACTCTTGATAGGGGGGTCGATCCCAGTCCTTTCACAGAAGAAAGGGTTCTGCAAGAACTCCTAAAACTGAAGGTGGACAAAGCAATGGGTCCTGATGGAATTCACCCCAGAATTCTAAAAGAATTAAGGAAGAACTAGTGAAACCACTTGCTACTCTTTTAATAAATCATGGGAGGATGGTGTGGTACCGAGGACTGGAGGAAGGTGGATGTGATTCCCCTTCACAAAGTGGGACCAAGACAGAGGCAGGAAGCTACAGACCTGTCAGTCTGACCTCTGTGGTAGGGAAAGTGATGGAGTCACTTCTGAAGGAAAGAATAGTTGAGTACCTAGAGGCCAGTGGAGCACAGGACCCAAGGCAGCATGGGTTCACAGCGGGAAGGTCATGTCAGATGAATCTAATAGATTTCTTTGACTGGGTGACCAAAGTAGTAGACCAGGGAGGGGCTGTGGACATGGCCTACCTAGACTTTAGCAAGGCATTTGACACAGTCCCACACAAAAGATTAATAGTCAAATTAACCAGCCTGGGAGTGGGTCCCAGGGTGATAGCCTGGGTAAAACATTGGCTGCACAACAGGACACAGAAGGTAATTCTAAATGGAGTCCACTCTGAAGAAAGAGGGGTTACTAGTGGGGTACCGCAGGGTTCAGTATTGGGTCCAGTCCTTTTTAATGTCTTCATCAGTGACATTGCAGAGGGACTGGAAGGAAAGGTATGCCTTTTTGCAGATGACACAAAGATCTGCAACAGGGTCGATACACAAGGAGGTGTGGAAAGGATGAAAAGGGACTTGGCAAGGTTGGAGGAATGGTCAGAAGTATGGCAGCTAGGATTCAATGCAAAGAAGTGCAAAATAATGCACCTGGGAAACAAGAACCCAGGGGAAGAATACACAATGGGTGGGGAGGTAGTAACAACAACAAAAAAGGAAAGGGACCTGGGGTAATCATATCAGATGACCTTAAGGTTAGCAAGCAATGTGAGAAGGCAGTAGGGAGGGCTGGGGGTATACTGGGATGTATAGGGAGAGGCATCAGCAGCAGAAAACAGGAAGTTGTTATCCCTCTGTACAGACAGTTGGTGAGACCCCATCTGGAGTACTGTGTCCAGTTCTGGAGACCCCATCTCTGCAAGGACATAGACAGGATAGAGGCAGTCCAGAGGAGGGCAACTAAAACGTGCAGGGCCTGCAAGAGAGCCGCTTGAGGAGAGACTAAAGGAGCTTAATATGTATACCCTTGAGGAAAGAAGGGAGAGGGGGGACATGATAGAAACTTTTAAGTACCTCAGTGGAATCAACAAAGTCCAAGAGGGTAGCATCTTTCAGAAAAAGAGACATGCAAGAACAAAGGGACACAATTTAAAGATAGAAGGAGGGCGGTTCAGGGGCAATGTGAGGAAGTATTATTTCACAGAGAGGGTAGTGGATGCATGGAACAGCCTTCCTGAGGAGGTTGTGGGGTCTAAAACTGTGGGAAAATTCAAGAATGCATG
The DNA here is from genome assembly GCA_016271365.2 of Neoceratodus forsteri. Taxonomy (NCBI): domain Eukaryota; kingdom Metazoa; phylum Chordata; order Ceratodontiformes; family Ceratodontidae; genus Neoceratodus; species Neoceratodus forsteri. The sequence continues at coordinate 1,614,966,521 of CM057453.1, forward strand.
GGACAGACATAAGGCAATTCTTGTGGGGGGTAGGAAGAAATAGGCTGTTGGTTAACTAGGATCTGCGGCCTATCCTGTAGGTAGGGAAATGGGCAGACTAGATGGGCCAAGCGGTCCCTATCTACCATCAAAGTCTATGTAATGATTTTTTCCTTTTCAGCCCATTGTAAAGAAATGGTAAATAAAACAAACAGAATCATTAATATGATTCAAAGATCATTTGTATCAAAACACAGAGCGTGTATTATGCCACTCTATAAAGCATTGGTTAGACCACATCTGGACTGTTGTAGTCCCTTATAGAGCCCTTATTTGAGGAGGGCTGTAAATGCTATTGAGAGAGTTCAGTGAAGAACCACCGGGATGATTAGCGGCATGGTTGGTGTGCCATATGAGAGTAGATTACAGAACCTCAACTTATATACTTTGGAGAAGAGATGATTGAGAGGTGATCTACTTCATATGTTTAAAGTTTCAAATGATACAGGGATGATGGAGGAACTGGATGTATGTTATTCAGTTCATAAATTCAATCTTAGGAGCCATAATAAGCAAATCAAATTGACATATCCACATAATAACAAGAGTAGACATTTTTTCAGCCATAGAATCATAAATGTATGGAACACACTTCCCCTTGAGATTGTGAATTCTGATAACATTGGTGTCTTTAAAAACAAACTTGACAGATATCTACTATCAAGGGCAGGGCAATAAACCCCTTGCTTAGGGGACTCAGACATAATAGGCTATCAAGTATTCTGCCTGACTTAATGTCCAAGTATAGGTGTCTTGTAGTGTGTGATTTAGTTCCCTCTGTGACGAAGCTGATAGGAGCCAGTCGTCCAGGTAGGGGAAGACATAGTGGCCCTTTCTCCTGAGTGCTGCCACTACTGCTGCCAGGCATTTGGTGAACACCCTTGGAGCCAATGACAGGCCGAAAGGCAAGGCCCGGAATTTGTAATGGTGACCCTGGAATTCGAACTGCAGGAACCTCTGATGATGTTTCACAATTGGGATTTGGAGGTAGGCATCTTGCATATCCAATGATGCTAGCCAAGCGTCGAGGCGCAGCATCAGGATTAAGCCTGGTAAGGTGACCATCCTGAAGCGTTTGTATGCCACAGAGGTGTTACGATCGCTGAGGTCTAGGATGGGGTGCAGATCCCCTGTCTTGTTTGGTACTAGGAAGAAGTGTGAATAGTACCGTTTCCCTCTCTGGATCCATGGGACCTTTTCTATGGCCTCCTTCTCGAGAAGGTCATTGATCTCCTCTTGGATCAGTGTGACATGTTGCCTCAAATACTGAGACCGTAGTGGTGGTCTGGATAGTAGTTGCCTGGTGAATTTGATAGAGTGCCCTCTCTGAATTAGTTGGAGCACCCATTGGTCCGAAGTGATTTGTTGCCATCCTGTTAGATGTTTTGAGAAGCGACCCTCAACCTTCTCTTCCCTTTGAACCGGAGGGAGAGGAGGAGTCTGCAGTGAGTCAGACAATGGAGGAGGAGGGGAGGGTTGCCTGAGGAGTTTTTGTGTTCCTGGCACCTGGACCTCCTGCAGCTGTAGATGGGCCTTTGCGGTTAAAGCCGCCTCTCTGCTACTGTTCAAATCAGGGCTGTTGTCCTTGCTCGCCTTTGAATCGGTTTTGTTGTCTCGGAAAGGGCTTCTGCTTGGGTCTGTATGTAGCTTGTACAGATCTTACTGTCTTTCCGGTGTCTTGCAGTTTCGTGATTATTTTCTCAGACTCTTCTCTGAAGAGAACCGAGCCTTTGAAGGGAACGTCCAGGATGGCCTTCTGGATGTCCTTTGAAAAGCGTGATACCTTCAGCTAGGAGTGTCGTCTGAGGCATACTCCTGATGCTGCACTTCTTTCGGCTAATTCTGCCGAGTCGTATGCTGCTCTGAGTACTTGTGTACCCACATCAGATCCCATTTGAAGTAACCTTGTCAGTTCCTCTTTTTGGTCTCCATCTGGAAGGTTTTTGATCAAGTCTTGACCCTGTTCCCATAGGGCGATTTGAAATTGGACCTTTTGGGTCAGGAAATTAAGTGACTGGATGGAACATGTCACTGATGCATACATTTTCCTCCCCATGGAGTCAAGTTGTTTTGACTCTCAGTCCGGGGGCTGGGTGCTTAGGTGTTGGGGTCATTGCGACCTGTCGTGAGTGGCCGTGATGACCATAGGGTCTGCCACTAGTTGCTCTCCTAGATAGGGATCCTCTAAAGGGGCCCTATATAGGCAATCTGCCTTCTTGGGGACTGCAGATGAAGAAAAGGGGTGCTTCCAAGCAGCTTTTGTCACATCCTGGAAGGTGTCCACTAATGGTGGGCCCACCACTGGTTTTGGATCCTTTTGTTTTAGATACTTTGCCAGACATTGCCTTTCTGGATCTAACTCTTCTGTGTCCCAACCCATGTTACCTTGGATATGTTGCATTATATCCATAAATGTTGGGTCATCAGGGGGTGACCTTGGCAGATCTCGTGGGTCTGGTGAAGGGACACTAAAAGGAGAGCTTGACCTTGACGACTCTGAAGAGGAGGAGCGAGACTCATCTGAGGATGAGAAGTCTGACCTCCTATGGTGCTTTTTAGGTCTATACACACTGGGAGAGCAGGAAGGGGTCTGTGAAGGAGACCTTGGCCACTTCTTTTCTCTATGTGATCTTTTGTCCTTAGACCGGCTCCTAGGTTTGGGGCTCTCCTCTCTCGGTGATGATCTGTCTGGGCTTTTCTCCTTTGGAGGAGGTAGGTTCTCCAACAGTGGTTTTGTGGGAACTACATCCTTCCTAATGGTTTCCCACCAATAGGGAAAACAATTCTTTTACCTCTGAGATGTTGAGACCTGACATCGGACCCGGCATCGGTCCCTCTTGAGGTACCATCTGTCCATTTCCCGGGTCTGATGGTCTGTTGGTTGACCCACCCATCGTCTGGTCTTTGGGTGATGTTGGGTCACCTGGGAGGTTCTCTACCTCCCTATCACCTAATGCCTGGTCATCGCTTAGCTGCTTGACCCCGGCATCAGCCCCTTCGTCGTCTGAACATCTGGATGGGCTGACATCCGATACAGACGAGGTGATGTCCTTTCGTGAATGGACCTCTGCTGGCTTAGGCCATTTTGCGGGCATCTGCTCTGACATCCATTTTGGGTTTGAAGTCCGCTTAAAGGATGTCAGATCTGAGGTCCGTTTGGCAGACCTCCCTGAGCTTCCTCTCGGGGGTTGGGAGGCCGACCTCCATCGGTCGGAGTCCCAGCATCAGTCCAGGGAGTCGAGGCCTGTAGTGGCGGCCGACTTGGAGTGCGCCTTGGAGGGATGATCTCTAGACACAGATTGGCCTGAGGAGCCCGAAGGCCAGCTCTGAGAAGGTTCTTTCAGCTGGACCTTAAGAGGTCGGAGGGTGGATGCAGTGCCAGTGCCACCCAATGTCTGGACTTTGGCTGGTGGAGGTTGAGTCTTTGTCCAAGACGGAGACCTGTTAGAGCAGGTAGTGGAATCTGAACTCCCCCTGGAGTCAGACGTCCAGGTCGATGGGGAGCGCTCTTTCTCCCTTTCCCTCTGTTTCTCTTGATGTTTCCCTGACTTATGGGAGTATTCTTCCCTGGAGGAGGTACTCATTTGCATTACCGCTAACTTCTTTCCTAATAAGAAGGTCTCCAAAACTTTCTGGTGGTGGATCCTCGTGCGGTTGTTAATGTTTTGGCAAATGGAGCAGGTCTTAGTATCATGTTTTGGGCCTAAGCACCTGACACAGGCCGTATGCTTGTCCTTAAAAGGAATTTGTTTGCCACAACCACACTTAGAGGAGTGCCTTTCGATGGAAGACATCAGGGAAGACATCATATGAAAAGGAATAAAATTGAACTTTTTCGAAAAACAAAACAAAAACTTATACTCAAGTGGCATCGTTTGTTAGCTGAAGGCGTTCTTAGAGCCGATGTTTGCGAGTCGGCAGGAAAAGAACAGAGGGATGCTGGGGGACCACCCCTTTTATGATGTATGTGATGCCAGGGGTGGGGCCGATGTCAAGGGCGGTCCCCCACTGTATGTAGCTAGCTAGACATTTTCCGTGGGGTCCTGCTGCCTGCCGGCTTCAGTCCTAACGGTGTAACCTGCTGCAAGAGCTGTTTCTCAAAGTAAGATTCTATGTTTCTATGTAACTGTAAATGCAGAAGACAGACTTGGTCCTTCATCGATTGACTGTCTAGCTCCATAACCAGTGTCTATTAAAGAACTGCCTGGATATATTTGTTTTTAAACAGATAAACATTTGACATTTCTGTTGTATTTGTATGCAATTTAAGAAAGGTTAAAGATTAATTACCAACAGTGTGCATGTTATGTAAATGAAGCGTAACCTTTTACTGTAAACATTTTCAAGACATTTGTCCACAATAGCAAAATGACAGTATACTACTGTTTATTAATGCCTGTTTAGTCAAGACAAGGTCATATTGTGCTATAAGATATACAACAGAGATAACACATGCATCTTATTTATGATCACAGTTTTTCTCTGTATTGCATTGCTATGTTTTTATCAAATGGTGTTTTAAGATTAGGTCCCAGAACAAATCATAATGCGTCAGAACAAGAACATCTTAAATGGAGAACTTGTATCGTGCATGCTGCCTGGAAAGACATTCTTGTCTAATATTAAATAATTTGGCTACTATCTACTGGAGACGTTCCAGTAATTTGTTTTTAGAGACTTGGGTCCAATTCATGAAGGACAAGCCCTGCATCATCTGTAATGTTTGGTCCAACACAGCCTGATTTAGGAAATGCTGGCACATTTGCGACTGTTTCCACAGTTTATGGCTGCTTGTGCCAAAGGTTTGTTACAAGCCCTGTAAACTGGATCCCCTTGGATGCAAAGTTAGATCAGAGGGAAGCTGGTCTAACTTGCTGCATCTGGCACACCTGATTGAGAATTGCGATCTGTACCAAATGTTTGCCGCAAGCCCCCATGCCTTCTGTTGGGTGCACCAGGGACTTGCGACAGATGCAACTTTTCATGAATTAGGCCCATGGATTTCCTATTGTGTTTTCTCCAGGTTTCCAGGTTAATATATGGGTATGGCTTTTCTGTCTTGCTGCAATTGCTGTGGACTGCGTAACTTGATCCGGAAGATGGAAACAATTGTGTATATATCAGTGTATAAAAACATGCATCAAGTCTTTGTTCACAGCTTCAAAATTTATTGCACATTGGAAGAAAAGAACAGAGCAAAATAAACAGCAGTCATTGGAGGAACTGCAACAGGTGACTACAGAGCAACCATGGATTAATTCTCAAGTAATAAAAACATTGGGAGTGCGCTTAGTGAGAGTCGGACGAGGGGAGAGAGAGAGAGAGAGAGATCCTTCCCACCCACCCCGTGGACCTCCGAGAAGCGAGTGGACACCCCGCCAGCAGCTATACATACCTTTCTTTGTTGTGTATTTTGCCAGCACAGCCAGGGAATGGAGCAGTCATGAGCATTCACCGAAACATAGAGCAACCGAGCGATACATGCAGCAGCTGGCTCCTGCAGGAGATAGCGGGGGAGTGGAGTCAGCGGGACTAGGACCGCATGTGTAGTGAGAGAGAGGGGGAGTGAGCAGTAAGGACACAAAGAGGGGTAGCGGATTCAGTGGGACTGGGACCGCATGTGTAGCAAGAAAGAGGGACAGAGCAGTAAGTACATCGCTCCTGTGTTCAAGTTAGTTCAAGTTTACTGCAGGAAAACTCCATTGAGCAAGCTCATTCACAAGGAGGTCCTGAGACATTTACACATACATATCATTATTACTCATTCACAAGAAGGTCCTAAGACATTTGCATATCATTATTACTCATTCACAATGAGGTCCTGAGACATTTACACATACATATAATTGTTACATAGATAGGAGCAATTGTATATAAGTAAGCACAGTGAGTACATATCATCCAAGAGTTATACAACTTGGTGATCTACCTAGTAGCTACAACATAGCAGCACAGGGTTCAGTTGAGTCATATATTATGTCAAGTGGAGAGAAGAATAAAAAGAAAAGCTTGTACCAGGTAGGCAATTACATTCCGGTTAATGGAGTAGAAGGGGAGTCAGCACACAAAAGCTTGGCTTGGAGTTAGAAGGAGGCCTAGTAGCACCTGCAGGTGTCTTTTATTTTAGAGACTGCTAGTGTTTTGTAGGAACTGATTGAGACAGTGCTGGTTAGCTTCAGTATGGATTGTAGTTGATTCCAAATGTTGGAAAGGGCATATGAGACAGCCCGTCGGCCAAGTGTGGTACGAGTCCTAACAACATCCAATAGGATGTAGTCAGATTTCCTTAGGGAGTAAACACTATGGGAGATGCATAGTAGAGATGTTAAATAGTCCGGCAGTTTGTGCAGAAGTATCTTGAGGGTCCAGATACCAGCATGGAGCATGCGTCTGGTGGCAAGTGAGGTCCAGCCAACCGCTGCATATAAATCGCAATGGTGGGTCCTGAAGGTGAAGCTAGTAATGAAACGTAGAGCACAGTGGAAGAGAAGGTCCAGTTTGGTAAGGCTAGAGGCTGCAGAGGAGATGTATATAAAATCCCCATAATCAAGTAGGGGAAGGAAGGTTGCTTGGACAAGTCATATGTGGATCGCAAGAGAGAAGAGGGACCTATTTCAAAAAAGAATCCCAGTCGTGCTTTGAGCGTCTTGGATAGGTCCTCAATATGGTCATTGAAAGATAGCTTATTGTCTATCCACATGCCTAGGTATTTGAATTTCGGCACAATTTCCAGGGGTTCACCCAGGGAGGTTACTATAAAGTCCTGTGGTAGGACAGGTATGGCACCAGGTGAGCGATACCGTGTAAAAATCATTGCCTTGGTTTTTTTGACATTTAGGAGAAGTTTGGCTTTGATGAGATTGCTTTCTAACTGATGAAAGTCGGCTTACAACACTTCCCTGACTTCAGATAAGGTTGTACCTGAGGTATATAATACTGTGTCATCCGCACAGAAATGTATGCTGGATTGTTTTATGTAGGCATTAAGATCATTGATATATAGAGAGAAAAGGATCAGGCCTAGGATGGAGCCTTGGGACACTCCCCTGACAATCGAGAGGGGGGCTGATATTAGGCCATCAGCTTTGACTTTCTGTATCCTTCCAGAGAGATAACTGTTGAACCACTGAGTGGTGAGTGGAGTGGCACCTATTTTGGTAAGGCAGGTAATTAGGAAGTGATGGACGACAGTATCAAAAGCTTTACTGAGGTCCAGAAAGACTGCACCAGTAACCTTCTTGGAATCCATAGCAGTGATCTAGTCATTAGAGACTTTAGCCAGAGCTGAGATGGTACTATGTTTAGACCTGAAGCCAAATTGTGCAGGATTTAAGAGTGAGTGCACTTCAAGATGAGTTTTAGTTGGTTGTAGACCAGTTTTTCTAGGGTTTTTGAGAGAACAGGCAGAATGGATATAGGCCTGTAATTGTCTATATCACAAGGGTCTCCTGATTTGAAGAGAGGAAGAATATGGGCAGATTTCCAGCAGGATGGAACTGTGGCAGAGGTAATGGAGAGGTTGAAAATATGGAGGATGGGAGCTGTGAGCTGGGCAAAGCCTAATCGGAGGAAGAATGGTTCAAGGGCATCGTCCCCTGCACTTTTCCTAACATCGAGGCTGAGGAGCAAGTCTTCATCTTCTTTATAACAAAACAAGAGCATCTGGAAGGGCTTGGGGGGGCGGAGGTAGATATGGAGGGTGGGCTAAAATTGCCGTTAGCACAGCTGGTGTATGGAGAGGAGTCAAATGCTAATCCGGCTGTGGCAAAGAGTTGGTTAGGTTCTTCAAGGATTTGTGGTTGGTTTTCCACCACCCTGTCCTTGTTAAGGATCTTAACTGATATTGAGGGAGCTGCAGGATGGCCTTCAATAAATCTCAGTGTCCTTCAGATTTTTTGGGGGTTCCCATTGGCCTCTTCTAGGGTGGGGATGTAATAGTTTGCTTTCGTGGCACGTATGTTTTTAAGACAGGCATTCCTGGCAGTTCTAAAGGCCTGCCAGTCTGCTGGGTTCTTGGTTCACCTGGCTTGTGCCCAAAGCTGGCCTCTAATGGTAAGTGCTGCCTTCAGCTCTGTGGTAAACCAGGGATGTGAGGATTTATGTACCCTCACTTTAATAAGGGGGGGGCGTGCTTGTTTATCAGGATGGAAAGGTTGTCATTAAGGACCGTGACAGCTTTGTCAGTAGATCTGGCCAGATATTGATCTTGCCATTTGATCTTGCCCAGATCAGCTAAGAAGTTTGCTGTATTGAATTTGCAAAAGGATCGTTTAGTTCTGAGTTTAGGTGGCTGTTGAGTTTTGGTTTGTGATCTTATGCATACAACGACACTATGGTCACTCATGTCATTATGGAAAACTGCAGAGTGAGAGACTTTATGGGGGTGTGTAGTTAAAATGCCATCTAGGAGTGAGCTGTTGGCGATGTGAGAGTTGTTATTCCTTGTGGGCTCAGTGACTATCTGTGTAAGACCCAACTCATCACAGGTCAATTTTAGGCCATGAGATTTTGCAGTGAGCCAATCCATGTTGAAGTCCCCTAGGATTATTGTTTCCATGTTGTCTGCCGCGGTTAGTGATTTCAGTATGTTAAGGATTTCCGTGCCTTCGGACGGTGGTCTATAGCCACCTATAATATTGATGCACTCGGTAGAAGGAAGGTGAAGTTTCAGTGACATAATCTCATATTCTTTTGGGTTAGATTTACCAAAAATGACACTAACTTCAAATTTGGTTTTGGTGTAGACAACCCCCCCCCCCGGATTCCCTGTCAGCCCTAAAGAGTTTAAAGCCTGGAAGATTAATTTGAGGGTCAGAGATAGACTTTTTCAGCCATGATTCGGTAATGATGGTCATGTCTGGGTTGGTGTGCGCAGCCAGACTTGAAGTTGATCAAGTTTTTTGATCAGGCTTAGAATGTTAATCAGCATTATTTTCATCCCAGGAGCAGCTGCAAAATTCAATGGGAAGGTGATTTGAGTTGGAGGTCCTGGATTTAGTTCTACATTGCCAGAACAGAGAAGGAGGATTAGAATCATTTTCTTAAGAGAAGTGTGTGATCAATGCAACGATATTGCAAGGCAAAACGCTGTTACCTGTGCTCCTAAAAATGCATGTTTGCAGCGTGATCAGCCTCGTTAAAACATCTGATTTGTGGATCTGAAGTGCTGCATTATGGGTGAACCACACAGATTTGCATATATACAGCACTGAAACACTATGAACATTTTCAATACTTAACAGCGGTATGTAATACCTAACAGACCCTAAGAGAAATAAGTTAGTAGTAAAGATTTTATTTCCATTAGGGTCTGTTCAGTATTAGACAGTGTTGTTTAATATTAAAAAAAAAATCAATTGTTTCAGTGCTGCAGACATGCAAATCTGCATGGTTCACCCAGAATGCAACAGTCTGGATCCATGAATTGGATGTTTTAACGAAGCTGATCACACTGCAGAGATGCATTTATATGAGCACGGGTACAAGTGTTTTGCCTTACAATATTCATCTCTCTATCACACAACGTCAACACCTGCTTAATTTCTCAAGTCACAAGATTAATGCATGTAGAGTGTGCAGCGTGCATGCCACGCCTACTGCTGTATCACTTCTGAAACAGCAGCCTAAAACGTTCTACAAATCAATAATCGGAGTTTGTCTTCCTTTTAATACCTACCACAGTTGAAGTCACACATTCACACTCATTAGTTACATTGCACCTGCCATGTTATAAGCGCATTAAACCACTCCAGAGCCTGCGGCCTCATGCCCCAACCCCACCACCCTGGATTAATTCTACAATAGAACCATCCTCTGTCGTTGTTTAATGCTGACATGGAAGTTGATGATACGTGTTTCATTTATAAGACAGTTTTTTTTTTTTACTCCTACAAAACAATAAATTTAAAATCCCATTGGCGTATGCAGGGAATCCATGTAAATGAGTACATAATAGCACAGGACACTTTTTTATCCCTGCTTACATACAAACATATAAAAAAAAGCCAGCAGAAGAAGACCACTCTGTCTGTCACTTCTGTTCAGTAAGTGATGCAGGGTCTGACTTTACAATTTGCGCCAATGACCCCCCCCAACCACCCTCCCCCCTTTTCCTCTTCCTTGGTCCTAAGGGTTCCCTTTGTGCTTCTCCCAGGCTCTCTTGAACGCACCCACCATCCTTGTGTATACCACCTCATTTCAGCTCATTCCAGGCGGACACCACCCTCTACGTATAGAAATGCTTCCTTACATCCCTTTGGAACCCCCCCCCCATCAATTTTGGGCTGTGCCCCCTAGTGGTGCTGGTGTCACTCATTTTAAATAGACCCTCCCTTTTCACTCTCAGTTCCCTTCATGTACTTTAAGATCTCAATCATATCACCCCTCTGCCTCCTGTCTTCCAGGGAGTACATCCCCAGAGCTCCCAGCCTCTCCTCATAGGACCCATCCTGTAGCCCCTCGATCATCGTGGTTGGTCTCCTCTGGACCCCCTCCAGCATGCTGATGTCCTTCTTAAGGTAAGGTTATCAGTACCTTGCCCCATATTCTAAATGAGGTCTCATCAATGACCTGTACAATGGTAAAATAACCTCGCTCCGCCTATTACTGAATCCCCTTGCAATACACCCCAGTATTCTGTTAGTTTTCACCACTGCCTTTTTACACTGAGAGGTGTGTTTCAGGTCACTTGTAATCACTACCCCTAGATCCTTTTCCTCTGCAGAAGCAATTACCTGAACCCCTCCATAGTAATACTCTGTCCTAGGGTTCTTGGCCTCTATTTTAATCACTATTCACTTTTTGGCATTGAAACCAAGTTGCCAGATTCCTGACCATCTCTCTAGTCTGGTGAGATCCTCCCTCAGGTCCTGTATCCCCTCCTTGGTGTCCACTCTCCCACACAGTTTGGTGTCATCCACAGACAGGCACATTTTGCTTTTAATGCCTTCCCCGATGTCACTTATGAAGACTTTGAACAACACTGGCCCCAGCACCAATCCCTGTGGGACCCCGCTGGTGACTTCCTTGGTGCTGGAGAACTCATCCCCAACCACTACTCTCTGGGTTCTACCACTCAACCAGTTCTCATCCCATCTTACTATATTCTCCCCAACCCCTAGATCCTTCAGTTTCATTAGCAACCTTTTGTGTGATACAGAATCAAAGGCATTGCTAAACTCCAGGTATATGCCAGCCCGGTGGCGCTGAGGGTTGAGGCACTGGATGCCACACCTCGTGCCACGCCAGCAACCTCAGTTCAGGAATGAGCCCGGGGAGCTGAGGGTCAGCGGGGAGGGAAGAGATTGAGCATCTGTAGGACTGCTCTCTCTTCCCAGGGGAGGGATGGGGATACGACCGCTTGAAGCGCGCCCTCTGGCGGTGGCCAGAGGAAGCCCAAAGTAATGTTGTAGCACGGCCTGGGGGTGGAACTGCGGCAGCACGTTGCCATGACAGTCGGACTCCACAGTGGAGAAATAATCAAGAAAATTCCCCTCCACCGCTGATAGGCGATGGCGCCTTCCCCTGCAATCCACACTCCTGTAGTCGGGCCCGGTCCTCTCCGCTTCCCCTCCCCTCCCCAGTGGCTCAATAGTGATAGAAAGAGCGCCCTGGGCGGGGGCGACCCTTCCCTGGAGGGCAGACCCGGGGGATGCCTGGTGCCAGGGAGTAGCGGAGAAGAATACCAAGCAATGCAAGGAGGTAGAGAGTGCGGTAAGGAAGGTCGCCGGAGAGAGTTCAGCTGTGTGGTCGATAAACAGAGTTTGAAAAAAAGTAAAAATAAAGTCCCGGTATATGATGTCCACTGCCCTTGTGACCCAATCGAAGAACTCGATCAGGTTCGTTTGACACGATCTGCCTGCGTGAGTTACAGTATATATCAGGAGAAGGACATGGTGCACCTCATGCCCCTTCAGACTTTAAATTACTAAGGTACTATGCAACTATAATCTACATTTGTAATATTCCAGATGATTACACCCCCGACACACGCACACCAACACCACACACACAGTAGTTTTATACACCTACAGCCACATGTAGACACGGATTTTATAAATGAGTTTGTCACACTAATCTCTTTCATTAGCATGTGTTTAACAAATCATACAGGTTTCTGAAAAAAAAAAAACACTTTTTCTGGAACTACTTCCATGTAAGCAACGGCTTGGATAATAACACAACAAGACAGATATTCCCAAATACAGTGCCAATGAGGAGGTCTGTATCTTTTCAGGTGTCTATAGAAAGTGAACACAGGTGTTACATTTCTACAAATAAATGTTATTCATTCTGATAGTTATTAAAATATAATGGAAACAAACATTAGAAAAAAAACATAACTATAAATCACAATAGTGTGCTTGTTTCCACGTCAATATACACTTTTATTCTTCATAACATTCCACCACTGTGATGCAATGGAATTTTTTAAAAAGGGAATTAGTTATGCCCTTGCTAGCACCAAACATAGGTGCAGTTAAATAGTGAAGCGACTTTCGAAGCAAATAGTGTAGAATTGATAGTGTGTGTTAAAAATGAGTTAAAAACCAATCGAAGGTGGGGGTGAGTAGGATACCACTGGAATAAATGATTATGTACAGATATAATGGCAAAAATCACGCAGCATCTGTTGTTATGCAAATATATACTTTTTTTGTTTGTTTTTGTCATAAGAAACTACTGTAAGTAGGAACTTATAAAAAAGCAGTATAAACAAATTTATTGCCTTGTATGGTGGGGGGACAGAGAGGGAAGGAGGGGGACAGTGAGATCCAGAGTGGAAGGCTCAGACTATAGGAGTTGCAGAGCTCCCAAACACGATGTCCACTCAGCAGACTAGCTGATCTGTAGACTAGCAACCAATTTTGAATAAAGAGGATTGATTACTCATGGTCTGTCTCTAAAGTATCTATAATTTCTGTAGAGAGGATTACCATTTAGGTCCAGGCTTCAGGATTCTGATCGATGCCTAAGCCACACGGTTCCTCCTGACAACTGATACCCGGCCTTGCAGGATAAAGCTTCTGCCTTCCTCAGAAAATGACATCTTCCCCAGGCTTTATCACTTTCTTTGGGGTTCTTGGCTAAAATCTGATATTGCCAATTAAATACACTTCCTAACATTTTAATGCAAAAATATCATAGAATTTTGCATTAAAATAAACACACAAAACTTAATCATGTTTTAGGAAATCAGCAGAACAACACAAGCATCAGAACTGTCAAATCATTTGTTACATTTATAGAGCCCCTGTCACTAATTCAACAAATGGTTACGAATTAGGAAGGACCCTTGGAAAAAATACTGGCTGTACTGCACTGATAAGACGCGTCCCCTTACGGCAAAACTGCAAAAACAAATTCTTCGGATGCCCATTAGTGTTTTTTTTTTTTTACTAACCATCTGCAATCTACAGGTCTTACCTGTGTCAGTCTTCACCATTCATCACTAGTGGATTCAAGCCAGAGGCACTAGGACACTGCAGGAAGCTTTTTAGCTTTAAAAAGCTTTCTTCCTATCTGGAGGAGGGGCTGACGTTGGGGATGGCGCCGCCCTGAAGCCAACGTATTACGTGGCACTCATGGGTTGGCCAGTAACGGACGCCGACCCCTCCATCACCTCAGTTCTGCTTTTCCCACTGATGAGGACAGCATGACTCCGATGGGACAGCGATCTTCACTTCGAAGCTTCCAGAAACTCGGTTGTGCTCATTCGTCTGTCTGTTTACTCAACGCTGATTAGTTTCCTCGTCATTACTGCCACTGTTTTTTACTTTATAACAGTTCAGCATTGAGTCTTTTACCTTTGTTTTTGTTATTTTTGTGCATGGCCGATCGTGTCGGGTTTGAGGCAAAAGCATTCTAAGGTAGGGACTACCCCGATGTGTCAGTGCCCCTGTGGTAGTCTTTTCTCCGTAACAGACCTGCATAACCAGTGCTTCACCTGCTTGGGACCAAACCATGACATGGATTGATGTGATGCCTGCTTCTCCATGGACTTTCACACCTTAGCTACCTGCACAGTGAGGATGGGCCATGACTCCTCCAACCTTTTCGGTGGTCGGCGTCGCACAAGGGTCGCCAAGGTCCCTGGGCCTTCCTCCCGGGCCACCTCCTGCTGCTATATGCACCAGGGGGCAACAGGCCTCCATTGACGTGGGTCTCACTGAGACCAGAGGCCTGGATGAGCAGTCAGGGTAACAGTCGGCCTCCGGGGAGCCGGTCGTGGACTACTCGCGGCCTGGTTCCCCTTCGGGAGCTTGCAGCCCTGATGTCGAGGTCTTGGCTATACAAAGGGCCTGAATCAGTGGTTCCCTCAGAGGCTACAGCAGGCACGGCCTCGGCTCCTGGCACTAACTCCGGTGCCGGTGAGCGAGATGGCCACTGAGTCCCCTCTCGACACCATCCTTGGTGAGAGTGTCCGGGGGTTGCCTCTCTGGGGGTTGCCAAGGTTTCCTCCTCAGAATCAGAGGATGACCAGGATGGCACAGATTGGCAGCTGAGTTCCCCAGAGCAATGGATACTCCCCAGACTCAGCAGGAAGTCTTCTTCTTCGGGTACAGCTTCTAGGGTCAACGCCATGCACGACACTGCCTTCTTTCTGCTGGTTCTACTCTCGGTGGCGTGGGAGGTGCCAGTGCTGTCTCGGGTGACAGCGCCACTTGCGGCGCCATGCTCAGTAATGGTGCCATTGTCTGTGCCACTTCGGGGGTTGGTTCCCCAGTCGGCGCCATCCCCAAGGACGACGATGCATTTGAGGTTGGCACCAACTTTGATGTTGACCCTAGCCTCACACCTGAGGCTAGGATCCAGGCAGTAAGAGGGACAGTTCTACCCATCCTAGACTATGGTAATGTGGTATAAGGTGCAGCCTCTGAAACCAGCCTGCACAGGGTCCATACTACCCTCAATAAAGCATGCCGCTTTGTTTTAGGCACAGATAGCCCTACGCACATGTGCAACCTTTATATTGGGACATGATGGCTTCCTCTCATGGACCGAATCAAGTTCCACTTCTGCCTTCTAGGGAAGAAGGCCCTTCTAGGTCTTGCACCCCCCTCCCTACAAGCCTTATTCTTTCTGGTCCCAACTGAGCACTCCATGAGAAGTGTTACAAGATACACCCTAGCAGTACCTTTCAGAAGAACTGCCTTGGGGAAGCGAGCCTTTGCAGTAAGGGCCCCCACCTAGCTAAATGAACTCCTCCAGGCTACTACTAGCCTTACTCACCTTGGCCAGTTCAAATCTGAAATCCAGAAATCCATCTCCTCTCCAGTACAATGTTGCTGTAAAGAACACCCCAGCCATTTCTAGCTCTCTCGGTGCACCCTGACACAATATGGCTTGGCTGCGGTAACCCATGGCTCCTAGAATATCCTGCTTATCCCCACCTACTCACCCCTTGGTCCTCCATTCCCCCCAACCCCCTCACCCACTTAGCCCTCCTGACCCTACATACCCCCACCTCCACACCACTTAGCCTCCCCGACCCTTAAGCTATCACCCACCATTTTGCTGTCCCCCTCACCCGTCTAGCCTGTAGCCTACTCTCCTTTAATGGCTGTACTTGTCGGTGGTCACATTACTTGTTCCCTCTGAGAACCTGTCAAAGGTCTATAGCTGCATTCTGGGAGTTCTCATACTTTGTACATAGTTGGAATCTGCACTTTATTCACCTAATCTGCTATGGGACTGTTTTCCTCTGTATTATGTAATTAAGTGATGGCTTTTGCAATGTATTCTGTCTCTCCCCGTCTTTCTATTTGTAACGCTGTTTATTCTTTTTAATGATGTGTAACTGACAATGCCTTCTAGCTGCTTCTGTTTTTCTTCACTGTCCATGTACTTGATGTTCCCCCACCCTCTGTTCGACGAGGATCCTTTGTAAATAAGCTTTTAGCTCAAAGTTTGTAATTCCGATTTTACAATAAATAAAAATAAATAAATAATGCCACTTCTGGTGACGGCGCCATGGTCAGTGCCACGGCCAGTGTCGGTGCCATGGCCAGTGCTGCTTTGGGTGATGGCGCCTCCTCTGGGGCTGTCCCTGTTTTGGGGATCCCCTCTCCGATGCCGCATCAGCTATCTGTGCCAACACGGAGTCCGGGGAGAGTTGAAGGCTGACCTGGGTACCGGCTTTTCTCTTCCCCCTTCTCTTAGAGCAGTTGTCAAAGTAGGGCCTCTCTCAAGGGACAAGTCCCAGTTCTCTGGGTCAGGGGGAGTAGGGGCCCGGTCAGTGTCCCGTTCTGTCCCGGTGGCCCCAGCCACCCCAGGATGGAGACAGAGCGCTGGCCTAGGCTCCCTCTCTCCATCTAGGGGTCGGAGCCCTGCTGTTGGTGGGGACAGGGCCACCCTTCTGGGTCTGTACAGCTCTGGACTGCTCACCAGGAGTCTTCTCCCCTAGCACTTCACCCTACTGGCTTGAGGAGGATTGAGCAGCAGGTAGTGGCTGGGCAGCACAGCCCCCTCACTAGGGAGGGGTCCCTCGCTTGTGCCTACAGCCCTGGCAGAGGGACATCAGTCTCCCAGGACCATTCTTCCCCCCTCCCTCCTTTTTGCTTCCCCCCCTTCTCCCAGTTCTTTCTGGTCCCTTGGGGCCCCTCACTTGGGAGCAGTATAGGGCAATGGCAAGTGCTTTCCCTCTTTATTTTAGGGCCATTGATGAGATGGTGTTTACATCTCCTCCTTCGGCTTCTTCACACCCTATGCAGAGTCCTTCCACTTCATCCACTTCCTCCTCCGAGTAAGTGGACTCCCTCTCTTACCATTCTGCTGAGGCTGACTTCACTTAGTATTAGCGGTTCCTGACGATGATGCTAGAGGAACTCCATCTTTCCCCTTCCACCCAATGCAATCCTGTGTGTGTGATGCTGGTATTCCATGGGGAATACAGCCAAGAATCGTGGTGATCCCTCCATGGCCTTGTCCCTTCATGGAGGAGTCGCACAACGCCTGGCAGCTTCCTGCTTCCTTTTTTCCAACCCCTCGGGACTGTCAACACAGATATTGCGCTCCCACCAGGTCTCTAGGATGTATGCCCCACCCTGGATTGGGCTTGGAGTGACTGGATACCCCTTCTGGGCATCTGCACTCTGACCTCCAGAGATGGACCCTGCAGATTTTGATTGCTGGGGCAGAAGAATTTTTTCTTCAGTGCGCATCTCACTCTCCATCTCTGCACATCAGGCACACATGGTGGCCTATGAGAGGCACCTGTGGGCTATGCTGGGTAAGATTCTGGCAGCCATGCCTGATAGTGAGACAACCAGGTGAGACATTGCCATTTCTACTAGAGACCTGGAGCTGGTGAGATACTAAACATGGGCATCTTATGACACCAATGCAGTAGCCTCCAGGATTGTGGGAATAATGGTCTGCATTAGGCAGGCAGCATGGCTCCAACTATCCCGGTTGTCACCCTTGACCCAGCGTAAGGTGACTGCCTCACTGTTCTAGGGGGCCTGATTTTTCTCCCGCAGGGCCAGGTGAGAGCTGTCAGGATGTCCTTCTTCTGCAGGCCAGGAGTTTCAACCTGACCCTGACAAGCAGCAGGACTGGCCAGAACTGTGATGGGGCCCCCTCCTTTCATGAGTCCCCCACAAGAGGCTGAAGGATAGTCTTAGCCCTCAGGGAGGTGCTATTGCCACTATCGTGGTGCTTGGTACTCACCCACCAGTGATCAATGGTGTAGAGTGACACAGGTAAGATATGAAAATTACATACCTACCATAATTCTTGATCTTCTTGTGTATCTTCACCATTCATTACTGCTTCTCACCCACCATCCCCTCTTGGACCTCAGCTTCTAGGCAGTGTCTCTTCCCTGCTTGCCTTACCACCAATTTGAGGCCAATTGTGGACAAAGTTCTGCTGGCACCTCCGGGTTCCCTGCCACTTCATCCAAAGCACCAGGGACCCCCCTGAGGGGAGGGTAAGCAAGAGCTCTTGCCCTTTCTTCCCTGGCTGTGATGGGGGACTCTCTTGGGGATTCTCTGGACCTAGGAGATCCTGTCCCTAGCAGGCTTGCCTCTTCTCTAAAAAGTACATCCAGGCTCCGTGATTGAGTTCCTGTCTCCGTCACAGAGACTCTAGGGATCTTCTACTTTCTCGTGAAGCCCTAACCGGCTCACCTTTAACCCCCACAGGTAACCCACTCCTGGGTTTCAATGGGGGCAGTCTCCTCGGGATTTTCTGGGGGTTCTGAACCTCTTCTAGAGTTTATTTTCCATGTCTCACCATCCCTTGTAGTACTGGGCATAGGGGCCAATAACTGTTCCTACACCACAGGACCTCCCTTCCTTTTGGACTACTCCAATGGAATTTTGTCCTGAGGTGGGTCCTATCCTCACCTCTTGTTGCAAGGGGGGAGAGCAGGTTGAGAGCATATAGCCCTTCTTCTCCAGCAGACTTTGGGGTTGCACCTGGTCTGTGATGACCTTGACATCCTGTCAGAGGCTCATGACTGTGAGGTCTTAACTCCTGACTATGCCCTTGGTAGATTCAGTGTTCCCAAATCCTGAGCCCTCTCAGCATAGCTCGCTTGTCCCCAGACCCCTAGAAAAAAAAAAAAAAAGGAGGGTGGACAGTGAGGTTTAGGGTCCCCCCCCTTTTGGTCCGCCAGGAGAAACTTTGGGTAGTTTGAAGGGGATGTTCCTACTCTCCTTATCTCTTCCCCTCTTTCCTTAAATTCTTCTTCATCTTTTCTTTCCCTACTACTCCACCCCTTCTCCTACTCTCCCCCGGCTTGCCCAATGGTTGGAGTCCATCTCCCAGACTCTGTTAGATTCCTACCCCTCCTCTTGTGGCCAGCTTATTTCCTTTTTCAGTTTATAGCCTTTACTTTTCCTATCCATTGAGCTCCCTTGCCCCACCCTCCTACCCTTTTTCTCTATCTCTAGTTTCCCTCTCTGGTGAGCAGAACTGAGGTGATGAAGGGGCCTGCGTCTGTTACTGACCAACCCATGAACGCCACTTAATACCTCAGCCTCGAGGGCGGCGCCATCCCCGACATTGTCCCCTCCTCCAGATAGGAAGAAAGTTTTTTAAAGCTGCTTTCATCGGGGTCCTAGCGCCTCCAGCCTGAACCCACCGGTGATGAATGGTGAAGATACACAGGAAGATCACAAATTACAGTAGGTACGTCATTTTCATTTGTCGTAGATTCGAGGCTTCCCCCAGACAGAACACAAATAACATCTTTCGGATATCATTCAGCTTAACACTACAAAGGGTTATTACCACATCATAAAACTACAGCGATTGAAACAGATCACAGGATGCCAGTACACCAGCTGCCCACCCGTGAGACTGTTTATATTTGAACCAATGGGGCTCGTACATTGCAGATGGGCAGGACTAATTCGGGGGTGTTGATCACATGGCACCTGGCAACACGCCCTCAGAAATCTGGTTCCCAACTATTTCGTACTGTCATAGGTAAAATGCGCTGAAAGACCATGTGGCCATGAAATATGTCTTCTTCCTGACTTCTCAACTGCCTGTCCATAATAGTGTGCACAGTGTCTCTGCATGGACAGCATGCATTCATCTGCAGCAAGGTGGCAACATTTTGAATTGTTTGCATGCCTAAATGTCTTGGGGTTTAGAAGCCTCAGCCGCACATAAAATAATCTAATCAGTACCCGTAGATAAAAGATCAAATGAAGACAGGATTTGGTGGAGGAGAGAGAGAGAGCGGGAATGTGAGGAGACAGATAAGAGGGGTTCCGCATGAAGATCTTGGTGGCATCCACTAGATGGAGGCAATTTTGCTAGATTTGGCGCTACTGGGATGGCCTCTGCATCAAGAATTCAAGATTAGGGCACAAATTAGAAAGTTTGCCTCCAGTGCCTGAATGAGTTAGCATATGTATGACTGCTCCCTCAGAGTGATATATGGGTTTGTACATATGTATGTGCTGCTGACTTGTGCAACTCACACTATAGCTGTAGTCACTTCTCCTGATTCCCTATGAGTCTGCATGGTTGTTACACATAAGAAACAATCAAGCAGACCAGGGAAGGCAGGCCTAGAGTGTGCTGAATGCTGCTATTAAGCAAAGAAAGCACGAATCTTGTTATGTTTTGGGGTAATCGGATATGCTCTATAACTAAGCGGACTGACGTCTTGGGAGCATCTGACTCTTTGATGATGCCACTAGATTGTAGGTGGGAATCAAAACACCTCAGACACAAGGGAGCAGGTCCTCCTGGAGGCTTTCCAGGACAGCTTCCTGGTACAGATGGTAAAAGAGCCAACCAGGTCAGGTAACATTCTTGACCTCATGCTGACCAATGGGGAGCTTGTTAGAGAGCGTGATGTGGATAATTCACTGGCAGGGAGTGACTATCACACAGTGTGGTTCACACTTAACATAAACAGGGAGGCTGCAAGAACAGAGATCAAGATGTTGGACTTCAGGCGAGCCGACTTTGGAAGGATGGGGGAAATAGTGGCAGGGCACCTAGCCAGCATTCATCCACACATGGATGCTAATCAGAAATGTGATGTTATCAAGCTAGGGCTTACAGACTAGGTCTTGTATTAGAGCACAAAGTAAAAAAGTTAGGTCCAAAAACCAAGTTGGTTAAGTGGGGAGGTGCTAGATAAGGTGAGGGTGAAATGGGCAGCCTTCAGAAGATTCAAGAGATCCAATCAGAGGGAAGATAGAGAGGAGTACCTGAAGAAATCAAGAGAGGTAACCAGAACAGTCAGGGCAGTAAGGGCTTCAAGAGAGCTTAGACTGGCACAAGGCATCAAGAAAGGGGAAAAGGACTTCTTCAGGTACATAAGGAAAAGAAGGAATTGCAAGGATCAAATTGTAAGGATTAGGATGGATGGGTGGGCGGAGAAGGGGGCACTCTCTGCCCTGAGGGAGGAAGTTGCCCGTCTTCAGGCTGCACTGGACAGTAGTAAGGGAACCTTCCCCCAGGCCACACTGGACAGTAGGAAGGGAATCTCCCCCATCCAGGGAGCACCAGAGCCACCACCACTACCTCAGAGGTTGCGAAGAGCACAGCAGTTGGACCACAGTGGGCTTGGGGAGGTGAAGATGGTGGAACAGAGGCACACCCAGTCAATTGTTCCACTCCACAATCCATACACCATTCTGGGGGAGCATAGCTCCCCTATGGATGCACCCGCAGAGAAGACTGATGACAACTGTCACAAGGGAGGCCCACAGGAAGGAGGCAGAGGACACCACAGGGAAAGGAAGCAGCTCCTGGTGGGGGACTCAATTATTAGGGGGATAGAACTGGGGGGAGCAGGGAAAACTGAAGTAAGGTGCCTGCCTGGTGCTATGGCTTGGAGGGACAGGAAGCGCATCCTCAGGATCACGAGAACAGCTGCAAGGGAGTCTGAGCTGGACATCATTGTCCACCTAGGGACAAATGACTTGGCTCATCATGAGATCAGAGCAGTGCAGGAGGACATTGTAGAGTTGGGGAGGGGCCTAAGACAAGTAGCACACACAGTATCCTTCTCAGAGGTGCTGCCTGTCAATGGCATGGGGAGGTGAGGGTAATTAGCACCATGCAGTTTAATGAATGGTTGAAAAAATGGTGTGGAGCACAGGGGTTTGGCTTCATTGGGGACTGGGGTTCCACCTGGAGGGACACCAGCCTATACTGGCAGGATGGTCTGCATCTGTCCAGGAAGGAAAAAGTCTTTTGAGCAATCGGTTTAAATGCTTCATTGGCAAGCTTTTAAACTAGTCAAAGGGGGTGGTACTGATAAGCAGCAGGAAAATCCCAGCCTCTCCCTACAAAACAGGGTACTAAATTAGAAAAAGACCGAAGTAGAAAGTTCAGTCGGGGATGCTGCAACAGAAGGTAAAGCCATCAAAAAATGGAGAGCAATGAGTACCAATGCCCGTAGTCTGGGTAACAAGCTTCCTGAATTAGTGGCTTCATGGAGGAGGAACATCTGGATATCGTGGCAGTCACAGAAACATGGTACACACAAAACCATGACTGGGACGTAAACATACCAGGATACACTACAGGAGGGACAGGGAGGGTAAAAGAGGAAGAGGAGTAGCTCTTTACATAAGGGAAAGAATAAAGGCAACAGAACAAAAGGGTAAACAGGGAGGAGAAGAAGCACTGTGGGTAAATTTGGAGACAGGCAATGGCACCACAATCCGCACAGGGGTGGTATACAGACCCGCTTCTCAGGGGGAGGAAATGGACAAGGAAATGATAGAAAGTATACTTAAAATGGCAGAAAAAGGGGAGATATTGCTGATGGGTGATCTGAATATGCCAGATGTTAACTGGAGTGCAGTTGCAGCAGCCACTCCGAAGAGTGGGGTTATTCTAGATGCCCTACAGGGGGCATGCCTTAGACAACTAGTATTGGAGCCCACTCGAGAGGGAGCAATCTTAGACCTGGTTCTCTCAAATGGAGATGGAGAGAGGATCACAGATGTAGAAGTGGGTAGCCATCCGGGAACTAACGACCATTGAACAGTATGGTTCACAATAAACACAGCAATAGTGTCAAGCCATACAAAGGCAAAAGTACTGGACTTTAGGAGGGCTGACTTTGCCAAAATGGGTGAGTGTCTAAGGAATGCACTAGCAAATGGGCAGGAAGGAGGGGTGGAAGAACAATGGGGAATAATAAAAACTGCCATCACAGAGGTAATGAGCCTTTGTGTGAAGCAAATAAACAAAACAAAACAATGTAAGAAACCACTATGGTTCTCAAAGGAAGTGGCAGTGAAGGTTCAAGAGAAAAAGAAAGCATTCAGGAAGTACAAAGAATCGCAGAAGGAGCAGGACAGAGAACTGTATCAGTTAAAGCAAAAGGAGGCTGGGAAGGTAGTCAGAACAGCAAAGGCCCAAACCGAAGAAAAGATAGCCAACTCAGTTAAGAAGGGGGATAAAACCTTTTATAGGTACATCAGGGAGCAAAGGAAGACCAAGGGAGGGATAGTGAGGCTTAATAAAGGGGAGGAGGGTGACAGAGGGAGACTGTGAAAAGGCAGAGATACTAAACAAATATTTTTGCTCAGTATTTACAAATGAAGAGGGAGGTACCTAAAACAAACAGTATAAACACTCTGGATACAGAAGTTGATACCAGCCCATTTACAGAAGAAAGGGTTCTGAAAGAACTCTTAAAACTGAAGGTGGACAAAGCAATGGGGCCCAATGGGATTCATCCCAGAATTCTAAAAGAACTAAGGGTAGAACTAGTGACACCACTGACTACCCTTTTTAACAAATCATGGGAGGATGGGGTGGTACCCGAGGACTGGAGGAGGGCAGATGTGATTCCCCTTCACAAAAGTGGGAGCAAGGCAGAAGCAGGAAACTACAGACCTGTTAGTTTAACCTCAGTGATAGGGAAAATGATGGAATCACTTCTGAAGGAAAGAATTGTCGAGTATCTAGAGGCCAGAGGGGCACAGGACCCTAGGCAGCATGGATTCACAGCAGAAAGGTCATGCCAGATGAATCTGATAGATTTCTTTGACTGGGTGACCAAAGTAGTAGATCAGGGAGGGGCTGTGGACATGGCCTACCTAGACTTTAGCAAGGCATTTGACACAGTCCCACACAAAAGATTAATATACAAGTTAGCCAGCCTGGGAGTGGGTCCCAAGATGACAGCCTGGGTAAAGAATTGGCTGGAGAATAGGACACAGAGTAATAGTAAGTGGAGTCCACTCAGAAGAAGGGGGTTACTAGTGGGGATTTGGGGTTCAGTATTAGGATGGTCTCTTCAATGTCTTTATAAGCGACATTGCAGAGGGACTGGAAGAAAAGATGTCTCTTTGCAGATGACACAAAGATCTGCAACAGAGTTGATGCACAGGGTGGGGTGGAAAGGATGAGAAGGGACTTGGCAAGGTTAGAGGAATGGTCAAATGTATGGTAGCTTAGATTTAATGCTAAGAAGTGCAAGGTAATGCACCTGGGAAACAAAAACCCAGGGGAAGAGTACACAATGGGGGGTGAGATACTAATAACAACAAAAATGGAAAGGGACCTGGGGGTAGTCATATCAGATGACCTAAAGGTGGGCAAGCAATGTGAGAGGGCAGCAAGGAGGGCTGGGGGGATACTGGGATGCATAGGGAGAGGCATCACCAGTAGAAAACAGGAAGTTATTATCCCTCTGTACAGACAGCTGGTGAGACCCCATCTGAGTACTGCGCAGTTCTGAGACCCAATCTCTGCAAAGACATAAACAGGATGGAAGCTGTCCAGAGGAGGGCAACTAAAATGGTGCAGGGTCTGCACCGGAAGACATATGAAGAGAGATGAAAGGAGCTTAATATGTATAGCCTCGAGAAAAGGAGGGAGAGGGGGACATGATAGAAACGTTCAAGTACCTCAAGGGAATCAACAAAGTCCAAGAGGGTAGCATCTTTCAAAAAAAGAGGTGTGCAAGAACAAGAGGGCACAATTTGAAGATGGGGTGGCTCAGAGGTAATTTAAGGAAGTATTTTTTCACAGAGAGGGTTGTGGATGCATGGAACGGCCTTCCGGAGGAGGTTGTGGAGTCAAAAACAGTGGTGGAATTCAAGCATGCATGGGACAGTCATAAGGCCATTCTAGGGGGTGGGGGTAGGAAGAAGTAGGCTGCTGGTTAACTAGGATCTGCAGCTTATCCAGTAGGTAGGGAAATGGGCAGACTGGGTGGGCCAAGCGGTCCTTATCTGCTGTCAAATTCTATGTTTTTATGTAGATCAGGCAGAAGCACTCAACGAGTACTTCTGTTCTGTATTTACTGAGGATAAGGATGGGTTGCTGCCTCGGGTTAGGAAGGGTAGGCACAGGGAGGCGGGGATGACAGATGCAATCTCAGCAGGCAGGGTACTGGAAGGTCTAAGGGCACTGAAGGTGAATAAGGCACCTGGCCCAGATGGCATGCACCCCCGGGTATTGAAGAAGTTGGTGGAGATCCTAGCAGAGCCATTAGCTGACTTGTTCACTGACTCTCTGGGAATGGGATACATACCCCAGGACTGCAGGATGGCTCATGTAGTGCCCCTCCACAAAAGCAGACCCAAGGATAAGCCAGGCAGCTATAGGCCAGTAAGCCTTACATCCATTGTGGGGAAGTCAATGGAGACAATCCTTAAGGAGAGGGTGGTAACCTTTCTAGAAGGTAATGGTCTCCAAGATGATAAGCAACATGGGTTTGTCTCTGGAAGATCCTTCCAGACCAACCTGGTTGACTACTGTGACTGGGTGACTAGGGCACTTGACAAGTGCCATGGCGGTGGATGTCCTGTATCTGGATTTCAGCAAGACCTTCAGTTCGGTGCCACATGGGAGGCTGATTAACAAGGTGGAATACCAGGGAGCAGGGACAAGGATGGTGAATTGGATCAAGAACTGACTGCAGGGGAGGCAGCAGAGGGTAGTGGTGGGAGAGGACCTCTCGTCTCCGAGGGTTGTGACAAGCAGAGTGCCGCAGGGCATGGTACTGCGCCCAGTGTTGTTTTGCTTTTTCATAGCCAACATCTCACATGGCATTAAGAACAAGATTAACATTTTTGCAGATGACATGAAGATTGGGGCAGTGCTGGATGACACAGTAGGGTGGCAGGGGCTGCAGGATGATATGACTAAACTTATGGATTGGTCGTACACATGGCAGCTGGGGTTCAATGTGAAGAAGTGCAAAGTCATGCACTTGGGAACAAGGAACCCAAGGAGGAGTTATCAGTTGGGAGGAATGCAGATAACCACTACAGAGGAGGAGAAAGATCTTGGGGTGATAATATCAGGGCAAATGAACCACTTGTAACAGCACAGGAAAGCAGCAGCTAAGATCAATAAGATGCTGGGGTGTATAGCTAGAGGTATCACCTCCAGGAGAGGGGAGGTGATCCTGCCACTGTCCATGGCGTTGGTGAGTCTGCACCTGGAGTACTGCATGCAGCACTGGCGCCCATACTTGAAGAAGGATGTTAAATTACTGGAGGGGGTGCCACGCAGAGCCACAAGGATGATCCAGGGAGTGGAAGACAAACATCTTCATATGAAGAGAGGCTGAATGAGCTGAACATGTATTCCCTACAAGAGAGGAGGGATGGGGGATGAGTTAGAGACCTTTAAATATATGAAGGGTGTAAACAAGAGTGGTACGGGGGATTTTTAAGTCGGAGGGAGGGACATGAGGGGGCATGGGCTAAGACTGAAGGGAGGAAGATAAGGAGACACTTTTTCACAGAAGGGGTGGTGTCCAAGTGGAACATGCTGCCCAAAGAGGTGGTTTCCTGTAAGTCAGTGGGCAGTTTTAAGAGGGAGTGGGACAGAGTGAGGTTGAGGTTACCGGTATGTGGGGAGAGGAGGGAGGAAGGGGCAGCTGCAGTGTAAGTGGATGGCTAGCTGCACACCTGAGCAGATCTGATAGACCGTGTGGCCCATATCTGCTGGCAATTTCGTATATTCGTAACATGACGCAGATTACTGTGGGATAGACCAGAATGCATTCAGTCAACTTTGCTTAATCTTTAATACAACTGATATAGTCTTGCCTGCCGAAATTGAAACATTGTGATATCTGGGGCATTTGCCTGGGAGGAAATGCTGATTATCGTATGCCCGATATATTATAGATCCAGAAGCAAATGATTTGATACCTTTTAATGGACCAACATAGATGTAACAACAAGAACACAATGTTCTAGCTTTTGGACCAACAAGTCCTTCGTCAGAAGTGTAATGACAGTTTTTTTTAGAAAAAACAATACTTTTAACACCCAGATCATGCAGAATAAAACAGAAAAAAATCCCCACTGTTTAAAATACTCATTTAAAAAAAAACAGAAGGTGATGTATGAGTATTTTAAACCAATGGGAATTTTTAATTTTAATTCTCCAGTTTTTCCTGCTCCATATTTTAGGGATGCAATACAAGATGGTTTGGCAGTGACACACCTCTGAAATGCCATTTGTAACAAAATGCTTCTTGTGCAACCAAACGTAAAAGGAAAACCCCCAAAGCAAGCCCAAAGGGAAAAAAAACAAAAATGACGTAGAAGAGGGTGCTATAGGACCATGCAACAAAAGAACCCTGAGAGGAAGAAAACAGTGATTAATCTAAGTGATATTAATCTCACTGAAACCCAGATTAGAGTACTTTCCTGAGGAATTTTCTTTGTGCCTACTCGATCTGTTGACTTGTTTAACTTCAAAGTAGACATTTATAAATTAAATTTATACATGCATAAGTTAAAATTGTAATATTATTTTTGGACTGAAAAAAACAGTACCACCACCATGAGGAGACTGCAGGACATTACACCTTTGAATGTATGTTATTGGTTAAAATTGAAAAGTTATTTAATGGGTATTATGGAAATAAGTATAATCTATCTTTGTCTGAGAGGGAATCTCTGGAACAGCTTCACAGCTATAAAAATATTGTTATGTGCGGTTCATAGCTCAGTGCTTATGCTTCATACTGCAGTTTAATGTAAGTGGTGCTTGGATACAGAGGCCAACAGAGTAGGATAATGCTGTCTCAGGATTAGTTGTAAGACTTGATAAGTGCTTAGGTACTTCCATAGATTGAGTAAGTCAATGGCTACAGTAGCTGTAAACTGAATGGTATAGGCATGGTGCTTAACTGTTTTAGCTGGTGAGTACATTGATAAGACTTGATGTTTTAGCTTTACTCTGTATCCCACCGTAGGAAGGCTGCTTAATCGAGTAGGAAGATATACCCCCCCGGGTGGGATAAGAGTGCTGGAGAAGGAGAAGGTGTAAGGGGAGGATGGAGGGTGAGTGCGACTCACTCTAAGCAGAGCACCTGTAGTGAGTTAGTTTAAGTAGTATGTGGGGGAGGAGCTCTTCCCCCACATAACTACAGGCAAGCCTTTAAATCATGTGTGGTTCATAGCTCCGTGCTTATGCTTGATACTGCAGTTTAATGTAAGTTGTGCTTGGATACAGAGGCCAACAGAAGTAGGATAATGATGTCACAGTATTAGTTGTAGGAACTGATAAGTGCTTTGGTACTTCCATAGATTGAGTAAGTCAATGGTTACAGTATCTGTAAACTGGATAGTATAGGCATGGTGCTTAACTGTTTAAGCTGGTGAGTACGTTGATTAGACTTGATGTTTTGGCTTTACTCTGTATCCCACCATAGGAAGGCTGCTTAGTCGAGTAGGAAGATATTCCCCCCAAAATAATAAGTATCAAACGATTATTGAATGATTATCTCCTCCAGTTCCGGACAGTGTGGCCAGTGGCACGCTGGACAGGAAAAAAAGCCTTGGGGGGAACCTCTGAGGACCCATGGCTACTGACCTACCCGTCCTTCTGGGCATACTAAAAGAGAATAATCCTAAATAAGATTTTAAGTTGTCGGCTAATCCGACTCTAAGTTATAATCCTGATCCAGGAAAGCAGGAAGGCTGAAAGAAAGTACTAATATTAGAGTGTCGGTGAAGATGGCAGTACATCGTTTAGTGAACTCCTAGTCCAAGAAATCCATGTAAAGGGCAGAATATGATAGTAGCTTGGAGTCCATGATCTAACATAATGATTTGAAGCATCTAAGTTGCACTGGTGAAACGGTCCAGAAGGCGAAGAAGTCTTTTCCGAGAAGAACCAGCAACAATTGGCTAAGTCTCCAAGCCCAGAGTATGAGAAGTAGTGGTTTGTGTTTCCGTTTGGTAAGCTTACAAAGAAGGCCTTGGTGATGAAGCACATGAGCTAGATGCAGGCTGCGCTATCTGGAAAAGCAGAGCAATAGGAACTTCCAGTCCAGAATGAGTGACAAGTAAGTGAACTAGAATAGATTTTAGTGTGAATAGATAAACATACAGTAAGCTAGAGGGCCCTCCAGGTCCCGAAGGACAAAGCAGATTGTATAAAGGCGATGGTCTATGATGAGCCTCTAGGCCCTGGAATGGCGAAGCAGGTAAGTATGAGCAGGTAGTATAAATAGGTGTACCTGTACATAGGTCAGCAGTAGTAGTAGTAAAAAGTGAACTGCTTGATGCAGACATAGTAGCAAGGAGTTGTATTGCACAGATTATGTATTGTATATAGCGGAGCCTGAGGGAATGTAAACAGCGTGCAAATCGAAAAGCTTTTGTCTGATGCTCAAATAGTTCTATAGAGCGAGGTGGTTATCCACGTTCCGGAAGCCAGAATGGTAAGCAGCTGGACTTAAACTTGTGGACACGGTCTGACGATCCTGAATTGTCGTGCTTATGTTAGTCATGGATGATGTTAATCGAAGAAGAGGGCTGAATCTAATAAAGTAGCATTGTACCAGGATCCAATAAGCCTTAGATGACTGGAGTAGAGTTATGGCGAGGCCTAAATCCAGAGACAGAAGGACTTCCAGATAGAGCTTAGCTAAGTGTCCTGCAGGAGTGGAGTAGTAATTATGCAGTAATTGACAGTAAGGCAGAAGCATCCGAAGAGATTGATGGTGAATGTTCAACTAATTGAGATGTAGATCTGTAGCGGAATGAGGAGCTCCTGGAATGTGAGCGGCTGGCAGGTAAGCAGGCGTAGAGTATGCGTATGGCCATGCCCCGATGCTGGGTAAGGCAGATGAGATAGGTAAGGTTTAATGCTTAAGCTGATTTAGGAAGGCATAATGGAATAGAGCTTGGCTGAGAATCCAAACAGGAAATAGAATGGTAGTGGATCGGAATGACTTGAAGTGTTGATTGGCGGCATTTAAGGGAGTGAAAGGGAGCTAAGCCCATACAAGGTGTAGGATGTGCAGATGGACCACACGTAGGTCAGCCGATGGGAAGTATGAGGTGTAGGATATGCGGTTGACCACATGTAGGTCAGCCGGTAAAGTGTGAAGAGAATGGCAGCTAAACCCCACGAAGGCTAGAATGTGCAGCTGGACCACACGTAGGTTAGATGAAAGTAATGTAGTAGCAATAAATCCAAAGCGAAGCTACATGGTAAACATCCAGGGACACTGATGTAAATCCTTATGACATAATCCGGTAATAAATCCACAATGGAGCACGGATGGGTTCTGAACGGATAATGAGGTATGAACAGGCAAGGTGAGGGCTGCAGCATCCAGAACTCAATTGGATGACTGAAGGCAAGACATCCTGGAGTGTCTAATCTTGGATAAGCTCAGATGATGATCCGCAGGAAGGATCCAGAGCAAGGCGCTGAACACAATGATAGGCGCATGGCTGAAGTACATGGTAGGAGTCCAGAGGCTGAAGGCAAGAAACAGCTAGACCTGTACATGGATATGACGAGTGGCTAGACCACACGTAGGTCAGCGGAAGGAAGGAGTACAGCACTGCATATCTCTCAACTGCTATGAACAGGGACACTGGTTTTCTGTTTTCACGGAAAAACGGAAGGAAAAGCAGTTCCCTGATTGGTCCACGGAATTTCGGTGCCAAAACGGAAGCCGCATTTGTTCACGGAGCAGCCGGGATCTGCAGTGTTTAAAAGGAAAAAACAAAGTGTGTGGTTTTTCTTTTTGTTGCTTTCTCTGCTGCTCTTCTTAGCATCTATATTTGCTGCTGCTGTCCTGGTCTGCTCTGCCATTGAATGTTTTACCAAATGATTGTCGAAGTAAGTTTAAAATGAGCTTTAAAATGTTTAAAGGAATATTTTATGTGATCGGGATCTGTATTAGTATACAAATGTATCAGGTTGTAGTAAAACAGCTGTGGTACATCATTGCTTAGTTTGGGGTTTGTGCCGAAAGTACTCCAAGATACTGGTGCAAAGAACATTTTTATTTCGTATAGAAATATTCTCTGAACATGGTTGGTGCATTGTTTTATTATTTTTCCCCCAAAAGGTGACACTATTTGTAGAAATAAAAAAAGAAACCAGTCGTTCCATTTAATGGGCATTTGCCACTGTACACCGACTCCTCGATGAGCACAATCGTCATCTTAACATGTTGAAACCTTCACAAATTAATTTTTGGATGTGAATGTGTTGTAGCTCTAAAATGGGCTTACTTGTCTGGTACATATGATCCTCCTTTAAACAAAGTTTGTCTGACCGTCTCTACCATTTCCCTGCCACAGTCAGCAACTCCTCAACAAAGTAACCAGTGCAAATTAATATATATTTTTTTAATGTAAAATTGCTAAATCTTCCTAAAACGGGCTTCTCTCGACTCCATGTTTGGTTTGGTGCAAAAAATTTGGTCATTCTTTCTGAGTGTCCAAATGCTCATGCAGCCCTGAAATAGATTTGGTTATCTTACTGTATCTCTGCTCCCACTACTCCAAAACCATAAATGGTAATGTTGTATCTGCCCCTGGATATTTAACAAATGCTGCCTGAGTGCCAAATATGAGATACAGTGCCAGGTGATGCAAAGGACTGAACCCATTTGAAATGGTTTCCCTTGGGTTATTATAGTAGGTAGAGAAGGAAAGAGATTACACAGTATTTGAGGTACTGAACAGCAGCTTTTAATATTGATTTTTTGTGACTGCTGAGGTCTGAGCAAACTGAGCTGGATAAAAATGCTGCAGAAAAAAATTTGCATTAAAGCAGCATCTTTTATCATAAAAAAAGTAATAAAACTCTGCCCTTGTAGTAATAAGTAGCAATAACTAAAGATACAAAGATAGTTTATTTTGTGGCTAAGTGGGGACAGAGTTTTGTCATGCTGTTATGTCTGTTGCTGGCTGTGTGTTTGTGGTGGTTCGGTGTTTGGTGGGTCGGTGCGGAACTGTCAGTGTTTGGTGGGTCGGGGGAATATCGGTGTTTGGTGGGTTGGGGGACTGTCAGTATTTGGTGGGGCAGGGGGACTGTCGGTGTTTGGTGGGCCGGGGGGACTGTCTGTGTTTGGTTATGGTGAGGAGGTGACACCAGCCATGCTGGTGGGGTGTGGTGTGGTGCGGGGACACTGACCATGCTGGTCGGGTGTGGTGGGGTGGGGACACTGGCCATGGAGGTGGGGTGGGGACATTGGGCATGTTGGTGTGGTAGGTGAGGAAACAGTGGCTATACTGGTGGGATGGGGTACTGTTCATGGTTTGGTGGGGTAGGAACATTGGCCGTGTTGGTGGGGTGTGGTGGTCTGGGTACACTGGCTGTGGGGGTGGGGTGGAGACATTGGCCATGTTGGTGGGGTGGTGAAACAGTGGCCGTACTGGTGGGGTGGGGGGTACTGTTTGTGGTTTGGTGGGTCTTGGGGGATGGAATGTGTTTGGTGGGGCTGTGGACTGCCTGTTTTTTTTGGGGGATGGGGACACTGGCTGTGTGGGTGGGGAGGGGTGCTGGCCATGCTGCTGGGTTGTGGTATGGCGGCACTGGCCATCCTATGCTGGTTGGGTGTGGTGGGAACACTGGCTGTGGAGGTGGGGTGGGGACATCGGTCATGTTTGTGGGTAAACTGGCTGTGTGGGTGTGATGTGGGGACACTGGCTGTGCTAGTGGGGTGTGGTGGTCTGGGGACACTTGCCGTGGATGTGAGGTGGGGACATTGGCCGTGTTGGTGTGGTGGGGTGAGGAAACAGTGGCCATACTGGTGTGGTGCTGGTACTGTTCATGGTTTGGTGGGGTTTGGGAATGGTCTGTGTTTGGTGCCGCTGTGGACTCTGTGTGTGGTTGGGTGGGGTGGGGGGCACTGGCCATGCTGGTGGTGTGTGGTGTGAGGGCATTGGCCATGCTGGTGGGGGGGGGGGGGGAAATTGGCCATGTTGGTGGCATGGGTACACTGGCCGTGGAGGTGGGGTAGGGATGCTTGAGGGGTGTGGTGGTCTGGAGACACTGGCTGTGGAGGTGGGGTGGGGACAGTGGCTGTGTTGGTGGGGTGGGTTGGGGTGTGGAAACAGTGGTCATGTTGGTGGGGTTGGGGTACTGTTCGTTGCTTGGTGGGACTTGGGGGAGGGTCTGTGTTTGGTGGTGCTGTGGGATGGCCCATGTTTGGTCGGGTAGGGTGGGGACCCTGGCTGTGCCGGTGGTGTGTGGTGTGGGGGACACTGGTTGCACTGGTGGGGTGTAATGGAGTGGGGACATTGGCCGTGTTCAGGTGGGGACACTGGTCATGGTGGTGGTGTGGGAAGGGGACACTGGAGCAGCATAGAACAGCAAAGGCTGCAGTCAGTTACAGTTAAGTTTTACCTTGCTGGCATGGGGGGCTGATTCACAGAGGCAGACAAGCGAGCCGAGCGATCCCGCACCTAAATTGCACAAAAGCTGATCCTTCCTATATCATCCAGCACCTCAACTTTCAGCGCCAACAGGCTGGCCTTTTTTTAAAATTTATTTATGTATTTGTTGACAGAGTCAGCTGAATGCTGATTGCCGGACTGATTGAGTGAGGTCTGTAGGCAGGAAAGTGAGCCAATCCATTCCTGAACTCAAAAGTGAGGGAGGGCTTTGATGCCAACTTTACAGGTCCTTTTTTTTTTGGTTTGTTTAATTCAAGCTTTTTGGTCCCTGTCGCCTCCTTCACCAACTGGCAATAGGGACACATATTGATTTTTATGGTTTTCTCCCCTAGCCCCCGAGGCCCCGGCAAGCATGTGGGGGTACCCTTCACACCCCATGGCTCCAGCTCAGCCTCTTCCACCTCCCAATACCTTTGCCACCCCTCTCTGCCTACGCTAACCACCAGACCGCCACCCAGTGGCAGTGGAACTATGAAGGGGTGCCAACCTACCCTTGGGAGAGGAGAGCTGCCCGCTGGCATGCTCAATCCTGCTCCACCCTCCCCCCATGCCAGCATCCCAACGACCCGAGGTTGTTCCCGAACCCAGGTCACTGGCATAGTGCAAGGTAAGGCGTTCTGCACCTCAACCCTCTGCGCCACCGGGCTGGCTACTTTACAGGACTTTTAAATGTGAAATCATGGATTGAGGTTGAATCTGTGGGATGACTGGGCAAGTAGTCTGTGCCGGGTATATAATAGAGCAGCACAAAATGCAGATCTACCAGCCCAGTGGCATGGAGGGTTGAGGTGCTGGACGCCACACCTCGTGCTACACCGGTGACCCAGGTTTGGTGACGGACTCGGGGAGCCAGGATGCGGCGGGAAGAGAGAGGATGGAGCATCCGGAGGACAGCTCTCCTCTCCTGGGGAGGGATCCAGGGGCTGCTCGGTATCCTGGCAGCTCCTGATGGAGATCGGGGGTAATGCAAGAACACCAAGCCAGACAAGAGGGATGGGGGCGTGGCAGACGCTAGCAGGGCAGACGCTAGCAGGGCAGCCGTGCTCAGGCATCATTGCATGCCGCACTCCACGGGGGCAAGGAACAAGCAGAAATCCCCCCCACCTCCGGGTGAGGCAACGGCAACCACCAGTGGCCCTGGTCACACGCCAAATGTAGGTGGGTGCATAAAGAGACACAAACAAAACAAGAAAAAAATTTTGATTCTTTAAAGTTATTTACCTATTATATTTAAAATGTATTTATTTCTGTAAGTTTTGTGCAGTAGACTGCTTTTTATATTAAACTTGTGTGTGGCATAGGTTACATTAATTGTGCAGCACTGCAGTTGTTTGATTTATACAAGTACATGTACAAGAAAACCCAACTACTATATTTTTGCTTGCTGTCCATATTGTTGGGGTGGGTCGACTGATGATGCCAGCTTGGGTTGCAGGCGAGTGGCAGATCCAAGATTACACAATAGGGGGTGCTGTTGGCCAACTGTGTATGGGCAAGATGCTGATTCTCTGAGACTGGCCTTGTTGGTGGTGGGGGTGCTGCTGGCTTTGTTCACTTGGGCGTGGTAAGGGTACAGTCCACGTAAGGGGGAGCAGTCTGGGTAGTGGTGGGTAAGGGGAAGCGGACTGTGGTGGGTAAGGAGGGAGTGTACTATGGTTGGTATGGGTAGAGGGAGTTGTCTGTGGTTGGCACTGGCCATGTTAGTGGGAGGGAACTGGCCTAAATGTGTTTGTGTGGGGGTGAGACTGGACATATGCAGGGTATGCCTGTGTTGGTTGAGGGAATCAACTGTTCATTTTTGGGGGTACTTGCCATATTGGTGGGGTGGTGGAGCTGTCTGTATCCATTCAGATGGGGTCCGTGAGATTGCCATGCTTGCTGGGGGAGCCAGCTGTGTACATTCAGGTAGGGTGCGTCGGATTACCATGTTTTGGGTGGAACAGTCTGCTGTGACTGTCCAGGTGGCATGCATGGGATTGTCATGTTTGGTGCATGGTGTGGGTGACTGAGCTGTATGTTCGACTGAGAGGTTGGTAATGCCATTTATTCTGGCTGCCTGGAGTTGGACACCAGTTGAACTGAGCTACTGACTCCTTCTTTACTCCTTAGCTACCTGCTGTCTATGCTGAAAAAAAAGAACTATAGTAAGTATTGAGTTTTTCTGTTGCAGGGGGCATATCTGCCCACTGACCATGTTGGGATGGTGGTGGGGAGTGGCCTAATTGTGTGGAGGTGGGGGGAGCCTTTTCTGTTCATTTGTGGGTTGGGACTGGCATGTTAGTGCAGGGTAGGTCTGTCTTGGTGTGAAGGGTGAGGGAGCTATTTGTTGGTGGGAACTTGCAGTGCTGGTGGGGTAGCCATGTTGCTGCAGGGTATGCCCGAGTTAGTGACTGGTACATGTGCTGAAAAAATTGTTTTGGCCTCTGGTGAGGGAGGAGCGGATGGACAGAGTGGCACATAATTTTTATCAGCATGTATACCAGCCCGCTGGGTCTGTGCCACTGACAGTGGGGTTGGGGGCTGTGTCTATTTGGGATGCACCTACTCTAATATGAACTGTTCAAAATCTGCCACTGTGGGGAGAGTTGCAATGCCAGTCCATCTGGGTGGGGAGAGGGGCTGTTTAGGTCCGTCTGGATGAGGAGAGAGGCTGTGTTAGTCTATCCAGGTGGGGAGAGTGGGCATTCAGGTCCATTTGGGTGGGGAGAGGGGCCGTACTGCTCTGTGGGGGTGACAGAGTGTGGCCAATCAGGCACATCTGGGTGGGGAGAGTGGCCGTGTCTGTCTGGGGTGAGGATAGTGGGCATGCAGGTTCATGGGGGGAGCATCCATGTTGGTCCCTCAGGGTGGGGAGAGTGGCCGTGATGAATTGACCTGCCAGCTTTGTACTGCTAACCTGCTGCATTACCTTCCTCATGCTACTGACCTGCACTTTCAGCTTCCTTGTGCCGCACCTGACCTGCCTTGCCATCTGCTGCCATAGGACTACCGCCTTTCTATGTGTCTGCCATAGTCTGGTAAGTTACCTTTTTTTCAGATAACCATCCATGCTGCTTTTATTTGAATGGGAAAGCAAGGGAGGGAAGATGGAGGTGGTGGGGGTGGGTGGGTACATGAGCTGGTATGTTTAATGTAAAAATAAAAATGAATAATGGTTTTGAAATATAACAGATGCTGGAAAAAATTGTTCTGGTCATGGTGGAGGGAGGGGCGGATGGGCAGTGGCACCAAACCATGTTTTCCAACATGTATGCCAGTCCGCCGGGTCTGTGTCATGCTGCTGTGGTTGGTCGTTGCTGGTCGGCAGAGTGTCGGGCTTGACCAACTGGTACATGTGCAGAAAAAAATGGTTCTGGCCTCTGGTGAGGCAGGGGGGAGGGTTGGATGTACAGAGTGGCACAGAACCATTTTTTTACAACATGTATGCCAGTCCCCCTGATCTATGCCACGCTCCAGTGGTTGCTGGTTGGCAGATGGACAGGCTAGGTGGACTGGTTCACATGATGGAAGAAAAATGGTTCTGGCCTCTGGTAATGGAGGAGGGAGGGGTGGATGGGCAGAGTGGCACAGAACCATTTTTTCCAGCATGTATGGCAGTCTGCCTGATCCATGCCATGCTACTGTGGTTGATGGTTGGCAGCATGGCAGGCTGGGTGGACTGATTCACATGATTGGGGAAATAAAATTCTGGCCTCTGAGGGAGGGGTGGATGGGTGGAGTAGCACAGAACCAGTTTTTCCAGTATGTATGCCAGTCTGCCGGGTCTGTGCCACACTCCAGTGGTTGTTTGTTGATGGTCAGCAGAGGGACAGGCTGGATGGACTGGTTCACATGATGGGGGGAAAATTTTTTTAACAAGAAAACAGAATGTTACACTGTGTGAGCGTTTGTTGCTCCAATGTGTACCCTTAGTTTGCTGCTCCAGTATGTGACCATCGTAATATTTTATTGATGATATGTTTTTTTTTTTATTGCACACCTTGCATTGTACATCTGTGATATAAAATGTGTCATTATTTTTGTGTGCTTGTGGTGTGGGTGGGAGGGACACCGACCTGGATGATGTTCAGGTAGGGTGAGGAAAGATGCCAGTCCATCGTGGTGTGGAACGTGGCCATGCTTGTCCACCGGGGTGGGGAGTGTCTGTGCCTGTCCGTCGTGGTTTGCTGGGCATGTGTTTTCTTAACTGTGTCTGTGTGTGCATGCGTGAGTGTGTATGCATGTTCATCTGTGTCTGCATCTGTGTCTGCGTGTGTGCATCTGTGTCTGCGTCTGCATGTGGGTCTGTGTCTGCGTGCGCGTGTCTGTGTCTGCGTGCACGTGTCTGTGTGCGCACGTCTGTGTCTGCGTGTGCGCGTCTGTGTCTGCGTGGTGTGTCTGTGTCTGCGTGTGCACGTCTGTGCCTGCGTGTGTGTCTGCTCATGTGTCTGCATACGTGTGCATGTCTGTGTCTGTGTGCGCTTGTAGAATAACAGAGACACAGTCAGACAAAATAACTTTATTAAGCCACATCAAACTGAATAAACCATGACTAATCTGTGGCCTTCAAAACTGTCGAAACTGCGGATTTACCTCTTTGGTTTCCTTGATCAATTTTGGAGGATGTAGGCATCAGATTACCTAGGGGGTAAACAAAGACAAGTTGATTAAACTGTCTAACTGCATGTTAATAATAATCTTACCACCTTTAAGTTGGACTTTTGCAGGAATGTCTAATGGAATATTGTTGGAAGTGTTGAGGAACTACAGAGAATTGATAAGTTCTTAAAGGTGAACTACTGGCAGAGGTGAAGCCCTGACCACTGTGTGGATTAGGGCTTCACCTCTCTGGTCCCCCCTGCAGGCAGTATATTAAAAAATAATCTTTGCACCTGAGTGATCACTCAAACTGGTGACTGGGCACAAAGATTGATTTTATTTCTGTTGACTGCAGGGGCCTGGAGAGATGAAGCCACGAGCTGCACAGTAGTTATGGCTTGACCTCTGCCGGTAGAACACCTTTCATGAGTTTGAGCTCCGACATGAAAACTAAGAGGCTCCATTTTCACGAGAACCAAGTTAGAAAGTGCCCAATTTACTGTTGGTCCAATTCCTGATTGGTTTATTCTCCAGTACAGATTGCTGATCTCTCCATTAGCATCCTCAATCCTCATTAAGCATTGTGGATTTTTGTTTTAATTGGATGCACTTTGTTTACATATAAACCAATCCAGGCAGCTAGATGTTAGAGACTGAACCGACGGAGTCCACCTTGGCGTCTGGTGGTTCAGCTTAATTCATGTCTGAGCTCTGTCAAGCTTTGGTACATGGCACTGGGTGAGTACTGTCATTCTACCTCTACTGCTGTCACACCTGCAGGGTGGGCGCTGCACTTGCTACCTTCACACCTGAGGGATGGGATGATGCAGTACTGCTGTTTCTGTTCCCTCTAGAGGAAGGGGGGGTCATAGTGCTGCTGCTGCCATCACATTTTGTACCTAAAATAACTTTTAATTGGTACAAGGATGGATGGATGTACAATAGTGGAAGTCAAAATTGCTAATATGCATGTTAACACAGGTAGAAATTGTTAAATAAAGTGCACAAAACAAATCATCAGTAAAAACGGATTTTGGCTTGGCAGACACCGGTGGCAATATCGTTTTTTACTATGTGCAAAATGGAATTTGCCCTTTCGCAATCATGGTAAACCAGTGTCCCTGGCTATGAATTTCACATAGCGCTAGGAATGTCACAGTCAAATTTACCCATGCTCTGCATAAATTTACTGATGGTCTTGATAATGTTAGAGCTGTCTATGAACATGCAAACTAAGCATTGGTCTGGGCTGATAAAACATTCCTTATCACTAACTGTATGGGCCCTCCATTTGCAGACATATTCTTTAATATAAGAAAGTGTTCCACATTCTAACCATTTGTTATGATGCTTGAAAGCCAGTGCTATGATTTGTAATGCTGAGTTGTTGAGAAGTATGGCTTGGTATTTTGATAAATATGAGGTCTTGTAAGCATGAGGTTACCAAACGAGCTGAAGCACGACTGCAGAAGTAGGTGTAGTGCAGGTGTCTGCAGCGAGTGAAACAAATCAAAACTCAGCTGGGTGGCAGCAGTTGGCTGCCTTAGAGGTGAGCTGAAAAGTTGTGGGACCCGGTGGCAGCAGCAAGGAATGGCCGCTCAAGCAGGCAGTGGAAAATAGAATATACATGGGGCAGAGAGACAGGCTCGACATCCACCTCTCCGAATCCAAGTGCAAAATAGCATCCAATACCAACAGATCCCAATATCAAAGAAAAGTTCAGAAGCGCGAACATGTCGGCACAGACCAAGCCAAGAGACCTGCAGCACAAATGTTGAACCCAAGTGCCAAGATCCTTACTATTCAACACAGCACTGCAAGCATGCAACCCAGACAGCCCAGGCTGAATATACCTAGAATCCCCGATGTCCAGGGATAAACACAAAGGCCTTCTGGTGAGCAGCATGGTGCAGTGGATACGCAGAATGAAAGGAAACTGCAAACAAGGTATGTGTGTGGAGACAAGAAGCAACGGGTAACAGGCGAAAGAAGAAGCCCCCCCCCCAAAAAAATACAGTGAATAAAAGGCAAAAATGGAGGCGGGAGGGGGAAATGAAGGAGCAAATGGATGGTGAGTGGGGGGGGGGGCACAAGAAACGGAGGAGCAGCCGAGCAGCCATGGCGTTACTTGTGAGTGCAACTCGCTCTAAGCAGAGCACCTGTAGTAGGTTAGTTTAAGTAGTGTGTGGGGGAGGAGCTCTTCCTCCACATAACTACAGGCAATCCTTTAAATTATTAAACCCTCAGACATGGGTGATAATGTGTGATCATGAAAGAATCAGAGTATATGCATAAAATTTATGATTTATTGAATGTCAGCTCAGATTATAAAAAGTTACCAGGAGATCCTACAAAATTACAGAGCTTCACTCTTAGAATTGATCGATGGGGCTGCAAACAGGAGGTGGCTCACATCTGTTGGAGTGCAATTTTTTTCAAAAATGAATTGTCCAATTATACCTACAATGTATATTCTACCTAAAATACACAAAAAGCAATCAGATCCACCAGGCAGACCCATCATATCAGGGGTGGGCTTATTAACACAGAAGGCCTAGGCCAGCCCGGTGGCGCTGAGGTTGAGGTGCTGGACGCCACTCGCGCACCAAAGCCTGGGTTCAGGAGCGAGCTCAAGCCACAGGGTCGGCCGGGAAGGGTGAGAATGAGTGCCTCTGGTGCCTCCTTCCGGGAGTATGGGTGGTTGTCCTGGCGTGCTGGTGACCCCCGGTGGAGGCCGGAGGCACTACAGCAGCCAAGACATGCACATTTCTAGTGTGGACAATGCTGGCAAGGTTGCCATGCACCAGAGCGTCGACGTGCACCACGCAGGGAGGGAGTGGGAGGGTTCACAGAACAAGGAAACCAACGGCGCCATGGGCAGGCGACGGCACCTGTCCCCCATGCCCCTCACCAGGCCAACCCCAACTAGCCTTCCAGGTCCTCCATTTCCCAGACCTCCCCTGAGCCACAGTCTGACTAGAAAGCGCACCCAAGAGGAGAGGGCGACCCACCCCAGGTGGGTCAAACCAGGGGTACTGGCTACGGAGGAGGGGGAGGAAAGAAGAGGTTCAGTTTGGGGAAGTTTCAGGCTGGGCAGGTAACAGGACTAGGTTGCCTGAGAGAGGCTCCATGGCACCGCGACTGGAGGGAAAAAGAGAAGTAAAAAAAAACACAGAGGGCCTGATTTTCAGTTTTTTGTGACAAATGCAAGGGGCTTGCGTCAAAGAAGTTTGACACAAGTTGTGATCTGTGTCACAACTTGCCTCAAACAGGATTTTCTAAGGCAGCCAGAATCTGTTCCAGACACAAATGCACTAAAGCCCCCTTGAGCCAAGGTTGTATCCAATAACCCTGGGCACTATGTCACAAAGGGGCTTGTGCCATGGTGGGGCTGCCATATCCCCTTTTCTGGGAGTTTGGCAGCCCCACCATGCACACAGGAAGGGCTGCCATGTAGCTCAGCCTGGAGGTGGTCTAATGCTTGTGTCAGGCAGATCCCTGGATCAGCCATCCTGTGGGGGATACCCAGGGGCATGGGAGACAGTAGTGTGGGGTGGGGAACGATTTCCCCATAAGGCTGTGGCACAGGCGTCAGTCCCCCATAAGGCACTGTCCCAGTACTGCCGGGGCACCCTTGTGCCACCAGTGGAGAATGCCTGCTGGGGCAGGCTGTGACCACCCCCCAGAAATCCCCATAAGAGCCACGATGATGGTAGTATAGTGCCCCCCAAGTCACAAGTAGCCCCGATCCATGTTTCCTAGTGTAAATCAAAAGCCCGGTCTCAGTCCGTCCCCGCTCATGACTTGTCCAGTAACACCTGTCAATGTTGTACTTCGTAGTCTAGTGGCTCCCCACCCACCCCGCTCCCCCACCGTCCCTGACTGGCTTCTGCAACTGGCAATACTCTCCGCACGCCACCACGGCCAGCCACAGAATGCAATCGCACAGACCGTGTATACAGGGACTCCCTG
This sequence comes from Neoceratodus forsteri, assembly GCA_016271365.2. Classification (NCBI taxonomy): domain Eukaryota; kingdom Metazoa; phylum Chordata; order Ceratodontiformes; family Ceratodontidae; genus Neoceratodus; species Neoceratodus forsteri. Next base: position 1,615,008,232 of record CM057453.1, read on the forward strand.
ATGCTGCATTAACCGAAACTGGTTAGAGGTATGTGCGCAAGGTGCTCCTGCTGGCATCCTCATTGACAGGTATGTGTTTCTGGCACTTATGGAATAAAACAAGCAACTTTTAAGAGTATATTTCTGTGTCTGTCCTGCTTATTCTGAGATTGGTGGATGGTGCAGGTGGGGGCTTTGACATTTGTCTGTTACACATTGAGGGATACCAGACTTTTTAGAAAGGATATGTTACACCTTAACAGATATAGCGCTGAGGTGTAATAGATAATCATTTAAGCTGACCAACCAGGGGACTGGAAGAGGGAAAACAAACAAAAGGTTTGAACTAAATAATACTAGCGTAAAAACTAGGAAACAAAAGAGGGATTGGAAGTGCATGCTTATAAATGCTAGAAGCCTGGTTAAAAAGAAAGACGAGCTGGAAAAGGTGATTGTACATGAGAAGACTGAGATTTGTGCCATAACTGCAACATGGTGGCATACTGCTGATGAATGGAATAGAGATATCAAAGGCTACAGGTTATACAGCAAGGAAAGGGAGCATAGAGGAGGAGGGGGGAGTAGCTGTTTATATAGAGGAACACATCACTGCTGAACCAATTTTAGGGATCAATGGGACCAATACTGTGGAACAAATCCGGTTAAAGATAGTCCAAGAGTTTGGTAAAAAATTCACACTGATTATAATATATAGACCACCGTCAACTCAGCAGGAAATAGATAACCAATTGATAAAGGTCTTGGTTAGCCTGAACCCAGATAATGGACTATTGATAATGGCGGATTTCAATCTTCCAACGATGGACTGGGAAAAAGGCATGGGCAAAACAGCATTTGAGCGAAAATTTATAGCACATTGGATTCTATTGGACTAAAACAATATGTTATGCAGCCAACCAAGGGTAATAACATCCTTGATTTAGTTATAAGCAATATGGGAGATTCTGTAACCAAGTGCAGTGTAAATCACCCATTAGAGAATAGTGATCATGACAAGGTCATGTTTACGGTTAAGAATATGAGTACAACAATCAGAAGAACAACAAAAATAAAATGTTTTAGAGAAACAGATTTTAAAGGAATGCGGAGGGAAATTCAAAGCTGGAAGTGAGCAAGGGAGCTTGAATCAAATTCTCTCAAAGATATGTGGAATACCCTCTTCAATAAATTGAATCTGTTAATAAATTTGTGCTAGAGAAAACAAATACAATAGTAAAGGAAGAATCCCTCCATGGTTTAAAAAAAGGGTAACTAAATACAGGAATAAAAGGAAAAGAGCTTATAAGAGGGTGAAAAGGGAGGGACTGAGGAGAATTGGGAAAGATGCAGGAGGATACCTATGGAATGTAAAAAGTATGTCAGAAAGGCTAAACAGGAATATGAACTGGGCCTACTTGAAAAAGTCAGAGATAATTATAAATTATAAATCCTTTTATTCCCACATAAATCACACAAGAGGAAGTAATGTGCAAGTGGGATCCCTAGTTGATAACAAAGGGGAACTAGTAACTGAGGATAAAGAGTTAAGAAACATGTTAAACTAATATTTTGTATCTGTTTTTAGAAGGACCTGGTTGTTGAGGGGAAGGCTGTTTCCAGGCCTATACTGATGCTGATTAATGAGGAGGGCATAGGAGTAGGCTGCGATATCTTGATCACGACAAGTCACCAGGGCCAGATGCTGTTCACCCTAGCGTCCTGAAGGAGCTGGAGGCAGAATTAGCAGGACTCGTAACTCAAAACTTCCATCGTAGAGACAACAAGCCCTTGTGTGAAACAGATAAAGAAAACAAAGCGGAGTAAAAAACCACTTTGGTTCTCAAAAGAGGTGACAGGGAAGGTTAAGGAGAAAAAGGCTGCATTCAAAAAGTATAAGGCATCACAGAAGGAGCACGACAGGGAACTGTATCAATTAAAGCAGAAAGAAGTGGGGAAGGCAGTCAGAATAGCAAAAGCCCAAACTGAGGAAAAAATAGCCAAGTCAGTTAAGAAGGGGGATAAAACCTTTTATAGGTACATTAGGGAGCATAAAAAGGTTAAGGGAGGAATAGTGAAGGTTAATAAGGGAGAGGGGAGGTGGGCAGAGGGAGACAGTGAAAAGGCAGAGATACTGAATGAATACTTTTGCTCAGTATTCACAAAAGAAGATGAGGAGGAGTTACCTAAACCAGACAATAGAAGCACTCTGGGTAGGGGGGTTGACATCAGTCCATTTATAGACGAAAGAGTCCTGAAAGAACTCCTAAAACTCAAGGTGGACAAAGCAATGGGGCCTGATGGGATTCACCCCAGAATCCTAAAAGAACTAAGGGAGGACCTAGTGACACCACTGACCACACTTTTTAAAAAATCATGGGAGGATGGGGTGGTACCTGAGAACTGGAGGAGGGCAGATGTGATTCCCCAAAAAGTGGGAGCAAGGCAGAAGCAGAGAACCACAGACCTGTAAGTTTGACCTCAGTGGTAGGGAAAATGATGGAATCACTCTGAAAGAAAGAATTGTTGAGTACCTAGAGGCCAGCGGGCACAGGACCCAAAGCAGCATGGATTTACAGCAGGAAGGTCATGTCAGACAAATCTAATAGATTCTCTTTGACTGGGTGACCAAAGTAATAGACCAGGGAGGGGTTGTGGATATGGCCTACCTAGACTTTAGTAAGGCATTTGACACAGTCCCGCACAAAAGATTAATAATCAAGTTAGCCAGCTTGGGAATGGGTCCCAGGGTGGTAGCCTGGGTTTCAAACTGGCTGCACAACAGGACACAGAAGGTAATAGTGAGTGGCACACATTCCGAAGAAAGGGGGGTCACTAGTAGAGTACCTCAGGGCTCAGTACTGGGTCCAGTCCTCTTTAACATCTTTATAGGTGACATTGCAGAGGGTCTGGAGGGAAAGGTATGCCTCTTTGCAGATGATACAAAGATCTGTAACAGAGTTGATACACAAGGGGTTAGAGAGGATGAGAAGGGACTTGGCAAGGTTGGAGGAATGGTCAGACATATGACAACTTAGATTCAATGCAAAGAAGTGCAAAGTAATGCACCTGGGAAACAAAAACCCAGGAGAAGAGTACACAATAGCAGGAGGAGGTACTCAACAACAAAAATGGAACGGGACTTGGGGTAGTCATATCGGATGATCTAAAGGTGGGTAAGCAATATGAGAAGTCACGAGGAGAGCCGGGATACTGGGATGCATAGGAAGGGGCATCACAAGTAGAAAAAGGGAAGTGGTTATCCCTCTGTACAGACAGTTGGTGAGACCCCATCTGGAGTACTTTGTGCAGTTTTGGAGACCTCATCTACGCAAGGACATAGACAGGATGGAAGCAGTCCAGAGGAGGGCAACTAAAATGGTGCAGGGTCTGCATCAGAAATCATATGAAGAGAGACTGAGAGAGCTTAATATGTATACCCTTGATGAAAGGAGGGACAGTGGGGACATGATAGAAACGTTCAAGTACCTAAAGAGGGTAGCATCTTTCAGAAAAAGAGATGTGTAAGAACAAGGGGACACAATTTAAAGATAGAGGGGGGATGGCTCAGGGGTAATGTGAGGACATCTTTTTTCACAGAGAGAGTGGTGAATGCGTGAAACTGCCTTCCTGGGGAGGTTGTTGGGGCTAAAACAGTGGGGGAATTCAAACATGCATGGGACAGACACAAGGCAATTGTAGTGGGGGGGAGGCAGGAAGTAGGCTGTTGGTTAACTAGAATCTTCAGCTTATCCAGTAGGTAGGGAAATGGGCAGACTGGGTGGGCCAAGTGGTCCTTATCTGCCGTCAAAGTCTATGTTTCTATGTAGCTAAGATCTTTCAGGAATCAGTCAATACAGGACAAGTTGTCAGTAGTTGGAGAGAATTTAGTGTGGTTCCCATTTATAACAAGCATTTGTCAATGCCAAACGTTTGCTGCTGATATGCAAGTGTTTATATTTTTGTTTTTTAATTTTGGCAAGGCAATGTTATTTATAAGATGCCCAATCCCAGAGGCTCTGGGTGCTGAACATATACTAAAACCATAATAAAATTAATATTCTGCAACAATAAAAGGTTCCCAGAAGTCATACTTCAAGGTACTGGCCAGAACTAAAGATGACAGCAGTCAAAGGCCAGACTGAAGAGGTGGGCCTTTAGCCTCCCCTTAAACACCTTTATTGAGGGAGCCTCCCAGACTGCAGGTGGAAGCGAGTTCCACAGGGTCGGCCCAGAGACACTAAAAGTACAATCTCCCGAGGTCTTGAGCAGGACCCTGGGAACATCCAGAAGGCCTCTCAAAGAAGAGCAGCGGGAGTGAGCAGTGGACACCTGTGTCAGGAGCTCAGACAGGTAACCAGGTCAGCCCATATAAAGCCTTAAGGGTGAGAAGATTCACCTTGAAAAGGACCCTCCACCTGACCGGCAGCCAGTACAGAGCACGCAGGACCAGAGTCGCATGACTGGACCTTGAAAGGCCTGTCAGCAACCTGTCCTCTGCGTTCTGCACTAGCTGCAGTCTGCGGAGGGTCCCTCCCATGATCCTGAAGTACAGAGCATTAAAGTAGTTGAGTCTGGAAGTCACAAAGGCCTGCATTAGTGTTGGCAGATCCTCGGGCAGAATGAGGGGCTTAATCCGGGCAATGTTCCGCAAGTGGTAAAAACCACTGCTGACTGTAGATGACATCTGATCTTCAAAGGTCAATCTACAGTCAAGGATCACGCCCAGATTTCACACCCTTAGAGAAACCACCAGCGGCACAGACCCTAGAACAAGTCTAGAGTCCACCCCTGGTGGCAACCCATCACACAAGCAACCAGGTTCGATCACCAGCACCTCAGTCTTAGCCGGGATGAGTCTCAGCCAGCTGGAAGCCATCCAGTCATTGATTTTAGCCAGACAGCTGTTAAGCACGTCGACAGCTCCCGTAGTTCCGGATGCAAAGGACAAATACAGTTGGGTGTCATCTGCATAGCAGTGAAACTCCACACTGTATTGTCGAATGATCTCACCCAGGGGCAGCATGTACACTGCGAACAACATGAGCGACAAGATCGAACCCTGAGGCACTCCACAGAACAGAGGCATTGGGAAAGAGGAGAAATTCCCCATCACCACCCGCTGCACCCTGTCCAAGAGATAGGACTCAAACCATTTGATGATGGTACCGGCGAGCCCACAAAAGTCACAGAGCCAATCAAGAAGCACGACATGATCCACAGTGTCAAAAGCAGAGACAAAATCGAGGAGCACAAGAACTGACCTGTCTCCTCTATCTCTAGCCCTGAGCAGATCATTATGCACTCTTAGTAGAGCGGTTTCAGTGCTATGTCTGGCCCAAAAACCTGACTGGAAAGGCTCATAGATATCCGAGGATACCAGGCAATCCTCGAGCTGTTGTGCCACCAATTTCTCAACAACCTTGCCCAAAAAAGGCAGGTTGGAGATCGGACGGTAATTCGTCAGGACATCTCTGTCAAGGGAAGATTTCTTTAAGAGGGACTTCACCAGTGCTTCTTTCAAAGCAACTGGGAAGATTCCCTCTGCCATCAAGCACCTGGCAATCCTGGCAAACACCGGGCCAACGGCATCAACACATCCCATTAAGAAACGTGTTGGTGCCAGGTCCAGTTCACAAAAGGTGTGCTTCAGCTCTAAGATCACCTTAGTCACTTCAGACACCTCCACTGGCCTTAACTCCTCCTAGACAGACCAAGTGCCTCTGAAACTCCCAACTCAATCACTGTGAGGTGAAAGCCTCCCTGGCAGAATCCCCGACTGGATGATCGACACTCCTGTCAGAGAAAAACAGAGCAAACTCTTCACATAAAGTGGTTGAAAAAGCTTTTTTCGACCAAAGATAGGCAGGATGTAAAAGCCTGTCTACGGTCCGAAACAGCTGAGATGGTCTGTTTCTCCCCACAGCAATTTCTCTGGACAGAAATTCTGCCTTCTTATGGGAAATTGCCCCCTGGTACTCAACATAGTGAGAATGTAGGGCCAACCTGTCAGCCTCCAGCCGGGTCTTCTGCCAGCAATGCTCCAAGTTCCGACCCCTGATGGTCATCACCTTGAGAGTCCCATCAAACCAAGGGGATGTCAAGTGAGAGGATATGGGTCATATACGAACTGGTGCGATGGCATCAAGAGCTTCAGCAACCACCCTATTATAGGTGGCCACCACCTCTACAGTGCCAGTCACACATGCTGCATCAACCCTAGATAGGTCAGCCAATCAATCAATTAATCAAGCAATCAAAATCTTTATTTTACCAGGTGAACATCATTGAGCGATGCTCATTTTCAAGATGGACCTGGACAGAACATATAGTCATAAATTACATTGGACAAAAGGCAAGGCGTACAATAGCATAGACTTACAGAGACTAAGTGATACAATCAGCAGGACTAGACAAGATATTTACAGTGTATAAACATTTCATTGGTCAAATGCTAGATTAAATGGTGCAATCAGCCGGACTAGACATAATATTTACAGTGTACAGACATTTCACTGGTCAATGCTAGACTAAATGATACAATCAGCCGGACTAGACATAATATTTACAGTATATAGACATTTCAGAGGTCAATGTGCTGGCTGAGATGACTGCACTGAAGTATACGTATACAAGCCTAAAGCTAACAGAGGAGGGAGGAGGGAAGATAGTACAACAGCGGATGTTAGGATGATGACTGGTAGAGGAAAAAAGGGCAGGAAGAAAGGTATAGAGAGAAAGTGCCAGTAATTGAGGAGGTATAGAAGCCTAGAAAGTCCTGGGGCACTAGAACAGTTTTTAGAGCATGACCTAGGGAGGGGCAACTGAGGGGAGAGGAAGTCGAGAAGCCTAGAGTGCTGGTTCAGAGAAGCAGATATTCAGAGCATATACCTGATAAGTAACCGGGGGCTGAGGGGCCAGGTAGTAATATGGTCTTGGAGAAAGATTCAGTGCTAAGCCCATAAGTCAAGTTTGGATGGAGATCAATCACTGAGAGGCTAGAGAATACTGGTAAGTGCTAGAGGTGTGGGAGGGGAAGATAGAAAGGTGTATGGCCAGTATTTTGATCCCAATGCCAACAGTCCCTCTGGGTCAACATCCCTTAAGGGGCAATAGCTGATCATCTCCACAGAAGAAGGACTTTCATGGGGGGCCCCAAGCTGAACTCCACGGTGCAATGATCAGACCAAATTACCTGATCAATCTTGAGGTTATTAATCTCAAGACACAGCTGAAACACCAGATTAAGTGTGTGGCCATGCTGGTGGGTATTAGCAGCAACCTCTTGTGACAGGCCCAGTAATTGCATCAACTGGAGGAGGTCATAACCGAAACACGAGGATTCATCATCAATCCATACATTGAAATCCCCCAGGATCAAACACCTTGGGGACTCAGACACCTGGTCGACAATGAAGTCTGCTACCTCCTGCAGGAATCCCCACCCCCCACCCCAGGGGGGTGGTAAATGAGGAGAATCCTGCAACCTGCACCTGTATCCCCACGCACAGTGACGCATTCAAAAGATCAGGTGCCACCAACTGGGTGCACTGAGAAGCCTAAACTGGATCGAAAAACGATGGCCACTCCTCCACCCCTGTGATCCTTCCTCGGACAGTGCACCATGATATATCCAGCGGGGATGGCGGCCTCAAAAACTGGGCCCACATCATCACCCAGCCAGGTCTCTGTGATGCAAGCCAGGTCAACAGAAGAAATCAAGTCCGCAAAAATCACAGTATTGTTCCTCATTGACATGGCATTGCAGAGCACTGCCCGAAGAGGGTTAGAGGACACAGCTGGTACTCTAGCTGCCTGCCCACTCGGTCCAGTGGTGACCCTGTGTACGGAGACCGATCACGTCAGGCCTCTCCCTCGGCTCCGATTACACCTAGGGCATCTCCCGCACACCGGACAACCTCAGTGCTGCTCACCACCCCCTCCTCAGCTGCCCTCAGCACTCGACAAACCACATGCCTCCTAGTAATACCAGGCTCCCTGCAGCGCCTCGCTGCAGTGACAGGAACTGGCAGGTCAGTAAAGGGGCGAAGGTCGTGGAGCCAAGAGGCAGCATAGGTGATATGGGGAAGGCTGCGGCACCAAAACATCTCCTGTCTGGCAGGACCAGTCCCGAGAGAGCACTAGATGTTAATGCAGAAATGCAAAGACAAGAGAGAACACTCGTATCAGCAGTCACACTCACCACTCACACCACCACACAAGCAACAAACATACAAATAACACAAAATGCTAATACACTAGCCCAATCACACCATTCACACACCGACTCACTCACTATAAAAAATTATTAATTAGCCATGCACACAACCCCGCTCAAACACCCCTTACAAACCCAGAATTATCAGGATGTTAAGTTTTGACGATGCTTCTTTTGTTTTTCATATAATGAGAGACTAGAGGACCTCAATATGTATAATAACATACATACTAACATACTACGTACTAGACGCCAGCAGAGTAGGCCTATTGGTCTATCAAGTCTGCTCGTGCTTCAGCACCCTGATTGGGAACCGTAGCCCTCTATCTGTCTCCTTCCACTGTTACTCCATCCCCTAGTCCTCTCTGGAAGAGAGGAGAGGGGGGGATATGATAGAGACATGCAAATACCTCAAGGGCATAAATAAGGTACAAGAGGGTAGCATCTTTCAGAAAAAAAAAGATGTTCAAGAACAAGGGTCATGATATGAGGCTGTGGGAGTAGACTAAAGGGTAATGTTAGGAAATATTTTTTCATGGAAAGGGTGGTGGATTCATGAACCAGCCTTACAGCGGAGATGGTGTGGGCAAACATGGTAGGGGAATTCAAGAATGCATAGGATAGGCACAAGAGAACCTTAGCAGTAGGAAAGAGAGGGTAAAAGCTGGAGAACAAGTAGGATCTGTGGTATTGCAGCGTATGCTGTGCTGCAACCCAGCCCCCCCATGGTGCAAGCTCCGTTATGTCCTGGTGCACTGCTTGTTCTGGCACAAGGGTGGTGCAGGGTGGTTTTGGGACATGACATCCCGATTTTGATGCAGTCTGCATTCGAAAATCAGGATTGCTGCAACATTTGGCACAAGGTGTTACTTGCATCAAACCCTTTTGGCGCAGGCACCTTGCACAAAATTTTGGCGTTAGAAAATCAGACCCAGTATTTTAATTTGTGTCACAGTAAGTACTTAATGTACCAAGCTCTAATGCTTTTGATACTATCATATGTAGCTATAGGTTTGGTTCACAGCACTGCCACTCAAGCTGGTATTTAGAACTACAGCATGTTCTCAGAGGCCTGATTCTAGAACAGTAGACTTGATTTTAAATGCCACTTTAGAGCAGTGCATTGTGCAGTGAACCATTGCCTGCAGCAAACTCAGGTGCACCGTGGTCCCTGCACCAGATTTTACAAGAACAGGGTCCCAGCACCAAAAGCCTTAAATTTGCAGTAAACCAACCTGTGCATCAACCAAACATCGCACAGAAGGGGAGTGCTGCAGGCTGTGGCACAGACTTACAGCATCAGTGGCCAGTGACAACCCACCGGCCGGTCACCCTGGTGGCTGGTGGGTCATCTGGAGGATGCCCTGGCTTGGGGGGGTGAATGGGATGGGTGTGACTGTGGGGACAGCAGGGATAGTGCTTGCAGGCTGTCATCTGCCACAGATCATCCGCCATTCCAGTGGTTGTCTGGCAAGTGTCCGGGGCTGTCTGGGCACCTTGGCCACAGGGGCACCCCCACCAGCAAGGACTGCAGCAGTGGTGCATGGCAGCTTAGTTCTGGGCTGGTCTAACTGCAGCGCCTGGCTGCCCCTTGGGGGGGGGGCTTGCAAAATTCCAATGTAAGAGATATTGCAGCCCTGCCATCTGCATAAGCCCTCTTCTGCCATGGTACACCAGTGTAGCTGGCTCAAGTGTGATGCAAGCCTAGTTGATGCAGGCAGTCCCCCCAGTGGCAGACAGTCCCTTACAAAATTGAGACAGGCAGAAGGAGCCCTTTGCGCAATTGCTCCTTGCCGCAAGCCCCATGAGCCAGTCTTGACCTTTTGCAAATCAGATCCAGTGTTTCTCAAAGGAGGCCACCATGGCTGCATGCAGCCACCAATACAATATTGTGCTGCCACAGAGCTCTTTAGAGCCCCAGTTGCAAAGGTAATGAAATGGAATGCAAAATGTCTTATCTTTACATAAACATGGGAGACACACCTCAAGTAAAAATACACCAGGGACTTAATTTCATGTATGCTGTCTGAAAAGAAATGTGTTATAGGAACTTTGGTGTGTATCGGGGGTCTGGGGTAAAAAATAAGGAGTGATGCCACCAGTAGGTTCTGGTGACTGCATTTTATGGCCATTTCAGGCCACCAGAATTTGGGGCTTGAGAACCACTATGCTAGAACATACTGTGAAACAGAAATGTAGTAAAACAACACTGACACATTTTATATCATGTGCCACACTTGTGGCAGTTTGGTGTTAGTAGCAGTGTAGGAAACATAGAGGTGGGCAAGCCAGAGCTGGCTTGAACCTGGCTTAAGCTTAGTTCCTGGCTCGGCTCGACTCGACCTCTATAAGCAATTAAGGGCCGAAGTCAAGCCGAGCCAGTTATGATCGACATAAGCATTTTTCCCAGCCTTAGTAGTTAGTGTAGTGTCTGAAACGTTCAACTTGTGTGTAGCGAACAGCCTGCAGTAGCCAGGGCTCAGCTCGTATTTTGACTCATAGGCCGGGATATTCAAACTGCGCCAGGCTGTGGCGCAAGCCTGGGTGTAGCTCAACTTTGTTGCGCAGGGGTGTGGCCCAGGTGATATTCAACGGAGCTGCACTATGGCTCAGCAGCTTTGAATATCGCACCCTGGCCACCCCCACTGTGCATGGCGCAGTGGCACTGCGCCAGCGCAAGTGGCCAGAGTGGAGCATGGAGATGGGCTGGCGCAAGTGCCATTGCGTCATGCACAGCACCTGCGATATTCAAAAGGAGACATGCAAATGGGGCCATAATATATGCAAAGGCGCACAGGGGCCATTTGCATCTCATTCCGACTCTATTTGCATGCCATTACCTGCAGGTCGCGCGATCCCCAACGACTTGCGCCTGGCACCCTGCCAACCGGGATCAGTGGGTTGTGCATGGCGCAACACTGTTGCGCCATGCGCAACCCTTTTGAATATCTGGGCCCCAGAGTCAAGCTAGATCCTGGCTCGGCTCTGAATTGGCTCTAGGTAAAAAAATTCCTGGCTTGCCTGCCTCTAGGGGAAAGCCTACCAAGTGTATCCATTTCAGCCTCTTGCAAGCTATTAAGAGCATTTGTCAATGCTGAACATTTGCTAATGGTAGGCACCTCTTTTTTTTCTAATTTTGACCTCAACTTTTGAAGATACTTGTTTTAGGATTCCGCTTATAGACATGACATGTACCATTTATGGTATATTGGACAAAATGTCATTTTGCACCAGAGGCACGAAAACACATCTCATCTAGAATTTTAAAAATGACGCAACACATTTATGAGGTTTTGTGGAAAAATTGCTATGTTGAAAGTTTGGAGTCAAAACATTCAAAAACAGCATTATGAGTGAATGCTGAAATAGTGTAACATTCAGTCATAACCATGGCATTTTACCATATTTGTACACCAAATTTTCAGCATAGCCTTCTTATTACCTCACTTAATGGACCCAGCAGGTGAAGATTTTCAAATCCTGGCCAAAACATCATTCTGCGCCACCAAAATGTCACTCTGCGCCTCAGGTACAAAAACACATTTTAGCCAGGATTTGAAAAAGGACAGCTGCCACATTCATGAGGTGCTGTGAAGAACTGGCTATGTTTAAAATTTGGGGTCAAAATATTGAAAATTATCAAAGTTACAAGTCTGCATTTGTAAATTTCAATTTGCCCCAAATTTTCAACATAGCTGTCTTATGAACCCTCCTCATGAACAAGTGCAGAGAAAATATTCAACTCCTGCCCAAAAAGAGATTTCATGCAGTGACTGCGAAATCACCTTTCGGGGCGTACAAACACATTTTACCTAGATATATAGATACTGCCGGCAAATAAGGGCCACCAGGCCTATTCAGTCTGCTAATTTATGCTACCTGATGAAGCGACCAGTGACCCTATCTGGTCACTGGCTTTAGCTTTTTCATCCCATCTCTAATATTCCTTAATTCATGTTCCATGCATGTTTGAAGCCTGCCACCGTACAGGCAGCCACCACTTCCTGGGGCAGGCTATTCCTTGCATCCTCCACCCTCTCTGTAAAAAAGGACTTCCTTACATTACCCCTTATGCGGCCACCCATCAGTCTCATATCATGCCCCCCTGTTCTGGTACTACTTTTAAACTGGAATATGTTGTTCCCTTCCACCTTGTTCATGCCCTTGAGGTATTTGAACATTTTTACCATGTCACCTCTCTCCCTCCTTTGCTTCAGCGTGTACAAATTGAGGTCTCTGACTCTTTCCATGTAAGGCTTGTGATGTAGACCCTTCACCATTTTGGCCGCCCTCCTCTGCACTTTCTATTTTTTCAATGTCCTTATAAGGGTGTGGCCTCCAAAACTGGACACAGTACTCAAGGTGAGGCCTCACCAGGGTCCTGTACAGTGGAACTATCACCTTCCTCCTTCGGCTTGTGATTCCCCTTCCAATGCACCCCAACACCCCAGTGGCCTTCCCCACTGCCTTGGCCATCTGCCTTGTGGCCTTCAGGTAATCTGTGATTATGACTTCCAACTCCCTCTCTTCCTTAGTAACTGCCAACAGCTCTCCCCCAACCTGTAGCTTGTTCCAGAGTTCCTGCTCCCCATGTGCATGATTTTGCATTTCATTGCGATAAACCTTAGTTGCCACGCATCTGACCATCTCTCCAACCATTCCAGGTCCTTCCTCATCCTTTCCACCCCTCTGGGGTATTCACCTTGTTGCAGATCTTGGTGTCATCTGCAAACAGGCAAACCTTTCCCTCTAGCCCATCTGTAATGTCACTGATGAAGACATTGAAGAGGACTGGCCCCAGAACTAACCCTTGAGGTACCCCACTAGTCACCTCCCTTTCCTCTGATTGGGTTCTATTTACCATTACCCTCTGTTTTTGGTCCTTTACCAATTTCCAGTTTACCACCTTGTGGCCCATCCCCAGGCTTCCTAGCCTGTTGACCAGTCTCCTTTGTGGGACGGTATCAAAGGCTTTGCCGAAATCTAGGTAGGCAATGTCTACAGCCCCAACCCCCCCTTAGTCTACTGCCTTTGTCATACAGTCAAAGAAATCTATTAGATTAGTTTGACAGGATCATCCTGCGGTGAACCCATGTTGCGGGTTTCCAACATCCCCATGACTTCCAGGTACTCCTTTCCCTGAGGAGTGTCTCCATTATCTTTCCTACTACAGAGGTTAGACTAATTGGTCTGTAGTTCCCTGCATCTACTTTACTCCCACTGTTTTGAAGATTGTCCTTCTCCAGTCCTCTGGGACCACTCCTGTGTCTAGGGACTCACTGAACAGGGCTGCCAGAGGGGCTGCCAGTTCAATTCTCAGGTTCCCTTAAAACCCTAGAATGTATGCCATCTGGACCCATGGCTTTGTCCACCTTCAGCTTTGCAAGCTCTTCTAGGACCTTCCCCTCTGTGAATGGACTGGAGCTTACCCCCTTTTCCTCCGGTCCTTTAAATTCTAGCTGTGGACCTGGCCCATGCACTTCCACAGTGAAGACTGAACAGAAATATTCATTCAGGATCGCTGCTTTCTTCCTGCCTCCCTCTACTATTTGTCTCTTGGCTCCTCGAAGCTTAGCTACTCCCCCCTTGTCTTCCTTCTGTTGCTGATGTATCTGAAGAATGTCTTGTCTTCCTTTGTAACCGACTGAGCTATTCACTCCTCAGTTTGCACTTTAGGGCTTCTCACTGTTTTTTCTGCCTCTCTCAGACACTTCTGGTACATTTCCCTGTCCTCTTCTCTTTGTGTCTCCTTATACCTTCTTTTTTTTAATTACATTTAATTACTGTGGGAGGGGGGAATTTATATGTTGTTTGTTTTCTTTAATCCTGTGAGAGGGGATTGTGTTATCCTGAGAGAGGGGACTATATTATTGTTTATTTTGTTTATTTTTGGGGGGTTAAAATCACCTTATAGTGGGAGGAGGGTAGTTTAAGATAGTTTAATTTAGTTTTATATATTTCGTTAGGGCAAGGATTGTTGGATAAGTTATTGTTTTAGGGTTTTCTAAAGTGCCTGCCGTTTCCTTTTGAATTTTGAATTTGGTATTTTATGTGCTTCCCCTGTTATTCTGTTACATTATGCTTGCCCCTCCTTTCCTGCACTATTCGGCCTCCGCTTTCCACGCCCTCCACCCATTTTCTTCTCCCCCTCCCCCCGCCTGCCTTTTCTATCAGCGCTGTCGAGCGCTGGGTATTACTCACAGGAGAGACAGTCAGGGGTGGGTGGGGGGTTGTGGACAGCAGTGTCCGAATGAGTGGTGCTCTCCCATAGAGGTGGTTAGGCCCAGAAGACGCCCTGGGGCGAAATGGGATCTGGAACATGGCAATCCTGTTCTGGTTCCCATACCCAAGGGCACCTCCGTTTCTGGAGGGCAAGTAGTTGGGACAGTTCGCCAACCTCATCCAACTCGGGCGCAGTTATGCAATGCCAGATCTGTCTGCAACTAGACTGGCCTTATTGCAGATTTTGTTGCAAGGGCAGATCTGGTTTGCATTACTGAGACCTGGCTGGATGGAAATGCTGCCCCTATTTCAGAGGCAGCTGTTCCAGCCGGGTACTCGGTTTTACATCGCCCAAGATTGGACCGCGGGGGGGGGGGAGGTCGCGGTCTGTTTCAAGACCAAATTGGACCTAACTAATGTTCCAGTAGAGGCTAGGTCATTTGAGTGCACCATGGTGGCTGGTGTTGGGTGCAGGATAGCTCTCATCTACCGTCTACCAGGCGATGAGAAGCTTTTCCTGCAGGAAGTAATATATTTTGTCGCCGACATGTCATTGGAGTCGCCCAGATTGATGGTTCTGGGTGATTTCAATGCCTGGGTTGACGACAGATCTTCTCTTTTTGGTCAACACTTCCTCCAGTCGATGATATCTTTGAGCTTCACACAGGTTGTTTTCTCAGCTACTCACAAGGGTGGTCACTCTGTTGATCTGGTCTTCCTCCTGGGGATCGAGACCTCCGACTTGGTGGTGGAACCAGTTGGTTGGTCCGACCACTACTCTGTTGGGTTCAATTTTTTGGCTCCCCTGGGTAGGTCAGCCCCTGTGGAGGTGGTCAGTTACCTTCCTTTGTGGGAAGTGGTCCCTGATGACCTGATGGCGGTATTTGACCTCTCGTTATTTGACGAAACTAGCATGGATCCTGAGCAGTTAGGGCCATCTGTACAGCTCTCGATCTAATTGCTCCTGTTCGTGTTCGCCCCCTTCCTCGTGGCCCTGGGGCCCCTTGGTTTGATGGAACTCTAAGGGAGTTGCAGAAACAGGGGCATAGGTTGGAGCATCGTTGGCGGAGGACAGCCTTTTTGCTAGAGCATTATAAACTCTATCAAACAGAAATCTCCCATAAGAAGGCAGAATTCCTGTCCAGGGAAAGAGCTGTCACACAGAACCGACCGGCCCAACTCTTCAGGACTGTTGACAGACTGTGCAGCCCAGTTTGTTATCAGTTCCATCTGGTATTTTCACAAAAGGATTGTGATGAGATCGCTCGCTTCTTTGCAAATAAAGTGGCAGACATCAGGTATGAATGCCTCCAACTCCACTCTATGGGTGTTGCTGTTGATCGGTGCTATGTCACAGAGCCTGGAGTTTCCTGGAGTACCTTTGAGCTACTGGAGTTCTTGGATATTATGAGGCTTGTCAAGGCGCTGCGTTCCACTTGCTGTAGTTTAGACCCTGGCCCTACCTCCCTAATTTTGGGTTGTATTGACATCATTGGCCCAGTCTTAGCTCGGATTGTCCGGTGCTCTCTGGACTAGGGTGTTTCCTAGCTCCCTGAAAATGGGGGTGGTCTGACCCCTCTTGAAGAAAGCTTCTTTAGACCCAGATAACCTAGCAAACTACAGGCCTATCTCTAACCTCCCTTTTGTGGAGAACGTTATTGAGGAAGTTGTGGCGGCTCAATTGGATAACCATTTAACCATCCATAATTTATACGCACCTCTCCAATCAAGTTTTCATAAGAGACATAGTACTGAGACCACTCTGGTTCGGGTGCCCAATGATCTCCTGATGGTGAGAGATCAGAGATACCATTCCATCTTGGTTCTCCTTGATTTATCATCAGCTTTTGATACTGTGGATCATGGGGTTCTGCTCGAATGTCTGAGGTTCATCTGTGGGCTGTCTGGTACAGTTCTCAGATGGTTTACATCTTTCCTCGCTGGTAGATCGCAGAGAGTTGTCGCGGGTATTTTTTCTTCTGGGGCTTTCTCTCTGCTTTGCGGGGTACCCCAGGGTTTGTTGCTGTCCCCCATGTTATTCGCAGTACATATGCTGCCCCTTGGAGACATTGTAAGACGGTATGGGCTGAGGTTTCACTGCTATGCTGATGATACCCAGTTCTACCTGTCTTTTGCCCCCGACCAAGTTTGTGCTATCTCAGTACTGAACAGCTGTCTCGCAGATATCAAAGACAAGATGAGTACCAGTGGTTTAAAGTTGAACCCAGGAAAGACCGAGGATCTGGTTGTGGACCCAGGTCGCAGAACAGAGGGGATGGGGACTGGACTTCCCTCCGGTTTAATCTTGGGACGGGGCCCAGATTCTCACCTCTGAACAGGTGGGTAGCCTAGGAGTGGTGCTTGACGATGATCTGACCCTTCATCGTCCGGTGTCGGCAGTCATCAAGCTGGCCTTTTATCATCTTAGGAACATTGCTAGGATTAGGCACCTTGTTCCGCCCAGCGACCTTCCTGTTTTGGTCCACGCCTTTATGACATCACGCCTTGATTACTGTAACTCCCTCTACTTAGGGCTTCCTGGGGTTGATATCCACCGCCTGCAGCTAGTGCAGAATGCAGCAGCACGTTTGTTGACTGGAGTATCAAGAAGAACACATATTACCCCTGTGCTCCACGGTCTGCACTGGCTGCCTATTCAGTGGCGGATCACCTTTAAGGTAGGTCTGTTGACACAAAGCCCCTGCACGACAGGATCCTGATTACTTGAAAGAGCTCCTGGTGCCCTACTCCCCTCAGCGACAGCTCCACTCGGCTGATGAGGGGTTGCTAGAGATTCCGAGGGTAAGCTTAAAATCTTCAGGTGCACGTGCCTTTGAGTTTGTGGCACCTACCCTCTGGAATTCTCTGCCACATCAGCTTATGGAGTGCGGGACAGTGGGGTTTTTTAAGTGGGCTCTTAAGACTTTTTTGTGGGGGAAAGCCTATTCTGTATTTTCTTGATTTAATTGTATTTTAATGTATATTGTTTTTACTTTGGTTGTAAAGCGCTTTGAAATATGAAAGGCACCATAACAAATACATTTTATTATTATTATTACATTTTATCCTCCCCCTCCTCCTCTCCGTCTCTCCAGACCCCGCATCTTCAGGAGCCCCAATGGAGTCTGCTTCCACTTCAACCACCTACCTTAGCTGTCCTGGAGTCCTCCATGGAGCTGCAGTTCTACCCCCCCCCCGGGAGGGGATGAGGTGGGGCAGCTACATCCCGAACGCTTCTGTGTCTCGTCGGGATCCAGGACCAGCAAGGCAGGTGGGAGCTATGAGGGTCTGCTCCGGAGCTCCGTCTACCCAGGGCCTGGAGAGTGTTTTGTTTCCTTGTTCCAATTGGTGTCACGAGTACCCTGAGGTTAGTGTTGGGTAAGTTACTTTTTCTATTACTTTCTATTACTTTTGAAAACTTGTTCCAGAAAGCTCTGTGCAGTCACTAGCAAGGATGGAGAAGTACTAGAACAAGTAATACACCTTACAGTTACAATTACTTATGTCTTTTTATTCAAAAGAAATACATAACTGTAACTGATTACATTTATTTGAAAGTAACTAACCTATTACTTTCCAAAAATGTAATCTGTTACAGTTATTTATTATTTTTATATTGTTTTTGTATAAAAAGAAATAAGTAACTATAATTGTAAGGTGTATTACTTTTTCTAGTACTTCTCTATCCTTGCTAGTGACTGCACAGAGCTTCCTGGAACAAGTTTCCAAACATAATAGAACGTAATAGAAAAAGTAACATACCCAGCACTGCCTGATGTCATGGCGCCTAGCGCCGATGTCCGCGACGTCTTCCCCACTGTGTCTGCCTCAGTGCTCGCTGTGCCCCAGGCCTCCACCTGGGGCCAGTCAAGCACCGAGACACTTCCCTCCTCCCTGGAGGAGATGAGCTGTCCCTAGGATGCTCAAGCCTCCTCCCCCCGGCTGGCCCTCCAGCTCCCCAGGCTTGTTCCCGAACCTGGATTGCTGACGCCGCAAGCGGAAATCCAACCACTGCGCCGACTGGCCGGCCCTTCTTATACTTTCTGAAGGCTAGCCCCTTGGCCCTTACCTTTTCAGCCACCCCCCATTGAGAACCAAAGCTGTTTTCTTCTCCTTTTTCCCTTGTCTATTGACCTATCACATTATTTTGTGACCTCCGTAATGGCCTCTTGATGTGGGCCGATTTCTCCTCAACATCCCCCCATCTCCCTTTTTTCCAGGGTTTCTATAAGCTGAAGTCTCATCCTGGTAAATTCAGTCCTTTTGAAGTCTAAGACTCTTGCCTTCATATGGGTTGACTGAATCCTTGTGTCCGACTTGAACCACACCATATGGTGGTCACTGGACCCTAGCTGACCTTCCAGCTCGAGCCCTGTTATCCTGTCCCCATTGGTCAGTACCAGATCCAGGATTGCTCAGTCTCTGGTAGATTCCTGCACCAGTTGCCTAAGGCCAGCCCCCTGAAGGGAGCCAATGAAGTCCTGTGCCCTGGCCGAGGCCCCTGCTGGGATGGACCAGTCTATTTCTGGCATGTTAAAGTCTCCCATCAGCAGTATCTTCCCCTTTGCTGCCATGTCATGCATATTTTCCAGCAACAGTTTGTCAGTTTGGTCTGCCTGAGCGGGGGGTCTGTAAATGACCCCCTGTGCGAATGACTGTTCCATTGCCTGGCTCAAGGGTGACCCAAACTTCCTCTGTTTCCTCATGCCTGTTCTGAATTTCAGTTGCCTTGATGCTTTCTTTGATGTAGAGGGCAAACCCCCCTCCCTTTTTACTTTCTCTGTCTTTTCTAAACAGTGCATAACCAGGTACAGTTATGTCCCAGCTGTGGTTCCTGGTGTTTTCATCAGGATTTGAAAAATGACACCTGTCACATTCATGAGGTGCTATAAAGAAATGGCTATGTTGAAACTTTCGGGTCAAAATATTGAAAATGAACAGTTATGAGCCTGCATTTGCCAATTTCAATGTAGGCTGGTAACCTTGTTGTTTATCAATATTTTTATACCAAATTTTCAACATAGCCTTCGTATGATCCCACCTCATGAACAAGGAAAGGGCAGAGAACATTTTCAGCTCCTGCCTGAAAGGTGATTTTGTGCAGTGACTGTGAAATCCCCTTTCAGGACAGATTTTCCTGATGTCATTTGCATTAGTCATGAGGTGGTGTCCCAAAAAAGGTATGTTGAAAATGTGGGCCAAAAATATGGAAAAATGGCTAAGTTATGCCACCAAGTTCAAACCTCCATTGAAATACATTGAACCGCATACTTGATTGCCTCAGTTCGCAGTCCAACTTTGAAGAGTGAACAGGTGTCTGTGGTCCAGAAAAGATTACTGCATTGGACCCCCGGTGGGTAAGTAAGGGCTTGGGGGTGTGGGGTAGTGGGTGCTGATTAGGAGGGTTGGGTGTGAGGGGGAGCTAACGGCTCAACAGACATTGACGGACTTTTTTTTTTTTTTTAACAAGCTTAAAAAAAATGCAGAGGGACGGTTTTCTTTATTTCAGGTTTCGACACTGGGAGATTGTGTACGCCCAGTGTCAGTGTTATGTTTGTGGGGGGGGTGCTGAGTGGAGGTGGGTGGGTCACAGTTACGGGGTGCCAGCAGTGGACACTGGGGGATTGGGCACCCCCAGTGTCAGTGTTATAAACTGTGGGGGGAGGAGGTGCAGTTATGGTGGGCTGCAATAGACATCAATGGACCATTTTCTTGTTTACAGGGTATTGAAAAATAAATAAATTAGGCGGGGGGTTCCCGTTATGGTGGCAGTTGCAATAGACATCGATGTACTGTTTTCTTTTTTACAGAGTATTTAGAAAAAAACATCGAGGGAAGGTTTTCTTTATTTCAGGGGTCAACACTGGGGGATAGGGCATCCCCAGTGTCAGGGTTATGTTTAGGAGGTGCTGAGTGGGAGGGTTGGGTGGAGGTGACAGTTACAGGGGCACCAGCCGTGGACACTAGGGGATCGAGCACCCCCAGTGTCATAAACAGCGGAGGGGGGGATGCAGTTACAGTGGACTGCAACATACATCAGTGGACCATTTTCTTTTTTACAGGGTATTTAAAAAAAAAAGGCAGGGGGTTGCAGTTATGGTGGCAGCTGCAACAGACATCAATGGACCATTTTCTTTTTTACAGGGTATGAAAGAAAACGCAGAGGGAAGGTTTTCTTTATTTCAGATTTCAACACTGGAGGATTGGGCACCCCCAGTGTCACTGTAATGTTTGGGGAGGGTGTGGGGTGGTGGGTGCTGAGTGGGAGGATAGGGTGGGGGTGACAGTTACAGGGGTGCTAGCATCGGACACTGGGGGATTGGGCACCTCCAGTGTCAGTGTTATAAATGGCGGGGGGGGTTGCAGTTATAGTGGCACAGTAGACATCGATGGATGGTGTTCTTAGTTGCAGGCTTAAAAAAAAAACAGAGGGAAGGTTTCCTTTATTTCAGGTTTTGACACTGGGGGATTGTGCACCCTCAGTGTCAGTGTTGTGTTTGAGGTGGGGTGGTGGGTGCTGAGTGGGAGGGTTGTGTGGGGGTGACAGTTACAGGCACCAGCAGTGGGGACTGGGCACCTCAGTGTCAGTGTTATAAACAGCGGGGTGCAGTTACGGCGGTGCAGTAGACATCAATGCACAGTTTTCTTTGTTGCAGGCTTAAAAAACTAAAACTACGAGGTGAACACTGGGGGATTGGGCACCCCAGTGTCAGCATTGTGTTTGGGAGGGGGGAGTGGCATGGTGGATTCTCAGAGGGAGGGTCGGGGGAGAGAGTTACAGTGGTGCCAGCAACAGACATCAATGGATGGTTTTGTTGTTACAGAACTTGAAATAGCAGCTGCACACATGTAAGGTCCATAGCAAACTTCCAGTGTGCAGCTGCAAGTGTTTTGAAAGCCGATCAGCTGTTTGCTGACACGGCTTCATGCACGTCAAAGGACTGAAGCCCTCTCTGATTGGAGCAGCTTCAGTCCTTTGAAGTACATGAAGTCTCAGCTGAGAGTTGCATCATGACAACAATGCATGGTCATTGGTCTAGACTGCCAAGCCCTTTGCAGTTGCAACTGTAATGGGCTCGGCAGTGACACACCTCCCAAATCCCGATGTACTCATCCCAAAACGTTTTTGAGCAAGTGCAGCAAACACAAAAATAACATGTCACATTTTTGAGGTTTTGTGGAAAAATGGCTATGTTGAAAGTTTGGAGTCAAAACTGGAGGAGAGGAGAGACAGAGAACATATGATAAAAACCTACAAATATCTAAAAAGCATAAACAGGGTATCGAAGGGTAGCATCTTTCAGAAAAAGAGATGTTCAGGAATGAGGGGGCATGACATGAGGTTGGAAGGGGGTAGACTAAGGGGTAGTATGAGGAAGTATTTCTTCACAGAAAGAGTAGTGGATGCATGGTATAGACTACCAGCAGAGGCGGTGAGGGAAAACACAGTGGGGGAATTCAAGCATGCATGGGACAGGCATAGGGGAACCCTAGCAATAGGAACGATGAGGTAAAGTCAGAGATCAAGTAGGGTCTGCGGTTTTTACAGTAGGCAGGGAAAATGGGCAGACTGGATGGGCCTAGCAGTCCTTGTCTGCCGTCAATTTCTTTGCTTCTAAAACATTCAAAACCAGCGAAGTTATGAGTGAACAGTGAAATAGTGTAACATTCAGTCATAACCTGGGCATTTTACCGTATTTGTGCACCACATTTTCAGCATAGCCTTCTTATTACCCCACCTAATGGACCCAGCAGGTGAAGATTTTCAACTTCTTGCCAAAACATCATTCCGCTCCACCAAAATATCATTCTGTGCCACAGATAAAAAAAACATATTTTGGCCAGGATTTGAAAAATGATAGCTGTCACATTCATGAGGTGCTATAAAGAAATGGCTATGTTGAAAATTTGGGGTCAAAATATTGAAAATTAACAAAGTTACTAGCCTGCATTCGCAGATTTCAATGTAGGCTCATAACTTTACTGGTTTTTAATATTTGTGCCCCAAATTTTCAACATAGCCTTCTTATGATCCCACCTCATGAACAAGTGCACAGAAAATATTCAACTCCTGCCCAAAAGGTGATTTCATGCAACGACTGTGAAATCACCTTTCAGGACGTGAAAACACATTTTGGCCAGGATTTGAAAACTTACAGCTGTCACATTCATGAGGTGCTGTAAAGAAATGGCTATGTTGAAAATTTGGGGTCAACATATTGAAAATTAACAAAGTTACGAGCCTGCATTTGCAAATTTCATTGTAGGCTCATAACTTTGTTTTTTTTTTTTCATATTTTTACACCAGATCTTTAACATAGCCTTCTTATGAGCCTACCTCATGAACAAGGACAGAGAAAATTTTCAGCTCCTGCCTGAAAGGTGATTTTGTGCAGCAACCACAAAATTACCTTTTGGGACAGATCTACCTAACATCATTTGAAGGGTATGTTAAAAATCTGCAGCAAAAATATTGAAAAATGGCCAAGTTATGCACCTAAGTTCAAACCCCCATTGAAATGCATTGAACAGCATACCTGATTTCCTCAGTTCATGGTCTGGCGTTGAGGAGTGAAAAAGTGTTTGTGGTCCAGTGAAGATTACGACGTCAGACCCCGGTCGGTAAGTAAGGGCTTGGGGGTGTGTGGAGTTGTGGGGGTTGAGTGGGAAGGTCAGGTGCAGGGGTGAACTAACAGCACAACAGACATCGATGGACAGTTTTCTTTTTTACAGGCTTAAAAAAAATAAAAGAAACACAGAGGGAAGGTTTTCTTTATTTCGGGATTTGGCACCGAGGGATTGGGCACCCCCAGTGCCATTGTTATGTTTGGGGGGTGCTGAATGGGAGGGTCTGGTGGGGTTGACAATCACAGAGGCACCAGCCGTGGACACTGGGGGATGGGGCACCCCCAGTGTCAGCAATATGTTTGGAGGGGTGCTGAGTGGGTGAGTCGAGTGGGGATGGCAATTACAGGGGCGCCATCAGAGGACACTGCAGGATTGTGTCATAAACGGCGGGGGAGGATGCGATACACTGCAATAGACATCGATGGTCTGTTTCCTTTTTTACAGGGTATTCTAAAAAAAAAAATAGGAGGGGAGGTTGCAGTTACAGTGGCAGCTGCAACAGACATCGATGGACTGTTTTCTTTTTTACAGGGTATTTAAAAAAATGCAGTAGGAAGGTTTTTTTTTTTTCAGGTTCTAACACTGGGGTTTTGGGCACCCCCCGGTTTCAGTGTTATGTTTGGGAGGGTGGGTACTGAGTGGGAGGCAGGTAGGGGTGACTGTTCATCAGCCAAAGACACTGGGGGATTGGGCACCCCCCGAGTCAGTGTGATAAATGGCAGGAGTGCAGTTACAGTGGCACAGTAGACATCAGTGGGACGGTTTTCTTAGTTGCAGGCTTAAAAAAAATGCTGAGTAAAGATTTTCTTTATTTCAGGTTTTGACACTGGGGATTGGGCACCCTCAGTGGCAGTGTTATGTTTGGGGGTGGGGGGTGGGTGCTGAGTGGAAGGGTAGGGTGGGATGCCAGTTACAGGGCACCAGCAGTGGACACGGGGACTGGGCACCCCTAGTGTCAGTGTTATGTTTTGGGGGGTGGGTGCTGAGTGGGAGGGTCAGGTGGGGGTGACAGTTAGAGGGGCACCAGCAGTGGACACTGGGGGTTTGGGCACCCCCAGTGTCAACATTATGTTTGTTGGGGGGAGCATGGGGCGGTGATCAGCACGAGAGGAAGGGTCAGGTGGGGAGAGAGTTACAGGGGCTCCAGCAACAAACATCGATGGACATTTTTGTTATTACAAGGTTGATATAGCAACTGCACACTGATAAGGTACGTAGCAAATTTTCGGCGTGCAGTTGCAACTGTTTTAAAAGCCGATCGATCAGCTGTTTGCTGACATGACGTGACTTCATGCCTCAGTAAAACATTTTGTGGGAGGGGACGAGGGGGAGAGAGCTCAGCTCCTCTTGTTCAGCTCCAAACAGCTGTTTGCTGATGCGGCTTCTGGCACATCAGGGGACCAAAGCCCTCTCTGATTGGAGAGGCTTTGGTCCATTGAAGTACAAGAAGTTGCAGCCTGGGTGATGTCAGAACCCCTGTGTGTGGTTATTGGTGCAAACTGTCGAGCCCCTTGTAGTTGCATGGGTCTCGGCAGTAACATACCTTCCAAGTCCCATAGTACTGGTCCCAAGACATTTGGTGCGCGAGCGCAGCAAATGCAAAAAGGGAGGGAGGACTGTGTAATTACTGTACAGGCCTGTCAGTTTAACATCTGTGTTGGGTAAGGTGTTGGAGAGGATAATTAAGGAATGGACTGACGACCATCTTAGGAAAACAGAAGAAAATAATGAGTTACAGCATGGGTTTACAGCTGGCAGGTCCTGTCAGACTAACCTACTCCAATTCTATGATGGAGTGAGCAAAGTGCTTGACTGGGGACTACCAGCTGATGTGGTATTTGGACTTCAGCAAGGCATTCGATAAAGTGCTGCATAAGGAGCTTGTTGAGGTCTTACAACATTAGGCTTACATAGAAACATCTTGTGGTGGGTCAACTCTTGGCTAACTGGTAGGAGACAGCAAGTAATCCTGCGAGGGTGCAGGTTGGACTGAGTAGAGGTGACGAGTGGAGTGCCACAGGCTCAGTGCTTGGAGCCAGGCTCTTCAACATATATATGTAACATCTATGAAGTGTGGGGAGAGGGTTTGACTGTCGAAGCATTGAAGGTGTAGAAGGGCTGCAGACAGAACTGATTAAATTAGAGCAGTGGGCAAGAGAGCACCAGTTGGTGTTTAACTTGGACAAGTGTGCTGTGTCGCACTTAGGAAAATCAAATGCTCAGGGAAGGTACGCTATAGGGGGCCGCACATTAAGGGAAACAACAGAAGAAAAAGACTTGGGGATAGTAATAACTAGGGACCTTGAACAGAGTAAGAACTGTAATGCTATGGTCTGAAAAGCTAGCGGTATGCTAGGTTGTATATCTAGACATATTGTAAGTAGGGACAGGAAGGTGTTGCAGCCACTGTATACCTCTCTGGTTTGGCCTCACCTGGAGTACTGTGCGCAGTTCACATCTCCTCATGCCAAAGCAGACATTTTGTTATTAGAGGGAGGACAGAAACGGGCCACAAGGATGATTAAATCAGTTAGGCACCTAAGCTACAGAGATAGGCTGGAGGCTCTGGGTTTATACTCACTCAAGTATAGGAGACTGCGAGAGGACATGTGTCTGGTCTTTAGAGCATTCACAAATAATGACTTGCGGGACTGCTAGGACTAGAATTAACAACCAGTTGTAGTACCATGAAATCACATGAGCTACAACTCAAGGGAGAGCTATGCCATACAAGGAAATGGGCAGCATGGTTCACCCAGAGGGTGGTGGACTTATGGAACGGGCTGCCATCGGAGGTGGTGGGTAGCGCAAATATGACTGCTTTTGAAGGGGATTGGATACTTACTGTATTACACACTCTGTGTATGGTTGTTCCCTTTGAGGCAAAGGCGAGCTGCACATTTGCGAGTGCCCTATTTGGCTCGAACACGCCTATGAATCCTATGGATCTGGTGAAGCAGAGGAACAGATACATGAATGTATGCAGTACATTAAAAACATCAGAAAATCTCAAAATTACATATGAATTTGATTGTAATAAGTGTCATTTTTCTGGATGTTGTCTTCTGTGCCTCACCAGGACAAATGGTGTCCTCTGCAGGGTATAGAAAACCTACTGCAGCAAATACGGTCCTGCATACAACCAGTTCACACCCCAAAAAACTGGTTAACCCTTATTTCCTACAGCCAGTTATTGAGGGTAAGAAGAAATTGTTCCAATAATGTTGACTTTGAAAACCAAGCAGAGGAAATGTTAAGCAGATTCAGGGCTAAAGGATATTTGTTTATTTCATTTAGTTTTTGTTTACCGGGTGGGTGCCATAGCCACAAATGTGACTATTTTCAGACACGACCCAGGAGAATTACAGAAACAGTTTCACAAAAGCAGATAAATCACAAATAGTGTACTTAATTCAGCAAAACCAAAAAATGGATATACAAGTTACAGGAAAAACAGTAGTGATAAGTATTGACCAAAAGAGTAATGCAAAAACAGTTATCTAGAAACAATTAAACATACAAATTGTAAGCATTAGAGCCATGTTTACAAAACTATGGTAAGTACTCTACATTATCTTATTTATTTGCTTTTGGTAACCGGGTAAGTGCACTAGACAGAACTGCCTATTTTCAGGCACAACCTGGGAGAGAACAAATCAAGGAACAGGTAAAAAAACAAATACATTTCCAGTGTTGTACAACAGGAGATTCCAAACAGTTATACAGAGGTGCAAGTTATAGTACATAGTACATAGAGGAGGTACATATCACATAGTATAATTGGAACAAAACAGATAAAAAGGCACAATTTACTGTTAATAATGTACAAAACATGACAGTGCTGTTGGTAAGTCAGCAAGGAGACAATTCCCAGGCAAAGACAGGGAACAAAGTGCGTAGCTACAGCTGAGGAAGAGTGGGGATGGGAGGAATCAAGAGGCCACAGGGAAATTTAAGTGCAGGACAATGACAGATTTGCATGACTCGTGAGGCTAGGGACATTTGAAAATGTCAAGGGAGGCGAGGTAATTGGAGAGGCCTTTCTTGAAAGTGGGGTGGGATTTGGAGGGCCTAAGATCAAGTGGGAGAGAGTTTCAAAATTTGGGGGCATAGAAGGAGAAGGCAAGTTCACTCATCCTGGTACAGCATTTTGGGACAGATAACAGATCTAAAGACATGGAACGAAGGAAACGAGGGCAGTCCATGGGGGTGAGCATAGCAGCGAGTGTGGAGGGGACAAGGAGAACGAATAATGTTGTCAGTCAGACAACCTAATGAATAAGCCCAACGGGAGGAAGGAGACAACCAGTGGAGGTCAGAGTAGAGAGTACAGTGATGCTTAATATGAGGAGCAGATAGCGAAAATCTACAGACATTGTTGTAGGCAGCCTCCCACATTTGCAAGGTGCTTGCCTGTGCCATAGCGAAGACAGGCAGAGCGTAGCAGAGTCCAGTTGGAGAAGGCCTTAGGCAACAGAGATCCTGGCAGCAGGGGTCAGAAAGTGACGGACTCAGTAAGCCAGTCCACTTTTAGCATTGACTGATTTGCAGACAGCTTTGACATGCAGAGAGAAGTTAAGAGATGGATCTAGTGTGACCCCTAGGTATTTGAAGGACTGAGTTACTTCCACAAGGAAGCCATCAAGACATGAAACCTGGAGAGATGGAGTTGAAGTGACAGATTTCCTTTGTGACCCAAAGAGCATAGCCTGGGTCTTGGCAGCATTTAGTGCCAGACGGTGGGACGTAAGCCAAGTTTGGATACAATGAAGATCAGAGGAGAGGTGGGAGTTAATTTCATGAATAGAATTCAAGAAGACATAGAGAACCAAGTCATCAGCATACAGTAAGGAGAGACTGTGGGAGGACACCGAAGGTAGGTTATTGATGAACAAAGAAAAGAGCAGGGGTCCAAGTATGGAACCTTGTGGGATGCCTGAATGAAGCAGGGCAGGGGTAAAGAGAACTTTATGACAGGAGACAGACTGGGAGCGGCTCCTCAGATAGCTGGCAAACCAGGCAAGTGTGGATTGGGAGGCACCAATAGAGCCTAGTTGATGCAGGAGCAGGTTGTGGTTAACCAAGTCAAACGCCTTTGGCATGTCAATAAAAAACAGCCCCAGTAAGCTGGCTTTGGTCCACAGCAGATTTGATGTCACTGGTGAATTGCACTAGGGCCATCATGGTGCTGTGGTTTGGCCTGAAGCCATGCTGAACAGGAGATTGCAGGTTAAAGTTGGCCATGAAGTTAGACGCCTGACGATGTATAAGCTTCTCCAGGAGTTTACTGAGGGTTGACAGGAGCACAATAGGATAGTAGTTTGTTAGGCTTTTTGGATCACCCTTTTTGAAGACTGGGATAACCCTGGCATTTTTCCAGGTGAGGGGTACAGTACCCGAGCTAATGGAGAGGTTGAACAATCACATGATGGGAGTGGCAAGAAGACACGCACCTAATTTGAGAATTTCTGGGTTCTAGTCCATCAGGGCCTACGCTACCGTGGGGAGACATCATGTCAAGAGCTCATAGGACATCCAACCTGGAGACTGGGTGGAGAAACAGGGAAGGATGGGATGGGGGAGGTCAGGGGGAGGTGTGGCGAGGGGGGAACGTCAGCATCAAAATTAGGGAGGGTGGTAAACAGTGAGCTGAAAGCATTGGCTATGGTATTAGGGTTATTACAGGGGACATTATTTATTAGAAAGTCATGGGGAGGTTGGGACTTGGAGCGTCCCATTATGTGGTTTATTTGTGCCCAGTGCCTTTTTGGGTTACTGGAGGTGGCATGAAGAAGGCCTCTATAGCAATTGATTTTGGCAGTCCATAGCACTTTCTTACAAGAGTTACGAAGGGAGTGATATTAGGGTTACCACCTGTCCTGATTTTCGCAGGACAGTCCTGATTTGGGCAGCTGTGTCCTGCAAAAAAAAAACATGAAAATACTACATGTCCTGATTTTATAGTAGAAAAAATAGTTTCTAACTTTCCACTAAATGTTGAAAAAAACTACAATACCTTAACTAAAATACCTTAAAATAATAAGGAACAATAGAAGCAACTATGAAACTGCAATACTTAGCCTTAATTCTGATTATATAGAGAAAACAAGTCTGTTGCATTGGTCGAGGTTGCGTACTGTCCTGCAAAAAATCATGTTTCAGTAAGAAATGTCCCACTTTGGGCTTCTGAAAAGGTGGTAACCCTAAGCAATATGCCATGAAGTCAGAGAGCATGGAGGAGATTTTCCATCTGGTCCAGAGTTTGTCCCGTGCTTTAAGCATACGTAGAAGAGTGCTTGTTAACCATTTGGTAGACAGGCCCTGTACCCTGCGCCTGATAGAAGGAATGTGATTGGACTGCAAGGAGTGCAGAGAGTTGGTAAAGTATTCTGCAGCCAAGTCAATGTTATTTGTCACGAATATGGGGAACCAGTCGACATGCTGGAGATCCCTTAGAAAAGCTGAGGTGTCGAGGGCAGAGAAGTCAGACATGGAGATGATTTTGGGTGGGTAGGAAGGGGGCTGGCATCCCAGACACAGGTGACAGGTGAATGGTCACTAATGGAGTCTGGTAGCATGGACACGGAAGAGATTCTGTCTGGCCTGTTGGTCAGTGCCCAGTCGAGGAGGGTGTGGCCATTACCATTGCTGGAATGTCACGTAGGCACCAAGACAAGCTGGGTTAAGTTGGCCTTGCTTATATTAGAGTCAAGGACAGGGAGGTTTGGGCCAAGCCAATTCTGATTGAAGTCGCCTAGACAAATTACTTCATTGTTTTTCGTGGTCTGGAGGAGAAAAGCCAGTAACTCCTCGAGCCCATGTTTGCAGGAAACTGGAGGCATGTAGGTGCAAACAATGTGCAGTTTTTTTGAGTCACCCAGCAGAAGCAGTGCATGAAGTACCTCACAGGACACAAATGAGGTGCATGGTACTAAGGTTAGGTTTAGATGAGACTTGTAAAATAATGCCAGACCACCACCTCTTTTTGATGTGGGCCGACCAACCCGGAACAAGCTGTATCCGGGGAGGGAACGCAGAGAGTTGGGGAGAGAAGGCTTAAGCCAGAATTCAGAAATTGCAAGGAGATCAGGCCTTTGAGTGGTGGTCCAAGCTACAAGTTCTGCATGATTAGCCACCAGGCTTCTTATATTAAGGTGGGCAATTTTTAGTCCTCTGGAACAGGGCCCAGGGGAAGAACCGACCAAGTAGTAAGGGAGCCCTGTGGCTATGGGGCCAGGGTTAGTTTCCACATCACCTGCCAAAGATAAGGAGAGGACAATAATCCAGGCAGCAGCAATCAAAAAGGCGAGGATGGTCCTAGCTTTGGAGATGCGTTTAGATATGGTGTAAGACCTAGTCAGGCACAGAACCAGTTTTGGGCAAGAGTGTTCAATATGGCTATTGAGTCTCCTAGGGAGCAGTAGCAGATTGGAGAAGGTAAAGTCCTTCATGTCTGCAGAAAAGCCTGGAAGAGCAGCAGTTAGGGGGGTGAAGTATTCCAGGGCAAAACCACAACAGAGAGGCGTCAGTAGGACTAGAAGGTAGAGTGGGGGCTGCATGATCATGTAATAGAATCTGACAGGTTCAAGAGAAAAGTGAGAACACAGTATGGAGGATAACTACCTTAGTGAGCTAGGCAGAGGAGTGCAAGCTGCCTAAGATGGATTGAAACAGGTGCATTGGGCATGTTTGACAAGAAGGGTGTGGTGCATTTTTTTGAAAGTAGCATGACTAAGTGCTGAGCGGACATCCAGTGGTAAGGAGTTCCAATATTTTGGAGCCAGGTTTGAGAAAACTGTTGTACCTTTCAGGGTTCTACACCTAGGGGTGCGCAGCAAAGGGAGTTCAGTAGATCTGAGGCCATAGGAGGGGGACTGTGGCACCAGCATGGTGGCAAGAGAAAGAGGCTGGCTTGACCCTAGTATATTATCCAGCAGAGTCCCAAGGGTAAGTAGTCGATGGACAGAGGAAGAGGGGCCTGTTTAGGTCTGAGTATAGCAAGCTGTGGTGCTTCAGATGAGGTGCAGCCGAGGCAAAGCAACAGATACTATTATATGTAGTGTCCCATTTGTTGAGGGTACTCTTAGCAGCATTTATGTAGGTGACAGCCCCATATGCAAGAGATGGTAGTAGGATGTCCCTAGCAATAGCCAGTCTAGCTGAGGAAGTAAGGCTCTGACTTGCTCTGTAGGCAATACTCAGTTTAGTGTTAACTGACTTGCAGGTAGCCATGATGTGCTGCTCAAAACAAAGGATTTCATCAAGCAGGACACCTAGGTACCTGAACAAGGTTACCATCATAAGAGAGGAGTCATCCGCACAGGAGATATTATATAGGCTGCGTTTGTATTAAGTTTGGCAGGGGATCCGATGAGCATGCCCTGTGTTTTGCTTATGTTGAGGACAAGCCTATGTTTATTAATCCAGCCTTGTATTGTGAGAAATGCAGAGAGACGACTGTTAATTTCTAGCATATCCACAGAGGAGGTGTATAGTACAAGATCTTCTGTGTATAGGATGGATGAGCATAGGGATGTGTTGTGTGATATGTGATTTATAAAAACAGAAACAAGAAGAGGCCCCAAAATGGAGCCTTGTGGAACACTGACATTTATAGGTGCAGAATCAGACACTGTAGAGTTGAATTTCACCTTTTGGCTTCTATTTGTTAAGTAGCTACGAAAGCATCTAACAGATTGCGTAGAGAAACTGAGAGAACTGAGGGCAACAAGCAGGAGGGGGTGATCGATGAGATCAAACGCTTTTGAGAAGTCAGTAAATACTGCTCCATTCATGAGGCCTAGGTCCATTGCAGTTAGGACATCATTAATGAGTTGTACACAGATAGAATGGCTATGAGCCGATAATTAGATGTACCCTTTTTATCTCCTTTTTTGAAAACCTGGGTAATTTTAGCTATTTTCCAGATGTCCGGGACGTGATTTTGGCAAAAAGACATAGTGAATATTTTAGCCGGGGGGGCGCAGCAATGAAGGGAGCAGCTAGCTTCAGGAGTTTAGGCTCAAGGCAGTCTGAGCCTACACTAGTATTGTCAGAGATTGAGTTGAGTAGTTTTAGAACATCTGCTTTGGGAATAGTTTTAAAGTAGAAATGCCGATGTTTTGGAATGCTGATATCCGAGTAGGAGGGAGGTGCAGGGAGATCAGCTGGGAAGGAGGCAGTGCATTTGGATAAGTAAGCAAATTGGTTATTGAAAGGAATTTGCAGTGGTGAGTGCGTCATTACAGTGGACACCACTGTTAACCATATTATTTGCATTTTGAGACTGGCCTGAGCCCAGAAAGGATTTTACATGTGCCCAGAATTTCTTAGGGTCTCCTGCAGCTTCCAGCAATAGCCTTCTACAGTACAAACTCTTGGCTAGTCTGATTTGTTTTCTGCATGCATTCTCCTGTGTTCAGTAATTGTCATAATCTGTTTGAAGGTCTGATGCTTAAAAGCATTTCCAGAATTTATCACATGCCCGAAAGGATGAGAGAAGTTCTTAATGTAGCCACCTGGTCTGTTTCACATGAACACGCCATGTGCGCTTTCGAGTGTGTTTGTCTTGCAGGGATGTGAATGTTGTAACAAAGAAATCAAGGGCTGCCTCAACATCATAGGACTGGAATACAGGGGTCCAGTCAATAGATGAGACATCATAAATGAAACTTGCCTGATCCAATTTTAAATAAAAGACACATGCCGTTGACTCTGGGAAATTGCCTCTTGTTAGTTTATCTATTCATTGTGGTGGAGCTGGCCAAAAAAATGGCTAATAAATTCCAAACTCAAAAGTCCGGCTGGCTTATGCAAATGAAATTGCAAACACCTAAGTCTTTGAAACATTCAATTTTCTTTTATTATAGAGTCCCAACGTTTCACCCGGCAATCAGGCTTCTTCTGGGGAACTGTAAAAGTATACAAATAATATTTTTAATATTACATATCAAAATAATGT
Source organism: Neoceratodus forsteri (assembly GCA_016271365.2). Classification (NCBI taxonomy): domain Eukaryota; kingdom Metazoa; phylum Chordata; order Ceratodontiformes; family Ceratodontidae; genus Neoceratodus; species Neoceratodus forsteri. The sequence goes on from CM057453.1 coordinate 1,615,041,237, forward strand.
TTTTACAAATTTTAAATCAATAACCAACAACCAACAGTCTAATTTTTCAGTTGAGCTATTATCTCCAACTTCTCAATAATAATGAAATAGTGCCTATAATTCAATAATAAACAAATTATACTCAAAATAAAATCACAACCAAATCATTTTATGTGATAACTGTTTCACCTTATACCAACCACCAAATTTTACAGCATGTAACATTGCCTTGCTTTTTAACCAAGCTCCCAGACAGTTTATGCCAGTGTGTTTCTTCAAAATTAAAATATTCTTCACTAATACTTAAAAGTCCAATATTTACTACTTTAAACCAGTTTCAAACTAATTCATTACAACTCTTTTCCCACACCATTTCATGGTATTCACCTTGATTAAATCATGTCCTGCTCTTTCAAATATTTCTGTGTCATATCTCAAGCTCCACCTGCAAGTGAATAAGGTACCCATGATCATTAAAACTATTTATATTATTAATTTTGTGCTTTTAACAGCGCGCATGTCATCTTGTTTCTGTGGTTATCTGTATCATTAATTATTTCTCCACTAGCAAAAAATAAAAAACGTTTCTAAATATTCTTTCCTTAATTTCCATAGCACTGTTGTTTCAAAGACCAGTAACTATTAGTTCAAAGCAGCAACCAGAAAAGCCTTGCTTGTACGTTACTTACTAGTAATTGTCTTTAGCTTGCTTCCGTAGTTGTCTACATAATTATTTCTCTACTAGCAAAAAATAAAAAACATTTCTAAATCCTCTTTCCTTAATTTCCATAGTACTGTGTTTCAAAGACCAGTAACTATTAGTTCAAAGTAGCAACCAGAAAAGCCTTGCTTGTGTGTCACTTAATAATTCTCTGAAGCTTGCATGTGGAGCTCTGCAGCACGTCCTTCTCCTCACTTGTCACTAGCAGCAACTCTGTGCTCTGAACCTCTTAATGTCTGCGGGAAGAGTCATGTGATGACTGATGTCATCAAACACTGCTAAGCAGAGTTGTTGCCTAAGCAACCCAGTGACTCTTCCCACGGACATATTTTGGCTGGGTCCTAATCCCTGCAGTCCTGAATACACTCTATGAGTATGTTGTATATTCATTCTCTTTAAGTCATCTAATGAAATTTATTGGCAATCAAGGGGATTTAAACATCTTTTCTTGACCTTTATCCACGTTTACTAGACTAATAACAATAAATCCCTTTTTATGTTAGTCTCTAGTATGTAGAGACGTAAAATAAGATATATCACTTTTTTGCTGAAATGAATTCTTGGTGTTTTGTTAACATAAAATGAACATGCCTCTTTATTGCCAGTTACACGTTTTATCTCTATGATTCCTTATTTAACATCCCATTCTTTCGGAACACCATCACTGCCAAAAGACCTGCCAATTCACCTCCTCATTTAACCCCAATTTTTCACTTATTGCACCCAATTCATACATCCAGAAAATTTCTTGCTGTTCTAGTTTCCGATTATAGTCTCCCCCTCTCTCTAGTCCTTCAACTTGTTCTAATCCCCAGAAACAAACTTGTACCGGGGTATGTCCATTAAGATTAAAGTGCCTCGCTAGAGGGGAATTTTCATCTTTATTTCTGATCCAACTTTTATGTTCAGAGATCCTGGTTCTAAGCTCCCTTAAGGTTTTTCCCACATACAGCTGGCCACAGGGGCATTGAATAATATATATATATATTACCCCTGTGGTAGCACAAGTGATGTGTGATTTAATTGTGTATACTTTGTCAGTATGAGGATGTGAAAATACTGTCTTTTTAGAAGAGTGTCCACAAGCTATGCATTTTCCACAGGGGTACATCCCATTCTTTAAAGGACCTAGTACCTAGTAACAGCTGTGTTTCCCTAACTGCTACTTTAACATGCTGTGCATGAACTCATCTATCTCTGATCGTTGTAGCCTTTTTGACACCACTATAGGTGTTTGGACAAAAATGTCCTCAGTAGTAGATTCTCTTGTAAGATTTTCCAGTTTCCCACCAGGATTTTTTTGATCTGTGGCATAATTTGGTTATGTTCCGTACTAAACACGATCCTATTTTCCTTCAAGCTTATATTTTCATTTGCTTGTTTCTCTTTCACTAGATCTTGTCTATCAATCTGTGTAACTTTAATTCTTGCTTCTTCTATTTTCTCTTTGTGGTATGCTCTCTCTTTAAAGTTCTCTGTTATTTTGATTTCTTCTCTACGATATTCTCTTACTGTGCTACAATTACTTTTTGCTCTCAGGAATTGAGAGTACGGAATACTCTCCACAAGACTTCTGGGATGAAAACTATTCCAATGCAAAATTGTATTGTGGTCTGTCTCTTTTCTAAACAATTTTTTTTCCAAATGTTTATTTCTTTTATATATCGTGATGTCCAGAAAGTCTATTTGAGATTTGAGTTAAATGGGAATTAAATAAGAATTTTAAATTGGCGTCACAAGTAATTCCTCTAATTCCTCTTGGCTACCACTCCAGATTAACAATACATCATCAATGTACCTTTTCCAAATGTATATCTTTTCTTTCAAATGGTTTGCCAAGTTCTGGGATTGAAAAATAAATATAGTTTCAAATTCATGCATGAATGCATTCGCATAACTGGGGGCCATTGTGCTCCCCATTGCCGTACCTCTTGCCTGTTCAAAAAAACTGATTTCCAAATTTAAAATAGTTTCTAGTAAGAACTATTTCTGCTAGATCTAAAAGAATCCTGGTGCTAGGTTGTGCACCAGTAGGTCTTGTATCCAGTAAAAATGAGACTGTTGGTTGTTGGGTATTGATTTAAAATTTGTAAAAACATTATTTTGACATGTAATACTGAAAATATTATTGGTACACTTTTACAGTTCCCCAGAAGAAGCCTGATTGCCAGGTGAAATGTTGGGACTCTATAATAAAAGAAAATTGAATGATCCAATTTTGAGAGATCTCGGAAGGTGATACAGCGTGGCGATGGAGCAGTGACCACTAAGGAGCCCCAGATGCAAAAAACAGGGGAGTGGTCACTTATTGAATCAGAGAGTACACCTGAGGCAGCAATTCTGTCAGGTCAATTTGTGAGAATCCAGTCAATAAGTGTATCGGCGGCAGGGGTCTGAGCCAGTCTCATGGGGTCATTTATCACCTGGTGCATGTTGTAGCCCTGTACTAAGGATAGTAAGAAGTTTTTGTCTTTCCCTAGCCAATTTACATTTAGATCACCAAGGATAATTAATTAATTTTGTCCAGCTGCTGAGATAGAATGCTCCAGTTGTTCAGAGCAGCCTAATTGACCAGCTTTAGGGGGATTTTAGGAACATATATTGTGAAATGAGAAGAAGGGCATGAAGGGATTCACAGGTAGCGGTAGTAGAGTTTTGCACTAGGGATACATTCAGGTTTTTGTTTTTAAATAGAGCTCAACTGCCCCCCCGTTGGACAGCCTGTCCCTTCTAACAAGAGTATAATTTGGTAGGGCATGAAGAGTCTGGAGTGGAAGGCTTTAGCCATGTTTCTGACAAACAAAGGATGTCTGGGGTGTGGATAGATGTCCATGCTTAAGTGGAGGACATTTTAAGGGAGGCTTTCCAAAAAGTCAAAAAGAGACATGCCCTACTGATTCCTAAAAAGATAATCATTCAGGATGACAGAAGAGTAACATTCTCAACTGATTTTAACAGTCTGGCTGGAAAGGTGAGAAGCTTGGTGCAGAAATACTGGTCAGTCTTAAAAACAGATACTGTAGCATTTAAGGGAAAGTGATTGGTAATACACCAAGAATCACTTTCAGAAAGGGCAACAATTTAGAGGTTATTGACTGGCAGTCATTTTGTGGCTAGCAAGGTAGAGAGCCCACCTTAGCTTACAGTTAGACTGTAAAACTGGTTCCCCCCAAAAAACAAAGGTTTTCAGAAATATGGGTACCGTAATACCTGTGAATATTCCAAAGAGAAATGCTTTGTGCATTCTTCATCAGGACAAAAGGTCAAGATTCAACAATTTATTAGCTGTGTTACCCCTTTAGTGGTGTGTATATATAGCCTGGTGACCTTATAATCTTTTTTTTCTTACACTGGACAAACTGTCAGGCCCTTGAAAGTGTATATCCAGGAGCATACTAGTGCAATAGCAGCTGGAAATTTTTATTTTATTTATTTTTATTTTAAAATGTTTCCACAGGAGGGCACACTGAGCTGAGGCTTGTTTCCAGGTGCGACCTGGGGGAAAGGGGGAAAGGGAAAAAAACAGCAAAAAAGCAATACATCAGGCTAAAACATAACACAGTGCAGCAATCGGGAAGGGGGCAAGGGGGAATTACATCAATAACTATATATATACACACACACACACACACACACACACACACACACACACACGTAGTACAGTTACACAGTGCAACAACCGATAAGCTGTAATAGTGGAAAAATGATTGGTGGAGTATACACTGTTGCGAACTGGACAAGCATAATGGAAAGAAGGGGTGATTTAGCTGGAAAAATGTAACTCAGAAAAGTTTAGTTCGCCCATAGGGAGGGCAGAGGATGTAGGGTAGGACAGTAGAATAGGGGTAAAAGTAGATGGGATGGTGAAGTGAGTCAAGAGGATAGCAGTTAGTTGAATGTGCAGAAGTGGGGAGGAAGTTTACGAAGGAGAGAGGAAAGAGCAGCAAGTGAGAGGGCATGAAGAAGGGGCAGGGGGATGGAGTTCCACAATTTAGGCAGGTGGTAGGAGAATGCAGATTGGCCTTTGGTAATGGATCTTCGGGGGATAGTGAGTGAGTGGTGGTCATAACTACAGAGAGAGTGAATGAGGGGGGAGGTAGTGGAGATAAGGAGGCAGAGAGATAGGAAGGGAGGGAACCAAACCAGTATTTTGCTGTGAAGGAGATACAGAGGGAGCATTTCCTATCCTCAAGAGAGAGGGAGGAGAGGGAGTTGTAGAGGTCACAGTGATAAGATAGGGGGAGCATCAAGTGCAAAGTGGCAGAAGGAGTTGTAGAGGGTATCCAGTCTGGCAAGGGAGGTTTTAGGGCCAGCACTGAAGACTACTTTACCGTAATCAAAAAACTGTGAGGATCACTTTCGGTACCACAAGGCAGAGGGCATGCAGTTGGATGCAGCTGCAGTTATAATAGAGGGCACCAAGCTTGGGACAAAGTTTTTGGGCAATTGCATCCATGTGTACAGAAAAGTTGAGGTGCCTGTCAAGACAGACACCAAGATACTTAGCCGAGGAAGAATCCCCAGTTTAGTCTCATCAAGGGTGTGGAAGGAGGGCAAGGAAGGGAAGGGAAGTAGGACAATATCTGACTAGTGCCAAAGGTCATGGAGATTGTCTTTTTGGCATTAAGGAAAAGCTGATGTGAAACTAGTCAGCGCTGTACATTATCATGGTCCAGCTGTAGGGTGGCAGTGACACTAGACGGTGATGGGCCAGATGTATACAGAACAGTGTCATCTGCATTTATGTGTATGTTAGAAGAGGAGCAGACAGAGGGGAGGTCATTAAGAAAGATGGAGGAAAGTAGGGGACCCAGAACAGTGTCCTGTGGGACACCTGTCCAGATGGGGTGGGAAGGGGATACAGAGTCAGTTATTCTAATCAACTGGGTTCTGCCAACCATGTAGGAGCTGGTCCAGTCAACAGCTGTGGGAGAGAGCCCAGCTGAAGAGAGTGTGGATAGAAGGATGGGGTGAGAGACCGTAATGCCTTGGCAAGGTCAATGAATATGGCAGAGGTGATGAGGTCACTGTCAATATGAATGAATAAAAGAAATGCTCTGGGCGCGTACTTCCTTACTGCCCCCATTCAAATGCCTCTTCTGTATCTATCTCCCTCCTACCTGTCTGTTACCTCCCCCTACTAATGGCACCTTTTCACCCCCATACCCTCCCCCTTACCCTTAGACCTACTGTGCTGACTAATGCAGCTATGACAATCCTGAAGGTATTACAATTGCCCCCTCCCACCCTTCCTAACCTCTGCTCCCTCCACTATCCTTGGCACATCATGTGCCCTTGCTTTATAGTCTTCTGCTAGGCCACGTAATGCTTTGCTAGTCTAGAACTCATCCAATATAATATTGTACTCTGCTGTCTAGCAGAGACCTGCCTTGCACAGAACTCGCTCGTAGCGGTTTGCTGACTGCCATTGGTACCTAGCCTGTAAATGATGCTGCCTTGTGTTCTGTCACGTCTTATGTTGCTATGTGTAAATTATTGAACACCACTGTGCCAAGCCATGCCATTCTCACTTGTAATGACTAGTACATAGGTTGCCAATGTTGCTACGCCTATGCCAAATTGTTGTATTGTGACTTGTTGTCGTTTAAACTACCAGGTCCATCTTTTAAATGAGCCCTGCTCAATGGTGTTACGCCTGGCTAAATAAAGATATTGATTGATTTTATGGTCTTAGAACACATTTCACCCAACAAGAGGGGTAGTGAATGATTAAACCACCTATGGCAAAAAGAAATTAGGTGGATAGTCACCTTGAATACAGTTCAACCCAGTGGATTAAATTAAGAGGTTGATTTCATGCCCTTTCTGAAGCCTGGTTAAATTTGCATGAGTATAAAAATACTTAATTCAGAATACTGTGTGTGCAATTGTAATGTGAAAGTTGTTTAATTCTCCCTTTTTTCCTTTATTCACAGACTTGATTGGTAGGGATACATCCTTTGTTGTTGTATGACAGAAAGTACAGAGAGATCTGAAAAGTCAGTGACACCTACTAAGTAGTGTAACCACCCTACAAATGCGGGTTCCTGAAAAGTCTTCCTTGAGCTTGCCTAAATGCTCACTGCCAGGCTGGTGTCCTGCGTTTTAGCAGTTTAAATGTGATTGCCAGAGAATGCCTGTATAGACTCTGTGTACTGTCTCTTTAAGAGCTGCCTGGATTGCAGTCATAAGTAATCTGAGAGGGAGCTCTGTTGAAAGATGTAACTATTTGCTGAAAATCATTTAGAGTGATGATGATAATGTAGTTTGTCTAGCCTGCCTTCTTTGCAGCAAGGACTGTTTTGTTTCTCTCCACTATCTTGGTCCTGGACTGCCGAATTGGACCAATCAGTACTGGTGGGACCTAAAATGGAGCCGGACTACAGGAGCTGTCTGGAGTCAAAATCTGTAGGAATTGTAGTTTGGGGCTTTTAGCACCTTTTTGCACCTGAAGGGGGAGCCTTTGTTGTGACTGACAGACAGATCGGCCAACCGAACCTTTTAGATTCTGAGGGAAAGTCCCAGGCTTGCTGGCAGTTGAGTCAGATCTAAGTTGGGAGCTGAAGAAGCAACAGCTTGAGACAGTCAAGCAGCCATCTGAGTAGTTTCGCATGGGAGAACTGTGGAAAGGCCTGAGTTGTGGCCTGCATGTCTGCCTGCTGCCCCTGAGAGGGAGAGAAGAGAATTATTTTGGACTAAATCCAAGTTTGTGAGAACGAAGCAAGCCACAGATTTTTTACCAGGCTCATGCCTGAAGAAGACCAAAGATTTTGCTGAATGCGATCGGCCTGTCAGGATTTCCAGCTGCTTTTGAATCCCCGGTTTGTGCAGAGACTTTGTGATCGTGACCAGAGAGCGGTTTGCCGGGTACAGTAGAATTTTCTTACATGTAAATGTGCTGTGAGTTGTTAGTGGGTCGTGGTTTGGTTCCCCACTGTGTGAACTGTGTCCTGCTTGCTAGTAGCTGTATCAGCCCAAAACAGACTACATCTGAATTTGGCCTCGGCCTTGCCACACTGGCCCAGCCAGACTACCCACTGCACAGAGAAAGCCATCGACGAGAGACCTGCCTGGGGATCAGCCCCCTGCTCCATGCTTGAACAGGAACGACACCTCGGCGAATCGTGTGGGCCCTGCTTCTCCTGGCACTCCAGATCAACCACCTGCAGTCTCAATTTTCGTCCAGCCTGTGTTCAGTCTTGGGTATCATGAGTAATCATCAGGGTAGCTCCGTGCAACAACAGCCTAATCTGAAAGTGTGTCATCTGATTGTCTTGTTTTCTTTTCATGAACGGAGCCCTCCAGCTCCGGATTACAATTAGTGTGTGTGGTGCATGTTGTTTTCTTCCATCACAGGGCCCAAACCAGCTGCAATGTTCCTGGCTAGCTGACCGTTCTCCATCTGGGTTCCCAGGGTGTGTGACTGTTTATGGACCATGAAGTGCATGCATAACTGTTTGATTGATACAGCCTTTAAGCAAATTAACCTAATTACATCCTTCCCTTGTTCAAGTCCCTTAAATAAATCAGATTGAACTCTTTTTTGCATTTACCCTGACTGTGGTTCCAGTTTGTGCAAGAGTACTGTACTGCTGTTATTTGTTGTTTATAACCTTGTTTTACAGGGGGTCCCCAGGGCCAAGCCAGAGGAAAGACCTGGTGGTAAGTGCAAACAGTATGGGTACTTATGTGGTGTATCAAGGGTATTGTGAAAGTGATTATTGTGTGTTGTTCCGGCCACTAGTAAGGAAAGAGGGGGGTTACAGTGTCCTGGAGGGCTGTGCCCAGGTTAGTTTGACCACTACCAACCCTGACCTCTGGGTGGAGGCACCTGTTTCAGAACTCAGGCCCCTTAACCTGCTACTAGCCAAGCAGGCAGGTGTAGTAGCCCTTGGGATAGCACCACCTAGGGGTTACATTTTGGAGGCCCACCGCTGGGATTTTGTGCCTTCTAGTGGCCAAACATTACGAATTATTGTTAAAGATTAATGGCTACCCCAGTAGTAACGGCTGTACACCAGTTGGTGGGGCAGTGTACTGGGCAGGAGATCAACCCCCAAAATGCTCTACTTATCTTGGATATTCCCCTGGGTACCAGTAAATACACTGTAGAGGGAGCACTCTTCAAAGTTGAATGTTTAAAAAACCCTGTGGTGGTGGGTCGACAGGCTGATTTGATTGCCCAAACTTTCATAGCCTTGGTAGAGTGTAGTGACCTCGTGGACAGCTCTGAAGTGCCACAGACTATTGCCCCAGAAGGGGTTCCAGCTGCCTGGAGAGTGATAACAAAAGACAATAAAGACCCCTGGGAGGATGAGCTCCCACCATTATCTGAGACTTTTGAGGAGAAATTTGCTAAGTTGTTGTTGTAGGAAGGGAAAACCATAGAGGACTTTAAGAAACTATTCCTGCCACCTGGGGGTGTTCCTTCCCCAACACCCCCTCCCACTCCAGCACCTGTTACCGCCCCACCTTCTGTGCCTGTGACAATGCTGGCCTGTATATCTGTACCTGCCATTAGTCACGACTCCTACCGAAGGCTGAGAATCTTCTCGGGCACCCTCCCAACCCCCCAGGGGGAGGATGACTGGGAGACCTGGATAGACTATATTGCCCCTCTAGTACTTGAATGGCAATGCTCAGAAGCAGAGAAATGAAAGAGGTTGAGTGAGAGCCTCTGAAGTCCTGCCCTGGCTACTATCCATGCCAAGAGGGCCAATAACCCCGAAGCAACTGCACAGGACTATCTTGATGCATTGGAGAATGTGTATGGGAGCCCGGATTCAGATGAGGATCTGTGGTGGAGAGTAAGAAATGCTCAGCAGTACCCAAGGGAGCCATTGTCTGTGTATGTACCTCGGCTTGAAAAGCTGCTACAAGAGTGCCTCAGAAAGGGTAGTTTGCTGTCAAATGAATCAGCTCGAACTAAGCTGGACCGGATTCTTAAGTCTGCTCTGTTTTCAGAATTGTTCCTGCTTCAGTTGCGCCTTGCCACCTGACTGGAATCGCCCCCCTCCTATGATGAGCTAATGAAAGAAATTCAGGAGGGTTGAGCAAAGGTGACCCCATGGGGGAATTGCACCCATATCTGCTGCAGCTGCGCAAGTGACCGAGAGTGATCAGCCAAGTGAGGCTCAGGGGCAAAAGTCGGCACTTAATGAGCACTCTGAGAATGCAAAGGACTTTCTGCCTTGGGCCCAGCATTGGAAAGATGTGATACTAAAGGAAGTCCGAGAGTTGAAGACAGATGTCTCTGCAAGGGTTTCCCCCATGGAACAAGATTCTGGTCCCTTTCAGGACGTGACTGCCATGGGGGTGGGGGTGCACCCTCAGGCATCGCTACCGAGGGTGGCTCCAAGGCTGAGATCACCAGATTGACTGACGCTCTAAAGGAACTGTTAAGACACGTTGCACTACTCTCACCACTGCAAGCAGATATTAGACCCCAATCTCTTAATACTGCTTCAGTTCCTCATATGATGTTCTGTCCAAGGACGACCCACAAGTCTATCATTTGTCACAACTGTGGACAGGCTGGCCATATGAAAAGAGAATGCCAGTCTCAGAAGGACTTAGAAAGAGTATTAAACAGACTCCAAGGGGAGCTCCAAAAAGGAAATCAATGGCCAAGGGGTGCCCAAAATGACCACAGTGAGGGTTCGAGAAACCCTAACTCAAATTTCTTTGTGGATAAATCGTCTGTCCAGGCCTCTGCTACTGCATCTCCAGACTGGTCCAAAATAGTCCAGGCAGAACTGGGCCCTTCAATGGAGACTACGGTGACTGTGAATGGTATTCATACTGGCTGTGCTTGACAGTGGGTCACAAGTGACCATTGTATTCCATGACTGGTATGACAAACACTTATCTGATGTGCCTTTGCAGTCCCTGGAAGGCCTACATGTGTGGGGCCTGAGCGACAAGTCTTATCCCTACCTAGGGTATGTCCGCCTCTGGTTGTCTTTTCCTGCAACTGTAACTGGTGTAGAGGAGCGAGCAGAGGCATTGGCCCTAGTGTGTCCCCCCACCAGACTGTATGATGGGGTCCCCCTGTTAATTGGGAAAATGCCCATATATTTGGGAGACTGGAGCAACTCTGTCACGAGGAAACAAGGGCAGCGGACTGGGAGAGCCCTGAGAATTCTGGTTCTGATCAAGAGGGCCTATGATTTGCAACAGAAACCTGAGGAAGTAGACCAGGATGAACTGTGGGGATTGTGTGGAAGAAAGATCTCGATTCAATGGTACTGGCCCCAAACGCCCAGTGTACCATTCAAGGGGAGGGCCGCCTCCGGAAAGATGTCAAGAACAAAATACTGATGTTGGATGCACCAGGCGATGGAAAATTGCCAGGATTATTGGTCAAGCCCAGCATCTTGCCTGCTCGTGCCCATGCCTATGCACGATGAGTGATGGTCCAGATTCACAATGTGTCAGATCGGGAGATCTGGGTGAACAGAGGGTGCACCCTAGCTGCGGTACACTGCGCAGACACTGCAGTATTGCCCAGCAATAAGCACCCTGGTGAGAAGGAGAGAGTGACCCCAGATTTGTTTGACTTTGGTGACTCCCCGTTGCCAGCTGGATGGAAGGCTAGAATTAGCAAGAGACTTGCCCAGAGAGACCAAGTGTTTTCTTTGAAGGAATGGGATGTGGCATGTGTCCAGGGTGCGGAGCATCACATATGCCTGCATGATGAACAGCCATTTCGAGAGAGGTCCCGACGCCTAGCCCCGGCAGACACAGATGATGTGAGAAGACACCTGCAGGAAATGCTCGCTGCTGGCGTGATGCAAGAATCCAGAAGCCCATATGCCTCTCCCATTGTGGCTGTGTGTAAGAAGAATGGGTCTGTGAGGATGTGTGAGGATGTGTGTTGATTATCGAACCCTGAACAGAGGACCATCCCAGACCAATACACTATGCCTCATATACAAGATGCCCTGGATTGCTTGAATGGGAGCAAATGGTTCTTGGTGTTGGATCTTCGCAGCGGATACTACCAGATCCCGGTGGCCCCAGAAGACCGTGAGAAAACAGCCTTCATCTGTCCATTGGGGTTCTACAAGTTTCTGAGGATGCCACAAGGGATATCGGGTGCCTCGGCCACCTTTCAGTGACTGATGGAACGTGCGGTGGGAGATACGAATTTGCTGGAATGCCTGGTGTACTTGGACAGTCAAGCAGCCGTCTGAGTAGTTTCGCAAAGGAGAACTGTGGAAAGGCCTGAGTTGTTGCCTGCATGTCTGCCTGCTGCTCCTAAGAGGGAGAGAAGAGAATTGTTTTGGACTAAATCCAAGTTTGTGAGAACAAAGTAAGCCACTGATTTTTTACCAGGCTCATACCTGAAGAAGACCAAAGATTTTGCTGAATGCGATCGGCCTGTCAGGATTTCCAGCTGTTTTTGAATCCCCAGTTTGTGCAGAGACTTTGCGATCGTGATCGGAGAGCGGTTTGCCTGGTACAGCAGAATTTCCCCACATGTAAATGTGCTGTGAGTTGTTAGTGGGTCGTGATTTGGTTCCCCACTGTGTGAACTGTGTTCTGCTTGCTGGAAGTTGTATCAGCCCAAAACAGACTGTATCTGAATTTGTCTCCATTTGGCCTGGGTCTTGCCACACTGGCCCAGCCAGACTACCCACTGCACAGAGAAAGCCATCGATGAGAGACCTGCCTGGGGATCAGCCCCCTGCTCCACATCTGAACAGGAATGACACCTCAGCGAATCGTGTGGGCCCTGCTTCTCCTAGCACTCCAGATCAATCACCTACAGTCTCAATTTTCATCCAGCCTGTGTCCAGTCTTGGGTATCGTGAGTAATCATCAGGGTAACTCCCTGCAACAACAGCCTAATCTGAAAGTGTGTCATCTGATTGTCTTGTTGTTTTCTTTTCAAGCACGGAGCCCTCCGGCTCCGGATTACAATTAATGTGTGTGGTGCATGTTGTTTTCTTCCATCACAAGGCCCCAACCAGCTGCAATGTTTTCTGGCTAGCCCACCATTCTTCATCTGGGTACCCAGGGTGTGTGACTGTTTATGGACCCTGAAGTGCATGCATAACTGTTTGATTGATACAGCCTTTAAGCAAATTAACCTGATTACATCCCTCCCTTGTTCAAGTCCCTTAAATAAATCAGATCAAACTCTTTTTTGCATTTACCCTGACTGTGGTTCCAGTTTGTGCAAGAGTACTGTACTGCTGTTATTTGCTGTGTATAACCTTGTTTTACAGGGAGTCCCCAGGGCCGAGCCAGAGGAAAGCCCTGGTGGTAAGTGCATAGTGTGGGTAGTTGTGTGGTGTATCAGGGGTATTTGATTATTGTGTATTGTTCCGGCCACTAGTAAGGAAAGAGGGGGTTACAGTGTCCTGGAGGGCTGTGCCCAGGTTAGCTTGACCACTACCAACCCGGACCTCCGGGTGGAGGCACCTGTTCCAGAACTCAGGCCCCTTAACCTGCTACTAGCCAAGCCAGCAGGTGTAGTAGCCCTTGGGATAGCGCCACCTAGGGGTTACAGTAGGATAAGTCAAAACTTTTCAGAATAAGATGTTAGTATAGTATTAGATAAACATATATTGACTATTATAAGTACTTACTTTTAGTATGGTACTTCTGCATGTATGTTAAGGTAAAATAAATATATCTTTATCTGTGCTCCCTGCATCATATGTTATTTTGCCTATGTATTTTTATAGATTTCAATTGGATGTATACTGTGACTTTAAGAGAGATGTTTAAATTGCTTGGTTGAGGGGCAAAGTGCATGCCCCCAATGACAACATTTGGTCGAAGCCGCCAGTGCTTTGTGTCTTTCATTTTGGTCTAATAAATCTTTCACCATGGTTTATTTGGCTATGTGAGTCTATTTTATTTTTTTAGTTCTCTATGAGTACGTTCCTCTGTTGCTTCATATGCTGGGCCTCATAGCCTTCTCAGTGTTCACAGTGCCTCTAGCAAGGCTGCACATGAGGACAACCCATTGTTCTTCAGTACCCAGTGATCCCAGGCATCACACCCTCAAAACTACCCCATCCAGATCTGGCCCATCGGCGTACAGTCGGGCTACTGCTCACGACACACCGACCCGGGTTCAGGAATGAGCCCAGGCCATCAGAGGGCCATCTGGGGGAGAAGAGTATGGTAGAGCATCCCATCCTCTGGGGGGGGGAGTGCCGCATCCTGCTGCTCTACCACCACCTAGGAACACACTGGTGGTGGTGTAGGGGATCGGCGGCTTACGGGAGGGGCCCTGGAGCATGGGTCAGGACTGGCTGCATTGGAATTCCTGGCAGCTAATCCCCTTATGAGCTCCTGGCAGAGGGGTAGGATGAACAGAGAATGGAAAATGGAGGAGCAGGATTGGGAGGATGAAGCCTCCACCAGCCCACCACTTCCACCTCTGGGTCCATGCCACCATCCATTGGGGGATGCCACTAGCCTTCACCTGTGCCAAGGGTGGCCAGATGTCTGCAGGAGGGAGACGCTGTGGAGCTGAAGGGGTACCCCAACCCCTGGGAGTCAAGCCAGGGGGAGGGCAGCACAGCAGTGTGTCACAGGTGGACTGGGAGTCCCAGTGGATGGTTTGCAGGAAGGGTTGAGGACACCTAGGCAGTAGGTGGAAGGAGTTCCCAACCTGGCCCGAAGCACAGGGGCATAAACAAACTTAAAAAAAAAGCTACCCCATCCAGGTGACCAGGTCTTTGGTGAGGTCTCTGATGTGGTGGTCAGTGGGGAAAAACTCCTCCAGGGTTTCCCCTTCTCCTAACTGGAGCTAGAGATGTCTCTTACCATGGATGCTTCCTTGCTGGAATGGGGAGCCCACTGCCAGGGTCTTCTGACACAAGAAGTCTGGGACACGGCCAGGGTGCGAAATTCCTATACTTTACTGTAGGTGCTCCAGGGCAAGCACTTTGTCTCAGGACACCTACTGCTATTTGGTGCCTGCCCAGTGGGGCACCTAATATGGGCTGGCAGTGTAGCCTAGAGGTTAGAGGAACAAGGTGTGAACAAGCTTGATACATCCAGCAGACCAGACCTGAGTTTGATTCTCACAACCTCCACTTGCATACTGTGTGACTCAGCAAATCACTTAACTACCCTGTGCTCCCAGGTCACCCCTGAAAACAGTCACTTGTGTCTAGTGGGCCTTACCCGGTTACCAAAGACTAAAATAAAAATAAATAAAATAAAAGGTATTTGTGCACAGTTCCTTTGTATTTTTTCGTCAGTTTGTTTTTTTTATATGCAGGCGTCATTTGCATGGGGTGGGGTGCCAGATGAGCGCTGACAGCCGTGGTCATGGGACACAACTCTTAGCAAGTGGAGCGATCAAGTAACAGGCAGTCGGGCAGACAAGAAGACAACTCCTTCCAAAAGGAGGCCCTTTGGCACCATGCATTCCTGCTAAAGCTGAACCAGCCTAAAATGTTATGGTGATTTACATATACATCCCATGATGCTTTGCATTATGGGGGTATGTTTGATTTTGTATTCCTTCCCAAAGTGTCAGCACTCTAGCAAAATAGCCACAAGACACACGGAAATTATCATTGAATAATATCAGATTTTATTGTAGCTAACACCATCACAAGCAAATGCCTACTACCCCCTGACGAAGGTGGTTTGCTGAAGCGTGGGGTGGTAGGCATTGCCTGTGATGAGTGTTAACCACAATAAAATCTGATATTATCCAATGCTAATTCCATGTTCTCCAATGACTATGTTCACTAGACTGCTAGCATATTTGGAAAGCGTTCCAGTTGGGCTGGCTGCCCCTGTTAAGCACCCACCTCGCAGTACTGTTTGTTGAAGCCTTTGGATGACAAGACAAGCAGTTTGACTGAGGCTGAAAGTCCCTTTCTCTGATGGACAGCCTTACCAGCCTGTCAAAGATTGGAGGAGTTGGTTTACAATAGATTGAGGCAAGGTGACACCAACAGTAAGTGTCTCTCATTACTTCTCCCACCCCAATCCTCTGGTGCTAACTCGTGGTCCCTGTGAAGTGTGCCACTCTCACTGACCACTGCCTATAACAGTAGTTCTAAGAGTAGTATATGGTGTACATCCACACTTCTGGCAGTTTCCTTTCCCTTTAAGACTCTGGCCAAAAGGTCTTCAAACTGCCTTCTCTCACCCACCTGGGTGGTAACTCCCTCGGCACTGCCCCGTGATATCAGATCTTACCCGCTGGAAGATGCAGTGTGCCACTTGCCAGGGGAGGTCAGGTGGGTTGTGTGGATGTACACCATATACCACTCCTAGAACTACTGTTACAGGTGAGTAACCTGTTTTTCTAGGGACGTGGATATGGTGTACTATCCACACTTCTGGCAGACTCCTAGCAGTTCTTCATGGAGGCGGGGGCAAGGCACAAACCCCCTACTTAGGGAATCGATACTGAAGAACCGAGGCCCCCAAACCAGCATCCCGGCGTGACTCGAGGTCAGTGTGGTAATAGGAAATGAAGGTGTGTGCTGACCTCCAGGTAGCAGCCCTACAAATCTCCTGGATAGGGATATCGCTGGAAGCAGCCACCAAGGAAGCTGTATGTCTGGTGGAATGAGCCCTTCGCCCTACGGTAAGCTCCCTACCAATCAGCCTATAGCAGAGGTCAATGCAGGACACAATCTAACTGTCAATTGTCAACTTAGCTGATGGTCTGCCAGGTGTGGCTTCAACGTAGGCGACAAATAGCTGGGAAACCTTTCCCTAAACTCCAACCGTGTGCTCCTTATAGCAGGCAACCACTCACCTCAGGTCCAGAGTATGGAGCCTGTGCTCAGCCTCTGAGGTGTGGTTGGCAAAGAACGCCGGGAGATTCATCACCTGGTTATGGCGAAACTCCAACACAACCACCAGGGTTGGGGTGAAGGACAACCTTGTCTCTATGGAAGACCAGGTAAGGAGACTCAGCCGAGAGCGCCTGGAGCTCACTAATCCTTTTGGCGGAGGTGATAGCCACCAAGAAGGCAGTCTTCTACATCAGATGAGAGATGTGCATCCATTTAAATGGCTTGCCCATGAGCTTTGCCAACACCAGTAACAAGTCCCAAGGTGGTGGTGGTTCATGCACCGGAGGGGAAGTGTGATCAAGGCCCTTAAAAAAGTACCAGACCACCTTTGCCTGCACCACCGATGGCATACCAGCCGGAGCACTGTATGCCGAGATGGCTGCCAGGTGCACCTTAAGGGTCATTGACCAAAGCCTCGAGTGAGAGAGGGACCAAAGGTAATTGAGAATTCTAGCCACTGGGCAAGACAAGTGGTCTGGTCGAGCCACTTTCTCTGGCACCAACTGGAGAACCTCTTCCATTTGAAGGCATAACATTTTCAGGTCAACTTCTTCCGAGAACCCTTGACCACAGCGAGGACACCATCGGAGACATCCAAAGCCTGGAACTCTAGATGCTCAGGAACCAGGCTGTTAGGTGCAGGGATTGAAGGTCCAGATGGAATATGTTCCCCTGACTGCAAGAGAGCAGGTCCAGGCATAGAGGAAGATGCCATGGGAGCCTGCAGATGAGGATGAGGAGATCGGGGTACCAGAACTGGTGAGGCCAGTCCAGAACCACCAGGATAATCTGTGCCTTGTCCCTCCTGGCTTTGAGCAGGACTTTGTGGATCGGTGGAAAAGGAGGGAAGGCATACAGGAGGCCCAGGGTCCAGGGCCTCAAGAAGGCAACCCCCAGCAGCTTTCCCTGCTAGAGGGGTAGGCACAATATGGCCTCAGCTTTGCATTCTCCCTGAAGGTGAACAGATCCACCAGAGTGGTGTCCCACTGGGAGAACAGACTGTGCACTACCTCCTGATGGAGAGACCACTCATGAGATGCCTCGCCCACCCTGCTGAGGGTGTCCGCCAGCTGATTGGACACTCTGGCCACATGGATGGCCAGAAGATCAGCGTTCAGGCTGAGCATGAGGGTCTAGGTGTGGAAAGCCTCCCTGCACAGAGGAAGGGAGTGCACCCCACCCTGTTTGTTGAGGTAGTACATGGTTGTGGTGTTGTCCGTCTGGACCTGAACGACCTGACCCCGAATGTGAGGAGCAAAGGCTGTCAGCATCAGCGGAACTGCCTGAAGCTCCAGCAGGTTGATATGGCATTGGGACTTCTCGGGGGTCCAGAGTCTGTGGACTCTGTGCTCCCTCAGGTGGGCACCCCAGCCCATCAAGGAGGCATCGGTAGTGATGGTGACCATCAGCTCCAGGTGGACAAAGGGGATTCCTTCCTGCAGATGTTCCGGGACTAACCACCACTGGAGGGTGTCCCACATCAGCTGAGTCACAGTGATTGGCTCTTTGAAGTGACCCTTGTGCTGAGAACATTGACGGGCAAGTTCCCACTACAGAGAACACATTCTCCACCAGGCCCAATGGATTATTGCTGATGCTAGTCGCCATGAATCCCAAGAGGCACAGGAAATCCCGAGCAGGGTGTAACTACTCAACCTGAAATGATCGGGCAAAGGAGGAGAGAGCCTCCGCACGGTCCACTGGAAGTTGAGCTCTGGCTCTGCAAGAGTCGAGCTCTACCCAATGAAGTATATCACCTGCAAAGGTACGAGCTCCAACTTGGCCTCATTCACCAAGAGGCCAAGGGGCAAGCAAGTCTGTAGGGGCCAGGTCCCTGGACTGCTCCACCTTCTGACCTGCTATCAGTCAGTCATCCAGGTAGGGATACACCTGGACCCCTTAACATCTCAGGTAGGCTGCCACCACTGCAATTCACTTGGTGAAGATCCTGGGAGCCAAAGAGAGGCTAAAGGGCATGGCCTGGAACTCGTAGAGATTCCCCTCCACTTGGAACCGAAGGAACAAGTGGTAAGATGGATGGTTGGGAACGTGGAAAAACACATCCTGAAGATCTAGGGAGCAGAACCACATGTTCTGCTCCAGGGATGAAATTATCTGAGAAGAGTGACCATGCTGAAGGTGCGTGACAGAGTGAATTTGTTCAAATCGCGTAAATCTAAGATGGGGTGCCAGCCCCCCATCCACTTTGGGACTAGAAAGTACCTGGAAACAAAACCTGGGCTTACTGGAGCGTCTGGGACTTGAGCCACTACCTCCTTCTGGAGGAGTTGGGCGATGTCTTCCCGAAGGGCTGACAGCAAAACAGTGAACACCGTGTCCTCCCTCGGGGCATGAGCTTGACATGGAGGGTAAGCCTCAAACTCTAGAAACAGACCCTGAGCGACCACTTTGAGGACCCACCTGTCCATGGTGACAGTGGACCAGGCAGAAAGGAAGTGGCAGAGCTGGCCCCCCACAGGAGGACCCAGGACAGGCATGGGGGAGGCAACCCATCAACCCGTCACTGGGCAGACTTGGAGGAAGGACCAACCGAGGAAGCAGCGGGACCCTGACCACCTGGTTTGTGAATGACTGAAGCAACCGACTTTGGTCAAGGATGCCAAACCTGGGCCTGCTGCCTAGCTGGAGGCTGGGGCAGCTTGGCTGCAGGGGCAGATAGGGGCCAAAAGGGCTTCTTCCTCTGATGCTTGGAGCCCTTGGAATTCCTCTGGGTGGACGTGACAGAGTCCAGGGTGGCACTGGACTTCTCAATCTGAGTTAGGTGTCTTTCCACCCCCAGCCCGAACGAGACGGGGCCCAAGAAAAGGACAGCCACCAACTTTTGCTGGGTGTCTGCCATGAAGGTAGAAATCCGCAGTCAAACCCTGTGGTGCATGGCCGCCACGGCGACCACAGATGGGGTGCAGGAATTGCCAATGTCCATGGCTGTCTGGAGCTGCTTTTTGGCCACTGCTTGGCCCTGGTCCTGGACATGCTTGACCATGGTCTGTAAGTCAGCCTGGAGCCAAGGAAACACCTCATCGAGAGTGCCGAGTAAGGTGTGAATGAAATGGGCCATCAAAAGGGCTGAACTCGCCTGCTGAAGGCTGAGAGAAGAGGCTGTATAGATCTTTTTGGCCATGTGATCCAATCTTTTAGATTCTTTGGGGGGAGGTTTATCCACATCCCTGACATTGCCAGTACATCGAAAAACCGAGTCAGCCACCAAACCCTCAGCCGAGGAACGTTCGGTGAAACCCAACAGGGAACCTGACAGGAAACCCATAGGGACAGCATACTTTCAGGCCATATGATGTAATGGCACAGGGCAGGAGGCAGGGTGCTGCCAAATCTACAGAGCGGGGCTAAAAATGGCCTCGGCAAGAGGGAAGGCGATCCCCTGGGGAGTCACCTTGGTTAGGAATTTCACTTAAGGGATACTTGGCCATTTTTGGATGGGCTCCATGTGAATCCCGGTAGATTCCAAAATGAGATGGAGCAAGCCCCCAAAAGAAGTGGGACCATGTTCCATAGACAAATCCTCCCCCGAGTCCACATCCAACAGATGAGAATAAAGGGAGGACTCCTCAGATTCCGAGGGTTCGCCGAAAAGCGATCGACCTCCCAAATCCCCACAGACCCTACAGGGTCTTTCAGGAGTAACAGTGATTGACAGCTAACAAGGAAGCCCGGGAGCGATACAGGCATCTTTAGGAAGGGGACCATCCTTCGGCTGCTCAGGAGGCAGCTCCACCCTGATGGGCGGGGAGACCAGAACAGGCCGAGCCGGAGCAGGCTGGGGCCTTGGTGGCAGCACCCACAGAATATTCAGGTTGGGGGCCAGAATTGGCTTAACCCCGAATAGCATGAGCTGCTGCCACATAAGCTCTTCATAGTGCTGGTGCATCTCATGTCAGAGCCTCTCCTCACCCAAGGAGGAAGAATAGTGGTGGCGCCGCTTGACCGAGAGCCGAGAGCAAGAGTGCCAATGCCAGTGGGACTACTTGCCTTGGACTATGGGATCTTGACCTTGACAGCTGGGTAACCTGACATTGAGAAAGAGAGGGAGCCAGCGAAAGCTGAAACTATTCTGAGGGAACGGGATCCCTAGGGTTCAGGAGCGGATCAGGAAGTTGGCCCAACAGTCCCTAGGAGGTGATAGGTACGATGGGAGTCCTAGAGAGGGAGGTATCCCCTTCATCCTGTGACAACATATTGACCAGTTTGAGAAAAATATTGACTGGTTGGTTGATGCACATCTCGGCCAACGGGGAGACCGTGGAGCCAGTGGCCTGGACCAAAGTATCGACCTTAATCGAAAGTTCCAAGGAAGAGCGGGAATCTAAGGTCTGAGAGCACTCACAGTCCCATAATCATCAATGAGACCATTTCTTAGTCTCCTTTTTAGAAGATTTAGAGGATTTTGTGCCATTAGAGGGATCCTGCTCAAGAGTGGGAAGGGACTGGCACAAATCCTAAAATGCCCCCTGTAAAGGTGGTACCAGAAGAAAGCAGCACAAAAGTTGAAGCTCAAGAGGCATGCTCCATGGCCTGAGCCGCCACCTCATTGAAGGCCATAACTTATTCTGCTGACCCTGCAGCCGCAGAGACTACCCAGCAAGCATCTTTTGAGCGAACAGAAGGGTCTCATTCATCTGGGCACCTGAGAAGAAGTCGAGCATGCTGGTCCTCCAAAGTACTTGGATTCAGAGTGTGACAAAGGCCACAAGCCTTGGGATCATGATTGTCGCCTAGGCAGTAGATGCATGAGGTGTGCGGTTCCGTCTGGGACATCTTCTGCCTAAAGACGTATTTTTTTAAACTGGTCACCAACTTTGAGTCATCCATACTGACAGTGAGAGTTTCAAATTAATTCAAAAAACCAACTTGCAGACGTTTTGGGTTTTGTTGTTTTTTTGAAGGCAAAGGGCCTACTCAACACAGAGCGATAAGGAGGGAACCTTCTTCCAGCAGAAAGAAATATCTGATGTCACAGAGCGGTGCCAAGGGAGTTACCACCCGAGTGGGTGGGAGGAGCCAGCTTGAAGACCTTCCAGTCAGTCTTAAAGGGAAAGGATACTGCCGGAAGTGTGGATAGTACACCATACCCTGGTCCCTAGAACTGACTTTTTAGCCTTCAGACAGAGTGCTGCCCCACACATCAGCCCAATACTGCCAGATGGAAAATTCTTCTAATTAGCAAACAGAAAAGAAAAAATACTTCCAATATAAGAAGTGATAGCTGACTGCATCTGAAAATTGCAATTAATTTCTGGCAGTACACTAGCTCTTTAAAAAAAAAGAAAAAAAAGCATCCAAACTGCCATGGCACAGTTGGTTTCCATATGTATTCCTTCCAGTCCCTCATTCAGGGAGTGATGTTCAAAGTGGAAGATCATAGGGCAAGATGATCCTAGTAGCCCACTGCTGGCCTCGGCAGATATAGTTTCCTTTATTGAATCAACTGTCAGTCAACAAACTGAGGATTCTGCCACTCAGGACAGACTTATAGACCAAGTGTCAGCTAGTCCAGCCCAACCTGCTCTCGAACATATGAACATGCCATCAGATAAAGGCCTTATGGTCTGTCTTGTCTGCTCAAGTGTGCAGGTCCCCCCCTGTGTCTACAGTGGAACCTGTCCCCCCCAAATCCCCCCTCAATTTTCCCTTCCCCCCTCCTCCACCACAAACTTCCCCCTTCATTCTGTCACATCTTCTCCTGAAGCTAGCCACCATTTCAGGGAAACCATCTCCTCTGGCAACTCATTCCACTTGGTCACCACTCTGCGAAAAAGTGCTTCGTCATCTCTCTCTTGAATCTTCCCTCTACCAGCTTTAGGCTATGCCCCCTAGTGGGCTTTTTCCCACTAAGACTGAAGAGGCCCTCCATATTAAACATAGGAACATAGACTTTGACAGCAGATAAGGACCACTTGGCCCACCCAGTCTGCCCATTTCCCCTACCTATTGGATAAGCAGCAGATTCTAGTTAACCAACAGCCTACTTCCTGCAAACGCCCCACTATAATTGCCTTATGTCTGTCCCATGCATATTTGAATTCCCCCACTGTTTTAGACCCCACAACCTCTCCAGGAAGGCGGTTCCATGCGTCCACCACTCTCTCCATGAAAAAAAATTTCCTCACATTACCCCTGAGCCATCCCCCCTCTAACTTTAAATTGTGCCCCCTTGTTCTTACACATCTCTTTTTCTAAAAGATGCTACCCTCCTGGACATTGTTGATTTCTTTACTTAAAAGTTTCTATCATGTCCCCCGTCCCTCCTTTCATCAAGGGTATACATATTAAGCTCTCTCAGTCTCTCTTCATATGGTTTCTGATGTAGACCCTGCACCATTTTAGTTGCCCTCCTCTGGGCTGCTTCCATCCTGTCTATGTCCTTGCGTAGATGAGGTCTCCAAACTGCACGAGTACTCAGATGGGGTCTCACCAACTGTCTGTACAGAGGATAACCACTTCCTTTTTCTACTTGTGATGCCCTCCCTATGCATCCCAGTATTCTCCTGGCTCTCCTACTGACTTCTCACATTGCTTACCCACCTTCGGTCATCTGATATGACTACACCCAGATCCCTTTCCATTATTGTTGTTGTTAGTACCTCCTGCTATTGTGTACTCTTCTCCTGGATTTTTATTTCCCAGGTGCATTACTTTGCACTTCTTTGCATTGAATCGAAGTTGCCATATGTCTGACCATTCCTCCAACCTTGCCAAGTCCCTTCTCATCCTTTCTACCCCCCTTGTGTATCAACTCTGTTACAGATCTTTGTGTCATCTGCAAAGAGGCATACCTTTCCTTCTAGACCCTCTGCAATGTCACCTATAAAGACGTTAAAGAGGACTTGACCCAGTACTGAGCCCTGAGGTACTCCACTAGTAACCCCCTTTCTTCAGAATGTGTTCCATTCATTATTACCAGGGCCCCTGGTGTTCTGCGGCAGAATTTTCTGATTTCTTCGGCAGCGCTCCTTGACTTCTGTGGCAGCATTTTCTGATTTCTGCAGCATGATTTATTAATTTCTCTGGCAGAATGCAGTCCTGTCATTAGCTAAATATGATTGATGTGATGTCATCGATGACATCATATGCTGAGCACAGAGGAGGGCTTCAGGATAAACAAGGTGGGAAAGAAAGCCTGACACTATGGAAAAACAGTATATTTATATGAAAATTCACCAAAAACAATGAATTCTGTGGCACTATATGTATTCTGCGGCATGGTGCAAATTCTTCGGCAAATTCCACAACCACAGAACCGCAGAATTCCAGGGGTCTTGACTATTACCTTCTGTGTCCTGTTGTGCAGCCAGTTTGCTACCCAGGCTACCACCCTGGGACCCACTCCCAGGCTGGCTAACTTGATTATTAATCTTTTGTGTGGGACTGTGTCAAATGCCTTGCTGAAATCTAGGTAGGCTATATCCACAGCCCCTCCATGGTCTATTACTTTGGTCACCCAGTCAAAGAAATTGATTAGATTCATCTGACATGACCTTCCTGCCATGAATCAATGCTGCTTTGGGTCCTGTGCCCCGCTGGCCTCTAGGTACTCAACAATTCTTTCTTTCAGAAGTGATTCCATCATTTTCCCCACCACTGAGGTCAAACTAACAGGTCTGTAGTTTCCTGCTTCTGCCCTTCTCCCACTTTTGTGAAGGGAAATCACATCTGCCCTCCTCCAGTTCTCAGGTATCACCCCATCTTCCCATGATTTGTTAAAAAGTGTGGTTAGTGGTATCACTAGGTCCTCCCTTAGCTCTTTTAGGATTCTAGGGTGAATCTCATCAGGCCCTATTGCTTTGTCCACCTTGCGTTTTAGTTCTTTCAGGACTCTTTCTTCTGTAAGTGGACTGGCGTCAACCCCATTACCCAGAGTGCTTCTATTGTTTGGTTTAGGTAACTCCTCTTCTTCTTTTGTGAATACTGAGCAAAAGTATTCATTCAGTATCTCTGCCTTTTCACTGTCTCCCTCTGCCCACCTCCCCTCTCCTTTATTAATCTTCGCTGTCCCTCCCTTAACCTTTCTGTGCTCCCTAATGTACCTATAAAAGGTTTTATCCCCCTTCTTAACTGAGTTGGCTATCTTTTCCTCGGTTTGGGCCTTTGCTTTTCTGACTGCCTTCCCCACTTCTTTCTGCTTTAATTGATACAGTTCCCTGTCATGCTCCTTCTGTGATTCCTTATACTTTCTGAATGCAGCCGTTTTCTCCTTAACCTTCCCTGCCACCTCTTTTGAGAACCATAGTGTTTTTTTATTCCACTTTGTTTTCTTTATTTGTTTCACACAAAGGCTTGTTGCCTCCATGATGGCAGTTTTGATTTTTCTCTATTGTTCTTCCACCCCTCCTTTCTGGCCATTTGCTAATGCATTCCTCAGGTATTCACCCATTATGCCAAAGTCAGTCCTTCTAAAGTCCAGTATCCTTGTCGTTGTATGGCTTGTCTCCATGGTTGTGTTTATTGTGAAGCACACTGTGCAGTGGTCGCTTGTTCCCAGATGTCTACTGACTTCTAAATTTGTGATCCTCTCCATTTGAGAGTACCAGGTCTAATTTTGTTCCCCGAGTGGGTTCCACCACTAGCTGTCTAAGGCATGCCCCTGTAGGGCATCGAGAATGACCCTGCTCTTGGATGTGGCTGCAGTCCATGTCGTCCAGTTAACATCTGGCATATTCAGATCCCCCATCAACAGTATCTCCCCTTTCTCAGCCATTTTGAGAATGCCCTCTATCATTTTCTTGTCCATTTCTCTCCTTGAGACGGGGTCTGTATACAACCCCTATGCGGATTGTGATGCCATTCCCTGTCTCCAAGGTGACCCAGAGTGCCTCTTGTCCTCCCCCTTTACTTTTTAGTTCTGTAGCTTTGATCCCTTCCCTTATGTAGAGAGCTACTCCACCTCCTCTTTAACCCTCCCTGTCCCTTCTGTAGATTGTGTACCCTGGTATGTTGACATCCCAGTCATGGTCAGGGACACTGGGAAATTACGGAAAACTGTGCCCAAAGTTGCAGAGATTTTCCCCTATTTCTTGCGGGAACTTGTGGGAACTTGCGGGGGGTTCCGCGGGCTCTCTATTCATCAAATAGCCAGAAAATCTCTATCTATAGGTTTATATAAAAAGAAACACACAGAAGAAGAAACACATAGAAAATTACAGTTATTATAGCTGAGCTTTATTAAATCTCTAATCTATGAAATAGAATAGATTAAATGGCACACAAAAAACCTGAAATATATTTAACTTACTAACAAAGGTAACACTAACGCAGAAATCATGTTTTTATAAAACAGCATGGTTCCCATGTTTCATTCTTTGATAGTTTTTTATATACGTATTTACATTTCAAGTACCACACAATCCCAACACCTCACACATATTAAAGCAATTCTAACCAAAGAATATGTTCATGCATAGACTAAAATAAACGGAGGTTTAAGTGACACATCGTAAACTTACTGAAATGTTTTGTTATATTTTAACATTAACAAAAGTTTGACATTTTCTTCCTTTAGATTGTGTCTATTGTCTTTCAGCAAGTCTGTATAAACAGAAAAAGTCCTCTCAATGTCAGCCATGCTAACTGGCATCCACATGTACCTTTCAGCAAGCACTGCAAGTTTTTGCTGGGACTCTGATTGAGCCTCCCACCATTCAGAGATACTGAAGTCTGCTGGAATAGACTTCGCTGAAGTTATATAAACATGCCAATCAAAGTCAGAAATGTCTGCAAGTCCTGGTAAATCCCTGATATAGTTCTCTTTGCCTTTCTCAAGTGTTGGTAGTTGTTGTGGATTGAACACACATGTGGATTTGAATATATTGATGGATGGGTGGGCTTGGATTACATTATGCAGCTTCTCCGAACTTTCCAACATTACTTGCTGAAAGAGTTCCAGGCATGCTGTTCTCTCCACCTCCTTGCACTGTGCCAACTTTTCTACAGTTTTGGGCTTAAACTCGTCAGCTCCAGATGTCACACAAAAGTCCAGAAATAAGTGTACCTGCTGCAATCTGCAAAAAATAGTATGTCCTTGTGGGACAGTAGTGGCTTGCAGTTCCTCAATAAGCCTCACAAGCTCAGCCGAATGTTCACTAACAAATGCAGCTTGTGCCATCAACTTATTGAGGTTGCTGGCCAGCAGCAGTTTCAGTTTTTTAAACGTGGGTGCATCAGATGTTGTAGAGGCTATAAATTCTGTTAAGACAGGCAAGTATTCTGAAAGGTATTCCACTGCTGTTCCCCAAGAGCCCAACGTGTGATGACCGCGTACACTGGCATCTTTGGTACAATTCCAGCTTTGGCCTTCATAAAGGCCAGATATTCGTGACGTCACATGGGACTCTGGCAGAACACCCTTTTCACTAAACTGACAATGGTGTTCAGGTCTTCCAGCACAGTTGACCAAACTTCAAGCACAAGGTTTACCAAGTGTGCAATGCAAGTCACATGCATAGCATTGGGTAAAATACCTGCCAGCACAGATCTAAAGGCTTTGCGCATGTAGCTTGCACTGTCTGTTGCAACAGCATGCACCTTGTTGAAGTTCACTCTGTTCTCATTTAAGATCCGTATTAAAGCCTGAGAGACAGTGGAATGATTCACGTGTTCCAGAAATTCAACTCCAATCAGGAGAGGCTGCTCCTTGACTTTGTTAGAGGCAGTGCCAAAGCGGCAAACACACTACGGCCACAGGTATCCGTCATCTCATCCAGAATTACAAAAATGTCAGTGTCCTCTGTCTGGTTCCGGAGAAATTCTTCATGCAGCGGTCGAAGTTCTTGTAGATATGTGGTGCGTAGATGAGCTGGCCCAGGAAGACTGCCACCCTGCTTCGTGTATTTGCATAGGAAGTTCTCAAATGCAGGAGCCTTTTCAAGGGGGATGTCTGCTCTGGTTAGGCACTTGATGAAGTCCGTGACAAATTCTTTCCTGTCCAGCATAGCAGTTGTAGCTCTAGTAAACGATGAAGTCAGTGACTGCTGACGCTGCAAGGTGTTGCCTGAAACAAAAAACAAAACATAAATCAATATCAATGTCTGCACTTCTATTCAGATTGCTAGTCAAATTCTATAAACTATGCAAGAGTACTGGCCTTATGGTGCCAAGGGCTGAGGCACTGGACACCTTACCGGAGGCGCTGGACACCTTGCCTTATGCTACACTGGTGATCTGGGTTCAGGAAGGACCCCAGGATGCTGTGTTGCCAGGAAAGGAAGGGGGATGGAAGCAGGACTGAGCATTGGCTCTCCTCTTCTCTCCTGGAAAAGGGGTGAAGTCGCCCATCCGCAGTCCCACGGTCACAAGATAGAGGTCCAGTGGTAGGCGCTAATGGAGCAACTAGTAGGGTGGGCGTCCATTGGCATGCATGCTCCGCATGTGTGTACTACATCGTGTAGGCCCAGGAGTAGGACAAGGAGAAAACCTTAAAAATCACTGAAAAGTACTTACGGGAAAAAATATATAAGAGACTACTTTTTAAAAAAACATATAAATCTAGGTGGAAATATCTTCTGGGAGGCTCAGCTGAAACAAAAACAAACCATAAAATTAGTACACATGCACATTTATATTCTAATCTTACACAATATGAAAATTTCTAGATATCTAGAAATGTAGTGGTCAGTACCTTTTTTTTTTTTTTTTTTTTTAGGGTGCTGCCTGCAACAAAAGGGGAAAAAAAAAACACATTTTACCATTCATAGTCTGCACATAGATAGTTACATTAAAAATTATATGAATGTGAATAGGATTACCTTCTTGTTTTTTCTTCAGTGCTGCTGCTTTTCTCTCAACATGCTTCTGAGTTTTCACGTGAAGATCAATTGTGTGCTTCCGTAGTTAGTCAACTGTCTGGCAGCAGAATCTGCAGAACAGCTTACCACCATCCTCGTACAGGTCCTCTGGATACAGTCTGATGCGATCAGTGGCACGAACTGTGTATGACAGGTGTCGATTTTTCGCCTCTTCACAAGAAAGACATGGACGTTTTGCGCTTGGCTGAGACATTCTGTTGTACTCTTGCACCGGTTATGCAACCCACCCTCTTTCTGTCTTTGTGACGGCAATCTGATCCACAACCACTATTTATTTGATAGATGTAGGAATATATAATTAGAATCTCTACTATTTATAACATTTCCCTGCTACTATGCCCCAACCTCCCTTCCTCTGTGCACCTGTCCAAAGATCACAAACATAAACAGCTTTATGAACAGACACCGTTGTGAGGATGAATGATGTGATGTGCTCACTGCATGGCAGTTTGCGCCATATTAATGGCACCAGCCCTGTTTGTATGGTACACCGGCATGGTACAAGCTGTACCAGGTTAAGCTGGTGTAAGCTGCAGCATTAGCATTAGTAGCAGACGATGTAAAATCCTGATTGCCCCTGGAGGACCAAATAGCTAGATAATGTTTTCCTGAGAAAAATGAGCCAAGAATCACGGAGCTGAATGGTTGACCGCGTAAAGATGGAGACCGTAACACTGCAGTGTCCATAACAAACATGTGCTGAATATCACAATTTTACAGTATCCTGCCCATTACAATTCTTACAAACACAATACTTTCCCCATACACATGGTAGTTCTAAGTAAAAATAATAAGTTTTTTTGTTTTCATCTTTTAACCTACCCAGCTGTGCCAGCCTAGATGCAATGCAGCACCTTGCAGTGAAAGATCACAATGTCACAATACTGCAGGGTACTGCACTGAATACTGGGTGGCGCTGCTGCAATTTACCTCAGCTACTGGAGTTGCCTTGTCGTGGCGCTGAGCTTAAGCATGGATTCTACCTGAATCCATGCGACCAAAGACTCCAGATATTTTCCAACATGAAGTGACAGGAGCAAGGCACTAACCCGCTGGACTGGTATACACATGGCAAAAACTGTTTTGTGCCAGCCAGCCCATCGCCCCACCCTCAGTCCTCATCAGCGGCCAGAGCAATTTTTTTTCCACATGTGTGCTGGTCTGCCTGGGCTCTTTCCTTTACCAACCATCAAACAAGCGACAGGAGCTTGGCACGGGCCTGGCGGACTGGTATACATGCAGAAAAAAATTGTTCTGGGCCAGCCTGCACGTCCGCCCCATGCCCACCTTCACCCGAGGCCAGAACAATTTTTCCTGCAAGTGTACCAAGTCCGCGAGGCCCGACTCTCCACCGACCATCAACAACAAGTGACAGGAGCTTGGCACGGGTCTGGCGGACTGGTATACATGCAGAAAAAAATTGTTTTGGGCCAGCCTGCACATCCGCCCCATGCCAACCATCACCCGAGGCCAGAACAATTTTTTCCTGCAAGTGTACCAAGTCCACCAAGCCCGACTCTCCACCGACCATCAACAACAAGTGACAGGAGCTTGGCATGGGTCTGGCGGACTGGTATACATGCAGAAAAAAATTGTTCTGGGTCAGCCTGCAATCCGTCCCATGCCCACCATCACCCGAGGCCAGAACAATTTTTCCTGCAAGTGTACCAAGTCCGCAGGCCAACCCCTCCACCGACCATCAACAACAAGAGACAGGAGCTTGGCATGGGCCTGGCGGACTGGTATACATGCAGAAAAAAATTGTTCTGGGCCAGCCTGCACGTCCGCCCCATGCCCACCATCACCCGAGGCCAGAACAATTTTTTCCTGCAAGTGTACCAAGTCCGCCAGGCCCGACCCTCCACCGACCATCAACAACAAGACAAGAGCTTGGCATGGGCCTGGCGGACTGGTATACATGCAGAAAAAAATTGTTCTGGGCCAGCCTGCACGTCCGCCCCATGCCCACCTTCACCCAAGGCCAGAACAATTTTTCCTGCAAGTGTACCAAGTCCGCTTGAGCCCGACCCTCCACCGACCATCAACAACAAGTGACCCAGGAGCTTGGCATGGGCCTGGCGGACTAATACCATCTGAAAAATAGATTCTGGAACCCGTCTGCACGTCCGCCCCATGCCCACCTTCACCCGAGGCCAGAACAATTTTTTCCTGCAAGTGTACCAAGTCCGCCAGGCCCAACCCTCCACCGACCATCAACAACAAGCGACAGGAGCTTGGCACGGGCCTGGCGGACTCTTACACATGCAGAAAAAAATTGTTCTGGGCCAGCCTGCACGTCCGCCCTATGCCCACCTTCACCCGAGGCCAGAACAATTTTTTCCTGCAAGTGTACCAAGTCCGCAAGGCCCGACCCTCCACCGACCATCAACAACAAGTGACAGGAGCTTGGCACGGGCCTGGCGGACTCTTACACATGCAGAAAAAAATTGTTCTGGACCAGCCTGCACGTCCACCCCATGCCCACCTTCACCCGAGGCCAGAACAATTTTTTCCTGCAAGTGTTCCAAGTCCGCCAGGCCCGATCCTCCATCAACCAGACCACAGGAGTATGGCTGCTTTTGGCAGACTGGTACACGTGCAGAAAAATTAGTTCTGTGCAAGCATCCACCGAGGCCAGAACAATTTTTCTTCTGTATGTGGGCCAGTCTACCAGTCCATCCCTCCATTGACCAACAATGCCAGACCACAGGAGCATGGCACAGACCTGGCAGACTGGTGCACATGCCTGCCTGCTTACACAGAACACTTCAGAATATGTGGGATACTCAAAGACATTTTGCTTGCCAACAAAACCCAACATGTGCCCTCCCCACCCCACCCATCCCAAACTAGCCAGCAAAGTAACTTACTTACCAGAGATGCAGACTAGGAACCAGGGAACCAGGGAAAGCCTTCTGGGGAGAATTTTCTGTTGTCCCCTCAGATGGCAGACTGCAGGCAGCAGGTAAAGATGGCGGCAGGACAGATCGCAATTTTTAATAATGTAGCTCCCAAGCTGCTAGTGGACCGGAAGTGCTCTTTGCTTCAGGCTGGTCCCCAATTTAGCTGCAGCTTGTGTTTTCTATTCAGCGCTGGTCCCTGATCTCTGGTCTTGGCCGGGTCTCCATGGTGCAGGGCTACTCTTGCTCTCTCCCTCTCCGTTCGCTCGCTTGCTCGCTCACTCTGTCTCCCTCTCGCTCTCTCTCTCTCTCTCTCTGTCTCTGCCTTCGCCGTCAGTCGTGGACTCAGGGGCAGGGCTCCTGTGATGAAAGTCGCTAGGTAAATGTTACCTGTCCCTCCACAGTCCGCTGTATTTAAAGGCTTAGGTGGACCTGAGGGGGGACACAAAGCAGGCAAAGCGCATGAAACTCTTTTTAAGTCAGGGAGCCCCTGACTGGATGTGTTGGTGTTCCGCCCCCATAATGACATCACAGGGGGGGAGGAACAGCCTTACTGGAGGGGGGATGGAGTTAGACAAAGCACTGGGGGATGGCAGCACAAGGCAACACAATGTAGCTAAACAAAGAGAGCCAGAGAGCCACAGACCACCACCAGAGCAGGCAATATCGCGGTGGAGTCACGGAGGGAGCATAAAACCGCGGAAAATGCGCAGAATTCGCGCCCGCGATTTTCCACTGTCCCTGGTCATGGTTCTCCGTGTACCATGTTTCTGTAACTGCCACAATATCCAAGTGTTCCTCTTCCATCAGGGCTACTAGCTCTGGAAGCTTGTTTCCAAGACTACGGGCATTGGTACTCATTGCCCTCCATTTAAAGAGGACTGTCACCAGTCCTTTGACTTCCATGCATACATTACCCCTTCTTGCATTGATTCTGGAATTGTATTTCATTACTTTCTGCTGCA
Organism: Neoceratodus forsteri; assembly: GCA_016271365.2. Classification (NCBI taxonomy): domain Eukaryota; kingdom Metazoa; phylum Chordata; order Ceratodontiformes; family Ceratodontidae; genus Neoceratodus; species Neoceratodus forsteri. The sequence goes on from CM057453.1 coordinate 1,615,073,430, forward strand.
GTTAGTTTTTGCATTCTGAGCTGCTAAAAACTGCAGTGTACCAGGGCTTCTATAGCAAGCCTGGTGTTTCTGTGGACCTAGGGTTGTACTGCTGAAATCACTATAGGGCAGAGTCAATTTCACACAAAAAAAAAATACTGACAAGGCATTTGGATTTTGGCATAGTGCATTGCTAGCAGGGTGTCTTGGGGAAGGGGGAACACAGTATGCATACTGAGTACTGGTAATTTCCCTTGCAACATTGTTGCAACTGCATGGCACTGCACAGTGTGAGTCACTCCCCTATCCTACAATGATGTCACCAGGAGCTAGCAGCCCAGCAGCTAAACATCAATGGCAAGTGCAGCAAGGCGAAAACAAATCCAAATTATGGAAGGCAGAGTAAACCTTGGCCAAAAATCACAAATGCATACACCCTTTCAGGTCTAGTACTGCATATAATGACTACAAGCTGTAATTTTTTGGACCATCACTGAAGTTCCTCTTTAATGTTGGCTTTATCCTTTTTTACCCCATCCCTGCTCTTATTGCCCTTGTCTATTTTTCCATTTACCCCTGTCCTGCCCTCTGTCAAGCTCTGTACCTCAGTGTTTACTCTACTACCTGCCATGTTTTGTGGGGGGAGGCTTGAACTCTCCTGTTTCCTATCAGCACCTCCCCCTTGGCTAGTTTAAAAGCTTGCCAAGGAAGCCTTTAAACCTGTCACCTAGGAGCTTGTTTCCCTTCCTGGACAGATGCAGATCGTCATGCCAGTATAGACCTTCATCTCTCCAAGTGGACCCCCAGTCCCCAATGAAGCCAAAGCCCTGTGCTCTGCACCAGTTTTGCAACCATTCATTAAACTGCATGGTGTGCAGTACCCTAGCCTCACCCCTGCCATAGACTGGCAGCACCTCTGAGAAGGTTACTGTGCTTGCTACCTGTCTGAGGCCCTTCCCCAACTCCACAAACTCATCCTGCACTGCACTGATCTCATGCCTAGCTAGGTCATTTGTCCTGAGGTGGACAATGAAACATAGAAACATAGACTTTGACGGCAGATAAGGACCACTTGGCCCGCCCAGTCTGCCCATTTCCCTACCTACTAGATAAGCTGTAGATTTTAGTTAACCAACAGCCTACTTCCTGCCACCCCCCACTATAATTGCCTTATGTCTGTCCCATGCATGTTTGAATTCCTCCACTGTTTTAGACCCCACAACCTCTCCAGGAAGGCGGTTCCATGCGTCCACCACTCTCTCCGTGAAAAAAAAATTTCCTCACATTACCCCTGAACCGTCCCCCCTCTATCTTTAAATTGTGCCCCCTTGTTCTTACACATCTCTTTTTCTGAAAGATGCTACCCTCCTGGACTTTGTTGATTCTCTTGAGCTACTTGAATGTTTCTATCATGTCCCCCCGTCCCTCCTTTCATCAAGGGTATACATATTAAGCTCTCTCAGTCTCTCTTCATATGGTTTCTGATGCAGACCCTGCACCATTTTAGTTGCCCTCCTCTGGACTGCTTCCATCCTGTCTATGTCCTTACATAGATGAGGTCTCCAAAACTGCACACAGTACTCCAGATGATGTCTCACCAACTGTCTGTACAGAGGGATAACCACTTCCCTTTTTCTACTTGTGATGCCCCTTCCTATGCATCCCAGTATCCCCCTGGCTCTCTTACTGACTTCTCACATTGCTTACCCACCTTTAGATCATCTGATATGACTACCCCAGGTCCCTTCCATTTTGTTGTTGTTAGTACCTCCCTGCTATTGTGTACTCTTCTCCTGGGTTTTTGTTTCCCAGGTGCATTACTTTGCACTTCTTTGCGTTGAATCTAAGTTGCCATATGTCTGACCATTCCTCCAACCTTGCCAAGTCCCTTCTCATCCTTTCTACTCCCCTTGTGTAGCAACTCTGTTACAGATCTTTGTGTCATCTGCAAAGAGGCATACCTTTCCCTCCAGACCCTCTGCAATGTCACCTATAAAGATGTTAAAGAGGACTGGACCTAGTACTGAGCCCTGAGGTACTCCACTAGTGACCCCCCTTTCTTCAGAATGTGTTCCATTCACTATTGCCTTCTGTGTCCTGTTGTACAGCCAGTTTACTACCCAGACTACCACCCTGGGACCCACTCCCAGGCTGGCTAACTTGATTATCAATCTTTTGTGTGGGACTGTGTCAAATGCCTTGCTAAAGTCTAGGTAGGCAATATCCAGAGCCCCTCCCTGGTCTATTACTTTGGTCACCCAGTCAAAGATTAGATTAGTCTGACATGACCTTCCTGCTGTAAATCCATGTTGCATTTGGTCCTGTGCCCCGCTGGCCTCTAGGTACTCAACAGTTCTTTCTTTCAGAAGTGATTCCATCATTTTCCCTACCACTGAGGTTAAACTTACAGGTCTGTAGTTTTCTGCTTCTGCCTTGCTCCCACTTTTGTGAAGGGGAATCACATCTGCCCTCCTCCAGTCCTCAGGTACCACCCCATCCTCCCATGATTTGTTAAAAAGTGTGGTCAGTGGTGTCACTAGGTCCTCCCTTAGTTCTTTTAGGATTCTGGGGTGAATCCTGTCAGGCCCCATTGCTTTGTCCACCTTGAGTTTTAGGAGTTCTTGCAGGACTCTTTCTTCTGTAAATGGACTGATATCTAGTTCCCTCTCCTGTGATGCTGCTTCTGCAATCCTGAGGATTTGCTTCCTGTCCTTCCAAGCCATGGCACCAGGTAGGCACCTTACTTCCCTCTCCTTTCCTTTCCCTTCCCCAGGTCTACACCCCTAACAACTGAGTCCCCTATCAGAAGCTGTTTCTTTCCCCGTGGTGTCCCTTGCCACTCTTTTGTGGGTCTCCCTTGTGGATGTCCCCAGCATTCTTCTTAGTCTCCACTGAGGGTGTCATCATAGAGGAACCTTGATTTGCCACACTGACGTATGATTTGTGTAGAGGTACAACTCGGGGGCTATGTCTCTGTTCCACCACCCTCACCCTCCCAGAACCTACTGTGGTCCATCTGCTCTTCACATGGCAACCTCTGAGGCAGTGGTTGTGGAACTGGTGCTCTTTGGGTGGGGGAGTCCTCCTTAGTCCTTGCCAGTTCAGCCTGGAGGTGGGCAACCTCCTTCCTCAGAGCTGACAGTTGCCTGCAAATAGGGCAGCAACGCAGGTTCCAGAATGTCTCCCGGAAAACTGCTGCCCCATAGCCAGTGCATTGCACCACTCCCCACATGTCCCTCTTCCTTATAATATACAATGAGTAATATATAAAATATTGTTTTTTTGTTGTTGTTTTTTTGGTGTGTACTTACCCTTTATGCACTGTGCTGGGTTATTAAGAATGTGACAGTTCTGCTCCAAGACCAACTCTGTTGATACCTTTATCATATCCCCCCTCTCCCTTCTGTCCTCAAGGGAGTACATATTGAGCCCCTTGAGCCTTACTTATTAGGTGTTGTCCTGCTAGCCCTGGATCATCCTTGGTTGCCCTTCTCTGGACTGTCTCCAGCAAGTTAACATCCTTCTGAAAATAAGCGAACCAGTACAACACACTGTACTCTAGGTGTGGTCTTACCAGTGACCTGTACAGCGATAGTACGACCCCCACCTTCTGGCAAATAATCCCTCTGGCTATGCTGCCCGGCATCCGATTTGCTTTTGCTGCTACTCTCCTGCACTGTGTTGAGTGCTTCAGGTCATTTGTGATGATAACCCCCAGGTCCTTTTCTTCCTCTGACCTGGTGACGTGCATACCACCCAACCAATATTTGGTCTCTGGGTTCTTCGCCCCCAAGTACATAACTTTGCCCTTTAGTGCTGAATTGTAGTTGCAAAATGCCAGACCACTTCTCTAGCATAGCCAGTTCTTCCCTTAGTTCCTGTCTCCCCTCCTTAGTGTCCACCCTCCCACAGAGCTTTGTGTCATCTGCAAACAGGCAGATTTTACATCTGATACTATATGCAGTCACTTATAAAGATGTTAAACAACACCAGATAGAGTACCGAGCCTTGTGGGATCCCACTGGACACCAGCCTAGCTTCCGAGAATCCCCCCTCCTGACCACTACCTTTTGGCTTCTGTCCTGTAACCAGTTTTTGACCCATCTAGCAAGCTGGGCCCCATCTCCAGGTCTTCCAGCTTCTTAACCAGTCTCCTATGAGGCACACAGTCAAAGGCCTTGCTGAATTCTACAGGACATCATCCACTTGGCCCCTGTCCACAGTTCTGGTCACCCAGTCAAAAAAGTCAATCAGATTAGTCTGGCAGGACCTCACCAATACAAATCCATGCTGCCTCTCATCTTGCAGCACATTTTTCTTGACAAAATGCCACCAGTCTTTCCTTCAGGATAGTCTCAATCAGATTCCCCACTACTGAGGTCAGACTGACTGTAACTGGCCTGTAATTCCCTGCTTCATCTCTTGGACCGCTTTTATGGAGAGGCACCACATTTGCAGTTCTCCAGTCCCTGCGTACACTCCCGAAATCCAGAGAAGTGTTAAACAGGTCTGCCATGGGGCCTGCCAGCACCTCCGCCAGTTCCCTTAGGACCCTCAGGTGTACTCCATCTGGCCCTGGGGATCTGTTCACCTTCAGGACCTTTAGGCCATTATGCACCCTGTCTACCTCTATTACACCACCTGTGACTCACCCTTTCCCTGCCTCCCCCCGCCATGCTCCCTTGTGGCACTGGCCCATCTTTCTCTCTAATGAAGGCTAAGCAGAAGTACTTGTTAAGCAGCTCTGCCTTATCTTCACTTCCTTCTGCCCCACCCCCTTCCTTTTTTAACCTGACAATCTCATCTTTAATAGCCCTCCTCTCTAATATATTTGAAGAAGGGCTTCTCACCTGATTTTACTCCTTGTGCCAGTATACTTCCCTTGCAGCCTTTGACTCTAACCACTCTGCTCGCCATCCTTGATTTAGCACTGTAGACCCCTCTATCATCCTCATTCTGAGTACAAAGATCCAAAAACTGACTGCACTCACCGAAGCAGATGCAGAAACAGTACAAACAAGTAAAGTAGCGTTTCAAAGTTTTAATGCTGAAAATAGAACATGCTGCATCCAGTGTGACCACAACAATCACTGGCCCCGGCACTTCATCCTAACCCTTCGTCGGGGGGGGATTCTGAGTACACTTGTACTTCTGGAAGGCTGTCTTCATTTCTCTTATTGCGTTTGCCACTTCTCTTCTGAACTAGCTGGGCTTTTTTGCCCTTAGATTTCATACTTTTGATTTTGGCACACTCGCTAGTGGCCTCCATCGATACCTCCTTTATTATGGCCCATATCTGCTCTACTGCTGTCTCCTTTCTGATCCAAACAAGGTGTCCTAGCAGAGTTTCTCCCATCTTGGGCAGGCCCGCCGGTGCAGCAGTAGTGCTACCACTTGCAATACCAGCAACTTGGGCTCGGGAACGAGCCTGCGTTGCTGGAAGACCAGCTGGGGGAGGATGGACGAGTGTCTCATGGACGCGTGCCTTCTATGGGGTCTTCCACTGTTACACTGCCACTTGGGTGACCACGGGTGGCAGAGCATGCAAGGAACCAGTGCACAGGGAGGGAAGCATTGGCACTCTGATGTCGTGACTCTTCCAGATGCTCAACGGAAGGGGAAAAAAATAAGGAAAATCCAGGATTGCATAGGATGCTGCCCACTACTCTGCTGCAGGTCTTACACTGCCAACTGGGCTCACTCTCCCTTACTGTCACATTAACTCTGCCCAGGAGTCATCCATGGGGGAACATGGGAGAGGAAAGGTAAGTCCCAGTGAAGGTGGGTGACAGTGCTGGGCAGAGCAGTAGGGCTGAAGGTTGCAGGTCAGAGACAGGGCCAAAAAGCATAGTAAATGCAAAAAAAAAAAAAAAAAGATTTTCTCGCATTTTATTTCTCTGTCCTGACCATTCCTCTGCCCACATCCAGGGTGGAACCACTCTGCATGGTGGTTGCTCCCTTCATCTTCAGTTCTGGCTCCAGAAGAGACAGAAATGAACAGGTTTAAAGTATCTCAAGGAGAAATACTCTAGGCTGCACATAAACCTCCCACCAAGAAAACTTACATGGCCAACTGTAAAAGATTCTCCATCTGATATTGCAAACCCCCATGGACCCAAAGGTTTTTGAGTACTTGTTGACCTTTCTGTTGCTGCCCTGCATTATTCACAGTAAAGGTCCATTTATATGCTATGTCAGCATACCAAAAACCTGTAGGTACCCCCTCCTTGGCACAGCTCCACTGTTTAAGAGGCTTCTCCGGGGTATTCTGCACACCAGGCCCTACATCTGGAAGCCAGTGGCACCCTGGACCTTAATCTTGTGCTGGATATGCTCACTTGCAAGCCCTTCAAGCCTATTGTGACTTGTGACATGAAATTTCTAACTTGGAAAGCAGCATTCTGGTAGCTGTCACCTATGCATGTGAGTATCTGAAATCCATACTTTGGTCACAGAGCATCCATACACTGTTTTCCAGGAGGACAAGGTAGCGCTCCACATACACCCCAAATTTAATCTACCTAAAGTGTTGTCAGAGTTTCATCTGAATCAGGCTCTAAACCTGTCTACCTGCTTTTCCAGCTTTCAGAATGAGGGGGAAAAGACTCTCCACTCACTGACTGTGAAGTGGTTCCTTAGTTTTACCTGGACAGGACCAAGGACTAAAGACAGTCATGACAGCTCTTTGTGTCTTTTGACCCTAATTGAAAGGGACAGCCTGTCACAGTCAAGTGTATTTCAGCCTGAAACATGCTCTGTGCCAATTGAAGAAATTTGCAGAGCTGCAGCTTGGAGCACAGTGCATATTTTTGCAAGCAGTATATCCTGGATGCCAATGCCTACCTTTGGTAGGACAATTCTGGATGGATTACTATCCTGAGTAAGCTCTGAACTCCAGCCTCCCTATTCTGAAGATCTTTCTCTGAGATTGGTACTCTGACCCATTTATGGGAATCTATGGAGAAGTCTGATTCCTGGAAGACATCAAAGTTACATTCTTACCATAACTGTTGCGCTTCCTGAATATTTTCTCCATAGATTGTTGTGCCTGCCCACAATCCCCCAGACTCACTCCGGAATTATTATGATATGGGCTTCACCACTTTGCATTTGATTTGGGCTGTGAAGACACTGTTATTGGTTTGGTGGTCCTTCTTACATGGGTCACATGGGCTATCTTATGCCATTCTGTTAAGTGCATAGGTTACCCATTAAGTTCATACAGCTTTCCTTCTTGGTAACTAAAATAGGGGTCCTAGCACCTCCATCTCAGACCCAGTAATGGTAATCTATGGAGAAGATATTCACAAAGATCAACAGTTATGGTACGTATGTAACTTTCATTTCTGCATGGAACACAAACATCAGGGGCAACTCCGTGAAGATGGCGGGGGGGTTAAAAGAGTCACAAGGAAGTACTTTTTCTCAGAGATGGCAGTGGAATATGCTGCTGGAGGAGATCTGTTCAAAATTGGTGGGGGGGATTCAGATGAGGATGGGACAAATACAAGGGCTTGGTAAAGACCACACCAGAAAAGAAGGATAATGAAGAGTCTCTAGAGCTCTCTCAGTCAATATTAGTTAGGTAGAAATGGGTAGACACTATGGGCCAACAGGCCCTTTTCTGCCAACAGATTCTATGATCTTCTTCAGGGGTATCTCAGTCATTCTCCACCGTTTGCACAAAACATGGCTTAAAATTAGCCTAAATATATGGTCTTATGACTTAAAAGTGGTCTTGTCTACGTCTTGGAGGTAAGACTGTTTATTTATTTATTTATTGATAACTAGGATTACAAACACCTTTGAACAAGGGGTTCTTTTACAAAGGTTTCACATCAGAACACAGACAGATAACAACAACAAAATTGAGTGGAATAACAACAACGAGGTATTACAAAGAGCAGTGCAGCAACAAGTCATACAAAGAGACTCATTAGGTCAGTAGTTGGGATCGTACAAATGTCAGTGTACTAGATTCGCTGCCCAAAATGGACTTTGTCATTTCCAGCAACAAAGAGCAAAGACTGTGTGCAATACTGCAGCAAGTTATATGAAAAGCTGCATTATACAGGTCACATTAGGTAAGATGGTATAAGTCATAACAATGTCAGCATACAAGGTTCGCAGCCCAGAGCAAAAAGGGCATTGTCAGATCCAAGAGAAGAGAGGGGTATAACAAAAGTGAGGTAGGAAGCAACAGGAGGAAGAAAGGGTAGGGTGGAGGGAGGGAAAGGGGGGAAAGATAGGAGAGAGCGAGAGAGAGAGAGAGTAAGGTGGGGGTGGTTAAGAAAAAAGGACAGACAGAGTAAGGAGTGAGAAAGGGTGGGGAGGGCAGGGTGGCAAGGGAAAACAGAAAAGGAGTGAGATTGCAAGTAAGCATGTTGGAGGTAAGAGGATAAATAATGAAGAGGATGGAGAAGAGTGGGAGGATCAGGTAGTGGTAGAACTGAGTCAGTGGTCAAGTCGGGTGGGGTAACTAGTCCATACAGTCACATTTGCCCTGTGCTGTGAGGTGTTGCCAGGGCAATGATTTAAAAGTGCCAAGCTTAGTTTCTGAGAGGACAACGTTAGGTAGGCCATTAAGCCAGGTAGGTGCCCTATAGCTAAATGTTCTTTAGGCCTTGCGAAGGACTAGGAATGATGGTTTGGTCATACTGCGCATATTCTTACAATTTGCAGATGGATGAAGCAGGGATCGGGTTGCTGGTGGGGTTAGGCAGAATGAAATTTTTTTGGCGAGTAGGCAAGTCTGATAGGCAACCCTTCCCTGAAGGATGAGCCATTGGGTCTGGGCATAAAGGTCACAGGTATGGGTCTGCCCCAGTTACCAGCCTGCAAGCTTTGTTAAGTGTGACAGTTATACATTTGAGGGCGCTGTCCATGGCCGCACTATAAATTACCAAACCATAATCGATAATGGAAAGGACTGCATTGGTCACTGCAAGTTTTAGAGCTGCAGGAACAAAAAAACTGTCTTGACTTACACAAGACAAGTCTTGTCCAGATGTTGCCTAGCAACACAGACAGTCTTTAAACCGGACTTGCTGGACACTGCTGAAAGGAAAAAACAAGATGTCTACCAAAAGCAAGAATACAGGTGTGTTGGTGCAGTCCTAATTGCATTAAACAGTGTCGAAGAAACTGTTATTTTGCAGTGCACAACTAGTGATAACAGTTTTTTTTGTTTTTTAATTTACTGCTTATTTTAATCTTTGAAGTCATAGGTTATCTGTTTTCTTGTTGTTCTCAACACAGAGGCTGACCATATGCAGCTGCTCTCGGCCACTGTGCACCACTATGTAGCACTCTACCGCCCCCCCCATACTCAGTCCCCTGTCAAACTCACAGCTCTCTCTCACACGGAGGGAGCACCCATCATCTGATGCTCCCCTCCGTCCCATTCTCAGCACCTCAGTCTTATAATTAAACCCCCGCCCACAACTCATACTCATTTTTACTCAGCCCCTTGGACTGGGACCAACAGGCATGGTGCATCTCCTCATTTTACTCCTCTAGGAAGTTGCTGCCCTCATCTTGTTTTTACCTCCCGCAGGAATTATTTGTTTAATGAAGCCCAGTCGGGCATTTTAAATGTAATGGTGGTTTAACTGGCAGCTCTTGCTGCCTCCCATTGCTACTGGCCCTCTGACTTCTACCAAATGTCCATACGGTGCACTTGTAGCCGCACTGCAGCTCAACTGAGGACATGTAAATACAGTAGCTGCAAGTTCAGCCCTCTTTTTGACAGCCTCCTGATTTCCAGCCTCTAAGGTCAATTACATTTTCTGCCAGAATGGTGGCTCGGGTAGCTGATGGAAGATGCTTCTGTCCTGGCCTCCTCCACCTCCCAACAAGTCACAGTCCCCTCCTCTCCCACTCACATGGAGCAGGCTGCAGCCTGAGCTCCATATGGGCTGGAAGTAGACAGTGCAGCCTTGCGGTTTCATTTCTAGTACACTCACTCGCATTAATTGCAGCAGCATCCCCCTGTTCCTGTCAGGCCACCTTAATGTCTGACTGCCAAAAAATATACATATCAGGGACCCAGACCCCAGGCAACTGGGTATCATTTTATTTTAATACATTGGCCACCAACAAGTTCCTCTCCTGTCTGCACGGAGCAAGTCGCAGCCTGAGCTCCCTACGAGCTAGGTGTAGGAAGGGCAGCCTGGCATTTCTTTTTCAGGTGGTCTCTCACATGCCAAAGCCCTGCATGACAAAGCAATACCGTGGTGCAGGGACCCGCTAGTAGGCACCAGGGCAATAATTATTTTAATTCATTGGTCACTAGTGGAAACCATCCTCCCAGGGATATTATGCTGGCCCCATGTGGAACAACTGTAGCACCCTGGATTACCTGTGCTAAACTTGTGCTGGGGCAACTAGCACAAATGAGTCACCACTAGCCCACATGGGTTACTGCTTTTAATTACTAGCCAGTAGGCCATCTAGTGTCATAAATGATTTTTGCTGAGCCCCCCCCCCCCCACCAACCAGCAACATTTTTATCATTTCTTTTTTTTCCCCTTAAATATTCTTAATGCTCCTCTGTCTACTGACTAGGGCATCCTTCTGCTTCCTCCTAAGTGAGCTACCCTCCCTACCAAGACACTGCTGTTGCTACTCCTGGTCCTTACACCGACCTGCAACATAGCCCTTTACTGCCCCCCCAGCTTACCCCCTGGTGCTGTGTACATCATCAGCCATTGACATTTCTTATACGTAGTGCTCTGGCCATTGGGGTTGGGGGGTTGCTGAAGGTGTTAGATCTGTAGCTGGGGTCTGATGCAGGAGTAGGCCACTGCAGGGACTTCGTCAGTCTGGCCATTGCATGCTGTTTCCATTTTCTCCCTGCTCCCTCAGCAAGAGTGCACATCAGGATTGGCTGCTGGTGAAGCCTGGTACAGCCAACCTGTGGGCGTGCTCCAAAGGCCCTGCCTCTCATTCGCGGATCATCTGCACTGCCTCCTGTGGGTACCCAGGTGGTGGTAGAGCAGTGGAACGTGAGTCCCTCCCTCCCTGGATGAGGAAAGTGTCCTGTCCTCCTCTCCCATGCTGGTCCTGTGACAGTTCTGTCTCATTCCTGAAGCCGAGTTGTTGGCATCATGAGCGGTAGCGCTACTGCTATGTCAGCAGGCCAGCTCTTATCTGTGTATTATTTTATTTCCTTTCTCTGTATTTCTGTCTTCCTGCTTCATTCTATCTATAACTTTTTATCTAAAGCCCTCTACTCCTATGCTGTCCTATACCTCTTTCGTACATTTCCACTCTCTGTCTCATGCCTAGCTATTGTATTTTCTCCATATTATCGTTTTTTTCTCTTTAACAGGTCTGACAGGATGCTGACTGCTTGCCCATCAGATAAGTTTTACTCTACATCTAGCCTGTCCTATCTTTTCTATTTATTCTCTAAGAACTACGAATCCTTTGTGACACCTTTCTTGTATTTTATTTTACAGGTCTGACGGACATCGTCTCTTCAAGTCCTACTTCTGACTCCCTAATACTAAGGTAAGAGACTCTGAACATATTACCTACACTTGTTGGGTTTACTGTAACAATTCAGCTGTGCCTGTTACATTTTGTGTGTGTGTGTGTGTGACTTAAGGTTACACATACTGCAGCACTTTTATTTTTCATAGAAACATAGAAGTTGATGGCAGATAAGAACTGCAAGGCCCATCCATGCCCATTTTTTCTACCTTTTGAATGTGCCATAGGCCTTTACTCTGTCAGTGGTCAACCTATTCATACTCATCTGTATTGCTCCCTTGTGCCTATCCTATGCCTGTTTGAAGCCCTGCACTGTATTCATAGCCACCACTTCCTGTGGTAGGCTGTTCCATGCATCCACCAGCCTTTCTGTGAAAAAGAACTTCCTCACATTACCCCTTAATCGGCCTCCCTCTAATTTCATGCTGTGTCCTCTTGTCCTGCAATTTTTCTTATATTGAAACATGTTAGACTCTTTCAAATTGTTAATGCCCTTAAGATGTTTGAATGTTTCGATCATATCACCTCTCTCCCTCCTTTGCTCTAGGATATACATATTGAGCTCTGTTAATCTGTCCTCTTATGTTTTCTGATGCAGTCCCTGCACCATTTTGGTTGCCCTTCTCTGGACTGCCTCCATTTTGTTAATGTCCTTGTGCAGTGTGGCCTCCAGTACTGCACGCAGTACTCCAGATGGGGCCTAACCAGTGTCTTGTAAAGAGGATTATTACCTCCTCTTCGACTTGTGATACCCTACTAATACCTAACATCCCCTAGCCTTACCTACTACTTTAGAGGTCTGCTTGGATGATTTTAGGTCATTTGTGATGATGATGCCCAAGTCTCTTTCTTCCCTTGTGATTGCCAGCAACTCCCCTCCAACCTATAGGTAGCTTCAGGGTTTCTCTTCCCTATGTGCATGGTCTTGCACTTCTTTGCGTTAAACCCCAGTTGCCACTCTTCTGACCATTTTGCCAGTTTACCCAGATCTCTTCTTATTCTGCCCACCCCATCTGGATCATCTACTCTGTTGCAGATCTTGCTGTTATCTGCAAACAGACAAACCTTACCCTCCAGTCCATCTACAATGTCGCTGATGAAGATATTGAAGAGGACTGGCCCCAGGACTGATCCCTGAGGTACCCCACTTGTGACTTGCATCTCTTCTGACTGTATACCATTTACCACCACTTTCTGTTTTCTGCCCGCCAACCAGTTTGCCACTTCAGTTGACCAACGTATGACCCACCCCAAGTCTACCCAGCTTATTAATCAATCTTCTATGTGGAACAGTGTCAAAAGCTTTGAAGTCAAGGTAGGCGACATCAACTGTTCCAGGTGCTGCACTATCCTTTCCTTAAGGAGTGCCTCCATCATCTTGCCCACTACTGAGGTAAGACTGACTGGTCTGTAGTTCCCTGCCTCCTCCCTGCTACTACTCTTGTGGAGCGGGATCACATGATCCTTTCTCCAGTCTTCTGCGACCTCTCCTGTGCTCAGAGACTCACTAAACAGTTCTGCTAATGGCTCTGCTAGTTCCACCCTTAGCTCCTTAAGTACCCTGGGATGCATACCATCAGGTCCCATTGCCTTGTCCACCCTGAGCTTAGTGAGCTATTGTAGGACCCTTTCTTTTGTGAAGGGTGTAGTGCTCACCTCCCTCCCCCCTGTGTCCATGGTGCTGAGCTGTGGGCCCTGCCCTACCTTCTCTTCAGTAAATACTGAGCAAAAGTATCTATTTAGGATAGATGCTTTTACAGGATCCTCCTCCTCACATGCCCCCTTTTCTCCTTTGAGCTTAGCGATACCCCCTCTGGACTTTCTCCTTTCACTAATGTATCTATAGAAAGTCTTGTCACCTTCTTTTACTGTTCGTACTAGTGTTTTAGTGACATTGCAGATGGACTAGAGGGTAACGCTTGTCTGTTTGCAGATGACAGCAAGATCTGCAACAGTGTAGATGATCCAGATGGGGTGGGCAGAATGAGAAGAGATCTGGATAAACTAGCAAAATGGTCAGAAGAGTGGCAACTGGGATTCAATGCAAAGCAGTGCAAGATCTTGCACATAGGGAAGAGAAACCCTGAAGCCACCTATAGGCTGGGAGGGGAGTTGCTGGCAGTCACAAAGGAAGAAAGAGACTTCGGCATCATCATCACCGATGACCTGAAATCATCCAAGCAGACCTCTAAAGCAGTAGGTGAGGCTAGGGGGATGTTAGGGTGTATTAGTAGGGGTATCACAAGTCGTAAGAGGGAGGTAATAATCCCTGTTTACAAGACACTGGTTAGGCCCCATCTGGAGTACTGCGTGCAGTACTGGAGGCCACACCTTCACAAGGACATTAACCAAATTGAGGTAGTCCAGAGAAGGGCAACCAAAATGGTGCAGGGACTGCATCAGAAGACATATGAGGGCAGATTAACGGAGCTCAATATGTATACTGTTGAGCAAAGGAGGGAGAGAGGTGATATGATCGAAACATCCAAACACCTTAAGGGCATTAACAAGGTGAAAGAGTCTAACATGTTCAAATATAAGAAAAATAGCAGGACAAGAGGACACAGCATGAGATTAGAGGGAGGCCGATTAAGGGGAATGTGAGGAAATTATTTTTCATAGAAAGGGTGGTGGATGCATGGAACGGTCTGCCTCAGGAAGTGGTGGCTACGAATACAGTGCAGGGCTTCAAATAGGCACGGGATAGGCATAAGGGAGCAATACAGATGAGTATGAATAGATAGGCCACTGACAGAGCAAAGGCCGATGGCACATTCATAAGGTAGAAAAAGAAATGGGCAGACTGGATAGGCCCTGTGGTCCTTATCTGCCATCAACTTCTATGTTTCTATGTTTCCCTTATATTTCCTGAAGGCCAACTTTTTGGCTCTGGTCTTTTCTGCTACTGTTTTTGAGAACCAACATGGTTTCCTCCTTCTTTTGCTCTTGCCTTTCTCCCTAACAGGATGGGATGTTGCTTCAAGTATTGCATCCTTAATGCTTGCCCACTTTGCCTGCACCCCCTCACCTGTATTTCTTCTTGCCAGGGCTAGCTTAAATCTGTTGGCCATCTTATCAAAGTCAGCTCCTCTGAAGTCCCATATTTTTGCCTTGGAATGGGATGATTTAGTTCTAGTGGCCAAACTGAACCATACCATGTGATGGTCACTGGCCCCAGGTGACCTTCTACCTGGAGATCTGTGATCCTTTCCCCGTTAGTCAGTACTAGATCCAGGATAGCCCTGTCTCTTGTGGGTTGTTGTACTAGCTGTTTGAGGCCTTCCCCCTGCAGGGAATCCACTATGTGTCTAAAGCTTTTTGTCTTGGTGGTTGACGCAGGTGGGATCTTAGATATCTTTTAGACATGGTAGATAAGGTAGATTTGACAGGAGGGTAAGAGGGAAGTAAAGTGCCTTCCTTGTGCCTGAGCATGGAGGGATGAAGATAAGTGAATCCTGGTGGGGCAGGAGAGGGAGCTGGATGTCACTGTCCATCTGGGGACAAATTACCTGGCAAGGGACACAGCAGGGGTTGTACAATAGAGGTTTAGGGGGCTTGAATGGGGCCTGAAGTAGCTAGCTCATCCGTTAGCCATAATTGTAGTGCTGCTTGTATGTGGCTGGTTGTATGCTAGGGAACACCACACTACTTTCAACGAATGGTTGAAGGCATAGTGAGTGTGTTTGGTTGTGGCTACATCAGGAACTAATGTCCTACCTGGTGGGATAGAGAACTGTACAAGACAGTCCGCCTCCATCCAAAAGTGGAATAGCATTTCTGAGTGGAAGGTTTAAATGATACTACATAAAGGATTGTATATGAGAAATCATACACAACAAGGCAGTTGAACAATTGAGTGGTTTCCATGGTAACCGAAGACCGAGAGTGCAGCTCGATAGGTCCGTTACCACAGAAACCTTGAGATCATACAACTGCCTTGTTTGTGTATGATTTCTCATGCAAAATCTTTTATAGTGTATGAGCAATAATACTTTCACTACTCTGTTACATCAAAAGTAAAAAAAATGACTTACAAGGGTGTGGTTCCTTAAGCATCGTTCTCTTCCTGGTAAGCTCTTACAGTTGCGGCCCACCCCATCGCGCATGCACAACTATGTTCTATGTTGTTGTGCTGCACTAGTGACATACTCCATGCAGCACATAGAGAATAGTGTGTTGTGCCACTGAGGGGTTCTGATTCCCTATGACATTTTTTTTTAATAGTTTAAAGTATCTGGTCAATCCTGCCTTTTTTCGTGGTGCCCTGTTCGTTATCAGTTCGGTGGATGATCGTGCCGCTGGCTCCGAGTTTTTCTGTGTCTGGTCCAGTTTTAAAATGAGCTGAGCGCGTGCAGCCACTAGAGGCTTTCAAAATGTTGTTGTAGTACAGTGTGGTACAATCACGTTCCATGACCTTTTGAACTGTAGTACTACAACATTTTGAAAGTCACTGAATTCCATACACAACAAGCCCTCACCATACACTATAACAAAATAGTGATGCACTGAGTGCAGCAGAACAACTCTGTTCTAAGCATGGATTTTCATGCAGAACAGCGTTCTATCATACACTATAATGGGTGTTTAAACTAGCCGATGGGTGAGTGAGTAGAAATGAGGAATATAGTGAATGCCCCCCGCAAAAAAATGGGGTAGCAGAGAGGAGAACCCCTGGGGAAATAAATTCCCAAGGGGTAGAGAAGCATAGGGACAAGGGTGAGGAAAGGAATGGAGGATCAGGAGGTGGCTGTAAGGCTGAGAGTTTAGCTAAGGCGGGTTGGTAGAAGGAGGATAGAAAAGGGGGGACAGTACCAGGGACAAGAGAAGGGCAAATTATGGAATCAGGAAGGGAGGGCAGTGTAGTGGGGAGGGAATGACAAAATAAATTAAGAGCCATGTGTTCCAACACAAGGAGTCTAGGAAATAAAATCCCTGACCTTGGGGCAACCATTACGGAGGCAGACCTGGGTCTGGTGGCAATAACAGAATCATGGTACACTGATTAATGCAGTTCAGATTTGGCCATTTGAGGATACACCATGTTATGGAAGGACAGAACTGGGAGGATATGGGGGGGATTGTTTTATTTGTGATGGAAGTCATAAAGGACAGAGATCAGGGACAACAGGGTAGAAGGAAGGGCTGGAGGTTCCGTGGATGGGGTAAGAAAAAAGGTGACAGATCCTATATCTGTGTGCGGTTAGTGTACAGATCACTGACACGGGGGTAGACAAGGTCCTAGAGAGACCACTGGCAGAATAGCAAGTACAGGTGAGTTACTGGTTATTAGAGGATTTAATATGATGGATGTAGACTGCACCATTCTGGTCGCAGCTACATCAAGAAGCAAGGCTGACATCAAGTTCCTTCAGGGGGCACTCCTCAGGCAGTTGGTTATGCAACCCACTGCAGATGGGGCATTGCTGGAGCTTGTAATTACCAACAGGACAGCATGGCAGACATCACACTGGGTAGCCACCTGGGTACAAACGATCACCGTATGGTATGGTTTGGCATACAAATTTGCCAAGAGAAAAAAAACATATAATACCTTCTACCTTCCAATAATACCTTCCAAGATAGAAGGCATAGCTTGCAACTTGCGGCTGGTTCAAAGAGGGGCAAGGTAAGCTTTTCTCAACACAAACAGGAAGTCCCAAGGTAGCACTGGGTCTCTCCTGGGGGTTTAATATGCAAGATTCCCCTTAAAAAGGTCTTGCATAGATCCAGCTGTGCCAGAGTCTTCCCAATTAGAGGAGCATGATAAGCTGATAGCTACTCATCCATTAAGGTACATCGCTGTGCACTAATACCCAAGTCCAAGAGGGAGAGGAGATACTCCAGCACAAGTTCCAGTGGGCAGGTGAGTGGATCCAGAGAACAGGGGGATGCCCACAAGCAGAAATGCTTCCACTTCATGGCATATGTTGCCCTGGTAGAGGGCTTTCTCACTGCCAAGAGAACCTCTGCCACTCTGAGGGATACTCCGAATCTGTCCCTAGCTGACTCTGCAGGAACCATGCATGCATGCAGATACAGGGACTAGAGGGCTGGATGAACCAGCATCCCCTGCTCCTGGGAGAGCAAGTGAATGGATGGGGTGATAGAACTGGTGGTTCCGATGCCAGCTGTTGTAACAGCGGGAACCAAATCTGTTAAGGCCAAAAGGGCGCAACCAGGATCATTCGGGCACCTTCTGCCTGCAACTTAAGCAGGATCCTCTGAAGAAGATGGAAGGGAGGGAAGTCATACAGAAACCTCCCTGTCCAAGAGAGGGACAATACATCTTGCCAAAAAACACCAAGCCCTGGATCTAGCAAGCAGAAATTGGACAGTTTGCCATTGTGTGTGGATGCAAAGAGGCCAAGTTCTGGCTGACCCCACCTTTCGAAGAGGTCATCTATGATTTCTTGCTGTAGTTCCCATTCGTGGCTCTGAGATCGACAGCAACTTAGGCTGTCTGCAAGGACATTGTGGATTCCTGGAACATGGACTGCCGTGAGATCCAAGCTGTGATCCACTGCCCAGGTCCATGCTCTCATTGCCTCTTTGCATAGGAGGTAAGAATGAGTGCCCCCTTGCTTGTTGAGATGAAAGACTACTGGGGGTATTGTCTGACTGGACCAGAAGGAAGGGACCCAGTAAGGAGCACCCCTTGAAAGGCTTGTAAAGCATACAGGACAGCTCTCATTTCTAGAATGTTTATGTGAAGAGACCGTTCTGTGAAGTTCCAGGAGCCCCTCATCTGGTGAGATGCCAGATGTGCTCCCCATCCCAGTCCCAAGGCATCTGTCATCAAAATTTGCTGTGGGTTGGATTTATTAAGAAACGTAACACCTCAGATAATATCCGAAGATTAATTATCCTGTTGGAATACATACACTCTAGATGGATTCGTGCTACCTTGTCAGTTTAGACGCAGACAAGGCATTCAACAAGGTGGAGTGGGATTTTCTCTGGGCCACCCTTTCTAAATTTTCCTTCCCAGATTCTTTCCTTACCTGTCTTAAAAACATATATGCCCGTCCTGAAGCCTACATCCGGATTAATGGACCTCTATCTCAACCTATTCAAATACGGAGGGGAACAAAGCAAGGGTGCCCCTTATCCCCGCTACTTTTTGCTATCTATATATAGCCTTTGGCTGAGACCATCAGGAGGAATGGTTTAATAGAGGGGATCCTCCTGGGAAAAAGGGAACACAAGATGGCGTTGTTTGCGGATGACGTCCTTTTGACTTCCCTATCACCAGAGACATCTCTTCCGGCATTGTGGAAGACCCTAGAAAAGTTTAAGGCAGTTTCAGGCTTTAAATTGAATATATCTAAAACTGAGGTTTTCCCACTATATTTTACCCCTTCCCAAGTTCTCAAACAAAAATATCCAATTAAATGGCATCGAGCGAAACTTAAATATCTAGGAATTCAAATTTCTATAAATCTGGAATACCATGAGTTGATAAATTATGAATCTCCCTCAATTCAAATTCAACCGGATCTCTCAAAATGGACAAAATTACATCTTAATTTTTTTCAGAGGATTGAGACTATTCATATGATGATCCTCCCCAGACTGCTGTACATGTTCCAGAGTATTCCAACCTTCCCCTCTAAATTCTATTTTGAGTCTTGGGACAAACCTATTTCAAATTTTATATGGACTGGGCAAAAAACATGGATTAGGATGTCTCTACTTCAACTCCCATTGTCTCAGGGAGGAGACAACCTGCCTAACCTTAAATTTTATGCAACAGCAGCCTTCCTTAAAATATTCTTCCTTTGGCTGTCTCCGCATACTCGTCCCTCTGGAAGGAATTGGAATTTACGATAAATGATCTACATGACATAATGAGAATAACCCTGGCATCTTCAATAGGAAACCCCCTTTACGATATTTCACTCCTTATATGGCCCAAGTGTTAAAACTTTGGTTGAAATTGAAACAAAATAGATTCTTTAGGGAAACTTTCTTTTTTTACACACATATATCGGAGGATGGGGGATTCTTCCTTGCCACATTTGACTTGACCTTTTCAAAATGGAGAAGATTGGGGCTAAACTTCTTTTCTCAGTTTCTTACAAAATCAGGAATAATTTCATTTGAATCCATTAAGGCTAGTTATGGTCTTTCCGATAATGATTCTTATACGTACATTCAGATTAAAAATTATATCTTACGACAGAGGGATGTAGGAGCTTGCCTCCTAGACCCTCTTCCAGCACTACGGAGACTCCTAGAGGACTGTTTGGGAGGCACAACCTGGGGCCATTTCATCGGTCATCTCTATAAAATTTTGAGGGAGGGATTAGGTGACTTCTCGGAATCCATATTGAATAGTTGGAATAGAGATCTGGAGCATGAGGTTTCAGGGCAGGAGTGGCAGAAGGCATCAGTCGTAGCTCAGAAGATTACCCATTCAAATAAATGGGGAGAATTTGCCTGGAAATATCAGACTAGATTTTTCCGCTCACCAGCTGTTCAGATCAAGTATCTCTCTCCCTCATATGGAAGGTGTTTGCGCAGGTGTGCATATAAACTGGCAGGCTTGGGCCATATCTTTTGGACATGACCTCAGATAACACCCTTTTGGTGTGCATTTCAGCAAGAGATTTCAGACAGTCTGGGGGCGCTAGTCAAGCTTTCAGCAGAAATAGTGCTTCTTTCCATATTCCCTCCCCACCGACCAATTTGGTAGCATACTTTACTTCTCTTATATATTTTGGCGATGAAAAAAGCCATCCCCAGACGTTGGACGTCTCCTATAAATCCAACGATTCTAGATTGGAGAAGGGTGGTCTCAGAATTTTCTATATGGAGGGATTGACTGCAAAATTACATAATAAGTACAGTACCTTTGAGGTGTTCTGGAGGCCTTGGGTCATGCGTATATCATCCCTTGATCCTGACTTTGTTCCCTAGCTTTTCTCCTCACTCCCAGTTTTGGGGGGAGGGGGTGTAAAGAATGGGGGGTGCTGACTCCTTCTGCAACTATAAAGAAGGGTAGAGGAAACCAGAGAAGGGAATTTGGGACACTGATTCCATGGGGTAATGTATTAGAATTTAAACAACAATAAGAGAAAAATGTTAAATAATGTCCTTATGTAGTATGGATTTGAACAGTGTAATGGATATGATGATGTCAGGATGTAAACATATACTGTGTCACTTCTCTTAAATAAAGACAAAATTTAAAAAAAAATATTTTGTGGGCTAGGATGTTGGAAGTGAACCCCCTCTGTCTAGATGAGCTGGGGTGACCCACCAAACCAGGGACTGTTGGACCGCATCAGTGACTTGGATCAGCTGATTGAGTTTGCCCGTGCCTTGGTCCCCCTGAACTCTTAGGTGACCCTGCAGGATCCTCATATTCAAATGAGTGAGGGGAACTGTGGCTATGGCAGCAGCCATATGGCCCAAAACCTGCAGAACTACCCACGCTGGGACCTCGTCTGAGGTCATCACCTTGTGAGCGACCCCCCTTAGCCTGACTGCTCGGTCTGCGGGAAGAAAGGCTTTTCCTTGAATGGTGTCCAGGACTGCTCTGATGTATTATAGCCTCTGAGCAGGCCATGGGTATGACTTGGACAGATTTAGTGTGATGCCCAAGGCTCGGAATAGACAAAGTCTCCTCCAGTGTTCAACGCAATTGGTCTTCTGATGAAGCTGTGAGAAGCCAATCATCCAGGTAGGAGTAGACACAATGACCCCCACTCCTGAGGGCTGCCACCACTACTGCTAGGCACTTGGTGAAGATCCTTGGTGCTGATGAAAGGCCGATTGGAAGTGCCCTGAACTGGTAGTGCTGTCCTTGGAAGGTGAAGTGAAGGTACTTCCTGTGAGGTGGCAGGATCTTTATGTGCATATAAGCATCCTGCATGTCCAGAGAGCAGAGCCAGTCTCCTTGATGGGGCATAGACAACAAGCTCACTAAGGTCACCATTCCGAACCTTTTGTATTCGATGAAGGTGTCCAGATGGCTCAGATCTAAAATGGGACAGAGGTCCCCTGTCTTCTTCGGGACTAGGAAGAAGTAGGAGTAATTCCCTTTTCCTCTTTGAGCTCAGGGTACCTCCTGAATAGCTCTTTTTTTGAGCAAGGCCTGTATCTCTGCCCACAGGAGAGCCGCATGGAAGGGGGAGCAGTGGGAGTTGATGAGTGGACTGTCTGGTGGAATCTGGGTAAACTCCAGAGTATCCCCTTTTGGCTATCTGGAGGATCCATTCGTCTGTAGTGATGTTGGACCATCTTGATAGGTAAAGGAAGAATCTCTCTCCTACTGCCTCTCCCTGCACTTCCTCCAGAGGAGGGGGGTCGGCAGAGAGTCATGCTGTGATGGAGGGGGTGGGCAGGGGAGATCTAGCAGCCTTTGCACTTTTGGGGACCCGGGCGCCTGAAGGAAGGGGAGGGCCTCTTCTCTTAAAGCCTCATCTACGCTGCATTTGGCATCTTCCCTGCTGTCCTTGGTTCTTCTGAAAGGGATGGAGCCAAGCTGCCTGCAGTTCTGACCTGTACAAGCAATGAACATCAGACACCGCCTTGCCTGAATCCTGTAGCCCCGTTATGAGCTTCTCGGTTTTTGTGCCAAAGGGGACATAGACAGTGTCGGCAGATAAGGGCCTATGGCCCACCCAGTCTGCCCATTTGAGCTTGTAAATTCAGTTTATGTTTTCCTAGAAGTCTGTTGCCCCTTACCCCTGACCTCCAGAATTCCTTTATGTCTATCCCATGCATTCTTAAATCCCATGATTGTCTCAGCCCCCACCACTTCCTCTGGCAGGGTGTTCCACTTGTCCACCACCCGTTCTGTGAAGAAATTCTTCCTCATGTTTCCTCTGAATCATCCTCCTCCAACTTCATCCTATGCCCTCTAGTCCTGGAACATCTTTTCGCTTAAAAATAGTGCATTCCTGCACCCTGTTCCTCCCTGTGAGATACTTGTATGTCTCTATCATATCCCTCTCCCCTCCTCCTCCAGGGAGTACATGTTCAGTTCCTTCAACCTGTCTTCATAGGACTTGTGATGCAATCCATGCACCATCTTTGTTGCCCTCCTCTGAACCTTCTCTACCCTGTCTATGTCCTTACGTAGGTATGGTCTCCAGAACTGTACACTATACTCCAGGTGGGACCTCACTAGTGTCTTGTATAGCGGAATTATGACCTCCCTTTTCCTGCTGGTGATGCCCCTGCCTATACATCCCAGCATCCTATTTGCTTTACCTGCTGCCTTGTCACACTGTTTCCCTGCCTTGAGGTCATCAGAGATGATAACCCCAAGATCCCTTTCCTGCTTGGTGCATGCTATATCCTCACCCCCCAACTGATATATTGTGCTAGGGTTTTTGTGCCCCATATGCATTATCTTGCACTTCTTTGCACTGAATTTCAACTGCCAAACCCCTGACCATTCTTCAAGTTTCTGCAGGTCCTTCTCATTCTGTCTACACCCTCTGGTGTGTCTACTCTGTTACAGAGCTTTGTGTCATCAGCAAACAGTGAAATTCTGCCTTCTAGGTCCTGTGCAATGTCACTGATGAAGATGTTGAATAGGACCGGTCCCAGCACTGATCCCTGTGGTACCCACTGGTCACTCTCCCTCTGTGGAGTGACAGCCATTTACCACCACCCTCTGTGTCCTGCCACCCAGCCAGTTACCTACCCACCACACTACTGTCCTGCCCACCCATATTCCCAGTTTGTGTAATAGTCTTCAATGTGGCACAGTGTCAAAGGCCTTGCTGAAGTCCAGATAGGCCATGTCCACTGCCCTCCCCTGATCCACCTCTCTAGTCACCCAGTCAAAAAATTCAACGAGGTTGGTCTGACATGACCTCCCCCTGGTGAAACCATGCTGCCTTGGGTCCTGTAGTCCATTGACAACCAAATGTTCCACCAATCTCTCCTTCAGTAGTGCTTCCATGATCTTCCCCACTACCGAGGTGAGGCTGACTGGTCTGTAGTTCCCTGCTTCCTCTTTGTTCCCGCTTTTTGTATAAGGGGACTACATCTGCAGTCCTCCAGTCTTTGGGTACCTCCCCTGTTTCCAGTGATCGGTAAACAGGATAGCCAGAGGTTCAGCCACCACCTCTTAGTTCTTTAAGGACCCTGGGTGCACCCCATCTGGCCCCATTGCTTTAACTCTTATTACTTCCAGTTCCTTCAGGACTCTTTCTTGTGTAAAGGGACTTGTGTCCATTTCTGCACCATTCTCATCCCTTGTACTCCCTTCAGACCCATTACCCTCCTCTTCCTCAGTAAAGACTGAGCAGAAATACCTGTTCAATATGTCAGCTTTACTGTTGGTGTAAAAAGGTGGCAAAAACAATCCATCTGCAAGTGTCTGCTTTCCACAGACATGAAAGAAACTGAGAACACTTGCTGGTGCACACTGGGAAGAAAATAGCAGAAAAACCGTCTCTGCCGGTGGCATTTGAGAAGCAGATCTTGGGTCCTGAGGCAAAGGATGACAGTAAAGTTGCTCAGTTAATGACAATGTACTACCTTACCAAACAAGGGCAATCACTCAACCAGTTTGAAACACTGATAACTCTACAGGTGAGGAATGGAATCTATCAGGCCAGGGAACAGGGTGGCTGTTGCTTGTGGACTGACACTAATGGTGGCATTTTACATCCACAGAAACAAAATGGTTTTCCAGGCTTGCAAGACAGTGGCACAAACAAACGAAGTCCTACAGGAAGAAATCAAAGCTCATAGAAACAGTCTTTGACGGCAGATAAGGACCACCCGGCCCACCCAGTCTGCCCACTTCCCCACCCATAGGATAGGCCACAGATCCTAGTCAAACAACAGCCCACCCCTTCCCACCCACCCCAAGAACTGCCCCATGTCTGTCCCATGCACTCCGAACCCCCACAGCTCCAGACCCCAACCTCCTCATGAAGGCTGCTCCATGCATCCACCACCCCCGTGAAAAAACACTTCCTCACATCGCCCTGAACCCCCCCCATCTTCAAATTGTGTCCCCTTGTTCCTGCATGTGGGGATACTGGGATGCATAGGGAGAGGCATCAATAGTAGAAAACAGGAAGTTGTTATCCCTCTGTACAGACAGTTGGTGAGACCCCATCTGGAGTACTGCGTGCAGTTCTGGAGACCCCATCTCTGCAAAGACATAGACAGAGTGGAGGCCGGCAAGAGGAGTGCAACCAAAATGGTGCAGGGTCTGCACCAGAAGACATACGAAGAAAGACTAAAGGAACTTAATATGTATACCCTTGAGGAAAGGAGGGAGAGAGGAGACATGATAGAAACTTTCAAGTACCTCAAGGGAATCAACAAAATCCAGGAGGGTGGCATCTTTCAGAAAAAGAGATGTGCAAGAACAAGGGGGCACAACTTGAAGATAGAGGGGGGACGGCTCAGAGGCAATGTGAGGAAGCACTTCCCCACAGAGAGGGTTGTGGATGCACGGAACAGCCTCCCCGAGGAGGTCGTGGAGTCAAGAACAGCAGGGGAATTCAAGAATGCATGGGACAGACACAAGCCAGTCCCAGTTGGGGGCAGAAGGAAGTAAGCTGTTGGCCAACTAGGATCTGCAGCCTATCTGTTAGGCAGGAAAATGGGCAGACCGGGCGGGCCAAGCGGTCCCCATCCGCCGTCACATTCTATGTTTCTATGTCTCTTTTTCTGAAAGATGCTACCCTCTTGGACTTTGTTGATTCCTCTGAGGTACTTAAAAGTTTCTATCATGTCCCCCCTCTCCCTTCTTTCCTCAAGGGTATACACATTAAGCTCCTTTAGTCTCTCCTCGTATGGCTTCTCTTGCAGATCCTGCACCATTTTAGTTGCCCTCCTCTGGACTGCCTCTATCCTGTCTATGTCCTTGCGGAGATGGGGTCTCCAGAACTGGACGCAGTACTCCAGATGGGGTCTCACCAACTGTCTGTACAGAGGGATAACAACTTCCAGTTTTCTGCTGGTGATGCTTCTCCCTATGCATCCTAGTATAACCCCAGCCCTCCCTACTGCCTTCTCACATTGCTTGCCAACCTTAAGGTCATCTGATATGATTACTCCCAAGTCCCTTTCCTTTTTTGTTGTTGTTACTACCTCCCCCCCCATTGTGTAATCTTCCCCTGGGTTCACTTAGCAGGTTCTCAGTTCCTTGGGGTAATAGTGGATGAAACCATTCACAAAAAGCTGAACATTTATGTGAAGTGCATACACAATGCACAGGCCAAAATTAATTTCATGGACTGTATTGCAATACCTGATGGGAGGGCAGATACAATTGTGGGAGAACTTAAGTGTGTGTTCTGCTAATGCAGTTGACCCTATCAAGATCACCACACTAGCAAGTGACGGTGCCAGCGTCATGGCTGGAATGCACAATGGGGTGGGTGCAAAGTTAAGACAGCAAATTAACCCAAGGCTGATTCAGATTCATTGTGTTGCCCACAGACTGGCACTGGCAGCAGGTCAAGCATGTTGGGACAATCCCGTGTTCAATAAATATTATGTAACCATCAAAAATGTGTACAGATACTACAGCAACTTTGCAGCATGGCATGCCCTGCGTTTGATATTATCATTGGGTGTTTTCTGGATTTTTTTTTCTTTTTTTAAACCAGGAGGAGACACACTAAGCTGAAAGCTTGTTTACAGATGCAGCCTGGGAGCACAAGGAAGTGACTTGCTCAGGGCCACACAGTATGCAAGTGTGGGCTATGGGATTCAAACCCAGGTCTCCAGGTTTGCAGCTCAGAGCCTTAAACCATTGCATTATACTGCCTCTGAGAGATATCTGTCCCTAAAAGAACCTGCAAGTTTCCGGTGGCCATCATTGCATGCTGCAGTTCAAGCAATTCACAGATCATACCCTGCACTTTTATAAGCCCTAGAGCATGATGCTGCAGCAAAAGGTGCGGCAGAAGCAAAGTGCATTCACACAAAACTGAAATCAGTCTGCTTTATCTTATGCACTTCTTTTTCATGGATGTCTTAGATGTGGTGAATAAACTGTCTTTAGTCATGCAACGGAAAGTGTTGACATTTCGGTGGCCAGCAACATGCTAGAAACCAGTTACTGGACTGCAACAGTTTAAAGAGCAGAATGGGGTAGAGCTACAGAAGACATTTCAGGAACTTGACCAACGTCCTGGCACGTGGCAGGATCAAAAAGTGAATGACAAGCCAGCACTGTGAATGCAGTTCCAGATGGCATCTCAGGAATATCTGACGCAACTCACTGAAAACATTTTCACAAAATGAGAAACAGCTTCAATGCAGCTGCTGCTTAACTTAATTTTCTTCTAAATCCAAAGTGTCTCCCAGATGACTCCAACAAATAATGGACCATGGACTGCAGGAACTCAAGGATGTTTGCACCCCCCCCCCCCAAAGAAACAACCTTCAAAGAAGAAACACTGCCATCACTTATTGACTAAGGCAGGGCTGAGAAAGATTGAATGGTCCATAAACTTGTTCTGAAATCTAAGACAAAAAAAAAAAAAACTAACTTTGCTCGATAGTGTCTGCCAAGACTTAACTGAGAACTATTCAGATGAATTCCCAGATTTTGTCACAATGGCCAACATTTTACTTGTGTCACCTGTTACATCAGTGGCATGTGAAAGAGGGGTTTCTATACAAAACAAAACCAAAAAAAGGTAGATGTTCCCTAATAGCTGACAATGTGAGCAAACTCATGCAGAGGAGCTGCCTTGAAGACTATGACCCTCATCCAGCACTTAAGAAATGTACGGCCATAAGACTGCACAGAAAATTTTACATTTTAAAATGTTCTAATAGTTGTCTTTAATTGCTTTTTAGTTTCAGACACTTCTCAGATGACAGACATGACCCAGAGATAGAACAATGGAGGAACTTGGACACAAGAGTAGAATAAGATAAGTATCAAAATGTTTTGTTCCAACAAGGGTGGGGTGGGGTTGGGCAATACAATTTTCAGCCCCAGCTTAAGGCCAATGCTACTTTTGGTGGGGGTCCTGTCTGGGGGAATGGATCAAGATTTCAATTTCCCAGGGGTTGGGGGTGGCTGGCCATTAATATCACCATTCTGCTAAATTTAATATCATGTTTTGCTTTTGGTGGGGGAGGAACAGTCTAACAAGTTCAGATGATCAGGTGGGGGTAAACTATAAATATGGCCCCAATGCAGTCTGGGGTCCCACCCCCGGGGGTGCAAACAGTTGAGATTATTGTCAATGTAGTTACCTAACCCAGTCTGCTCTTTCCACAGTCTGTGTGCAACAGTGGCTTCTATTGTCATCAACAGTACACACAAAACAGTTAAAATGTGCAGGAGGGAGAGCTTGGATATTAGTTATGAAAGAAGTTATGGACAGGAGGGTGTTAGGAGAAGATATTGCCACAGAAAACATGGCATGCCATGAAAAAAAATTCAAACAGAAAAAGCATACTGGCAGTGGTGGTGCAGGTCATTCATGCCAAGGCACCACCTGATTGTGCCACACACCAGACAGATTTGTGAGACCTGCTGAGCCAAGGTAATTGTGGGTGGGGATGGGGGCGCTTTTTAGTCACCCCACTGTGCTATCCAGTCATGAACACTGGCACTAGTTCTCTTTTAGCTGCCACACACACACACACTTAAATGTACAGGAGGGTGTTTAGGGGACGTTATGGGCAGGAGGGGTGTTAGGAGAAACTGCCAGCGTAGAAGTATGCCATGACTCTTACACAGAAAGCAGACACACTGCAGGCTGAGTTGTTCCATATCCACCAGATTGTGACACTTTCTCTTAACAGCAGATTGTGACAGCAGTCAAGCTTAAAAAGGGTGTGGATGGGATGGCGGGGGGGGGTGCTTTTTAGTTACCTCAGTCAAACCATGGCTCTGGTACAGCTAGGTATTCTTACAATTTAAGAAGATATTGTGCAGGAGGTGTTTGGGAGATGTGGGCAGGAGGGTGTCTGAGAAGAAAATCATCACTTTTATGCCAGGTCAAGACACAAAACAGCAATCATTTGCCACACAGATGGCACCACCACCAGAATGTACTAGGATGTAACAAGTTTGGGCAGGAGGTGATGTAAGGAGTCAGTCTGGTTTAGCCAGGTTAAAAAGACAACTTAAAGGGGCACTGTCAGCTTTACCCTTCGTTTTTTGCTTATTTTCTATCACTGGGTTGCTATCCATATAACTGCTGAATGGTCACTGTAGAAAGTATCCAAGTAAACCACACATGATTCTGCTTACCTTTCTCCTTCCCCGTTTGAGAGTACCAGGTCTAAGATTGCTCCCTCCCTAGTGGGTTCCAACACTAGCTGTCTGAGGCATGCCCCCTGTAGGGCATCGAGAATGGCCCTGCTCTTGGATGTGGCTGCAACAAAGGTGCTCCAGTTAACATCTGGCATATTCAAGTCCCCCATCAACAATATCTCCCCTTTCTCTGCCATCCTAAGGATGCCTTCTATCATATCCTTGTCCATTTCCTCCCCCTGAGATGGGGGTCTGTATACAACTCCTGTGCAGATTGTGGTGCCATTTCCAGTCTCCAGGGTGACCCACAGTGCCTCCTCTCCTCCGTTTACTCTTTTGTTCCATTGCTTTTATCCCTTCCCTTACATAGAGAGCTACTCTTCCTCCTTTTCTACCCTCCCTATTTCTCCTATAGATTGTGTACCCTGGTATGCTGACATCCCAGTCATGGTTCTCTGTGTACCATGTTTCTGTGACTGCCACGATATCCAGGCATCCCTTTTCCATCAAGCCCACCAGTTTAGGGAGCTTGTTACCATACTATGGGCATTGGTACTCATTACCCTCCATTTTATTATGGCCTTACCCCTTTTTGCCCAATCCTTGTCCTTACTGCCTTTGCCTTTTTCTCCATTTACTTCTGCCCTTCTCCCTAATGACATCTCTGTCTTGGTGTTTACTGCACTAACTACCCTGATTTTTTTTTTGGGGGGGTAGGATTTCCCTGCTCCTTTTCAGTGCCTTCCCCCTTTGCTAGTTTAAATGCTTGCCAATGAAGCATTTAAACCTATCAACTAGGATCCTGGTTCCCCTCCTGGACAGATGCAGACCATTGCACCAGTATAGGCATGCATCACTCCAGGTGGACCCCCAGTCCCCAATGAAGCCAAAACCCTGAGCTCTGCACTAATTTTTCAACCATTGATTGAATCCCATGGTGCAGAGCACCCTAGCCTCACCCATGCCAGAGACAGGCAGCACCTCCGAGAAGGTTACTGTGCATGCTACTTGTCTAAGGTCCCTCCCCAACTCCACAAACTCCTCCTCCACTGTTCTGATCCCTTTCCCAGCCAGGTCATTTGTCCCTAGGTGGACAGTGACATGTAGCTCCCTCCCCCATGCAGCTGCTCCCACGATCCTGAGGATTCGCTCCCTGTCCCTCCAAGCCGTGGCGCTAGGCAGGCACCTTACCTCCCTCTCCCTTCCTTCCCCCAGTTCTACCCTCCTAACAATGGAGTCCCCCACCAGGAGTTGTTTCCTTCCCCAGTGGAGTCCCATGCCACCCTCCTGTGGGTCTCCTTTGTGGAGGTTCCCAGCAGCCTCCTTGGTCTCCACTGCATTTGCCTCTATAGAGGAACCACACTCTGCCAGAATGGCACACAAATTGTGGAGAGGTACAACTGGAGAGATGTGCCTCTGTTCCACCACCCTCAACCACTCTGTCCTCGGGTGGAGGAGGCGTCTGGTACCCAACAACCTCTTGGTAGCTGGAGGAGTCGCCTGACCACTTGTGCTTGCCGGACCACCCTGAAGACTTTTGGGTGACGGTGTCTGATTTTTTTGCCCAAAAGATATGCCTGTCCCTGTGGCATCGACCCATGTGAATGCTTGGGCATATGCACCAAGGGAACTTGAGCGGACGAACACCCTTGAGAAGAAGACTCCTTACCTTTGGAGTGGGAGGAGGAGGTGGTAGTCTTCTTAGAGGAAGCCCCAGAAACAGCTGTTGTACCTGGGGTAACTGATTCTGACCACCTGCCAGTGGTGGAAGAAGCAGAAGGCCTGTGAGGGGACTTAGGGTGGGATTCAGACCTGGCTCTCTCCTTATCCCTGTGGTGATGCTTCCCACCCGATCTTTTCTCCTTGGGAGGGGGGATCCCTAGCTGAGGAGGAAGAACTCTGTCCCAAATGGGTCCTCTGCATGGTGGCCACTTGTTGCTCTAGCAGGTAGGCCTTGAGTGTCTTGAGGTGGCGGATGTGGGTCTTGCTGTTAAATTTCTGGCAGTGCGGGCAGTCGTCTGGCCGGTGGTTGGGCCTAGGCAGATCAGGCGTGTGGAGTGGCTGTCCCTCGCTGGGATCTGCTTACCGCACGTGCACTTTGACTTCCGCTGCTGGGATGACAATGAAGACATGCACCTGATGAAGAAAATCTACTGACAGAAGATAACAAATGGTAAACCATGCGAGGTGCAAAATGGCGGTCGACTGTGAAGATGGCATCTGTGGAGCCAATATAAGCTGCTCAATGATGGGAAAAGAACTAAGGAGGTGCTGGGGGACTGCCCCATTTATACCAGAGCTGACATCGGGGCGGAGCCAACATTGGGGGTGGTCCCCCGTCATAGACTGCTATCTAGAAGTTTTCAGTGGGGTATTAAAGCCTGGCGGCTTAGTCCTATTGGTATTAGCTGCTGCAAGAGCTCCCCCTCAAAGTAAGATCAAGTCTTAAACACAGACTTAACTCTTGTGCAACCGGACACTGGTTACACCGTAGGAACCTTTGCTGTCGGTGAAGAATCCACATGGAAGATTTTCAGCAGTACAACTGGGGCTGCCAACGCCATTGACGTACGTCAATGTCACCAACCCTACATAGGCATGGGTGGCCCCGCTCCCTCCTCAGTTCTTTCCCACCATCAGCTTGCAATTACAGTCTCCATGGAAGCTTTGTTGCAGTGTTTGCGCCTTTTTCAGCCTACAGCTGCTTTTTTCCTACAACCCTTACCAAAATCTCTTTTTAGAGATTTTTTCTTTTTGTTTATGTCAAGAGTTAATCCTTCCTCTTCTCTTTTCAGTCGCTGCCGCTATTGAAAGAAGATTGCCTCTATAGATGAACAGTCTGTTTGTGTCTGCTGTCTTGGACCTGACCACGACATCTCTGACTATGAGCTCTGCCAGACATTTAATCAAAAGACCCTCGGGCAACGCAGGAAGGCTCTAAAACAATTCATGGAACAACAGGTAGCCAGCTCCGGGCAGGGGTTCTCCAGGGCCCCTGCCACTCAGTCGCCCACCAGATCTTCAAGCTTCTAGGCCTCCAAGGCCCGAGACAAGTCCTCGGGGGAAAAGTCTCAAAAAAGAATGGGATCATGACTGTTCCCCCCAGCTGCGATTCCGTTCCCCATCAGCCTCTTCTTCTTTGGGGGACTCCTCCTCGACGGTGGCTGCCACAATGAAGAGACCAGCTGTCCAGGTCTCTGCTGCTACCAGACCCATACTGACAGCTCCACTACCCAACTCTTAGGGCACTCGGCCGTCGACCTGTGGGTCCTCGGCCCCTCCTCTGTCGATGATGGGCACGCTGTCAACTCTGTCGAGACCTGCTCCTTCCTCTGCGAGGGCTAGTCTCATCGTGCACCCACAACAGAGGGTCATCAGCTCCTGTACTGTTGAGTCCCCCTCTGTTGACGACTACCGTGGATCTGCATGAAGTACTCACTAAGTTTGCCAACATACTAGCTCAGCAGCTGGAAACATTCAGTTGGCCCTCGTCTCCAACACTGTCGATGGCAGCTTCGTCATCGACACCTGTTCGTCGACCCTGGGAAAACAGAATTAATGTTTAAAAGCTGGTTTTCCCCACCTATTTTGCGTGAGGTTGCCTAGTTCCTCCCTGTCAGAATATATAAAAAAATATATCTATATAGAAACAGGATGTCTTTTTCAAGAATTAAATTCTGCAATCCTCAGCATGACTCGTGTCCTTCAAATGACATTTCTTTGATCTCATGATAAGCTTCCCCCTTCCAGGACATGAAAGCATCTTTATGATTTCGCACCAGGATACTAAACCTGGTTTCCCCTTCTTGAAACGTCATAAAAGGGACGCTAATTTCGCTTTTAGCAGCTAAAGCTATAATTAACTTAGAAAAGTCTGTACTTAGCTTCTGGCTTGCCATGTAACACCTTGTCTCTAAAACCTGTGTGTGTATGATCTCACATGCTGTTTCAGCATTTTCTCATGGCTTTCATCTTTCAGCTGAAACTGGGGAGGTCACTCCAAGAGCACCAAATTTCTCAGCATCTCTCATGACAGACAGTCCATAACCCATTTTTATTTTACAAAAAAATGATACAGTGATCAGAACAAGCTGTCTAAGCGTCACATTCTTCCCCACCTAGACTGAATTTGGGGGCACTATCCCCTGCATGGGATGAGCTTCCCAAATTAGTTCACGCCTCATAGACCCTAGACAGACCATCTGAGTTCTGATTTTGTTTTCCAGCCCTATGTACGATTGTCAGATCACACCCTTGCAAAGCAAGACTCCATCTTAGCAATCTACCATTGTTTTTCCCCATCTGCGTCAGCCAAACCAGGGGGTTGTGGTCAGTCTGCACCACAAAATGCTGCTCATATAAGTATGGCTCCAGCTTCTTTAGGGCCCACACTATGGTAAGACATTCTTTTTCCACCGTGGAGTATGCCTGCTCCCTGGGAAGTAACTTTTTACTGGGGTAAGCTATTGGGTGATCTGTCCCTTGGCTGGATGTCTGACTCTGTACTGCCTCAATACCCACGTCTGAGGCGTCAGTCTGAATTATAAAGGTTTTGCTATTGTCAGGACTTGTCAAAACAGGAGCACTGCACAGTGTTTCCTTTAATCTGGTAAAGGCTTCCTCACAGGCTGGGCCCCAGGTCATTTTCTTTGGCATCCTTTTCTTTGTCAGGTCAGATAGGGGAGCAGCCAGAGCACTGTAATTGGGTACAAATTTCCTGTAGTACCCTGCTGTCCCTAGAAAACTCCTGACCTGCTTCTGGGTTTCTGGTCTGGGCCATGCCTGGATCACCTCTGTCTTTATTTGTTTAGGACGGAGCTGTCCCCAGCCTACCACATGCCCGAGATATGCCACTTCTCCCATGGCCACCTGGCACGTCTTGGCTTTGATAGTGAGTCCGGCCCTCTGTATCCTGTCCAGCACTTCCCTAAAGTGGGATAGGTGTTCCTTCCAGCTGGTACTAAAGATGGCAGTGTTATCCAGGTACACCACGGCGTACTCCTCAGCACCATTTAACACCTGGTTCACCAACCTTTGGAAAGTGGCTGGGGTGTTCTTCATTCGGAAAGGCATTACTTTAAACTCAAATAAGCCTATCGGAGTGATGAAGGCCGACCTCTCCCTAGCTCTGTCTGTCAACTCTACCTGCCAATACCCTTTTGTCAGGTCAATGGTCGTAAGGTAGGTCGCCCCTCCCAACTTGTCCAGGAATTCATCCGTCCGGGCATCGGGTGGGCGTCTGACTTCGTGACTGCATTCAGTCCATGATAGTCCACACAGAAACGAGTAGAACCATCTAGCTTAGGCACAAGGACTACGGGTGAGGCCCAGAGGCTATGGGATCTCTGGATCACCCCTAAATCTAGCATCTCCTCCACTTCCCTCCTAATGTCCTTTGGGACAGCCTCTGACACCTGATATGCTGTCCGCTGTATGGACGTCTGTGTCCCTGTCTCCACATTGTGCGTTGCTAAGGGGGTTAGTCCAAGCTTGGCGCTAAACAAGGGGGCAAAGTCTGCTAAAACCTCCCTTACTTTCTGGATCTGGTCCGAGGCTAGCTGGGGAGACCATTTTACTGCCTCCACAGAGGACTCCCGCTTACTTTCTTCCAGAAAATCCAGAAGGGGGTTTCCTTGATCCGTCCCCTCCCCATGACTACACATTGCAAACATCATGTCAGCCCTATCTGCATATGGCTTCATCATGTTGTCATGGTACATCCTTTCTGTCTGTCTTCTGTCAGGTAACTCCACAATGTAGTTCACGTCATTTACTTTCCTAACCACTTTGTACGGTCCTGCCCACTCAGCTTGCAGCTTGTCTTTCTGGACTGGAATAAGGACCATGACTTCCTGACCCACCATGTACAAGCGACCTCTGGCTCTGCAGCCGTACCACACTTTTTGTTTCTGTTGGGCTGCTGCCAGGTTGCTCTGGGCTGTCCCCAGATCCTTTAGCCCTTCTCTAAACCTAAGGACATAATCCACAATGGGAGTTCCCTGGGTGGCGTGCTTGCCTTCCCAGTCCTCCCGGATCAAGTCTAGGGGCCCACCTACCCAGCATCCATATAAGAGTTCAAAGGGGGACAATCCTATCGACTCTTGGGGCCCCTCTCTGCATGCAAACAACAGGTGGGGAAGGTATTTCTCCCAGTCCCTCCCATGCTGTTCAGCAAACGCTCGTAGTATTGACTTTAGGGTACCATTGAATCTTTCCACAAGTCCATTAGCTTGTGGGTGATACGGTGTCGTGCATCTCTGCACCATCCCGCACTTCTCCTATAAACATTTCATCAGGTCCGACATGAAGGAACCCCCTCGATCAGTGATTACCTCCTGCGGAAACCCAACACGGGAGAAAATCCCAAGTAAGGCATCTGCCACTTTGCCCATCCTCAGTGAGGATAGGAGGGCGACTGCCTCTGGGCACTGGGTTGCATAATCCACCACAATCTGGATGAATCTCTTCCCTGAGGAGCTGGGGGTATTTAAAGGCCCCACAATATCCATTCCCACCCTCTGGAATGGCTGCTCCACTATGGGCAATGGAATCAGGGCAACTTAGGTCTTCTTGCCCGCCTTCCCTATTTCTTGGCACCGGTGACAAGACCTGCAATACTCCTTCACCTGCTGGGTGAAGTTAAGCCAGGAGAAATTCTAGGCTAACCGCTGCATTGTGCGCACGATTCCCAGATGACCAGACAAGGGAACATCATGTGCAACCTTGAGCAACTGCTCACGATACCCCTGGGGAACGACAAGCTGCCTGCCTAGCATCCCTCCCTCTGTCTGCACAGCCTGAGCATACATTAGTCCATTTTCCCAATAAACCTTATGTCTGCCATCACCTCCCTGTGTGCTGTTCGAGTCTGCCCAAGCCCTCAGCTTCTCTAAACTAGGGTCACTTCTCTGAGCAGCTGCAAACTCCTCACACATTCCCAAGGCATGGGACAGGTCCCCTTCAGTTGCTAAACTACGGTCCCTAGCACTAGCATCAGGGCACTCAGGATCACTGTCAATCCCAACCCTCTGACTATGGGTCACCCCACTCTCTTCGGAGTAACCCTCTGTAGCTGTTTGGTTACTTGCTACTGGGGAAATTTGTACCCCCTCTTCATTAATCTCCTTATCAGGAGACACAGGCTGGGAACCAGCCTCTCAGTGGTTTCCACAATGGCTTCTGTGTGGTTCAGGGAACTACAATGTTCCCTTGCTGCTTGGCTACAGGTAACTGCACATACCATCCCCTGTTTTAGATTGTTGCTCAGGATCACATCCACTGTTAAGGTTTTGGCTACAGCCACCTGTTGCACAGTTCCCCCTGTTTCACCCCAGTCTAAGAGAACACTAGCGAGGGGTAATGTTTTCTCTTCACCAATGAACCCTTGGACAGTGACATATTTATTGGGTATAAGCTGACCAGGCTCTACCAGATCCCCTTTTACCAATGTCAGGGATGCCCCTGTGTCCCTTAACTCTTGTGTCTGTACACCATTCACCATGACTGGGTGCATGTGTTCCCTCATGTTCACTGGCATGCTTCCAGGGACACACAAACAGCCGACTTCTTTTCTAGCACCCTGCTATGTATTAATGCTCACCTTTTTGGGACACTGTCTGGCAATATGTCCAGTTTCTTTACACAACCAACATTCATTTCTTCTCTCGGAGAAATCTTCTCTGAAACCTGAGGCTAACTGGTTTCGGTGGAGGCAGTGAGGGTTTTAGCTGCCCTGAAGGCACACTTTTCCCTTTCTGTGCTGCCACACCCACCCCATTTGCTCTCAGAGCAGGTCTGCTCTTGGCATAGCAGTCCGAGAGTTCAACAGCCTCTTGCACTGTTTTGGGATCTCAGTCCTCTAGCCAGGTTTTTAGCTCGGCTGGGCATGCCCAATAAAACTGTTCTAATAAAATCTCATTTTCAATTTTATCAACAGAGTTTGCCTCAGTTCCTTCCCACCAATGTTTTAAAAACTGACGTTGTTTCGTGGCTAGCTCCTCGTAGCTCATATCAGGGCTTCTCCTGAGCTTATGGAATTTAGCTCTGTATGATTCGGCAGTTAATTCAATCTTTTTTAACAGTGCAGCTTTTAGTTTGCTGTAATCATCACTGTTCTCATTGTCCATTTGACCCAATGCATCCCGAGCTTTCCCAGCAAGTAGCGGGGATAGCTGGAAGCTCCAGGACTCTCTAGGAATTTTAGCCTGAATACAAACTTTTTCAAAAGAATTTAAAAAGGCATCCATATCCTCCCCTCTTTAAATTCGGCTATTAATTTGGAATTCAATTTGTAACCCAGTCCTGCTGTCCCAGTTAAACCCAAGCCACTTACCTGCTCTGGTGCCGCTGGTTGGAGTCGTATCTTCTCCAGTTCGTGTTGCCTCTGGCGCTCCTCTCTCTTCTCCTCTGCAGCTCACTGGTGCTCACGCTCCTCACGGTCTGCGTCTCTCTGTTCTCGCTCTCTCTTCTCCTGGAACTCCAGCTCCATCCTGCGCAACTCAGTTTGCAGCCTGAGTACCTCTGGATTTAGGATACTGGTGACCTTCCCCTGCTGCTGTGGCCCTTCACTAACAGTGGCCCTGTTGCCCTCCTCATCAGATCTGGACACTGCACTGGCAGCTAGCCCTGCCACACTCGAGGTCTGGTCCTTTCCAGTCACGGTCCATGACTCGCTGCTCTGGGTATCTGCTACCATCAGGGCATCTATGAGGTTATGCTTTTTGGCTGTCACCTCAAATGGGACTCCCCTGTCCCTGCACAACTGCTTTAAGTAATCTACAGTGTGCCTGCTGTAGTCGGAAGCCATCTTTCCCTAACTAAGGCTACTCTGACTTGCACTTTAGAAAAATAAAATAAAACGGGTAGGAACTTGACTATATGCCAAGAGGTATAGTTCTGTTTCCTTTTTAAAATAAAACTGCCTTTTTCTTTCTTTGCAAGTGAGTCTACAGTCTCAAGCTGACACGCAGAACAATAAAAGCTTGTGATACCAAAATTATGCCACTGCTGCCAAACAATCTGTCACAAACCCACTCAGCAGGTCAGGCCCTCTACTCCCAAAGTGCCAACCTCCGAGTGCAGTCTTGTGAACAGTTTAACAGAACAAGGTAACCCTCCTGTCTATTTTGTGAGTTTGGATCAAAGTTTGGTCTCCAGTCTTGGATGGATTCAAACTGTGAACCTCTTGCTAGCGTACCCAATGCACAGTTTCAGATATTTCTGTCTTCGGGGGACCAGATATCTTTGCCTACAGACACCTAACCAGGTGTACAGAGATGAACCCTTAAAAACTTTAATAAAGACCTCAGATTTAAAATGCTTCTCTTTCCAGTTTGGTATCACCATTCAAGTTTATGCTAGTGTCAGCTATAACCATATATTCTTTCTTACAAATGAAAGAAATTCAAAGACAGACCAAGTATGCTCTAAAAAGAGTTTTACTAAAATAGATAAAAATATGTAAAACACAAAATACAGAACTATTATATCACAAGACATACAAATCTTATAAAAGAACAAGGTTTTAAACAGTGCAATTCCTTCTACGGTAATTAGATTTGTCTGTCTCCAAATACCTGCTTAAAGTGCTCCAAAGATGTTTCTTTGTCAGAGTCTAGATAGAAGTGTTCTGAAGGAAAACAGAATTAATGTTTAAAAGCTGGTTTTCCCCACCTATTTGCATGAGGTCACCTAGCTCCTCCCTGTCAGAATATATAAAAAAATATATCTATATAAAAACAGGATGTCTTTTTCAAGAATTAAATTCTGCAATCCTCAGCATGACTCGTATCCTTCAAATGACATTTCTTTGATCTCATGATAAGCTTCCCCCTTCCAGGACATGAAAGCATCTTTATGATTTCTCACCAGGATACTAAACCTGGTTTCCCCTTCTTGAAACGTCATAAAAGGGATGCTAATTTCGCTTTTAGCAACTAAAGCTATAATTAACTTAGAAAAGTCTGTACTTAGCTTCTGGCCTGCCTTGTAACACCTTGTCTCTAAAACCTGTGTGTGTGTATGATCTCACATGCTGTTTCAGCATTTTGTCATGGCTTTCGTCTTTCAGCTGAAACCTGGGGTTGGGGGGTGGGGGAGCGAGGTCACCCCAAGAGCACCAGATTTCTCAGCATCTCTCATGACAGTCCATAACCCATTTTTATTTTACAAAAAAATGATACATTGATCAGAACCAGCTGTCCAAGCGTCACATAGTCTACCACATCAACAAGCAGGGTGGGACTCACTCGTATCCCCTTTGCAGGGAGGCCATACAAGTGTGGTATTGGGCACTGGAGCACAGTCTGACACGCTCTGTGATCCACATGCCAGGTGTCCTAAATACCCTGGTGGACAGTCTTAGCAGGACTCAGTCTAGCATGCACAAATGGGAGCTTCTCTCATCCATAGTAGATCTGTTCGACAGATGGGGTCATTCAGAGTTGGACCTTTTAGCGTCCCCACTCAATGCAAAACTGCCCAATTTCTGCTTGCTAGATCCAGGGCCTGGAGATTTCTGGTGAGATGCATTGTCCCTCTCTTGGAGTGAGATATTTCTCTGTGCATTCCCTCCGTTTCTACTAATACAGAGAGTGCTAATCAGGCTACAAAGGGAAGGGGCCAGCATGATTCTGGTGGCTCCATTCCAGATATGGTTCCCTCTGCTTCAACAGCTGACAGAGGAACCTCCAGTCCCTCTGCCCCTTTGCACGAATCTACTGACCTAGGATCGAGGGACCCTGAGCCATTCAATCTCAGGTCCCTCCATCTGCATGCAGGGCTCCTGAGAATGTAGCCATTGCTAGGTCTCGGGTCTCTGACAGGGTGGAAGACGTCCTGGTGGCTGCCCACAAGACTTTCACCCGTGCCACTTATGCCATGAAGTGGAAGCAATTTGCCATTTGGGCTGCCTAACATTCCCTGGACCCATTCACCTGCCCTGTGAATCATATCCGGGACTACCCGATTTCTTTGTCTGACTCAGGTCTCCAGTATTCCTCCCTCAAGTTACACCTTTCCACTATTTCTGCATTTCATGAGCTCGTGAGTGACAGCACTATTGCTCAGCTGGATGTCTCCCCTACCTTTCTCAGGGGCATCCTGCACCTGAAACCCCCAATCCATTCCCTGGTCCTGGCTTGTAACTTAAATTTTAGTTTGGAAAAGTTTACCATTTCTCCTTTTGAGCCAATCGCGACTTGCGATTTGCGCTTTCTCTCTTGGAAAGCACTCTTTTTAGCTGCAATTACTCCTGCTCAAAGAATTTCAGAGCTTCAGACTCTCTGGTGTGAGGAGCAGGGTTCGACAAATCCCATAATCCGACGTCCCGGGCCACCGGATGTCAGGCAGGGACAAGCAGTTGGTGCCAGGGGTATTTGATCGTGGACAGGTACCATTTTAAACAACTAAAAAAAATTATTTTCTGATGCAGTGCCAGGTTCCTCCAACAGGGAGCTCACTGTCGATGTCTGAGTTCAGCCATCATGTGACCCACGTAGCCACATATGATCTTCAGCATGGGGAGATGAAGCAGTGCAAAGGGAGTACCTAACAGGAGTGAGCCATGGCCACGGGGAACTTGAGGTGGAGCCAGTCATCAGAATGGCAGGTATGCCATCCAGTCAAAGGAGATCTGGCTGTTCCGATAACAGTAAGGGACCTGTATTCACTATCACTGGCAGCAGTAATAAGACTTGGGGTAATCGGAGGTGCGCGGAGTGCTCTCACTTTCTCAACTGATTTCGAGGAGAAAGGACATGTGTGCCTCTGAGCTGATCGTGCAAAAGGCTGGATGCTGTTAGAAGTTTGGAGTCAGGGACCGTAGAAATCACTGTCCGACACATTTGCTGTTGCATTACCTGGGCTGCCAATAAATTTATATACAAAATACATTTTGGAGCTGCTGGTGCAAAAAGGGGAGATTGGGGGAGAGGGACAAGTACATTTAGGGAGGGTGACTTGAGTGGTGTTGGTGAGCTGGGGGAGGCCTGGGAAGGGGAAGAGCAGGAAGCAAATGGGGCCCATGACGAGTTGTTCTGAATAAATCCAGACTGCAAGAATGTTGCTAACAAAAACAACAAACAAGGGTGATTATTGGAGGGGAGTGGGACCGTGTGTGTGTGGTGTGGGAAATAAATAATGTGATGAATCACAATTTCTGCACTAAGGGGAGAAGAATAAGAGCCAGAATACAACTGAGAGGCTGAGCACATATAAGAAGGAGAGGGGTGTCTAACCCACCTAGAACAAAAAATTATACATTTTTATACTGTTAACCTATTCGTATTTAACTTGCCCCAAGTACATACAACCAGTTTTCTATTCTTTCTAATAATTATTCTTAAAATGTGCCTATTTTTAACTGGACTACCAACTAAAGCACGAGGACTAGTACTTTTAGTCAAGCCACTTGTCCTGGACAAGCAGTGAATTTTAAAATGTGTCGAACTCTGGCGAGGAGCCTTATTTGATTTTTCACAGTTTCTGCCTAAGGTGGTCTCTGAGTCACACTTAATCAGTCTATCCACCTTCCTGTTTATTTTCCTGAGCGTGCCAATCCAGGGGAAGCACTGCTCCATACGTTAGATGTGCGCAGAACCTTGACGTGTTATCTGCTTCCGGACTAAAGAGTCCAGAAAGTCTAAGCAGTTGTTTGTTTCTTTCACCCCAGGTAGAAAGGGCGCTTCAGTTTCTAAGCAATGTTTATCCAAATGGTTGGCAAATTACATTGTGTTCTGCTATAATAAGTACGACAAAGAATTACCTGTTGCTGTTAAAGCTCATTCCACCAGAGGCATGGCTATCTCAGTGGTTTGTTTCAAAGGGGTCTCTGCTGCTGACATTTGTGCAGCAGTCACCTGGAGTACAATCCACACTTTCAGCAAGCATTACAGTCTGGACATTGCTTCAAGAGCCCGTGCAGGATTTGGCAAGGCTGTG
Source organism: Neoceratodus forsteri (assembly GCA_016271365.2). NCBI lineage: Eukaryota > Metazoa > Chordata > Ceratodontiformes > Ceratodontidae > Neoceratodus > Neoceratodus forsteri. The sequence goes on from CM057453.1 coordinate 1,615,115,053, forward strand.
CTACAAGGACTCCTGTCTTAAGTTTATGGAGATTCAGTCTCCCAGACTGTCTGTTACTCTTCTCAAAGCTTGGAACTCATTCTTACGGTGTAACCTGATGACTGAGATACCCCCGAAGAAGACAGAACAGTTACACAAAAACTTACCGTAACAGTAGATCTTCGAGGGGATCTCAGTCATCAGGTCTGATTTCCCTCCACCATCCCCCTTCTTGGGGCTTCTTTTCAGGACCTGGCTATCTGCTGTTTCCATCTTTTCTGTCTAGAGTTGGGTCCCTCTGTCTCTCCTCAGGTCCCCAGGGTGTGAGCCTTGCTCCCTTTGTCTCCAGAGGGAAAAAACTGAGGAGGGAGTGGGGCTGCCCACGCCTTTATAGGGTTGGTGATGTCGACAACATGGGCGGCCCCAGTTGTACTGCTGAAAATCTTCCATGTGGATTCCCCTTCACTGACAGTGAAGGTTCCTACGGTGTAACCTGATGACCGAGATCCCCTTGAAGATCTACTGTTACAGTAAGTTCTTACATAATTGTTCTTTTCTATGATACTGCAATCCTGACAAATCACCAAAACTGTCAATGGAAAAATCAACAATGGTGAAAGGGACCCAAAGTCACCAAACTGATAATGCAATAGACGACAAACTGTTGACCAGTCAGAATCTTCCTCGGACAGCTACCAGACCCAATGGGTGTTGAACAGCTCGGTGTGTTGATAGTGTTCCCCACATGTCAGCAATCGAGCTCCCTGCTCTCCAAGAGAGAGAGATTGTAAGTCTGCAGCCACCAGTGAAACAGGTGGGTTCAGCCCTTGCAAGGCCAGAAGTCCAGACTGCCAAGAGGCTTGGATCAGATAACCAAGGTACCACAGCTTTCTACCTGTACCACTGGAATGTCTTCGATGGGGAGCGGCCCCATTGACAGTAAGAATACTGATGTCATGAAGGGGACCAATTTACTAGGAATCCACAGCATGGCACTGAAGGCCAGAGTCCCTTGATGGATGCAGATTATGGAATCAAAGCACCAGCATGCAGAAAGCTGTGGACACGACGTCAGCAGCACCAGAAGTCTGTTTTGGAAAAAACACATTATTGTGATAACGTTGAGTCACAAATGGACCAAAAACCCAGAAAACCCCTGCACAAAATAGCAACAATACAATGGAAGCAGTGCATTGGGACAACAGATGACAGCAAGTCATACTGCTAGGATGGCCAGTTAGTGGGTTAGCATCAAGGAAATCCCAGGTCACCAGTTGCTAAAAAATGGCTGGGGGACAGGTAAGCAGAGGAAGGCAGACCACTGTAAGTGCTGTGAAACAGCGCAGATGCAAAGCTGTTGACATGCCTTTGACAGCACAGCTGGCCAAAAACCCTGGAGTAACGTAGAAGGGCCAAAAAACTACCAGCAAGTGAAAAGCTGATGGAAAGGAAAAGTAGAGATCCCTACCAACCACAGCATCAGCAAGATAGGCAGCAAAGCCCAAATGGGTCGTTGTACCACATGATTAGCAAAGAGGCCTCCCGAGTACAAAGCCAACAACAACTGTGATGGCAGAAAAACAAGCAGCAGACCAGAGCCTACAACGAGGATGTCGACAGCAGAACAGGAAGCAGTCTCACAATTAAAACACAGAAGAGAGTCAAAAAAGCAGGGCCAGGAACTACAACACAGCATAGCTAGCCGATGACCAGAAAGAAAAAAATGCTCACCTTAGTAATTATGTTTCTTCTAATGGAGTCTTGCTGTATTCTAACAATATGCAGTTAGACTCAGTACTTGAATTGCTCCAGAGAAGGAAAGAGTTAACTCCATGCCACAGCATAGAATGTTGAGTTCAAGCTCGGTTCAAACCTCTGTCTGCTGCACTTCCAAGTGTAACCGTCAGATTCTTATGAGCGAATACTAACTAGCTACACCTACTGTGTGGAAATTGCAAATTACTAGCCAAAAGGGCAACCAAGTATTTTGGATCCCAAAAGACTCAAGTCGAGAAATCCAAAAGAAAAAACTAGGTAGTGAACAACCATAACTATCAAAAACAATATAACATAACACAGTCTCCCTCTCTAAAAAGGGAGAGTGCTAAGTGCACCCCGAGGTGCAGCACTGCACCTGCCAGCCCACTTCCCAAAAGCCAGGTTCTGAGGGGAGGCAGGGGGGAGGTCAGAATACAGCAAGACTCCATTAGAAGAAATACAATTACTAAGGTGAGTAATTATTTCTTCAAACAACATGAAGTCTTGCTGTAGTCTGACAATATGCAGACTAACAAGCAGTACCTCCATGAAGGAGGGATGGAACCTATTTTGGGAATAGGCTCTGCAGTACTGCTGTACCAAACCTAGCATCACTCCTAGCCTGGATATCCAGAGAGTAATGCTTGGTGAATGTATGGACTGTTTTCCAGGTGACTGCTTTGTATATCTCTAATAAGAGTATACCCCTGGCAGCAGCCAGGGAAGCAGCTGTACCTCTAGTCGAATGAGCCCTCAGGCCTGAGGGGGGGTACTTTGCCTAGCTTTTCATAGCAGAATTGTATACAAGAGACAATCCACCTGGCCATAGTTCTCTTAGTAGCAGGTTTACCCTTCCCCATGTCACCATAAGTGAGGAACAATTGGAGGGAGTCAAACCTCAGTGCCTTAGTACGCTCAATGTAGTAGCTAAGAGCCCTTTTAACATCCAAGCTGTGTAATCTTCTCTCTCCTGAAGAAGAATGATCAGTGAAGAACGCAGGAAAAGACATGGATTGGTTCAGATGGCAGTCTGAAACCACTTTGGGTAAGAACCTCCTGTTGGTTCTAAGGACCACCTTATCTCTATGGAATGAGATAAAATCAGGTTCCACTGACAGAGCTTGTAATTCACTGATACACCTGGCAGAGGTAATAGCTACCAGGAACACAGTTTTCCAAGTCAAGTACTTAAGTTCTGCTGAGGCCAAAGGCTCAAAAGGGGGTTGCATAAGCTGAGCAATGCAAACATTAAGATCCCAAGCAGGAGTAGGACCCCTAAAGGGGGGATTGGTATGAAGCAATCCTTTGAAGAATTTACAGAAAACAGGGTGAGATGCCAGTGAGGAGGGCTTTCCCACTGACAGAAATGCAGAAACAGCTGGCAAGTGTACTTTGAGGGTAGCTGGTCTGAGGCCTAAGCCATTAAGATGAACCATATGATCCAGAACTGTAGCCAAGTCAGCAGAATCTGGGGATATGAGCTTATTGGAACACCAAATGCTGAATCTTTTCCATTTGGAATTATAGGTTTTTCTGGTGGCAGGTTTTCAAGAGGCCTTGAGAATGTCCAGAATCCCTTGAGACAAATTAGACTTGTATATTCTAGCTCTTCAAGAGCCATGCCTTGAGGTTGAGAGACTGAAGGTTGGGGTACCAAATTCTGCCCTGAGAGGAGGTTAGCAGATTGTGATTCTTGGGAAGAGCTAAGGGGAGATGGACTGCCAGGGACAGTAATAGAGGATACCAAGGCTGTCTGGCCCAGTCTGGAGCAATCAGGATCACTTTGCAAGATTGTGACGTTATCTTGACCAGAACTCTGAATAATAGAGGAAAGGGGGGAAATGCATACAGCAATTTCCTGTGCCAGTCCAGAAGTAGAGCATCCATGGGGACTGAGCCCAATACTGGGGGCCTGCAACAAAAGAGAGGAAGTTGGTGATTGTCTGGGGCTGCAAAAGAGGTATATCTCTGGAGTGCCCCACCATGAAAATATCACCTTCAACACTAAGGGGTCCAGGGACCACTCATGATGGCCATGAGAAATCCTGCTCAAAGCATCTGCTAGCACATTGTCCTTCCCTGGAAGGTGGACTGCTACCACAGAAGTCTGTAGAGAATAAGCCAGGGACCATAGTTTCATGGCTTCTGTGCACAAGGCCGTAGACTGAGTGCCTCACTGCTTGTTGATCTACCACATGGTGGTGGTGGTGTCCATTCTGACCTGAACCACCTTGTTCTGTACTGATTCCGAGAAGGCTTATAGAGCCAGGTACACCACCCTGAGCTTTAGGAGATTGATGTGAAGTAGAGACTCCTGAGTGAACCAAACTCCCTGTGCTGTAAGTGCTCCCAAGTGAGCACCCCATCCCAGGAGAGAGAGGCATCTGTGGTGAGAACCACAGAATGAGACTGGGTGATGAATGGGACTCCTTGTCTGAAGTTGTTCTGGTCCAACCACCACTGGAGAGCTTGGAGCAGAGTCTGAGTCACTGGAATCAGTTTGGTTAGAAGGTCTTTTTTCTGGGACCAAAAAGCCCTCAAGTGGAACTGAATGTCCCTCATCTGAAATCTGGCACCTTGTACCACTGCAGTGGAGGCTGCCATGTGGCCCAGGAGTTGAAGAAAATGTCTTGCTGGTCAAGAGACCAGAAGATGAAAGGAAGAAGCCAGGTCCATGAGGGCCTTTACCCTTGCTAGAGGAAGAAAGGCTTTTGCTTGGACAGTGTCAAACTCTACCCCTATGAAGGTCAGGAGTTGCACTGGTTCGAGAACTGACTTTGGAAGATTGAGGAGGAATCCTAGAGAAGTGAACAATTGCTGAATCACTTGTAGGTCTGACTTGACTTGGTCTGGAGACTGCCCCACAATGAGCTAGTCATCCAGGTACGGGAATATGGAGATGTTTTGTCTCCTTATGAAGGCCAATACTACTGCTAGGCATTTTGTGAATACCCTTGGTGCTGATGTTAGCCCAAAGGGCATTGCTCTGAACTGATAATGATCTGAAGGCAAATCGAACCTGAGGTACTTTCTGTAGGATCACCTGATGGGAATGTGAAAGTAGGCATCCTTGAGGTCCAGGGAGGCTAGCCAATCCCCTGGCCTCAGAGAGGGAAGAATTATTCTCAGAGTCACCATTTTGAATTTTGGCTTTAGTAGGTGCTTGTTTAGGTTATCTTAGATCTAGGATGGGTCGCCACTCCCCTGTCTTTTTTGGGGTAAAGAAGTATCTAGAATACAGACCTTTGCCCCTGTGAACTGTAGGAACTCTCTCTCTCTAGCTCAGAGAGCCAGTAGAGAGGAAACCTCTGCCTCTAGGGCAATGGTTTCGGAGACGTTTGCAGGTGGAAAAGACCTGACACTCAGCTTTGGGAATCTTTTGAAGCTGAGGACCAGTCCCTGGCTTACTACCTCCAGGACCCACCTGTCTGAGGTAACAGACTTCCAGACCTGGAAGAAGTAAGCCAGCCTGCCTCCTACTAGAGGAGGGAGTCGACCCAGGCTGACACATTAGGGTGTCTGCTTGGCAGGAGCCTTGGACTGAGAGGAGGATGCAGCCCTACTCATCCCCCTTCTGCCTCTCCCTCTGAAGAACCCCCTCTGAGGAAAAGGAGAGGAGGCCTGTGCCTGGTAGAAAGGCCTGTGAAAAGGCCTGCTCCTGTCCCTAGATTGCTGCTTTTGAGGAGTTGCCTGCCTTTCCTTGGCCTGTGCACTCCTAGCTAGAGGTGGTCCTGTATTCATCCATCTTCTTCATATAATTCTCTGTCTGCTCCCCAAACAGAGAATTAGCCACCAGAGGGAAATCCATGGCCTTAGCCTGGGTGTCCAGTGAAAGGCTAGTACATCTGAGCCAAGCCAGTCTCCGAAGAGCCACAGATGTAGCCATGACTTGTGATGATACATCATTGGAGTCCATAGCAGCATGCAATTGGATCTTTGATGCCTCTATCCCATCAGCAGCCTCTTCCTCCAGCTCCTTGGCTAGCTGGAGGAGAAGCCTGTTTAGCCAGTTCCAGCACAGTATCCCATCTGGACTTCTGGTATCTGACTGTATAGGCCATGTAGTTAGCCTGCATGAGTCCCACAGAGGATGCTAAATACTGTTTTTTTTTTATCTATGGCATGTATCCTCCTGGAATCCTTATCTGGGGGATGTGAAGCCAAGGGTATGCTAGCCTTATCACAGGCTGCAGCCTGCACAACCCCAACATGGCTACATTGCTGGTACAAGAAATCCCTACCTGAGCCTGACAGCATATACCTCTTGTCCATTCGTTTGTCCAGAGGAGGTAGAGAATTTGGTGTCTTAAGCAGTCTTTGTGTCTATTTCCCAAAAGATTTATGGAGGGGGAATAGACAGTCTTGGACTGTGGGATGTCCATCATCTCCACATAGTCAGGCTCCTCTTGTTCCTCAACAGCTTCAACCAAAGGGAGCTGGAGGGTTTCTGCCACTTTTTTGTAGAACATAAAGTGGGAAGGGGACTCAGAAAGCCTAGGAGGGGAAACACCAGAAGGTCTGTCTGGGGAGATGTCCAGTTCTATAGGCTCATCCAGACGTTCTATACCATCATCATCTTCATCATCATCATCATAATCTTTATCCCCCTCCAGGTCCAGTTCGTAATACTCCTCAGGGAAATAATCCGGAACCGGAGGAACTGACCGAACTGAACGCCTAACTGATGGCGCTGGATCAGTCGGAACCAGACGGAGCAATTCCACAATCCTAATTGCCCTGGCAATTTCTTCGGCAGTTGGACGATGCGGTTCTGGATCCGAACCAGCCGATTTGTCTTTCTTCTTTTTTTTTTAGGGAACTGATCCCTTGGGATTGGCTCTCCTTTTGCCTGAAGGAGTATCGCCCTGGTCAGAGGGCAATCCCTTAGGTTCGGTCAGAACCGAACCGGGCTGGCCATCTGGGTCAGCGGACTTCTCAGCCTCCTTTTCCCTAAGCCTGCCCAATCTTTTATCAAGGGTGGCCTTAGGAAAATATTTACAGATTTGGCAGTCTGAATCGAGGTGGTCAAACCCCAGACAGTAAACACAGGTGATGTGAGGATCAGCCTTAGCAAAGGCCTCCCCACACACACTGCAGTGCTGAAATCCAGTGGGCCCTGTTTTTCTCCTGAATTCTCAGACGAAGCCATCCTAAACAAAAACTTACCCTTTACTTGGCTTCAGCCAGGTGAGACTCCCTTATCAGTTCCTAACCGTGCTACGAGTATTTGAAAAAAACTTTAAAAACACGTTTTTTTTTAGAACCGATAAGGACCGGTACCTCACACTAGCCCACAATTCAAACAAAGAAACCAAACGATCGATTCAGCCAAACCAATAAAGAATTTTTTTTTTTTTTTTTTTTAAATTTCCACACAAAACACACAGTTTTAAGCAATCAAGCTACTACCTACACACTTACTGTACCGCAGACAGTCATCTGAACCAAAGGAACAAACAGAAAAACGGTATAAAACTGACATTTTACTTGTACCGAACTGAAAGCGGAGGAGAGATCTCTGGAGCGACTGTTCAGTAAGGTGGAGTAAAGAATCTGACAGTTACACTTGGAAGTGCAGCAGACAGAGGTTTGAACCGAGCTCGAGCTCAATGTTCTATGCTCTGGCATAGAATTAACTCTTTCCTCTCCGGAGCAGTTCAAGTGCTGGGGCTAACTGCATATTGTTAGAATACAGCAAGACTTCATGTTGTTTGAAGCAGGCAGCAATGGGATTGCTTCAGGACCATTGAGCAGAGACAATATCCAAGTATGGATGGGGGGATGGAGAAGACATGTCTAGAACACCGATTGCCAAGAAGTGAAACATGCCGTGAACTAAACTGGAGAACAGAGCAGGAGAAAGACAAGAACATCGATGAGGTAGAGCCAATCAACGACCAGCATGCAGAAGGTCATGTGCCAACATCAGGTGTTGCACAATGTGAGTCAGACCAGCCAGAGTTTACAAAAATGTCAAGGTTGAAATGGTGCATAGGAATGTTGACTAGGCAAAGCCAGGTGACAAGCAGCAGGCCCCTGCCCCAATGTGTGATTTATTGGTATATGATTATTTTTCTACAAATTGCATCCACCCTGCTTTTTTTTACCTTAATGTATGCCTTAAATCATGTTTTTCTTGCCTCTAGTCTATATCTGTGACCTATTATGACTTAGACTACATTTTATTGTACTTTTAAATTAATCCCTCATTCTATATACTTATCATTTATATAATTTTGGTTTTTTAATGTATGGTCCTAACCAGGAAGTAAAATAAATGAAATGAAAATTTCATCAGATAGCCATGGATCAATATCTAGACCTGGGCACAAAAGTGTGCAGCGACGAAGCAGCATTAAGGCAGGTGGAATGGCTAGAGCAGATGACAAGGATGCCGACAGCCAAGAAGACACCAGTCCCTGAAATTAAACAGGAGGCATTGCCACAATCAGCAGTGTGGACGGCGACAAGGCAGAGCCTGGTGACAACCAGCAGTTGACAGATCTATAGGACAGCATCAGGACCCAAGCAGAGATCTGCAGCAGCAAAAAGGGCAATAGGTTGGCTAGCCTGTCAGTGCAGCAGTAGTGCTAGCACTTGTGACCTGCGTTCGGGAATGAGCACAGGTCATCAAGGGCCAGTTGGGTGGAGGAGGAGCAAGCATCCTAGGCGATGCTGTTCTCCGGGAGGGAGGAGGGCAGCCAGCTCACTGCTATACTGCCACCTGGGCGACCACACGTGGCAGTGCAGCAGAGCGGCTATGTGAAGGGAAGATGCAGGCTGGTGCCACACTGCATGCTTCCGTGTATGCAATGTCCACTTGAGCCACCTGCGTCTTGGGGAAGGGAGGAACAGAAAAAGAAGAAATCCCTACCCCCTGTACAGCATGACAGCTTCACCGCACCTGTAGGACCCACACTTGCCGACCTGGGTGCTTTCCTGAACACAGTGCTCCACATAAAGTGAGTACAAGTACAAGCCTATTTTACTCACCCTTTGTAAGGAAATACTCTTAAAAAGTTGTTTTTTTTTTTTAATGAGTACAAATACTCACCCCACACATAAAAATGCTCCATACTTAGCAAAAGAGCACTCCATAGCACTATTATTGCTTCAAAAGGATCATTTTTGTTAAGATTTGAAGCACTTTTACTCACCAAAATTTCATTTTACTCACTTAATTTAACAAATGGGGAGTGAATTACTCTTGCCTGCCAAAACCTTCTGGAGCACAGCCCAGAAAACTGGATATTGTGTTACCAGAGGACCTGGCCTTATCCTGAGGGCTCCACGTGGGGAGCAATCAATCAATCAATCAATCAATCAAAATCTTTATTTATTCAGGCGAACATCATTGAGCATAGTTCATTTACAAGATGGACCTGATTGGTCATAAACAACAAAATGGTTTAAACTCACAAATATACAAGTATAGAATAAGTACAGTAACAAAGACTTCTTTAAGAATAAACAACAAAGAATGAGCAAATGCAATAATATACACATATATACAAGGCAAGTAAACAGTGGTATTGGGCACCAGATCAAATGTGGGGAAAAAAAGTAATGAGTAGGGTTTAGGAGGTAGATAATATAGAAGTTAATGGGTGAATGCATGGACAGATAAGGGAGGGAATCTAATGGGGCAGGGGTGAAAAGGGGACTGAAGAGGCTAGATTGTGGAAGCAATTGCATATCTCTGGGAAAAGGTTTAGGTACAGCTTTTGAAGGAGACTACAGGAATGAAAGTGTTCAACTTCAGGGTCTTTGTAGAGAGTTCAGATGTGTGCTAGAAAGTAGTTGATTGTAGCCCTTCCATGACGGGTACATGCCTTAGTAGATTCAGCAAGATGAGTTATTGCTCTTAGGCATATGGCCTTGGAGTAACAAGAGAGAAGCAATCAGAAATGTAGGATGGTAGTTTATTTGTCAGAGCTTTGTATATCAAAAGAGCAGCATTTTGTTCCTTCTGTGGTGTAGGGATGTCCAGCCAACTGCAGCATAGAGAGAACAGTGGTGGGTACTGAAAGGAAGGTCAGTGATGAACCTTAGAGCTCTATGGTACAGGGTATCAGTTTATTTAGGTAGGATAGGGAGCAGTGGCCATATAGGAAGTCTCGTAATCAAGGAGGGATATAAATGAAGCCTGGATTAATCTCTGCTTAGATTCTCTGTTTAGAAAATGTTTGATCCTGAAGAATAGGCCAAGCCTTTGCCTTAGTTTTTCAGGAGCTCTTCAATGCTGGTGAAATCAAGCCTGTTGTCAATCCAAACCCCCAGATATTTAAATTTATCTACATAATCAAGGCTCTCACCAAGGACGGTAGAAAGTTGGGGAAGAATGTTTGGTGAGTAGGTATTGGTGGAGATGAACATAGCTTTAGTCTTCTTGGCATTTAATAGAAGCTTCTTTCCAAGTAATTTGTGTTGCAGTAAGGAGAAGTCAGCTTGTAGTAGATCATAGGCCTTTTTTGGTGATGGATTGCTTACATAAAGGACAGTGTCATCTGCAAAAAGGTGAACATTAGAATTGGTGAGGCCTGAGTCAATGTTATTGATGTAGATGGCAAAGAGGATAGGGCCCAAGATGGAGCCTTGAGGAACTCCTCTTAAGAGTGGTTTTGAGGAAGAAAGGTTGCCTTCACTTTTTACCTGCTGCACCCTACCAGAGAGGTAGCATTTGAACCATTTAAGAGAGGTAGGGTCTAGGCCTAGGGAGTGCAGTGAGGAGATTAGAAGATCATGATCCACAGTATCGAATGCTTTACTTAAATCCAGCACAGAAGTTATTTTTTTTTTATCTAGTTCAGTCTGCCAGTCATTTGTAACTTTTGCTAAGGCAGAAATGGTGCTGTGCATGGCTCTGAACCCAGATTGAGCAGGGTTAAGGAGGTTGTTAGCATTGAGGTAGTGATTTAGTTGGAAGCTTACCAGTTTCTCTAGCATCTTGGACAGCACTGGAAGGATGGAAATAGGCCTGTAGTTGTTGAGATCCATGGGGTCCCCTGCTTTAAGGGAGGGGAAACACTTGTGCTGTCTTCCACAAAGAAGGAATAGAGCCAGAAGATAAGGACATGTTGAAGAGGTGAGTTAGGGGGGCTGCAATGGCATGCATTGCAATTTTTAAAAAGAAAGGGTCCAGAGAGTCTGCACCAGCGCCTTTAGTTGTATCCAGGCGGAGCAGTAGGTCTTCTACTTGTTTTAATAAAATTGGCTTGAAAGAAAATGTAGAGGTAGCCTTCTGAGCTTCAGTGGAATGGAGAGCAAGTTGAGAGCGCAGCAAGTTTGCTGGAGATGAGTCAAAAAGCTAGGCCTGCTGTAGTAAAATGATTATTGAAAGCATCTAAAATTTCACACTTGTCAGTAATGATCACATTGTTGAGGTTCACTTGAGATGGTAAAGAGGTGCTAGAGTCTTGCCCTAGATTCCTTGATAGTGCCCAGAATTTGGCTGGGTTGTGAGTGGCATCCAGCTCTGCTGTATAGAAGGCAGCCTTAGCATCTCTCACTTTTTAGTGCAGCTGTTCCTGGCTTGTCTGAATTGTACCCAGTCGCTTGATCTTTGGTTTCCTTGCCTTTTCCAGAGCTTGTCTCTAGCAAGCAGTGCAGATTTAAGTTCAGCAGAGAACCAGGGACAAGATTTGCATTTAATTCTGACACTGGTGACTGGTGCATGTGTATTGAGAGACCTAATATTATGTCATTTAGCACCGCAGTGCTGACTCCACAGAAGCTGAGAGGTAGAAATCTTGCCAGTGTTTGGAGTGACACAGATTTGGAGATACTCTGCAATGTTAAAGTTCTTTTAGACCTTCTTGGGAGGAATTTTGCAGGGTTAGCAGGCTTGATTGAAGATCTTATACTAGCTATGAGGCAGTGATCACTTATATCACTGAATAGCACTCCAGCGTGTGAATATAGATGGGCTTATTAACTAACATAACATCAAGTAAGGTGCTGTTATTTTGTTTTTAGGTTAATCCTTGTTGGTTCATTTATTAGTTGAGTAAAGCCATGGGAGTCACAGAAAGATACTAGGGTGCAGAAGCATTGGATAGCCAGTTAAAATTCAAGTCGCCTAGAATAATGGTATCCTCAGGACCCAGTTTAGCTATAGTCCCCAGGTAGGTAAGGAGTTTAAGACCGCAGAGGGGTCTGTAGCAGCCAACCAGTTGAAAGGCTGACATGTTGGGAGGGGATATTTTAAGGGATATGCATTTGAATTCTTAGGCTGAGATGAAATATTGAGACAGGAAGCAGAGAAATTTGAGTTAACATAAATGGCCACACCACCACCCCTGGATGGACGGTCTGCTCTGAAAAGCTGTAATTAGGTATACTTATTTCACTGTCATTTGCTGCTGGTTTAAGCCACGTTTCAGAGAACACAAGAAAGTCTGGCAGGGTATGGGCAACCCAGGCTTGTATTAGTGAGAACTTTTTAAAAGGCTGCATACATTGATGTGGAGAAAGCTTAGGCCTTTCATAGAGACTAGATCTGTTGGTGAGGAGAAGCCTTCTAGAGGTCCAGGACTGAGTTCAACAGTGCCAGCACAGATAAGCAGAAAGAACAATAGTTTGGTAAGTGCTTCAAGTGATAGGAGGAAGGAACAGACAGAGAGCTTTCTCTTCTTACTCCAGGTCCAGTGATCAGAGAATAACGGGCCTGCCTTATGGCTTGTTATAATATCATAAAGTACCAGCTTGATGGACAGAAGTAGGGGGGCATTGAAGGGCCATGAATGGAGCGTGGGGTAAAGGAGGTGCAAAACTGGTTGTGAGCCTTTTTCTGGGATACCCCAAGGATTTTGGTAAAGCAGCGGTAAGGTATACTTGAGGAAATGAGGGACATCCACAGGGGTTGCATGAGGGAGGTCAGACTGACTGGCAGCCATAATCTCTAGGTCAAGGGCTGATGCGGCATTATCATCACGGTGTGACATAGGCAAAAGGCAGAGGAGCAATAGCAGGAGCAACAGCATGATGGTTGGTAGCTAGGGTTAGGAATACCAAAGGCAATAAGGGGAGTGGTGCTAGGTTATTGGCTAGGAGGTGAACTAAGGGCGGAGAAATGAGATTTGGCAGGAAGGTGTGTATGAAAGAAAATTTTGCGGCTTTCCCGTACCTTGCTGACTGACTCTCCCGGCCTCCTGGTTCCCAAACTCAGCTGCATGCCCGCCCGCCCGCTGCCTGACTCGAGCCCCTGCGCCACTGGGTGCTCGAGGGCTGGGACGGCTACAGGAGGAGACAGAGGAGAGTTGAGTCAGAAAAGCACTATTGCAGCAATAAAAGAATTCTGCAAATAGGTGCTAAAAACTTTGCACAACAAAAGACTGTGGGGGAATGGCGCTTAAGGCCTGGCCCAACAGGGATCCCACCAAAAGACTGTATCACTTAGTCCTTACACCAAAACAACATTTACATAGATTTTAAACAAAATTGTAAAACAGCTCTTTTTGAAAGATTAACAATAAACCCAGTAAACCCGGTCAGTCTTCAGCAGTGCAAGCTATAGCAAAAGTCAATGGAGAAGCGGGACCAATCGGAAGCAAGGCTGATGTAGCGCTCGCCTCCCGATTGGTCGCGGCCTTCCCGTACCTTGCTGGCTGTCTCTCCCGGCCTCCTGGTTCCCAAACTCGGCTGTCGCCGCCCGCCTACCGATGGGGTTCGGAGCCCCTGCGCTCACTCTGGGTGCTCAAGGGCTGGGAGGGCTACAGTGGAGGAGACAAAGGAGAGGCCAGTCAGAAAAGCACTATCGCAGCAATAAAAAGAATTCTGCAAATAGGTGCTAAAAAACTTTGCACAACAAAAGACTGTGGGGGGGGGGGGAACGGCGCTTTTGCGTCTGGCCCAACAGAGATCCCACCAAAAGACTGTATCACTTAGTCCTTACACCACTGAGATAACACAGTGAGGAAAGTAAGACCCGGGAGAAGGAAAGGTGACTGGGCTGGGGGTGTGGTGTGGGCTTGAGAGTGGGCCAATGGCAGAGGGAAGTAAAGAGCAAAAACAAAAAGGCAATGGTTTGTCTGTAAGTAAAACAGAAAACAAAGCCAGAGAGCTGCAGAAATGCTAATGGAGCACAGCTAGGTGACAGTCAGCAAGCAAAGAGCTGTAGGGCAGCATAAGTACCTAAACCTAGTGCCAGTATATGACCTTGATGTCACAAAGATGGTCAGAGTGGCAACAGAGGCAGAGGATATTGCCAGAACTTAACCACACAAAAGAATCTAAACCGCAGAGCACTGGGACCCAGAGATAAAGCCATGGCAACAACAGAGATAGCGATGCAATCTGTTCTGGAGAAATGGCACAACTCAATAGCAGCTACATCATTCCAGACTATGGAGACAGCAGGGAAGCCCAGTGAAGAAGTGGGACCAGGTGCCTTATGGAATGGATCGCAAAGAGCAGTTTCAAACAAATGCAAACATCAGCAGAGCAGATTTGCTACAACAGCAAAAGCAAATATTAACTTGAAAACAAACAAAATGGTAGCAAACCAATGAACAACGATGTTCCTGGAATCCAATGATGGCATTTCTTCAGTCAGACATGAAGACAACAGCAAGAGAAATAAAACTGAAGAGGTACGGGGCAAGCAATGAAATCTAGGCATAAACTATAGATTGTGGGCAGCCCCAGCTAAGCAAAGGTTTCTGAGAGGTCCTGATGTCTACTTACAGTTCCATAGATGTGTCTCTATGGAAGGAGAAATCCTTAAAGAAGATCTATGTCTATGGTATCTATCAAACCTAAAACTCTGAGAACATCTGTGGGCTGACATGTCTTTGAACCTCCTCAACTGGAGAATCTGATTAATGAGATTGCTCGTTCTGTTCTCTGAGATAAATACTCTCACCAGGTCTGCCCAGAAGCACACTCCTAAGTGCTCCAAAGATTGAGAAGGTTGAAGGGAACTCTTCTCGCAGTTTAGTATCCAACTGTGCTTCTCCAGAATCCATAAAGACCTACAGGCTGAACTGTTCTAAATCTGCTTATATCAGATCATACAGATAAGTTGGTTCATATTGATGCCATTCACCAAAAGCTTAACCCCAAGCTTGGTGCACTCTACAGGAACAAAGTAAGCATCCCGCTTCCTATCCACTGTGAGATTTGTTTAAAGATGATCCTCCCTATTTTTGATTATGGTTACATAGTCTACAGTGGAGATCCCAAATCCTCCCTTGCCAGACTGGATCCCCTTTTCAACTCTTTTTGCTTTAGATTGTTCTCCACATACTCAGCACTGTTCACTCTACTCTTCTCTTCACTCCTCTTTCTTGATGCCAGCTGCCTGTCTCACTGTGCCTCTTTTATATCTAAATTCTGGTTTGGTTCCCTTCCTTCCTACCTTACTTCTCTCTTATCCTCTCCCTCAGCTTCCTGCTATCCTTTATGTAATGCTGCTTCTCATTCCCTCACTATTCTTTCTAGGAAATCTAGATCTGATCAATCTGCTTTCTCATATCGCTTTCTTAACTTTGGTCCTCCCTTCCATTGTCTATTCACTCTGCCTCTTTGACTTTCTCCTTAAAGTCTCTCCTTCGTTATTTTTTTCTCCCTCCTGCAACTGTTCTTGACTGTCTCCCCCCCCCCCCCCACCAGTTTTGCCCTGGCAGTCTGTTTCCTTCATTACCTGTACACGTTATTCTGATTTTGTATTTAAAGTTTATTTCTCAATTTAAATTGTATTGCTGTATTTCTCCATATATATTGTAATTGCTATATATGATGTTCCTCATCCCCTACACCCAGGATGCATCTGGAAACGAACTGTTACCAGCTCGGTATGTCTTTCCTGGTGAAACATTTGAAATAACTAAGGATGAACATGGTGCCCCTCCCACAAAAGGAAAGCCACCATATGACTATAACAATTTTTATGAACCTGAAGGCAAGAGCCTGGTACTGAAAGTGTTGATCCCGGATGATAAATCTGACAGATCTTTAATGCGGACTAATCTGATTGCATACAAAAGCATCTGATAGGTCTGTAGTGGCTAGAAAAATCATCTGGCTGGATTGCCACAATGACTGACCTCAGAGACTCCATATAGAACTGGATGGGCCTCACAAACTGGTTCAGACTGGATGGAACTAGGATCAGCAAGTATCACCGAATTTTTGGGGACTATGAATTAAATGAAGTAAAACACCTGTCCTGTTTCTTCGCGAGGAGCTGGAATTATTGTCCCTATGCTGGGCAGATGATACAAACATACGAATTTGCAAGCAGAAATAGGCCACTTGGTCTATCAAGTCTGCAGCTAGCATCCTCACCTTGCAACTGCCCTGCCCCCTCCCCAATTACCCCCTCTCACCTTGTCCTATCCCCTTTTGAAACTATCCACTGTCTTATAGGCTACCACCTCCTCTGGTAGAGCATTCCATTCTGCCACGACCCTCTCTGTGAAAAAGTGTCTCCTCATTTCCATCTGAAATCTTCCCCCCTCCAATCTAAGGCTGTACCCCCTTCCCCTCCTCAGCATCCCTTCAGTGCCTGCCTTGTTTATCCCCTTTATGTACTTAAAGGTCTCAATCATATCCGCCCCCCCCCGGTCTTTTCTCTTCTCTAAGGAGTACATGTTCAAGCCTCTCCTTGTATAGTCTGTCCTCCAATCCTTGGATCATCCTTGTTGCCCTGCATTGTACCTCTTCCAGTAGTTTGACATCCTTCTTCAGATATGGGCACCAGAATTGCACACAGTACTCCAGGTGCAGCCTGACCAATGCCCTGTAGAGAGGCAGGATCACCTCCCTGCTCCTGAAGGAGATCCCTCTCGCGATACAACCCAACATCCTGTTGGCTTTCACTGCTGCCCTCCTACACTGATCTGTATTGTTCATCTTCCCAGTTATAATCACCCCAAGATCCTTCTCCTCCTTGGTGGAACGTAGATGTACCCCTCCCAGCTGGTAACCCCTCCCTGGGTTCTTTGCTCCAAAGTGCAGGACTTTGCACTTTTTGCACTGAACCCCAACTGCCACGTTTCCAACCACTCCACCAGTTTGGTCAGGTCGTCCTGCAGCTCTTGCCAACCTGCTATATTGTCCACCACTACCCCCAATTTGGTATTGTCAGCAAATAGACTAATCTTATTCCTGACGCCATACAAGATGTCCACTATGAATTCCTGTCCAGGGAGATTGCCGCTGCACAAAACTGACCATCTCAGCTCTTCTGTACTGTGGACAGATTGTGCAATTCAATCTGTCTTCAGTCTGTGTGGCCTTTTCACAAGAGAAGTGTTATAAGTTTGCTCAATATTTTGCAGATAAGGTTGCCGTAGTCAGCTCGGAGATTGGCCGGTCCACCTCCAAGGAGTGCTACGATGGTCAGCAGGATATCACAAGCACCCAGTTTGTTTGGACAGATTTCAGCCGGTCAGAATTCACTGACATCGTGAGGGTCATCCAGACCTTGCAGCCAACCTGCTGTAGTATGGATCCGGGCCCCACGCGACTCCTAGTGGGTTGCGTGGATGAGATTGACCTGATCCTTGCAGAGATGGTCTGGAGTTCATTGGAGAGGGGGATCTTTCCTGATCCCCAAAAGGCAGTTGTGTGACCGCTCCTGAAAAAAAAAACTCCCTTGATCTGGATTGTCCTGCCAACTACAGACCTGTCTCTAACCTGCCCTTTGTGGGTAAGGTTATTGAGAAGGTGGTTGCGCTGCAACTGGATGACCATCTTACCATCCACGATGTCTATGATTCTCTCCAGTCCGGATTTAGGAAGAGACAGCACTGAGACAGCTCTTGTCCAGGTGCTTAATGATCTCCTAATAGCGAAAGATCGGAGATCTCCTTCCATCTTGGTTATCCTTGATCTCTCTGCATTTGACACTGTGGACCATGGTGTCCTATTGGAACACCTGTGGTTCATCTGTGGACTATCTGGTACAGTCCTTAGATGGTTTAGATCTTTCCTCCAGGGTAGGACTCAGAGAGTGGTCACTGGGATTTATTCCTGTGATGCTCGCCCCCTATCCTGTGGAGTTCTACAGAAGGGTTCCATTTTGGCACCCATGTTGTTCGCAGTGTATATGCTACCATTGGGAGACATTATTAGATGGTATGACTTGATTTTTTGCTGCTACGCAGATGATACTCAGCTGTACCTGTCCTTTGTACCCGGGCAAGAGGATGCAATCTCAGTATTTAAAAACTTTCTGTCTCAGATTCAGGACTGGATGAGTGCCAGCTGGCTGAGACTAAACCCAGATAAGACAGAGGTGTTGGTGGTGGACCCAGGTCATCAGGCGGTGGGTATGCTGGCTGGGGATTTACCTGGGCTTTGGCATGGGGATGCTCCACTAGCTGCCTCACATCAGGTGCGTAACCTGGGTGTTATTTTTGACAATGAGCTGACCCTGAAATCTCAGTGTGACAGGATGGAATAGGACCTTGTCCTAGTTATTATGGAAAGAATTTAAATGCAGAAATCTGTTCTATTCCTTTTCTGTCTCTTCTCTGGTTGTGCAACCACATTTCCTATGAGACCTAGGACTTGATCATCCTGACAGTCTCACAATTCTTTGCCTCTCACTGTCTCTGTCTTCCCTTGCTGTCTTTCTCCCTTGCATATTTGCTGATATAAAAATATATGCAAATCATTGTATGGAAATAGAACTGATATTGGGATCCCTTTGTTTAGAAATTATAGTGTTCATTTTTGAAATGTATATAATTATAGTTCGAGATTATTGCAAAAAGCTATTGGAAACTCAAGAGGTTACCAGAGTGCAAATTTTTTAGCCTTTTCCAGAAGAGCTGTGGAAAAGGGGGCCTCAGCTCAGGCACACTGTGTTCCTACCTTGCACCTGCCTGATACTTACAAGAACAGGATGCTTGTTAAGAATGGGGGTTGGAAGAACTTGTAAGAGAGCTGAGCTACAGTTGCTTGAGAGAGAAAAGGGACAGAGAGAGAGATTGAAGGAAAACTCTGGATATTCTCTATGTTATTTTGCCTTTGTAAATAGTTACACTGAGCAGGTTTTTTTTTTTTAATGTTACTGCTAGTGTAAATAAATATTTTTGGTGAATTTTATAACTGCTGCTCGTTTTCCTATGCTTCCTGACCTGTGCCTAGATGACAGATGGTGCTAACAGTGGGATTTACACCGTGCATACCCTAAGACAGGAGTTTTGTGCATGGGTACTGGACCTAGTACCAGGGAAGCACAGAGAAAGGAATGGATTCTGCAGCAGCAAGTCCAGGAGTGATTACCAGGAGAATGGCAGCCAAACTAGCAGAGACAGAAGTCCAAGCTGAGACTGTACAGCCAACGCAAGTTATGGAAAAAGAACAGGCAATGACAGAACCTAAAAGCCTGATGGACTTTTTCAAATAGTGGGCTATACAACAAAAAGAGACTGAGAAGCAGACAGAAAAAGAGATTCAATGTTTAGAAGCACAGAGGAGAGAAGCGATGCAGCGACAGGAGCAGTTATGGCTGGATGCCTTGCAAGCTATCAAAGGCAGAGGATCTGGCACAGATCCAGACGAACAACAAAACACGAGCAACTTAAAAGCCATTAAGCTTACAAAGTTGTATCCCTCAGATGATATCGAGGCATACGTGACAACTTTTGAAAGAGTTGCCACAGCCCAGCAATGGACAGTCAGACTGGTACCCTACTTGACAGGGAAAGCACAACATGCGTACAGCAATATGTACACTGCACAGTCAGAAAACTATGATCTGGTGAAAAGTGAAATCCTGAAAAGGTACGACATCTCCGGAGAGACCTACAGACAGAGATTTCAATCTTTGAGGAACAACTCAGTTCACAATCCTCGAGAAGCTTTTACTCGACTCAGAGAACTACTGATGAAAAGGCTCCAACCAGAGAGCAAGACAGTTCCACCGATCATCAGCACATTTGCCATGGAACAATTCATCAACATCCTGCCTACAGATGTGCAGCTCTGGGTAAAGGAACACCAACCAGAGAGTGGGGAAAAGGCTAATTCTTTGTCCAAGGACTACCAAATGGCCAGTAAGACGCCACACCATCGAGGTAACAGCCAAGCACAGGTAAGACGCACTTTTTCCCATTTAAACTCTAAGCCTGATAAGAACTCTGGTGGGGGTAACAAATCTGGGCCCAAAGATGTTATTTGCTATCATTGTAATAAGCCAGGCCATATTACAATAAACTGTCTTAAGGAGAGTGGCACTGGAGCAGATTTGTCCTTGGCAAATTGGGGCAAGTACTTAACAGATGTGAAGGTGGGGGATAAGACTGTAAAGGGACTCATTGATTCGGGAAGCAGACAGACCCTAGTGCATGCTGAAGTGCTGGAAAAACACTGTGCAAAGGGACCAGGTACTGGTGTCATCTGCATCCACGAGGACACTCAATACTATCCCACCACCCAAGTGACTCTGACCATTAAGGGTGTATCGCTCCAAATGAAAGTGGGGATAGTACCAAAGTTCTCTCTACCTGTGATTATTGGAAATTACCTTCCAGGATTTACTGAGCTAATCGAAGAGGGAGTAAATCCTGATGTTCCAGCAGCTGTGGTGACAAGAGCTCAGGCAAAAAAAAAAATCTCAGATGGTGGGGACACTTTTCCTTTCAGTGATTTTGATTTGGACTTGTTTGACTACAGCTCCAAGATCCAGAAATCCAGGAAAGAAAGAAAGATGATGCCTGAAGAAACTGTGGCAACAAATGACTGATGGACATAAGGGATTAACATATGAAAATGCTGAAACTAAACTGATAACTGATTGTGATTTTCTCTTAGAACAAACTGCAGACATTTGTAATGTGCTAAAGGCATTTAACATTACTTTTACCACAGTACCAGGTTGAGCATGTTATAGGGACAAGGAATGCTCATCCTATTAGGCAAAAGACATATAGGTTACCAGAGTGGTTAAGAGCTGACATGGTTAAGGAAATACAAAAAAATGAAAGAATTGTGTATCATAGAGGAGTCGAGGAGTGCTTGGTCATCTCCAACGGTAATTATAAACAAAAAAGAAGGGGGTGTTAGAATCTGCCTTGATCTTAGGAAACTTAATCAAGTGTCAGAATTTGACAGTTATCCTATACCCAGAATAGATGATTTGGTGGACACACTGGGGAGTACAAAGTATGTCAGTACCCTCGATCTGACCAAGGGTTACTGGCAAATACCTTTAACTAAAGAATCCAGAGACAGAACTGCATTTGCCACCCCAATGGGATTCTTTCAGTTCACCACCATGCCACTTGGTTTACATGGTGTACCAGCTACATTCCAGAGGTACATGGATGTAATTTTATCACCTCACACTGGTTATTGTGCTGCATACCTGGATGATGTCATGGTGTACAGTCCAGACTGGAAAAGCCACCTGGAACACATATGAGCAGTTATCTAAGCTATCAAAAATGCAGGTCTCACTATTACAGGACTCTCAGGGATGCAGGCATCCACGTCCTTTACGCACATTTTTGTGCATCGGGACACTCGCCTGCCACCCCAGAGAGTCCCCGAGACTCTCTGCAGTACAGGCCCCAGGAGTCCTGAGCAGGCCACGAAATGCGCAATTGGTTTATTTTTTTCCCCCTTTGCCATCTGGTGATTTTGGCATCCTGGAGAGTGACACACACCACCAGGTGAGGTGGGAAGGGGGGAAAATGAGGAGGAGGACAGTGCCAGCAGCAGTATTCATGGGGGGACACGCGATCAGTTTCCCCTTTAAGCCGCCTGTGCCTTGGTTCTGCCAGGGGAGAGAGCTGGAGGAGTGTTCAGTGACAGGCTCCTGAGCCATTTTGCCGTCTCTGGAGAAAACGTGGCGGGAGAGAGAAGGCAGAGAAAAGAAAAAGTGTTAAGTTGTTTAAAAACAAATGCGCGGTCGGACAGAATGCCCAGTCACTCGAGTAGACGAAGGAGGCATGCGGGGGCAGGCTGCACACATTCCCTGGAGGCACCAGTGTTAGACTTAACACAAAAGAGTAAATTTTTTTTATTTACAATTATTTTAGGCAGTTTAGGGCATCGTGACCATTTATGGCGATGATTTAGTGAGCTTAGGGTTCACTGTCTTTTTTGTGTGCTTTGGGAAGGGCGGATAGGGATGTGCAGGTAAGCATCTTGCATATCCAGAGGGCACAGCCACTGTCCTGGCTGAAGAAGGGGAAGGAGGCCCTGAAGGGAGAGCATCCTGAACCTCTTGTACTCCACGAACAAGTTCAGGGAACTGAGGTTAGAATCGCCTTACATCCCCTGACTTCTTGAGACCAGGAAGAAGTGTGAATAGTAACCCATTCCCTGAAGAGGAAGGAACGGGCTCATCGCCTTCTTCAGCAGAAGTGCCGAAATTTCCCCTGAACCAGAAGAAGATGCTCCTGAGAGTACGATGACCTTGGGGGGTGGGGGGTTGAGGGTTTCCGAAGAAAGTCTATTGAGTGTCCTTCTGCAATCAGCTGGATCACCCAGGAATCTGAAGTTATCCTCTCCCAACCCGGGAGGTGGAGGGAAAACCTCCCTCCTACCGGTTTCTCTGGAGACCCCAGAGGCTGTGGGAGAGGAAAGGAGTCAGGTGGTGTGGGGCAGTGCTGCGGCTGAAGTCCCCGCTGCTTTTTTGGGTGGAGGGTGCTTGGCAGCCAGAGGGGCCCGGCATTCGTTGGCCTGCTTCCCTTGGGGTTTCCCTTTTTGCCGATTCCGCCTGTGAAAGGGACGACGCTGTGTTTGAGGGGGATTGCACATGGAGTCCACAGACTTTAGTGCAGTCCCCTTCTCCTGCAGATCGGTGATAATGTCTATGACACCACCACCGAACAGCACCGAACCCCGGAAGGGCACTTCCTGAATAGCGGACTGCACCTCCGGGACCAACCCTGACGCACAGAGCCAGGCATGGCACCATAAACCTACGGCGAAAGCCAAGCTCCTACCAGCAGAGTCCACTGCATCGTATGTGGCACGAAGCATGTGCCGACTGGCTGAATGTGCAGAGCAGACGAGGCCAAACACTTCCTGTTTAACCTGAGAGTCAGGAAGGGAGTTCAGTTTGGATTCCACCTCACTAAGAATCGCCTTCTGGTAATCCCCCATGTGACAGACATAGTTCAGGGCCCTAATACCCAGAGTGGAAGAAGCAAAGATCTTCTTGCCATACTGATCCAGAAGGCGGGATTCTTTGTCAGGTAGACAAGCTCAAATGCTTCGGGTTAGCTGACCAGCCATGAGCAGCGCTAATCATGACCGAGTCAGCTCGAGGGTGAGAATCAAGAAAGTCAACACCCTTAGGAGCCTGATATAGCCTGTTCGACTTCCGAGGAAGAGGGGCTAAAGCCGTTGTCCGTTTCCAAATAGTGGAAACAAGACCAGCATGAGGCTCAGTCCAGGGTGGCACCAAGGTTGGAGTGGTCTCGGGCAGATCCAGGTGCTCAGTGAGCTTTTTACGTTGTGGATCCAGCTCCAAAGAACGCCACTTATGAAACTCCTGGATTTTGCGCAGCAACTCCGTGAAGGAAGGATCCTCCGGAGGAGTCCTAGGCCTGGGCTTAGTCAGAGAGCGTGGCTCGTCGTCCGGGTCGAAACAACCCTCGGAGTCGTCCGAGGTGCTCGAGAAGGAAGAAGAAGACACCCTCTCCTGGCGTGGGGGAGGAACGGACTGCTTGGGAAGCGTGTGCTGCCCCACCCTGGAACCACAGGGGTTGCCCCTGGTATTTGGAGGTGAGGAGGACGTCTGTTGTCTCGGACATATGGGAACTGAAACCAGCACCTTCGTCTGGAGATGACTCTCCACCTCTCTGGTGAGCTGAGCCTTGGCCTCAGCCCACCAGGAGGCCAGAGACTCCTTCAAATCCACCAGCGGCTGAGGGGCGGTGGAGGAGGAGGGGGAAACGGATACTGAGTGTACCCGTAAGGCTTGTATCCGTAACCCGGCGTCGGGTAGTGAGGCACAGTGTACTGCGCCATTGGATACTGTGGACCCGGGTATGATGGCATCTGATACGACAGGGTCGGATACCCAGGAACTGGGGGGGGGGGCTGACGGAGCAAATGGCCTGGCCAGAGGCCCAACAGGCGGGCCTGGAGCAGAAGGCTTGGTGGGCGGAGGACCCGGCGTTGGAGCGGCATCCGGAAGAGGGATGTCGCCCAGTGTCGGCATGACCGGCATCAGGGGAACCAACATCAGGCCGTCTGGTCCAGCGGGAGGAAGGCCTGACAGGAGCGCAGCAGGAACCTCGGCATCGCCCAGGGACGGAGGGAAAAAAATCCCCGGGGTTAGGCTGAGACCACCCAGAGTCCCGGAGAGCAGCAAAGGCTGCAGGGAGCCAGGAACGGTGGACATAAGAGAGTCCAGCGTCGGCTCAGCCACCGCATGGGCATCGGGCAAGCCGACGTCAGACATATCAGTGGAGTCCAGGTGGACGCTGGAGGAGCCAACATCTGACTTAGCGGACCCATCACCCGAGGCAGGTCGCGAAGGGGGAGCGGCCTGGTCAGACAGGATAGTGGCCAGGCGCCGCCCTGAAGGGTCAAGCGACTTATTAACAGTCTCCATTCAGGCGTCAGAGGAGCAGACGTCTGGCTTACCAGAGCCACTCGAACCAGTAGGCCACACGGCGACGGCCTTACCGGAAGCGGAGGCCTCCAGTAGCCCGGAGGTGCCAGAGGGGCGGGCCGACACTGCCTTGGAAGCTCCAAGATGGCCGTTGCAGAGCAGTTCCCCAGAGAGGACGTTACCTGGAGCATGGCGAGTCCAGCCGAAGTCGCAGTGGATGAGGAGCCCCGGTCCTTCTTCTTACGATGGTCTTCAGGGGAAGTGGACACCTGCCAGAGTTTTTTCAACTTCTCCATGGAGGACATTTTCTTCTTGAGGATGTGGGCCTCCAGGGACTGCTGCCTCCATCTGTGGGTGGCGGCGTTGAATTTAAGGCAGTGCTGACACTTCTCCACCTGATGGTCCGGGCCCAGCCAGAAGAGGCACTGGGAATGGCCGTCCTTGTGCGGGAGTTGGGCACCGCACAAGTCGCACTTATTGCTGTGCTCTGAGGGTGTAGGGACGACATACACCAACGAAAACCTGACAATTTGGTGGAAAAAAACGATGGTAAAACTACGACGACAAAACCGACGGCTGAACTTTACGGTGACGCCGTGACATGAGCTAACAGCGGGAAAGAACTGGAAGGCAGGCATGGGGGACTGCCCCTTTATACTGACTTCGCACGATGTCGCTCACCTGATGTGGGGGCGGTCTCCCGCCAGAGACTGCTGGCTAGAAATTTTTCTGTGGGGGTCCTGATGCCTGCTGGCGTCAGTCCTATATGTAATTACCTACTGCAAGAGCCCTCTCGAAGTAAGATGTCCCATTCCCTGTTCCTAATGCCCTGCACCAGCCTCAATTCCCAGGAGGCCTCAGCTGCTCAGACTCCCCTGGACCTCTTCACATACTCCTCCATCCCAGATTTCTTGAACATTGCTTTTTTTTTTTTTTTTTTAGCCCTCACCATTTCTAAGACCCCTCTACTTAACCAGCTCCGTTTTTTAGCCCTTCCCTTTTTGCTTTGCAATCTGGTGCATCTCTCAGTAGCTTCCAATATCCCCAATTTGATTTTTTCAATAATTTCTGATTCACATCCCAGTTTGGCTGTATTCCTTCCAGATGCCCCCTTAAGAGTTTACCCATCCTACCAAAGTCAGCCTTTCTGAAGTCCACCACCCTGGTCCCTGTACCCACTGCTTCTTTGTTCATATTAAGTGTGAACCAAACTGAGTGGTGGTCACTCTTGGCCAGCGGGTCCTCCACCTCCCTTACAGCCTCCCCATTGGCCAGAACTAGATCCAGTGTATTCCCCAACCTAGTCGGCTCAGTGACCATCTGTGCCAGGAAGCAGTCCTGGAAGGCATCCAGGAGTATTTGCTCCCCAGCACTTGAGGTGGCTGGGGTACCCCAATCCACTTCTGGTAGATTGAAGTCTACCACAATCACCGTTACCTTTCCCATACACCTTCCTAATTTGCTCTGCCAGTTCACTGTCCAGGTCTTGCCCTTGAGTCAGTGGCCTGTATACCACCTGCCTCCTAGGAATCATATTTCTTGTGTCCTGGAATTGTATCCACCAGGCCTCTGTCCTCTCAGTCTCCCCTTGAACACTTTATCCCTTCCCTTATGTACATCGCTAGCCCTCCCCCTTTGCCCCTATCCTTCCTGTAAATCCTATACCCTGGGATCATCAGGTCCCAGTCCTGGTATTGGTTGGCCCAAGTTTCTGTAATGGCAGCTATGTCTACCATCCCCTCTGCCAACAGCCTGTAGTTCAGCAGTTTTGTTACCCAGACTCCTTGCATTCAAGGAGACAACCCTCCAAGATGTTCCCTTACACTCCTCACCCAGTTTCCCATCCTTCTCAGCCCCACCCTTTGATCCTTCCCTGCTTCCAACACAGTTTGTACTGGGGGGAGGCTCATTTGTCTCCTCTCTGGAGAGCCTTCCTTTCAGCAACCCACTTGCCTAGTTTAAATAAACCTTTGTTTCTGTTTTCTTCTAACCTGTTTTAGCACCCCTTCCTGCTCAAAGGTAATCTGTCCGCTGCGTACAGATCCCTATTGTCCCAGCCCCTGCCCCAGCCTCCCACTAACCCATACCCCTGGGATCGACACCAATTTCCCAGCCAACTGTTGAATTCATCTATCCTACCGTTCTTTGCCATACTTTTTGATCAACTGCTTGGCACTTCCTAGAATTTGTAGAGACCATGAACTGGAAAAAGCATCTTCTCGAGGGCAGAATTCCACTGTATTGTCCTATGAAAATATCTCCAGTATTCAGGTGTCTAACATGGTCTGGGCCAGTCTGTCATAAAACCTTTAGTCATCTGCCCAGAGCAGAGGAACAAACGTAGGCCCACACAAGTAGCTGCTACTACAACAGATGGTCCCAACATATATGTGGGAGAAAGAGCATCTGTTCTGCAAGAAAACAGCTTAACCTTGCTGGTGTCTGCATCCTCAAAAAGTACAAATTCCCCAGGGAGCAGTGTCCACAACCAACACTGTGACCTTTTAACTCCTTCACTGCCAAGGAAATTTTGCTAGAAATATTTCTTTAAATATAGGTGAACAAAGTTTCAACAATTCTGTTTCTTTCTATACAATGCATAAGGGACATGCTTCATTCCTTAACCCATAGTGCCATCTCGTGGCCATTGTTTCACTCCCATTTAAAAGAAAAACACATGGATTATAAATGTGTGTGTAGATATGTTTTTTTTTTTTCTATCTCACTTCTGTTCTACATAGTTTCTGACATTTTATTATACTCATTTTATATGCTGTCCCAAGGATGCACAATAACCGATATTGCATTCAAAATGAGCCAGAAACATCAAAGTAAAGTTCAGGGCATACGGTTTATGTCCAGAAGCACTAAAGTGGTTAAGCCACGACTGGAAGACTGCAGAGTCTTGCAACTCTGCAAGGAACCCTTCTACTCCATATGGATGTCAACTGCAGGCCAAACATCATATCACCAGTTAAGAGGCCACTAAGCAGGTATGACTTGGAGCTATGATCTGTGCCTTAACCAAGGGTCACAACTGCTGCAGCACAATCACTTGCTGAGGCAAAAAGTAGTCTCCAAAAAAAAAAAAAAAAAAGCTGCAACATGCACTAATAGGAGCAGGTTTCTGATTGGAGAATCCTCCAGGAACTTATCTGCTACTGCAGCTGGCCAGCACACAGTGCTTATGCTATCAGTACTAGAGTAGACTCTACCTGCAAACCAAAATCTTATGCTGAGTGCACCAGTTTGCAAGCTGCTTCCAGACGCTTACTGTTAGGGTATGAACCTTTACTCGAACAAATGAAAGTTACATACTTAATGTAACTGCAAATCTTCCAGAATATCTTCACCACTGATCACATATGGGTCTGAGCTGGAGGCACTAGGATCCTGTGGGAGCAAAGTTTTTGCCAGGGGGCCAGCCACGGCTATGAGACATGGAGTCTGCACACCAGTCAATAGCCACTGCCAGCTCCCTTACTAACCACAGTTCTGTTCGCCACAAGAGAAAAAGTCAGAGCAAACTAAGAGAGCTAATAATTTTCCTACACCAAAGAGATAAGGATACAGGAATACAAACAAAATAAAACCCAGCTACCAGCCTTTGGATAGACAGGACACACTAGGTGATGCAAAGGGAAGTTGGATGGGGAACCAGACCCTCACACCACAAGCCAGACAGGAGATGGATAGGAAGGGCTGGGATAGCCATCTTGCCCTTTCTGGCATTGGAGTTCTGGAATTCCACCATGTGACACAGGTAATTTGCTATCCTCAGCCCAAGGGTAGAGGAAGCATATGCCCTTTTGCCACAAAGATCTTTCCTGTGGGTTTTTTTGTCCTGGGACAAGGAACCAAGGTGCTTGGGCACCTTAGACCTGATGTGCCACCAAGTCAGTTTCGGCCTGGGAAGCCAAGTAAAGAATGCCCTGAGGGGCACTGTACAGCTTATCAGCTTGTGGGGCATAGCTGGCACCATATCTGGTCTATGCCAGGCTGCCGTGGTAGCATTCTTGAGGGCTGGAAGCATGGGAAGAATAATCTTTGTGGGAGATTCAAGTAATTTGCTAGGTCCTGCCTGGTGGCATCCTCCTCCTCCTCCTCCTCTGTCTGAAACCCCATAGTGGAAGACAGTTGCTTCATAATGTTGAAGAATGAAGCATCCTCATGCGGAGACCTGGGGGTATGCTTGATAGATTCTTCACTGAAAGAGGAGGCAGTGGACTTATCTGAAGTGTAATACTGCTCTTCCTCACCTACCTCATTTGGAAGTGAGGTCAGGGTTGTATTCCTCCTCAACGTCAACCTCTTCATCAGGGTCTGGTGTCAGATGTGCTGTTGACCGTCCTCGGGCTGACTCCCAGGGCTGATGAACAGGAGTCAACAACAAAGTCGCTGACAATGAAGGCCTGTTAAAGTCAGCAAATTGATGGACAATTAGTAAAGTGGACAAGAACTTTGTTAAAGTCATGTTCGCTGGAGGAGGGGTCGATGGCACAGATGTCATCTGACCCAATTGCACTCTCGACCAGCCCGTAGCCTTCAACTGGAAAGGGTCGGGTCTCCAGGAGGCTGTCGATGAGCCAATCAGCGACGGAGGAGGGGCCGATGGTCGAGTGCAGAGTCTTGAACACAGAAGCTGTCGGTATGGATCTGGAATGAACCAGGACCTGGAGAGGTCTCTGTTTGAGCAGCCACTGACAACAAAGTGCCCCTCCAAAGGAGAGGCTGATGAGGAACGGGATGGCCGCAATCCCAGTCTTTTTTTTATGACTTTTTCATGAGGACTTGTCTTTGGCCCGGGAGCTCTTGGACCCGGAGGGCTACTGGCTGGCTGGCGTCCCAGAGGACCTCGGCTCACAGCTGGCTCCCTGCTGTTCCATGAAGGTATGGAGAGCCTGTCTGCATCATCCAAGGGTAGTTTGGTTAAACTGTTGGCAGAGCTCACAGTCCAAGGAGTAGTGATCATGCCCAAGACAGCAAACACACAGCAGCAGCAGCAACAAAAGAGAGAAGCTGAAGGTTTAACTCTCGACATAAAGGAAAAAAAATAAATCTTAAGAGATTTATGAGGGTTGTGTCAGGAGAGAAAGGCCGTAGTCCACAAAAGCACCAACACTGCGACAGCTCTTGCAAGTAGACGGTGGGAATGAACCGAGGAATGCACAAGCCCGCCTACCCCTTTATAGAGTTGGCGACATCGGTCAACGTCGATGGCGTGGGCAGGCCCAGTTGCACTGCTGAAAATTTTCCACGTGGATTCCCCATTCACAGACGGTGAAGTTCCTATGATGTAACCTGATAACAGATACCCCAAAGATCTTATAAAAACTTAAATGAAATAAAACTGGTATACCTGACCTAATAGAATTGTCTCCTCAGGAATTCTCCCTGATGTTACCTCAGATCGCTCCCCCACCTACTGTACATGGGGTATCTCCTCCCAAATTCCCCTGCAAAGTGATCCAGACGAGGGACTAGTCCAAGCTTAACATTGATGACTACCTTGCTGACCTATGACAAACAGACTGGTCCTGGGTCACTGCCTCAAGTGACCCCCCTCGGGGGGCCCTTGACAACATTCTCGCCGTCTTTACCCCCTCCCCGCAAAACAAACATGCTCCCCTCACTAAAATGAGGGTGAGGGGCACTGTCACCAAGTGGCTCCATGGCAGCCTATTTTCCCCTCATGAAGCAAAGGGACAAATGCTGGGCGAGATACAAGGCCTCCCACACCAGTGCCGACTTCTTTGAGTATAGGTAGCTGAGGAACTAATGCAAAAGAGCCATCCGCTCTGCCAGGAGCGAGTTATGCCAATTTGCCCTACTATACTCGGCCAGGAACCTAAGGAGTTTCTAGCAAAACATCAAAAACATGGTTGGAGGGTCCGTCAGAGCCCAGGTCACAGACATGCACATGGGCAGGGTTAGCTGCAACAACCCCCTTACAATTGCCAACGCATTTAACTCCCTGTTCTCTGACCTGCCCACACTCCCCTCCCTGTCCCCAAGGCTCTAGGCCCTTCCCTTAGTGGGATAACCCCCCCAACCTCCCTTCTTCTTAAAGGTCATCTCTGTCATGGAGACCAAGAAGCTCCTTGCTGGGCTCTCCCCTCACACTAGTGCTGAGCATGACAGCCTCGAGCCCAAACTGCTCCATCTGGGGGCATCTCTCCTAGCCCAGCCCATATATTTAACACTTCCCTAATCTCGGGAACCTTCCCAGATGTATGGAAAGTGGCCAAAGTTGTCCCAGTCTTCAAACAAGGCGACCCAAAAAATCTCAACTACCACCCTATAGCGATCCTGTTTGCAATCAACAAGCTTCTCGAAAAGGTGGTTGCCTCACAGCTCACCCACAACCTACAGAGCTATGACCCACACTCCCTGGCACAACACGGCTTCAGAAAAGGCACAGCACTTCCACGATCCCAGCCGTGGTCACCTCTGAAATCGGGTTCGCTGCTGACCAAGGCAAGCTGACCGGAGCCATCTTTGTGGATCTCTCGAAAGTCTTTCACCAGGTTGACCACTCGCTTCACTCCTGTGCTCCACTCTTTGGTCCCTTGGCTTCTCCCCTCCCCCCCGGCCCACACCTGGTTCTTAAACTACCTCTCTGACAGACAGCAATATACCAACTACAACAAGGCTCTCTCTGATCCCTCTCTGGTGAACTGCAGGGTCCCCCAAGGATCCGTTCTCGGGCCCATTCTGTTTTCCCTCTTCATAAATGAGCTTCCCTCAGCCCAGCCCACGGACACTTAACCTGTACGCAGATGACCTCGTCATCCTGACCAGCTCCCAGGACATCTGTTATCAATTCCAGGATAAACTCTGATTTCAACCTAATTCAAACCTGGCTAAAGGACCACAAGTTAACTATCAACCTTCAAAAGACTCAGGCTACACTCTTTGGCTCCCCAGCCAAGACTAAGTCGTCCCTGCCCCCCTAAACATCTCCAGAGCCGATGGCTCCCCCTTACATGTTGCAAACGCTGTCAAGTACCTGGGAGCAACACTTGACCCACAGCTGGACCTCACTCTGCACATTCGCAACACATGTAAGGCTACAAACTGCAAACTAGGCCTGGCATACAGAGCAAAACGCTGTCTCACCCCAGCTGCACGACTCACCCTAGCCGGGGGGTCCTCCTACCCACACTCTGCTATAGGCTTGTCTCCTTTGCCCACGTCCCAAAAACCAGTCTCTCAAAATGCGACATTGCATACAACAATGTATGTTGCTTCATGCTGTCTGCTCCTCGCTGCACTGTGAGCTATACTCCCGGCTTGAGTGGCTCCCTCCGGAAAAGCACCGCACATTTGTCCTAGGCAACTTCATCAACATTGTCAGAACTGCCACCCCTTCCGCACTCTCCATATCCCTCTTACCTGCAACATCCTCCTACCACTTAAGATCCAGGGACTCTCAGGTTCTTCTGGTTCCAAAAACTTGCACCCAAATGGGTGATCGGGCCTTTGCCGCTTATGCGCCCAGGTTGTGGCACTCCTTCCCTGCAAACACTTGCTCCTCCTCCTCCCATCCCTGCTTCAAAGCCTCCCTCTGGGGCTTCCTCAATTCAGCCTCCTCCTGCCACTGCATTTAACAACCCCCCCTCCCCAGAGCCTGCAGCCCAGTCCACTCTTTGCCGGCTGAGTCATTAAAAACCCGGCTCGACAGTTCAGGAGACTGGTCTCCTATTTATGAGTCTGAATGCACCATATCCACTGGCGAGCTTGCAGCTATTTCAAATGTGTTAAATTGTATTGGGTCCTTTCCAGGCCCAACTTGTTCATGTAAAGAGTATGTGCACTTTTCTATTTTACTGTCTATGGTGATTACTGTTGTCCATGCCTGTACTATGCTGTTAACCAACCTACTGCTTGTAATGTATATGCCTGATGTTCTTGTATGTACCTTGTAATCTCCCGGGTCGCACCTGAAAATAGGCACTTTGCTGTCTAGTGTGTTCACCTGGTAAACAAAAGCAAATAAACAGTGATATTTTTACCAGAAATATATTACTAAAAGAACCAACATGATGATTAACATACTGCTGGCATAAAAAGGAAATATATTAGCATTCTTCTAACTCGTGAGGGAATTTCAACCGCAAAGAAGGTGGGGCAGAGCCTTGAAGGACTGCTAGTCTGCTCGATTCCTAAATGTTCTGTGTAGTGCTTTAAAAGGATTCTTCAGAGGTCTGGTTGAATAACAATATCACCCTGTTTTATAACAATATTTCCAGGAAGTGTCATGGGGCAACACCCTTTTCATATGTTGGGGGTATTTCTTTTTCTGGTGGGCGAAAAACCACCCCTTCCTACATTATCTGGGTTTTGGGTAGCCAATTGCCCATCCCCCCATCACAGTTGCAGTGGCCCCACCATCTTTCAGCCAGGTAATAGCCTAGGCAGTCAATGACAATGCAGTTCTGTGGTCACTATCCTCCCACTACTAAAAGTGACACTGTCAACCTGTTTTTCATCATATTATTTCTAGTTGAAACCACACATTTTGATTGCTTACCCTCTCTAAAATTCACTGATGTTGCTGTTTGTCTGTCTCCTTGCTTAGTAGAACTGAAATGCATGCGAATGTACATTTATGAACAACCTTGTTTTGTTTACAATCCTGGATCTGTTCTTACTGCATGCTTCCTGAGCATTAGAAACACACCCAAGCAGTGCAGTCAACTCATGAGGCAGAAGCCTCCTAAACTCCCACTGCATCATGAGGGGCTAACTGTGTTGTGGGTGTTCCCAAGTCCAGGAAATATGCATTTGGAGCAGATCAAGGAATGCAAACAAACCTGTTTTGGTGTGCTAACACCAGTATGTTTTTCACTCTTTTAAAGAAAATAAGAGTCCAAATCAAACTACCAGCTAGATCAGCAATCTTTACAGAATGTTGGCAATCACAAAATGTGTTTTTTAAACTAGGGACACCGAGCCCTAAGGGGGTTGACAGTGTCCATTTAACAGTCACAGTCAACCCCCAACAGTTTTCTAAATAGCTAAATGAAATTCTAACCAGTTTGCCACAGCAACAAAAGCCACAAAATAAATAAATATCTGCATTAGGTCTACAGTGGTCGTCATTTACGGGCATTGCGGTGTAGGGGGGAGAGCATAAGCATGGGAATCAGAAGATCCAAAGCAAGCCACTTGCCCTTCCTGTACTTCAGTCTACCCAGCTGTAAACATGGATTAAAGCAAGACCATACTGTAAATAAGATGTTACACCTCTGCTGGAGTATCCTGGATAAACAAAGCAGGACACTAGGCCACTTCCAAAATCAAGGTGCCCCAGGTAACAAATCATAAAAGGCATCAAGAATTGTCTTCTTCATACAATTTCATTTGCACCAATATTTCAACTCCAGCCCACCAGTGACAGTCCAGAAGACCAGTCTATATCTCACTCTCAAACATTCTCACAACCGAGTTAGGATGTGACCCAAGGGAAAAGACATAACAGATACCTCCATCCAAATTAGGGCAAAAATATGTTCCCCAACATCTGTGCTAAAGTTTTTAGACAGAGATGAAAAGCATTTTATATAGGTATTTGTGTTTTTTTTTTTTTTATTTATTTAAAAGCACTAAATATTAAAAATTACACATTTTTTTATTCTTTCTTGAACAATTCCATGCCAAACTGCAATTCAGTCAAACAGGCAAACATGAACAAATTATGAAAATATAATCATTTTCCTTCAAAAAAGGATTAAAAATTCAATTTAATATTAAATTCTTTTTTCCATAAATCTCAAACAAATCCGATCTCCCGGTACACCTGCACTCAGGTGCCAAAAAGAAAACAGTTACATATAAATAGTCGCGCCCATAATGTAACTACAAGAAATGCTAAGTGGCAATTTTGCAGAGATTCAGTGTCCCCCTCCAAAAAAGTTGGTTAAGTCAGGCTCTTTTTCTGAAGTTCAACTTTTCAAGTGAAAACATTTTTCTTCTCTAATTAGTGCCATGTAAACTGTGGACCCCAAAAACCAAATTAAGCTAATCATGAAGGCAAATCACAAACTTTAGTGAGAAAGAAATACTGTGAGACAAAGCATCCTTTATTTCTGCAGCATTTAGTGGTAGCCATCCTTACTTTCTGCTTACCAAAGTAAGCTTTACCATATCAAGGTACTGCAGTACAGAACTTCCTCTCAAGGTACCACATTAGTTGAAGTGATACGTTATTGTGCTTAGTTAGCACAATAAGGTAACCCTTCAGGTAATGTACTCTGATAATACTGCCACTTCTGCCAAAAGGGTAAAATGCTGTATTGCACTACCTTGATTTGGTAAGGGAGAAGATTAGGACGACTACCACTGTATACACTCTGTCATGCTCACTCAGAGGCGGAGGCTGTCCGAAATGCAGTGGTCCATACTTATAAATTAAGATAACCCAACTGCTCCCACGACAAGGATTCATTTCACCAGCGACAATACTAAGGAACTGTAAACAGCACCTCAAACAGGAACATAGGCAAGAGTGAGTGAACAACTGTGTGACTGTTTTGCAGAAAATAAACTCCATTCTCCGTTCAAAATGCATCCAATCATTAAGAAAAACAAAATGATCACTTCTGTTGACCCCAGTTTTAAAGAACAAATTACAGCCACAGAACACATCTTCACTCATTTC
The DNA here is from genome assembly GCA_016271365.2 of Neoceratodus forsteri. Taxonomy (NCBI): domain Eukaryota; kingdom Metazoa; phylum Chordata; order Ceratodontiformes; family Ceratodontidae; genus Neoceratodus; species Neoceratodus forsteri. The sequence continues at coordinate 1,615,149,978 of CM057453.1, forward strand.
ACTGTTATAATCCTTCCAGGTGTTTTCCTCCAGCCATCATCTTGTCTTCATAGTCAAAATTGGTCTTTACAAAAAAGATTGGGCACCCTTCCCATACTACGGTACACTGTGGTAACCATTGTTTTAAAAGTCTCTGAAATGAGAAACTATTTAGATCTCACTAACAAACAGTATTTGCAGAGGTCAGAATAACTGCTGAAGGACAACATCGAAGGCGAATACAGGGAGGTTGTTTATTGCAACCACAGAGTTTTTTTTCTAAACCTGGGTCCTCATAAATGCAATATTTGGAGGTACCTACAATGGCACCATTAGCAAACACGTATATACTTTATAAACAATTTATTTAGCTACAATTTAATTCTTGGATACATCTTTATTAGATTCAGTTGCCTCCCAGGATTTACAATATACACCGACTAGCTTATTCGTGAAATAATGCATAGAAATCTTGGATGAAGCTATTCGGTCCTCAGTCCCATCAGTTATATTGTGAGACCAGTTTTGTGTTAACACAGGATTAAAAAGGTGTATATGAAATATTAACGAGAATAACCGTGGAACAAAGCCAAATGTCTTGAAAATATTAAATGTGAAATGCAGTAGTTAAAGGTGTAATTTTAATCCTTCTCTGTAGGTAAATGCCTATTATAACTTTAAAAAGAAAAAAAACTGGCTTATGTTCCGATGTGGTTGACCAAAAGGGAAAGCTGAGACTAGAGAAAAACGTTTAGAAAGTCAAAGGATATAGAGAACCGACCAACCACTATCTGCATATTTTTGTTGCCACAAGGTTGCACATCATAGAAATTTCTATTTAGAAATGTTGGTGGGGCTTACAGAAGTCAGCAGATGGGAGTCTGCAGTCCACCTGCTTGAAGCAAAGTTTCTAACAGACTAACAGATCTAAACAGCAAGGAAACTATTTTGCAGTCTCTTTAAAGGAGAGCTACCGGCTAAAGTAATGCAGTCATTGGTGTACAGATCAGAGCTCCAGTACCCTGATCTCCCCTTGTAGTCGCAGTACACATTATGAGTTAATACCTGAGCGCTTGTAAAATTCGGTAGTCTGGGAGCTGCAGCCGGCATTTTCTAACGGGGGTATGGACCACTGCAGATTGCGCTGGAAACCATGTGATATGCTGACGCTCCACTGCCCCTTCCTGTATTGTGCCCATATGCACAGAAATGTAATAATTTCCGTATTGCCCATGCCCAGCACTATTTAAAAAAAAAATCTGCCTAAATGCCATGTGAATGCCAGGCACATACATGGCATTTAGGCAATTTTATTAAAAAGAGTGCTGAACGTGGGCACTAAGGAAATTACTACATTTCTGTACATATGGGCACACTACAAGAAGGGGCAGTGGAGCGTCAGCATATCGCTTGGTTTCCAGCACGATCTACAGCGGTCCATACCCCCGTTAGAAATGCCAGCTGCAAGAGCCAGCCCGTCGGTGCAGCAGTTAGATTTCCGCTTGTAACGCCGGCAACCCGGGTTCGTGAGCGGACTCGGGTACCTGGAGGGCCAGCCGGGGGAGAATGGCTTGCGCGTCCCACGACAGCTCGCCTTCTCCGGGGGGAGGGAGGGGGCCAATGCCGGCAACCTGCCTGACCCCGAGCGGAGGCTTGAGGTACAGCAAGCCCTGTTTGCAGGGGCGGCCGTGGCGTCAGGGCACACAACACATGAGGAGAAAAAACAGAAAGCAACCTTCTATCGGCGGGAAGGCGAGGCACCAGGAGCGTGTCTCGGCGCCACCAGCAGCTCAGACCACCTTGCCCGACCAAATCAAGCAAGTGTACGCCCCACTCCTGCCCGCCCAGGGGGTATAATCCAGTAGAAGGGGCGAGGGCTGGTGATGGGTTGGGTGGTTGGCAGAGGGATGACTCCGGAGTCTCCGAAGGGTCAGAGATGGAGGGCTAGTAGGAGGGGAAAAACAGAAAGTTAAAAAAAAAAAAAAAAAAAAGCCAGCTGCAGCTCCAGGATTACCGGATTTTATGAGTGCTCAGGTATCTAGAATAATGCATGGGGTGGTGCGTTTAATGAGATTTTACACACACCCTGAGGTGTTGGATGCTACATAAACCCTGAGAGCGAAGCCTGAGGGGTTTAAGCATCCAACACCTCGGGGTGTGTGTAAAATCTCATTAAACACACCACCCCCATGTTTTATTTTATATAATTGCTGGGGATCATCTTTTTTAGCCACATCAACTATATAAAATAAAGAGACATCCTCCCTGTGCGGACCAGTCGGGTTTCGGCACATTCATGCAGTGAGGAAGCGGCTACAGAAGGGTTTCCCCTTACTTTTTTATTTTGTTAAAATTCTTAATTTTACAGACTGAAGTGCCCTTCATGAAGGACGAGCTGCTGCTGGGGCATGCACACAAGGGAAACCCGGCGCATGTTCTCAGTTATAACGGTGAATTATAACTCTGTTTCCCTTAGAGAAAAAATTATCCTCAGTTATTATAACTACAAAATATGTATACTGTGACTGCAAGGGGGATCGGGATACTGGTGCCCTGATCTGTGCAGCAATGCTGCATTAATTTAGCTGGTTGCTCTCCTTTAAATAATTTCCTTGCAATCCAAATTTAGCAAGAGCGTATACAAAAGCAGTTTTTAAGGTTAGAACACTGTCTTCTCAACATACAGAAACCCACAGGTGGTTGGAGTGTAGAGTTGAGATGTCGAAAAATTATTTTAAAGTCCCTAGGCATATAAAAATTAAAACCTGACTGTAGTTCCCAGGTTACCCCTGGTTTACCACCTTTTCAATACAAGGTTAAGTGTCTTTTCTATCTCCCTTCATTATTTTTTTTTTAATGAAAAATTCAACCCCTAAGAAAGCAAGGTATACAATGTGTAGGCAAATGCACACAAGCAGTCTCTGACCATTATGCCATATATATCTGGCTACATGTAGTGAGGTTGGGGAGGTTGGACCGATTATTTTATAACTTGCCGAATAAGAGTCTGCTAATAAAGGGATGACATTTAAAAAGATGCAGATTTGTTTCAAAGTCCATCACCCCAAATCACTGCTTTCGCAAATTGTACAATGCTCTACGATAAAAGGGTTTTCATTCAAGTAGACCTACCAACCAAATCTGACCGGCTTAAAAAGTTCATGTGCCCCAAAGTATGGTTTTGATATCTAAAATCGTTTCAATTGGTTTTATAAATTTAGACTTACATAAATTTTAGGTGCGCAATTAGAAACTGGAGTTTGGCCACGACAAGCATTGTATATTGAAAATGACAACCTAGGCAACATGAGGGTGCTCTCCCTGTTCTCTGAATCCTCTTGCTTTCCCCTTGGGACGATATTCTATGTAGCCCTACAGACCAAGGAATGCACCTGCAAATTTCTTCTTGCAGTCCAGGCCCCTTTACCACCAGTAAGTGCTTTCATGTTGTGCGAAACATACCAGACAGGACAGAAATCCTGAACAAAAAGCTGTTTGCCAAAACCAGGAAAAAAAAAAAAAAAAAGTACTGTAATGTTATGCCGCAGTACAGCAATAATGACGCTTTATGCAAATGCAATGTAAGCTCGCTCATTATCAGATTTCTAGGGCTAAAAGGTTCTATACAAGCAATACATTAAAAATTTAGTGTTGCAGACAAATTATCTAAATAGATTACTACAAATCAATACCACCCAGTAAAAAACTCTCTTATTAAACAGAAGCAAGTGCCAATTCTCTTTGCAGGGTCCCGTAGTAGCCAGACTCATTGCCAGGCCGAGGTCTAGACTTTGCAAGCCTAAGTGCCTAGTTTTCAGAAGGAATAAACAACCTGTGGAGGCCGAGGTCTAGACTCTGCAAGCCCAAGTGCCCAGTTTTCAGAAGGGAAAACCCACACCTGTGTAATAACCAAGTCCTCTATGTGCTTACGTGCTAGAAGCACTTCTTCCCGATGTGGTCTTTGCTGTTCAACATAGCATCTTTTTTTTTTTTTTTTAAAGTGTACTTAAGTGCCAAATTCAGTCATGCAAGCACTGACAGTCAAACAACCTCAGCTATTTCAGGTCTTGCGAATCAGTTGAGAGGTATGCACACCATGTGTGACTAGGGCTTACAGCAACCAGCCCCCTCCAAACCTTTAGTAGGAAAAATCCTTTCCTTCAACAGTTTTGTAATTTCGGCATCAAAATTAACCCAATCTGTAGCTCCATGTTTTTGCTAGTATAGATGGCTTGATCTGCTTAATCAGTTGCTCAAGTGCTTCTTTGTTCTAAGGCAGTCTGGAATCTGTGCGTGTCATAAACAGCGATGACCACACACCTTCAAGCAGTCATTACTTTCACTTGGATGTGATCATGTGTCCTAATCAAATGCATGTGTGGATGAGGGTTAAACAGAGTAAATGCAGCACAGAATTTGGTTTGCCACCAAAAAAAAAAAAAAAAAAAACCAGTAACTCCCAAAATTGAGAACTTTGCAACCAAATTTTATATTTGAAACTGGTGTGCGTGTGTGTGGTGTCTTGGACAGCATCCCTTAAATAAAAACTCAAGGCCACCCCAGTCAGGTCATTTTAAATATCCTCCACTGATCTTACAAGTTAAAACCAACTTCTGCAAGCCTCATTCTGACATTACAAGACCTCCAAAATGTAATATCAGTTTAGTGGAACAGACACAAGAGGTGGTGTGCCACTGTTGAGCGAGATGATCAGACACACTTGACAGTACACATCCAGTTAAAGTTACTGTCTCCTATAAAGCAATAACTCTTCCCACCTCACCCCCTCAAGGGTTGTCAAATAGTGCTAGCCACATATGCAGCAACACTGAAAGGGTCAGCAGGATTCTCAATGTCCTGCCACAAATGGAAGGAAAGCGGACATGGTTCAGTTAAGTCCAGGAAAGAGCTCACTTTTTTCAGCTATACAGCTTCTCAATGTGCATTACAGGTACATCCTCTGCAGGTTATTATTTAAATGTTATAGGCTTACAAGTTCTAGGTCTCCGCACTTTGTAGCTTTCTATTCACCCTGCACTGTGCAGTCCAATATGTACAAAATACTTTAAAAAAAACTTTACAACGATCTTTTACCAGACAATGTGCAAATCTTTCTCACCCCACTGTATGAGGCAATGACATTCTTCATATATATATGTATATATATATTTCTACAGAATAGCAGCCTATGGTAAGCAAGTAAGGTGCTTAGCTTGTGCCCAGGACAGTACTTGGATCAAGTACTACTGGGCTATTCTGTACAAGTGTGTGCATGTTCAGTTTCAAAAGGGGACTACTGACACAGCTGTGCCTCAGCCAAGTTGGCCAGCTCGATGAGGGCCAGTGCCCCATGAAGGCGCTCCCGCTGCTCCTGTAGGCGGCGGCGTGCTGCAGAGTGTGCTGCCCCAGTTTTCTCATCCTCCTCCTCTTCTTCATCGGACTGCAGGTACTCCATTGGGTCTTGCTGTTCCTGGTCAGTTTTCTGCACCGTTTTCCCCTTTACATTCGGGGTTCGTTGCTCTCTGGTCTGCCAGTACCTATTGGGAAACAGTTCATACTTGGTTATTGGGGGGTAATGCACTGCACCACCTGGATGCCTTAACATTCCATCTCTTCATCTCAAAAGACTTAAGTTGCAAATAAGAATTGTAACACTAAATTATATAGCAGAGTTTCTTTCTGCTAGAAAATGTCATTTTTGTTAGTGTCTACAACTGCCATGTGGATTTACAGGTATCAACACTAAAATTTGTTAACAGTTCCACTCAAGGAGAATATTTGTGTAAAACTAATGTGCTGGAAATAATGTCATTGAGATGGCTGGTGTGAAAATGGAGCATTTTTGGACCCCTATTTGCCCAATGAAGAGTCTCAGGCAAATATCAGATTTGGGATCCTATTACAGGGCTAGCAGGCATTCTGAAAGCAGCAGGTATACCACAGAGATTCAAGGGCATCTCCACAGAGCCACAATACACTGGACTGGAAGCTGCTGGATTCAGGACCTTGTGGGAAGCTTTTGCACAACAGGATCACAGACATACACTATACAGAGGGTTCTGGATGGGCTCCAGACTCTCTCAATCAGGGTTGCAGTACCCTTCAGTGACAGTCCACCTGTCAGCTGTATTGATTTTATTGCCACTACTGGGGGCAAAACCGTGAACGTGATCTGCAGGTTCTTAAAGGGGATGTTGCATGTGACCATCCTGTTCCAGTTTGGCATCTGAACCCTGTACTGGAACTGCTGACGAAAGCCCCTTTTCGAGCCTGCATCATGAAGTATCTGTACTGGAAGACTTTATTGCTAATGGCTACTACCCTGGCCAGGCGTGTGTCTGAACTGCAGGTTATGGTTCATGAAACTGCAGTTACTTACCAGCAACAGAAGATCTTAAGAGAATTTCTTCCATACAGCAACACCTTTAGAACTGTAAGCAGCCAGTGTCAGGACCATTCGGAAACTTTTGCATAGCTGGTGCTAACCACATTGCCATACGTCAGTTCCATCTATATAATGTGGGCAGCCCTACACCTCCTCCATTTTCCACCAGAGACGAGCTCAGAGTTGCACAATACTGACAGCCTGGTTGGGGTTCAGGTCTTCCATTCCTATGAGGTAGTGGTCCCAGAAAGAAAAAGCACATCTGAATGGAGGTAGAAAGGGAGAAGACCAAGTATGCAGGAAGGGATCAGTGTTTCAGTGTATACCACCTAAAATACCAAAGGGGGTAGGTGGGAGGGTGAGCTGCAGCTCTACAGGAGATCCTCTCAAAGATTTACTGATCAGGCAAGTAAATGAACGATCTTCTTCAAGGATAACTCTTTCCATAGAGGCACACCTTTGGAACAGTTCCCAAGTAGTACAAAACAGAGTGGGAGGAAGGCTAGACAGCAGAGGTGGTGAAGACCCTTAAGAAAGCAGGCCTTTGAGGGCAGCAAGGCCAAAGCCAGCCCACCAGGTCCAGATTGTAGTTCAGTTAAAGTGTGAACAGAATTCCATGTGGCGGCGGACCATACGTCAGCTACTCAGAATGAACAAACACAAGCCACAGGCAGGACCAGGAAGCTCCTTACCACACTTATGGTAAAAACTGCAGAATGCAAACCATTTAGAAAGGCACTCCATAGATACAAGAGCACCCAACATACGGCGGGGGTGGGATCTGTCGAAACTGGAAGATTTTCTGCAGTCTTCATGCGATCCAAATACAAGCGTGACTACCTGTGGGCATCAAGAGAATGCAGGATGACTTCTGCAGCATTCTGAGCGGAAAGAGTGGGGGGCACCCAACACAGGAAGATGGATAGTCTGGTTCAGTGTGAACTCAGAAGCGCCACAGGGGAAAAAAAAAAAGAAAAAAAATTAAAAGAAAAAAAGAACTTAGGAGGAGTACGTAATGAAACTCCAGCCTCTCAACACAGTGGTAGCGCCACTGCTCAAACTGCCAGTGACCTGGGTTCAAAGGGCCACCTGGGGGAGGTTGGTTGAGAGTCCCAGCGGACACCTATACCACCTGGGTGACCACAGCTGGTAGTGAAAGCTGGAGCCAGTGATTGTTTGTGTGTGTGTGTGTAAGTCCCAGAGAAGGTAGGAAACTGGGCTGGAAGGTGCTATAGGCTGATGGGGGGGCCAATTAGGTGCAGAAGGGGCATAAAAGGGCACAGTAAATTAAAAATACAATAAATACACAAATAAAATTATATTCTAGTGAATAACACAAAGGTATGGGAAACCTTAACCGAAGCCTGCAGCTTGGGAAACCATCAAGCAGAGGTAACTGCCACAAGAAAAAGCATTTCTCCACTAAAGGAAACTCATGTCGCAAGTGGCAGCAGATCAAAATGAGCCAGAGTAAGACTCCAGAACCAAGTTAAGGTCCTACAATGCAACCGGCCTACGGACAAGAGGTTACAAAACTGGCTCAGGAAGGGAGGGAAGGACACAAATACTGAAACATTTGTATTTCAGAGTAAGTGTGCTGGGTAAACTGCTAACAAGCACCCAACAGAACATCCATAACAGCCAGGGGGACCCCAAAGCAGGAAAATGCTATGCCTTCAGGAATCAGACATGAAGGTACAGGGACTCTGAGGGAAAAGGATAGGTGGTTCCACTACAATCTGCCTAAGCAGAGGGAACAGAATTTGTCCAGCCCAGAAGGGGCTACAAATATCTGTGTGGTCCCATCTGTCCAAAGCTTGACCAATACCCACAGAGTCAGATGGACTGGGGGAAGGTATACAGAAGCTCCCTTCCCAGGAGAGGGACAATGCACTTCATCAAAAAGCTCCAAGCCCTGCAGCAACCAAGCAGAGCTGCAGCAGTTTTACATTGTCGGGATGCAAAAAGGTCCAACTCATGATGACCCCTACTGGCAAAAAGGGGTATGACCACGTCAGCCAGGAGTTCCCACCTGCGAGACTCAGCAAACAGGACGTTCAGAGGGCTAAACAGAAATGTGTCAATATGGCATATGTTATGTCCCAGTGCCCGCTCCCACAACCGTATGGCTTTTCAGCAGAGAGAATAGGACCTGCCCAGTTTGTGGAAGTATAGCACAACTCAAAGTCGATCCAAACCAGCAGAGGATGGCCCTTAATGTGAGAAGCGAAGGCCCACAGACAGAGGAAAACAGCCCTCATCTCCAGAATGGTGACAGAGAATTCAGTCCATAGGTGGACCACACACATTGGGTCTCGTGTGCACCCAGATGGGCCCCCAACCCATCCCAGAAGCATCCATGTTGAGGACCTCACGTGGGAAAGATTTGGAAAAATGGGGACCTCAGAAGCAGATGGAAGCAATCTTTCCACCAGCAAAGGATCCTGCTCAAGGGGCCAGTGACCAGACCAGGGTGATCCAGGTATTTGAAAGCCTGGGCAGACTGGGCACAACGCATTCACTGGGGAATGTGCATGTAAAAGCAGCCACAGGAACAGTCACAATTCAAGAACTGTAGCATGGACCAGAGTCTTGGATGTGACCAGCGCTGCTTGGGCTATTGAAGTGTTGACAGAAGAGTCAGGAACATCATCTATGTCCAAGACAGCACCTATAAACTGAAGACACCAACAAGGGGTCAGAACCTTGACCAAGAGACATCTGGTTGAAATGGCGAGTCCAATAAAATCTCTGTAGAACCACAGCCCTCTGTGGTGCTCAGAAACCAACTGTCAAGGTAAGGAGCGACATACAGGACTTCAGCATAAGGCCGTGGCTGCCACAGCTATGCATTTTGTGAAGATCCACTGTGCCAAGGGCAAGCCAAAGGGCACAAAACAAAATTGGTAGTGCTGGCCCTCCAAAAAGAAGCATGGGTATTGTATAAGGATGTGCTAAATCTTGATATGCAAGTATGCATTCTGCATGACCAGTGCATGGAGTCAAGTCGCCCCTCAAGAACAGAGGAAGGAGGGACTGAAAGCAGAGGGACTGGAGAGACCACATGAAACTTTGTACGTAATGTATTTGTTCAGTCATTTGATGTCCAGGACAAGGTGTAAATCACCTGTCTTAGAAACATGAAATTTGTCGGCAGAAAAGGATCGCTTGGCCCACCCACTGTGCCTAGATGTTCCCTGCCTAATCAGTCTCTGCAGACCACAACTAGGCTCTGGCGACCCTCCTCCCTCCCTGCCTATCTACTAGTATTACCTTATATCTATCCCACACATGCTTGAAGTCTCCCCCCACCCACTGTTTCAACCTCCACTACTTCTGCTGACGGTCTGTTCCAGGTGTCTACCACCCTTTCAGTGAAGTAATACTTCATCACATCTCTCAAACTCTCCCCACAGCTTCACTATATGCCCTCTGATCCTGTTGCTCTCTCATTTAAAAAAGACCCCCCCTCCTTCACCCTGTTCACCTCTGTGAGGTACTTGTAGGTCTCCATCATATCCTCGATTGCTACCCTTTCTTTCAGGGCATACATACAGAGATCCCTCAGTCTCTCCTCATGCAACTCCTGCACCATTTTAGTTGCCCTCCTCTGGACTGCCTTCAAACTGTCTAGGTCCTTTTTGAGGTATAGTCTCAAACTGTTTCCAACACTCCAGGTTGAGTCTCACCAGTGAGCGATACAATGGCAACACCACCTCCAACCTCCCTGCTGGCGATACCCCTCCCACGCACTCCAACATCCCACTAGCCCTGTCACTATGAGGTTGTCAGTTATCCTGCTTAGTGACTGTCAGGATCTTCCCCCACATCCTATACTCCACTCCTGGGCTCCTATGGCCTAGGTACACAATTGCACTTTTTGGCACTGAACCCTAACTGCCATGCTCTTGACCACCAATCACCGAGTTTCCTCGGGAAACCTGCTCTCTCTCTCTACCCCCTCCCAAGTGTCCACCCTAGTACAGACTTCGATATCGTCTGCAAAAAGGCATACCTTCCCTTTCAGTTCTTCTGCAACATCACTTATGAAGACACTAAGGAGGACCGATCTTCTTCGGGACCAGGAAATTACATTTGTCCAGAAGAGTAAAGACTCTGGTCACAAGGACCAACAGGTGTTCTGGAGGATAGTAAAAATAGCTGAGAGGGCACACTGGAGGTGGTACTATCAATTCCAATGCATTAACTTTTTCAAATAATAATGAAGACCCATCTATCTGATCCAATTTCCTGCCATTTTGCCAGAAACAGGGAGATCCTACCACTGAATTCCCAGTATAAGAGCTGGAGAGGAGTCAGAATGTTGAGGGGGCGACAGGAGCAACTACTAGCACCTGGAACCTCAGGGGCAGTAAAATAGGCACCAAAGGTCTGAGTCTTGGGGTGGACGCACCAGAAGCAGACTGTCCCACACCACGCAAACAGGGGGAGCAGAAGCCACTGTGAAAGAAACCACCACCATACCCACATGAGGCCTGGTGAACAAGGGATTTCAAGGAGCAGAGTCTCATTTTGGAAGACTGCAAAAAAAAAAAAAAAAAAACCACAACATGGCCAAAGAATTACTAGCCTCGAAAGGACAAATGAAAAATTGGCTGAGCAAAACCAGTCACCAGCAGCTATGAATAGTAGCGGAGGCAGATGCTAGAAGCAGCTGCACAAGCATCAAAGGTGTCAGAACGCAATAAATGCTTACCAGCCTCCAAACCACATGTAACACAGTCAAGAACTTTGATCTCGGGTCTTAGCAGATCCGGGCAAGTCATCCACCACAGTAAAGACTTCCATAGGCTAGTCCGATATGTAATTAGGTAAGCCTAACAACTGGCAACACAGACACTAAATGAGACAGAGACAAATGTTCGTTTGCCCATTGGATTCCTTGTCAGGGGCAGACAGCTCATAACAGGGATCCCGAGACCTATCCATGATCGGCCATCCAACTTGCAAAATACCACAAGCAATGAAGTGGGCCTGTGCCAGGCAGCAAGTCTGATGACACTCTGAAGCCTTTTTTTTTTTTTAAATTTTCCCTTAAGAGAATGGTGTACCCCCACCGTGGCGACACTGTGGCCACCAGATTAAGAGATTCTTCAAGTCATGTAAGAGGCCCAGGCAGCAAGCATCATCATATACATCTTTATGCCAAGCCATGTTCGGGAATGAGCACGAATTGCTGGGGAAGCCCGCTTCCTCCACCACACGCATATGCCTCCACCTACACATGCTGACAACCACAGCCTAGCATGGGAAGGGTGGGAGTGAGAGAATTCTGGTAGGACAAGTGTACATGCACACCGATTCCTACCCACAGCATCACCAAGACTCTTGGAGGCTTTGGGGGGGGCAGAGAGTCTGTGTGGTTATGTGGTCCTCGGGTAAAAATATGTAGAGACACACACACACTTACTTTACGTCACCCGGACAGAAGCGAAACAGTGGAGACTTAATTGGGGAAATGAAGACAGCATGCAGTAACATTAAGCAAGTAAATAAAATAAATAACAGACAACATAGGAATTTTCCCACTGTGTGATGTGCAGTTAATGGTGGGAGAAAAAACTGGAGGTAGGGGGCTGTCCATGTTATACAGGCACACCAACTTAAGTCAACATGGGAAGCCGCACCTAAGCAAATACTTGAGTGGTCCCAATGACAAGCTTACGAATCCAAAAATGTGGCTCTATGGGGGGAGATGTCCTCAAACATTCCTTTTTCTGGTGTTTTACATGGACAGATAGGGTGGTGGTGTGCACTCACCCCAAATTATTCCCTAGGGTATGCAGAATTACACACACCCCAATAATGCAAAGCATCATGTAAAGCATATGTAACCCCTAGATGGCGCTATCCCAGGGGCTACTACCCCTGCCTGATTTGCCACTAACAGGTTGAGGGGCCTGGATCCAATGGCGGGTGCCTCCACCCAGAGGTCAGGGTTTGCAATAGTTAAACTAACTTGGTCACAGCCCTCTGGGACACTGCAACCCCTTTCTTCCCACTAGTGGCCCACACGATATATCAAATTACCTTCACAGTACACACTTACCCCCAGGTCTGGTTCGGCACTGGGACCTCCTGTGAAATGAGATACAGTGCAACAATCACAGTACAGTACTTTAACATAGACAAATACCTCAGGCAGTATAACTTTGCTGAAACAAGCAGCTCTGATTTATTTAGGGGATATAACAAGGACAGGAAATCAGGTTAATTAGCTTATCACTCTAATAATCTACCTATGGCTCTGTGCACAGGCCTATCCCTATCAGTTACTGTCCCTGGGTACCCAAGCCCTAGTGGCTAGTCCAAACCGTGGCAGCTGGTAGGGGCCCTTTCACCAGAGAAGGAGAATTAAACAGTCAGCAGTACAGTAATTTCATTTGGATTTAATGTGGCAATTCAACGAGGCGACCTGAATTAGTACTCACGACCTCCAAATAAGATAGGGTCCTTCAATGTCAGCAGGGCTCACTTGAGGTACACAAACCTCTTCACACATCCATATAAAAAGCACTATACCAGGCAGGCTGCATCTGTATCCCGATCGCAATTACTGCACAATACCGGGAGAACACACAGCAGATTCAGTTCCTGACAGACCGAGTGCAATTTTCAGCAATTCTTCCAGTCTTCTACAGGGTGAGCCTGGTTTCTACTCTTCAGAGATCCTTTGATTCTTTTCAGGGCCAGTTCAGTCCTAACAAGCTGTTACACAAGCTGCAGACCGGAACTCTGGGCCTTACACACGTTTTTGACTAAAACTGCACACTGAAAAGCACAGGGCTCCTTCCTTCTTCACTGCCAAAGCTCAACTGAACTCCAACTGACGAAACCGGGCACTTCCTTTGAGTTCCTCCCAGTTCTTGACTGGATTGGCTGTCACTCACAATAGACTGCTGCTGTTGGTCCAAAAAGGCACTGAAGTCTAAACTACATCTCCCAGAGTCACTGCCCATACAATCCTCTTGTGGCTGGCTCAGATTATGAGTCCCAAGTTCTGATTCGTCCAAGGCATCATTTTAGAGCTAGTTTACCCCACACTGATTGGTCCAGTTCAGCAGTTCAAAACCAGAATGGGGAACTAGGCAGACAGTTCTGACTGCAAAGAAAGCAGGTTAGACAAACTGTAATTTTATTATTACTGTAAATGATTTCTGGCAATCAGTTACATCTTTCAGACAGGTTCCCTTTGCACTCCTAGTGACTGCAAAATGGGGTGAATTGGCAGCAGCTAGTGGTACTCAATCAAAGAAACACACAGTCCCCATACAAACTAATTATGTCTGCAAGCAGACAGCTCTTAAAGAGACAGTACCAGAGGTTCTAAAACACTCACTGATAAATAGGCTTAGCATAAACACCATTCAGGCTTGGAGCATTCAAGCAAGCTCCTGGAAGTCTTTTGGGAACCCCATTTGCAGAAGGTTACACCCCTTCCTAGCCTGGGAAGAAAGCTTGACGTCCGCGTCAAGCAAGTACCCATAAGTTTCAACTGCAACCATATACATTTGCATTAGGCTCACACATGTAATCATCAGTCAATACATCATTTTACCAAGAACCATTTCTGAAACATTGCAGTGCGTCCTCTTTACACAGTATAACACACACATTGTACCATAACTCAAGTTATTACCTCTTGTACATGAAACCTGAAGAGGGACCCTTCCTATCAGTTACCTTGGGGCTGGACGGGGCAAGGGCACCATGCTAGAAGGCAACACAAGTAACTTGGAGTTAGCACTAACGCTCAGTTTGGGCAATGAGCTCGGGGACACATACACTCCTTTATGGACAACATTGAGAGGCAGGTCCACTGGCGGCCCAGGGAATCATAACTGAGGTGCACCACAGGCTTTACAGCTCGACCAGTCTTTCTAGGGGAGCTGTTACAGTCTCTGCACTCTGAGCCTCATTTTCAGCATTGTTCTCACTTGTCAGGAGTCTCCATGGGGTAGAGAGGCTAGAACTTGGGGCACTTTCAGCTCCAGGAGTTACAGTTTCTGAGTCCACAACATTTGGCTCGCATGGAGAGCTTTCAGACACTGGCAGTGGACTGTCAGGGCACTCAAAATACTCTTCTTGTTCGGGTGTATCACCAGTCTGCCCCAATCTATCATTTCCTCCCTGAAAGCTCAAACAGTTCAACCATGCACAATGATTCCATTTCATCTGATCTGATGCTTTGCACTTCACTTTCTGGGAGCATTGGCTCCAGGGATGAAGCTGGGGGCATAGACAGTCCAGAAGGCCCAGCTTTGTCTCCAGTATTGACTAGGGGATTGCCCCGAAACAATTGACTCAGTTCGTAAGAAGGATAGTATTCAAAGTCACTCTCACTTTCTTCTGATATGGACTGACAGTCATGCTCAACTGGGACTTGTGCAGGGGAACACTTTAACTCTGCTTCTGTAGGTGCAGACTTCCTTGATCTTTTCTTAGCAGCAGCTCTAGTCACTGGTCCAGAGGGGCATCTTCTGGGGCTCAGACTCAATCAGGATTTGTCCAATGGGTAGTAAATGATTTCTATGCATTGTTTTACATCTTTGAATTGTTCTCAGGCCTTACTTTGTACACTGGCAGATCATCTAGTTTGCCCACTACAATGTGAGGAGATGGTGCCATCTGTCAGCAATCTTGTGCTTGCCATGCAGTCCCAGATTTCTTAGCAATACCCGATCTCCCTCCTGGAGTTCCTGTGCTTTCACCTTTTATCATACCTTTCTTTGTTGGCCAGATTTCTTTTGGCAGCCATGGTTTGAGCCAGTTGAGTACGCATGAGTTAGCTGGGCCTTTAACTTTTGCACATACTGTAAATAGTTGTCAGCTTGAACCCCATCAGGAGAGACCCCAAAACACACATCTACTGGTAGTCGAGCTTCTCTCCAAACATCAGGCGGTGGGGAGAATCCAGTGGCATCACTTTTGGTGCAGTTATAAGCATGTACCAGGGTGCTAATTTGTTGGCTCCATCTAGGCTTGTCCTTTGGGTGCAGAGTGCCTAGCATATCTAGCAAAGTCTGGTTGAAACGTTCAGGCTGTGGGTCCCCTGGGGTGGTAGGAGTGGTTCTGGACTTTCGCACTCCCCACAGAGAAAGCATCTCTTTGATCAGGCGACTCTCAAAGTCTCTCCCTTGATCAGAATGGATTCTTTGTGGAGCCCCATAGTGAACAAAAAGTTTTCTACAAGTACTTTGGCCACAGTGGATGCTTTCTGGTCTTTGGTGGGAAAGCTTGGGCATATCTCGTGAAATGGTCAGTGACCACCAGCACATTACTGATATTTCTTTGATCTGACTCCAAACTCAGAAAATCAATACAGACCAGCTCCATGGGTGCACTGGTGGTGATGTTAACAAGGGGCAGCCCTCTGGGGCAAAGCTTTCCTCTGTAAGCAGCGACTACAAGTTCGAGATGTGTTGCTCCACATCAGCCCCATCTTAGGCCAATAGAATCTGGATCTCACCAAGTCAAGTGTTCTATCTATACCAAGGTGCCCCATGTGGTTGTGCAAGGACCTCAGTACTGAGTCTCGAAGGCAGTGGGCAGCACTAGTTGTTGTTTGTCTACTTGTCCCCTCTGTCTACTGTTTCTCTGTATAACAGTTTATTGATCAGTTTCAACTTAGGACCTTCTTTGTATAACAGTGCAGTTCTCAAATCAGTGGGCGTAATTTGGACACATCTTTTCCTGCATAGAGGGCTTCTAAAGCTGCTTTGATCATGGGATCGCGAGATTGAGCCATGAATACTTTCATTGTCCAGCTGAGGCAGTGCACCAATGTCTATTGCAGAAAAGTGGCAATAAGCAGCAGGTATGCAATTCTCAGAGGTCCCAAGCAATCCACCATGCAGTCCACTGCGTCCGTGGACATTTGTTCCTCCCTGTCAAACTTCCGGCAGAGTGCCGAATGTCAGGTTCTGTCGGACCCAATCATTCTGAGGAACAGGCCTCCGGAGAAAGCATCAGCATCTATGGTTCAGACCTGCTCGGTATTCGAGAGCATAGTCATATGTAGATAATGCAGAAGCCACCTATGGCCAGTGGCATCCAACTTAGCTGAGGTCTGCACATAGGTCAAAGGATTATTGTCAGTTTTACTAGTATTTTAGCCCCATACAAGTACTCATGGAATTGGTCAACAATAGCCCACTTCAAAGCTAGGAACTCTAACTTATGTACAGGATAGTTCTTTTCGGATGGGGTCAGGCTTCTACTGGCAAAGGCCACTGGTCTCAGGCCATTCTCGTGCTCTTGGTACAACACAGCCCCAACCCTTGCAAGCTAGCATCAGTGTGCAGGACGTAAGGTTTTCTTGGATCGGCATAGGCCAGCACTGGAGCATGGGTAAGTTGATATATGATCTCATGAAAAGCAGTCTCACAATCAGGAGTCCAGCGGGCCCCAAATACTTCACTCGGATGAAAATACACTCTTTCAGTCTTGAGGGCTGACTTTTGGTATTTTTTGTGGGTTGGGGGATACCCTTGAGTAAGGTTAAGTAAAGGGCGGATCACTCTTGAATAGTCCTTGATGAAGCGCCGATAATAACCACAGAATCCCAGGAATCTTTGCAGTTCTTTTAGATTTTTGGGCTGTGGCCAGGTGGTCAAGGCCTCAACTTTACTTAGGTCGGTCTCTATTCCTCGTGGATACTATATGTCCCACATACTTTACTGATGTTTGAAAGAATTGACACTTATCAATGGACAGTTTAAGGCCAAAGTCCTCCAGTCGGTCCAATACCTTAAATAATCTGCTCTCATGTTCCTCCAGTGAGCTGCCAAACACAATAACATCATCTAGGTATACCAGGCACTCTAGTAAGTTCATGTCCCCACTGCACGCTCCATCAATCGTTGAAAAGTGGCTGGGGCACCTGGAAATCCTTGAGGCTTCCTCATGAATTCATAGAAATAGCCGGACAGATAAAGGCCGTCTTCTCACGGTCCTCTGGGGCCATCGGGATCTGGTAGTACCCACTGCGGAGATCCAGCACAGAGAACCACTTGCTCCCGCTTTAGGCAGTCCAAAGCATCCTGAATGCGGGCATTGTGTACTGATCAGGGATAGTCCGCCCGGTTTAAGGTGCGATAATCCACACACATCCTTACTGTTCCATTCTTTTCCTCACTACCACAATGGGGGAAGCATAAGGGCTTCTGGATTCTTGTATTACACCAGCAGCTAACATCTCTTGCAGATGCCGTCTCACATCATCTATGTCAGCAGGTGCCAGGCGTCGAGACCTCTCACGAAATGGTCTTTCGTCATGCAGCGGATATTGTGCTCAGCTCCTTGCACGCATCCTACATCCCATTCCTTTAAAGAAAACACCTGGTCTCTCTGGGCAAGCTTCTCACTGATCCTCACTTTCCATTCAGCTGGCAGCGGGAGTCGCGAAATCAAACAAGTCAGGCGTTACTCTGTCATTCTTCCTTGAACTCTTGCTGCTGGGTAGCACTGCAGTGTCTGCACAATGCACATTAGCCAGGATGCAACCTCTGTTTCGCGAATGTCTCTTCAGACACATTATGAACTTGGACCATTACCCTTCTGGCATAAGCATGGGCTCTAGCGGGCAAAATACTAGGCTTGACCAGCAGTCCCTCTGGCAATTTTCCATCGCCTGGTGCATCCAACATTAATATTTTATTCTTAACATCCTTTCTGATACGGACCTCTCCTGTAAGGTACACTGGGCATTGGCGCCAGGATCAGAGACTCAGGATCCTTCTTCCATACAATTCGACCGGTTCCTCTGGTTCTGTTTTTCAGCATCTCTGTGCCTCATAGGCCTTCTTAATTAAAGCTGGAACTCTTAAAGCTCTACTAGTCTTTGACCCTGTTTTCATAACACAACTGTGCCAGCCTTCGAACATATGAGCATTTGTTCCAATCAACAAAGGGACACCATCATACAGTCCAGTGGGGGACACACTAAGGCTAGGGTCTCTACTTGTTCGGCCACTCCAGCCACGGAGGTGGGGGAAAGACAGCCAAATTCAGATATACCGGAATAGGGTAGGCCTTCTCACTTAACCCCCATACATGCAGTCCTTCTAATGGTTGTAAGGGTACGTCTGACAAATGCTTCTGATACCAATCCTGGAACATAATTGTCACTTAGGAGCCACTGTCTAATACAGCTCTTGTAGACACTCCATTCACCTTTACAGTGGTCTCCATGGAGGGACCCACTATTCTGGACCAGTCTGGAGAGGCGGTGAGTGGGGGCCTGGGCAGCTGACCTTGCCACAAAGGGCGTGAATTAGCATTTTTGGTGCCCTCACTGGGATCATGTGTGCACCTCTTAACCACTGATTTCTTCTCGAAGCTCTCCTTGTAGCCTATATGCAACTTTGTCAGTGTCTTTTGGGACTGGCATTCCCTTTCATGTGCCCATCTTTCCCACAATTATAGCAAAACGTACTTTCTGGGAGTTTGAGCTGGCGGGCGCCACACTGGGAGCCAGGGTGGGGTATTACTAACTGGAAACCTGGGTGCCATCTCTGTCTCGTGATAAGCATTTGGAGACATCTCAGTCAGTTTCTCCACTTCCATGGTCAAGGAACTGAGTTTGGAGCTGTTATCAGCAGGAGATACATGGGTGGGTACCCCACCCCCATAGCAGATGCAGTCGGATATAGGTCAGGGCCCGTACTTGCAGGCGTGGCCTTCATAAAGGGACTGTTTTTGAATTCCCGGATCTCTCAACAGTTCGCCCCATTGTGGCATATCTTTTTCCTTGTCAGAGCACTCATTGACTGTCAACCTCTGCCCCTGAACTTCACTTGATGGGTCACCCTCAGTCACTCGGGTCGTAGCCACAGCTGTTGGTGCAGGTACCTCCGGGGTCGCCTTTTCTCAACTCCTCGAATTTCTCTCATTAACTCATCATAGGAGGTGGGATTCCAGTCGATTTGCCAGGTAACTGAAGCAACAGCAGTTCTGAGAAGGGGCAGACTTAAGGATTCTGTCCAGTCTGGTTCGGTCCAGTTCAATCGCTGGCAAACTACCCTTTCTGAGGCATTCTTGCAACAATTTTTCCAGCCGAAGACATACACAGACAACAACTCCCCTTGGTACTGTTGTGCATTTCTTACTCTCCACCATAGGTCCTCATCAGAATCTGGGCTCCATACACATTCTCCAAGGCCTCAAGATAGGCCTGTGCAGTCGCTTCAGGGTTACTGGCCCGTTTAGCGCGGATGGTAGCCAGGGCAGGACCTCGGAGGCTCTCACTAACCCTCTTCGCTTTTAGCCTTCTGAGCATTGCCATTCTAGCACTTGGGGGCAACATAGTCTATCCAGGTCTCCCAGTCATCCTCCTCTTGGGGGTGGGAGGTGCCAGAGAAGATCCTCAACCCTCGTAAGAGTCGTGACTAATGGCAGGTGCAGAAATAGGAGTCTGCATTGGTTCAGCCACCATTACGGGCACTGGAGCAGGAGAGGGTGTTGGGGAGGAACACCCCAGGTGACAAGAATAGTTTCTTCAAGTCCTCCACAGTTTTCCCTCTCCCAGCAACCATTCAGCAAATTTCTCCTCAAAAGTTTCAGATAGTGGTGGGGGCTGATTCCCCCCCGGGTCTTTACTGTCCTTAGTTATCACTCTCCAAGCAGTGAAGGCTCCTCTGGGGTAATGGTCTGTGGCACTTTGGAGCTATCTATGGGATCCTTAAACTCTACTAGGGCCAGGAAAGTGTGGTGAGCAGATTAGCATGCCGACCCACCACCACAGGGTTTTGTAAACCTTCCACCTTGGAAAGTACTCCTGCACAGTGTCCGTATTGATACCCAGGGGATGTCCAGGATAAGCATAGCATTTGGGGGTCGATCTCCTCCCAGTACACCACTCCACCAGCGGTGCACAGCCACTTCTGTCGGGGTACCCATTTTTTTCTTAACAGTGGTTCGTAAATATGGCCACTAGAGGACACACAATCCCAGCGGTGCCTCCAAGATGTAACCCCTAGATGGCGCTATCCCAGGGGCTACTACCCCTGCCTGATTTGCCACTAACAGGTTGAGGGGCCTGGATCCAATGGGGGTGCCTCCACCCAGAGGTCAGGTTTGCAATAGTTAAACTAACTTGGTCACAGCCCTCTGGGACACTGCAACCCCCTTTCTTCCCACTAGTGGCCCACACGATATATCAGAATTACCTTCACAGTACACACTTACCCCCAGGTCTGGTTCCGCACTGGGACCTCCTGTGAAATGAGATACAGTGCAACAATCACAGTACAGTACTTTAACATAGACAAATACCTCAGGCAGTATAACTTTGCTGAAACAAGCAGCTCTGATTTATTAGGGGATATAACAAGGACAGGGAAATCAGGTTAATTAGCTTATCACTCTAATAATCTACCTATGGCTCTGTGCACAGGCCTATCCCTATCAGTTACTGTCCTGGGTACCCAAGCCCTAGTGGCTAGTCCAAACCTGGCAGCTGGTGGGGCCCTTTCACACAGAGAAAAGGAGAATTAAACAGTCAGCAGTACAGTAATTTCATTTGGATTTAATGTGGCAATTCAACAGGGAGCGACCCTGAATTATACTCACGACCTCCAAATAAGATAGGGTCCTTCAATGTCAGCAGGGCTCACTTGAGGTACACAAACCTCTTCACACATCCATATAAAAGAAAGCACTATACCAGGCAGGCTGCATCTGTATCCCGATCGCAATTACTGCACAATACCGGGAGAACACACAGCAGATTCAGTTCCTGACAGACCGAGTGCAATTTTCAGCAATTCTTCCAGTCTTCTACAGGGTGAGCCTGGTTTCTACTCTTCAGAGATCCTTTGATTCTTTTCACAGGACGGATTCAGTCCTAACAAGCTGTTACACAAGCTGCAGACCGGAACTCTGGGCCTTACACGCGTTTTGACTAAAACTGCACACTGAAAAGCACAGGGCTCCTTCCTTCTTCACTGCCAAAGCTCAACTGAACTCCAACTGACTAAACCGGGCACTTCCTTTGAGTTCCTCCCAGTTCTTGACTGGATTGGCTGTCACTCACAATAGACTGCTGCTGTTGGTCCAAAAGGCACTGAAGTCTAAACTACATCTCCGAGTCACTGCCATACAATCCTCTTGTGGCTGGCTCAGATTATGAGTCCCAAGTTCTGATTCGTCCAAGGCATCATTTTAGAGCTAGTTTACCCCACACTGATTGGTCCAGTTCAGCAGTTCAAAACCAGAATGGGGAACTAGGCAGACAGTTCTGACTGCAAAGAAAGCAGGTTAGACAAACTGTAATTTTATTATTACTGTAAATGATTTCTGGCAATCAGTTACATCTTTCAGACAGGTTCCTTTGCACTCCTAGTGACTGCAAAATGGGGTGAATTGGCAGCAGCTTGAGTGGTACTCAAAGAAACACACAGTCCCCCATACAAACTAATTATGTCTGCAAGCAGACAGCTCTTAAAGAGACAGTACCAGAGGTTCTAAAAACACTCACTGATAAATGGCTTAGACGCCAAACACCATTCAGGCTTGGAGCATTCAAGCAAGCTCCTGGAAGTCTTTTGGGAACCCCCATTTGCAGGGGGGTTACACATATGTAAAACTCACTGTTAAAGAATTGAGGAAACAGAAGCGTATGGTGCCAAATGGGCCCCCTCGTACAACTTTCAAAGGCTAAAACAGAAAACACAGACATGTGCTTCATCCTTCTCAGGACTCATCCTTAAAAGCCCAGGTGAAGGATGAACCTGTCATACTTTGATTTTGCTAGTTCGGGTCATGGTAAGCCGCAAATAGGAAAGTAATCTAAAATACAAAGTACCTCGGCACAGAAGCACAGAGGCAATGGTTACACAGAAAGGGCATTGGCAATAAAGACAGGTTTCAAAGAAATGTAAAATTATACACACCCAAAGAGTGCAAAGCATCATGGAAAGTATGTGCAATCACCAGGATAAAAATTCAGCCTTTGCAGATTGTATGAGAGGCCATTTGGTACCACACATTTCCATTTAAAGAAGAAACTGTCTGAACTCTTTCACGGTGATTTGTTATATGTCCACTTGAGACAAAGAATTGAACTGCATTCATAGTACTGTAGTGTCTTTTCTAACACAGCTCTTGGTGATGCAGGTATCCGCAATCCTTTACACACAGCCAGCTGTTCAGGATCTGTATATTGCCCCAGGATGTGCAATTCTGGTAATAAAAAGCACCAAATTATGCTTCCTCAGCTTGAATCCCCATTGTAACAAAAGTTCTAAAATGTTATAATCCCACAAATTGGCACTTTCCCCCCCACAACTGTAGTAAAAAGTTCTGAAATGCTGTAATCCACCCTTTCCAATTTAGCACTTCCAGACGTATACATTGAAGGACAGCCCTCCCAACCAGTTTGTTTTCTACTGTGAGTACAAGATCCTAAAAATAAAATCAATCTATTGAGAGCCCTGTTCTAACAAGGATTCTGAAAGCAGTGCAGAACTTGGAAACAAAATCTACCATTTTTATTTTAACTTGGTTTTAATTACTGTGATGAAAATACAAACAGTTTCAAAATAACAATCATTTCTGCAATATTCTTGTCCTGTACTAGGCACAGTTTTACAAGTCTGGCTACCCACTTGCCCGGGACAATGCCTAAAAACAGAAGACATAAACAGGACTGGACAAGTAACATCTGAAAGGCAGGGCTAAGACTCCAGCTGCTGTATCTACTGTATACGTGCAGATGCAGACACCTTCAAAATAACAACCCAGACTTACTTTGCTAGCCACTCTGCAACAGCTTTGTCATTGACTGACTGTGTCTTGCTTTGTCCACCTGTAGGCTCTTCCCGCTTCAACCTTGCATACGGATGCTTTGGGCAATGGCGGTTCGCATGGGTAAACCTGCTTGCACATCCTAGAAATGGGAGGAATGGAGAAAAACAAGCTGTAAGGATCTGAAAGTGAAGTCCAAGTACTACAGTAAACCAGTGTGTCAAAGAACTTCCAGTAAATGAAACCAGTCAACCATGAAATTAATGTTCCCTCTTTTATATTATGCCACAGAATAGGTGGAACCCCCTTGCCGTATCTTTCGCAGAATACCAGGTTTAAAAAATGAAAATTACACATCTACCGTAATTCTTTATCTTCTCTTGTATCTTTGCCATTTATTACTGATGGGTGTAAGCCAGCAGCGCGCACCCGTCACAGGAGCTTTTTCTTTTGGGGAGGGAGGAGTAAGCGCCTGTGGTGCTGCCCACACAGTTGACGCACTGCGTGAAGCATGCGGGTCGGCCATTTGGCGCCATTGACGACTCCTCCATCCCAGTTCTGTGATAGCCAGAAAGACAGGTTCCAGAGAAAGAGGGTGAGGCAAGAGAGCCGAAGGATAGAAAAAGGAAAAGATAAACTGATAAAGGTATAAGCCAAATAGAGGACCGGAAGCGAGAACCCTATCCTAAGTGGCCACAGGGCCCCAATTCTTGGGCGGTTTCAGAGAAAAGAGAAGGCAAAAGACAGGATAGAAGAAAAGGAAGTAAGGGTAAGGGGGTTCTGCTGCAGTAACTTGGAAGACCACTGGCTTGAGTGTTTTGAATCCCTTTGGGATTCGAATACAAGGGAGCAATGATCCCGCCAGATAAAAGGTTATTGAACCAAAGTCCGAAGGGGATTAATGGTTGTGTTACACTTGGTGGAGGTAAACCCTTCCTCACCTTTATCCAAAAACGTTACTAAATTGTACAGCCTAGGTCTCACAGACTGTCGGGGGGTGTTTAAACAGTCCTGACTTAGGCATATCCAGGCAAAGATGCTAGCACCAACTAAGATCGACCACAGATGCCCGTTATACGCAGCATGGTGTGCCTGATGTGAACCTATGCACATCAACGCATGAGCTGAAGAAAACCTTTCCACCCCACCAGTCGAATTCTATGAATCTGGATCGGGGGTCATGTGCCAAGGCCTGGAGGGAGTGTCTAGGGATGTCAAGTCCAAGAAGGTGAGGTAAGGAGACTCCTGTGGGCACAATACCATCTCCTGCAGCCGCTGGGGCTGGAGAAGGGCAGCTGGAGACTGCAAGGTGCAGATAGACACCTCCTGGAAGGGGACGGGCCAGAAAGGTACCACTAGATGGTGAGCACTAAATTCACTAAGGAATGAACGAGTCCACTTCTATGTATTGGTCCTCAGAACATCTGAGATGCAAACCTCCTGTACCAGCCTCGAAAGGCATCGCTAATATTCAGTGAAATCAACGTCAGAGAACAGGTGGACAGAGTGTTCCTCTCCCTCTGTAGAGGGAAACGAGAAGCTTGGATGTCCAGAGGACTCCTGCAGCAGGGGGGAAGACAGGCAGAAGACCAGTTTGTCCATGGCCCCAACATACGTAGGAAAGGTCGCTGCAGTGGCTCTGAACATCTCTCAGGTTAAGGGCCCCATAGGACCCACATGGCCCAGGACAGAAGAAGGTGTCTGCAGAGGGATAAGCATTGGGCACCGCACTGAGAGTGCCTGACCTCTGCTAGCACTGAGATCCAGGAGCCAATGCCACCGTACAAGGGGCCCTGAGACCATATAGGGTTGCGTAGGTGGATTCTGAGAAGGCAAACTCCGGAAAAACCCTGAAGGGGAGTCTGCCCCGTGACTCGCCTAGGGTTGCATGTGTCCAGAAGGGCAACCCTCTGTGCTGCCAACCACAGGTGCCTCTGAAACCTTAAGGGAAAGGCGGGGCTCAGCTCTGCAACCCCTCCCCACCCCCAGCATGGTGGCGGAAGGGGGCTGCTGCACCTCACCCCGACCTCTCAACCCCTCAGACTCAAAGGCAGCCTTCTTCCCTCGGTCACAGTGAGGCAGGTTCCGTCGAACCCACAGGCCCCTCCGAAGCAGGCAGCAAGAGCAAGACGCCCCCCCCCCCGAGGGCTGCAGCAGTACCAAAGATGGCAGCTGCCTGAACCTCCCCAGAGGAGGGAACCCCGCCCCTGAGGAATCCGTGGCCACCCCCAGCGAAGGATCCTGCCTGGCAACAGGCTCCGGGGACTCAGGGATAGGGACACCTGGCACCGCATCCAACAGGGCTCTCCAACTCCAAGGAGTCAGCCTGCCAGTCTGGATCGATCTCAGAGTCATCCCCCTCTGAAGAGGTGGTTACCAGGTGGACCTCCAGGCTAGTGACTCATGGTGCCGCCGCACCAATCACCAGCACCGCAATCCAGGGCGGCGCCATCTGCAAGTGCTGGTCCCAGCAGCCATGGGCCGCAACAGACACAACTCCGGGGGGTGGGGGTCAAATCACACTGCTCCACCAGCACCTCGGAACACACCTCCTCCTTCTCCTTGGCAAGGCTGGAACTGGAGGAGGTCCCCTCCTCGTGGGGCCGTATACACTTGGGAGGGGACCCAGACGAAGGGTCTAAGGTCCTGGACTGGGAAGTCCGCGGGTGATGTCCTCTGAAAGTCGGCAGAGCCCTGCCAGCTTTAAATGCGTGGACTTCTAAGACGTGGCGGTCCACGGAGAAGCAGACGTCGCAGTGGTCCATATCGTGGTTGGGTCCCAGGCACCAAAGGCAGATGATATGCCAGTCCAAAACGGAAAAATGCTGGGCACGGTCCACTTTCAACTTACGTTTAGCCCCAGAACCAGACAGGATACTAAAGAAAAGTACAAAACTTTAAACAAGACCATACACCGTTGACAATAACAATCAAAGAACGGTCATACCGGTCTGTAACAGTGGTGGGTAGAAACGAGAAACAGAACCGGGATGGAGGAGTCATCTATGGCGCCTTAAAGCTGACCAGCGTGCTTCACTCAGTGAGCCAGCTGCGACTCCTCCCTCAAAAAAAAAAAACACACACACACACCACACAAACACACTCCCATGGCAGGTGTGCGCCTCCGGCTTACACCTAGCAGTAATGAATGGTGAAGATTAACAAGGGGAAAATCACACACACAGACACACATGTGTAGCTTGACCCTATGAGATCATGAGTGTCAGAGCCACGAGTGGTCAAAGGTCAAGGTACACCGAGTGAAAGGTATCACTGGTACAGCAGATAGGGCCATGGTAATCCATCATTTATACAAGGCCTTTTATGCTATTTGTGCTGGTTTTATTTTTGGTTTTGAATAGAAATCAATTTGTTTCAAGTTAGTTTTGGATGACCAAGCAGTGTGGAGCGGTGAAAGTGAATGCTGACATTGTCCATCCGCACATCTTTTAGTGTGCGCGGTGAGTGGTGGAGGATGTGGCCTCGGAGTAGAGCAGGAATCTGTGTGGCATTTAGCCATGAAGGGCAGCGCGTTTACAGCTATAAAAGCAGCAACAGCTGGTCACATGTACGGGTTGGCGGTCAGGGTCATGGAGTACTGCACTGATATGTAAACAGAGCTTTAGGGGAGGGTGAAGAAATACAGGTTACTCACCTGTAACAGGAGTTCTAGGAATGGTATATGTTGTTCATCCACACTTTCTGGCAGGTATCCTTGCCGCTTTAAATCTTGCCGGAAGGTCTTCAAGCTGGCTCCTCCCACCCACCCGGGTGGTAAAACTCTCGGCTCCGCCCCATGACGCCAGATCTGGCCCGCTGGAAGCTCAGGTTGTGCGTCAAGCCGGGGAGGTCGGGTGGGTCGTAGATGAACAATATATACCATTCCTAGAACTCCTGTTACAGGTGAGTAACCTGTATTTCTAGGGACATGGATATGTTGTTCATCCACACTGTCTGGCAGACTCCTAGCAGTTCTCCGGGAGGAGGGAGGCAAGGCGCACACCCCCTACTTAGGAAAGAGAGACTGGAGAACCGAGGCCCCAAAACCAGCATCCCGGCATGACTCAAGGTCGATGTGGTAGTGGGTAATAAAGGTATGTGCCGACTTCCAGGTAGCAGCCCTGCAGATATCCTGGATAGGGACGTCCCTGGAAGCAGCCACCGATGCAGCGGTATGGCCGGTAGAATGAGCTCTTATCCCTCTGGGAGGCTCCATGCCCTCCAACCTATAGCAGAGATCTATGCAGAAAGTGACCCACCTGCTTATCGTCCGCTTGGCTGCAGGTCTGCCAGATGCGGCTTCAGCATAGGTGACAAATAGCTGGCGAACTCTCCCGAACTCAGCCGACACTCCTTATAGTAAGCGCGCCTTCTAGGGTCCAGAGTATGGAGCCTATATTCGGCCTCCGAGGTGTGATTGGGGTAGAACACCAGCAGAGTCAACACTTGGTTAAGGTGAAACTCCGACACCACCTTCGGAAGGAATTTTGGGTGGGGGCGCAGGACAACCTTGTCCCTGTGGAAGACCAGGTAAGGAGACTCGATGGAAAGTGCCTGAGCTCTCCCATCCTTCTGGCTGACGTGACAGCCACCAAGAAGGCGGTCTTCCATGACAGGTGAGAGATGTCACCTGTGCATTGGTTCGAATGGCTTGCCCATGAGCTTTGCCAATACCAGCAGTAGATCCCACGGAGGTGGAGGTTCACACACCGGAGGGGATATGTGATCCAGGCCTTTGAAAAAGCGCCTGACCACTTTCTCCTGCACCACCAACTGCTTCTCGGCCCGCGCCCGGTACACAGCGATGGCTGCCAGGTACACCTTTAGGGCCGTCGACCTAAGCCCTTGCTGAGAAAGGGACCATAGGTAGTCTAAGATGCTTGCCAAGGAACAGGAGGAAGGGTCCAGGCCCTTGCCCTGACACCAAATGGAGAATTTCTTCCATTTGAAGGCATAGCATTTTCTGGTTGACTCCTTATGGGACGCCTCAACAACATTGAGGACCTTGTCGGAAAGACCCAAGGCCTGGAACTCTAGCCACTCAGGAACCAGGCCATCAGGTGCAGGGATTGAAGGTCCGGATGGAACACCTTCCCTGATTGACTGATAACAGGTCCAGGTGAGCTGGAAGCTGCCTCGGGAGCCTGGAGCTGAGGCTGAGGAGATCTGGATACCAGCATTGGCAGGGCCAGTCTGGGGCTACTAGAATCACCTGCGCCTTGAGAAGCACCTTGTGGATCAAGGGAAATGGGGGAAAGGCGTAGAAGAGGCCTGGGGTCCACGACCTCGAGAAGGCATCCACCTGCAGCGAACCCTGCTGAGGGGGGCGGGCATGAAACAGCCTCAGCTTCGCATTCTCCCTGGAGGCAAACAGGTCCACCTGAGGTGTGCCCCAGTGGGAGAACAGATCTTGTACTACTTCCGGCAGGAGAAACAACTCGTGGGACACAGCCCCTATCCGGCTTAGGGCATCGGCCAGGGTGTTGGAGGCTCCTGCCACATGGATGGCTAGGAGATCCACCTCCAGGCTGCGCACGAGTGACCAAATGCAGAGAGCTTCCTTGTAGAGGCATGGAGCGCGTCCCACCCTGGCGGTTTGGATAGTACATGGTCGTGGTATTGTCCGTCTGGACCTGAACCACTTGACCCCGAAGAAACGGAGCAAAGGCGGTGAGGGCTAGACGGACCGCCCGAAGCTCCAGCAGGTTGATATGGCATCGGGACTCCCGAGGGGACCAGAGGCCGTGCGCTCTGTGCTCCCCCAGATGGGCACCCCAAACCATCAGACAGGCATCAGTCGATAGAGAGACCGTCGGCTCGGGGCGGACAAACGGGATGTCCTCCTGCAAATGGGCTGGAACGGTCCACCACTGGAGAGCGTTCCACATCCCCTGGGTCACCGTCACTAGCTGGTCCAATGGATCGCAGCGCTGTGACCACTGGCTGGCCAATCCCCATTGAAGGGGACGCATGTGCCAGCAGGCCCAACGGACCACGCTGGTGCAGGCCGCCATGAGACCCAGGAGGCGCAGGAAGTCCCGGGCAGGGCGCGATTGCCCAACCAGAAATGACTGGGCAAAGGAGGAAAGAACCTCAGCCCTGTCCGCCGGGAGCCGTGTTCTGGCTCGAAGAGAGTCGAGCTCTGCCCCGATGAAAAGAATCACCTGCTTCCGGTCCGAGTTCGACTTGGCCTCGCTTGATGAGAAGGCCGATCTGAGAGCAAACCTGGAGGGCCAGATCTCTGGACCGCTCCACCTCCTGTCTGGAGGGGGCTGCTATCAGCCAATCGTCCAGGCAAGGGTACACCCGAACCCCTCGGCGCCGCAGGAATGCTGTCACCACTGCCATGCATTTGGTGAAGACCCTGGGAGCAAGAGAAAGGCCAAAGGGTATGGCTCGGAACTCGTAAAGGGATCCCTCCGCTCGAAAGCGAAGGAACCTCTGGTGAGACGGACGGATAGGGACGTGAAAGAACGCGTCCTGTAGGTCCAGAGAACAGAACCACACACCTCGTTCCAGGGATGGTATTATCTGAGCCAGAGTGACCATCCTGAAGATCAGAGACCTTAGGAACTTGTTTGAGTCGTGCAGGTCGAGAATGGGCGCCACCCCATCTGGTTTGGGACCAGGAAGTACCTGGACACAACCCCCGAGTCTGAGGAGGGTCCCCACCTCTCTGATCACCTCTTTCTGGAGGAGCAGAGCGATGTCGACTCGGCGAGTCGACAGCGAAGGCTGGATCCAAGGCCCCGGGGCGACGGCTCGGAAGGGCGGGGCCTGCTCGAACTCCAGAGGCACCCTTTCCTTCCACTTCCAGCACCCACCGGTCTGTGGTGATAGCGGACCAGGCGGAAAGGAAGTGCCGGAGCCGTCCCTCCACGGAGGGGGGGACCGACCCGTGGTGGAGTGACGAGGTTGGAGGCGACACCCCTCAACCCGTCACTGGGCAGGCTTGGAGAAGGGACTGGCCGAGGGACCTCCTGGGCCTGTGCCTCCCTGCTTCCTGGAAGAGGAAGCCGCAGGCTTGGCTTTGGGATGCCAAGTGCGAGCCTGCTGGCCCGGACGTGCCGTGGGCGCAGACGGACGAAAGGGCTTGGGTTGCGGTCTGTGACCTTTGTCCCTCTGGGTAGAGGACACTGAGTCCAGAGTGGCATTAGACTTTTCGATCCTCTGGAGGTGACCCTCCACTCCAGGGCCGAAGAGGTCGGTCCCTAAGAAGGGGACATCCGCCAACTTGTGCTGGGTATCTGCTGTGAAGGTGGATATCCTCAGCCATGCTCGACAGCGCATAGCCACTGCGGCCGCGACTGACCTGGCACATGAGTCGCCGATGTCCAGAGCAGTCTGAAGTTGCTGCTTGGCCACCACCCTGCCCTGGTCCCGCACCTGCTTGACCGTGGTCTGCAGGTCAGCCAGGAGATTAGGGACTACCTCGTCAAGGGAGCCCAACAGGGCGTGAGAGAAGTCTGCCATCAGCACGGCCGAGCTGGCCTGACGAAGGCCAAGGGAGGACGCAGCGTAGACTTTGCGCCCGGCGTAATCCAACTTCTTGGACTCCTTGTCGGGAGGCTTGTCCACGTCCCTGGCGCTTCCGGCACGCCGGAA
This sequence comes from Neoceratodus forsteri, assembly GCA_016271365.2. Classification (NCBI taxonomy): domain Eukaryota; kingdom Metazoa; phylum Chordata; order Ceratodontiformes; family Ceratodontidae; genus Neoceratodus; species Neoceratodus forsteri. The sequence goes on from CM057453.1 coordinate 1,615,180,714, forward strand.
GACGCTGTCGGTAACCAACCCCTCGGCTGAGGGGTGTCCGAAAAACCGGACAGGGAACTGGTAGGGACCGCGACCTCCCATCCTGGCCAAAGGCGCAGGGCAGGAAGCAGGACGCTGCCAGAGCTCCAAGGCCGGAACGACAATGGCCTCGGCCACTGGAAAGGCCTCCGTGGGAGAATCCCCTCGGTCCAATATCTCCGTTAGGGGATACCTGGCCCACTTGGATACGGGCTCAAGCTGCATCCCGGTGGACTCAGAGATGAGCCTAAGCAAACCCAGGAAGGACGATGGGCTATCGTCCAGCGACTGACCTCCGGAAGACTCCAGGTTGACCTGCCTGGAGAACAGGGAGGAATTGTCGGACGAGTCCGCAAAGAGCTGCCTTGGGCCTGAGCCACCCTCCACCTGCCGAGGGCAGTCGGGAGTGAGGGTGACAGACAGCCTATGGGGCAGGCCCTGGCCCGACCGAAAATTCTTGGTCGGGGCCCCAAATTTCGGCTGCGGAGGTGGAGGTTCCACCAGAATCGGTGGGGCAGCCGGTTTCGGTCGAGCAACAGGCCCGGGGCAGGCGCCCGAAGAAGTAGGGGTTGCTCGCTGCCCGGGCGACAGCCACTTGATGGCCGGGAAGGCGATGACGCCGGCTTGCTCCCCGGACAGAAGGAGCTGTTGCCATGAGGTCCTCGTAGTGCCAACGCAACTTGCGTCGAGTCCTCCTCGCCAGAGGAGGAACGAGGACAGCGGCGATGCCGCTTACCACGGTATCGAGACCACGGCGCCGGGCGGGATCGAAGATGTCAGAGATCGAGAACCTCTGCGTTTCCGAGGAGGGTTCTGGGGCAGGGCGGGGGAGACCCGCTCTCCCCTCGGCAGTTTCGACCGTGGACTCCGGAACTGGAGGCACAGGCAAGTTCACAGTAACCTCGATCTCCGCCGGGGGAACTGGGGAGTGAGGGTTTTCCGCTTCACCGGTCGACAACCCGTCCGACGGGTCGAGAAAAATCTCAACTGCGTCGACGGGTGTCTCGGTCAACTGACCTGACGGGGCCGCTGTGAGGCCAGTGGCCGAAGCATCGACCGAAGTCGAGGGTCGACAACTCAGGGAGGGGGACCTCTCCCGCTCCCAAGAGAGTCGACGGAAGGACTTGCCTTTAGAGTCCTTCTTCTTGGACCGAGAGGAAGGTCCTGATGGTCCCTCTCCCTTGGTGGAAAGGGACTGACAGAGCTCCTTAAAAGAAGCTGAATAGGAGGATCCCAAGGAGAGCGGGATAAAGGCTGCGGCCGAGGAAGACGAAGATGCGGCCTGCGCCCCTCCTCGAGGGCGATCATCTGCTTGAGCTGTTCCGCCGAGCCAGCCGCCGCGGACACTGCCAAACGGGCCTCCTTCGACTTCACCGGCAGGTAACGTTTCTCGGGGCGCCCAAGTTGTAAACGGGCGGCGTGGTCCTCCAGGACGTAGACCGAGAAGGAAGAGCACAGGTCGCAGGCCTGCAGGTTGTGCTCAAGGCCTAAGCAGTAGATGCACGTGGAGTGCGGATCCGTCCGAGACATCTTTTGCCCGCATGGGCACCTCCGAAAACCGGGAGTCGATGTGTCCATCGCAGCCGCGAGGGAAATAAATGACCAAGTCTTGAAACCTTTAAACTTTATTTCGTGAAACCAAGAATTAGGAACCAGTCTTATACGCAGAGCGTTAAGGAGGGAACCTGAGCTTCCAAGCGGTAAGGAAGATCTAGCGTCATGGGGCGGAGCCGAGAGTTTTACCACCCGGGTGGGTGGGAGGAGCCAGCTTGAAGACCTTCCGGCAAGATTTAAAGCAGCAAGGATACCTGCCAGAAAGTGTGGATGAACAACATATCCATGTCCCTAGAAATTAGTGTTTTCTGTGGGAAATGGTGGTATTTTTATACGGTTTTGCTTTACATTTTTAAAAACCACAGGCAAGAACCTCTCAGTGAGTGACAGTTTTCACAACGAGAAGTAAAGGGTTGGAACCAGCACATGAAGTCAGCAGGGACCTATGAATATAAAAGTGTGCTGTTCCTGCTGATGGCTCCAACCAATCCCGACTTACTGTATGGATAATTCTGGCATGCAAGGTGGTCAGACCTAGAGTGAGAATATCGCACCACCTGTGCTGATTTTTGCAGGACCATCCCGATTCGGGTAGCTGTGTCCTGCAAAACAGAAAATTAAAAATACCAAATGTCCTGACTTTATAGGAGAAAAAAATATTTTCTAACTTTCCACTAAGTGTTGCAGAAAACTATGATATGTTAACTAAAATACCTTAAAATGACAAGAAACAACAGAAGCAATTAAGAAACTACGATACTTGCCCTCAATTCTGATTATATAGAGAAAACAAGTGTGTTGCATTGGTCGAGGTTACATACTGTCCTGTGAAAAATCATGTTTCAGTAAGAAATGTCCCACTTTGGGCTTCTGAAAAGGTGGTAACCCAAGCGGACCTAGAGCAAGGATGAATGTGATATTCTCACTCTAGGTCTGACCACCCTCTAAATACTAAAAAATGTGTGTCAGAATTTATCCTCACAAGCAATGCACAAATAATGGTCCACTGCTACATCTTCCCCGGGAATGTGAGCCTGGCAGAGTACATTTCTGAAGGCACTTTTCAAATGGAAAGTTTTTAAAGCCCTGCCATCAAGCCAAACTGAGGAGTCGAAATCAACTTTTCAGCCACTAGGGATAGTGACTGGAAAAAGTACACCAGCCCCACTCTTTCTTGATGGACTTGGGCAAATAGCGGGCACCACAAAGGGAACTAGGTATTCCCATTCTCCCCCTCCCCCTCCTCTGCCTGCTATTTCCCCAGACTCCACCCCAGCTTTTGCCTCAATTCACACCTTTCGGCATGGCGGTAGGACCAAGGACAGGACTCGGCCCTTGCCAGAGACCCTCCTTCCAGGCATGAAGTGCCCAATCCCTGGGTCTGCCAGGCAGGACCCGTGGCTCCTCTGGCGTCACTCCCCTCCAGCTCGCGTCCGCTTGCAGCAGCAGTAGTTGGTCAGATGGAAGTAAATCTCCCCAACATGAAGGACCCTCAGTTCTCCCCTTTGAATCCCAGGCAGCGGGGCTTCTGGTCCAGGAAGCAACAAGCACCCTGGACCTTTTGTTCTGCTCCAGTGACAGTAGAGAAGCCAGGTGAGAACGTGGCTGCCCTGCCACCTCTTCAGACCCCCCCACCCCCAACAGTAGCAGTCCCAGGCCATTGTGGTGAGTGGGCCATGGGCCCAATTTTGTCTTACTCACACCACAGGTGCTGGGGAGGAGAGGACAGGGAGAAGTGGTCAGACAGCCCCAAATCAAGGGGAAACAGAGTGGATCAGCCACACAGTGGACTATCCTCTTGGGCACTGTTGCGCCTTCTGGCGTCAGAAGCAGACAGAGGGTAGGGCTGGACAAAATCTATTAATATTCATAAGGTAGGTGGGATTAGGGCACAGAGAGTATTAACATTAATAAAGGGGGGTGGCTCTGTTGAAACAGCCAGAGAAGGGAAAGGTGTAAAGGCACAAACGCCTTCTGCGAAGGCGAACTGTCCATCGGCCGTAGAATGCCCACTAGGCTATGCTGGTAGTCCAGAACCTAATGTAAACTGAATTGGGCTATAGCATGACCAGTGCCCCTAGAGGCCGAACCCCTTTTGTAAGCACAAAACTATGCTACTCACTAACCATACTGTGCTACTGAACTGTGTCCCTTGCGAATCATGTGCCCTACACGCCAGTGATGTGCATCCAGAGGCAACAACTACACCAGGTAGGGTAATGATTTATTGCTCAGCTGAGATTCCTGCAACATGTTCTTGTGATGTCCTTCCTGTGGCTCCTTCTGGCACAAACTTCAGCACCTCATGCCGACCTAGGGAGGTCCCCGGCCACTCCCCCATCTTCAGCAGACTGGCTTCCAGCGACGCTGACCCACTTCAAATCTCCACCACACTGTTACAGCATCAATCCCGCAACAGTAAGTTGTAGAGAGCTGCTAGTTAGGTATCCAGAAATGAGTCAGCTTAGCAGCCAACCTGGCTCAAGAGTGAGTGACTGCAGTCATTAGTTGTGCATGACAAAGTTCTTATTTCGTCACCCGTCCACAAGCCATGCGCATGCCAGTGCCACTCCATGGAAGCCGCACCGAGGATAGTGTCCCAATTGGGTGGTGGCCTGGGTGTCCAGTGGTCATTGCTGCAGATCGTCCAGAGAACCATCTGCTCCACCAGGAGACTTCAGCTTCTCACCAAGAGTCGTAGAGGATCGCCAAGTTCTTATCGTCCAGCTAGCAATGTTCCCCTTTGTTTTCTGTTAGTCTGGGGGACACCCCATTATGGCCGGTTTATAAAAAGTACTTTGTGCTTGATCAGCAAATGCATCACAAAGTCCAAGCTTGGTTCGTCAGTTATCTGGTCATCTCAGCAAAGTGTACACCGGACTTGGACTTAAAAGGGTTAACCCACTGCTATTAGTCAGGCCAATTGTTGGTCCGGAACGTGTTCTGCTCACTTGTTCCATTGCCTTGTAGCACTGTAGGAAAAACAAAACAAAAGTCCAGCTATCTTGTTGTTCCTCTTCTCCATCGTAAGTAAACCTTTTGCATCTTGGTCCCCAAGTAAGCTTCCTGCCCCCTCATTCCAGATTTGTCTGGCCTATCGAGAATTTTTAGGGACACACAAACCCCCATTACACCAGAGCTCGGCCCCCTACACTAAGACTGCCTCACCCCTAGCAGGCAAAATAACTGTATCCCTCCTGCAACCCCTCCCCTTACGAGTTAGCATCTGATTCTGTTGCAGAGTTCTGCCCCTGTCCACACTTTAAACAGTTAACCAGCCAACACTGAGTGGTAAACTCCAATTACATTCGGTATGCAGGTGGACATTTCAGCCCCATACACCTCATAATACTGCAACAGCTCCTCCTCCACCACTCACCTTCGGTGTCAACCAGAGTCCTCCTGCTGCCTCAGGTTCCCCCAATACTGCCTACATCAGAATACAACAAACTCTGGTCAAAGCCATTACGGCTGCTAATGCATTAACTTGATAAGGGTGTTTCATGGGCTTAAATGTAAAGATGAACTGCAGCTTTGTGTGTAAATTTCATTTTCGGTAAAGTTAGATCATATATTAAGTTGATCCTGTGTTTCTGCATGTGTGTGTGTGTGTTTTTTTTTTTTTTTTAAACGGCAAATACGCACTCTGTCATTCAAAAATGAGCGCCCCATCATTGGCCCTTGCTGTCTTTACGGGTGGACAGAACAGATCCTGAAACATGGTGGCTCATCAGCAGCTCCACTCCATTTGTCCGTTTGCAAGGAGCCGCCACAGAAACCCTCCTCGTCCTCAGTCTTTTTATTTTTAAATGTTTATCTGCTCCATGTAATATTATGAATGAAAACGCTATATCTGGTTGATCATGCTGTTCACCAGCTGAGGGAATGGGATGCTTCACTGTCTATAGCGCTCCTGAGGCACGATTGAGACTATAAACTGTAAGTAAAATAAATAAAAATAAATAATCCTGAACTGGAGAGAGAGAGAGAGAGAGAGAGTGAGAGGCAGCTGGCGGGACAGATAAGTGTGAGTGTGTGTGTGTGTGTGTGTGAGAGAGACAGAGAGTGAGTGAGTAAGTGTGAGACAGAGAGAGAGAGAAAGACAAACAGAGACACATTGGAGTCAGGCTGGAAAAAACTGATCACCAGCAATTATATAAAATAAAAGATGGGGAAATGTGCATGCTTTGATAAACCCCTCAGGCGTTTATGTAGCATCCCACACCTCTGGTGTGCATTAAATTCTCATGTTACACACTCCCCCATCCTTTATTTTATACTTACTTGGGAGGGGGTCTCAAGTCCAGGAAAGATACAGTGGGAGTTGATCAAGGACTGTAAACAAACATGTTTTGATGAACAAGAACCTGAGGTCATGAGTTGAAACTGGTGAGGCAAAGGTCTAAGGCACTTCTATGATAAACTCGAAATTTTGCGCATTATAACTTTGGACCCGTTCAACAGATTTGCATGAAATTTGGTTTGCACGGCGGGGCATGGTAGATCTCTTGACTTGCCAAATTTTGTTTCGGTTGGACTTAGTTTTTGCACACCAAAACACTGAAAAATGCACTTTGCTAGTTTTGTGGATTTTGTCCGTGGCACTGCACGGCTGTTGTGTGGCATGCCAGCCTGCAACTTGGCACATTGAAAGATCCTGGGCCAAAGAAGAAAAAATTACTCACCATAGTAACGTTGTTTCTTCTAAATTTTATTTAGTTTTTGTTGACCGGGTAAGTGCACTAGACAAATCCTGCCTATTTTCAGGCACGACCCGGGGAAGAGGGATGCAGAGGCATGCCAACTGACCTTGAACCAGATTAAGCTGTTCGTAGTATCTTTTAATGAATGAGGGAAATTTGGCCAGGACACCAGGGAAATTCCCCTACTCTTTTCAATAAGTGCCATGGGATCTTTAACATCCACCTGAACTAGCACCAATCCAGGCAGATGGGACCTCGGTTTAACATCTCATCCGAAAGACGGCACCTCAGAAGTGCAGCACCCCTCTCATGCTGCACTACAGTGTCAATACTGGGAGACTAACCCAAGTGCCAGACGTGGAAACTGAACCCACAGCCCTATGATCTCCCGGCCTTGCAGTTAGCCCCAGCACTTGAACTGCTCCGGAGAGTAAAGGGTTAACTCTAAGCAAAGGCATAGAACATTGAGCTTGAGCTCAGCTTTCAAACCTCTGTCTGTGGTACTCTGAAGTGTAACCATCAGATTCTTACGAGCACTAAACTAACTAACTCAAAGAAGAAATTGTTTCAAAAATGTGTGCCAAATGGCAAAACAAGGTTTTAGGGTCAAAAGACTCAAGTCGAGAAAACCCAAAAAGAACCCAACAGGTAGTGATTTACCAAAAATGCTTGTTGCAGAGATATTGCATAGCGCAGTTTACGTTTTGGGGGAGAACGTTTTGCATTGTGGTACTGGCTTGAAATGTATAGGGTAGCTAGCCTTACTGCCATGGATGTACTTTTCAGTGGTTAGGTGTGTAAAAAATAAACCGGTGCAGAATTATGCCACTCCGATGAATTAAACCTAATTTTGTTTCAAGCTGGTGGGAGCGTGGGGCCCTCCCACCAGTATGCGCCCCCACCAATAGATATGATATTCGGTACTTGTACTGCTTTATTAGGCAGAAAGTTATTGGGCCCTGTGCTCCCACCAACTAGTGCGAGTTTATACTTTTCCATGCTTTCTCAAAAAGTCAGGAAATTCTATGAAAAAAAAAAAAAAACCTGCGTTAATGCATCATTTAGGGATAAACACAAAAAGTCAGGAAATGTGACCTGTAGAGTTGTCCTCTCTCCCCCTCGTGTACCCCCCATACTCCAGAGATTGACAGACGCCGGGGCGTGTTACTGGTATTGTGAGGCCTAAATGTCACCCCATTCTTCTTTACTGTGGCTTGTGAATATGCTTACACCTGGAATGGGGTGACATTTAGGCCTCACAACCCCAATGACACACCCCGGCACCCATCAATCTCGGGAGGATGGGTACATGTGTGTGTGTGTGTGTGGGGGTAACCCTAAAGGTCACATTTCCTGACTGTTTGTGTTCTGACGCTAAATTATGCATTAATGCAGTTTTTTGCATAGAATATATATGATAAAGTAATTTGAAATTCCTCTGGAATTTCCTCTAAACCCATGGGGTCACTTAATGCAGGCATGACAAGAATGGCTAACAAGCTGAAACTAGTAACCATGTTATCACACAAGTCCTGTTATGCACAAATTAAGACTGAAATACATATACATTTATAGTAACCATTATTTCCCAACAAAACTTAAACACTGTCAGAGTGAAAGAAAAAAATACCAACCACTGCAGGATAGTATCGTTACAGATAACAGCCTTGATCTCCTGCAGTGATAACACTACTTCATTCTGTGTTGATCTGAGAAATCTGAACCTCACCCCTTACTGGGAAACACTGACTAACAGAGAAATAATAGTGCAGTAAACAGACTGCCGAGCCGAGGGATTGTTACAAAACTCCAATTAAATGAAGTCCATTAGGCATCAGGTGAGCTCCTTATTTCTAATGCCCTAGCAAGACGTTTGCAGAGCTCTGATCGGCAGCCATAAAAATGCACGAAAATGCTGTTCTAAACACTTGCTGCCTTAAGGTCGTTTTTCTGATGAAGTACAGAAAAGCTACATTATTGTAGAGCAGCACAAGTCCTAATAAACCAGCACACACAAAAAACAGTCTATATGCATGATGTAAAGTGGTTTGAAATACTTCTGCTGTAATAAGGCGATTAATGTGCTGTATTAGTGTCACAGCCTTCTGTTCAGAGCGGTGCCTTCGCCTACATGTCAATTGTTTATTACTTCCCTTTGTATTGCACTTCTACTATGTAAATGATCCCTGTGACTGCCTGCTTGAATAACTGTATAATCTGTCATTAAATCCAGGTCACCCCTGAAAAAGGGAACTCTGGTCCCAGTGGGTTCACCCAGTTACCAAAATGAACTCAATAAATATTTGCCTTGCTTATCATTTATTTATTTAGTTTTTGTTGACCGGGTAAGTGCACTAGACAAATCCTGCCTATTTTCAGGCACGACCCGGGGAAGGGGGATACAGATGAATGCCAACTGACCTTGAACGAGATGAAGCGGTTGGTGGTATTTTTAGTGAATACAGGACATTTGGAAAATGTGGGCTGTACTTGGGATAGCAGAAAACAGAACTGTATGCTGTTGGGACCACTGCTGGTCAGCAGCCTTCCACTCTGGGTCACACAAGTTGAAACCCACATATCTAAAGGAGGCCAATGATTTTCAGTGTTCAACGGAAATCACCAGTTTAAAAAAGGAATTGGACATTTTTAAACCAGCATATGGAAGTCAATTGTTTTTTTAAATTAAAAAATGAAAACCATTTTCATCACCTTGTGTAAACAACCCCACTTTGCACCAGGTTTGAGCACCCCATTTTGAGCCAAATGTTTGTTTAAAACATGCCAATCCCCCTAATTGGGTGGTGAGGGTGACAACAGCCGGATTTTAATATTTTGCTAAAAGGAACTGGCCATTTCTGAAAATGAAATCATTGGCTCTAAGTAAAGGAGGAGGCATACGGGGAGTTCATCACTTTTCTACCAAAATGAGACTTCCACTTACCACTTTCTGAGCAAGCAAATGGCTTCTCTCCTGTGTGGAGCCGCTGGTGTGTTTTGAGCTGCCCGCTCTGAACAAAGGCCTTGCCACAGTCTGGATAGTCGCAGAGATAAGGTCTTTCACCTGCAATAAAAACATGTTCTTCAGAGATAACATTAGGTTTCATTTCAGGTGTGTGTGTAGCCCCCAACAGTCTCAAACTCTTCAGCATAACTTCACCTTTCACCAACGGGTCTAATTTCAGCTAGTAAAGCTTCAAATAAGCATTTTGTGTGTGTGTGTGTGTGTGTGTGTGTGTGTGTGTGTGTGTTATATTCAAAGGGGTTGCCAGTGGGGTATTGCAAGGGATGCCAGGCGTGCACAAATCCCGATGCAGGCCCATGCATATGTGGCACATCCCAATATTCAGCCTGGGATGTGCGGCACATATGCTGGTGCAACTCTGCAGTGCGCCACATAGGGGGGCTCAAAGTTGAGCCCGTGAGGAGTGGGAACAAATCCTGGCTCCCACAGGTGGACTTGCTGTACTGCATGGTGCAGCACAGCAGCTGCCAGACGTGGGTGCCCGAGAACACCGTCCGCAAGCACCCACATAACCCTGGTAGTGTAGTGGAACCCCCTGCCATTGCTAAGCTCACCGTAAAATACTGTGGATTATGCCCGGTAGTCTAGTGGTAACCCCCGCAAGAGACCGCAGTACATCTCCCAGATATCAATTCTTCAGATCCAGTGGCACCCTTGCCACCACCACCACCTGCCATCGGCGGGCGGCTGCAACCTACCTGCATTCCATGCCAAATGACAGGTACAGTATGGACTGCAAGCCCGGTGGTCCCACAGGGCATACTGTACTAGACAGTCCCAGATATGTGAATGACTTCATTCACATATTTGGGACTGTTCAGGGTATTAAAGCGACCAGCCCACTGGTCCACACGGTGGACCAATAGGCCTGCAGCCCACAGTTCCCATCATTCAGCGGGCGGACAGGTTGCAGCCGCCCACGGGGGGGGGGTCGCAAGGGGTGCCACTGGATCACCAGGGAGGAATTGATATGCAGTGATGTACTGAGAGTGTAGCAACGGGCGGGGGTACCACTACACTGCCAGGGCATAATTCTACAGTATTTTACAGTGATTGGGGACACAGGAGGGAGGGGAGTGCCACTAGACAACCAGGGAACGTCTTATTACATATATCATGGAATCGGGGACTTGAGAGGGAGGGAGGTCCACTAGACTACCAGGGAATGTTTTGTTTTACATTTACCGCGATCGTGGCAGGGAATGCCACGAGATCCCCACTGCTCATGTCATGATGTGCAGGGCGCCAGGCGCAAGTCTGCCCTGCGTAAGGCATGCAAATGGGGCCTTAATGACATGCAAATGGTCCCATTTGCACCCTGCATATATTATGGACTCATTTGCATGCCCTCCGCTGAATCATGGATGATGCACCCAGTGCAACTGCATTTGCGCATCTCCGTGCTCCCCATCTGTGGCTTGCGCTGGCGCAATGCCACTGTGCCATGCGCAGTGAGTGCACTGTCTGTGCCATATTCAATGATGCTGCACCATGGCGCATCACCGTTGAATATCACCTGGCCCATCCCAGTTGCGCTGCGCCCAGGCTTGCACCACTGCCTGGCGCAGTCTGAATATCCAGGCCAAAATCTCAAATCCTTCATCAAGGAAAAAGGTTAGTGCAGAGTTAGCTGGCATGAATTACTATTCTATTACTGCTATTACAAATCTATTACAAAATCACATGCAGGCAATGAATACATACATAAATACTGGTTTGACAGCACACTGACCTCGGACACTGGCAGTCATGCAGCTGGCTGGGAGGAGCACTCCCCATTACAGCGCATCCCAACCTGGGATAGGTTAGCAGCACATGCTGCCACTGCAATCCTCCCCCCACCCCTAAGCAGGCCAGGGAACAGCTGTTGGGGGGCGGGGAGAAAGAGTGCAAGACTACCTTTGGATTCACGGTGCCCAACAGGGAGGTGCGAGTGTCACTAACAGGGCAAAATTGCCAGCACTCTTCTTGGCCTCCCACTGCACTGCCCCCACAGAGTAATAGTGTTCCATGAAATACAGCCCAAGGACACAGGGTAAGAGCCATGGGTTATCTAGAAGGGGTCCAAAAGTGAAGAGGCCTAAGTGAGCCCAAAGGAATAACTGTGCAGTGGTGGCAGCCTCTAATGTTTTTTACTTGTTTAATAAACATGCAACAAGTCAGCCATTCGTTCACAGTTTCCTCACAGCCTCATTGTGTTTACCAGCCCCAGAACATGAACTAGAAGGTACAGGCCAATCAATTAATCTATCAGCACCTTCCACGCCAAAAGAGCAGTAGAAACACAAACATAGAATTTAACTGCAGATAAGGACCGCTTGGCCCACCTAGTCTGCGCATTTCCCTACCTAACGGATAAGCTGTAGATCCTAGTTAACCAACAGCCTACTTCCTCCTACCCCACACTAGAATTGCCTTATGTCTGTCCCGCGCATTCTTGAATTTCCCCACTGTTTTTGACTCTACGACCTCCTCAGGAAGGCTGTTCCATGTATCCACAACCCTCTCTGTGAAGAAATACTTCCTCACATTACCTATGAGCCACCCCACCCCCCATCTTCAAATTGTGCCCCTTCGTTTTTGCATATCTCTTTTTTTCTGAAAGATGCTACCCTCTTGGACTTTGTTGACTCCATTGAGGTATTTGAAAGTTTCTATCATGTCCCCCCTCTCTCCCTCCTTTCCTCGAGGCTATACATCTTAAGCTCCTTTAGTCTTTCTTCATATGTCTTCTGATGCAGACCATGCATCATTTTGGTTGCCTTCCTCTGGACAGCCTCCACCCTGTCTATGTCTTTGCGGAGATGGGGTCTCCAGAACTGTACACAGTACTCCAGATGTGGTCTTACCAACTGTCTGTACAGAGGGCCAACAACTTCCTGTTTTCTACTGGTGATGCCTCTCCCTATGCATCCCAGTATCCCCCCAGCCCTCCTTACTGCCTTCTCACATTGCTGGCCCACCTTTAGGTCGCCTGATATGACTACCCCAGGTCTCTTTCCATTTTTGTTGTTGTCAGTATCTCACCCCCACTGTGTACGCTTCCCTGGGTTTTGTTTCCAGGTGCATTACTTGCACTTCTTGCATTGAATCTAAGCTGCCATACATTTGACCATTCCTCCAACCTTGCCAAGTCCCTTCTCATCCTTTCCACTCCATCTTGTGTATCAACCCTGTTGCAGATCTTTGTGTCATCTGCAAAGAAACATACTTTCCCTTCCAGTCCCTCTGCAATGTCACTTACAAAGACATTAAAAAGGACCGGCCCCAGTACTGAACCCTGTGGTACCCCACTAGTAACCCTACTTTCTTCACTGTGGACTCCACTACTCTCTGTGTCCTGTTGTCCAACCAGTGTTTTACACAGGCTACCACCCTAGGACCCACTCCTAGGCTGGCTAATTTGTTTATTAATCTTTTGTATGGGACTGTGTCAAATGCCTTGCTAAAGTCTAGGTAGGCCATGTCCACAGACCCTCCCTGGCCTACTGCTTTGGTCACCCAGTCAAAGAAACCAATTAGATTTGTTTGACACAACCTTCCTGCTGTGAATCCATGCTTGGGCCCTGTGCCCCACTGGCCTCTAGGTACTCAATTCTTTCCTTCAGAAGTGATACCATCATTTTCCCTACCACTGAGGTCAAACGGACAGGTCTGCAGTTTCCTACCTCTGTCTTGCTCCCACTTTTGTGAAGGGGAATCACATCCACCCCCCCCTCCAGTCCTCAGGTACCACCCCATCCTCCCATGATTTATTAAAAAGGGTAGTCAGTGGTGTTTAGTTCTTCCCTTAGTTCTTTTAAAATTCTGGGGTGAATCCCATCAGGCCCTATTGCTTTATCCACCTTCAGTTTTAAGAGTTCTTTCAGAACCCTTTCTTCTGTGAAAGGACTAATATCAACCCCCCTATCCAGAGTGCTTCTATTGACCGGATTAGGTATTTCCCCCTGCTTTTCCATTGTGAATACTGAGCACAAGTATTCGTTCAGTATCCCTGCTTTTTCACTGCCGCTCTCTGCCCAACCACCTTCCTCTTTGTTCAGCCTCAGTATCCCTGCCTTTGTCTTTCTTTGCTCCCTAAAGTACCTATAAGAGGTTTTATCCCCCTTCTTAACCAAGTTGGCTATCTTTTCCTCGGTTTGGGCCTTTTCTATTCTGACTGCCTTACCCACTTCCTTCTGCTTTAACTGGTACAGTTCTCTGTCCTGCTCCTTCTGCGTTTCCTTATACTTCCCGAATGCCATCTTTTTTCCCCCTTACCTTCCCCGCCACTTCTTTTGAGAAGCATAGTGTTTTTTTCTTTCGTTTTGATTTGTTTATTTGCTTCACACAAAGCCTTTGTGATGGCGGTTCTGATGTTTCCCCATTGTTGCTCCACCCCACCTTCTTGCTCATTTGCTAGTGCTTTTCTGAGGTACTCTCCCATTTTGACAAGATCAGCCCCCCTGAAGTCCAGTACCTTCACTTTTGTGTGGACTGACTCTACAGCTAAGTTTATCATGAACCACACTGTCTGGTGGTCACTTGTTCCCAGATGGCTACCCACTTCAAGATCAGAGATCCTTTCTCCATCCCCATTTGAGAGTACCGGGTCCAAGATTGCTCTCTCCCGAGTGGGTTCCAAAACTAGCTGTAGAAGGCCTTCATTCAGATGGACCATGTTTACATTTGATCACCTGAACTTTTGAAGAACATATTTTGGGTACCAAAATTCATGTCAAATGAAGCTCTTACCAGTGTGTGTTCTTTTATGTGCCTGGAGTGACTTCTCTCGTGGGAACACACGATTGCAGATGTTGCAGCGGATCCGGCTAGAGGAGTGCTCTCCCTCACTTATCAGATCTCGAACCATTTCTGCTCTGGGACGTCCGCGCCGGATGCCATCCTGTAACAAATTTAAGTGTCAGAAGACTTGCTATTCAGAGTTTCCTCTTCTATAGTTTTTGAAGTACAGAGACATGGGTTGGAACAACCCCACTTTAGATTTCTTGCGTCAGATGTAGCTTTTTTATTTCTAACCCCCTGACAAAAGGGGTTTCAACAGCTATACCCACCACCAGCTGGAAGGTTTGATAAAGGACCCTCTTCACATCTGGTACCATTGCTGCTCCTTGGATGGCTGGTAGGGACGATTGTGAATGCTAGACTCCTCCAGCTGGTTATCTTTGGGTTGGTACCACCTTACCATTTTTAGCACTGTGATCCAGCCCAGCAGTGCTGCAGTCCATCTCGCTGCCACCTGGGAGACCAGACCAGAGTTTGTGCAAGTCCCAGCATCCAACATGAAGGCCAGGCCACGGAGAGTGGCAGGCTGCTTCCAGGCATTCACATCTACCATCTGCTGGCTGACCAAGGAACAGTATTTAGGCTGGCTGTAAAGATACTCGCTTTCCGTATCTTCTAGCTGGAATCAGGGAGCAGCAGCTGCAGCCAGACTGAATAGAGTGGGGGGCATGCATTCCAATCCTTCTCCAGAATGCTCTGTACCGTGGAGCAGGTTCTAATTTCTTGCTTTAGAAAATGCCACACTGGAAAGTGAGCCTGTCCTTGCAGACTGCTGTACATTGTGATCTTGTTAGTTTGGGGATAATAAAAGCTTCAGCATGGCCAGCAGTGTTTAAGCAGGAAGCAGTGACAGCACTAGGGTTTTTAAAACATGGGTCTAATTAGGTCCACTGGTGTGAAAAATGTAGGCCAAAATGAGAAACAACTGTCAAAATGAGAAACAACTGGGCCACCACCTTATCACAGGTACAGATTTCACCAATACAGAAGCTTAAATTTGTCAAGCGAAAATATTTTTCTATACTTTTCCATCTTTCGGCTATTGTTACAGACAAGTGCACCACTTTGGACCCACTGTCATGTGGCAGGTAAGTCATTTCTGGGAAAGCTGCAACTTTTCCCCTTTTTACCCTATATAGCGTTGTCCCTGGCTGGAAGTCTAAAAGCCTTAAGCATTTTGGCCGAATGTCACCTATACTTTCTAGCCAAATAACAAATGCGCTTAGATCTTGAATTTTGCTCTGCATCCTGTGGAGTTGCAAGAGCCATTTGGCTAAATAATGGTATCTGAAGTTAAATACAGAAATGCTTAGCAAAATGGCATTTGTCTGATGGCAGCTTGTAGAGTCGGACATGGCTTCTGCTTTCAGGATGTCTCCCGTTTTACAAATTAAATTTAAAATGAAATTTATTGTGCTCTTAATCTCATTAGCTTTTAAAACTGCAAAACCACTTCAAGGTGTGATATAGCATATGATAGAATGGTGGCTGAAGATACGGTTATATAACTGGTGACTCCCTCTAATGACTGGATTTCTATTCCTGATAAACGCTGTAATAACCTGCTAAATCCATAACAACTTGACAGCAGGTTATTATGGAGTTTTCCTCCACACACTCACTTCACTGTATTTGTGCAAGTAGGGCGGCTGCTCAGTCATGCTTGGTTGCTTGCACAAATACAGCTTAGTTTTCCCTCTGTTGAAACCTTGCACCAATTATTTAAAGAAATTATACAACGGGGTCTACAAATTCACTATTCTGATTGGTCGGCTGCTACTTTATGCCATGGGGTAATTATTGCATAACCACAAAGTATCAGCCGACCGTACATTAAAAAAGTAAAATCATTGCACGCAGAATGCTTAGCATTCTAATACACTCTGGCAAAGCCGCCATTTTTCCCTCCCGCTAACAGCATCGTTCTACAAAATGAAGAGCAGTTGAGGAAAAGTGAAAACTGTAACAAATGTCAGATGTAAGCTGCATTGATGAATCCAGAAATAACCCAGGGCTAACCAACAACACTAAAATCAACCTATTGGTGTTTTCAGTTATAAATCACTTTGGCAGTGCTCAGCTCATTCATGTTTTGGCCAGCTGTCTTCACAGGCATGGGAGGGCGTCTGCCCAGCAACAAGGAACTACTTGGTGTAGGGGGAAGATGTCAGCATGCAAACTTAATCCACAATAGGCAACTGGAGGCAGTATAGTGCAGTGGTTTAAGGCTCTGAGCTGGAGACCTGGGTTTGAATCCCACAGCCCCCACTTGCATACTGTGTGACCCTGAGCAAGTCACTTAACTTCTTGTGCTCCCAGGTTGCACCTGTAAACAAGCTTTCAGCTTAGTGAGTCTCTCCTAGTAAAACAAAGGCAAACACACAAACCAAACCACACCCCTCCCCAATAGGGTACAAGTTTGGCTGCGATTTAGCCACACCTGGCACAGTCAGTTACTCGGCCTGCAGCCTTCTTACTGAAGCATGCCAGGTGTGGGTAAATCCCAGCCCAACCCACACCTTATACTAACATACTAAAAAGCCAGCAGAATAGGCCAAATAGTCTGTCTTGTCTGCTCGAAAGCCAGCAACCTAATGGCTGCCCACCTCACCACCCCCCAGCCCCCAAAGTTTCCCCTTATACCCGTCCCACCCCTTCTTGAAGCCCTCCACTGTGCCCTCCTCCACCACCAGTCTCCTGGGAAGCGCATTCCACGGCTCTACCACTCTCAGTGAAAAAATGTTTCCTACGTTCCCCCCTGTAGTTTTTCCCTCCAACTTCCACTCATGGCCCCTGGTCACCCCCCTTCAGCCTAAACAACTTCCTGGTCCCACTCCCAATTATTCCTTTACATACTTGAAAACCTCTATCATGTCTCCCCTATCCCTCCTCTCCTCCAGTGAGGGAAGCCCAAGCTCTTCCAGTCTCTCCTCATAAGGCCTCCCCTCCATGCCCTGAATCATACTGGTCGCTCTCCTCTGGACCCTCTCCATCAGCGCCATGTCCTTCTTCAGGTGAGGTCTCCAGAACTGCACACAGTACTCAAGCTGCGACCTAACCAAGGCATTATATAGAGGGAGGATCACCTCCCTGCTTCTGGACATAATTCCCCTGGCTATGCAACCCAATATCCTGTTTACCTTGGCTGTAACTCTTCCAAAATTTTCAGAGTTATTCATTCATTTTGACATCTACTATCACCTCCACCCCTAAATCCCTTTCTCCCAATGTGGCATGCAGTGTGACCCCCCCCCCCCAAGGTATATATATGGCCTGGGTTTTTGACCCTCAAATGAAGTACCTTACATTTCCTGGCATTAAATTTCAGTCCCCACCTCCTTGACCACCCCTCCAGGGTATCCCGATCCCCCTGGACCATCTCCCTCGCTTCCTCACTGTCCACCAGTGCTCCCAATTTTGAATCATCTGCAAAAAGACTCAACCTATTCCTAACCCCCCTCCCTATATCCGAGATGTAGGCATTGAACAAGAGTGGCCCCAATACTGAACCTTGAGGGACTCCACTGATTACAGAGGGTAATGGTGGAAGGGACAATATCCTTCCCCAGGTAGGTAAAACGCCCCGAAAGTCAAGTTTCAACCCAATTTACTCCTGTCCTCCCACCCCCATATTTGCTATCAGTCCACTATGAGGTACTGAATCAAACGCCTTGCTGAAATCAAGGTATAGGACATCCACCGGCCTATGTCTAGCCAGGGCCTCCGTCACCCAATCATAAAACTCTACGAGGTTGGTCTGACACGATCTCCCTGGGACAAAGCCATACTGTTTATTATCCTGGTGTCCTAACCTTTCCAACTGCCTCCCAAGCCTCTCTTTGATAAAGCCCTCCATTACTTTGCCCACTACAGATGTTAGACTGACCGGCCTATAATTCCATATCTCCTCCCTAGACCCCCCTTTATGTATAGGTACCACATAAGCCACCCTCAAGTCCTGTGGCGCCCACCCTGTCCGCAGAGAGATGTTAAAGAGTGCAGCCAGTGGATTATTCCTCAATAATGTCTGTGCAGTTTGGTTTATGAGGATTTTTCACACCCAACCTCGGTTTGTGATCTCATAAAACCCATTGAGCTTCGCTGATCACACACCTCAGGTGAATGAAAAATTCCCATGACACACACCAGCATGGACATTATTCTCTAGATCCTAGGAAATGTCAATCATTCGTAAAACCTCTTTAGCCCCCCTCCCCCATTACTTTGCGCTGGGTTTGAGGCTATAGGTGGACGTGTAGAGTGTAGAGATTGACACCAAACCAAACATTTTGAGTAAACCAGATATTTTACCACAAATATTAAGCTGGAAAAGTCGCAAAGCCTCTTCAAAAAAATGGTACCAAATCAGTTCTCAGAGAATAACAAATGGTAAGGTAATAGTTTTCGCTCAAGTTTTTTTTTTTTTTTTTTATGTATTTAAGTTTTTCCATACCATTTCACTTAGAAACAGCCAGACCATACAAAAATAAAATACAGAACAGTTAACAGTTGTGACTTGAGATAATAATTAGTGTCCATTTCAAATCCTGTAAACTGAAAACACTAAATACATAAAACAAAGTAAAATTTAAAGGCGCAACTCAAATTATTCTAAAATATCTTGTATGAACTCATTGACTCCTTCAGTGTTACTAGTGAAGCAGGTGTCATGGCCGGGGAAGAGCGGCTAAGCCCTTTTGAGAATGACCTTTCTTTCATCATGTACCAGATTTAAATGTTTGCAGAGTGGACTGGACCCAAATTCATCACATCCTGTCTAGTGTGTGTGTGTGTGTGTGTGTGTGTGTGTGTGTGTCTCTTTATCCAGTAGTTCCTAATTGATACCAGTCTCTATATTATGTTAAAATAATTGGGCTATAATTTCAAAACATCCCAACCTTCCTGTTTTGCTAAAACAAACAAAACAACCAACCACCACCAAGCCATCGACTCTTGAATTTTTCCTGCTGTAGTTGTAACTGGGCTATGACTTTTTCCATTTTTATATTTTGCGTATGCTCAAGTTTATGATGTGGGCGTGTCAAACAGCACAGCGATTCTAACATGCCGTAAAGTACGGTTGCACAAGAACTACAGTATCTCCTGCAGCAGGTCATAACGTATGGAATTCAGCCGCATGCGTCATTTCCTCCTGATGACTTCTCAGCAGTCGACCCTGGGACCTCCCCCTAGCACCACCACGTGGTGTTCACCTGGCAGGTACAAAAAGGGAAGGTGCCAGCTACTACTCCGTTCTTTTCTATCCCGGCGATCGAATGTGTAAACATATCTCAAGCCTCCGATGGGAACCGAGGAGGGAAATCAAGGCAGCAGCTCGTGAAGTCTTAAAGACAGGAGCAAGGAATCCTTCTGGATGCAACAGCAAGGGGGAAGGAGGGCGAGGCTGCATCACCTACTGCAAGAGATGCTCTCGAAGATCTACTGTTATGGTAAGTTCTTGCACAACCGTACTATCTTCAAGGTAACCTCTTGCAGCAGGTAATTTCATGTGGGAAGATTCTCAAGCAGTTATTATACCCAGTGGGAGGAGGAGGAGGAGGAAGCGAATTGTAAATGTAACCCCCCCTGCAAATGGGGGTTCCCAAAAGACTTCCAGGAGCTTGCTTGAATGCTCCAAGCCTGAATGGTGTTTGGCGTTTAAGCCATTTATCAGTGTGTTTTTAGAGCCTCTGGTACTGCCTCTTTAAGAGCTGTCCGCTTGCAGACATAATTAGTTTGTATGGGGGGACTGTGTGCTTCTGTTGGAGTACCACTGAACTGCTGCCAATTCACTCCATTTTTGCAGTCACTAGGAGTGCAAAGGGAACCTATCTGAAAGATGCAACTGTTTGCCAGAAATCATTTAGAGTAATAATGAAAATACAGTTTGTCTAACCTGCTTTCTTTGCAGTCAGAACTGTGTTTGCCTAGTTCCCCATTCTAGTTCTGAACTGGACCAATCAGTGTGGGTTAAGGTAGCTCTAAAATGGTGCCTTGGACAAATCAGAACTTGGACTCGTAATCTGAGCCAGCCACAAGAGGATTGTATGGGCAGTGACTCTGGGAGATGTAGTTTGGACTTCAGCGCCTTTTTGGACCAACAGGGGCAGTCTATTGTGAGTGGCAGCCAATCCAGCCAAGAACTGGGAGGAACTCAAAAGGAAGTGCCCGGTTTTGTCTGCTGGAGTTTCAGTTGAGCTCTGGCAGTGAAGAGGGAAGGAGCCTTGTGCTTTTTCCGGTGTGCAGTTTTAGTCGGGAAACGTGTGTAAGGCCCAGAATTCCGGTCTGCAGCTTGTGTAACTGCTTGTTAGGACTGAATCCATCATGTGAAGAGAATCACAGGATATCTGAAGAGTAGAAACCAGGCTCACCCTGTAGAAGACTGGAGAAATTGCTGAATTGCACTCGGTCTGTCAGGAACTGAATCTGCTGTGTGTTCTCCCAGGTATTGTGCAGTAATTGCGATCGGGATAGAGAAGCAGCCTGCCTGGTATAGTACTTTCTTTTTACCGTATAAATGTGTGAGGAGGCTTGTGTAGCTCAAGTGAATCCTGCTGCTATTAAAGGACTTTTGCCTGTTGCAGTTTGCCATATAAATGTGTGAGGAGTCTCGTGGAGCTCAAGAGTAGCCCTGCTGATGTTGATAGACCCTATCTTGTTTGGAGGTCGTGAGTACTAATTCAGGGTCGCTCCCTGTTGAATTGCCACATTGAATCCAAATGGAATTACTGTACTGCTGTTTAACTAATTTTTCTTTTCTCTGTGTGAAAGGGCCCCTACCAGCTGCCACGGCTTGGACTAGCCACTAGGGCTTGGGTACCCAGGGACAGTAACTGGTAGGGATAGGCCTGTGCACAGAGCCATAGGTAGATGAGTAAAGTGATAAGCTAATTAACCTGATTCCCCCCGTCCTTGTTATATCCCCTAAATAAATCAGAGCTGCTTGTTTCAGCAAAGTTATACTGCCGAGGTATTTGTCTATGTTAAAGTATTGTACTGTGATTGTTGCACTGTATCTTATTTTACAGGGGTCCCAGTGCCTGAACCAGTCCTGGGGGTAAGTGTATACTGTGAAGGTAATTCTGATATATTGTGTGGGCCACTAGTGGGAAGAAAGTGGGGTTGCAGTGTCCCAGAGGGCTGTGACCAAGCTAGTTTAACTATTGCAAACCCTGACCTCTGGGTGGAGGCACCCGCCATCGGATCCAGGCCCCTCAACCTGTTAGTGGCAAATCAGGCAGGGGTAGTAGCCCCTGGGATAGCACCATCTAGGGGTTACATAAAGGCTTAGGACAGTAGTCCTTGTAGGACAGCCCATCCAAAAACAGTTCGCCTCTTAGAAGTGATGTCTAGACTGTAATGCTTGGTGAAGGTATGTACAGCAGACCATGTGGCAGCTTTGCAAATATCAAAGGCAGAAACGCGCCGTAGAGGCAGCCATGCCTTTGGTAGAACGTGGGTTTACAACTCCTGTGAGAGATTTTTCGTATTTTGCATAAATAAATGTAATGCAGTTGGCCAACCATGTGGACAAGCACTGCTTTGAAACACGGATGCCCTGGTTTCCAGGGGCGAAACAAACAAAAAGTTGCTCAGGTTTTTTTGCAACTGTGAAGTGCGGAGAAGGTAAATGCTCAATGTTCTATGCATAAAGAGTATGAAGCAGGGCTTCCCCAGGATTCCGAGGTTCCGCAAAGTTTACTGGCCATTGGATGGTCCGATTTAAAGTAAATTCAGAAACTACTTTTGGCAAGAACACCGGGTTAGTGCGTAAAGACACCCGGTCGTTATGAAAATTGTATGTATGGAGGTTTGAACATCAGTGCGTACAACTCAGACACGTCTGCCAGATGTAATGGCAACTAAAAAAAACAGTTTTCCATGAAAGATAACGGAGGTCGCCGATTTCAGCGCACTCAGACTCGTAGTAATTTTTTTAAGCACAAAATTCAAATTCCAGACAGGGAGATGCAGGTGCAGAATATCTTTTAAAAAGGCTTGAATCAAAGGTAACTGGGACAAAGGTATGTTGCCCACAGGTAAATGAAATGTGACAATGGCCGAAAGGACTTCTCACAGAGGAATATTTCAGTCCACCCTCCGAAAAGGAGAGCAAATAATCTAAGATGCGTTGAGGGGAACATCCATAAGGATCTAAATCCAGGGAAGACGTCCAAATAGAGAAGCGTTCCAGTTCAGGGAACAGGAATACAGAGTAGACCGCTTCCGAGCTGCCCGAAGAACTTCTGCCTCCTTTGGAGATACCCTGAAGTGGGAGAAAACTACGTCCTTAAGAGTCAGGCATGTAGATGGAGGGAGCAAAGGTCCAGATGTAACAGGGAGCCTTGCACTTGGGACAGTAAAGCCTGGCAAATTGGCAGAGCTATTGGCTCTGATCTGTATTAGCCAGAACGGTGCTATGAGAACCGTAGACGCCCGGTCCTGGACCAGTTTCAGCAGTACTCTCTGACGAAGCGGAAATGCAGGAAGGCGAAGAAATCTTCCTGTCCAGGAAAGAGATAATATGTCCCGCCACACAGTTCCAGGACCTCACACGACAGCAGTAAAGCGGCAGTTCTGCAGAGAGGCAAATAGGTCCAGCTCCAGTCAGCCCCACAAGTGGAAGACGTCATTTAGAATGTCGGATAAGATTTCCCACTCGTGGGCCTGGGCAATGGACCTGCTCAGGGTATCTGCCAAGGTGTCCGACACCCCTGGGATGTGTACTGCCAGAAGATGAATATTTCTGTGGATTGCCCAATACCACACTCATCGATTCTCTGTAGATGAGAGTATGAATGGGTTCCATCCTGTTTGCTTGGGTAATGAACTACCGTAGAATTGTCCGATTGCACTTGCAGGCAACCGGGGTGGGGTGTGTCTCAAACGCCTGTAAGGCGTAGAGAACTGCCCTCAGCCGAGACATTGATGTGGAGGCGGCCTCCACCGATGTCCAGGATCCTTGTGATCTGATGTGTAGGAGATGAGCACGCCATCCTGCCAAGGAGGCGACTGTAGTCAGAATGAGACTCTGGACAGGAGATGGGAATGGCATGCCTTGCATTAGATTGCCTCTGGACTGCCACCACTGTAGAGCTTTAAGAGCAGGGGAAGACATCAGGACTGGGGCATCAAAATCATCCTGTTTCTGGTCCCATTGGACTCTGAGGGACCACTGAAGGACCCTCATATTTAATCTGACATTGGGGACTGTCAGTATTGTGGCCGCCAAATGTACCAGGAGGCAGAGGTCTGCCAGACTCTAAACTGAGTGCCACAGCAGTCAGGGCATCTGCCAGAGCTATGGGCAGATACGCCTTCTCCACAGGTGTCTCTAGCATGGTTCCAATATACTGGAGGCATTGTGTAGGGTATATCTTGGATTTCAGATAGTTTACCACAATTCCCACTTGGGCAAACAACTGTATGGGTCAAGCATGAAAGACAGCTGTTGGCTGGAGGATGCTTTCAGAAGCCAGTCGTCCAGGTAGGGAGAGAGAGACCATCCCTGTGGAGGGCTGCTAGGCATTTTGTAGATACCCTCGAGGCCAATTAAAGTCTGAAAGGGAGGGCCCCAAATTGGTAATGGTGACCCTGGAATATGAAACAGAGAAACTGTCTGTGAGCCAGGTGTATCATGATATGAAGATATGCATCCTTCATATCCAGAGAGCAGAGCCAATCTCCCGTGTTCAGCAAAGGGAGAAGTGTCAGAATAGACATCATGCAGAACTTTTGGTAAGTGATGTAGAGGTTGAGACACCTCAGATCCAAATGGAGCATAAATTCCATCCATTTGGGAGTAAAATCATGCACCCTTCTGAGGAAGGGGGACTGATTCAATGGCCTTTTTTAAAAGCAAGGCATCGATCTCGGTCCAGAGGACAAGTGCCTGGTCGGGGGTTTAGTGAGAGACCCTGGGTAGGAAAGAGATCTTTGTGAATTCCAGTGTGTGTGTCCCCTCTTAAATCAGCTACAGGAGCCACTGATCGGAGGAAATGGCTTGCCACCCTTGGAGGTACAGGAAAGACCTGCCGATGGCTGTGGATAGGGTCTCCAGGCCCACGACTGGAAGAAGACCTTCAAGTGGAAGGCTGGCCCTGCTGGGGGGGCAGCAAGGATGCAACATGATTTCTGAGCATTTCTAGGACCCCACAACTGTAACAGAGTTCTCTCTTGTTGGCAGGTTGCCTTTGAGCAGAGCAACAGCCCTTGAAGGCTGTTTGGCTTTTGGACAGTAAAGGGTTCGCAACAATTGAAGGGTACGACTGGAGTCCTGCAGATCTTTCAAGATGTCTTGGGTCTGTGGAATGAACAGCTGAACTCCTTCAAAGGCAGCATTCAGGATAGACTGCCGTATGTCTTGTGAAAATCCTGACACCCTAAGCCATGCATATCGTCCGAGGCAGACTCCAGCTGAGGTTGTATGAGCTGCAATATCAACGGCATCATAAGTGGTCCTCAGCAGGTGGCAGCAAACAGCTGCCGCAGCAGATAGTTTCACCGTCAGGTCCTTCTGGACAGAATCCGCTGGGAGGGACTGGACTGTCGCTTGGGAGGCTTTAAAGATTTCCCCGATATATTGCAGGAGGTGGGCCATGCAATTAAATATATGTAGAGACAAGGTGGCAGAGGGAAAAAAAAAAAAAATTTCCTATGGCATCCAATTTCTTGGATTCCGGATATGGGGGCTGTACACATGTGCTGAGGCCTAGAGGCCCCATCATGCAGAGCATTGATCACTACTGAGTCCGCATAAGACGGAGACATGAAATAGGGGTGATCTACCGGAGCCTGATAAATCCTATCAGCTTTCCGCGGACTGGAGTGAACCTTAAAAGGCTGCTTCCAAGCAGCCATAATAGCTTCCTCAAAGGTGGCGGTAGGGAAGGGGGATGACCAGAATGGGACATTCTGGCACACCCAGGTACTGAGCCAAAATTTACCCCAGAAGCCTCTTGCTCAGTGCCCTGGAAACCAAACATTTTCTGGAGGTGGATAATGTCCGAAAAGGTCAGATCATCCAGCGGAGAACAAGGGAATTCATGGGTAGTTTCCTTCTGAATAGGAGGAGGCGGCGGCAGAGGAGGACCGAGGAGAAACCTTGTGGTCCATGTTGTCCTTGGCCTCCCTGTCCGCCAGATCCCAGTCCTGCAGGAAAGGGTCTTCCATGTCCACGTCCTGAGTGTGCAGACCCAGGAAGAACTAGTTGTCCGCTGGGCCGAAAGGGAGCAGAGACCACCACTGACCCCTCCCTAGGGGGCACAGAGCCAGAGACAATTCCAGAATGGTATTAAAGAGCTAATGTACTGCCTGGAAAATGCCTGCAATTAATTGTAACTTTCAGATGTAGTCCGCTATCACTTCTTTTATCTCAAGTATTTATTCTTTTCTGTTTGCTAATTAGAAGATTTTCCACCTGGCAGTACTGGGGTGATGTGTGGAGCACCACTCTATCTGGAGGAAAAAAAAAAAAGTCAGTTATGTTCCTCCCACTACGTCAACACTGAGACCACACTGACTATGACATCACTAGTAACCAATGAGAACCATTTCTTACTGCCAGGTTTCACTTTCACATGAAGCAGCAGGGACTGGTTCTCCCTGGTTACTAGTAATTTCACAATTTCCTGCATTTTGATTGGTAGCTTGTGAAAGTCACTGCTCAGGCTGCAAGTATTGTGGTACCTCAAGGTGTTTGGTCTCATTTCTAACGATGTAGTGGGAGGAACAGAACTGACTTTTCCTCCAGACAGAGTGTTACTTCACACATCACCTTAGTACTGCCAGGTGGAAAATATTCTAATTAGCAAACAGAAAATAAAATATGTCAGATACTGGAAGTGATAGCTGACTGCATCCAAAAATTACTATTAAATTCCAACCAGTACACTAGCTCTTTAACCAGAGTCTGGACATCTATCATTGCCTTCTGTCCAGTGGTAGTAGCTGTGGCAGACTGGACAGAGTGTATAGGAACTAGTGACTGAATGGAAGCAGTGGTACCAGACGTGCAGTCGTCGACAAGGGTGGCAGCATTAAGCCCGCCATCCATGGGGGAAGAGAGGAGCCCACAATCAGACGGTGTGGAAGACGATGTGTGAGGGGCTACCTTCTCAATACTCACTTTTGAAGTCAACACAGGAGTGGTAGAGACATGCTTAGTCTTTGAGGCATGTTTCTTACCATGGCCCTGTGTCGACATGGAGTCCCCATAGAGTGGTGAGACCCCGAAGATGATGCCAATGGTTCTGTGAGAGAAGTGTTGTTGCTGCTCCAGGAGGGCTACTTTCTGCTCCACGAGGAACTCAGTGCTGCTGCAGCCGGCGGCATTTTGTGGCTCTGTTGAACTTGTTGCAGAAGGCATACTCCACTGAGTCATGTTAGAGACCAAGGCAACAAACACAGACTGCATGGAAGTCTTTTGAGATTCTGTAGCCACAGGAACAACTTTGGAATAGGTTCCAAAGACATTACTTGTAAAATAAATAAATAAAGCTTGGTCAACAGAACTCTTCTTTGACAACTGGAAAGCAGGAACTACTAAGAAGGACTTGTTGCATGCAGGTCACAGCTGAAGAACCGAGGAGTAGCAGGGACCTCCCCTCTTTTATACCTGCCAGGTGAACACCATGTGGTGGTGCTATGGTGCTAGGGGAGGTCCCAGGGTTGACTGCTGAGAAATGTCATCCGAAGGAAAATGACACCTGCGGCTGAATCCGAATAGTTATGACCTGCTGCAAGAGATTGCCTCGAAGAAGATCTGGCAGTTAATTCAGGTTGCCGTAGATGGATGCACCCATCCCCCCCCCCGAAGTCAAAAACTTCCTTTCCCTTAATTTTGGAAGTTAATACTTCCATAACTGTGGTAATAGATGCACTTGAATGGACGTGTGATGCTCCCCTGAAGTTAGAGGAAGAAAACTTGTGGGAAATTGTCGGCTGTCAAAATACTTCCATCTTCAGACCCCTAAATTATCCATATTTAACTGCACTGGACTAAAAGATTAATCAGGGCTCTCGTGGACACAGGCACCCACATCCTTTACGCACATTTTATGCTTCAGGATGCTCGCACACCAGCTCAGAGTCCCTGAGACTCTCCACAGTACAGGCCCCAGGAGTCCTGAGCAGGCAGTGTACTGCGCTTGCGCAATTTATTTTTCCCCCTTCCCTTTGCCGCCAGGTGGTTTTGGCACCTTGGAGAGTGGCACACACCACAAGGTGAGGTGGGGAGGGGGGTAAATGAAGAGGAAGAGCTACAAGCAGCAGCATTCTTGGGGCACATGATCAGTTTCCCCCTTGGAGACGCCGCCTTGGTTCATCCAGGGGATGAGAGCTGGAGGAACGACATGCTCTCAGGAGCCATTATGCCGTTGATGCCAAAAAAAAAAAAAAAAGTGTGGCAGGGAAAGAGTAGACAAAAGAAGTGTATATATATATATATATATTATATATATATATAAAAGTGCAGTCAGTCAGACAGTCTGCCCCAGTCGCCCAAGGAGAAGCCCGAGTGTATTTGTGCAGCCAGGAGGCTGTACACATTCGCTGGAGGTACCAGTGTGTTTTCTTAACACAGATGAGTAATTTTTCAATTTACAATTATTTTAGGCAGTTAGGGCATCGCGACTACTTCTGGCCAACAGTTTAGTGAGCTTAAGGTTTATATTGTGTCTTTTTTTTCCATGCAGGGCCAAGCCAGGAGTGCATTGCAGCCAGGAGAGGAGGACAGTGAAGAAGCTGAGTGGAAGAAGCCTTGTGAGCAGCACACAATATGTCTCAACATAGCCTTACTGATTATTTTGGTTGGTGAGGATCCTCCACACCAAAGGATAAGGAACAAACAACATCTTCTGAGTGCGACTTGAGCACATCTCAGGAGACTGTTGACATTGTGAATGCTGAAACTGAAAATGATCAGTCTGAACAGACTGTATTTGCTAAAAGCAGCAAGAAATTATGGTTGTGGAGGGACAGCTGGACAAAGTCATTTTCCATGGCTTGTAAAGTAGGAAGTAGAGGGGAATATTGCTGGGAAGTGCAGTTACATAGATACATAGACAGTGTCGGCCAGATAAGGGCCTATGGCCCACCCAGTCTGCCCATTTGAGCTTGTAAATTCAGTTTATGTTTTCCTAGAAGTCTGTTGCCCCTTACCCCTGACCTCCAGAATTCCTTTATGTCTATCCCATGCATTCTTAAATCCCATGATTGTCTCAGCCCCCACCACTTCCTCTGGCGGGGGTGTTCCACTTGTCCACCACCCGTTCTGTGAAGAAATTCTTCCTCATGTTTCCTCTGAATCGTCCTCCCTCCAACTTCATCCTATGCCCTCCAGTCCTGGAACATCTTTTTCGCTTAAAAATAGTGCATTCCTGCACCCTGTTCCTCCCTGTGAGACACTTGTATGTCTCTATTATATCCCCTCTCTCCTCCTCTCCTCCAGGGAGTACATGTTCAGTTCCTTCAACCTGTCTTCATAGGACTTGTGATGCAATCCATGCACCATCTTTGTTGCCCTCCTCTGAACCTTCTCTACCCTGTCTATGTCCTTACGTAGGTATGGTCTCCAGAACTGTACACTGTACTCCAGGCTGGGCCTCACTAGTGTCTTGTATAGAGGAATTATGACCTCCCTTTTCCTGCTGGTGATGCCCCTGCCTATACATCCCAGCATCCTATTTGCTTTACCTGCTGCCTTGTCACACTGTTTCCCTGCCTTGAGGTCAGAGATGATAACCCCAAGATCCCTTTCCTGCTTGGTGCATGCTATATCCTCACCCCGCAACTGATATATTGTGCCAGGGTTTTTGTGCCCCATATGCATTATCTTGCACTTCTTTGCATTGAATTTCAACTGCCAAACCCCTGACCATTCTTCAAGTTTCTGCAGGTCCCTTCTCATTCTGTCTACACCCTCTGGTGTGTCTACTCTGTTACAGAGCTTTGTGTCATCAGCGAACAGTGAAATTCTGTCTTCTAGGTCCTGTGCAATGTCACTGATGAAGATGTTGAATAGGACTAATCCATGTGGTACCCCACTGGTCACTCTTCCCTCTGTGGAGTGACAGCCATTTACCACCACCCTCTGTGTCCTGCCACCCAGCCAGTTACCTACCCACCACACTACTGTCCTGCCCACACCCATATTCCCCAGTTTGTGTAATAGTCTTCTGTGTGGCACAGTGTCAAAGGCCTTGCTGAAGTCCAGATAGGCCATGTCCACTGCCCTCCCCTGATCCACCTCCCTAGTCACCCTGTCAAAAAATTCAACGAACGAGGTTGGTCTGACATGACCTCCCCTGGTGAAACCATGCTGCCTTGGGTCCTGTAGTCCATTGACAACCAGATGTTCCACCAATCTCTCCTTCAGTAGTGCTTCCATGATCTTCCCCACTACCGAGGTGAGGCTGACTGGTCTGTAGTTCCCCGCCTCTTTGTTCCCGCTTTGTATAAGGGGACTACATCTGCTGTCCTCCAGTCTTTGGGTACCTCCCTGTTTCCAGTGATCGGCTAAACAGGATAGCCAGAGGGTCAGCCACCACCTCTCTTAGTTCTTTAAGGACCCTGGGGTGCACCCCATCTGGCCCCATTGCTTTATCAACTCTTATTACTTCCAGTTCCTTCAGGACTCTTTCTTGTGTAAAGGGACTTGTGTCCATTTCTGCACCATTCTCACCCCTTGTACTCCCTTCAGACCCATTACCCTCCTCTTCCTCAGTAAAGACTGAAAAGAAATACCTGTTTAATATATCAGCTTTACTGTTGGTGTAAAAAAGGTGGCAAAAACAATCCATCTGCAAGTGTCTGCTTTCCACAGACATGAAAGAAACTGAGAACACTTGCTGGTGCACACTGGGAAGAAAACAGCAGAAAAACAGTCTCTGCCGGTGGCATTTGAGAAGCAGATCTTGGGTCCTGAGGCAAAGGATGATAGTAAAGTTGCTCA
This sequence comes from Neoceratodus forsteri, assembly GCA_016271365.2. NCBI lineage: Eukaryota > Metazoa > Chordata > Ceratodontiformes > Ceratodontidae > Neoceratodus > Neoceratodus forsteri. The sequence continues at coordinate 1,615,210,751 of CM057453.1, forward strand.
GTTAATGACAATGTACTACCTTACCAAACAAGGGCAATCACTCAACCAGTTTGAAACACTGATAACTCTACAGGTGAGGAATGGAATCTATTGGGCCGGGGAACAGGGTGGCTGTTGCTTGTGGATTGACACTAATGGTGGCATTTTACATCCACAGAAACAAAATGGTTTTCCAGGCTTGCAAGACAGTGGCACAAACATAAACAAAGTCCTACAGGAAGAAATCAAAGCTCATAGAAACAGTCTTTGACGGCAGATAAGGACCGCTTGGCCCACCTACAGGATAGGCCGCAGATCCTAGTTAACCAACAGCCTATTTCTTCCTACCCACCACAAGAATTGTCTTATGTCTGTCCCATGCATTCTTGAATTCTCCCACAGTTTTAGACCCCACAACCTCCTCATGAAGGCTGTTCCATGCATCCACTACCCTGTGAAAAAAAATACTTCCTCACATTGCCCAGGACCCCCCCCCCCAAATCTTTAAATTGCGTTTACTTGTTCTTGCATGTGGGGATACTGGGATGCATAGGGAGAGGCATCAATAGTAGAAAACAGGAAGTTGTTATCCCTCTGTACAGACAGTTGGTGAGACCCCATCTGGAGTACTGTGTGCAGTTCTGGAAACCCCATCTCCGCAAAGACATAGACAGAGTGGAGGCTGGCAAGAGGAGTGCAACCAAAATGGTGCAGGGTCTGCACCAGAAGACATACGAAGAAAGACTAAAGGAGCTTAATATGTATACCCTTGAGGAAAGGAGGGAGAGAGGGGACATGATAGAAACTTTCAAGTACCTCAAGGGAATCAACAAAATCCAAGAGGGTGGCATCTTTCAGAAAAAGATGTGCAAGAACAAGGGGGCACAATTTGAAGATAGAGGGGGGACGGCTCAGAGGTAATGTGAGGAAGTATTTTTTCACAGAGAGGGTTGTGGATGTATGGAACAGCCACCCTGAGGAGGTCGTGGAGTCAAGAACAGTGGGGGAATTCAAGAATGCATGGGACAGACATAAGGCAGTCCTAGTGGGGGGTAGGAGGAAGTAAGCTGTTGGTTAATTAGGATCTGCAGCTTATCTGTTAGGTAGGAAAATGGGCAGACTGGGTGGGCCAAGCGGTCCTTATCTGCTATCACATTCTATGTTTCTATGTCTCTTTTTCTGAGAAATGCTACCCTCTTGGACTTTGTTGATTCCTCTGAGGTACTTAAAAGTTTCTATCATGTCCCCCCTCTCCCTTCTTTCCTCAAGGGTATACATATTAAGCTCCTTTAGTCTCTCCTCATATGGCTTCTCTTGCAGACCCTGCACCATTTTAGTTGCCCTCCTCTGGACTGCCTCTATCCTGTCTATGTCCTTGCGGAGATGGGGTCTCCAGAACTGAACGCAGTACTCCAGATGGGGTCTCAACAACTGTCTGTACAGAGGGATAACAACTTCCAGTTTTCTGTTGGTGATGCTTCTCCCTATGCATCCTAGTATAACCCCAGCCCTCCCTACTGCCTTCTCATATTGCTTGCCAACCTTAAGGTCATCTGATATGATTACTCCCAAGTCCCTTTCCTTTTTTGTTGTTGTTACTACCTCCCCCCCATTGTGTAATCTTCCCTTGGGTTCACTTAGCAGGTTCTCAGTTCCTTGGGGTAATACTAGATGAAACCATTCACAAAAAGCTGAACATTTATGTGAAGTGCATACACAATGCACAGGCCAAAATTAATTTCGTGGACTGTATTGTAATACCTGATGGGAGGGCAGATACAATTGTGGGAGAACTTAAGTGTGTGTTCTGCTAATGCAGTTGACCCTATCAAGATCACCACACTAGCAAGTGACGGTGCCAGAATGCACAATGGGGTGGGTGCAAAGTTAAGACAGCAAGTTAACCCAAGGCTGATTCAGATTCATTGTGTTGCCCACAGACTGGCACTGGCAGCACGTCAAGCATGTTGGGACAACCCCGTATTCAATAAATATTATATAACCATCAAAAATGTGTACAGATACTACAGCAACTTTGCAGCATGGTATGCCCTGCGTTTGATATTATCATTGGGTGTTTTCTGGATTTTTTTTTATTTTTTTTTTTAAACCAGGAGACACACTAAACTGAAAGCTTGTTTACAGATGCAACCTAGGAGCACAAGGAAGTGACTTGCTCAGGGCCACACAGTATGCAAGTGTGGGCTGTGGGATTCAAACCCAGGTCTCCAGCTCAGAGCCTTAAACCATTGCATTATACTGCCTCAGAGATCTGTCCCTAACAGAACCTGCAAGTTTCCAGTGGCCGTCATTGCATGCTGCAGTTCAAGCAATTCACAGATCATACCCTGCACTTTTACAAGCCCTAGAGCATGATGCTGCAGAAGCAAAGGGCCTTCACACAAAACTGAAATCAGTCTGCTTTATCTTATGCACTTTTTTCATGGATGTCTTAGATGTGATGAATAAATTGTCTTTAGTCATGCAACGGAACAGTGTTGACATTTCGGTGGCCAGCAACATGATAGAAACCAGTTACTGGACTGCAACAGTTTAAAGAGCAGAATGGGGTAGAGCTACAGAAGACATTTCAGGAACTTGACCAACGTCCTGGCACGTGGCAGGATCAAAAAGTGAATGACAAGCCAGCACTGCGAATGCAGTTCCAGATGGCATCTCAGGAATATCTGACGCAACTCACTGAAAACATTCTCACAAAATGAGAGACAACTTCAATGTAGCTGCTGCTTAACTTAATTTTCTTCTAAATCCAAAGCGTCTCCCAGATGACTCCAACAAATAATGGACCATGGACTGCAGGAACTCAAGGATGTTTGTACCCCCCCCCCCCAAAAGAAACAACCTTCAAAGAAGAAACACTGCCATCACTTATTGACTAAGGCAGGGCTGAGAAAGATTGAATTGTCCATAAACTTGTTCCTAAATCTAAGGAGGGGGGGAAAAAAAAAACAAAAAAAAAAAACAAAACAAAAAAAAAACACATTTTGCTCAGCAGTGTCTGCCAAGACTTAACTGAGAACTATTCAGATGAATTCCCAGATTTTGTCACAATGGCCAACATTTTACTTGTGTCACCTGTTACATCAGTGGCATGTGAAAGAGGGTTTTCTATACAAAACAAAACAAAACAAAAAAAAAAAGTAGATGTTCCCTAATAGCTGACAATGTGAGCAAACTCATGCAGAGGAGCTGACTTGAAGACTATGACCCTCATCCAGCACTTAAGAAATGTACGGCCATAAGATTGCACAGAACATTTTACATTTTAAAATGTTCTAATAGTTGTCTTTAATTGCTTTTTAGTTTCAGACACTTCTCAGATGACAGACATGACCCAGAGATAGAACAATGGAGGAACTTGGACACAAGAGTAGAATAAGATAAGTATCAAAATGTTTTGTTCCAACAAGGGGTGGGGGTGGGCAATACAATTTTCAGCCCCAGCTTAAGGCCAATGCTACTTTTGGTGGGGGTCCTGTCTGGGGAATGGATCAAGATTTCAGTTTCCAGGGGTTGGGGTGGCTGGCCATTAATATCACCATTCTGCTAAATTTAATATCATGTTTTGCTTTTGGTGGGGAGGAACAGTCTAACAAGTTCAGATGATCAGGTGGGGTAAACTATAAATATGGCCCCAATGCAGTCGGTACTGCCGTGCAAACAGTTGAGATTATTGTCAATGTAGTTACCTAACCCAGTCTGTTCTTTCCACAGTTTGTGTGCAACAGTGGCTTCTATTGTCATCAACAGTACACAAAACAGTTAAAATGTGCAGGAGGGAGAGCTTGGATAATAGTTATGAAAGAAGTTATGGGCAGGAGGGTGTTAGGAGAAGATATTTTACAGAAAACATGGCATGCCATGAAAAAAATTCAAACAGAAAAAGCATACTGGCAGTGGTGGTGCAGATCGTTCATGCCAAGGCACCACCTGATTGTGCCACACACCAGACAGATTTGTCAGACCTGCTGAGCCAAGGTAATTGTGGGTGGGGATGGGGGCGCTTTTTAGTCACCCCACTGTGCTATCCAGTCATGAACACTGGCACTAGTTCTCTTTTAGCTCACACACACACACTTAAGAAATGTACAGGAGGGTGTTTAGGGGACGTTATGGGCAGGAGGGGTGTTAGGAGAAATTGCCAGCGTAGAAGTATGCCATGACTCTTACACACAGAAAGCAGACACACTGCAGGCTGAGTTGTTCCATATACACCAGATTGTGACAGCTGTCAAGCTTAAAAAGGGTGTGGATGGGATGGCGGGGGGGGGGGGTGCTTTTTAGTTACCTCAATCAAACCATGGCTCTGGTACAGCTAGGTATTCTTACAATTTAAGAAGATATTGTGCAGGAGGTGTTTGGGAGATGTGGGCAGGAGGGTGTCGGAGAAGAAAATCATCACTTTTATGCCAGGTCAAGACACAAAACAACAATCATTTGCCACACAGATGGCACCACCACCAGAGTATACTAGGATGTAACAAGTTTGGGCAGGAGGTGATATAAGGAGTCAGTCTGGTTTAGCCAGGTTAAAAAGACAACTTAAAGGGGCACTGTCAGCTTTACCCTTCGTTTTTTGCTTATTTTCTATCACTGGGTTGCTATCCATATAACTGCTGAATGGTCACTGTAGAAAGTATCCAAGTAAACCACACATGATTCCGCTTACTAATTTTGGTGAAATCTATTATTTGTAACCCTGCTCAACAAAAAATCTCTACCAAGAGCCCTGTTAATGTATAAACTGTTTGTTGTATTGCTTGTCTTTTACAGACAGTATTTTGTAGTTTTCTGTTCAGAACTCAAAGAGACGTTCGCCCATCAGAGCAGCGAAAGGTGTTCCGAATCCATGCGGTAAGATGATTAAACTACATGTTCCTGGTTCCATATATGAAAGAGGTTATTTTTCAGTAACTTATACTTAAAAGGGAAATGTTCATGTCTGTGTGCCCCACACCTCAGTGTGGGCTACCTCGATTCGATTTTCACCCACTATGAATCAGGCTGCGATTTCATTCTTTCAGATATTCTCGACAGCTTTTGGCGCCTAAATTTTCAGCAATATTTTTATTTTTTATTTCAAAACCACGACTGAATATGGCGGACAGTGTGTAGCCTGTTTGGCTGTAACAGTGCGGCGCCACACCGCCTCTGGCACTGAAGCAAGCGGTGCGCGGCGCACTGTTACAGTAAATGGAGCTGCACACAGTCCACCATATTCGGTTTGCAGATTTTAAGAAATAAAAATAAAGTAATTGCCTGCTGGAAAGAGAGGGTTTTAAGGCTCAAAAGCTTAATCGGGAGGTAATCTTTTTGGGGGTGGGGAGCTTCGTATTGCCACAGTTCTCTTTTAAAAATTTCAGGTACCTGCTGCTTTTGAAGTAAATATGTTTTATCTAGTCAATCCTGCAATCCCTCCTGCCAGCATTTTGAATCCAGCACCTTCCACAACCACCCGTAGCAGACGTCGGAGCCAGGGAGCATATACCATGCAATACTTGGTCCGAGACCTCTAGGTGGCAAACTGGAGCCATTAATAGCTCTGGCCAATAGGCTTACACTGTACATGCTCCCACGGCTGCTCCCCAGCTCTGACGCCAGTCATGGGCAATTGGGATGGGGATGCGCTACAGAGGCACTGGATTCAAAATGCCAGAAGGGACAGCAGGCTCAATTAGAAAAAAAAAAAAAAATAAATAAAAAAAAAATGCTTCAGAAGCAGGTACCTGAAATTTTTAAACACTGAGCGAAAATACGAATCAAGGGAAGCCCCACACTGAGGTGTCAGGCACACAAACATGTACGTTTCCTTTAAGTGATCATGTACTAGTTGGCTCACCCTATGAGGTACTAATGTGAGCTGTCAAGTTACAGATGCTGAAGGCCGAGTACTTTATCCTCATTGGTTCTGTGATCCAAAGTTATTTTCAGCATATCTTGAGAGCAGCTTTTTCAGAATGTTTAAGAACAGCTTTTCACCATTCCTGCAATCAGACTAGATCTCACCAGTGAACAGCTAACTAGAGCACAAGTTCATGAGCTGCAGTTTCATCTGACTCAATTATAGCAGGCACTGGGCAAAACCATGGTTTCAATGAGAGAAAAAAAAAAAAAAAACAACTAACTCTTATACTATGTAAACAATATTACATAATAGGGTGGGGGTTGTCAGTGATAAACGCACGATTAGGGGCGGCCTTGTGCCCTACGGCCCTCAAAGCCACCTGGTGGCCCAGAAGAAGCACCAGGTGCTTCCGTGCAGAAAACTCTGGAAGTTGATCAGCAAGCCAGGGTAGCGCCGCTCTGCAGCAGCGCTTCCAGCCATGGGAGGGTGCCGCCGGGGTAGCGTTAAGGGTGTGCTCTGAGCAAAGTCAGTGATTAAAGGAGCACATTTTCTTTTTAGAAACTTCGGTTATCTGTGCATTTATCCTTCAGGAGTACAGTTAGAGGCAGGAGTTCCAGGCAGTGGAAAGGTGACTGGGGAGTCCAGAAGGGACACTGGGATGCAGGTCCAGCCTTTTCTATTAATTTGGCAGAGTTTAAAGCTAGTTGGGCAAGCTATTGGGCGAGCAGGAAGCCATTAAGTTAGTAGATGGGCCACCGTATTATTGTGCACTGCAGCATGCTGGCAAGGAACAAGCATGCTAGCAGCAAGCACAGGCTAGTATTGACATGGACCCAGAGAACCTGCACTCTGCTGTATTCTTAAGAATCACCAGCTGATGCCAGTGATTTCTAGTTAATACTGTTTACTGGTTCTCAGCACTAAAGCCGGTGCCTAGCCTAGCGCTTCGGCAGTAAGCCTTCGTCAGGGGGTCAGGCAAAGGCCAACCACCTAACTGCTGCTGGGGCTAAGCACCAGCTTTAGTGCCGAGAACTAATATTAACTTGAAAATCACTGGCATCAACTTTGGTTGGTTCTTTAAAAAAAAAAAATAAATAAATAAATTTCTGGCAAGAGTGCAAGTTCTCTGGGACTTTTGTACACTTCGAGGCTGACTGCCCTTAACTTGCACCACCGCCTGACTGCAGTTCATGGCTTTAAGCCTTGGATTTGTTAATACAGACATGGGCAGGCAGAGTAGAAATATGAGAGCAGCTGGTAGACAAATGTCCCTGAAAGCTAACAGGAAGGGGATGAGCGGGTGTGGTTTCAAGGGCTTTTATTGGCAGGTTGAAAACAAGTGTATGGACAAGTGATGCCACGCCAGGCAGGGAACAAGTGTATGTGCACTCTGACTACGAGAGAGAGAGTGTGTGAGTGACAGTGAGAGAGAGCGTGCGCGCGAGTGAGAGCGAGCATGAGCGAGTGAGTGTGCAGGCACTTGGGAAACATGTTTTTGTGTGGAAGTATAACCCCCCCCCCGTTACCCGGGGTTACCAGAATCCCAGTAAGACCTAATGGTAGGCAGGGACGGCAGCTTGTGAAACTCCAGTTAAATGGATTTCACACTGTCTCACTCTTCTCAGTCTCAGCCGAGACTGAGGGATGACATCATGTTTGAACTGTCGTAGCTGCATAAGCCACACTGGAATGTTGCAGTTGGAGGTTAGAGTAAAACGCTGGGGAATTTGAAGCCAGTGTGTGTGCAGTCTGAGTGAGAGACTGTAGTGCAGCAGAATGTGTGCAGGCTCTCACAGCTTTAAGCTCTGGTAAAGAGCTACTTTTGTTTAAGGTGTGTTTCTCCACCTGAAGAGGAATACAGGAACTGATAATTGAAGTGGTGGAGACCGCTCTCAATGGTTCAGAGCCCCATTCCTGCGGGGATTTGGGGGGGGGGGTGTCAGCCTGTTTTCCAGGGGCAACCCCCCTGGGTCTGGCTAAGGGAAAGAAGCTGCCTGTTTGAGCTGTGCTGAGGCACCAGAAGCTCTAAAAGGAAGATCCCTTGTGGAGAAAACGCCTGTGGGGTACTTGCAACCGAAGGGTGAGTTCGCTCTGAAAAAGGGCCAAGTGTTTTTCACCTGAAACAGAAGGAAACCTAAACGGACTGTTACTGTGGGGTCAGGAAAAGACAGCCAAGTACAGTTGGAAGAATGTGGGGATTGGACTGCTTAATCTGTGGGGGGTCTAGAGTAATGGACAATGCCACTTATTTTTAAGTGTGTTCAAGTCCAGCACAAATGGGAAGCAAGGCAAGTAGATTGAATGTGAAATACATTTAGCAAGAATCTACAGGGCAAAGTGCTAAAGGATGAGGTGTTTACAGTCCAGAGAAATGGCCGGGTATGAATTGTGGGAGTGAGAGGTGGGAGACCTCCCCCATCAGTAGTAACCAAATTCACCTCTACGGATTTGCTCTGAGACACCTTTTGCTTTCCCTCAGATACTTGGCCAGTGCCTGAGGAAAGTACTCAGATGTGGGATTAAAGAGGAGAATTCCCTGATGGAGCTGAGGTGCTCTTAGGTGGTTTAGGGAGCCACCAGAAAATGTTTCCATGAAGTATGGAAGGTGTCCAAGTGGCTGGCAAGGGAGCAGAGCCAGGGAAAACCCAGAACAGTGTACAAGTTCGGGCTGTGTAACCCAAAGCAGCATACAAGTCCGGGCTGTGTGCCCAGGGTGTTGTAGAGCCTGAGGACTAAAGTGATGAAGATATGTTCTGGTCTCCTTTAATCTGCATTACCAGGAGTGTAGCCCCGTGGGGGTCCATCTATGCTTTGTTTATTCTGTTTGGATGTGAATAAAAGCCACACTTTAGAATCCCACTTCTGGTATTGGACACTACAGTTACTGCTTCCTGTGTTCGGAGTTACTTGGGTGCCCCTGTGCAAAGTAGCCAAACACAGCCTATGTGCTGAGTGACCTATTCCTCCCCAAACCCAGCCCACCTGGTATTGCTGTCAGATGGCAACGGCAGACCGGGTAGGGGTTACAGAAGGATGTCAAAAAGGGAATGACGGTATTGACTATGGGCCAACAGTTAAATGAAAATGAGGTGACTGAGCAAAAAGTGAAGATTATACATTTTACTGTCAGGAGACGGAAGAAACTTGCATGCAGAGGGAATTCGTGTTTAGTAATAGTATATAAAAAGTAGATAGGGACAATGAGATACCATGGTTGGCTTAAGTAAGGTACATGCGTCGGGAGCGAGAGCAAGAGGGATTTTAGCAAAAAAACATTTAGTGTTTATCCTTTTTTGTCATGTGGCTGAACGAGTGGCTTGCTAAGAAAACATGGCGGACAAACTGTTTGGCTGCACTTTGATTTATACAGATTGCCACGCAACAGGTACAGGGACATGTTACCTGTGCTATGCCAAACAAACCAAAAAGCAAAAAAAGCCTATTAGCAAATCAGAACTAGATTTCAGATACAGAGTTATTTAAAAAAATAAACCAGTGTTAAGAACTCTGTAGACAGAGACGACTAGCACATTATCACTATTATTCTTCATGCGTTTGAAAAGCAAGTTAGTGGTGGTGGTTCCACTTTTGGTCAGCCTCCATGTGTTTACAGTTACTGCAGTAAATGAGCAGGACAAGTAAACACCGCAATCACTCAAATTACTGCAGTTTGACAAAATTAGTCTGGAACTTAAATTGCCATCTTTGCTCGCCTCTTCTGAAAATGCTGCACCATGCTTCACTGCAGTTGCCATGGAGACAAATCCATAGTGGTCATTCAGAAAGCATAAATATTTTATGGAAGGTGTGGAGGCTGTAGAAAATTAGGAACCTTCAACTACGAGTCTCACACTGAACCAGACAAGTTTGATAGCTGCCTCTCAACACAAGGTTGCTGGAGCTCCCCTTGCATTTCCTGTATGAAATTAGACCTCACCCCAGACACCGGGGGCCAGATATTCAGAAGGGTTGCGCCCTGGCGTGATATTCAAAGGGAGAATTGAGCCTTGCACAAATCCCAATGCTCCTGAGTGCATCAGTAATGTATGCGGCGCAGGTAGGGGGGCATGCCCATGTATACTCCGCACATCCAGAGATGTGCCGAGCCCATGCATGCGAAACCCCTACCTGCGCTGCACACAGGTGAGGAGAGAAAAAAAAAAAAAAAAAGAGCAACAGCTGGCCACCCACAGGTGAGCTGCCATATTGCAGGGTGCAACCGGCAGCTGCCCCTGTATAGGTGGCCATCAGAACTCCGGCTGCCGCGTTCCTGGTGGCGCCCCAGCCTTGTCGCAGGCATCGTGGGAATAATAGATTATCTCCTGGTGGTCCAGTGGACTGCCTCGCAGCCCGATCATGGGCATTTGTTATTAAATGACATTAATCAACCCCGATGGTCCAGCGTACCCCCTCAGTCAGCGGCGGGTGGACTGGGGCGGGCGATACTGCTGGACCACCAGGGTTTGATTGGGGTGTAATTTTGTATAACAAATGCCCACGATCTGGCTGCGAGCGGTCCACTGGACCACCAGGGAGAGGGTTAACATTTTGAAACATACTTATGCCCGCGATTGGGCTGCAAGCGATCCACTGGACCACCAGGGAGATGGGTCTATTATACGGCAACCTATGCCCGCGATTGGGCATCTGGGCATGTTGCCGCTTGTGCAGGGGACGTTTGTCCCCCAACGGCTGCAGCATGGCAGGGCGCCAGGCACAAGTCACCGGGGGATCGACGCACCTGCATGTAAATGGGGCCATAATGACATACAAATGGCCTCGTTTGCACCCTGCATACATTATGGCCCCATTTGCATGTGCACTTTTGAATATCAAGGTTGTTGCACCTAGCGCAATGGAACTTGCGTTAGCGCATCACCCTGCTCCACTCTGGCCACTTGCGCAGTGCCACTACGCCATGCACACTGCGGGTGGTCAGGGTGCGATATTCAACAATGCTGTGCCATAGCGCAGCTCCGTTGAACATTACCCTGTCAACGCCCCTGCGCAACCAAGCTGCGCCCAAGCTTGCACCACAGCCTGGCGCAGTCTGAATATCTGGCCCAGAGTCTGTACATTTAAAATAAAAAAATTTAAATAAAAGAAATTGAGAAGGGGCAAATTGGTTATAGCATGACTAATTTTCAGTCTGTCTGTGCTGGTGAGTGTGTGTTAAGGATGGTGTGAGTATAACATCAGGGAGGCTGAAATCAAGAAACAGGGAGCACATCATTCAACGGTCAGAGACCACATGGTGGACTGTTGTCCCAAAAAATAACCTCTCTGTGGTTGTTAGTTATGGTGGTGGTTGACCGAGTTTGGTTCCGTGCCACAGTAGCCAGAAAGTGAGGGAGTACCAACTTTGGCAAATCTTGGAAGCAGAATAAATAAATAAAAAAAAAAAGCAATTTGAAAAAGTCAACCAACCCAGTTGGGGGGAGGGAGGAATCGGTCAACAGACAGGGCACTGAATTCACACAAGCAGCAGCACTGAGGTTCTGCAAGTAGGGCATACCTCTCAACCTCCTGCCTCATAAATCAGGGACACGGCTTAAAAAAAAAAAAAAAAAAAAATAAAAAAAAAAAATTCAGGGACAAAAGGACCAAAACCAGGGACACAGCTTCAAAATTAGAGATACCCACCCAGAAAGGTGGTAGAATATGGAGCTTAGTGCAAAATGCATTTTCTAAGGAAGAATACATCTGTAACTTTAATGCGTGACATTGTTTTCTGCATACAGTCCCCATTGTTTAGCCACAGAAACACAAATTTTAGGAGGGACAGAATAAAATTTTGAGGCAAAAAAATCAGGGACACTTGAGAGGTATGAAGTAGGGACTCTGAACACGTGACACCCAATGGTGCCAGAACGGTTTGAAAAGTGGTAGAGCCAAATATGTAAGAGGTAAATTCTCCCCTATTAAATACATTAACGTGATTGCAAAAACTGATAGGGCCACTTATGAAAGTGGTAGGGCCATGGCCCTAGTGGCCCCCCCTGTTCCGGCACCTATGGTGACACCAAGAAATGAAATTAATGAAACATTTTAATTGTAAAACTTTTTTAGGAAACGTCTTGGGCGACTACAGTAAAGATTTTCTGTGAAAATTTCCAGTTCTCCGGTATATTCTGAATGGTAAATAGAATTGTCCAAAATTGGACATTTTTCATTGCCTGAACTGGGATAACATATCTGGAACACACTAGGCCTAATGAGCAGAACGCAAGGCAAGATTAAACATATCAGTATATTTTATTGGCAATACAACGACTGGTCTAAGCGCTCATCTTATTGAGGTTAAAATGACAGCTGTGAGGGAATAAACGGGCTTAACTGTGGCTTGAAGACCAGGGTCCACGTGTAGCATAATGCGGCACAACTAAATATGGATACTTTGTGAATGAGCATAATTCGTGAAAACAAGCTACAAATTCACAGAACTTTTCAATCCCCTTTGTCACAGAGAGCAGCACTTCAGGTGTATCACGCTACCTCGCGCACCTGTGTTTCTAACGGCATCAGCACCCCGTGTCCAACACACGTGACACCGGCAGCTGCCTGCTTTTGGCGCGCGGCGGTGACGTCACCAGCCTACCAGCTGCTGCCCGGAAGCAAGTTTTACTTTTTAAGATCTATTCATAGCCAACAAACTGAAAAGAGGCGGCGGTGGGGCGTAACCAGAAAAACCTGCAGAAACCCGCCTCGCAGGAGTTTTAAACTGAAGGGCGGGTAAAGATGTTCTAGCAATGACAGCTCCTGTATGTATACATACGTACTAAGAAATACAACCAAGTTGTTCCTACAGATCAAAATTTTAGCTGAAGTGGCTAATCTTTTTATGAACTAAAACCATATCGGTGCATCAACCCCAACTTAATTCAAATAAGCTCCTTCCTCAAATGACAACCGACACACACCACAGACAGACAGCACACATGGACTCTTGTCATTTTATTTACCTTTAGATTAGCATCGGGACTCGCAGGCGTTTCCACCCCGTCACCTCCTCTGCTACTGGCTGTGGGAGACGCCGCTCCATTCACGGGTCCTGGGCTCAAAGTCACATTGTGGGCATTTTCTCCCCATCTCCACGGGTACACCATAAAATCGCTGAATCCAGGACTGGTAGGGATCAGAGGCTCCATCCTCTTCGGCTTGATCGGGGTCGTTTTAATTACCGAAACCAGAACTCTTTTGGGCGAGTCGTTGCAGAAAATCATCTGCGGCTGCTGGGATTCAGCCATCCTTCCGTTTCTTTTAGTGTACGACTGCAATATGCAATCGCACCAGAACTGCAATCCAAGGAATAAACTCGAGCAGACCTGGGTAGCAGCAACAGTGATTCCTCCCACGGAGCTATTCGACTTTGGAAATCCCCGATCTACGTTAGTAATTATACGTCAATTAATCTGTAAGTGCAGTAGTCTAAGAAACAAATTGGTTTACCAATACCCTCTGAAAGCACCTGTCACACTAAATGACAAGCGTATCCCTACTGATCTCCTGTTAACGCACAACCGATTATTAGTATTTAAAAATCCAAAGGCTTCTATCCCGCACTCCAGAGACAGCAGCTCAGACTGTGTATACAATAAGCCTCCTACCCACAGAAAAATCTTTTCCCGCGTTACATTTCGCGCCTGGGCGGACACTACTATGTAAGAGCCAGTGAATCGGGCGAGTGACTATAAGCTCGTCCAATTGCTGGCGACAGTCGGTAACAAAGGCGGAGCTGACATGGGTGCCCGACCTGCGAACAGAGCCTACGGCCGTTTAGTAAAAGGGCGGGCTCTGCGGGAGAGGCGTGACTGGCTCCAGGATTGGTAAAACTTCTGAACCAATGGAATTCGAAGTTTAATGGTCCCCGCCGCTTGAGACTGACGGCGCCACCGAGCAATCCTTTCAGAGCGTTGATCTCGGCCCCTGTACCGGAGTGGCTGAACCACGCATAAACAGGGTTTCAAGGCTGTGACATTCCATACAATCTGATTGGTTGTTTATCGATCAAAGGGCATTCCCGCGCGCGATGTAACGTTTTTCATGCAGTTGATCCCTTTAAAAGGACAGTGGTGCTCGAATTGCTGGAGAACACTGCAAATGCGTTTCTGGTCTGATCGTGACCTCGGGGCGCTAAAGCATGAATTTATCTAACTGAAGTGCGACCCTCCCCCATTATAGTAGTTTTTTTTTCTCAATACTGTGGCACAGACAGATTTGATGCATTTACATCTATCGTCTCAGAAATGGGCATTCTATTAGATTAGGGGACACACCATGCCCCTGATTCCTAATGCAGCGGATTACGGTATTGTGGCTCACCACCTACGTCACGAGTTCTGATACACTAAATGAATGAATACACCTTCCGGCAAATAACAATGATTGATGGCATGAACAACTGGAAAAGCATACGATATCGCTTTATCACAATTACCACACACCCCGGCTAATAGAAAAATAGACTTACTTGAGTGACAAAATTAAATAAATACATTTTCTTACTCCAGAAGTCCTTTAGCATCAGTAACTTTTTGCACTTAGCTGGCCAGGTGCAATTGCCCCGGAGGTGTGCCTTTAAGAGATTTTTTTTAATGAGCAAGGATCAGCCAATCAAAAGACAGGAGGGGGTGAGAGCTGTTCACTGCTTCAGAATTTTTTCTCTGCGGGAGTCTCTTTGTCATTCTGTCCCCCTGACAAGGATGCCAAGAAAATTGACTTTATAGCAAAGAAAATGTATTCCACAGCTTCTCAGGCTGTCTTCTTACATGGCATTCACAGCCAAATATCAGAAAGCCATTTGGAAATCTGTCCAGGCTATCTCCCGCAACGGATCAGATTCTATGGTGCGGGAGCTGGTGGATACGTCAAAAACTGCCTTGGAAGCTACTATGTACCAATTCCAATGGCGGAAGACAATAATGATGCAGCCTCTAGGGCGATGGCCCATGCCATATTTCTGAGACTTTGCCTGGCTTAGAACCTGAGCAATATTGCTTCTGAGGTGTCTCCCAACTTTCCTTTTTGATAGCCTCCTTGCGCTTATCTGGGCAAAGTTTTCCTCATAAATTATTTCCTTTAGTGTGCTGAGTGAAAAAAATTACTTTTTCATTAGTGCTGCACAAATTTTTTATTTTTAGCGTGACAGGGCTATTTAGGCTTTATTTTTACCGCGAATATTTACTTTAAAGCCTAATTTTATCGCAGGTGTTTATTTTCGAGGGTTTCCTTCATTTTTGGCTAAATTCTTGTGGGAACTGTCGAATTGGGGACAGTTGCCTTGTTTTTTACCTCAGACCTCGTGGGGTTTACTGTGAGGCACCTGCACTAGATTTCAAACTTAAACAGTGCCTGGGGGTTTTCTCTCTAGATTGGCAATTACGAGGAAACCTTTTTTGTTATATTACTGGACCTTGTATCTTCTGTGTCAGGACTGCCGTAAGGGTTCAGTAGCCACCCGTGCGCAGTTGAGTATTACTGGCTTTCTATTAAGAGTGGCACTGGTATAGATTCCCAGTATTACAACCAAAAAATAAAAAAGGGCACTGGTAATAGACAGAGGCCCAGATATTCAAAAGGGTTGCGCATGGTGCAACAGTGTTGCGACATGCCCAACCCACTGATGCGCCCCGGCGCGATATTCAAAAGGGAAAAGTGCGCAGCACAAATCCCGATGCACTGGAGCGCATCAGTAATGTATGCAGATGCAAGTGGGGGAGGGCGTACCCATGCATACCCTGCACAGCCCGATATTCAGCCCGGGATGTGCAGAGCCATGCATGCGCAACCCCTACCTGCGCCAGCACAAAATTGATCCAAAAAAAAAAAGAAACAACTGATGGCCACCCACAGGTGAGCTGCCGCATTGCAGGGTGCAACACGGCAGCTGCCACCTGTGGGTGGCCACCCGAGCTCCGGCTGCACCTGGCAGTGCCCCCCATGCCCAATCGCGGGCATTTGTAATAAATTAAGATTAATCTGTCCAATATCCCTGGTGGTCCAGTGGATCTGCCCGCCCGATCGTGGGCTAAGTAATAAAGTTACATTCCCAAAATCCCTGGTGGTCCAGTGGACCTGCCCGCCCGATTGCCGGCTATGTAAAAAATATGTAATCGCCAAAATCCCTGGTGGTCCAGTGGACCTGCCCGCCCAATCGTGGGCCAAGTGAAAAAATGCTATCCCCAATTTCCATGGTGGTCCAGTGGACCTGCCAGCCCGATCGCGGGCTAAGTGAAAAAATGCTATCCCCAATTTCCCTGGTGGTCCAGTGGACCTGCCAGCCCGATCGCGGGCTAAGTGAAAAAATGCTATCCCCAATTTCCCTGGAGGTCCAGTGGACCTGCCAGCCCGATGCGAGCTAAGTGATAATATTATATCCCCAATTTCCCTGGTGGTCCAGTGGACCCCCACCCCCGCTGAATCCCATCGCCCTGCTCACCCCCAGTCAGCGGCGGGCAGCACACCACTGCGCCTGCCACCCCGCCCGCAGCTGACACAGTCGGTGGGGCTATGCGCCCATTGGTGCACAGCGTGAGCCAATGGGCGTGCACCCAGCCGTACTACACATTCCGAATTGTGAATGGGTTCCATGCACAATTCTGGAATGTTAGTACAGTGTGGGTATGCCCATTGGCTC
This sequence comes from Neoceratodus forsteri, assembly GCA_016271365.2. NCBI lineage: Eukaryota > Metazoa > Chordata > Ceratodontiformes > Ceratodontidae > Neoceratodus > Neoceratodus forsteri. Next base: position 1,615,227,232 of record CM057453.1, read on the forward strand.
ACGCCTGTCACCAATGGACGATACAGCCTCATCGACGTGTCAGGGCGGCGGGCGGCAGCGGGTGGGTGCTGCCGCCCGCCGCTGACTGGGAGTGGGGCGGTGGGATTCAGTGGGCGGGTGGGGTGGGGATCCACTGGACCACCAGGGATATTGGAAGCACTTATGTCTTTTTATACAAATGCCTGCGATCAGGCAGATAGTGATCCACTGGACCACCAGGGATATTGGAAGCACTTATGTCTTTTTATACAAATGCCAGCGATCGGTCAGACAGCAGCCCACTGGACTACCAGGGATATTGGACATATTCTTTTATTTGTACAAATGCCCACGATCGGGCTGTGGAGCACATTGCCGGCTGCAGGGAGCATCGGTCCCCGACAACTGCTGCCTGGCAGGGTGCCAGGCACAAGTGTCGGGGATCGGTGCACCTGCATGCAAATGGGGCCATAATGACATGCAAATGGCCCCATGTGCGCCTTGCATACATTATGGCCCCATTTGCATGTTAACTTTTGAATATCGCAGTTGCTGTGCATGGCACAATGGAACTTGCTCTAACGCATCCCCATGCTTCACTCTGGCCACTTGCGCTGATGCAGTGCCACTGCACCATGCACACTGCGGGTGGCCAGGTGCGATATTCAGTGCTGCAGAGCCATGGCGCAGCTCCATTGAATATCGCCCTGTCCACACCCCTGTGCAGCCAATTTGAGCTACGTCCATGCTTGCGCCACAGCCTGGCGCAGTTTGAATATCTGGGCCAGAGTTTATTGGCTGGGCCAGGACTGGCCAGTGGCATTTTCACAGAAACCTGCACTCAGTTCATAGGTCCAGAACTGGTTTGCTTTGCTTAAGTTGGCGAACATAGCAGATAAACCTTTGATAATTATGGCTGAGGATAAATCAAAGGCTTCCGACAAGGGACCATTCGAAAGTACTAATACCAAAAGCAGAGGTGCTGAGGAACCCTCCAGATCCCAGTCAAAAAATAAAGCTTCCAAAGATGAAGTTCCTCACAAATTGAAAAATAATAAGAGTGATGAAAAAAGGAAGCTTGATCAAGCCTCTGATGAAGTGGCTAAAAAGAAACTCTGTCAAGACAGATATGCTACCATTGCTCCTGGGAAAGCCAATAGTGAGAGAACAGGCAGCTTAAAGCATACAGAAAAAACAAAACACTTACAGACTGCACAGGTTCTTCCATCAGTGAAAGATATGGAAAAAGCATGGCAACTGTTTCAGACCCTTCAAAAGATGGTCCTCAATTTACTGGGGCTGGCAAGCACTTTTCCACAGTTCTCTGTTCTGTAGACTGTGAGGGTGACGCAGATGATGATCAATTTTATGATGCCTCGACATGGATTTTGAGGGCCTTGAGCCCCAGGAGTCCCCGGACCCTCGCCTTGGGGATCCCCCAGGTGACCACGAGGACCTTTCCTCTATGTTTACATTTATACAAAATATGCTGGATACCCTGGACCTCCCTGTGCAGGAGCCCAACCAGGATGTCAGTGAGGCCGAAGATTATAGAGAGATGAAGGGTATTTCATCCTCAAAGACCCTGGTCGGCCCTATCTATAATGCATTTAGAAAAAAATACCATGAAGGTGCTTCAACACCCAGCTTCAGCTCTAGGGGTTGATAAGCGGCTTGTGAGAAAATATAAATTGTCTAAAAATGGTACTGAGTTCCTGTCAGCACACCCTCTTACTGGTTCTCAAAGCTTTCGCTCCCAGCATAGAAGGGCAGGCGGTTCAAATTCGAATGGACAGCACCACTGCAATGTTCTACATAAACAAGCAGGGTGGTACCTGATCAGGAATACTCTGTTTGGAAGCTCTGAAGCTCTGGTCTCTAGCATTCTCCCTGGGAGTCAGCCTCTCAGCTATTCACTTCCCAGACAAACTCAGTACTCTGGTGGATGCTGTAAGCCGCATCAGTCAAGGTCAGAGCGAATGGACACTGAACAAGCAAGTACTAGCCACAGTGTTCAGGCAGTGGGACACACCAGACGTGGATCTGTTTGCCTCGCCTCTCAATTTTCAGCTCCCTCAGTACTGTTGCAGACCCCCAGTTCCAGGAACACTTCCTCTGGATGCCCTGATCCTGGACTGGTCAGGAAGGTTCCTATATGCAGTTCTTCCCTTTCCCCTGATATTCAGGGTTTTACTGAAACTCAGGCAGCAGCCTGCATCCATGATCCTAGTGGCTCCGGACTGGCCCAGGCAAGCCTGGTACCCTCTTCTTCTCTCAATGTCCTGCAACAGGCCCATTTGCCTGCCTCCAACTCACTCCCTGCTGACCCTTCCTCAGATTGGAGTGCAGTACCCAGACGTACACTCTCTTCACCTCAAAGCCTGGTTCTTGAGGAGTTAGAGTTTCCATCCTCCCAGTACTCTGAACAGGTCCTTAAGATACTGAAGATGGCTAAAAAACTAAATACTAAGACTTATGCAGCAAATGGAAAAGGTTTTCCCTCTGGTGCAGAAGCGAAAAGGTCGAACCCCTATCAGCTTCAGACCCTCAGCTGCTAGACTACCTGGTACACCTACAGGCATCAGGCTTGAAACCTTCTTCACTCAAGCTACACCTGGCGGCAATTTCAGCCTACCTTTCGGTGGGAAAGAAGAAATCATTTTTTTCCCATGACTTTTTTAAACAGTTTTCAAGGCCTCTTGCACCTCTAGCCTCAACCAGGGGAGCCTGTTCTTCCTTGGAGCCTGAACCTTGCATAGATGGGCTCATGAATCCACCTTTTGAGCCTATGTCCACGGCCCACATCAAGTTTTAACTTGGAAGACCATCTTCCTGGTAGCCATTACATCTGCCAGGAGGATTTCAAACTACAGGCCCTGTGCACTGGGCCAATTACATCATCCGCCACAACGATAAAGTTGAGCTCAGGACAAATAGGAAATTTCTGCCAAAGGTGGTTTCAGAGTTTCACTTGAACCAGTCCATTACTCTGCCTGTCTTCTTTACTGAGCCATCCACTCCTGGTGAGCAAAAGCTCCACAGCTTGGATGTCAAAAGAACCATCTTTCACTGCCTAGAGCATACTAGGCAGTCCAGAGGCTCTTCCACTCAGTTGTGCCTCACCTACGGGGATGTAGGCAGAGGAAGACCAGCTAACAAGAGAACTATTTCCCTGCCACATTTCTCCTGCCTGGGACTGCTTATAGCAGAAGTCAGACTTTTTCTGATTTAAGCCTGGAACTGTGGCGGGAAGAAGAAGAAAGAAGTTTATCAGTACCACTTGCGTTTTGGACCAAAGATTTGCTCCCGTGAAGCGATCGGCCCAGCTAGTGTGCGAGATGAATTCTGGATTGAAAGGTTTGCTCACTGGATCTACTATATTAGCAACTGGACTGTATCCAAACTATACAAAGTTAGTGCTGTGTATTTGAATGTGCTGAATGTGTTTCGTGGGTCGAGACCTGCTTGCCTACAACCCAACCTGTTACGCCAGCTGGAGGCTTCACCAGCAAGAAACAAATGAACTTTGCCAATTTGCTCATCCTGCCTGGGCCTTTGCAAATCCAGCCCAGACTGACTGCCTGCACCAGAGACTGTTTTGGCAAGAGAACAACTTTGGTGATCCAGCCCCTGTGCAACAACAACTTGCAGACTGTGGCCACCTGGAGGGAAAGGCTGTGAAGAGAAGGTGCATTATGTCGGCCCTGCTTCCCTGTGCTCATCAGTGAACACCATGAGGTCTCCATGTTGCCTGCAGAAACCTGGTAGCATAAGTACACTCAGGGTAGCTCCCTACAACGGGTATTTAAATCATCTGTGTTGCCATCTCATTCCATTTACTTTCTGGGTATTCAAGAGACTGAGACAACTGGCTCAGATAACATATAATCACCTGGTTGTTTTGCACTCTAACTGCTTTTCTTTCAAGGGCCCCAACATCAGCTGCAACACCGGCCACCCCCGGGCAACGCCTCTGGCTAGCCAACTTCCCATCCTGGGTACCCAGTGTTGTTGGACTGTATATTTGGGACTTAAAGTGCATGTCTGAAAAACCTGATTTAAATCAGAATACAAATCATTTGACTAAATTCACACCCCTTCCTTGTTCATATCCCCTAAATTAACCTGATTGTCTTTTTTCACGTTTAACCTGGCTAGTGTGCATATTATTAGTTGGGTTACAGTATTGAAAGTGTGCCATTGCCTTGCTAACCTTATTTTACAGGGGTCTCCAGGGACATTGCTGAAGGTCCAACCCTGGTCGTAAGTGTGAAGGGAGTGTGCATATTATTATTGCTATATACTGACTATGTGTTAATTACTGTTATAGGTACAAAACCACTAGAAGGGTTGGTGGGTAGTTATAGCTTCCCAGAGGGCTATAGCAGGATAGACAAACACCTCCAGTACCATTACTCTGAGTGGAGACACCTTAATACTGAATCTAGGCCCCTCAACCTGTGCCTAGACATACAGACAGGGGTAGTATCCTTCGGGATAGTGCCGCCTAGACATCACACCTAAATTAACGGACCCACAGAGCAACACCTTGGTTGCCCCGATAACTCAAACAGAAGTGGCAGAAATAATTAAGGATCTTAAAATGAGCAAATGCCTGGGGCCTGACGGGTTTAGTGACACATTTTATAAAACCCTTCAGAATGATATTAGCCTGTTGCTCCTTTGGGTCTTCAGTGAGGTATGGGTAGAGGGAGGACCTCTGCTGGCCTCCTAGAACTACGCTACGATAACTGTCATTCCCAAACCAGAAAAAAATCCAACCCTTTGTAGTTCATATTGCCCCATTTCACTCCTAAACATATATTATAACATTTGGCCTCCATTATAGCAAAATGAATGAATCCAATACTTCTATTGTTCTCTCCCTCAATCAAACTGGTTGTATCACTGTTAAACAGGCTCCTGACAATGTCGGACAGACAGTGAATGTAAATGAAACTATTAAACTAAACCAAATCCCTGCATGTGTCATGAGCCTTGACGCCGAAAAGACCTTTGATAAAGTGTTTTGGAGTTTCCTGTTTCTAACGTTAGAATCCTTTGGCTTTCTCCAGCAGTTTATTACTGGTATTCAAACCCTTTATACAACCACTCAAGGGTATGTTCATACTAATGGACACCTCTCCTCCAGATTTAATTTATCGAAACCCAGCAGGACTGCCCCCTCTCACCTCTTTTATTTGCATTGTACATTGAACCTCTTGCAAAAGCATTAGAGACAATCGTAACATAAAGGGAGTAGAAGTAGGAGGTGTTCACAGAAAATACAGTATCATTCTGTGCAGACGATGTGATATTATATCTAGCAGACCCTGACATGTCTATTTTGGAGGTCTAGATGACTCTCGAAATCCTTTGGCCAGCATGCTGGGTATTTCCTGAATAAAACCCACTACTATCCATCTGCCAGAATAACTCAGCTGCTCCCTCTTAATTGGTCTGTCAAGCAATTTAAGTATTTGGGAATACAGCTTCATAAAAACTTAAGTAAACTCTATGAACCCAACTTTGAGCCACTTTTTTTAAAAAGTACAGGAGGATATATATACACACCGGTGGTCTCTTTTAGGTCTACCCATGTATTCTCATATACACTCTGCATTATGAATATTCTTCAAAGATACTTAGATTTATTTCAATGTCTCCCCTTCAACATTCCCAAAATCCAATTTCATAAGTGGCAGCAAACTCTGTCAAAATTTATTTGGGCTGCAAAACGCTCACAACTTAAATGTTCCTTACTACAAGCACCTAGGTTATCTGGAAGAAGGGCACTTCCAGACTTAGAGGATTATTACCTTGTTACTCACCTCAAAACTGCCCTACAATGGTCCCTTCCACATATATGGCTAATTGTAAACTGATGGAGCAAAATGAGGAGGGGGGCCCCCCCTTTATCGGTGAGGGTCATGGACCACACCCTGGCACAGTTCACTCCACTTTGCATAGAGTATATGGGCTGTGGAACAAGTTCTACTTGAACACACACCTTTGGCCCTCCCGGTGGTTTGCTTGGGATGATGCCTTTGGGGGCGGGCGCTGCAGAGCAGCCTTAGAGGAAGCAGCACTTCATGTAAGCTCCCGGGAGTGATCGAATTTAAAACTAAAACTAGTTTCCCAACTTTGAAAACTACTTTTGCACTGCCCAGAGACAAGGTCAGACTGGGGTACGGAGGGCCCACCTGGAAAGAAGATACAAGGGCCCACCTGGAAAATCAATAGAGGAGGGCCCAGGTTGACACAGTCATATCAATATTCCACTTCAATCTGATAAACTAGCTCTGTGTTTGCATCTTACATTTATCAACAGTGTCCCAGATACCCCATTTAATTAGAAAAAAGAAGATAAATGCAAACATTTTCAGAGTTCAGAAGGTAACCACTTACCCAACTGAGGGGGGCCCACCTGGAAATGTCCAGGTATCCAGGTGGGCCAGTCCGACCCTGCCCAGAGAGTAGCAGAAAGGGGGCTCGCAACATGAGTAAATGAGGATGAGTAAAAGATGGGTTGGGCATGCTGCAAGTTGCACTCTGCAACTGAGTTTTTATTTAGTGTTTTTTATTTATTCGTTTATTTTGCTATTGGAGTAAGGGAGTTGGTTTCTGTGCGACATCTGAATTTTTAGATCTTCCTGCAGTGTTTACTGAAGATGTCTGAACAGTTTTATTATTGATTGGAAAAAGGGATTTGCGTTGTCTCGCTAAACTCTGCTTAATGTATGCCGATGAAGAAACAGATTCACAGTTTCTATTTGTCTGCTGTTGCTGAGCTTCTTTTGAAGCAGAGGAGAGAGAGTGAAATTTATTGGGAGGAGGCGGTACTGCAATATCGCAATACTGAAGTTGCTGGAGTTTGCTCATGGGAAGACCCTCTCGCCTTCTGGGCAGTTTTATATCAGAGCAGTTTTTGAGCCATTGCTCTGTATTGGACTTTGGTGGGGGTTGGCTGCTGGTGCTGGTGTGGTGAGGGGGCCCGACATGGTTTGGTGACCTATTGCTAGATTTGCTGCCACATGGGGGTCTGGGCTTTAGCTCAGCCAGGAAGCCGGTTGATGAGCCTGTAATTCTCTCAGGTTCCCAGCGGGTTGGCTGCTGCATGGTCACCACCTGGGAAGCGAAGTGGAGGCAGTGAATATTTCTGGTGGTGGTTTTTGTGGATGTAGTGTTGCGGGCCCCGTTTGCCTCTTATCGCCGACCCTGGATATCCTGCTGGACACCATCTATAGACAGTATCTGTTTCCTCCATTTTAGTTGATTTTCATTTGGACTGCCTGCACTTTATTGGATCACTCCCTACTTTGTTGTGGAATTATGGCTAGCCTTTGAATTTTTTCTATCCTGGACGAGCGTTGTGAGTGGTGCGAGCACCACTCGGTGCTAGAATTATTCCGTTTTGTAACGAGAGTTGGGAAGCGGGGTTGTTTACTGAGGGTTTTAGAGTGTGTTAGGTTTTCAAGAAAGGAATGTTTTAAATTGATTGAGTTAGTTTCAATCAACGTTTGTCTGTTATTTTTATTTAAACTAGGAATGTGTAGGGGGTCTGAAGGGCGACCTGTGGGGGTTAGGATTATTTATGGGAAGGCACAGCTGCATGCTTTGCATCCCTTTATCCCTTTCCCTGTGTCTGATACTACGAGCAGGTGTTGCAGGGAAGTGGGGATTGTAAGGGACTGTTTGACTTGCGGGCTGTGGGTTGACCAGGAGTGGGTTGATGGAAGGATAGAGGTGGTTGGATCCAGGGGACGCCCTGGCTTATTTAGGGCATCTAGGCGACGCCAGACGTGGTTGGTGCCCATTTCCAGGGAAACCACCAGACCGAGTGGTCAGGTAACCCGAGGGGCTACACCACCTGTTACACCTCTGTCGACAGTGCTGTGCAATGCCAGGTCGATTAGAAACAAGACGGCAATTATTGCTGCCTTGATTTCTTCAGTCGACCTGGCTTGCATAACGGAGACCTGGGTGGGAGATGATGCTGGCCCTGTTTTTGAGGCTGCAGTCCCCCCAGGTTATACCGTTGTGCACTGCCCCAGAGGAAATCGTAGGGGCGGCGGTGTAGCCATTTGTTTTAAATCTAGCCTGACCTTCACCGTGCACCCGGTGGGAACCCCGGGGATCGTTTGAATGTGTGGCCGTCCGTGGAGGACTCGGCATTGGCTGCAGGATCCTCCTCATCTATCGCCCTCCTGGCCCGGTGGGGGGTTTCCTGCAGGAATTTGCCGAGTTTGTTGCCAGCGAGACATTGGATTCAACTAGATGTGTTTTTCTGGGGGATTTCAATGTCTGGGCTGAGGATAAAACTCAAAGGTGTACCAGCGAATTTCTGCAAAATATGTCCTTATTAGGGCTTTTGCAGTTTGTTGATGCACCTACACATCGGGATGGCCACACATTGGACCTGGTGTTCTCACTGGGGATTGAGATCTTGGATCTCATGATTGATCAGGTATTTTGGTCTGATCACAGCACGGTGAGGTTCATGCTTGGGGCTCCCGCCGTAAGTTTCTCCCCTGCTGAGATGATTCGCTGCCACCCTTTAGGTGATCTTACCCCTGAGGGTTTTATGGCGGCAGTTGATCTATCTAGTTTAGGTGGTGTATGCGTTGGAGCTATTGGTGTCGGTGTGGATACCTATAATAAGGTGCTACCTGACACCATCAACTCCCTCGAACCTATCCGTGTACGACCCAGAACTTCGTACCTGAGGTCTCCATGGTATGATGGAGATCTCAGGGAAATGAAGAAGATGGGTCGGAGATTGGAGCGCTGCTGGAGGAAGTCCCACTTGGAGACAGACAAACTGGTCCTGCGTGCGCATTATTGTGCATATCAGGAGGCAGTCAACGGAAAGAAGACACTATTTTTGTCTCGGGAGATTGCTGCTGGGAGAAACCGATCAGCCTCACTCTTCTGGACTGTCAACAGACTTCTTCATCCTGTCTGTCTTCAGCCCGGAAGAGTTTCCTCAAATGAGGATTGTGAGGATTTTGCTCGTTTTTTCTCGGACAGGGTGTCTTTGATCCGGTGGGAGGTTCTTCAGCCAGCAATACCATTGCTGTCAGTGGTCGCCAGTCATGTGCTGAGTGCACTTCGCCTAGTTGGGGAGAGTTTAGGCCAGCGGAGGACCGTGAGGTTATTGAGGTGGCAGTCAATCTGAAGCATACCTTTTGTGAACTGGACCCAGTGCCAACGCGTTTCTTAATGAGATGCATTGACTCTGTTGGCCCGGTGTTTGCCCTGATTGTCCGGTGTTCCTTAAGTCAGGGTGTCTTTCCGGATGCCTTGAAGGAGGCTCTGGTTAGACCCCTTTTAAAGAAATCTTCTTTGGACCCAGAGGTCAGGGCAAATTACCGTCCTATCTCTAATCTCCCGTTTCTGGGGAAGATTGTTGAGAAGGTGGTATCGCTTCAGTTGGAGGAACATCTCATGACTTACGAGTTATACGGTCCTTTCCAGTCGGCTTTTCGGGCCAGATATAGCACTGAAACTGCGTTAGTTCGGGTGCAAAATGACCTCCTCAGGGCTAGAGACCGAGGGGACAAGACAATTCTTGTTCTCCTTGATCTCTCTTCAGCATTTGATACTGTGGACCATTGTGTGTTGCTTCTCCGCCTGAGGGAATTATGTGGACTCACCAGTATTGTCATCAAGTGGTTTGAGTCCTTTCTCACCAATAGGAGACAGCGGGTTGTGATGGGAAATTTCTCATCAACACCCAGTCTCCTTTTGTGTGGAGTCCCTCAGGGTTCGGTGTTGGCCCCAATGTTGTTCGCAGTATATATGCTGCCCCTGGGGGGGGATCATTAGGAAGTATGGTCTGAGTTTTCATTGCTATGCTGATGATACTCAGCTATACTTATCCTTTGCCCCAGGAACATCCAACGCAGTAGATGTGTTAAATATCTGTCTGGCTGAGATTAGCGACTGGGTGGCCTCCAGTTGGCTTCGACTGAACCCTGACAAGACTGAGGTATTGGTAGTGGAGTCGGACAGAGTTCATGATGGGATGGCCTCTGACTCTGCAACTGGCCTTGTGCTAGGAGCTGCGTCATTGATGGCCTCCCGTTGGGTGCGAAATCTTGGCGTGATGTTTGACAGGAATTTGTCCATGGAGGTTCAGATATCTTCCGTGGTCTGTTCCTGTTTTTTCCATCTTCGAAACATTGCCAGGATTAAGCCTCTTGTTCCATCTCTGGACCTCCCTACCTTGATACACGCCTTAGTCACTTCTAGGCTTGACTACTGTAATGCCCTCTATCTCACGGTCTCTGGGGGTTCTCTCGACAGACTGCAGCTTGTGCAAAATGCTGCTGCCCGGCTTTTAACTGGGCAGAGTAAATTCTGTCACATTACACCTGTGTTGCGGGAATTGCACTGGCTGCCTGTCAGGTGGAGAGTGCTCTTCAAGGTGGGGTTTCTCACCTATAAGGCCCAACATGGACAGGGCCCTGGTTACCTGTCAGTTCTCCTGGTACCTTCTTCCTCTTCCTGTAATCTCCACTCTTCTAGTGGTGGCCTCCTAACTGTTCCAAGAGCGAGATTAAAATCTGCGGGCGATTGAGCATTTAGTGTTGCCGCCCCCGCTCTTTGGAATTCCTTGCCAGCTGCAGTTAGGGAGGCCCCCACTATAACCGCCTTTAAGGTCCGCCTGAAGACCTTCTTATTTTTGCAAGCTTTTGGGGTTTAATTTTGATTATGTATATGTATTATATTCTTTTTATATATTTATGTGGTATGAAATGCTATGAAGTTTTTGTGCGGCGCCCAGAGCCTTCGGGATTGGGCGTCTTTTTAAACATGACTTGACTTGACTTGACTTGACAGTGAGAGTGTCCTAGACTGTGGTGGAGTTTTGCTAGCGAGCTTTCTATCCAAGATAAACTGGAACTCTCCTGGATCTACCTTTGGATTTATTTTCTTTGCAACTATGTGTGAATTAGTGCTGTATTTGTGTGTCTCTACCTCCTAATTGGTGGATTTTATGGACCTCTCTTCCTAGTGGTTACTGACTCTGTGGCTTTTGATGTGAAGACTGATGTTCCCCTCCTTGATCTGTTGTCTTATGTTTTGTTTATGAACAACTTGGTGGTGAGAGAACCTTGTGTCCATTTCTTTATTAATGTTAAAATGTTATATGTAATAATTGGGTAGTGAGAGTGCCTAATTAGATTTTATCCTTCTCCCTAGTTGTGAGAGAGCTGGGGGGGGGGGTTATTTGGGTGGTGAGAGAACCCTACTTTGTTGTGTATGGGGGGGGCTGCTGTCTCATGATTTAGTCCGGGTTTGTTTTATCTAACAGCATGAGGGAGGTATTTTAAATTGTTGTATTAAATTTGTGTTCTTATTTTGAAGTGGTTAGTGTTATTGAAATTGGTGTCGTATTATTTTGGTTCTGTAGTTGCAGCATGGGTTAGCCTTTAATCCCCATGGTGGTGCACTACTCTTCCTCCTCTCTTCGTGCCCTTCGCCCTTTTTATTCCCCTCCTCTTCAATTTGAGACCTACCAGTGCTGTAGAGTGCTGGGAATTATGTGTGGGAGAGGGAGAGGGGCGAGGGGTTACAAACAGGGGAGGAGAGTCAAGGGGGGGTCACCGTATTGGGGTAGTCAGATCCAGAAGGTGCCCTGGGGTGAAATGGAATCCAGATCATGGTTCGCCATGTCTGATGCCCATACCCAAGGGCACTACCGAATCTGGTAGGCAGATGGCCCGGACAGCCGTCGAGGTTCGTCCAACTCTGGCGGTGTTGTGCAGTGCTGGGTCCATTAGGAACAAGACGGCTATTATTGCTGATTTTGTTGGTTCAGTGGACCTGGCTTGCATGACCAAGACCTGGCTGGATGACAATCCAGGACCCGCTTTGGAGGCTATGACTCTGGCTGGGTACTCGGTGATACACCACCCGAGATTGGATCGTGGGGGGGAGTTGTAATCCGTTTTAAGACTGAACTGGGCCTCACGAGTGTAGTAGTTGAGGATTTTGTGTCCTTCGAGTGTACAGTGGTAGCAGGTGTAGGTGTTCGAATTGCTCTCATCTACCGTCCACCCGGGGATGGAAGTGATTCCTTCAGGAAGTGGCAGACTTCGTCATCGACATGGCGTTTCAGTCGCCCAGATTGATGGTTCTGGGTCGACAACGAACTTTCACAATTTGGTCAGCACTTCTTCCAGTTAATGACTTCTCTGGGCCTTACACAGGTGGTTTCCACTGCTACCTATAAACATGGACACTCTTTGGACTTAGTCTTCATGCTAGGGATCGAAGCCTCTGATGTGGGGATGGAACCAGTCACTTGGTCAGATCACTACACCGTGGGGTTTAGTTTTTGCACCCCCCCCCAGAAGGCCTACCCCATGGCTAGGTACCGTCCTTTATGGAATATAAATTCTCAAGGCCTTGCAGCGGTGCTTGACCTATCGTCCCTAGAGTTAGCGAGTAGTGATCCAGAGACCCTTGTATCAGCTTATAATTCCACTGTTGCGGTGGCCCTGGATTCAGTTGCTCCTGTTTGTGTGCGCCCCCTCTCACTTTGCCCCAAGTCCCCTTGTTTTGATGGGACTTTGAGGGAGATGCAGAGACAGGGGTGAATGTTAGAATGTTGCTGGTGTAAATCTGCCCTTGATGCCAATCGCCTTAGATTGACTGACCATTATGTAGTCTGTCAATCTGCAATCACCTGTAAGAAGGCAGAATTCCTGTCCAAGGAGATTGCAGTTGCTCGAAACCAACCAGCTCAGCTATTCTGAACTGTAGACAGACTGTGCAACCCAGCCTGTCTGCAAGTTCGGAAAGCCTTTTCGCAATTAGAGTGCAATGCGTTCACGCGATTTTTTGCAAATAAGGTGTCCGACATCAGGGCGGATTTGCAGCCTGCAACCTCTAGAGGGGATGTGGTTAGTCAGTGCAAGTTCACTGTTCCTCAGTTTTCATGGAGTTCCTTCAATCGGCTAGATTTCATGGATGTCATGAGGATCATTCTGAGTGTGCACCCTACATGCTGTAGTTTGGATCCTGGACTGACTCCCCTTGTTTTTGGCTGTATTGATATCATCAGTCCAGTCCTTGTGCGAATAGTCTGGTGCTCCTTTGAGTCGGGTGAGTTTCCTAGCTTCCTGAAAGAGGCGGTGGTAACACCACTCGTGAAGAAAGCTGCTCTGGACCCAGACTGTTTCACTAACTACAGACCTATGTCTGACCTCCCCTTTGTTGGGAAGGTGATTGAGAAAGTAGTGGCAGCTCAACTGGAAGACCATTTAACCATCCATGACAACTATGAACTCCTCCAGTCCGGTTTTTGTAAAAGACATAGTACCGAGACAGCGCTGGCTCAGGTGCTCAATGATCTCCTGAGGGTGAGAGATCAGAAGAGACGTTCCATCTTGGTTCTCTTAGATCTCTCCTCAGCTTTTGACACCGTGGATCACCTGGTACTGTTAGCACACCTGAGGCATTTATGTGGAATATCGGGAACCGTCTTTCGATGGTTCACCTCATTCTTCACGGGGAGATCACAGAGAGTTGTGTCCTGGGTTTTTTCCTTGAGCCCAACGACTTTGTTGTGTGGGGTGCCTCAAGGTTCTGTGCTATCACCCATGTTATTCGCAGTGTATATGCTACCCCTCAGAGACATTGTAAGAAGGTACGGGCTGAGGTTTCACTGTTATGCAGATGATACCCAGCTTTACCTATCTTTTGCACCTGACCAGGATGGAGCTCTCTCAGTCTTTAACAACTGTCTGAAAGAAATCCAGGAGTGGATGGATGCTAGCTGGTTGAAGTTGAACTCTGAAAAGACAGAGGTATTGGTTGTGGACCCTGGTCGACAGACAGAGGGGTTGGGTGTTGGTGTGCCTTCTGGAATTTTTCTTGGAGGCATTTCTCTCCCAACCTCTGAACGGGTGCGTAACCTGGGGGTGGTCTTAGATGACAGACTGACTTTATAGTCGCAGGTGTCGGCTGTCGTCAAGACCTCCTTTTACCATCTTAGGAATATCGCCAGAGTTAAACACCTGGTTTCATCTGACAGCCTTCCAACATTGGTCCACGCCTTTGTGTCCTCGCGCTTAGACTACTGCAATTCCCTTTACTTTGGGCTTTCAGGGGTTGAAATTCACCGCCTGCAGCTGGTGCAGAATGCAGCAGCCGGGTTTCACGCAGGTACTAGTAAATCCAGTCATGTTACCCGGTGTTGTGCGAACTGCACTGGCTGCCTATCGATGGCGAATCACCTTAAAGTTGGTTTACTGGCTTTCAAAACCCTTCACTAGCAGGGTCCAGACTATCTGAAAGAACTCCTGGTTCCTTACTCCCCTGGTCGATCACTCTGCTCACTGACGAGGGATTGCTAGAGATTCCCAGTGTGAATTTTAAATCTTCTGGCTCTAGAGCATTTTCTTATGCTGCGCCAACCCTTTGGAATTCTCTACCCCATCGGTTACAGGAGTGCACCTCTGTGGAGGAATTTAAGAGAGGATTAAAAACCTTCCTCTAGAAATCGGCCTTTTTAGAAAGCTGAATTGTATTTTGGATCTGGATTTATTTATGTGGAGATGTTGGATTTTAACATTTATTTCAAGCTGTTTATTTTATAAAGTGCTTTGGAACTAGAAAAGTGCGGTATAAATAAAATTATTATTAATATTATTATAATCAGCACAATGGGTAAATCCAAAGGTACAGCGGCTGCAGCAGGGGACTTTTTTGCTCCTAAACAACAGAACCGGGAGGAGAGGCCTGGGCAGTGTGGAGCGACATCAGACTCTGTTCCCTCTCAAACGGAGGATGCCTCACTGAATAATATTCTGTCCATGTTACACCAACTGGTTAAAACAGTGCAGGATCTGGATAAGAAGTTTGACACCTTACACCAAGAGTCAGCTCTTGAAATGAGAATGGATCAGTGCAAAGCAACAACGCAGAGATCGGAAGCATCTGTTCTGAAGTCCGTTGATGCAACTACAAAACTGATTAAAGAAAATTCGCTTCTCCAGCAATGTCTAGAGACAGTGGAGAATCAGTCCAGAAAGAAAAACCTTAGAGTGATTGAGCTATCGGAGGGGGCTGAGGGGGATGATAGCCTGGCTTTTGCAAGAACCTTTCTACCTGTTATCTTGGGCCTGGATGAATCTGATTCCCCCCTATCAATAGAGAAGATGTACCGTATAACACCATGCTGCGCGGCTGTGGATAATTCAGCTGCACGGACCTTCCTGATCATCTGCACAGGTATAGGAGACAGAGACTGGATGTTATCAGTAGCCAGAAGACACAGAACATTAAAATATGGGGAAGACACCTTGCTGTTGTTTCCAGACCGGTCCTACAGCACGTGACAGTGTCACAAGGCATTCGATGGGCTCGGAGGCAGGCTCCGGGCGATGAAAACACAGCACCAGTTGTTATTGCCAGTGAAACTTCACATTGTTTGGAAGGGCCAACAGTACCTTTTTTAATGAGGCACGGGAAGCCGAAAAACTAGTGAGCCGCATGGAATCGGAGGTGATGGGCACAGACAGAGGATCTTCTGAGGATGAGGGCTGACTCGAAAAGGAGCAATTAGCTGAAGACGATGGTTGTGATGGGGACTGGTAATGTACAGTAGGCCCAGAGAGGCCATTCGAACATGCCTCGTTGTTTACTGTTTCTGCGTAGACTCTTTAATCTGAGCCAGGGGCAAAACCTATGCAGTCCCCAGTAAAGTTCTTGATTGAGACTTTTGGACTTTAACTTGAACTGTTTTCTTTACATTTACTTATTCATTCAATGTCCTGACTTATGGACTGTCCTCATCCTTAGTGGACTTTAGTAGGATGCTGTCTGCTGGGAGCGGAAGGCTTCATAATTAATGTAGACCTTTCTAATTTTAAGACAAAATGGGCAGTGGCTGTTTTCTTTCTTTAGTTTGCGCTATCTTAACATTTTAATTGGGCTCTTGCTAACTTAGTTGTTTTACCAGTTAATGGTAATTCTGGGAACAGATTGGGAAACATTATTTATTCCTGGGGGTTTGGGAATTATATATGTTTAATGCTGAATATCCTGGTAGCACTGGGGAAATCTTTTAGACTATATATTAGTCACAAGGATAATAGGGTTGTTATTCTTCACCCATCCTTATTTGGATTCCTCGTTGGCCTTCCTGGCTGCATGCATTACTTTAAGCGGTTTGTTTGTCACTGACCATTGTGTAAATTCCCTCCATGATGTACCACTAGAGGGGGTGTCTTTCAACAGTTCTTTATAAGAGAATATTAAGGCTTGACAATGTTTACTGCTATCCTCTTGTGTAATATGGTGATGTAAGTTTTTGCTTTCAAAATCAATAAATAAAGTACAAAAAGATTAGAAGCAGCCCTAACTTTTCATTAACATAGTTTTGCAGGAAAGTGGAATAATAGCTAACTTTGTGCAGGGTCTCTGCAGGTCCTGCAAGCAGGATTCACAGGGACTTGTGGGTACTGTGCATGAGCCCTAACATCCTTGCACAGATAAGACATCATTTTCTTACTATTTTCATTCCTATATGACTTTAATTGTAGTACAAAGTACACACAGTGTTTGCTTTTTATTGTGTTCTCGACCATTTCTGGCCATCCTTGACTCTCTATAAGGGCTTTTCTCAGACAGCAACTCAAAGACCCCACTAGGAATAGGGCAGTGCTGGATCTGGTGCTTCAAACAGGGATAGCACTGTAAATGTCTGATGGGCAGTCCTCTGGGTACTAGTGATTACCGTACAGGGTGGTTTCACATAAAGACAGCAACCGAAGTATACCACACAAAGACGAGAATCCTTGACTATAGGAAGGTGAATTTTAAAGAAATGGGAAACTACCTCATGGGGAAGATTACCAGGGAGGGGTAGAGACACAGTGGGGGAAAACAAGGGAGGGCATTACTAAAGCAACCAACCTCTGAGTTTGTTTACAGAAGTATGGGCCCCTGGAGGAAAAGAAAGGACTGGAGGTGCTGCAGGTCATCCTAGAGGCAGGCGCTGGGGCTGCTGCCATACGGGTGGTATGCAGACCTCCAGTAGAGAGAGAGAGAGAGAGAGAGAGAGAATAGGATAAGGCACTTGGGAAGCCAGCATCAGGATGGCAAATTAAAGGCAAGGTACTGCTAGTTGGTGACTTCAGTCTGCCAGTGTGGATGAGACTTCCACCTGCAAAGTACTGTTTTTTTCCTCGAGCCCAACGACTTTGTTGTGTGGGTGCCTCAGGTTCTGTGCTGTCACCCATGTTATTCGCAGTGTATATGCTACCCCTCAGAGACATTGTAAGGCAGTGCAGGCTGAGGTTTCACTGTTATGCAGATGATACCCAGCTTTGCCTATCTTTGCACCTGACCAGGATGGGCTCTCTCAGTCTTTAACAACTGTCTGAAAGAAATCCAGGAGTGGATGGATGCTAGCTGGTTGAAGTTGAACTCTGAAAGACAGAGGTATTGATTGTGGACCTAATTAGACAGACAGAGGGTTGGGTGTTGGTGTGCCTTCTGGAATTTTCTTGGAGGCATTTCTCTCCCAACCTCTGAGCAGGTGCGTAACCTGGGGTGGTCTAGATGACAGACTGACTTTATAGTCGCGAGGTGTCGCCTGTCGTCAAGACCTCCTTTTACCATCTTAGGAATATCGCCAGAGTTAAACACCTGGTTCCATCTGACAACCTTCCAACATTGGTCCACGCCTTTGTGTCCTCGCATTGAACTACTGCAATTCCCTTTACTTTGGGCTTTCAGGGTTGAAATTCACCGCCTGCAGCTGGTGCAGAATGCAGCAGCCGGGTTTCAGCCAGGTGCTAGTAAATCCAGTCATGTTACCCGGTGTTGTCTGAACTGCACTGGCTGCCTATCTTGATGGCGAATCACCTTAAAGTTGGTTTACTGGCTTTCAAAACCCTTTACTAGCAGGGTCCAGACTATCTGAAAGAACTCCTGGTTCCTTACTCCCTGGTCGATCACTCTGCTCACTGGCGAGGATTGCTAGAGATTCCCAGTGTGAATTTTAAATCTTCTGGCTCTAGAGCATTTTCATATGCTGCGCCAACC
Organism: Neoceratodus forsteri; assembly: GCA_016271365.2. Lineage (NCBI taxonomy): Eukaryota > Metazoa > Chordata > Ceratodontiformes > Ceratodontidae > Neoceratodus > Neoceratodus forsteri. The sequence continues at coordinate 1,615,245,277 of CM057453.1, forward strand.
TTTAAATTCTCTGCCCCATCGGTTACAGAGTGCACCTCTGTGGAGGAATTTAAGAGGATTAAAAACCTTCCTCTGAAATCGGCCTTTTAGAAAGCTGAATTGTATTTTGGATCTGGATTTATTTATGTGGAGATGTTGGATTTTAACATTTATTTCAAGCTGTTTATTTTATAAAGTGCTTTGGAACTAGAAAAGTTAGGTATAAATAAAATTATTATTATTATTATAATCAGCACAATGGGTAAATCCAAAGGTACAGCGGCTGCAGCAGGGACTTTTGCCCTAAACAACAGAACCGGAGGAGAGGCCTGGGCAGTGTGGAGCGACATCAGACTCTGTTCCCCTCAAGCGGAGGATGCCTCACTGAATAATATTCTGTCCATGTTACACCAACTGGTTAAAACAGTGCAGGATCTGGATAAGAAGTTTGACACCCTTACACCAAGGGAGTCACCTCTTGAAATGAGAATGGATCAGTGCAAAGCAACAATGCAGAGATCGGAAGCATCTGTTCTGAAGTCCGTTGATGCAACTACAAAACTGATTAAAGAAAATTCGCTTCTCCAGCAATGTCTAGAGACAGTGGAGAATCAGTCCAGAGAGAAAAACCTTAGAATGATTGAGCTATCAGAGGGGGCTGAGGGGGATGATAGCCCGGCTTTTGCAAGAACATTTCTACCTGTTATCTTGGGCCTGGATGAATCTGATTCCCCCCTATCAATAGAGAAGACGTACCGTATAACACCATGCTGCGCGGCTGTGGATAATTCAGCTGCACGGACCTTCCTGATCATCTGCACAGGTATAGGAGACAGAGACTGGATGTTATCAGTAGCCAGAAGACAAGAACATTAAAATATGGGAAGACACCTTGCTGTTGTTTCCAGACCGGTCCTACAACACGTGACAGTGTCACAAGGCATTCGATGGGCTCGGAGGCAGGCTCGAGGCGATGAAAACACAGCACCAGTTGTTATTGCCAGTGAAGCTTCACATTGTTTGGAAGGCCAACAGTATCTTTTTTAATGAGGCACGGGAAGCAAAAACTAGTGAGCCGATGGAATCGGAGGTGATGGGCACAGACAGAGGATCTTCTGAGGATGAGGGCTGACTCAAAAGGAGCAATTAGCTGAAGGCGATGGTTGTGATGGGGACTGGTAATGTACAGTAGGCCCAGAGGCCATTCGAACATGCCTCGTTGTTTACTGTTTCTCGTAGACTCTTTAATCTGAGCCAGGGGCAAAACCTATACAGTCCCCAGTAAAGTTCTTGATTGAGACTTTTGGACTTTAACTTGAACTGTTTTCTTACATTTTACTTATTCATTCAATGTCCTGACTTATGGACTGTCCTCATCCTTAGTGGACTTTAGTAGGATGCTGTCTGCTGGGAGCAGGCTTCATAATTGGTTAGACCTTTCTAATTTTAAGACAAAATGGGCAGTGGCTGTTTTCTTTCTTTAGTTTGCGCTATCTTAACATTTTAATTGGGCTCTTGCTAACTTAGTTGTTTTACCAGTTAATGGTAATTCTGGGAACAGATTGGGAAACATTATTTATTCCTGGGGTTTGGGAATTATATATGTTTAATGCTGAATATCCTGGTAGCACTGGGAAATCTTTTAGACTATATATTAGTCACAAGGATAATAGGGTTGTTATTCTTCACCATCCTTATTTGGATTCCTCGTTGGCCTTCCTGGCTGCATGCATTACTTTAAGCGGTTTGTTTGTCACTGACCATTGTGTAAATTCCCTCCATGATGTACCACTAGAGGGGGTGTCTTTCAACAGTTCTTTATAAGAGAATATTAAGGCTTGACAATGTTTACTGCTATCCTCTTGTGTAATATGGTGATGTAAGTTTTTGCTTTCAAAATCAATAAATAAAAAGTACAAAAAAAAGATTAGAAGCAGCCCTAACTTTTCATTAACATAGTTTTGCAGGAAAGTGGAATAATAGCTAACTTTGTGCAGGGCCTCTGCAGGTCCTGCAAGAAGCAGGATTCACAGGGACTTGTGGGTACTGTGCGTGAGCCTAACATCCTTGCACAGATAAGACATCATTTTCTTACTATTTTCATTCCTATATGACTTTAATTGTAGTACAAAGTACACACAGTGTTTGCTTTTTATTGTGTTCTCGACCATTTCTGGCCATCCTTGACTCTCTATAGGGGCTTTTCTCAGACAGCAACTCAAAAGACCCCACTAGGAATAGGGCAGTGCTGGATCTGGTGCTTGCAACAGGGATAGCACTGTAAATGTCTGATGGGCAGTCCTCTGGGTACTAGTGATTACCGTACAGGGTGGTTTCACATAAGACAGCAACCGAAGTATACCACACAAAGGCGAGAATCCTTGACTATAGGAAGGTGAATTTTAAAGAAATGGGAAACTACCTCATGGGGAAGATTACCAGGGAGGGGTAGAGACACAGTGGGGGAAAACAAGGGAGGGCATTACTAAAGCAACCAACCTCTGAGTTTGTTTACAGAAGTATGGGGCCCCTGGAGGAAAAGAAAGGACTGGAGGTGCTGCAGGTCATCCTAGAGGCAGGCGCTGGGGCTGCTGCCCATACGGGGTGGTATGCAGACCTCCAGTAGAGAGAGAGAGAGAGAGAGAGAGAAATAGGATAAGGCACTTGGGGAAGCCAGCATCAGGATGGCAAATTAAAGGCAAGGTACTGCTAGTTGGTGACTTCAGTCTGCCAGTGTGGATAGGAGACTTCCACCTGCAAAGTACTGTTTTTTCCTCAGCCCAACGACTTTGTTGTGTGGGGTGCCTCAGGGTTCTGTGCTGTCACCCATGTTATTCGCAGTGTATATGCTACCCCTCAGAGACATTGTAAGGCAGTGCAGGCTGAGGTTTCACTGTTATGCAGATGATACCCAGCTTTGCCTATCTTTTGCACCTGACCAGGATGGAGCTCTCTCAGTCTTTAACAACTGTCTGAAAGAAATCCAGGAGTGGATGGATGCTAGCTGGTTGAAGTTGAACTCTGAAAAGACAGAGGTATTGATTGTGGACCCTGGTCGACAGACAGAGGGGTTGGGTGTTGGTGTGCCTTCTGGAATTTTTCTTGGAGGCATTTCTCTCCCAACCTCTGAACGGGTGCGTAACCTGGGGGTGGTCTTAGATGACAGACTGACTTTATAGTCGCAGGTGTCGTCTGTCGTCAAGACCTCCTTTTACCATCTTAGGAATATCGCCAGAGTTAAACACCTGGTTCCATCTGACAACCTTCCAACATTGGTCCACGCCTTTGTGTCCTCGCACTTAGACTACTGCAATTCCCTTTACTTTGGGCTTTCAGGGGTTGAAATTCACCGCCTGCAGCTGGTGCAGAATGCAGCAGCCCGGGTTTTGACGGGTACTAGTAAATCCAGTCATGTTACCCCGGTGTTGTGCGAACTGCACTGGCTGCCTATGCGGTGGCGAATCACCTTTAAAGTTGGTTTACTGGCTTTCAAAACCCTTTACTAGCAGGGTCCAGACTATCTGAAAGAACTCCTGGTTCCTTACTCCCCTGGTTGATCACTCTGCTCACTGGCGAGGATTGCTAGAGATTCCCAGTGTGAATTTTAAATCTTCTGGCTCTAGAGCATTTTCATATGCTCGCCAACCCTTTGAATTCTCTGCCCCATCGGTTACAGGAGTGCACCTCTGTGGAGGAATTTAAGAGAGGATTAAAAACCTTCCTCTGGAAATCGGCCTTTTTAGAAAGCTGAATTGTATTTTGGATCTGGATTTATTTATGTGGAGATGTTGGATTTTAACATTTATTTCAAGCTGTTTATTTTATAAAGTGCTTTGGAACTAGAAAAGTGCGGTATAAATAAAATTATTATTATTATTATAATCAGCACAATGGGTAAATCCAAAGGTACAGCGGCTGCAGCAGGGGACTTTTTTGCTCCTAAACAACAGAACCGGGAGGAGAGGCCTGGGCAGTGTGGAGCGACATCAGACTCTGTTCCCCCTCAAACGGAGGATGCCTCACTGAATAATATTCTGTCCATGTTACACCAACTGGTTAAAACAGTGCAGGATCTGGATAAGAAGTTTGACACCCTTACACCAAGGAGTCACCTCTTGAAATGAGAATGGATCAGTGCAAAGCAACAATGCAGAGATCGGAAGCATCTGTTCTGAAGTCCGTTGATGCAACTACAAAACTGATTAAAGAAAATTAAGCTACTCCAGCAATGTCTAGAGACAGTGGAGAATCAGTCCAGAGAAAAACCTTAGAATGATTGAGCTATCAGAGGGCTGAGGGATGATAGCCCGGCTTTTGCAAGAACATTTCTACCTGTTATCTTGGGCCTGGATGAATCTGATTCCCCCCTATCAATAGAGAAGACGTACCGTATAACACCATGCTGCGCGGCTGTGGATAATTCAGCTGCACGGACCTTCCTGATCATCTGCACAGGTATAGGAGACAGAGACTGGATGTTATCAGTAGCCAGAAGACACAGAACATTAAAATATGGGGAAGACACCTTGCTGTTGTTTCCAGACCGGTCCTACAGCACGTGACAGTGTCACAAGGCATTCGATGGGCTCGGAGGCAGGCTCCGGGCGATGAAAACACAGCACCAGTTGTTATTGCCAGTGAAGCTTCACATTGTTTGGAAGGGCCAACAGTATCTTTTTTAATGAGGCACGGGAAGCCGAAAAACTAGTGAGCCTCATGGAATCGGAGGTGATGGGCACAGACAGAGGATCTTCTGAGGATGAGGGCTGACTCGAAAAGGAGCAATTAGCTGAAGACGATGGTTGTGATGGGGACTGGTAATGTACAGTAGGCCCAGAGAGGCCATTCGAACATGCCTTGTTGTTTACTGTTTCTGCGTAGACTCTTTAATCTGAGCCAGGGGCAAAACCTATGCAGTCCCCAGTAAAGTTCTTGATTGAGACTTTTTGGACTTTAACTTGAACTGTTTTTCTTTACAGTTTACTTATTCATTCAATGTCCTGACTTATGGACTGTCCTCATCCTTAGTGGACTTTAGTAGGATGCTGTCTGCTGGGAACGGAAGGCTTCATAATTAATTGTAGACCTTTCTAATTTTAAGACAAAATGGGCAGTGACTGTTTTCTTTCTTTAGTTTGCGCTATCTTAACATTTTAATTGGGCTCTTGCTAACTTAGTTGTTTTACCAGTTAATGGTAATTCTGGGAACAGATTGGGAAACATTATTTATTCCTGGGGGTTTGGGAATTATATATGTTTAATGCTGGATATCCTGGTAGTACTGGGGAAATCTTTTAGACTATATATTAGTCACAAGGATAATAGGGTTGTTATTCTTCACCCATCCTTATTTGGATTCCTCGTTGGCCTTCCTGGCTGCATGCATTACTTTAAGCGGTTTGTTTGTTACTGACCATTGTGTAAATTCCCTCCATGATGTACCACTAGAGGGGGTGTCTTTCAACAGTTCTTTATAAGAGAATATTAAAGCTTGACAATGTTTACTGCTATCCTCTTGTGTAATATGGTGATGTAAGTTTTGCTTTCAAAATCAATAAATAAAAGTACAAAAAAAAAGATTAGAAGCAGCCCTAACTTTTCATTAACATATTTTGCAGGAAAGTGGAATAATAGCTAACTTTGTGCAGGGGCTTGCAGGTCCTGAAGAAGCAGGATCACAGGGACTTGTGGGTACTGTGCATGAGCCCCTAACATCCTTGCACAGATAAGACATCATTTTCTTACTATTTTCATTCTATATGACTTTAATTGTAGTACAAAGTACACACAGTGTTTGCTTTTTATTGTGTTCTCGACCATTTTCTGGCCATCCTTGACTCTCTATAAGGGGCTTTTCTCAGACAGCAACTCAAAAGACCCCACTAGGAATAGGGCAGTGCTGGATCTGGTGCTTGCAAACAGGGATAGCACTGTAAATGTCTGATGGGCAGTCCTCTGGGTACTAGTGATTACCGTACAGGGTGGTTTCACATAAAGACAGCAACCAAGTATACCACACAAAGACGAGAATCCTTGACTATAGGAAGGTGAATTTTAAAGAAATGGGAAACTACCTCATGGGAAGATTACCAGGGAGGGTAGAGACACAGTGGGGGAAAACAAGGGAGGGCATAACTAAAGCAACCAACCTCTGAGTTTGTTTACAAAGTCTGGGGCCCCTGGAGGAAAAAAGGACTGGAGGTGCTGCAGGTCATCCTAGAGGCAGGCGCTGGGCTGCTGCCCATACAGGGTGGTATGCAGACCTCCAGTAGAGAGAGAGAGAGAGAGAGAGAGATGAGGCACTTGGGGAAGCCAGCATCAGGATGGCAAATTAAAGGCAAGTACTGCTAGTTGGTGACTTCAGTCTGCCAGTGTGGATAGGAGACTTCCACCTGCAGCTTGACGAAGCAGCGCCATCCTGACACCTTACAGGGGACTTTTCTCAGGTAGCTAGTCAGTGAACCCACTAGGGATGGGGTATGCTGGACCTGGTGCTAACAAGCAGGGACAGCATCACAGCCAACACAGAGGGAAGGCCCTAGGCACCAGTGATCCCTTACAGTGTGGTTTAACATTGAGACAGGAGCATGACAAATCACATGAGGATGATGGGCCTGGACTTTAGGGGGTTGATTTAAAAAAAATGGAAGATTATCTCAGTAACTGCTTAGTAGGGTGGGATTGCTAGGGAGAGGTGGAAGAACACTGGGAAGAAATAAGAGAGGGGATAATTAAGATGACTAGCCTCTGTGAGAAGGAAGTGTGTAAAAGCAGAAGGAAAAAGCAACTGTTATTGTACTCTAGGGAAGTGGCAACAGTGGTGAAGGAAAATTGGTGAACTTCACACAATAAAGTCCAATTCTCTTCCGTTTATTCATTCAAAACATATAATCAATCTGTGGGTGACTTTTCATGGCACCACCTTTCAACAGGCCAGCTGTGTTGTTATTCTTCTTCATTCATAAAATTAAGTCTCTAGTGTATCTAGCAGTGTTTTTTTCTTTGTTTTTGCTCACTTTGGCAAAAATGGCACCGTCCCTTGTAAGAATCCTTTCTTAGTGTCAAAAAGTAACCTGGAGTATATGCTCCTAAAGTGGTTCTTAGGTGTCAGGGAGCTCATATCGCCATTCAGCCGTGGGACTAAGAAAAAGCTGCCATCCTGAACAGTTACTTCTGCTCAGCCTTCACAGTGGCGTGATGGGGTACAGACCACCAGGGACTAGCTGGAACAGAGGGTGGGGGGGAGTAGATGAATACAAGTCCATTTTCAGAGTAAAGAGTCCTGAAAGGACTTGTAACTCTGAAGGTGGACAAGGCTATTGGACCAGATGTGATACACCTAAGGGTACTGAAAGAATGGGGGGAGTTGCCAGCTTCACCATTGACAGCCTTGTTCAACAGCTCACTGGAAACAAGTGGGTTCTGGAGGACTGGAAAAGAGCTGATGTGGTCCCGCCACATAAGAGCGGCAGCACGGAGGAGGCTAGAAACTATAGACCAGTCAATCTCACCTCAGTGATGGGGAAATTAATGGAAACCTGGCTAAAGGAAAGGCTGGTAGAGTATCTTGAATCCAGTGGGCTGCAAGACCACAGTCAGCATGGATTTACACATTGGGGGGTAGAGGAGAGGTCATGCCTAAAGAATTTAATACATTTCTTTGACTGGGTGACCAGGAAAATAGATCAGGAGAAAGCAGTGGACATGGTCTATCTGAACTTTAGCAAGGCCTTGACACTGTGCCACACAAAAGGCTGATAAGGAAACTGAACAGCCTAGAGGGTGAGCTGCAAAAGTGGTGAATTGGGTTAGAAGCTGGTTATGGGTTAATGAGACAAGGAGTAGTAGTTCACAGCACTCATTCTAGTGATGGGAGAGTGACATTGGGGTGCCACAGGGTTCAGTACTGTGACCGGTCCTCTTCAGTGTCTTTATAAGTGACATTGCAGATGAGCTGGAAGGGAAGGTATGCATTTTGCATATGATACCAAAATCTGCAATCAGGTGGACACTCAAGAGGGGTGGAAAGAATGCACAGGGATCTTGAAAAAATACAGGAGTGATCAAGGTCATGGCAGTTTGGCTTCAATGCCAAAAAAGTGCAAAATCATGCACCTAGGTCATAGGAACCCGGGAATGAAGTATAGGATGGGAGGAGGTAATTACAGTCACTACACAGAAAAGGGACCTTGAGGTTATCATATCTGATTACCACAATGTGGCAGGACAGTGTGACAAAGCAGTGGATGGCTAGTGGAATGCTGGGGTGTAATAGGGAGGGATAGCTCCAGCAGAAGGAAGGAGGTGGTGTTGCCATTGTATCACTCCTGGTGAGAACCCCACCTGCAGTACTGTGTACAGTTTTGGAGGACGCACATCATAGAGGGCATAGACAGTGTGGAGGCAGTTCAGAGGAGGCCAATAAAATGGTGCAGGGGTTGCATGAGAAGCCCTATGATGAGAGACTGAGGAATCTCAACTTGTACACCCTGGAAGAGAGGAGAGGAGAGGAGAGTGAGAGGGGACTTGAAAGAGACCTACAAGTACCTCACGGGGCGAACAGGGTGCAAGATTGAGTCTTTTTCAAATGAGTAAGTGTACAAGAACCAGGGGGCATGTTATGAAGCTGGAGGGGGGGACGTTTAAGGCAGATGTGAGGAAATACTTCTTCCCTGAAAAGATGAGGGATGCCTGGAACAGACTGCCAGTGGAAGCGGTGGAGGTAGAAATGGCGGGCAGCGTCATGCATGCATGGGATAAACGTAGGGGTATATTAGGAAACAGGCAGGGAGGAGGGAAGGTTGCCAGATACTAGTTAGGTCTGCAGAGACAGATTAGGCAGGGAACATATGGGTAGACTGGGTGGGCCAAGCAGTCCTTTTCTGCTCACAAATTCTATGGTTCTGTGTTTCTTGATTTTATATATTTTGTTTTGTATAGGACTTAGAAAATATTATCAAAATATTTGGTAGTCCATAGATTTTCAAAGCCTTTATGCAGGATTTATTTTCAAAACTTTTATGTTTAATGAAAAATATCTACATAATCATTTTAAAAAATTGTATATCATTTTACCCCTTTACAAGCTCTAAAGTATCCATTATATTACATTAAAGTTTTTCTTTGTGTGGAATTTAAACACTAAGAAGAAAACTTCATAGTATTACATAGCTTTTGAAAATTGTCAGAAAGTACTTAGTACGTGGGGGGCCAGCAGCAGAGCTTACAGCAGCTACTCAGAAGAACTCTCACCAACAGCATAAAACTATTAATTTAGAAGCTTTACGTTGTAATGAAAGAACAAATTAAAAATCTGAAACCGGACATTCTTTGAATCTGACGATCTAAGTTTCAGCACGATCCTAGCTGAATTTCGGGAGAAATGGCAGAACTTATAAAGTGGGCCACGAGTGGGAAGGCAACGAGTAAAAGATCCAAAGTCGGTGCCAATAAGGATCCAAGCACGGGACTGAAGAGAGCCCTCTTTACAACCATCCAACATGGTGCTTTTAAAAGCAATCCAGAAACTTGACCAGAAAATGGAAGACTTCACTACTCAATTCAAAATGCTGGATGCTAAAGCTAAGAGACTAAAACAGCAGGGAAATCGTACTGTGGCACTTACAATTACGGCTGGATTGACAAAAGAAAATACAGTTCTGAGACGGAGACTGGAAAATTTAGAGAACTTAGCAAGAGTTGATCCATATGAGGATACTGGGATTGCCAGAAGGGTGGAATCAGAGGACTGTGTAGGCTTTTTGACAAGTTCTTTTCAGAGACCATGCAGATTCAAGAGACAATCTCAGTGGTTAAAGCCTACAGAATTATGCCTCATGGTGCAAGAAGTCCTACAGCTACAAACCAACTCCCTCCTGCTCCCTTTTAGTGGTATTTGGGTCAGTAAAGGATAAAGATATAGTAATTGTTCAGGCTAAGAGGTGATGGAAAGGGAAGAACAGAACGTGCACATTTTTCCTGATTTATGCTACACCACCAGATAGCGTAAAAAAAGTTTTGATGGCATACGAGCTAGATTAAGGTAATTGGGAGTTCAGCATGAGCTACTAGTTCCTGCAAGCTTAAGGATTTTTTATGGAGGGAAATCTTATCAATTTACCAGCCCTCAAGAGGCCAGCAAGCTGTTGAAATGTGTTGAAAAAGAATTTCAAGCAAAGGAAGTTTAACTACTCTGTATGTGCAGCTGTTAGAATTATTTATAAATATACTTTTTAACTGATATTGTACTGTATTTGAAGTGCTGGGATTACGAGTCTCGCATTTCGACTTCCGGGAACTCTTTGGCTATTTATAGCCTGCTCTGCTGCGAGCGCACACTAGTTTAACTACTCTGTATGTGCAGCTGATATACCTTTCACAGACCACGTTTGTGAATTTTAAAAAGTTTTACTTGAAAAGCCAACTTGCTACCAGGAGCCCTAGCCATCTCTCAGCTAGGAGGAGGGGTTGTACTATGAGGTTCCCTCAGTACAGCTCAGTTTATGACAAACTTTATTTTTTTTAAGTGATGAAACATCAGTGTCTGTTAGAATTATTTATAAATATACTTTTTAACTGATATTGTACTGTATTTGAAGTGCTGGGATTACGAGTCTCGCATTTCGACTTCCAGGTACTCTTTGGCTATTTATAGCCTGCTCTCACTCTGTATACACTAGTTTAACTACCCTGTATGTGCAGCTGATATACCTTTCACAGACCACGCTTGTGAATTTTAAAAGTTTTACTTGAAAAGCCAACTGTTACCAGGAGCCCTAGCCATCTCTTAGCTAGGAGGAGGGGTTGTACTATGAGGTTCCCTCAGTACAGCTCAGTTTATGACAAACTTTATTTTTTTAAGTGATGAAACATCAGTGTCTGTTAGAATTATTTATAAATATACTTTTTAACTTGATATTGTACTGTATTTGAAGTGCTGGGATTCAGAGTCTAGCATTTCAGACTTCCCGGTACTCTTTGCCTGCCCTGCTGCCGCCTAGTGCGAGCTGCAAGAAAGTATGGTGACTTGGCATGAAGACGTACATACAAGAAAGACACGTCTGGCTCATGCAAGTAGGCGTGTTGTCACGTGTAGGGCAATTTGTGAGTTGTAGTCTGTTCTGAGTATATGACAATATCCGGGTAAGTCATTTAATTATAATTCCCCATTTAATATGGCCAACATTATCACTACAGATGGAAAGGTGGAGCGCAATGCATTCTTTGCTATATGTATGAACTAGAAATAGGAGCCAAAAAATTAGGCGTTTATTTGCAATAAATGCATTAGAATTAAAAATTGGAGAATGAAATCACACAGTTTGACATAAGATTAAGCAGTTTAGAAAATAGTCAACAAGAAACAGCTAAAGAATGTATACCATTGAGAACCAACCCTGTTTAGAAACTCCTGTTATAAATGTGAACTATGATTCTGACTATACTCATAATAACAAGGCTAAAGTTCACAATATACTGATGATCATCCTAGCCCCAGCTTATCTGGAACAAATGTGACTAATGAGTTTAAACAAGTTGAGAGTGCTACAAAAAAAGGCCTAGAATGGATGAAGCCGTTGACTCTGACAGTGATTGGTTTACAATCCAGCACAGTAAAACTTTTAAAGGGCGAAAAGCAGATACATTTGTGATACCAACTTATAATAAATATTACCCTTAACAAATTCTTTAAATGATGTCATAGAAAATGATATAATTCCAGCACCTATTACCCTTGATAAGCTACCTAATAATACTATACAAGCTAGCACCATAAATAATATGTCCCAAAGGTGATTTGATTAATTTTTCGAAAACCGAGATGACATGGGTATTACTGAGGGAAAGTATGGACATAAGAACTTCAAATTAGAAGTTAATCGTACACCATAAATTTTTGTATTAGGTGATTTCCTTCTATCTAATTTAGATAGAATTGTTTGTGATCCAGATAAAGCTACCCAGACATTGTCTTGTTTCAGGTGTGCCAAAATAAGAGATATTGCAAAATGAGTCCTAAAATATTAAAAGGTGTAATGAGAAAGATTTAGTTATTATTCATATTGGGTAAGACAATATTTGGTATCAGCCAACCCAAGCGATTAAAGAAGCATATGTTGGACTGACAAATATTTTGGCTGAATTGGTGTACACACCGTGTTCTCTGAGATCCTCCTGTTCCTAGGGCTAATGCTAATTTGATTAATAAAATTAAACATATTAATTCCTGGCTTAGAGCTTGGTGTCTTAAACAAGACATCAAATGTCTCACTCACTGGAACAGTTTGCTGACAATAAAGCTTATTATGCCAAGGATGGATTACATCTAAATTGGCTGGGTAAAGAGGCTTTTAGGTTTCAAAATCAACACATATCGATGTTTTTATGCAACACTTGAGGTAGAGCGCTGTTGAGCTATTTGCCCAGGTATTGATTCTACAGGTTTGGAATCCGTTAATTCCTTACATAGTAAGGAAGTAATTTAAATTACTTTTATTGAATGCTAGGAGTTTGAATAATAAAATAAGTGAACTTCAAGTAATACTACATAATGAAAATATAGACATTTTGTGGTATAACAGAAACCTGGTTCAGAGAGGCCACTGGGGTCAGAATATAGATGGATATTCCTTATTTAACAAAAACCGACTATATTCCAAGGGTGGTGGTGTAGCTATTTACGTTAGAGATAATATTACTTACGTGTGGAGGTTGATTTTTAACTAGAGCCTCCTGTTGGCTTGAAATTATTTGGATTAAAATCGATAATAAACAACTCCGGTAACATTAGGTTTATGCATAGACCACCATCCATGGATACAGCCAATAACGATAAGATGTGTGATTATTTGGAGAATATTAAATTTAAAACTGATATTATTCTAATGGGGACTTTAATTTTCCTGATATAAATTGGTCCAATGGTACTGGTTTTAAGTAAACAGGAAAAAGATTTATTAGTACACATATCGCATTTGGGACTTGATCAGTATGCTTGAATCACATACTAGAAATAACTATATGCTGGACTTGATATTCTCAAATATTAAAAACATCAGTGAGATGGCTAGTACTATAGCCCCTTTAGGTAATAGTGATCATCTAGTCATTAAATGGTCATTTAATCTTCAATTAAAAAATTCTGTGGGAAAACTGAATTTAAAATTTTAATAAAGCAAATTATAAGGCAATTAAGGATAATCTATTTAGGTGGAACTGGCAATATGAATTGTCTGGATTATCGGAGAGAATATTTGGGATAGAATTAAAAAGAAATCACATTTTGTATTACTGAATGGGTACCAACTAGAGTAAATATACTGACAGAAGAGGTCTCCACCTTGGTTTACACATCAAATTAAAAGGTTAGTTTTAGCAAAAAAAAGCTTACAATAAATATAGGAAACATACCACAGAACAGAACTGGTCTAAATTTATGAATAAAGCTAAAAAGGTAAAAATCTCTATTAGGAGGGCTAAGCAGGAAGTGGAAAGTAATCTAATTAATTTACACCATGACAATAGGAAAAGGTTTTTCAATTATATTGGTTCCTTTAAAACTTCTCCTACCTTAGTTGGACCACTAAAAATCAATAATGTTGACATCAGTGATGAACAAACCATGGCTGATGAGTTTAACAGTTATTTTTCAAGCATATTTAAAAAAGGTAAATTTCTATGTATAAAACCATTTAACTCTGATTCTGTAATTCAATTTAATATAGCTGAAACTTTTTATATTATAGATTCTTTAAAATCTTCCACATCCATTGGCCTGATGGAATTCCAGCCATTTTATGAAAAACCTCTCATATGAACTGGCGGGTATATTAACCTATTTATTTAATGAATCATTACACAAGGGTATTGTGGTTAAAGATTGGTGCGATGCAATTGTCATTCCTATTTATAAAACTGGATCCAAAAAAGTAATAAATAATTATAGACCTATTAGTCTTACCTCTACCATATGTAAAATCATGGAGAGGTTAATTTTAGGAAAAATTAACATCCATATTATGGATAGAGGTTTGACTGATATATACCAACATGGTTTTCAACCTGGTAGATCTTGTCAGACCAATCTGATAGATTTTTGATCCGTGGTGAAGCATTGGACCATGGCCTGCCAGTGGATGTCATTTATCTGGACTTGAAAGGCCTTCGATTCTGTGTCTTATGACATACTTTTCAACTGCTTAGTTAAACTAGATCTTGATAAATATCTGACTCAATGGATAATGAAATGGTTATCCAATAGAGCGACAGTCATGTAGTTCTAAGAGTTTTATTCTCCATGGACCACTGTTACTAGTGAGTCCCACAGGGGTTCTGTTTTTGGGGCCTGTGCTATTCAATATCCTGATTGCTGGTATGGATACTAAGTGTGGCAAATTGGATTAGTAAATATGCTGATGATGCTAACTGGGTGGGATTGTTAACAATCCCAGTCTATATCTTATTTACAAGATCATTTAAATTATATATCTGATTGGGTTAACTGTCACAAATTGAAATTTAATATCAGTAAATGTAAGGTTATGCATTTTGGAAGAAACAATATATGTACAAACTACTACATTGAGAACCATACCCTGAAGGCTATTACAACTAGAGAGAATCTGGGTGTCATTATTAATAATAATTTAAAGTTTACTGAACACTTGAACTTTAACATTAAGAAGCGTTCAAGATTGAGTAATTGTATATTTAGAAATATTAAAAGTAGAAAGCCATCAATAATGATTCCTTTATACTCTAGCATTATAAGAGCTAATTTTGATTATTGTTCCTCATTTTGTGCTCCAACACAGATGGGTGACAAAATATCCAGGAGAAAGGTTCAAAAAGGTTTGTTAAGAATATAAAGGGTATGGGAGGTTTGTCTTATGAAGAAAGACTCAGGCAGCTCAATTTGTATAGTATGGAATATAGATCTATTGCAGGGACCTTTGTTTGCTTTATAAAGCAACCAGAGATGATTATTTGTTTGAAACATTGCATTTGAAATGGAATAATGCAATTGTTCAAACTCGTTACTACAACTTAAAACTATTCTTATCTATCAATCAGACCATGAAAAGAACCAATTTTTACCAAGTAATTTAATTTAGAATTCACTGCCTTATATTATAGTAAATTGTGTAAATTTGACCCAATTTAAAGTTCAGCTTGATATATATATGAAGGAATCCAAGTTTGTAACCCACTTAGCTTAAGTGGCATGATCATAATGGGCTTGTCCTTCGATCGTGTAAACCACCAATGAACCTAGGAAGATCAGTCGGAGAGTGACTCAGGAGATAGTGAGTAAATGCCTCGTACAGCGGCGTTTCACTGCAATTAGACTCTCGATCATACAGTGAACTTTTTTCCACCACCATCAATAGCTATAGTCGTTCTTTTTGTATGGGACTTTTGATAAAAATGTATTCAGTGATAGTTAGGAACCAGCTATGAGGGATGGGAGGTTGGGAATCACTGTTTTTAAAATAAATAAATGAGATGGCAACTTTTCAGATAATGGGGTCTGCAAACTTGTCCTGTAGACTCTTTTGGGACATGTGATATTGCGCCATGGCTTCTTTGAATGTATGTGGGACAGTATATACTATAAGGCAATTAAAAGAGTCATCACTCACATATTGGTTTTATTTACACGTAGAATGACCATAAATGTTTTATTAAGTTGCAAAGCTGTTAAAAATATAAAATTACTTAGCTGTTGGAGGTGAAGCAGCATCGTTGGTTTCTAGATCTGAATAACCTTCTAAGATAGGGATAACTTAACCCAATTTAAAAAGGGTATAAGATGTGATTACATAATGAACACAATGTGCCGGTGAATCCCTCCTCATGGCAGTAACAGCTAGTTGTTTAACTATTTGGGAGAAATGTTGCATAATTTAATTGTATAGCCCCCCCCCGTGTAGTACCGCTTTATAGGGGCTTATCAAATTCTAAACTGTTATACTGATGTAAAGCATTAACTGTAATACCTATTTTGATGTTGTAAGCCTACCTATGAGGGTAGTGATGTAAGTATCATATGCAGTAAATCAATAAAAATAAGGTTCAAAAAAGAAGAAAGTACTTAGTGTGACACGTGGACAGCCAGTTCTGAGTACAAAATTAGTTTTTGTAATATAAAAATGTGTTATGGACTGTCTCTCATGAGAGACGCTGAGACAGCATGTGAGATGAGACACACACCCAGGTTTTAGATACAAGGTGTTACCTGGAAGGCCAGGAGCTAATTATAGACTAGAACAGACCTTAATCAAGGATCTCCTGTTTATCTAAGTTAAATATAGCTTTAACTGCTAAGAGGGACATCAGTATCCATTTTATGACGTTTAGAGGAGGAAACCAGGTTATGGCATACTGGTGCAAAATCATAAATGCTTTGATGTCTGTGTGAGAGAGGATACTGCTCATAGATGAAAGGAAATTTACAGACTTGACTGGGGACGTCACATGGGGAAAGGAGTTTCTACGGATGTAACCTTAAGTAACTTATCTTCTAAAATGATAAAACATTCTGGGTGTATGATTTTTAATAAACAGAGGAGGAGCTAGGTGACCTCACACAAAGGGGTTGACAAAGACAGTTTTTTAAACAGTATTCTGTTTTCCTTCAGAGACACACTTCTATCTACACTCTGATAAAGACACATCTTTGAGCACTTTAAGCAGGTATTCAGAGAGAGAGAGACAAATCTAAGTACTGTAGTAGGAATTGCACTGGTAAAACCTTGTTCTTTTAAAAGAATGTATGGTTCTTGTGATATATGGTTCTGTATTTTATGTTTTACACACTTTTATCTATTTTAGTAAAACTCTATTTTTAGAGCCTACTTGGTCTGTCTTTGAATTTCTTTCTTTAACAAGTGAAGTATAATGGTTAAAGCTGACACTATGCATACGATTGAATGGTGATACCAAACTGGAAAAAGGTAAGAATAATCTGAGGTCTTTATTAAAGTTTAAGGGTTCATTTCTGTACACCTGGTTAGGTGCCCGTAGGCAAAGATATCTGGCCCCCCAAAGACAGAATTATCTGAGCCTGTGCATTGGGTATGCTAGCAAGAGGTTCACAGTTTGAATCCCTCCAGAACTGAGACCAAAGGTTGATTTGAACCCACAAAACAGACAGGAAGGTTACCCTGTTTCTGTTAACTGTTCACAAGCCTGTGCTCAGAGGTTGGCACTTTGGGAGTAGAGGGCTGACCTGCTGAGTGGGTTTGTGACACTTAGTACTTTTGTTTATGAAGCAAGTAGATTTTGAACACAGTTGCATAGCACTTAGATTTTGAAAACCTTTATATACAGTACATGTTTAAAATCTTCATGCAGTGTCTGGCCTATCTTTATCAAGTTAATTATGAAAAGTTACACTAAGCAATTTATGCAGATCTCTAGAGATGGTCACTTCTTCCCCTATCCCTGAAAAATAGAATTGAATCCATCAACATTAATGTCTTACCCTGTTTACTCTTTTTGTACCAAATTCTGCCTCTGCCAGTCCTTAGCCAACACTGGCATCTTCTTGATCCAGCCACTAAAAAATTTATTTGGCAGGGTAAACAGCCTAGGTTAGTTGGGGTTTTTTACAGTGGCATAAACAGGGCAGGAGGCTGGGTCTTCCTCGCTTTAAACATTACTTTCAAGCAGCCCAGCTTACTTATATTGTAGAGATGCTGAAACATTCCCCGGACCTCTCCTGGCTACAAATGGAAGACTAAATCCAAGATTTGTCTGTGCACTGCTGTGATGCAGAGGGGTGCAACAGTGGCAGCTAGCCCGGAAAACTAATATTCCAAACAGTTGCACTCCAACAGAATCCAGCTACAGGCTTGCTTCAAATCAAATCAAAGTTTTTATTCATAATCAGAACAAAATACAGCCTGTAAATTCACCACAGCAGAGATTTTAACCCCAGTGCTTCGCCTATCCACGAGGCTTCCTAAGGTGCACTGGTTTGGAAACATCATATGCTTTTTATAGTCTCTATTTAGTGATGTCACTGAGGTGTGTTTTCACATCTGTGATTTATACAGCATTAATTATAGAAAATAAATGGATTCAGGTTCCCAGTACAAAATATGAACATACAAAAAATGTGAAATGCACACTGTAATTTTTTCATATCCTTATATGTAACCAACCCTTCCCTTCTGTCTGCACAACCACCCGCAGTGATGGTGCCTAAGGGATATAGGTTGGTGCCTGGGTTCATGATTATAATTGGCTTGGCAAGTGGTGTGGTGCCTCCACCTATGGGGATCCTTATAACAGCATACTGCCAGGGTGCTTCCCCCAGGAAACAAAATACAGCCCCATCCCTTGGTAACAGGTAGAACAATGTACAGTCCCCTCTCCACTTAGCACTCTAAGCATGCAAATATTACACCACACAATAATGCAAACAATTCAGCAACTTCAGTAAAGTAAGTGGGTTTATATGGGGGCTGGAAAATGAGATAAAGGACAAGGGAAGCAAGGGGTAATAAAACATTCAACAAGAACCTTGTAATAAAAATTGTAATCAGGCAGAATACACAGGTAACATAGTATATTGCACCCCAGTATTCTCTGCCCCAGTCCCTCTCCCCCTACTGGTGCACCAGTTAACCCCACAGTCCCTATGGGAGCTCCTAAGTACCTTGTGTTGCAGGCTTGTTGCTAGAGGACACTGGGTACAACACCGTTGAAATGGTTAGATGCTGCAAATGCAAAGTACTAAACTACACCAGTGTGTGTAGAACATAGAGAATAATGGATGGGGAAGTGTGTGATATAAGAATTTAATGCACACCCGAGGTGTGGGATGCTACATAAACCCCGAGGACGAAGCCCGAGGGGTTTATTAAAGCATCCCACACCAAGGGTGTGGATTAAATTCTCATGTGCACACACTTCCCCATCTTTTGTTTTTTATATTTGTTGGCCAGCAATTTTTCTTCAGTCACATTTACCTGACTGCAGTATGTGTCTCACACACACACACACACACACACACACACACACACACACGAGATTCACCTCAATGTCCCTCTAATTTTGCAGTTTAATATTTTTTCTTTACTTTTTATTTGTTCTTTTTTATTTTAAACTTACAATTTGTGCTGTTGGAACGTGATCACGCTAGTGGCGCCAGTGAAGCCAGTTACTAAGGCAGATGAGGAGCAGGATCAATCAGATAGTTTGTAGCGGTGGCACTGAAGCCGCGACTGGTTCCTGAAGCTAACGAGGAGCAAGATCAATGAGATCATTTTTTTTGTTATCTGGAAGGTGGGATCAATCAGATAGACTTGACAAAATAAATTACAAGGAGAGTTTACACTTGTGGCGGCTCCTCCTTTTAAAACTGTTAAGCCCACCCACGCTCGGAAGGAGAGCCAATAAGGGAGTGCTCAGTTTTGATGGACTGAGTGCATGTTCACCGTGAATAAACCATGCGGTTATTACGATGAATATCAACTGGCAGAGCCCATAGAAAAAAACGCTTGCCAGTAATTATTACAGTTTATCCTGACTGTAACTGTTGCTGTGGGCGTAGCTAAGGTTGCACAGGAAGCACAGATGGAATGTTAACTAGCTAGCTAGCTGAACAGTTAGCAAAGTATTTAGTTGGGTAAAACCCAGTACTCATGACCTTTTAGAGAATAGGAGATGCAGGAGTTGGGGGATGTCTCCCCTTTCAGGCAGTTTTGGAAGAATAGGCGAACTGGCGTGGAATGCAGGCGATGATGCTCTTCATCCCACAGAGGGGCTTGTCTTCACCCACCTTGCCGGGGAGGCAGGCCATTCTCTTCACCTCACAGAGGGGCTTGTCTTCACTCACCTTGGCAATTAAATAGGCAGTCCTTACCCCACAGAGGGACTTGTCTTCACCCACCTTGGCTGTAGGTAGGCTGTCGTCTTCACTCCACAGAGGAACTTGTCTTCACCCACCTTGGCAGTAAGTAGGCCAGCAGTTGAACAGGCAAGCAGGACCTCAGAGCTTAGGTCCCCTGGCAGGAATTAGTCTCTTGTGTCAGGACTGTCATGGGGTGTAGAAATGACTTTTACCAGAAACAGTAAATTGGGTACAACATACCTTACAGGTATGCTTTTTATTTAAAAATAAATAAATAAAGAAAAATACAAACAAATGACTTTTTGTTCAAACAGAGTAAATAAATCAAATGAAAATCATAAAGCACAGCTTGGCTAGAAAATAGAGAGCTATTTTGTCAACATCTAGCTGTGCCTGACCTCTCACAGAGATCTCCCAGGGAGAATCATCCAGGTCCTCTCCCCACGAACTTCTGATCTGGGAGTCTCAGCTAAATCCTTTTATATGCTTGTAGCTCCTCCTCTAATCTAAAAACACTCCCATCAATTATTTCAAAACATGTATTATTCCCAAATAATATCAATATTTTATTACAAAATCATCTTACACCGAATTGATTTTACAAATAATCAAGAACATTCTATTCTTAGAGGACATAAACATTTTGAGAAACTTAATTTTGCCCTTAATATACTCATGCGGGCTACATTACTGAAAATCCACCCAAAAGAGCAAGGGGAGGAGATTTCCTGACAAGTTAAAAGGAGATTACCCCCTATACAAACTCAGAACTAGGGAAGCTTCTGAGGAGACACATGACTAGAGAGTGAGCTCCATAAAGGCTTATTTAAGGAAAACTCAGGTATTTAAATATCTTTATTTGTACATTGAGAAATACCTGTACATAAGCCTACATGAGTACAATAAAGAAAAAATGAACAAAAAAAACGAACAATTACTTAGAGAAGCCGTCGTGTAGTTCAAAGACAAGCAGACCCTTCTCAGTGTACAGTTCAGCTGGAAAAAACAACAGCGCTCTGCGCCCAGCTAAGTTATTTCGTTTAAGTCAAATGTTTGGCTGAGCGTTATCAGGATTCAGGACAGCATTTAATTTCCTGACTGCTGAGGGGCAAAGATGGCTATTTTAGTCAGAATTGTTATTCAATGAACAGGAAAGCAATTCTACCATTTAAATTCTACACTTTAAAGAATACGAGGCTTAAAGGGCTACTTTTCCACTCAGGGTAGAGTTAAAGTCCCCTGCTCGCAACCGCAGTTTTGCAAACCTTTGCAATGTGCAAGAGGACTCAGTCTGACAAAAGATTAACAGAACTTTTTTAACTAGCTGGCAAAGTTACTAATGGCAGAAAATAATTATCCAGCATGCGAGTGATTTTAGAACAGACTGCCCATCCATAATAATATTTTAACCCATTCCCTTCCTGAGCTCCATCAGATATCCAGTGCCAAGGGTTCCTGAAGGCAGAAATCAAACAGAAACTGAATAGCGAGCGGCCAACATGCTTTTACAGTAAGAATGACAGTAGCTTAGCAAGGAAGTAAAGAACAAGCAAAAAAATATATTTATAAATGCTGTTGCACAACAGACTTAAGAATGTAAATAAAAGAGTTATAGAAAAAGAGAAAAAGACGTCAGATCCTGAACTGGTTCTGAAAAATGCAGGGGAGCGGGGGACCATTACAAGGACAATGAGGCAGAGGATTTGCCACCTCACACAAGCACAAATAAAAGACTTCTTTCAGCAGTCACTGATATCTTGATTGCCAAATACCAGCAATTAAGTCCAGGCAGAGGTAAATCCCCTTGTCTCTGGGATTTACCAGACAATTAGGAACAAGTTCAGAATGTCCTTTGTTTGTTTTGGCACAAACTACTTCAGTTTTGTTCTGTGGCACAGCAGGAGCTGTAAAAATCAGTTGTTTCTACTTCAAAACTCTCACAGAAAAGACCCAGGGTCAAACTGTCAACTCCAGAATGTTTGGTTTGAATCTCAACACCTCATTGGTCCACACTGTTCTCGAGCTCTACGTCCTAATTGGAGGTACTGCAGCTACCAATAGGATTTCACGCTGTCCTCAAGCAACCTCGGTAAAGATGGCCTCCCTTGTACAGTTCTTACAGGCTTAGTCTTTTCCCTGAAGTATAAAATATTTTTGGCACAGAGTTGGCAGCATTTGGCTGCAGGGCAAACACCCTCCTGGTCCCTACTGAGGATCACTAAGTCCAGGAGGCACTTTTGGGGGACAGGAGCTCTGTCGGAATCTCCGTTTTGTGGGCTCCACACGAGGAGCTGTGTGGCAAAATGGCAAGTCTGGGTCCAATGGCAAGGCAAGGCAAATTTTATTTTTCCAGGCACCCAATCTCGGTGGCTCTAGGTGCCGTACATTAAAATACACTATCAGTATAAAATGTTATATCAGATAAAATTGTAATAATAATAAAAACAACATACAATAAATATAGTCTGTGATAGCACAGAACTCTCTAAAACATATAGTCAGAAATGGAAACGAAAGGTAGGACTCCCAAAAGTCCCAATGCATCATGGGACTTGTAGTCCGGACAGGTGTCACGTTGTCCCCGTCTCCCGACCCACTGGAGGCAAGGATTGGGTCAGGAGACACTTTAAAGTTATTTGTTTTTATTTATTTAGTTTCCCCAGCCCCCTTTGCTGTCTGGTGGGGCTGGGGAGATGCTTCTTACAAGTGGTGCTTCTGCCACAGTCCTTATAGGTACTTGAGGTTCCAGAACAACTTTGCGGCCTGTGTTTGGTACTCCCCACCCCGCTGTGCGGCTGTTCGGGGGCGGGAAGCACCACTAGTGTGTGGCTCACTGGCCACTTCTTCTTTAGGCGCTGGAGGTGCCGGAACAATCTGTTACTCTCCTTGGCCCTGTCGGCAGTCCAGGATTGGGCCGGGGGAGTGAGTATGTGAGTTGCTTGCCGGCCGCACTAGAGGAGGTGCACTGAGGTGCTGCAACAAAGTCAAGCTGCTCCTTGGCCCTGTTGGAAGTCCAGGAGTGGGTCAAGGGAGCAAGAAGTGGCCGCTGACTGCAAGAGGCATTGGGAGGCAGCTGCCGGAGGACTCAGGCCCCTCAGGTAAGCTCCCAACTTTGGAGGCGGGTTGCATTCATCCC
The DNA here is from genome assembly GCA_016271365.2 of Neoceratodus forsteri. Classification (NCBI taxonomy): domain Eukaryota; kingdom Metazoa; phylum Chordata; order Ceratodontiformes; family Ceratodontidae; genus Neoceratodus; species Neoceratodus forsteri. Next base: position 1,615,268,253 of record CM057453.1, read on the forward strand.
CCACTGAGATCCTTGGTGTCCTCACCAAGGCCCGAAGCATCAAACATTTGCAATACAATACATTACATGCTATCTAATACACCTGATACCTGACTAACCATAATTAGCATTACATTTCTTAAAATACGGGGTTTGCACTGAAATGATTACTTTCCCACCATGGTTTACATGTACACCTCCCTATTGTGACTTGTGGGCAGCACAAGGGGACAGTAGAAGCAGTCTTGGCAGCAGATTAACCCTTTTATGTATCACATTGACAGGGAGATCAGAAAGGACACCAGGGACATCATAAGTAAGTTTTACTCAGCTTGAATTTTCTAGCAGAGCGGTGGGGTACTACAGGTTCCTCTGTAATGATTTGATCAGGATCATTAATAGGTTCTGCACACTCAGCCACAGGGGGTTCGAATCTTTCAATATCCTGGATTGGCTCTGTTACTGGAGTCTAAACATTCCCTGCATTTGGAACATAGTTCATGACTGTGGGCCCAGTGTCAATTGGAACAAAAAGTACTGTAGTGGGATTCAATGGCCTGGAATGACTCGCATTACTCCCTTGAGGTGCTGAAAGTGGAAAGCCCATGGGATATGGTGCAGGCCAATAGTGACGTGATATTGGACAAACGTAAGGTTCTTCATTTTCAAAACTACTGTTGAACACATCAGACTGCATCGCCGGAGGGGCAACAGGTACTGGCTTTTGAACTTGACTGTGTCTTTTGTGCCTTGTCTTATTTCTAGTGACCAGTCTCCATGGAGGTGAGAGAGGTACTGAATTAACAACTTCTGGCAACAGTTGACCAATTGGCAAGAAGTGGTTTTGATGCAGCATTTAACCACCTTGTTTCCTCTTTCCATTCTTAATCTGTATACTGGCAAATTTGGAAGCTGTTCCACAATTACATAAGGATCAGATTTCCATCGGTCCTCCATCCTGTTTGCCTGGTATCCCCAAGTTTCAAATCAATATTCAGTCTCCAGGATGAAGAGCTTGTTCTTGGACTCTCTTGTATCTGTTTTTGTTTGCTAGGCTGGACTTTGCAGCTGCTTCTTGGACCATCCGGTAAACTTCTATTAGCTGTGCTTGCAGCCTCCTAGTATACTCCAGGTGTGTCTCTGGTAAGGCGCCATCTGCAGACACCCAAAAACATAAGTCCACTGGAAGTCTGGTTTCTCTCCCAAACATTAGGAAATAGAGTGAGAAACAAATGGAGTCATTTTAGTACAGTTGTAGGCATGGACTAGGAAAGATACTTGCTGGCTCCAGTATGGCTTTCTGTTAGGATCCAATGTTCCCAGCATATTGAACAGTGTTCTGTTGAATCTCTCTGGCTGAGGGTCACCTTGAGGGTGGTATGGAGTAGTATGAGACTTCTTTATGCCCATAATACTTGTGAGTTCTTTAATAAGGTGACTCTCAAAGTCTCTCCCTTGATCAGAGTGCAGGCGTTGGGGGAGTCCATAATACACAAAATACTTTTCGCACAATACTTTAGCCACAGTGGTTGCTTTTTGGTCTTTTGTGAGGAAAGCCTCTGCATAGTGGGTGCTGTGGTCAGTTACTACTAGAATGTTACTGATCCCCTTTTGGTCCGGTTCAAGGGAAAGGAAATCCATACAGACCCAGTGCATCGGCCCACTACTAGTGAGGTTTACAAGAGGCGCTGCTTGTTTGGGTAACGTCTTACGAGTAATGCACCTTTTACAGCTTTTGCAATGTATTTCCACCTCCATAGCCATAGCCATATGGGGCTAGTAGAAGTGGTCTTGTACCAGGCCCAAAGTCTTATCAATTCCCAAATGCCCCATGTCTTCATGAAGTGTTTGCAAAACATTTCAGCAATACTTTTTGGGCAGCACCAGTTGCTCTCTGGGAAACTGAGTTTGTGTTTTGGAGATACGATACAACAGTCCATGCTTTAATGAAAACTTAGCCCACACTCTCAGGAGACGTGATACATCTGGCAGGTTTGCTTTGACTTGAGAGGATGACAATCCCTTTTCTTTGGCTAAGATAATGTCTCTTAAACAAGGATCTGCTCACTGTACATTTCTTAAATCTGTAAGAGATAAATGAGGCAAGGAGGTGTTGTGCAGGGTGTTGAATCATACATACACTTACGGTATGATGTCAGCATGTACTCCAAGTGGGTCCACAGCTTGGTCTGGGTTGGTGATGGCAGGCTGGTCATCAGGCACCATCATTTGGCAAACAGCTTTCACTACATCTTCTGATACATAGGTCCAGGGCCCCTCCATGGGAGAAGTATTATGGGACATCTGGACAGTGCATTTGCGTTGTTTCACCCAGGATTATATTGCAAGTGGAAATTGTAAACTTATAGTGCAGAGATCCATCTATGCCAAGTGGCATCCATCTTGGCAGTGGTCAGCACATATGTTAGTGGGTTATTGTCTGTTAGCACCACGAATCTGGCTCCATACAAGTACTCATGGAATTCGATTTCAGTGCAAGGAACTCTAACTTATGGACTGGATAGTTCTTTTCAGAGGGTGTCAAACTGTGACTGGCATAGGCAACGGGTCTCATATCTTTGTTGTGTTCTTGGTAGAGTACGGTGCCCAAACCTTCCATGCTGGCATCGATGTGCAGAGTGTATGGCTTGGTGTAGTCAGCAAAGGCTAGAACAGGAGCTTCTGTTAGGAGGCGAATAATTTCTTGAAATGCACTCTCACATTCATCAGTCCATCGGTCAGCCAAAAGGTTAATTGGTTTTGAAATATTCATTGGGGGGTGTCTTCATGGCTCCTAGACATTTGCTCTTCTGAGTCAGAGGATATCCCTGAGTTAGTCTGAACAAAGGCCTCACCACTGCAGAGTAGTTTTTTACAAATTTCTGGTAGTACCCTCAGAATCCTAAGAAAGACTGAAGTATTTTCAAGTTGGTGGGTCTAGGACATGTGGTAAGAGCTTTCACTTTTTCTGGATCAGTGCTGATTCCTTGATTGGAAACAATATGCCCCACATGCTTCACCAAAGTCTAGGAGAACTGACACTTGTCCAGGGAGAGTTTTAGACCATGTTCCTTCAGTCGGTCCAGTACCTTGAATAGTCAGGTTTCATGTTCTTGAAGTGTCTTCCCAAACACTATCAGTTCATCCAAGTAAACTAAGACTTCTAAGAGATTCATGTCACCCACCACCTTCTCCATTAAACACTGGAACATTGCTGGGGCACCAGATATTCCTTGGGGCATTCTCTCGAACTGGTAAAATCCCAGTGGACAAATAAAAGCAGTCTTCTCTTTATTTTCCTCAGCCATCAGTCTCTGGTAGTAAGCACTGTGCAAGTCTAGAACAGAAAACCATCTACTACCTGTAAGGCTTCTAAGGCATCTTGCACTCAAAGCATGCTGTATTGATCGGCCACTGTCCACTGATTCAGGGTGCGATAGTCAATGCACATTCTTATGGCACCATTTTTTTTCTAGGCCACCACTATAGCCAAGGCGTAGGGACTGCAAGCTTCAGATATTATCCCTGCCTTCAGGAGTTCTTGCAAATGTCTTCTAACATCTTCAGTATCTGCGGGCACCAATCTTCTTGACCTTTCACGAAATGGGTGATCATCGTGTAGGCGGATGTGATGCTCCTCTCCTTTTGCACACCCTACATCCCATTCGTGGCAGGAAAATACATCTGACCTGTTTATCAACTCCTTCTTTAATCGATTCTTCCAGCTGGTGGGAATGGGAGATGTACCGAAATTGAACACCTTCGTATCCAGTCGAGTAGTCTTCTCTGGAGAGGATGTGGCCACAACCACATTAGTTGTGTACAGATTGGCTATTACTGTACCAGAGTGCACCATCAGATCCTTGTGAGTCTCATTCTTTAGCTTTATGTTAATTGTCTTGACCATCACATCGGTTCCAGGCACCACTCCTCACTGGACCATCAGACCACTTGGCAGACCTCTTTCTGGTGACTCCACAATAACGATTTGGTCTGACAGCGACTCATTGCAATCCATTGCTCCTTTCACCACACACTCGGCGCTAGGGGGCACTATCGGAGGATTCTTCCCTTCTCCTTTGATGACTTTGACAGTCTCTTATGGCTGGCTGCAGACCTTGGTCTCTCTCTCCAGGTGGGCAGTACTCACAGTGGCATGAATTGGTAAAGTCTGGTAGATCCTTTCACTTACCTTCTGTAGGCACAGGTGAGCCAGGCGTCCAAACATATTGGCATTCATTCCAACCAACACCAGTGTCTTGTCCAATATCTTGGTGTCAGGACAAATGAGAGCTAAAGTGTTGATCCTTTGAGGGACTCCTGCAAACGTCTCTGGAAATTCAATTTGCACAGCGATGTAACCATCGTAGAGGTAGTGGGCATTGCTCAACCCCCACACAGAAAGTCCCTCTAGAGGTTGCAAAGGCAAATGCTTTAAGTAGCTCTGGTAAAAAGATCGATAAATGATGGTGACCTGTGACCCACTGTCCAGGAGGGCTTCACATGGGCATCCCTCAATAGAAATCTTTATGGTAGGAGTGGGACCCATCAGTCCAGATGGTAACTTGTTTCTGACAGTTGCATTAGGGCTGGTCCATCTTACAGAGCTGTTCACTCTCGGAGTCCCAGGCTGCTCCCACACCAGGCTTCATTGTCCTTTCCCTACGGCTGTTGCTGTCTCTCCATTTCTGGTTCACTAGCTGCTGATTCTCAGGCCTAATACAACCTCATGCAAGATAGCCATCTTCTCTACAATGATAACAGAACCAGTCACCTCTGGGTACAGTTGAAGATCGAGGGCTGACTCTTGAATCAGAGGAAGGATTCAGCGGGCATCCACGCCCAGGTGACAAGGAGTTGGCTCGTGGGCGAGGCGTCTGTGTCATCTGCATGGCTTTGACACACTCAGTGAGTTCTTTTACCTGCGTTTTCAGGTCTGAGATATAATTTTGTTCTTGGCTACTTTCAGCTTGAGGCTGCAAGGGGAAGGCTTTCCTAGTAGGCACTCGCAATGAATTGGCAATGTTTTCCTGTGACTCTTCCTCTCTCACCTCATCAAGAAGCTGTCTGAAATTAGGAGGGTTGGCAGAGCGTTAACATTATCAGAGTCCAATGGGAATGCACAGCACCATGTAAGATTTGGGCGAGTCTCATTTGGGCAACCTGTGCAGGGGTTACTCCTCCAGCCTCAATTATTTTATGAATCATTGTCTCTACACGTGTCATGTAATGGGACAGTTTCTCTCCCACTTTCTGGGTTGTGGCTCCCAGTTGAAAAATGAAGTCTTTCTTATGCTCAGCTGCTCCATAGGAACTTCTCTGTATGGTGAGATGGTCACTAGCAGTGCAATCTGGTTGGCTGGCTCGCAGTGATCGGAAGACCTCCAGTGCCATACCTCGTAAACTCTCCACTATGTGTTTGCATTTCTCGTCATCAGAGCATTTCCATACTTGCACCATCTGGATGGCTTGACTAATCCAGCTCTCATGGTCATCCTCACCAGGAGAAGTGGGGATAGTGCCAGAAAAAGTATGCAGTCTTCTATAACGTTCACAAGGCGGAATCAAGTAAGGGGACCACTCAGGTCCTCCAACCCAGGGTTCACCAGTGGGTTTCTTCTTTGTCAGGTCACTTTCTTGGAATATAGCTCTAATGTCTTGAACTGTTTTCCCCTCAGTGGCTAACAGCAAGCATAACTTCTTTTCAAAATCACTGTTTTTTTTAGGGTCTCCGGTAGGAGGATCCGGGCTGGCATGGGTAATTAAAACCCATGGGGTGGGGTCTCCATCAGCAGGGAACTGATCAGGCACTCTGGAAGGATCAACATCCTCTCAGCACTCTATCAAAACTTGATAAGCTTGCTGAGCAGAACTGTAAATCCTCCCATGTTCAATAACTTTTCCCAAACATTTTATGCTGCCTAGGACACTTTCAACACAGTCCCTTGGGGTTGCATCAGGGATCCCTTGTACCAGAACTACTTTTTTCAGATCAATATCCTCACCCTTGCACCAGTCTTGCAATGAGATGTGATCCATAATGACGTTGATATTTTTTTGGTTGGGGGGGGTACCAGACTGTTCCCATTATAAAGAGAGGGGTGCAGCAGAAATGTCCAAAAATCCCAGCGGTAGCCTCCAATTTTGTAACCACCCCTTCATTTCTATCTGCACACCCACCAGAAAGTAGTGCTGCCTAAGGGGTATAGGTTGGCGACTGGTTTCATGGTTGTAATTGGCTTGGCAAGTGGTACAGTGCCTCCACCTGCGGGGATCCTTATAGCAACATACTGCCAGGGTGCTTCTCCACAGGAAATGAAATACAGCCCCCTCCCCTGGTAACATGTAGAACAATATACAGTCCCCCTCTCTACTTATCACACTAAGAATGCAAATATCATGCTACACAATAATGCAAACCCTTCAGCAATTGCAGTAAAATAAACAATGGGGTTTATTTTGGGGCTGGAAAATTAGATAAGGGACAAGGGAAGCAAAGGGTAATAAAACATTCAACAAAAACCTTGTAATAAAAACTGTAATCAGGCAGAATAAACAGGTAACTCAGTATATTACACCCCAGTATTCTCTATCCCAGCCCCTCTTCCCCTACTGGTGCACCAGTTAACCCTACAGTCCCTATGGGAGCTCCCAAGTACCTTGTGTGCTTACTGAGGAGTTGCAGACCTGTGGCTAGGGGACACTGGTTGCAGCACCATGTAAATGATTAGATGCTGCAAATGCAAAGTACCAAACTACACCAGGAGGTGTAGGAATACAGTTCATCCTGGCCATAACTGTTACTGTGGGGGTAGCTAAGTTCGTGCAGGAACCCCAGATGGAAAGTTAACTAGCTAGCTAGCTGAACAGTTAGCAAAGTATTTGGTTGGGTAAAACCCAGTACTCATGACCTTTTGAAGAATAGAAGATGCAGGAGTCGGGGGACATATCCCCTTTCAGGCAATTTTGGATGAACAGTCGAACTGGCATGGAATGCAGGCGATGATCCTCTTCACCCCACAGAGGGACTTGTTTTCTCCCACCTTGGCAATATGTAGGCTAGCAGTTGAACAGGCAAGCAGGACCTCAGAGCTTAGATCCCCTGGCAGAAATTACAGTCTCTTGTGTCAAGACAGTGAGGCAGAGGATTTGTCACCTCACACAAGCACAAATAAAAGACTTCTTTCAGCAGTCACTGATATCTTGATTGCCAAATACCAGCAGTTTAGTCCAGGCAGAGGTAAATCCCCTTGTCTCTGGGATTTACCAGACAATTAGGAACAAGTTCAGAATGTCCTTCATTTGTTTTGGCACAAGCTACTTCAGTTTTGTTCTGTGATAGCAGCAGGAGCTGTCAAAATCAGTTGTTTCTTCTTCAAAACTCTCACAGAAAAGACCCAGGGTCAAACTGTCAACCCCAGAATGTTTAATTTGAATCTCGACACTTCATTGGTCCACAACGTTCTTGAGCTCTATGTCCTGATTGGAGGTACTGCAGCTACCAATAGGATTCCATGCTGTCATCAAGCAACCTCGGCAAAGATGGCCACCCTTGTACAGTTCTTGCAGGCTCAGTCTGTTCTTTGAAGTATAAAATATTGTTGGCACAGAGTTGGTAGCATTTGACTGCAGGGCTAGCACCCTCCTGGTTCCTACTGAGGGTCTCTAAGTCCAGGGGGCACTTTTGGGGGACAGGAACTCTGTTGGAAGCTCCATTTTGTGGGCTTCCCTGGAGGAACTGTGTGGGAAAATGCCAGTTCTGGGCACAGTGCATCATGGGACTTGTAGTCCCAACAGGCACCATGTTGTTCCCTGACTCCCAACCCACTAGAGGTAAGGATGGGGTCGGGAGCTGCTTTAAAGTTATTTATTTTTATTTATTTTGTTCCCCCCCAGCCCCCTTTGCTGTCCGGTGGAGCTGGGGAGATGCATCCCACAAGCGGTGCTTCTGCCTTATGGGCACTTGAAGCACTAGAACTACTTTGCAGCCTGTGTTTGGTGCTTCCTGTCCCGCTGTGTGGCAGTTTGGGGTGGGAGAGCAACACTAGTGTGTGGCTCACTGGCTGCTTCTTCTTTAGGCGCTGGAGGCACTGGAACAATCTGTTATGCTCACTGGCCTTGGCGGCAGTCCAGGATTGGACTGGGGGAACGAGTATGCAAATGGCTTGCCGGCCAGATGGGAAGAGGCACACGAAGGTGCCACAACAAAGTCAAGCTGCTCCCCAGCCCTGTCGGAAGTCCAGGAGGGGGCTGGGGGAGTAAGAAGTGGGTGCTGACTGCAGGAGACATCAGGAGGCAGCTGCAGGAGGACTCGGGGCCCTCAGGTATGATCCTGACTTGGGAGGGGGGGTTACATATACAAAAACAGGTAAAGAAGGCAAGGTTATTTCAACACTAGTATTTAGAATGTGCTTAAAATAAGCAAGCTTATGCCAACACAAATATACATCTAAGGTTAAATCAAATATCTAACCTCAAAAGGTGGTTACTATTAATTTATAGTGCCAATGTGAATTCCAAGATTCATGATTGGTGCTAGGATCACCCTGTAATGGAAATCCCACTCACCAGGGATTTCCAGCTCACTGCCACCATGAGGTTTTTACCAACAGGAACCAAGAAACCTGTTTTTTACCACCTCCTTGCTCAAGGTCAGGAAGATCAACACAATAACTGTGGGTAGAGTGCCCCTTCGGAGACAGACTACAAACAGAGTCCAGCAGAAATAGTAAAATTACCCTTTTAAATAATACAAGCAGTCACTGATTCCATAAAAATAGAATCTTTACTAAAATACTGCAAGTATTTACACCAGGATATATTTACAGGAAACGAAAGGGTTGCATATTTACTAAGAAGAAGAAAATAAAATCACATTAAACAGACAGGTATTGTGCAGTAGACTTCTAAGCTATTTTTATCTAAAATCCTTCACCTGCCCTAGCTAAAAAAAGCATTTTCCCTCACTGTGCTATCTTACCCATCAGCTAGTCTTTGTAATGACAGGGGCTCTTGTCTTTCAATGTTTCAGTCCAAGAGAAAGAACCTGCTCATAGCACCACAATATATTTCTCCTCTCTGTGGGGAGGGATCTCACTCACTTTGAGTAACAGTTCCATGTTGTCCCAGCCTTCTTTGAGAGAGAGAGACAGAGACAGACAGTGTGTGTGTGTGTGTGTGTGTGTGTGTGTGTGTGTGTCCACCAACCCTTCAGCACCTCCTTGCTATCATAATGACGTCCACCTGGGTCCTTTGTTAGCATGGGAACATCTCCAGGAAGGACACCTCTACTGGGGTTATTGCTTTATTGCCTCCTCACTGGCTTTCCTGTTAACTTTCCCATGAGAACATCAGACCTCTAACATAAGCTGTCATATACTACTTGATCATGTGATCTGGTAGCCATCTTGTACTTGAAGCAAATGCATATTTAGAAAAGAATAAATGAATCAAAAGAATAAAAGGTACTGGTCCCCTTTCCAGTCACACACCCTTTTTAGTTTTTCAAGGCTTTGCCTGGGGATCAACTGTAGCATATTTCGGAAAGTCGGTTTTCATCTGTTTTTAAAACCTGAGTAAGAGAAAAAGAGGACACAGTGAAATAACAATTATAATCAATAATTCCTGCACACATTTTATGCTTCAAAACTTACTAATATCCTATTAACCCACAAGTAAGTACAGGTGGAGGGGGATAGAAGACAGAGAATAATGAATACTGAAACCTACCTCTATAATTGTGATGCAGGTAAGACATTTCAATTTCATTAACATAACCATCAAGAAAACATTTGCAAATATCTATAATGTCAAGGGGAAACTAATGTGGGAGATTTATGAAGGGGGAGTTATTACAATTAGAGAAATATTGCATAAAATCCATTTCATTTCAGATATGGTTTTAGATCCCATATCTCATTAGCCCTGATAAAGTAATTGTGTTAAGGCACTATATCCAGTAGCTTTCTTTCTTAAGAAGCAGATTCACTCTGTGGCCTCCTCTTTTTCTACACTTAGTCACCTCTATACCCATACATCTCAGCCCTTTCAGGTCTGAATTGTGTCTCTCTGCAAAATGTCTGCCCACAGCTTTGTCCAATCTAACATTTTTATTATATCTAATATGTTCCTGGATCCTCTACTTGAAGCTGTCGACAGTTCTCCCCACATAGTCAAGCCCATGCTCACACCATTCAATGTATACCACAAAGGTGGTAATACATGTGATAAGATCCCTAATCATAACTCCTTTGTTGTTTTTAAAATTCATAAGATTTTTTCCTTCATTCATGTACTGGCAGATATTACTGCGCGAACACTTATAGTTCCCTGCAGGTCTTTTCCTGGCATTTGTTTAGGTGGATTGAAATGACTATGTATAAGTTTGTCCTCAATATTGGGAGCCTTTTTAAATGTCACTCTGGGATTATTGCCTACTGCCCTTCACAGCTGTTCATTTCCTTGAAAATTGGCCAGTTTTCCATATACTAAGGTTCATAATAAGACACAGGGGGCAAGGAGGCAAGACTGCCCATATAGCTTCTACACTAATAATACTTCAATTCACCGCCAGACAGAATGAAACCATATCATTTTCTCTTGAATTCCTCCTTTGATTTACTAATAACAACTTCAAGCAGTAAACTATTCCATGGGTTTATGACTCTAGGGGTGAAAGAGTATTTTCCCAGGTTTGTCTCAAAGGATCTGCCAGAAACCTGAAGGGGATGCCTTCTGCACTCATATTTTTTTTTCTAAATATTCTAAGCCTAACTCACACATGAGATAGGGGTCTTTCATGATGTCAAACATCAATAATAAGTCTCCCCATAGCCACCTCAATTAAAATGGCATCAGTTTTAAGGATTCCATTCTTTCCTCGTAAGTATTGTTTCTAAGGCTGGTAATAGTTTTGGTGAATTTATGTTGGACACTTTCTAATGATGGGATATCAGCCTTTTTATATGGGCACCAGACCTGCACTGTGTACTCTAGATGTGGTCTCACATATGCCCTAAACAGGGGCATTAAGACCTCTGTGCTTCTGGAATTAATATTACACTTGATGGACCAGGTAACTTTATTTGCTTTACTTATAGCAGCACTGAGTTGATGTTTACAGGAAAGGTCATCAGGGAAGTGTACCCCCAGATCCTTTTCATTGACAGTTGCTTTTAATATAACTTTGTTTAGGGTATAATGATTATGTGGGTTGTGTTTACCCAGATGCATAACTAGACAGACATTTCTTTAGATTTAACTTCATCCCCAATTTTTCCACCCATGTATTTGATATGGTCTAGGTCCCTTTGGACTTCCAGTGTGTGTGTATCTGAACAACATGGACCCCCTAATTTAATGTTATGAGCATACTTAACTGGATAGTTCAGGAGGTTTGAAGTCATGTCTGAGATATATATCCGGAAAAGGGAAGGGCCCAGGACTGAGCACTGGGGAACACCACTCCTTATTGCCCCTGGTTGTGAGAAATGACCAATAATTATTACCTGCTCTTTCCTGGTTTCTAACCATTCAGAAATCCAGGCAATAATTTGTTTATTAACACCATATGATCCAATTTTTTCAATTAAGGCCCAATGTGGCATTAAATCAAATGTCTTACTGAAATCGAGAAACACAATGTGCCCCTGCTACGTTGTTGTATTCAGTTATAAATGTGATAGGGACCCATTCTTTTCCTTTCTGTTTACTGCTGTCTTTCTGGCACAGTTCCCTCTGTGTTTTTTTCTCAGACTTCTGTTTTAGCTTTTTCTGTATTAACTCCATCATATCCCCTTTGTAGAAAGCAGTCTCTCAATTCTGTTGCCTGTCTATCAAAATCAATGTAATCAGAACACGTTCTCCTAAATCTTAGCATCTGACTAAAGGGTATGGATTTTTTAGGTTCTGGGGGTGGGTGCTGTCACTTCTCAAGACTGAGTTTGTTGATGTTTCTAAACTCTCTAGTTGTCACTTTATTTTAGATTCACTGTCTCCCTCTAGGGTTAGGTCCAGGAAATTCACACTTTTCTTGTCTATAGTGCACGTGAATTTTAAGTTCAAATCATTCAAGTTCAGCCATTTGATAAAATCCTGTGCAGACTACATGCTACCTTTCCATACACATAGACTGTCATTTATGAATCTATGCCAGTGCTTTATGTTGTTGAAAAAGGGATTAATATTTGGGTTGTGTACTGTACTGAGCTCCCAAAAGCCCAGAAATAAGTGTACCTAGGATGGTGCCATTATAGCCCCCATCACTGTCCCTCATGCCTGTATGTAATGGTTTTCATCAAATACAAACACATGCGTTAGCACAAATGAGAGGGCTTTCATGAGGAAATCAATCAGTATTGCTGAGCTCAAGGGGTCATTCTCTAAAAAGTACTTACAAGCTCGTATCCCATCATCATGCATAATTGATGTATACAGAGCTTTAACATCTATGGTTAGCCAGACATATTCGGATTGCCACTGAATGTGTAAAACTTTACTAATGGTGTCCCCTGTATCTCTAAGAAACAAGGATAGGGCTTTCACAGGCTTTTGTAAAAAGAAATCTATGAACATTCCTAACTTTTCAATGCGGGACCCTATCCCTGAGATGATAAATCATCCTGGTGGGTAATGGATATTGATATTTTTGTGCACTTTTGATAATGCACAGAATGTAGGCATTACCTGATGTTCATTCCAAATACTCTTAATCTCTGGAAATATCCCCAATCTCTGTTGCTTCCTGCAACAGTTTCAGCAGTTCCTTTCTAAATGTAAAAATAGGGTTGTTAGGTAACCTAATATGATTTTCTGGCACATTTAATAATTTGTACAGTACATCATTTCTTTATATTTTTCGTACTCCATACTTCATATTCCATAAAGACAACACTCCCCCATCGTCATCAGGTTTTATGACAATATTCCTCATTTCTGATAGTTCCAGTAATGCTTGTTTTTCTAGGGGGTCAATGTTCTGTTTAGCTATGTAAGGAATAGTTAAATAGTTAAGATATCTTTTACCAGTTTGAGAACCACTTTCTCGAAGGCGAGAGGTGGAGTTATCAACCACATTCAGACAAAAATCAGATTTCCCTCTGAACATTTGTTTTTTGAGGTTTTTAAAATTTGAGAAAGATTCATTCATTGTCTCTGCTTCATTTCTCTCAAAACGTTCCAATAGGCCACAAGATTTTCCCTGTCCTGTGAGTCCATTGTTTGTTCAACATCCTCTGGTGCAATCTCAGTTGCCAGGGTATTGTGTTCTTTCAAATTGAGTGACAGAGGGTTCACTTCTTCGTCTTCACTGAGGAAACTCATGGTGCTTCTATTGAAATCTTTATTCCCAAAATAATGTTTCAATTTTATTTTTCTAAAGAAGCGAAATAAATCCACTTGTTTTTGAAAATCATTCACTTTGGGGGTGGGGGCGAAGTTAAATCCTTTCTTCAATGCAGCCTGTTGTTTCTCAGTCAAAGTTTTGTTTGTGAGATTTATTACTTGTAGCTGGTGTGTTTCTTGTCTTGTAGTGTGCATTTCGCTCCTTGACCTCCCTCGTCCCCTCTTGTCCCTTCTAGTTCTTTTTCTTTTTCTCTCTCTTTTTCCAAAGGTTGTGGCGTTATCGTCAGTTTTTTTTCTCTAAAAAATGAACACTTATTTTTAGTGTGTTCTTGTTAAACTTCTGACTTCTACTCCTCTGTCTCTCTCAGCTCTCTGAGTGTTGTCTGTTATTTTGGTTTGGAGGCCAGCTGAATATGTGACCTTTCTCATAATCCCTTTGATCTCTTATTAGTTTGTGCTGTTTTCTCTCTATTAGTTCTTTTTCATACTTCTCAATTTTAAATTTGAGATTTTTGTCTAGTGTGACGAAATCAAGATTTTTTTGAGGGCAGAAACAGTTTCCTTTGAACTTGCTATCTCCTCTGAAAGAGCTTCATATATTTCAATATCTTCCTTCACAATTAGTTTCACAAAACCCAATGAACATTCCTGAGCTAGCTGGGACCAATCTTCTTTGTTTTTAAAATGATCCAAACCACAGGATGGAGATTTTAAAACTCGTAATCCTCTCGAGACTGTCCCCTTTTCCACATAGGTTTCCAATGTCACTATGTTATATGACAGGTTTAATTCACTGATAAGTAATTTCTCCAAATCAAAGAATACATAGATACATAGATACATAGACAGTGTCGGCAGATAAGGGCCTATGGCCCACCTAGTCTGCCCATTTGAGCTTGTAAGTTCAGTTTGTTTTCCTAGAAGTCTGTTTCCCCTTACCCCTGCCCTCTAGAATTCCTTTATGTCTATCCCATGCATTCTTAAATCCCGTGATTGTTTCAGCCCCACCACTTCCTCTGGCAGGGTGTTCCACTTGTCCACCACCCGTTCTGTGAAGAAATTCTTTCTCATGTTTCCTCTGAATCGTCCTCCCTCCAACTTCATCCCATGCCCTCTAGTCCTGAAACATCTTTTTTGCTTAAAAATAGTGTTTTCCTGCACCCTGTTCCTCCCTGTAAGATACTTGTATGTCTCTATCATATCCCCTCTCTCCCTCCTCTCCTCCAGGGAGTACATGTTCAGTTCCTTCAACCTGTCTTCATAGGACTTGTGAATGCTTTCTTTATATTTACTTCATCGGTATGCATTGTGTTGTTTGCTTGATTGGTAGTACATGTTAATCATTGGCGTGCCTGTTGTCTCCTTTCATGTAAAGGCAAAGATGTTTCCAGACTGAAGCTGCTTACATTTGTATCTATGGTACATGTTGTTTCATCCCTCGACATTCTCCCTCTTTATTAGTAGATTCAAAGACCTTACCCTTTGTACGAGGGCTCCACACAGTGAGCAACCACTATAAACAAACTCTAGCCAGAGCCGATAGGGATGTGAAGAGCTACCAAATGACCAGTTATTTTCTTCTTGGTACCATATAGTGCTGTTTAGTCACAATCATCACAGTGCTCCCAGATCCAAATAGCCATTTTCCTGTAACAATCCCTCATTTTTTCTGTATTTTCCCTGTAGAGGCAGCATCAAATCCCTGTGTAAATCCCTGTAGATTTTTCCATAAGCCACTAGTTCCTTATTTGTGACTTTGTTGTTTATTTAAAGGTAATGTGTTGGCAGCCTTTTATCGGGAAAAGGGCTCTGATTTGCTGTTAGGTATTAAAATTATATGTCAAGATGGCCTTCGAATGATTTGGATTTATATGGAATCCATAAGACATAATGGGGGAATTTATTTATTTGTTGAATTTTGTTGAATGGATAGGCCCACTAAGACTAGAAGTCCCTTTTTCAGGGGTGACAGGGAAGGGGGTACAGATGGTAACCAACTGAAATTGTACATGGCATAAATCCTTACTTGAACCACGTTAAGCTGTTGGTGGTCTTTTAGTGAATGGGGGAAATTTGACCAGGACACCATGGAAATTCCCTTACTGTTTTTGAGAAGTGCCATAGGATCTTTAACATCCACCTGAACAGGCAGACAGAAAAGACAGGAGCGTTCCACCCCCCCCCCATGCTGCACTACAATGTCAGTATTGGGATTTAAAAAGCTTTACAACAGCAAGGTCTGTTCAGTTTCCAAACTGAAGTAGTAACCTCAAATAAAAAGAGGATTAAGAGTTTTGTCCTTCAAAGTCAAAAAATTGAACAGGATACTCTAATTTTAAATCAAAGTCTGGTGAGTTAAAATATTACGATATTACCAGTGATTAGAATGTCCTATGTCTCAACGATAGTCCTTCAGGTTGTTGCCTCGTTGTCCTCCACATCTGACCCATCAGTTCTCCTATGCAGTTCAACTGCCCTCCAATCTTCCCACTTGCCAGCCTCAATGGGATCTGAAAATAGATAGACTTTGCTCTGATGTACGATCCAAAGCCTGGCTGGGAAGATAATTGTATGTGGCACTCCCAACTCCCTTAAGATTCATCTCACACCGTCAAACTTTTTTCGTCGTTGCTTCGTCGCGTAGCTGATGTCAGGAAAAAATGTGCACCTGGCAACCCCCTTGAAAGAATGGAGCTGCTCTGTGGGCATATTTGAGGATTTTGTCTCAGGCCGCAATACCCGAGGTCATCAACATTAAGGTACGGGGTTCTTCCATATCTTGTGAGCGACCACATGGAGTTATTCGATAAACTTTTTGTATTTCCCAGGCATTTTCTGTAGCTTCCGGAGTTAGTTTTTCTGTTAGCCAATCTTGAATATTTAGGACTGGGTGGTCCCCCTCTGAACCCTCTGAAAGACCTACAATCCGGACATTAGTCCCTCAGGCTTGATTTTCAAGTGCTTCCAATCGTGTCTTGAGATGCTGAGTTTCTTTAATAAGAAGTGTGGTCGCTCCGGTCGAGGCCTCGGCCTGCTTACGCACCTCTTTGATATCTTCTTTAATACCATCCACTGCCTTCTCCATGATTAAAACACAGCTGTTAAAATCATCTACTTTCTGGTTAAAGGTGGAGACAGAGGCAATCAAAGTTTATAGTTTGTAGCCCAAGGTATTAATAGTTTCCCCTGAGTCAGGCCGCTCCTTGGTTAACATGGTGTCTTCAGTTCTCCTGAGTCCTCCCATTCCTTTACTTTTCCCAGCACCTCCTGACATTTTATCTTTTTTGGGGTTGCCCATCCTAGCAGATTTAGGGTTGCTCTTCATGATGGTGAGGTTAAAAAAGCTGGGGAAAGCCTCTAGATAGGAGATTTAAGTAGATTTTCCCTCTAGTTGTTAAGAGCTGTAAAGAGCTGCTGCTCACTGTTCAGGCCGCACAGCGCCCCCCCAGAAACAGCAACTGAAAACATTTTTTTTGTTAATATCCTGAGAAGTTCTGAGGTACAATACAGTAGCATTCCTCTCCCCCCTTCAGATGCCTTTAACATAGAGCAGCAAATAGCAAAAATCAGAAGGGGAGTGCACTACTTTGCAGCTGTAGAGGAATACATACAAGTGTCTAAAAAGAAAGTTCCAGGAAAAGCTGTTTTTAGAGCCATGACAGAAGGGCTGTAGGCTCCACCCACAGCCCTAAAAACTGCAGTACTCCAGTCAAAATTCTGCTCCACAGTTAATGGTGCAGTCAATAGTTCCTTCTCTGTGACACAGGTGGGGCTACACTTGCACGATTGCGCAAACATAAGCTCGTCAGTAAATCCAAGATCCCATACTCACACCATTCAGTGTATAGCACAAAGGTGGTATTACATGAGATAAGATCCCTAATTGTAATTCCTTTGTTGTTTTTAAAATTCATAAGATTTTTTTTCCTTCATTCATGTACTGACAGATATTACAGCGTGAGCACTTATAGTTCCCTGCAGGTCCTTTAGGGATCCAGGTTTGTGGCATTTGTTTAGGTGGATTGAAATGACTATGTATAAGTTTGTCCCGAATATTGGGAGCCCTTTTAAATGTCACTCTGGGGTTATTGCCTACTGCCCTTCCCACCTGTTCGTCTCCTAGAAGAATTGGCCAGTTTTCCATATTACATTACCTGTTGCCCCTACTACATTGTTGTATTCTGTTATAGACATGATAGGGCCCCATTCTTTTCCATTCCGTTTACTGCACTCTTTCTGCACAATTCCCTCTGTGTTTTTTCTTTGACTTCTGTTTTAGCTTTTTCCATGGTAACTCCATCATATCCCCTTTGTAGAAAGTAGTCTCTCAATTCTGCTGCTTGTCTATCAAAATCAATGAGCTACAGAGGACCCCATTAGTAAAGTTTTAGACATTGATTGGCAATCCGAATATGTCTGGCTAACCATAGACGTTGAAGCTTTGTATATGTCAGTTAAGCATGATGATGGGATACGAGGTTAGATTCATAGATTCATAGAAGTGTGATGGCAGAAAAGGACCAACAAGGCCCACTGAGTCTGCCCATTTGTCCAGCTATCTGCTTGGACCTGCACCCCCACCTTTAACACTCCCCTGTGGTTGTCCTATGCCCTTTTGAATCCCTCCACTGTTTCTTCCCCAATGACCACCTCCGAGAGTCTGTTTCACTTTTCCACCACTCTCTCTGTGAAATAGTATTTCTTAATGTTACCCCTGAACTGCCCCTCCTTCACCTGCAGGCCATGCCCCGTCGTCCTCTGATTACCCTTCATCTGGAAGATGCTTTCCACTGGCACCTTGTTTATACCCTTAAGGTACTTGAAGGTCTCGATCATGTCCCCCCTCTCCCTCCTCTGTTCCAGGTAGTACATGTTCAGATCTCTCAACCTTTATTCATAGGATAGGTGGCTCATCCCTTTTACCATCTTTGTCGCTCTCCTCTGAACCTGCTCCAGCCTTCCTACATCCTTTTTGAGGTATGGCCTCCAGAACTGGACTCCGTATTCCAAATGCAGTCTAACCAGATGGGTGTACAAGGGTACTATGACCTCCCTATTTCTACTGGTGATCCCCATTCCGATGCATCCCAGCATTCCACTACCCCTAGCCACTGCCCTCCCACACTGCCTTTCCAGTTTGTAAGTTCTTGTAAGTTCTTTTTATATAATAACCCCTTGAGCTCAGCAATACCAATTGATTTCCTCATGAAAGCCCTCTCATCTGTGCTAGCACACAATGTGTTTGTATTTGATGAAAACCATTACATACAGGCATGTGGGACAGCAATGGGGGCTATTGGTACCATCCTATGCAAAACTTATTTCTGGGCTTTTGGGAACTCAGTACAGTACAACATCCAATTATTAATCCCTTTTTCAACAACCTAATGCATTGGCTGTATAGACGATTGTCTATGTGTATGGAAAGGTAGCACGGAGTCTGGAGATGAACAGGTGGGAAGGGAAGTAGGCAATAATCCCTGAGTGACATTTAAAAGGGCTCCCAATATTCGGGACAAACGTGTACATAGTCATTTCAATCCACCTAAACAAATGCCAGGAAAAGACCTGCAGGGCACTATAAGTGTTCACACTGTAATATCTGTCAGTACATGAATGAAGGAAAACATCTTATGAATTTTAAAAACAACAAAGGAGTTACAATTAGGGATCTTATCAAGTATAATACCACATTTATGGTACACATTGTATGGTGTGAGTGTGGGCTTGGCTATGTGGGGAGAAATGTCCACAGCTTCAAGGAGAGGATCCAGGAACATATTAGCTATATTAAAAATGTTAGATTGGACAAAGCTGTAGGCAGACATTTTGCAGAGAGACACAATTCAGACCTGAAAGGGCTGAGATGTATGGGTATAGAGGTGACTAAGTGTAGAAAAAGAGGAGGCGACAGAGTGAATCTGCTTCGTAAGAAAGAAAGCTACTTGATTTACCACCTTAACACAATTAATCCATCAGGGCTTAATGAGATGTGGGATCTGAAACCACACCTGAAATAAAATTTTATTTTCTGCAGTATCTCTCCAATTGAAATAAACTCACCCCTATAAACCTCCCATATTAGTTTCCCCTTGACATTATAGATATTTGCAAATGTTCTCTTGATGGTTATGTTAATGAAATTGAAATGTCTATCCTGCATCACAATTATAGAGGAAAGTTTCAGTTGTCATTGTTCTCCATCTTCTATTCTCTCCCCCCCCCCCCGTACTTACTTGGGCGGCTAACAGGATATTATTAAGTTTTGAATTATAAAATGTGTACAGGAATTATTGACTACAATTATTATTTCACTGTGTGCTGTTTTTCTCTTAATCGGGTTATAAAAGGAGATGGAAACCGACTTACCAAAATATGCTACAGCTGGTCCCCAGGCAAAGCCTTAAAAAATTAAAAAGAGTGATCCTAGCACCAACCATGAATCTCGGAATTCACATTGGCACTATAAATTAATAGTAGCCACCTTTTGAGCTTAGATATTTGATTTAAACTTAGATGCATATTTGTGCTGCATAAGCTTGATTATTTTAAGCACATTCTAAATACTAATGTTTAAATAACCTTGCCTTCGTTACCTGTTTCTGTATAAGAATATGAAAAGGTTACAGTGTGCATTTCAAATTTTTTTGTATGTTCATGTTTTGTATTGGGAACCCAAATCTATTTATTTTTTATAATTAATGCTGTATAAATCACAGATGTGAAAATGCACCTCAGTAACGTCACTAAATAGAGACTATAAAAGGCATTTGATGTTTCTAACCAGTGCTCCCTTAGAAAGCCTCGTGGATAGGCAAAGTGCTGGGTTAAAATCTCTGCTGTGGTAAATTTACAGACTGCATTTTGTTTGGATTATGAATAAAAACTTTGTTTGATTTGATTTGAAGCAAGCTGCGGCTGGATTCTGTTGGAGTGCAATTGTTTAGAATATTTACAAATGGAAGCAGCCTTGTCTGGGGTGAGTCCTTTGAATATACAACCCTGGTTAATCAGTAGGCCTTATGATTTAACCAAGTTTCAAATTGATGGACCAGGCATATGCTACGTCAGTGGCTCTCATTAAAGAAAACCTTCTATACTCTTCCTCAGCAGTGGTCATGGATCCCCAGTCAGTGGCATCCCGAGTTCACTCCTATGAGACTTGATTTGAGTTTTCGGCTTTGGGCATGAAAAGGGCTCTTTTCCTTCAGGCAGCTTGTAGAGAGTGGAACCATTCTTTCCTTTCAACAATTATAGATCAAGTTTTATTTACCCTCCTCATATTTTTTCATCGATATCTACAGTTGTGACATTTTATTAATATACATAGACTGTTTAAGATTTCGTCCCATCTCTCTCCTCTTTTGTTTGAGGTGAGGGAGGCAGCTGAATGGCCTGCCAGTGATCACCTTATTTCTAAATTGTGCACACTTCTAAATAAGGATCAAGGGTCTGTACAGGTGAAGCAGGTGTAGGGTCTTTGGGAGGAGGAGGAGGAGGCTAATATTCCTCCATTAGGCAAAATGTGGGGAACAATGTGGCAAATGACACATAAGACCACGGGATGGCCTGTTTGACATGAATTTAAATGAAAGGTGGTAGTGCGGTACTTTTTCACCCTGGCTAGAACTTTACATATGGGTTCCACCCCCACCAGTCATTGCTGGCAAAACTGTGGCTGAAGAGGCACCCTTTTCATGTTTTTTGGTGGTGTCTCTATTTATTCCCCTTTAGGCAGGTGTGTGCTTCTTCATTTAGCTTGGGCAGGATTGAGGGATTCTAGCTGGTGAGTTTGTGACTGTGTGTTTGTAATTGAATTTGAGGTATTTTCTTAACTGCCATTTCAGTGTGCTTTTCCATTTAGTTTTGGCAGGATTGAGGGATTCTAGCTGATAAGTTTGTGACTGTGGGTTTGTAATTGGCTGTGTCTGAACTATAAGTGCAGGCATCGTATTACGGGATTATTGTTGTTTGAATGTGAGGTCTTAACTGCCATTTCAGTGTGCTTCTTCATTTAGCTTGGGCAGGACTGAGGGATTTTAGCTGGTGAGTTTGTGACTGTGTGTTTGTAATTGAATTTGAGGTATTTTCTTAACTGCCATTTCAGTGTGCTTTTCCATTTAGTTTGGGTAGGATTGAGGGATTCTAGCTGATAAGTTTGTGACTGTGGGTTTGTAATTGGCTGTGTCTGAACTGTAAGTGCAGGCATCATATTACAGGGCTTAGTGTAGTCTGAATGTGAGGTCTTAACTGCCATTTCATTGTGCTTCCTCATTTAGCTTGGACAGGATTGAGGGATTCTAGCTGGTGATTTTGTGACTGTGTGTTTGTAATTGTCTGTGTCTGGACCATGGTGAGTGGAGTGAGGAGCCACTGCCAGAGGACTCCTTGGCTGATTGTTTTTGGACACAGCCTGTGGTTTAGTCCCACTCTCCCACCCACAACCCACCCACCCTAGGGCTTGCCCTACATTTATTAGGTGGGTCCCATAGGGCCTGGCAATATCCTGCATCCATACAGGAAGTGGCAAACAGAGAAAGCAAAACAAAAAACAAAAGAAAAACAAACATTTGGGAGATAACAAATAGCCATCTTAAGCAGGTAGAAGAGTGAGGAAGGAAACAGACATGGTGGGAGTGAAGTGTAGTGGTTGTGGAGCTGCTGTCTTCAGGGAGATGTTCTGGAGGCTGCAATGCTGCCCTATCTACAGGCACCTCTCCTGGGTGAGGGAGGAGGTTGCCTGTCTCCAAGCAGTTGACGAGATTGTAGTTTTATCTGTGTTTCATATTGAATTATAATGTTTGATTTGTATTACTTGTTTTGTACAGCGCCTTGAAAATTTGAATGGCACTTTAGAAATAAAATGTATTATTATTATTATATTATTAAGGCCAATTCAGCTGCAAGTTAAGTTGCCTGCATTTGGACTGTGGCTGCCTTGCCAAATAGGTAGCTACCTGGACTTTATGCTCAATTGTGGCCTTCATGGTCTAGAGGTAAACTCAAGTTTCTGATGTGACCCCACAGTCCAGAAGACCCGTTTGTGTGTTTTACTGCTCCATGGAGTGTCTATTCATGTTCTTTAACTGTTCATTAAATGGAATCCCCTCATTCCTGCATTTTTGGTGTTTGCCTCACTTGTTCAGAGGAACTGTTTGCTGCTAAAAGAATTTTGCCTCCGCAGCCCACCCCTAGCCTGTGTATTCCAGAGTGTACAGCAAGAGAACCAGGGGACCAGCTAGAAGACATTGAGAGGCCTATCTGGTGAAGACCACCCACAAAGGCCTATGAGGTAAATATGGCAAGGCCAGGCAGGTGAAGATCAGCATTTTCAGCTCTCCAGTCATCCAGCTCTACACCCAGAGGTCCGAGGGCACCCTGATTCCAGCAGGTCTGGTAAGCCAGGCTGACCAGGTATGTGGACTGTTCTATTTGTTGCATAGTGCCCCCCTCCCCAGGAGTTTCACCATCATACCCCTAGACACGGGGAGGGGGGCTTGCACTAGTTTTGACCTGTGTATGCTTTTCCACTATTTTTCTCTTTACACAAGAGTGTTTTTACTTGTATTCATTTACTATTTGCTACTAATTTGATGGTTATATTTAATTTATTACTGTATTATTGTATTTTTACTTCTTATTTTTAGTAGTTTTATAGTTTTATTGTGTAGTTATCTCCCTCTCCCCAGGACGCATCTGGAAACCAGCTGTTATTTCAGATCAGTATGTCCTTCCTGGTTAAATGTATAAATCAATCAATCAATCAATCAGTCCTGTCTGGTCCATATGGATTATATTTGGAAGTAAAGGGTTGCGTCTTTTACCTATTAATGAAGTAAATATTTTGTAATCTATATTGAGGAGGCATATTGGTCTGTAGGAGCCGCACAGGGTCAGATCTTTTTCATCCTTTGGCAGGACTGTTATGGTGGCATAGTTCCAAGTGGGTGGCAAAATCTCCCTTTGCCCCCAAACCTCATTAAAGACACAACTCAATAATGGTATTACTTCCTTTTAAAATGCTTTATAAAATTCTCCACTAAAGCCATCCGGACCTGGGCATTTTCCTGTTTTGAGATCCTTGATCGTGGTTAATATTTTAGGTTGAGTTGTTGGGGCAGTTAATTTGTGGCCCTGTGTGGATGTTAATTTGGGGAGGTTTAAAGCTTGACGATAGTTACATTTGACTGATAAGGTGGTATCTTTGTGTGGTCTATAAAGGGACTGATAATATGAAACAAAGACCCTCGAAATTTGTTCACTCCTGTGGACCATCTGACCCCTGTCCGGATGCTGAATTTTTACTATAGCTGCTTTTGTGGCTTGCTGTTTAAGGTGGTATGCTAAACATGTGTTGCTCTAGCTCCACTTTCATAATATTTCTGTTTCAGGTACTGGAGAGTCTTTTCACTCTCCAGTTTTTGCATATCTTTAATCTTTTGTGTGGTTTGTTTTATTTCTACATCTACTTGCTTATCCCATTTGTTCTTCTGTCTTGATTCAAGCTCCTGAAATGTGCTTGTAAGGTCTAGTAACTGTTTTTGTTTCTCTCTTTTCTTGTGGACTGCGATGGAAATTAAAGAGATTTACCAAGTTTTAGGGGTGCTTTTTATAACTTGGTGCCTTATATCAGCGAAATGCCATCTGTGCGTGTCTTATAAAATGTTGTGCTGTAATTTTAGAAGTGGAAGGGATTGTATCTCCCCCCCCCAAGGTAGCCAGCTGGTCCCTTCTACTTTTTGGTCTCTCAATTCATCCCTGTGCTCAGGCACGTAATGACGTGCACCCAGGGAGAATCCGGCGGTGCACTCCATTAAAGTCTATGGAGGGCAACAGTTTTTTTTATTATAGCTGTTTGGATATTGTCACCTCCTCCCACCAACTGGCAATGGGGACACATAGGTATTTTGGCAGGTTTTCTCCCCTGACCTCCCAAGGCCCTGGCACATGGCTGTGTGAGCATGTGAGGCACACTACACAACCAGTGATGCCAGCTCAGCCCCTTCCACCTCCCGTAATTGTTTGCCACCCACTCTCCACCTACGCTACCCACTGGACCTCCACCCGGTGGGAGCGGAACTATGGGGGAGGCGCCAACCCACCCTCACCACCCTCTGGAGAGGAGAGCTGCCCACCGGCATGCTCAATTCTGCTCCGCCTTCCCCTTCACACTGGCAACCCAATGACCTGAGGTCATTCCTGAACCCGGTTTGTTGGCATAGCACGAGGTGTGGCATCCAGCACCTCAACCCTCAGTGCCACTGGGTCAGCTGTATGGGGGCAACTTTAACCATATTTGTGTATATAATAATGGTCATTTGGTGATTGACCGCTGCCCTTGATTAATCACCAAATGACCATTATTATATATAAAAACATTGTTAAAGCTGATCCCCCCCATAGATTTTAATGGAGCAACCCCACACTTTCCATGGGTGCACATCATTATGTGCCTGAGCACAGGGGTGGATCATGGGCAGATGGAGAGACCAGAAAGTGGAAGGGATCAGCTGGCTACCTCAGGGGGGGGCAAGATACAATCCCTTCCACTTCTAACATTACATCACAACATTTTATAACATATGCACAGATGGTGTTTTGCTGATATAAAGCACCAGAATATGTGGTGCAAATCGGATACGAAAAAGGTTGCTGAATCTCTTTAATCTCCTTCACACTATAGTTTTAACTGTATCCCATAAAATATGTGGGGGGGGGTACCTGGTTTACTGTTTCTGTCCATTGCAGAGTGTTTTGTCAATTTTAAGTCTTGTATGATGATGGGGTCCCTGAGAAGGGAAACGTTCAGTCTCCAGTGAGTCTTTCTCAGGGCAATATTGAGGTCCACCTCAAGAAAGATTGTCTGGTGGTCCGACAGCATCGAGGGCCCTATCCACATTGAGGTAAAATAGGGCATGTCTCCTTTATAGGTGAAATAAGTATCCAACCTAGAGTATATTTTGAATCGTGGTGAGTAACAAGTGTAATCTCTTGCCATTGGATACATAGTCCTCCAGACATCCTCTAACTCCAGTTGCAGCAGAAGTGACTTAAATTGCCCAATCATTTTATTGTTCATGCTTGGGCTCTGAGAGGTTATATCTAACTTTTGATTTAATGTTAAGTTCCAGTCCCCTTCCATAATGAAGATACCCTTCAACTTTTTGGCTACTTGTTTAAGCAGGCTCAAGTAAAAGGCATATGATGAGCCTGGCGGAGCGTAAACATTTATAAGGGTGACAGAGGTGTCCTGTATTGACCTTGTGATGAACAGAAATCTGGCGTCCAGATCCGCCACCACCTCCTGCTCTTCAAACAGGAATGATACAGGGATCAGGGTCATGACACCTTTTTTTCCCCCCTCGATTAAGGGATGCATGGAAGATTTAAGGATATCCCCATTTTTTGAATTTTAAAGCCTCTTGTGGAGACAGGTGTGTTTCTTGTAGAAAAATTATTTCACTCCTCTGGGTTTTAAGATATTTAAGTAGTTGCTTTCTCTTCACTGGATTATTTATGTCATTTACATTGTAGAATAAAACTTTTGTTAAGTTATTTAACATGGCTCTATCAAACATACTCTATCTATCTATCTGATTCCGGTTCGTCTAGTCACCTGGGAAAGTTAAAGAACTGCATAGCTGAGTTAAAAGATAAAGGGTACCCTGGTCCTCTAAGGGAGATAAACATAAAAACAGTTGAAACACAGAACCACTTATAACATTCAACATTTTTTGCAATTGTAACCAAGAACCAAGAACCAATGTTTGGGTATGTATAAGCTAACATTGCCAATGATGCCCACCTCATCAAAGCACCCTTAGGGAATGTTAATGCTTTTTCAGTAGAAGCGTAATATAACAGAATACCCCTTTGATTATCTGGGGCCTTCTCTCTACTTGCTCCACCTCCATGACTTCCAAAGTCAGATGGGAGTAAGATTCCACACTTGTGGTGTGTTGCTCGTGTGACACAACTTTTCCCCCAAAATGAGGAAAAATTCATCTCACTATGCTCAGATAGGTGAACACTAGATACCTGTGGGCAGGCTGGACATCCCTGTAAGTGTCCCTGTGACATGGAAAGATGTGAAGGAAGTGGTCTTCCATACCACCCCTGAGTTGCATATTGATCATTTAGTTAGGTGGCTGTTGTTTTATAACATTAGGCCAACATCAGCATTATGTGACAGCAAGACTTCTCTCAGCCGAGAGTAGGTATACTGCTTTGTGTGGTTTATATGTGGTCCAGTGTTAGCAAAGTTGTTGCTGAGGGTTATTTCTGTTTCTCCACCTTGCAGTGCAAGAGCCGAGGTAAGCAGGTCACCAAATTGCAATCAGAATGGGGAAGTGAACCCTTTATTCTGTGTGGGTACACTCTGAGCGAGGGTCAGTTTTTCCTTCATAGTCATCTCCCTCCACTCTCTTCCTCCTCCTCCATCTTGTAAAGGCACAAAGAGTTTTTTTTTCTTTAATTCCTGTTTTTCCGCCTCGGCGGAACCGACCCCCATGATCTCTGGCCGCTGTCGCCTGCACCCCGGGACCCAGTCGTGCGATGCGGGCCACACGAACCCACACACACACAGGGCTGGGCCAACATCACGCTGTACCCTGGTTAGGTGCCTCTCTCGGGTTCAGGGGCGAAGGGTGCGGCCATCAGCCACAGAGATAGCCCCCGCTAGTTTTTCCTCTGGTTTTTCACCCTTCGGAGTGCGGGCATGCAATGACATCAGGCACAGAATGCTGACGTCTGCCGCTCTCCGCCCCCCCTTGCTAGCACTCCTCTGGTAGTGCCCCTGGTCATCACCAGGGGCCACTACAGAGCGGTGGCTTCCTGGATCCCTCCTTGGGATAGGAGAGCAGTCCTACGGATGTTCAATCCTATCCCTCCCTCCCCTGCTGACCCTTGATGGCCTGGGCTCACATCCAAACCCGGGTTGCTAGCATGGTGCGAGGTCTGGCATCCAGCGCCTCAACCCTCGGTGCCACCGGGCCGGCGTAGGCACAAGGAGTTTTTACCTAGCCGTTGTAAGCACACATTTCTCCGCTAAGGCAATAGTTAGTAATATGGCCAAAGGGAACTTCAGTCAGTTACGTGTATATGCAGAAGGGACAATAGGCAGCATAACTGTTTTACCATAGGCCTCCCTTTACATAATGTTCAGTACTACAATTACATAATCATTTGTGGACAGCTGAAACAAAAACTCAGCCCAGTCTTTCTTACACTCCTCTCTCTCCGCCACCCTCCCCACCACAGCAAAGCCTGAAAAGTTTTATTGTGTTCTTTTTTTTTTTTAATTTTCTCTTTATCCTCCTCCCTTCTTGCAGCCCCCTCCTCTTCGGGAGTCACCTATGGCCTTATCAGCCTTCGCTCTCCTACCTGGAGCCGGTGCAGTCCATGCCCCATGGAGCCGTGGCTATACCCCCCAGGCGGGTACGGGGTGGGACCCCCAACCACCCCGACGTTCCGCTAATCTTCGTCGGCATGCTGTCCCGGGCAGGTAGGGGCATTGAAGGTCGGGGCCCTGGTGCTCCATCTACCAGGAGGCTGCAAGGGTTTTTCCTGGTGTTTCTCGATGTGCCAGGTCCAAGGACATCAAGGCGCTGAAGCGCCGACATCTGGGACGTCGCTCCCCCTCTGTTTGGAGCATCGGGCTTGCTGTACCTCAGGTCTCAACCCGGGGTCAGACAAGCACCGAGCTCAGGTACCCCCCCCCCCCCGGAGAGGACGAGCAGTCCTTGGGACGCTCAAGTCCTCCCCTCCCCAGCCGACCCTCCAGCTCCCGGGCTCGTTCCCGAACCCGGGTCGCTGGTGTTGCAAGCGGAAATCCAACCACTGCGCTGGTGGGCCGGCCCATATTGTGTTCTAAGAACATATACTTTGCTCCTGGAGCAAACAGACAGTATTTTATCTGATAAATCAGCATTCAATTATACTGATGTGCAGGGAGTACGACTGACAGTGGAACCATTTTGTCAGGACATTTCTACTACAGAGTGTTCAGAGTAATATGAACGTGGTTCTAAAACCTATTTACACTGCCACAGAGACCTTATATGATTAGATAAATTTTTTTGAAAAAGGGAAAAGACCCCCCCCGTAGGTCCCCACGCAGCTAACAATATATTCTATTAGACTGTAAAACTGTACATTTGTTGTTCATGTCTCTGCAACTGTAAAATATCCCCGGTCTGGTGAGGAAACATTCACAGTCACCTTCCGCTGTGATGGGCAAAGGAAGGGTATGTAAAGAGTAGGACTGAAAGGTCCCGCAGGGTCCCATTATTCGTTTAAGCCTTTGACTCAATAAGGCCATGGAACTTGATGATACACTGAACAAGAGTGTGGTTCACCACTGTGGGCTGGCCAGCCATCGTGTCCAACTCAAGGTCCAACACATAAAATGGGGAGCTGCAGGATGTTACCCAAAACAGCAAGCACCGGTGGAGCAATTGTCTATTAAATCCTGCAGTCTGTGTCAGACATGGGAGACTGCAGAAGAAGCACTCAATAAAGATTTACATAATGTCCTGTATGCCTCATTCTGGATGCTAAGTGACCCAAAAAGTCACATTTAAAACTGTAACTCCTCAGCATTTGGTGGGAGGGCTGCTGTACTTCCTCTGTGGGCTAAGATGCATTCTCATACGCTCAATTCAGCATGGAATGGACTTCCGGTGACGTCATGAGTGTATGAGCTGCATTGACGCGAGGCTCCCCCGTGATTTTCAAAAATAAAGCTGATTAATTAAGGCTTTACTGAAAAAAACAGCGTTACAGACATCGTCTAGAGATCCAAGATGCCTAAGAAGTGAGGAGCGGACAAAACAGAGCCCACCAGTAAACCAGATGTTGACAGATCGCCAGCCAAAGACTTGGACAGAGGAGATTCGCAGGCCTCGTCGGCCTCCCGGCTTAGTGCTCCCCGGACCGACCATGTCTCCCACATGATTTTACAGCGACAAATGACCCAAATGCTCTCCGAAATAAGAGAGTTTAGAAAGGAAATGAGATCAACCGTGACAGCCCTGAGAACAGACATTAGCAAGGTGGAAAAAAACCAAGAGAGGTTTGAAGAGCAGTTGTCAATGACAGACAGGAGGGTGGATGACACAGAACAGGCCATCACACAGCTACACTCTCAACTCCGGGCCCTGCAGGAATGGGCCAAGGATGCTGAATGCAGGAGTCGAAGAAATAATATTAGGCTGTCGGGTCTCCCAGAGGGTACGGAAAATGCTGACTTTATTGCGTTCATGCAGAGCTTGCTGAAGGAAACCCTCCCCCTGCTTGAAAATCTTACCTTGGAAATTGAGCGGGTCCATCGTACTCTGGGACCTAAACCGCCAGCTGGGGCTCGGCCGCGTTCAATCCTAATTAAGTTCCTCCGGCAT
Source organism: Neoceratodus forsteri (assembly GCA_016271365.2). Taxonomy (NCBI): domain Eukaryota; kingdom Metazoa; phylum Chordata; order Ceratodontiformes; family Ceratodontidae; genus Neoceratodus; species Neoceratodus forsteri. The sequence continues at coordinate 1,615,297,970 of CM057453.1, forward strand.
CAGGACAAAGAAACCATATTACACACCGCATGGAAGCAGGGCAAAGTGCACTTCAGGAATCATCGGCTCTATTTTGAGAATGACTTTGCGCCCGAGGTCATGGCTCGACAAAAGCTATACTTCCCTGTTATGAGGGCTCTTAAAGGGGCAGGAATCTGTTTTCGTACCTTGTACCCAGCTAAATTACTGGTTCAATTCGTGGAAGGGCTCATCCTTTTCGAATCTGCAGCCGCAGCAATAGAAGAGCTACGAACCAGGAAAATTACTTTCATATCACAGAACTCTACTGATACAGTCTCAATAGTAGCCAAAATAGCTCAGAAGGCCTGGACTACCAAGCAGCGCGAGGCACGAAGATGGCAGGGTGCTGAAGCCCTCCAGAATATTGTCAGCTCCTTGAAGACCAGCTTCCAGGAACTTTCAGGGCATTGTGGTGACCCCCAGGAAGCTGCTACCTGATTGCTAAATCGCAAGTATTACCGGAGATTTTGTGAGGGTTTGTGGGAGACTTCAATGGAACTGATGCTCAATATATAGAAGCCTCCTGTAATTGTGTTAAAGCTGTATTGATTTCAACTGCTGGGGAAAATAGCAAAGGGGACTAATTGATTGGTATGGGGGGACGGGCAGGTAATTCAGGGGCGGGGGGAGGGAGTTTTATCTGTACACTTTTATCTTGGTGAACGTTTCCTACGCTGGATGCCCTTGCGGTTTGCGTCTCTCTCCGGGCACAGACTGAGGGACAGGAATCGCGATTACATAATGGGCAATTAAATTCTGGCCCAGTCTGGTGAGTCCTGCGGAGTTTCTCTTGGCCTGGGCACGGGAAGGGCGCGAAAGTGCATGGCAGTTACTGCACGGAGACTTGTGCCCCAGCTTAACTGGAGCTGCAGTCAAACAGGCTGGAAGTGGGAGCCGTACACTACTTAGCCATAGGAGAATGAAAATCTACTGAAAGCTGTTGTACATATTATGGGGTTAACTAATTTTTAATTTGTCAGCTAAACATTGGGAGGGTCTCCAAGGAATGGCCTGCGTGGAATGGGTGGCTGCTCTATGAGAGGATTTTCGGGATGTAGGAGAGTGGAGTGGAGGAGGACAGGAAGCCCGTAAGTCTGCATCGCTGTTAGTAAATTATTGTTTCGTTAACTGTTTACCAACCAAAGACATATAGGGATGAATGGGGCTGTGATGGGGTGGGGACTGAAACGTACCCTCAGTTATGACTCCCACATAAACTGTGGGGTCAACCTTAGGGTGCGGTGAAGGCTCGGCCTCCACGGAACTGATAACAGTGAAGCAGCCGGGCTCTCATGCATTCGAGGGGAGGATGTAGACAGTTACCTAACGGCACAAATCACCCATTTTGTGATTGTGTGTGGGGGGGGATTAAGGTGAGAAGTGGAGTCGATCACTGGGAGGGGGATCTAGGGGGTTCCCGCGGTTATCATTTTGAGGAGACCTTTTCTCTGTCCTCACAGTGGAGTGGAGGCTGGAGTTGGCTGGGTGGTAGGGGAGGTGGGGCCCTCCCATTGCAGATGGGGCTAACGGCTGCGCTGGACTGGATCGGCGCATCCTTGAGGCTTGTTTCCACACCCTTGCTGTCTGGGTTGGCTCCCCATCGGGCTGCAGTTCCCTATTAGTAACTTATGCCACCCCTGGAATGGTTCTTCACTTCAGGTTTATGGCGAGGCTGAACTATCCCGTTCATTCCTTGAAGACAGGCCGCTGTGGGTACATAGAGACCCCGCAAACCCCACCTCCCACACCTCACGAACAGTAACGTAAAAATTTTAAGGTGCAACACTGCATTTCCTCTAGTTACTGCCTCACTGTAGAAGTGTAAATAAATCCCAGGAGGAGAAAGGGGGTTGTGAGACAGTGGATACATCATGGGGAAATGACACCGGTGGAATAAAATCTGATATGGGGGTGGTGCCTTGGGGAGTGGGGAGATAGGACCAGGGAATGCAGTAAATACACCAGATTGACTGGCTCAACGGGGAACTCGGGTGACCCATGGACTTCTGGGGTAGGGCAATAACTACTGGAATCTCGGGCTATGTGATTATTCTACCACATATAGATAGGGTGAGAATAACAGCAATACTAAAATAAGCAGCCCATGACTCAGACGATACTGCAATTCCGGGTGTGCACTGGTGTGTTCACCGAGATGGACCCATCTGGGAGTGGGGCGGGGAATCCTGGCGACCGCAGACATGCAGCTAGCAGGTCAGGTGGTCACCTACCCCGGTTTTAGGGAATTGACTCTCAATGTGTAGGGATGCACCAGGGGGAAATGACCTACCTCAGACGCCAGGAGGTGGTGACATCGAAACTTAGTCATTGACTACATCTAGGTCACTGATGTGAGCAATGGGTTGAAATGCTGCCCTAGGTACCTTACCACCCCACGAACAGGGACCCAGTAAATGAAAGCAAATGGGCAATGAAGGAGTAACGAAAAGGTGAAGGGAAGAGGATTAGAAGATTGAATTAAAATAACAATGAATACAGTACTGATAAGTCTTACAGGGGAGAAGGGGCCCAGAATTTTGGGGGGGGGTAGTGGAAGGGATATTAGCAGTGAATTATCCAATCAGGGAGGTTTCTTTGTATATCTTGTCAGCCTCGGTTGGAGAACTGAGGCATGACTGGAGATGCTGGCTCTGTAAGCTTACTGGGAGAGCCTAGTCTATGGGCCAGCTACAGCTGGAGGTTTCTCCAGCTTGGGATGTTGACCACAATGAGGCTCAGGAGGTATAATGAGATGGGACTTGTGACCTGTGGAGCACTATTATACAACTTTGGAGCTAAAATGGGGAATGTGACCCAGAACTGAGGAAGGGGGGACCTCTACCACCCCTGATGGATTTATCAGGCCAAATACAGGGAAGGGGGGGTGGAGAGGGACTGCTGAAAAATCATACTTATCTCAGAGATCTTAACCTTTAACATTCGAGGCGTATTCCTCTTACATGACTAGTCTCGGGAGAGTCAACGTCTCGTGGTTTGCGTCACCAACTCCGATTACCCCTTTCCCTCTTGGACACCCCTGGTGTCTAAAGGCCCTCAAGTGAAAGGAGAGCCACAAGGGTAGGAACTTGGCTCCTACCAACAACCAGGGCTTTGCCCGGTTTTCTTTTTGGAAGTACCAACTGTTCTATATATATGTTATTGCCATGTTGGCTTTTAGATTTTGTCTTAAATCTAGATTGTGTGTTTATATGTTTCATGTTGTTGTTTCTGTAAACAGGTCATCGAATTGTCTCTGGTCTGTACAGTTGTTAAATATGCGGGTCTTGTGGGCTCCCCAGGGGGACGCGGGGGTACCAATATACCAGCGTCCTGACCATAGGTATTGATGCACTCACCAAAATTAAAATTGCTCTCCCTAAACATAAATGGCCTGGCCTCCCCTATAAAAAGGTCTAGAGTATTAGTGTATCTCCAAAGAACTAAGTCAGATGTCTTCTACCTCCAGGAAACCCATATGTCCTCAATGGAACATGCAAAGCTAGCTAAATTAAGTAAGGGACAGTCTTTTTACGCCTCTTACAGGGAGGCAGAAGTAGAAGGGTTTCTATAATTATTCCACCATATACACCATATCAGTCAGAACAGACTTGGGCAGACCCTGAGGGCCGGATGGTATTAACCCGAGGGAGGCTTCACAATGAGGAGGTTACCTTAGCCAATATATATTTCCCACCGGGTATCACCATTTCACAACTGCAACCCCTACTGGATAAACTGGTGAATTTCACCAAAGGCACCCTTATGATGGCCGGAGACCTGAATCTGATGGCAGACCCTAACATAGACTCCTCTAGGAGGAGACCACAAAAACTAACAGCTACTCAAAAATGTTTTAATAAGTTTGTCACTGAAATGGGGTGGTGTGACATCTGGCGAAAATTACACCCGCAGTCGAGGAATTACACATACTACTCATCGGTCCACCAAACATATTCCCAAATAGATTACGAGTACACTCAAGTAGAAAATTATTTTCAGTAAGCGATGTGCAATTAGGAGATATCTCCATCTCAGACCATGCACCTGTGATCACTCAGTGGGATCTGGAAATCCAACCTAGAAACACTCAATGGAGGTTAAATCCCTACTATTTAAGGTCTAAAGAGTTCCGGGAATTTATCTCGACAAGATAACGGAGATTGAGACCGATAACCCTGCCCCTGACACCACTCCCTCAGTGCACTGAGACACAATTAAAGCGGTACTTAGGGGACACATTATCAAGTATGCAGCGCAAAAAAAAGAGACAACGCGGAGAATATAGAGCTAAACTTGAAGACACACTCCAGTTTTTACAGCAGGCACATCAACAAGGCGATGAATCCCTCCTTCCCCAGATACAGCAAACCAAACAAGCACTAGATAAACTCGCATTACAACAAACCGAAATAGCTCTTGCATTTCTAAAACAGAAATACAACGAGGTTGGGCCTCGGGCCACACGAATGCTGGCATATCAGATCCGTAGACAGAGGAAGGGGGCAATGATAATGACTGTAAAGCACCCAGTTGGGGGCCATCCCCTCTCTAAGACGCATGACATTGCTGATGCCTTTCTAGCGTACTATAGGAATCTGTATACCCCAGAATCTATCCCGTCTGCAGATAACTTGAAGTCATACATTCGAATGCTTGACTTACCGACCCTTACGGAAGAAGGTAGAAACTCCCTCCTAAAGCCAATAGCAATAGCCGAGATAGCCTAGGCCATAACCAACTCTAAATCTCAGAAAGCACCAGGACCTGATGGGTATGGGGCGGAGTTTTACAAAACAGGAAAGGCTCAGATCCTCCCTACCCTCCACCAGGTCTTTAACTCTACTTTGGAGGGCAATCCCCCTTCGGAGTCATGGTCCTATGCAACTATATCGGTGATCCCTAAACCAGGGAAAAACCCACAAGAGTGCGCATCATACCGGCCGATATCGGTATTAAATCAGGATTATAAGCTCTTCATGAGTATACTGGCTCACTGTATGGATCAAGTCCTCCCTGCCCTAATACACAAAGATCAGACGGGTTTTGTAAGAGCACGTACTACCACGGACAATATTAGACGGTCCCTCTACCTCGTGGACCAGATGAATGGCACAAAGGTCCCAGCGGTACTAATTAGTCTGGATGCAGAAAAAGCCTTTGACAGAGTTGCATGGCCCTTTTTATACTCTGTTATGGACAGGTTTGACTTTCCACGAGGTTTTATTCAAGTTCTGCAAAATATATATTCAGCCCACCGGGCAAATGTCAGAGTAAATGGGCATCATTCTGAGTATTTTCAGCTCGGAAGAGGTACACGTCAGGGTTGTCCGCTATCCCCGTTATTGTTCGCAGCAGTTATAGAACCCTTAGCACAACAAATCCGAAACTCGCCCCAAATACAGGGAGTTCTTTTTGGGGATACGGAGCATCGGGTTGCCTTATACGCAGATGATATCCTTCTATATCTCCAAAACCCCGAACAATCTATACCAGCGACATGTCAAATTCTGGATGACTATAGCAAAGTCTCAGGTTATAAACTGAACCTGACTAAAACTGAAATACTCACTTTTAATTATACCCCCACACAAAAAGGTGTGGAGCTCTTGCCAGGCAGATGGAACCTGGAAAAATTAAAATACCTGGGTATATATATACCTCGAGATCGGTGGAACTATTACAGGTATAACTACGCCCCCTTCATTACACAAATAAAGCAGGACCTGCAGGCATGGTCTGTAATGCCTCTGAGCCTTGTGAGGCGAATAGAATTAATCAGAATGATTACTCTTCCTAGAGCACTATATCTCTTCCAAAATGTTCCCCCTATCGTTGCCCCCAAAGATCTTCAGAGAAATTTCCCGTCTAATATGGAACTTTGTTTGGGCTGGGCGTAGACCCTGGGTGCGACTTAAGATATTATGTCTCCCACGCGAAGATGGAGGCCTCGCACTACCAGACTTAAAGCTCTCCCAACAGGCAATAACCATGGTGTACTTGATGGCCAGACAAAATAACACTTCCCACCCACATTGGATAGAAATGGAGAAGGCACTCATGACCAACGTAACATACTTTCGGGCACTGTACTGGCAGGGGATGGTGGATGCGCCCTGCCTGGCTACTAGTTTTTGGCTAATGGACCAATTCCGAAATTGGAATACTCTAAAAAAGGAGCATGACTTACTACCCTATTTGCCACTAGTATGCCTGATTCAGGCATTGCCAGATTTCCCTCCTAACACACTGGATTCTGGGTTTGGTGCATGGGACACACTGGAGTTGAGATATCTAACACAAATAATGACACAAGGGAAAATGTGGGTGTATTCGGAACTCCAGGCGAAGTTTCATTTGCCACACAGAGATTTTTACTGATATTTACAACTTCGACATTACCTGGAAGATCTGCCTCTCCCCTTCAAAATCCAGAAAACTATCCACCACTAATCCAATGTCAAATTGCATTGAATAAAAAAGGGAAGCAGGAGCACTTGATCTCCCTATACCATCAAGCATTGAACACACGAGGTGTCACTCTCACTGAAAACATTCGCACACAATGGCAACTGGAGTCAGATGTCCATTTATCCACCTCAGACTGGAAGATGGCATGCTGCTATGCTTCTAAAGTTACGAGTTCACATCCTTGGCGAGAGTTTGCCTGGAAAGCACTAATACGTTATTTTAGATCTCCTAAGGTCTCCAAACACTACTTGTCAGGCAAGTCAGCAGCTTGCTGGAGAAAATGCGATGAACAGGAGGCAAACCTGACTCATATTATGTGGGCCTGTCCGATGCTTTCCAGCTACCTAAAACAAATTGAGGTGCAGTTACAGGAACTCTTAGACCCACAGCTCCAGCTGACTCCAGAGCTGTATTTGTTCCTCATTGTACCAAAGCCATTTAAGGGACCGAATAACAGGTACCTTCTCACACTGCTTATCACTGCTGCCAAAAAAGCAGTCACCAGGCAATGGCTAACAACAAACATCCCGACCATTCAGGAATGGTGGGAAATTACCAGGCAAATTTATAACATGGAAAAAATAACACATAACCTGAATGAACGTGGAGAGCTTTTTTCAGTCAGATGGACTAGTTGGCTACTATATTATATGTTAAGAGACCCCACCTTTGTGCCGTAGTTTGGACAGTTTGGGGGTTCTTCTGGGATGGAGGTTTGGATCCTGCGGTCAGGTCCCTGCTTTCGCTAGATCTCTGGTCTGGTCACCCCCGCTCCCCCCCCCTTTTTTTTTTCTCTTTCCCCCGATTGAGTGGGGTCCTGATGACTAATAGGCCTGGAGGTATTGGTCTATGAGTCTCGACTAGAAGCGATTGGTGCAAAGTAAACAGTTCGATGTCCTGATATTTGGCATGTTTGACCTATTGCTAAGACTAAAATAACTAACCTGCATTTCTTAAGTCAAGATTAGACACAGCTAGATAATTACCCATATGGGAGCAGGAAGGTAACTGAAACTAGTACTGTATTTACTGTTGATGAATTAGATGACCTCAAAAACTGTATGTATTAATTGACCAGATGTAAAGATACTATGTACAATTGAATACTGATGACCTATGTGTAGATAAGTTAAAATCTGAATAATAAAAAAGAAGATAAAAAAAAAAAAATTCAGCTTGGAATGACTGGTGTGCCCCCTGGACTTGAAAATGTGTGATATGAGCATATCAGGGAGAACATGCATAAGTAGTCGAGAGTCTTACCCCCCCCCCCCATTCTGTGATGTTGCATTGGTCTGGCGAAGTTTGCAGTGGTTCCTGTTTGGTGTCCCAGGGTCATGTTGAATCCATTCCCTGTGCTGTTGTTCCTCTGTAACTCTGCAACAGTAGTACCAGTCATTCCTGATCCATGTGGGTGGCCACTCCGAGCTACTTCCCAATTTGACTGAACTAGGTTCCGCTCCAATTTGTCTTTAGCCAAGCAAGCGTGGTGAATCCCCAGATCTTCCAGGTATGGAGCTGCTTCTAAGAGATCTGCGTAGGTATGTGATTCGGTAGGGGTCTCCATGCGGGCCTAGCAGGATACATGAGTTGGGCCTTTATGTTCCTTGTCTTAAACTGTTTCATGTCTTGTCACATGACCCTCCTTTTCTGTTGCACAGCTGTAGTATAATCATTGTCAATGTTTAGTCTCAAGTTTTTTGTATCGGAGCTCTTTATGTTGCCAGGCTCTTTTTAATATATCTTCCTTTGTGGTATATGAGGCAAACTTTACAACAAATGATCATGGTCTGGCTCCCGTAGTAGACCTGGGGTCCAGGGATCAGTGAGTGTGGTTAGTAGCAAGCTCATAATCTTCAGAGAGGTGGGAAGTGTCCTTGAGTAGAGCTTGAATAAATGAAATAGTGTTTTTGGAGCCTTTTTCTGCATCCTCTTGTATGCCATACAGTCTGATGTTTTCCCTTCTACTGCGCCTCACGAGATCTAGTTTGTGAGTGAGTTCCCAGTCTCAGGCCACCAGGAAGAGTAGGATGCAGTCGCATCTGTCTGTTTGTTCAGTTATTGTCATTAAGAGCTCTTCCACTTGCTCTGTTGTGTATTCTATCTGTTTAATATCGGAGCATAGTTGTGTGAGAGATTGATCAATTCTGTTGATAATTTTTGCTGTTTGTTTAATCATGGCTACGAGGTCCAGTGTTTCCACATCATCTAGCTGTTGTTGATCTGCAAGGCTGCTTTGGGTTCCCATGTCTAATGAAGTATGGGATTTATCAGCTAAGAGGAGGTCTTTCAATTTTTGTGCTGGCGTTTCTAGTTGCTTGAGAGGTTGTGCTTTAGAGCAAGTGCCCTTTGCTGGAGATTCCATCTTTCTTAACGGCAGATGTTTGATGATTTTGTCCAGGGGGAGTCAACAGAGCAGCAGATTCAAGTTGGTATTAGGTGGATGACGTCACTGGAAGTTCCCTGCCTAAGATTTTTGAAGGGAAAAGTCAAAGTATGTTGCTCAAGTAACAGCAGAGTTTGTAACCTTGAATACAACATAAATTTCCCTATCCCAGGGAACGTAATATGCTTGAGACCAAACTCCTACAACACTGAGGCAGAGACTTCCTTATTGTCCTGCATCCCCACTGAGAAGGACAATAACTCAGGGTCTTCCCACTGACACCATCCCCACAAAAATACAAAGAAGTAGGTTTAAAGGGGTAAAACACAAAGCTTTATTCAAATTGCCATTGATACCTGGTACCACCTATACCAGGGATGCAGATACTGCTGGATGCATTACAGAGTGGGTTTCTGACTCAATGTGTCCTGGAGCCTACCAGGGAGAGGGTCCTGTCTAATGGTGTGCATATCCAGGAGGTAAGGTGGAAGCACCACTTACAGGCAGAGAACATTACACTGTGTGGTTTAGCCTGGATATGGGCAGGAAAAAGCCTGGGACAAAAACAAGGGTGCTACATTTTAGGAGGGCAGAGTATGGCAACATTGGGGGGGGGGGATCCTGTGGGGGCACCTTGCTGGAATCAGTAAGGAAATGGAGGGAGATCAGAAATGGGCCGCTGTCAAGGAAGGGTTGTTGGCAGCCACTAATGAGTGTGCCAAAATAAAGAGTAAAAGCTCTGCAGCCAAAAAGCCCAGCTGATTTGATGGGGAAGTAGCCCAGGCAGTAAGGAGCAAGAAAGCAGCCTTCAGGAAGTATAAACACACAAAGAGGAATGAGAAAAGGGAGGCGTGCAGGGCAGTATGATTGGCCAAGGTCAAAAGAGAGCTACAGCTAGCAGGTGGTGCAGATGGGGGAGAAGGCCTTCTTTCAGAACATAAGGAAAAGCAGGACATCAAGGAAGGGATAGTCGATTGAAAAGGGAGGATGTGTGTGCAGAGGGTAATGAGGAGAGAGCAGAAGTACTTAACAAGTACTTCTGTTCAACCTTTACTAAGGAGAAGGATGGTGAAAGGGATTTCCAATTCCAGTTGCCTAGAAAATGGAAGCTTAACTTCAGACCTCCTGACTCAACTAACACTAATCTATCGGAATCCAGCATCGAAATACCGACACCCTGTCTAAAAATTGCAGCATCGTTGACTTTATGATGCCTCCTAAACCACGGCACAAAGATGGAGTGAATGGATCGCATCCTAAACTAAAGTTTTCAAATCAGGACTCCCAGCAACAGGCTGCGCTTCGCGCTGAAATTGCCGACTTAATTTCTCAAACTCCCAGAACCTCGGACAGCACTGAGGAGAATTTCACTATAACATCTAAAACTCTATGCACTACTCTGCAGCAAATGAATGACACTTTGAACAGACTGGAGCAAAGAGCCATGGAGGACAGGCAACATTTAATAGAATTGGGTGAACGAACAACCCGCCTAGAAGACACAGTGTCTGAATACACCTCCATCTCGGACATTCACAATGCAGCCTTGAGAGACTTACACCATAGGGCTATAGCCTTGCAACAACAACTTGAGGACCTTGAAAACCGCAACAGGCGGAACAATTTACATATACATGGCCTCCCCGAAGGAACCGAGACTGGACCCATGGCACAATTCATGAACAGCTTCCTGAAAGAAATCCTGAACCTAGAAGGAGATAGAGACCTGGGTATCATTCATGCCCACAGATCCCTGATAGCAAAACCTAAAGATCCTAAGGCGAGACCTCGCTCAGTCATTATGGCTTTCGTCGACTACAGGATCAAGGAAGAAATACTTTGTACAGCCTGATCTAAAAAGCAAGTCCTCTTCAGCAATGTCCGCCTTTTTTTTTACCAGGATTATGCTCACCAGACCCTCGCCCGCAGGCAGAAGGCATATGCTGTGGTAAAATTAATTAAACAAGCAGGTCACCAAGCTCAACTTGAGTAACATAGAAACATAGAATTTGACGGCAGATAAGGACCGCTTGGCCCACCCAGTCTGCCCATTTCCCTACCTGATGGATAAGATGCAGATCCTAGTTAACCAGCAGCCTACTTCTTCCTACCCCAACCCCCTAGAATTGCCTTATGACTGTCCCATACATGCTTGAATTCCACCACTGTTTTTGACTCCACAACCTCCTCTGGAAGGCCGTTCCATACATCCACAACCCTCCTCTGTGAAAAAATACTTCCTTAAATTACCTCTGAGCCGCCCCTTCTATCTTCAAATTGTGCCCCCTTGTTCTTGCACACCTCTTTTTTTGAAAGATGCTACCCTCTTGGACTTTGTTGATTCCCTTGAGGTACTTGAAAGTTTCTATCATGTCCCTCCTCTCCCTCCTTTCCTCGAGGCTATACATATTAAGCTCCTTAAGTCTCTCTTCATATGTCTTCTGGTGCAGACCCTGCACTATTTTAGTTGCCCTCCACTGGACAGCTTCCATCCTGTCTATGTCTTTGCGGAGATTAGGTCTCCAGAACTGCACGCAGTACTCCAGATGTGGTCTCACCAGCTGTCTGTACAGAGGGATAATAACTTCTTGTTTTCTACTAGTGATGCCTCTCCCTATGTATCCTCCCAGTCCTCCTTGCTGCCTTCTCACATTGCTTGCCCATCTTTAGGTCATCTGATATGACTACCCCCAGGTCCCTTTCCATTTTTGTTGTTGTTAGTATCTCACCCCCCATTGTGTACTCTTCCTCTGGGTTTTTGTTTCCCAGGTGCACTACCTTGCACTTCTTAGCATTGAATCTAAGCTGCCATACATTTGACCATTCCTCTAACCTTGCCAAGTCCCTTCTCATCCTTTCCACCCCACCTTGTGCATCAGCTCTGTTGCAAATCTTTGTGTCATCTGCAAAGAGACATACTTTTCCTTCCAGTCCCTCTGCAATGTCGCTTATAAAGACATTGAAGAGGACCGGTCCTAATACTGAACCCCGCGGGACCCCACTACTAACCCCCTTTTTCAGAGTGGACCCATTTACTATTACTCTGTGTCCTATTCTCCAGCCAATTCTTTACCCAGGCTGTCATCTTGGGACCCACCCTGGCTGGCTAACTTGTATATTAATCTTTTGTGGGACTGTGTCAAATGCCTTGCTAAAGTCTAGGTAGGCCATGTCCACAGCCCCTCCCTGATCAACTACTTTGGTCACCCAGTCAAAGAAATCTATCAGATTTGTCTGGCATGACCTTCCTGCTGTGAATCCATGCTGCCTTGGGTCTGTGCCCCTTTGGCCTCTAGATGCATAACAATTCTTTCCTTCCAGAAGTGATTCCATCATTTTCCCTACCACTGAGGTTAAACTAACAGGTCTGTAGTTTCCTGCTTCTGCCTTGCTCCCACTTTTGTGAAGGGAATCACATCTGCCTCCTCCAGTCCTCAGGTACCACCCCATCCTCCCATGATTTGTTAAAGAGGGTAGTCAGTGGTGTCACTAGTTCTACCCTTAGTTCTTTAGAATTCTGGGATGAATCCATCAGGCCCCATTGCTTTGTCCACCTTCAGTTTTAAGAGCTCTTTCAGAACCCTTTCTTCTGTAAATGGGCTGGTATCAACTTCTGTATCCAGAGTGTTTCTACTGTTTATTTTAGGTACCTCCCTCTTCCTTCGTAAATACTGAGCAAAAATATTTGTTTAGTATCTCTGCCTTTTCACAGTCACCCTCTGCCCACCCTCCTTCCCCTTTATTAAGCCTCACTATCCCTCCTTGGTCTTCCTTCGCTCCCTGATGTACCTATAATAGGTTTTATCCCCTTCTTAACTGAGTTGGCTATCTTTTCTCGGTTTGGGCCTTTGCTGTTCTGACTGCCTTTCCAGCTTCCTTTTGCTTTAACTGATACAGTTCTCTGTCCTGTTCCTCCCATGATTCTTTGTACTTCCTGAATGCTTTCTTTTCTCTTGAACCTTCACTGCCACTTCCTTTGAGAACCATAGTGGTTTCTTACCTCGTTTCGTTTTGTTTATTTGCTTTACACAAAGGCTTGTTACCTCTGTGATGGCAGTTTTTATTATTCCCCATTGTTCTTCCACCCCTCCTTCCTGCCCATTTGCTAGTGCATTCCTTAGGCACTCACCCATTTTGGCAAAGTCAGCCCTCCTAAAATCCAATACCTTTGTCTTTGTATGGCTTGACTCTATTGCTGTGTTTATTGTGAACCATACTGTTCGATGGTCGCTAGTTCCCAGATGGCTACCCACTTCTACATCTGTGATCTCTCTTCATCTCCATTTGAGAGAACCAGGTCTAAGATTGCTCCCTCTCGGTGGGCTCCAATACTAGTTGTCTAAGGCATGCCCCTGTAGGGCATCTAGAATAACCCACTCTTAGAAGTGGCTGCTGCAACTGCACTCCAGTTAACATCTGGCATATTCAGATCACCCATCAGCAATATCTCCCCCTTTATCTGCCATTCTAAGTATACTTTCTATCATTTCCTTGTCCATTTCCTCCCCCTGAGAGGGGGGTCTGTATACAACCCCTGTGCAGATTGTGGTGCCATTTCCTGCCTCCAAATTGACCCACAGTGCTTCTTCTCCTCCCTGTTTACCCTTTTGTTCTGTTGCTTTGATTTCTTTTCTTATGTAGAGAGCTACTCCTCCTCCTCTTTTACCCTCCCTGTCCCTCCTGTAGATAGTGTATCCTGGTATGTTTACGTCCCAGTCATGGTTCTGTGTGTACCATGTTTCTGTGACTGCCACGATATCCAGATCTTCCTCCTCCATCAAGGCCACTAATTCAGGAAGCTTGTTACCCAGACTACGGGCATTGGTACTCATTGCTCTCCATTTTTTTGATGGCTTTACCTTCTGTGGCAGCATCCCCCACTGACCTTTCTACCTTGGTCTTTTTCTCATTTAGTACCCTGTTTTGTAGGGGGAGGCTGGGATTTTCCAGCTGCTTATCAGTGCCTCCCCCCTTGACTAGTTTAAAAGCTTGCCAATGAAGCATTTAGACCGATTGCCCAAAAGACTTGTTCCCTTCCTGGACAGATGCAGACCATCCTGCCAGTATAGGCTGGTGTCCCTCCAGGTGGAACCCCAGTCCCCAATGAAGCCAAACCCTGTGCTCCACACCATTTTTTCAACCATTTGTTAAACTGCATGGTGCAAAGTACCTCGCCTCACCCATGCCACTGACAGGCAGCACCTCTGAGAAGGATACTGTGTGCTACTTGTCTTAAGCCCCTCCTGAACTCTACAAAGTCCTTCTGCACTGCTCTAATCTCATGATGAGCTAAGTCATTTGTCCCTAGGTGGACAATGACGTCCAGCTCGAACTCCGTGTAACTGTTCTCGTGATCCTAAGGATCGCTTCCTGTCCCTCAAGCCATGGCACCAGGCAGGCACCTTACTCAGTTTTCCCTGCTCCCCCAGTTCTATCCCCCAATATGAGTCCCCACCAGGAGCTGCTTTCTTTCCTTGTGGTGCCCTCTGCCTCCTTCCTGAGGCCTCCCTTGTGACAGTTGTCTGCACCCTCCTTAGTCTCCTCTGTGGGTGCATCCATAGGGAACTATGCTCCCCAGAATGGTGTATGGATTGTGGAGGGAACAACTGACTGGTGTGCCTCTGTTCCACCACACCTACTCCTCCCTGAGCCCACTGTGGTCCAACTGCTGTGCTTTCTTCGCAACCTCTGAGGTAGTGGTGGTGGCTCTGGTGCTCCCTGGATGGGGGAGGTTCCCTTGCCACTGTCCAGTGCAGCCTGAAGACGGGCAACTTCCTCCCTCAGGGCAGATAGTTGTCTGCAAACAGGGCAGCATCTCAGCCTCCAGAAAGACTCCCAGAAGACTGCTGCCCCACAACAATTACATTGTACTACTCCCCACATAACTGTCTACCTTTTTTTTTTTTGTGTGTGTGATTGGTGCGTTATATTGAAATATATGTATTTATATAATGTGTATGCTTATATTGTCAGTGCAGTGTGCTAGACAGGATATGACAGTGATATGTACCTTGCCCTCTTGAGGAAATGATGTCAGAACCCCAGGTATAAATGAACTATTTCCAGGGGTGGGTGGGGTGAGGGGTGGGAAGGGTTGAGCCTAAACTGTGCCCCCACGAAACAATCAGGTAAATGCTCTGACCTACCGATGCGATGAGTGCCTTCCTGTCAGCAAGATGCCATACCGACAATTTGTAATACTGCTTCAAACCAATTTGACAGAGAAAATACCCTGCTAATCAAACAGAGAAAATCCAAACATCCAAGTCAGACACAGGTAAACCTCCCCAGCCCCAAAAGAGCCTGGTGACTTGTGCTCTGAAAACAGTCAGCCCCAAACACGTCAGCTGTGCAGAAGGGCAGACACAGAAAACAGTATTCAGCCTAGTGGGCTTAAACTCTTCCTGCACTGAAAACCTTAACACTTGTAACAAAAAGTAGCAAACTCCACCTCTCTGTTGATTGAAAGACTGCCTTGTCTGATAATTCTAAGTTCCTTATTTCACCCTTCAGTTAGAAGTATCCGCCACCTGAAGAATATTAACTTTCCTAAGGAATCTGCATCAAACCAAAGACAATTGTAAATTGTAAGGTTCACCTCCCTCTGTTGTGAGCACTACTTGCTTTCTTGCAAATCTTAAGTCCAGTGTTGCAGCTTGCAGCCAGAGGTAGCTTCACCTGAAGACTATGAGGTTATCTCATCCAGCTAAAATAAAAATAAATACCTCAGAGGGGTGGCAGCGATTCCAAGAAGTAGCAGAAGCGGTGAGCAGGGCCAAAAAGCATGATGTCCATGTCCCAGAAGATGGTGCTAAAGCAACAGATGGATCCTTCATGAAGAAGAACTGGCAACTGAAGGGACCCAAAAATGCCTGCGTAGCACGACAAGGGGAAATCAATGCAGTGTGAGACAGTGTTTGCTCGAAAGATGTCCCCCAGGGATCTGATCAACAAGCGACGTGGACCCCACCCCTTGGCAGATGCTGCAACCTGAACTGATGAGTATTTAATCTTTTATACCACTCAATCTTCTCTGATTGCTGAGACTCTTCCAGAGGAAGTGGAGATTTCTAGAGTGCTTCATCCTGGTGACTGCCTTTGTATTGTAGGTGGGGGATGGAGCAAAAATCGGGAGAGTGGCTGAGAATACATTCAGCATTGGTTCCCTTTAATTAGCAAAAGTAACCCATTAGTCTGCAAAAGGTCTGTAATTCACCTGTCTAACAACACCGGAGACTTTTTTGGGGACATTTTGCAATTTGCATACCTTTATTGCTCCATATATAAATAGTTTCTGTGATCTTAAATTTTTTTGGATACAAGTTTAACTTTCTAGGGTGTGCAGAGAAGTCTAACATAAACCACAGTCTAACAAAGCTGGGTCTGATGGATAGACCTTATGAAGGGGGGGTGGGCTTTTGTTCGGTGGCTCCATGTCCTTCCTCAGGATCGGGACCCTGGAGAGTTCGGGAGGCACTGGGAGACGTTAATCAACTGAGGGGTCTTTGTGTCCTGGCCTTCAGCGAGTAACCAGCACAACATCCTGATACCGGAGGGTTGGCCCTTCTCCCTGTGGCTCTGGGTCTCTTCCTCCAGGTGGACACACAGGATTTAAATAACAGGGGAAGGGGGTGATTGAGAGTGGATGCTGCCTTAAAGGAAGCACTAAGGTGCAAAGCTTATGTTATAACTCTATTTCGGGCCAACTCAACCAGAACATAAACATATCAGATGGGGACGGAGTTGGGACACCAATGGGTGCCTCACAATGTCTCTCCAAAATTTGACCCATATAGGCACATGGAGTCTGTGCCTCTATCTGGTATAACCCGAGAATGTTTAATCACAGTGCCCTCTACTTGACGCCCCTTGATATACTCCTGAATAGTTCTAGACACTCACGAAGAACTTGGTGTGCGCTGGGGGGGTGGTGAGGAGCAAGGCGGGAGGGAGGAGGCCCATGATGGGCGGGGATGTGTGGCCACGGCTGGTGAGCCAGACATATATGGGCCCTTAGTAAAGGGTGACTTAATCATAATCCAAAGATTTCTGGTTCTCTCCTGTGCTTTTCTCCTGCCCCTTGGAGTTTGGACCCCGCTGGCTGGGGGGGGACGGTCCGCAGATGGGCTCACGCTCTACTCCAAAGTGACAGGAAAATACCTACTATTCTTTTTTTTCTTTGAGTCGGACCCTAACTGTGGGCTACTTCTAATTTCTAGGGTGATCTGCAACAACCCAGTTGGAGCATGCCACATTTTTGTAGGCATGTTCTGACAGGGAGGCTAGGCACATAGTCTCTTACCTCACCTCATAGAAGTGTTCCAGAGGTGAGGAATAGGGTATATCAACACCTTGAAGTACCATCAATGTATGTCCTGCTATTTTCATGGCAGCTTGTAAATAGTTGCGAAAGGTTAATGTTTCTATGTTCCTATTTTAAATGGCTTAATTTGTTAATACAGGCACTTAGATTTCCTCAGACAACCCGATCTATGAAAAAGAAATTAATATGGAGGACTTAAAACTAGTATCTTGGAATGTTAGGGGGGTTAATAGCCCGGTTAAAAGGGCACAGATCATACAGGACTTGCAACGGCAACATGCCGCTATTGCGTTCTTACAGGAGACACATTCAAATGCAGAAAAACACAGAAAGCTATGCAGGGGTTGGGTGGGGGAGGTATACACAGCAGAATATCAGCAACACACTAACAAATGGGGAGTGGCTATACTAATAAGAAGAGATGTCCCCCTCTCAGTCTCACATGTGGAGTCTGACCCTGAGAGTAGATATATGAGGCTCAGAGGTGAATACAGGGGTCAGAAGTGCATTTTTTTTAAATCTATATGCCCCAAATGATGAACATGAAAGGGTACCATTCTTAACCAAAGTCATCTCCTAATCTGTCTCGAACCCACAAAGTCTTATAATCATAGGAGGAGATTTTAATTCAGTATTAGATTTACACCTGGATAGAGTTGGTTCTAAATCTATGGGGGCTGCCCAAGCCAGTAAGGCTCTATCTAGGTTGTGTTCGGAGTTGTCACTGGTTGATACTTGGCGATTCGTCCAACCAAGGGAACAAGATTACACATACTATTTGCCTAAGTACAAAATGTACTCAAGAATTGACTTTTTCTTAACATCAACCAACATCTTGTAATATCTTAACAGGGCAATTACAGGCAACATCTGTCTTTCTGACCATGCCTCAATTTCATTGGATATAGAACTGACCCCTAGATCTCCAGAGTCCATATGCCGACTAAATGTCAGCCTGCTGACTCACAACTTTAAAGATTTAATCCAGTGCTCCACAAAGGAATTTTTAGACACAAACCCACCGGGAGATATGGAGGCCAGTGTTAGATGGGATACCTCAAATGTTACTTAAGCGGTGCCATTATCAAGTATGCCTCATGGTATAAAAAATCCAAAATAAGAGAACGGTGTGAACTAGAACAAAAAATCTCTCAACTTGAATCAACCCACCAGAAAACAATGGATCAGCCCACCAAATTAGAATTGGATAAACTAAAACTAAAGCTTAATAAAATGTTAGATACACATATAGAAGGACAGCTCTGATACTCCAAACAAAAATACTACGAACAAGGCAACAGGGCAGGGAGGCTGTTGGCCTGGCAGCTCCTAAAGAAAGATCCTCCTGGGCCATACCAAAGCTGCAAACTATAGAAAATAATTCCACAATCACATCCCCCACCCTCATCACAGCCCAGTTCCAAAAATACTATGAAGCCCTCTATCAAGCATAAAGAGGCCCCATGCACCTAGAAGGAACTCCTTCCTACTTAGATAAACTCAGACTTCCCAAACTGACCAAGGCACAGAAGCTAGGGCTAGAGTCCCTTATTTCTAACATGGAGATCATAAGCAACATTAAACAGCTCAAAAATGGGAAGGCCCCAGGAATGGATGGCTACGTGGCAGAATTCTATAAAGAGTTTGTAGAGATTCTGTTAGGGTCCTGGTGCATAATGATCAGACCAGTTCTATTTCTGGCAGTTACCTACAGGACAATATACGTCATCTATTAAATGTAATTTCAGCCCAAAAGACCAATAAACATTTTCAGTTAGCCATCAGTATGGATGCCAAAAGGCCTTTGACAGGGTGGATTGGATATTTTTAGAAGAGACCCTCAGGAGGTTTGGCCTAGGAGGTAAATTCCTAACCATCATCAGGGCCCTTTACCATGCTCCAGAGGCCAGGATCAGGATTCATGGCCATCTCTCTGACAGATTTCCACTGTTAAGGCGAACACGACAGTGCTGCCCCCTCTCTCCATTGCTCTTTGCACTATCACTAGAACCACTGGTGGTTGCTATTAGAGCACACCTTCTCATAAACATAGAAACATAGAAACATAGAATTTGACGGCAGATAAGGACCGCTTGGCCCACCCAGTCTGCCCATTTTCCTACCTGATGGATAAGTTGCAGATCCTAGTTAACCAGCAGCCTACTTCTTCCTACCCCAACCCCCTAGAATTGCCTTATGACTGTCCCATGCATGCTTGAATTCCACCACTGTTTTTGACTCCACAACCTCCTCTGGAAAGCCGTTCCATACATCCACAACCCTCTCTGTGAAAAAATACTTCCTTAAATTACCTCTGAGCCGCCCGCCTTCTATCTTCAAATTGTGCCCCCTTGTTCTTGCACACCTCATTTTTTGAAAGATGCTACCCTCGGACTTTGTTGATTCCCTTGAGGTACTTGAAAGTTTCTATCATGTCCCCCCTCCTCCTTTCCTCGAGGCTATACATATTGAGCTCCTTAAGTCTCTCTTCATATGTCTTCCGGTGCAGACCCTGCACCATTTTAGTTGCCCTCCTCTGGACAGCTTCCATCCTGTCTATGTCTTTGCGGAGATTGGGTCTCCAGAACTGCACGCAGTACTCCAGATGTGGTCTCACCAGCTGTCTGTACAGAGGGATAATAATTTCTTGTTTTCTACTGGTGATGCCTCTCCCTATGCATCCCAGTATTCCCCAACCCTCCTTGCTGCCCTCTCACATTGCTTGCCCACCTTTAGGTCATCTGATATGACTACCCCAGGTCCCTTTCCATTTTTGTTGTTGTTAGTATCTCACCCCCCATTGTGTACTCTTCCCCTGGGTTTTTGTTTCCCAGGTGCATTACCTTGCACTTCGTAGCACTGAATCTAAGCTGCCATACATTTGACCATTCCTCTAACCTTGCCAAGTCCCTTCTCATCCTTTCCACCTCACCTTGTGCATCAACTCTGTTGCAGATCTTTGTGTCATCTGCAGAGAGACATACTTTTCCTTCCAGTCCCTCTGCAATGTCCCTTATAAAGACATTGAAGAGGACCGGTCCTAATACTGAACCCTGTGGTACCCCACTACTAACCCCCTTTTTTCAGAGTGGACTCCATTTACTATTACTCTCTGTGTCCTATTCTCCAGCCAATTCTTTACCCAGGCTGTCATCTTGGGACCCACTCCTGGCTGGCTAACTTGTATATTAATCTTTTGTGTGACTGTGTCAAATGCCTTGCAAGTCTAGGTAGGCCATGTCCACAGCCCTCCCTGATCAACTACTTTGGTCACCCAGTCAAAGAAATCTATCAGATTTGTCTGGCATGACCTTCCCGCTGTGAATCCATGCTGCCTTGGGTCCTGTGCCCCTCTGGCCTCTAGATACTCAACAATTCTTTCCTTCAGAAGTGATTCCATCATTTTCCCTACCACTGAGGTTAAACTAACAGGTCTGTAGTTTCCTGCTTCTGCCTTGCTCCCACTTTTGTGAAGGGTCCAGTCCTCAGGTACCACCCCATCCTCCCATGATTTGTTAAACAGGGTAGTCAGTGGTGTCACTAGTTCTACCCTTAGTTCTTTTAGAATTCTGGGATGAATCCCATCAGGCCCCATTGCTTTGTACACCTTCAGTTTTAAGAGCTCTTTCAGAACCCTTTCTTCTGTAAATGGGCTGGTATCAACTTCTGTATCCAGAGTGTTTCTACTGTTTGTTTAGCTACCTGAAGGGCCATCCTTCAATCCTGCCACAGACGACTCATCATCCCCAGGATGCGAGTGCAATCCGGTGATGTCAGAGTCCGAAGAGTCGGGATATAACAGCCTCCGGCCTAGGTCTCCCTCGATACGTCGAGGGTGATCGGGGGCGACCATTATCGACAGACATCGGGGAAGCCCGGTGTCTGTTCAGTCCTCTTTCGAGGGAGCCCTTCCCTGAGGCTGCTTAGGCAGTGGTTCTACCAGAATCGGTGGAAAGACCGAGGCAGACCGAACCAGGATGCAGGCCAGCCCCACAGGTGGGGGAACCGAAGGCTTCGGTTCCGGATGGGTCAGTGACAGCCTGGGTGGCGGAAGCCAAGTGATGGCCTGGGTAGACTGTGGAGCCGGCTTCTGCCCGGACAAAATGAAAAAATTACTCACCATAGTAATGTTATTTCTTCTAATGGAGTCTTGTTGTATTCTGACATAATGCAATTAGCCCCAGCACTAGAACTGCCCCAGAGAGGAAAGAGTTAACTATGCAGAAGCATAGAACGTTGAGCTCGGCTTGGTTTTCAAACCTCTGTCTGTGGTACTTCCCAGTGTAACCGTCAGAATCTTTACTCCGCCTAACAGTGAAGTCGCTCCAGAGATTCCTCTGCTCGGTTCGCTAAAGTTTTAAAAAGCGTTCGGTTTAAACTGTTCTAGTTGTTATTTTTTCAGATTTCCAGTTTCAAACAACATGAAATCTTGCTGTATCCAGACATAAGGCAGTTAGCCCCAGCAACCGAACCGCTCCAGAGAGGAAAGAGCCAACTCCATGCAGAAGCATAGAACGTTGAGCTCGAGCTTGGTTTTCAAAGGGGCCAAAGTAGAGGGCCACACCCAAAAAATTGCGTTATATGCTGATGACTCCTTATTTTTCATTTCAAACCCTGAGACCTTAGTTCCGGCTCTTGTTGGACCCTTGGAGGAATACGGTGCCCTGGCAGGTTATAAAATTAACCAGGGTAAATCCAAGGCTCTTATATTGAGCGGCACCCACTCCCAGGAATTCAAGACAACCTTTCCTTTTGCTTGGGCCCACAAAAACACTATCCATTACCTTGGTATTATAGTATCTGCGGATCTTACTCAGCTTTATAAAAACAATTATTTGAAACTATTCCAAACTCTTCAGGCCGATATGGCCAAATGGCAGTTATTACCACTAACCTTATATGGGAGGGCACAGACTATAAAGATGAATGCCTTACCTAGGCTACTTTTTCTCTTCCAAACCCTCCCATTACAACCCCCCAGGGACTTCTGGATCATCCTTCACAAGGAGACACAGAGGTTCCTTTGGAATAACAAACGTCCCAGATTAGCCAAGAATATCTTACAAGCTCCATGGGAGAAAGGAGGCTTAGCCCTTCCGCATTTTTATTTTCACTTTATGGCCTCCAGAGGGGCACAGCTATGTACTTGGGCCAAATGCAGAGTAGAATCGGGCTGGTATCATCTAGAGGAGGAATCCCTCAAAGGCTGGGTACTGTGGGCTTTACCGACCAACGCCATACCGGTGGGAATACAGGAATTGCTGACAAACCCCTGGTTTTCCCACTCCATTAAAATTCTGAGAAAGCTCAGAAAGCTCACCCATACCCCAGAAGGCCTGGGCCCTCTCTTGCTGATCCAGTTTGAACCCTCCTTCACTCCACCCAGATTAGATTCTGTCTTTCAGACTTGGGCCATGCGATGGCTGTCCAGCTTTGCACAATGTATTGATACTGGAATTTGTCTCTCATTTGCACAGCTATCTAACAGATTTCACCTCTGTAAGGCAGACCATTTTAGATATTTACAAGTCCGTCATTACATAATCTCTTCCAATAGGTTGCAAATGCAGAGCAGGGACAGAACAGAACTTGAAAACTTTTTTTATTTTATCATAACAATCAAAGGCAACACCCACCCTCTCTCACAGTTGTACAGACTGTTACTTAATAATAATCCCTCTGGGATAAAAAAGGTAAAACAAAGATGGAAAGTAGAGCTATTAACCATGATTCCACAGCCTGTCTGGGACAAAAGAATGAATAGGGGATGGCCAGTAACTAGCTCACCAACTTGGCGAGAGTTCCACTGGAAAATTGTTTTGAGATACTTTCTCACCCCCACCACTGTGAGACACTTTGGACATCATCAGTCTGAGGTGTGTTGAAGGGGATGGGGGGATACAGGAATGCAGACACATATGTTCTGGGAATGCCCTAAAATCTTAGCATTTTGGAGGGAGATACATACCCTGATATAAAATATTACGAACCTACAAATCCTCTTTACAGGGTCGGATTTGGTACTAGGCCTTCCAACCTTACTTTACGGCCCCAGATGATCCACCAAATTAGCTTAAATTATGAGGGTTGCAGCACTGAAGTAAATTACCTCAAGATGGCTATCTCCGCTACCTCCTACAGTGCAGGACTGGGTGTCCAGAATGGTTCAATTGGAAGTTATGGAACAGATTACTAGTTCCCCGAGACTGCAAAGTGAAAACTTTATACAAACATGGTCTCCTTGGCACCAACACTTACAAGGGTGGGCTGATACCACTACATAAGGTTTAGGATGTGAATACTGATTCCCACAATCCAGATTGTTGCTTATAAAGGATATGAGTTTGTGCTAGTTGTTCTTTCTTTTTTTATTTTAAGTTTGAATTTGACAACCACATAGCATGGTTCTTTTCAGGACAAGGTTAGAGATGAGAGTTACTAATCCATGTGAAAAATTATGTTTACAATATTTACCTGGAACAGTCTACCTTGACTTGCATGGAATGACATGTATCTGTATCTCTTTTGGAGTTGATAAGGCATTTGTCAATCAGATGAGAATATTGTATAAACTGTAAACTTGAACTGTGAGACACATCTGATATTCAATAAACTTGAAGCTTTAAAAAAAATAGAAGGATGGCCCAGTACCCTGGGGAAAAGGGGAAGAGGGAAAGGGGAGGGAGGGCTCATGGATGGGAAGATTGAAGTTGATACGATGAGGAAAGACTTGAAGGCCCTGGAGCTAGACAAGTCCCTAGAACCAGATGATATACACTCAAAGGTGCTGAGGGAACTGGCACATGCACTGGCGGGTCCCCTGGCGGACCTGTTTAACACATCTCTGGAGATGGGGGAAGTGCCCCAGACCAGAGGACAGAGCATGTAGTGCCGCTACACAAGAGCAGGCTAAGAGATGATCCAAGTAACTTATCGACCAGTCAGTCTTATCTTGATAGTGGAGAAACTTATGGAATCCATAATAAAGTAAAGACTGCTAAGCCTTCTGGAGGACAATGGTCTCAAGATGAGATGCAACTTGGGTTTGTGTCAGGGTGGTCTTGCAAGAGCAACCTGATTGATTTGACTGAGTAACCAGGACAGTGGACAGGGGCCAGGCAGTGGACATCCTGGATCTGGATTTCAGTAAGGCCTTTGAATCTGTTCCCCACAGGAGATTAATAAGGAAGATGGAGGACTTGGGGATGGGGCAAAATTGGCTAGGTGGGTTAGAAACTGGCTGCAAGATAGAAGCCTGTTAGGGGTCTAAGCCCTTCTCATGTTCTTGGTGGTAATAAACCAGCAGAAGAAACAACAGACACGTGGCATACACAAAAGCAGACTTATGCCCTAAAAACAGGTCTTACCAAATAGACATTGGGAGCCAGAGTTTCCCAATAACCCAAGGTATGAAAATGTTCTCAGTGAGAAAATGTAATACAGCAGGTTACATACTATGATAATTACCATAGCAACTATTAACTTCGTACATGAGTTAGATACATAAAACAGGCCCTATTGGCTAGAAATTAGGTGGCTCCACAGTGTATCTAAAGATATACAAAAAGTGTAAATCAGCTAAAATAAGAACAAAGAACTCATACAAAATACAGGAAATAGGTGCAGTGTTACATAAATCTGCATGATGATAGTGTGGGCTCTCAGAAGAGTATACAGAGAACAAAGAAATGTATTCTCAGCACATTACTTATGCATTTCTCCGTAATAAGCATAGTAATTATATTGGCAATAATCACAATTATATCTCTGGTAACTTACTCTTATGTGTAAGTAAGTAAGTACCAATGCTCTAAATGTTAGCACTGATTATGCATATAATATAATAGATATTGTCTGGTGCACAGTGGGTTGCCAATAAGGGTGAGGGGACCAATCCTAACATCCCCCCCCTTGTTGCCTTACTGAAAAGGCAACAACACTAGTGGGTAAGTAGTGGGTGTTGTATCCATCATTTACAGACCCGATACATGAACCTTGTAAAGGAATTTGAGTTGTTCATGGTGTTGTTTGAGAGTGTGCTGTAGACAGCAAAGAGTTGGTATCAAAAAGATAATCAAAAAACAATTGTACAATAACAAAACCTTTAAAAGTTAACTCTACCATGTACTGAAAAGTGCAGTGCTTAAATCGCCATCATGGATAAGGGTGTTAAGGGTCTCTCCAGCTTTGGAGATATTATTGCTGATGTAGATGAGATGGGTATCCTTTCTCTCTAAAAGTGACAAAGTCAAGTGATCAATATGGACATTAAAAATGGGTAATTACTGCTGGCCCACTGGCGCAGAGGTAGCGCTACTGCTTGCAATGCCAGCAACCTGGGTTCAGTAGCGAGACAGAGTTGCTGGAGGGCCAGCCAGGGGGAGAAGTATTGAGCACCCAATGGGCCACTCTCCTTCTCCTGGGAGGGTGGGCTGCAGACCTCGCTGCAATACTGCCACCTGGGGAACTCAGGTGGAAGGTGCAGTTGGAGGCAGCAGACATGTTGGGAGGGGCAGACGCCAGCCAAAGGCCTGAGCAAAGGCACGTCTCACCGCGCCTTTGTCTCATTGGCCCACCTAGTGTGCTGACACCTGCAGGGGGTGGGACCAGAGAAAAAACAGGAAAAATACCCTGCACTGGTGCTGGTAGATGAGTCCCAGTGCCAGTATTCAGAGGAACCCAAGGAAGAAGCTCAAGGTGCAGACTCCGATACAAGTCTGGAGGAGCTAGGGGAACTCCTCCACCCCAGCCGGGGGGTCATCCAGAGTGCTCAGGGTCTAGGAGTCGGGCACCCATATGAGCTAGCGTGCCTCAGGGGAGCTCAGATGCAGGACACATTGGGTCACTGAAGAGAGGGGCTACTGCAGAGATGAAGGGGCATAAAGACCAAAGTAAAATAAATAAAATAAATAAATAAAATGGGTAATTACTGAGATAGAGCTAGCAAATATTCAGGGTCAGTATCAATAATGTCAGGCTCTGAGCTGGCCCAGTGGTGCTGAGGGTTGAGGTGCTGGACACCACACCTCGCACCACGCCAATGATCCGGGGTCAGGAGCAACATCAGGTGTCGGAGGGTCGGCCGGGGGAATAGGAATGAGCATCTCAGGGACTGCTCTCCTCCTCTTGGGAGGGTGGGTTGGGATAACCATGGCTGTGCTGACTCCAGGTGGTGGCTGGGGGTTGGTGCATGTGGTGGTCTGCTGTGGGGATGGCACAGATGGCATCGGACGTGCAGTGTATGGAAGCACACATGGCAGCATCCTTGAAGCCATTGCATGCTTGTGCCATGGAGTGGAGAACCAGTATAATCCTCTGGTGTGCTTGAAGGTCAGCCCCGACAGCACCACCACAGACACACCCAAGTCAGCTCCCCCAAGCCCAGCTGCCAGGTCTCCACAGTAGTGGGGTAAGTACCCGCTGTGAAGTGACCTGTGAGGGCTAAGAGCAAGGGGGTTCGAGCTCTGGCTGTGGCCAGGGTGAGGTACCATGAGGGCTGGCTGAAAGGGGGAATCATAGGCAAAAAAAAGAAAAACAGCTGAGGAAGTCAGAAAAATACCATAAAGAAATAAAGAGAAAAAAAAAAATAATGTCAGGTTCCAGGATGGGAACAGGAGTAATCACTGTATAACCAATAACAATAGTCTGATGAAGAATAAAACAGAAGTTAGGAAATTTAATGTCATAAGTTTTGGACCCATAGGAGAAAGACTTATGATTAGTAACCACACAATACTGACCATCAGAGTTACTGTAGAACAGGTTATATTTGATGTGAAACAATTATAGCTATATTCGCCTAAGTGATAGTTCCACTAAAATAAAATGGGGCTAATTTGCCAAAGTTGCACATTTCAATGGGCATAAATTAGGAGCTGATTGCAGAGCGTGAAATTAAATTTATGCAATTGTGGCTGATTAGTGCCATGCGCTAAATATAATTTGCACAAAAATAAACAGTTCTACATCATATAACACTCTCACTGTAGGAATCCTCCATTTCTGCAGTCAAATTGGGCAGGTGATAGATTGATTCATGAGTCTGATAGTGAAGCGATGAACCTCTTCTGCATAGTTTTGGTAGAGATGGCCAGTGTTGTCCACTGGTGGTGATGTAGTTGAAGCTGAAAAAGCTGTTGTCCTAGGGGTACCAGTTTCATTTGAAGAAATGTCCAAGTCCAAAGTAAAAGACCAGTCAATGCTGTCCAGTGAGTATCCATAAACTAGCTTGATGACATCAAATACGTCACAGTGACATAAGTAGTGGTATCCTTCTTGGCAAAACTGTCCGTATGAGGTGCCACCCAAGCTTCCAGGGTGGGATGAAAGACCAGAAGAGGTGGAACGTCGATTCTCTCTCTGTAGATGTCCTCTTTGAGATGCCCAATGGAGTGGATGGAGGTCAGTCTGTCGAAGATTGCAGTCTCTGGATCAAAACGTGGCTAGGAGACAGTGAAGGTCACAAACATGGTGTCATGGAAGGTGCAGCAGTTGGCAGTGTAACCTGGGCCCCTGTTGGGATGGCATGTGACATAACCTAGATTTCTAGCAGTAGACATTGGTATAGCAACAGATTTAGTCATACACATTGTAATGTAAGCAGTGGATCTACAATGTGGACTGTACCATTTAGCAAGTCGTCTATCATGGCTAATATCTGGAATATGTCCAGATTCCAAATCCTGGAAGAGATTATTGATAGTGGTTATGACATAAGAGCCATAAGCAGAGCATAAAAGTTCCCTGGCAATATATTGCTCATCTGCTGCCTTGTTATTCTGGAAAATGAGTTAATTGATTTTATTCTTAGTGCCATTAAAACTCTTGAATATCA
The DNA here is from genome assembly GCA_016271365.2 of Neoceratodus forsteri. Classification (NCBI taxonomy): domain Eukaryota; kingdom Metazoa; phylum Chordata; order Ceratodontiformes; family Ceratodontidae; genus Neoceratodus; species Neoceratodus forsteri. The sequence continues at coordinate 1,615,326,002 of CM057453.1, forward strand.
TGCATAGTGTATCACTCTTCCTGACTAAGCCCATCTACACCATGCAATAAGGGTGATAAAACATCATTCTTCATGCCAGCCTAGAATTTAACTGTTTGACTTTTAATGGCAGCAATATCTGCCTGGTTCCAGATGTACATGCCAGATCTGAAGAGTCCAGATATGGTGTCTGTTGCACCAGTGACATCAGCAGTGTCACGCCTCCTGCATGATGAGGAAGTTTTCTTATTATTGGGGTTAGGTCTAGGACTGAACAATCCTAAGTGTTCAGTAGTGTGTGGACCAGCCACAGGGTCTTGTGTGTGTGTCTGATATGCTGCAAGACTATTTAATAACATAGTGCTAAAAAACCTAGAAGTGTTAGTTTTAGAACACATGCCAAATTCAGCCATATTCCAATGTGTGAGATTAAAAATCACAGGAACGTGCATAAATTGCACATTGTTCACAAGTGTGCCTGGAAGTGAGGTGGCAGTCAGACCACTAAGTGATCCAGGTTCTTGTACGGGACAGTCAGTAAGTTCTGCTTCAGTAGGGTGTACTACAGACAGAAACATAGCTGTTGTAGCCACGTAATTATGAACACAAAAGTCTCTTGCAGAGTCTTCTGGGTATTTATCACAAAAGGTGAGATCAATCAAAGCAGTAAGGTTGTATAAACCAGAATGTCCGTAATTAGCTTAGTGGATAGATAAGGTGCCATGTGGGGCAATTCTGGTATTGGGCCATCCTTGGAAGGTGCCTTTGTAAAGGCGGGCAACAGGAAGTATCTGTCCATGACTGTCAGTTTGCCATTCAATTTGGATGGACGATTTGTCAGGTGCCACAACCATGGCAGTCAGGTAGGCGTCCGTGCCTTCCTGAACAGTGATCAATTTGTTGGGAACATCTATGCTGACTCCTTCAGGTATGCTGGTGGGTTTGTTTTGTGGTGTGTTATATTTCTTCTTAATATATTCGAGAAGTGGAAGGAGTTGCCTTAGACATTTGTTATAGTTGAATTTAGTTTTCATATTCTTGCTGTGAACAATGGGGAGCGCTCCTAGAAGGAGGATCAAATGCAAGATAGCCATCTTGCGCAGGTACCTGTAAGGAAGAAAGAAAAGGTCAGTAAGTACTATTTCACACAATGGGGTTAGGAAAAGTAATTATTCTCCTTTGTACAATTTGAGCTGATTAGACGCAGCCATTTATCAGTAGGTTTCTCCTGGTTGGTAAGTCTAACTTGGTAGACTGCGGGACTGAGTTTGTTAATGATGGGGTAGGGTCCTTCCCACTTATTGGAGAAGGGCTGAGTAGGGTGTGCAAACCTGAGTACCAATACCTGGTCTCCAGTTTACCAGTCCACTTCTTGTGCAAGTGTGTCAAAATGAATCTTAGATTGCTGTTGGGCTTTACCCGTATGATGTGCAGCATACAGGTGGGTCTTGCTGATGTCATCTCTAAGTTTTGCAACATATGTGTCCACAGACATTCTGTCTGCAGAGGGTGTATTCATATCAATTGACAGGTGCTCAGGTAATCTTGTGGTTCTACCAGTCATCACCTCAAAGGGTGTGCACTGGGTGGTAGCTGAAGGAGTACCCCTAATTGCCATAAGGAGTAAAGGCAAAAGGGAATCCCAATCCTTGGGATTGTCCTCAATGAGTTTGGATAGCATTTGCTTCATCTGACTGTTGGCTCTTTCTACCTGACCTGAAGATTGTGGGCAATAGGGAATGCAAAACTTCTGGTGTACACCAAGAAGTCTGAGTGTTTCTTGCATCAACTCACCTGTAAATATGGTTCCTTGATCAGAGTCTACCTTAAGAGGTAGGCCCCACCTGAAAAACAATTATTCTACCAGGACTCTTGTAGTCACCTTCACTGTGCACTGTCGAGTAGAAAAAGCCTCGACCCATTTGGGAAAATAGATCGGTGACCACAGGGGTGTACTTGTTGTTCCTGCTGGTGGTGATCAGAGGGCTAATGAAATCAATTTGAATTGCATGCCAGGGGCCAGATTGTCTCTGGGGAAGTAGCTTAGCATTTCTTTTCGTTGGGGCAAGATTGTTTTGTGATAAATGCAGTTTGTCTGCATGTCTTTTGAAGGGGTTGTTGGACAGCAATTCTTGTTTGATTCCTTTGTCTAGGAATCTGGACACTTCTTTCAGCTAAGCATCAGATTTTTGTGCTGTGGATAAGTCCAGTTGCACAAAAGATTCCGTTTTCTTCTTTCTCATAGCAGCTATGTTTATAGCTGCCAGAGCTACAGGGTGAGCCATATCTCACGTGTCCCCCCCCCTCCCTGAGCACCTTCTTTTGCAATGGTGTCTGCTCGGTCATTGAAACTATAGTATGGATCAGACTTTGAGTGGGCCTTCACCTTGTGAATGAACAGCTTGTGCTTAAACTGTTGAGTCAGAATGTGATTGTATACAAAGAGTGCTTTGCATTTCACAGGGGTGCTATTAGAAGATGTGAAGGAGTTCTTCTCCCAGAACAGTAAGAATTTAGAGTGGTGGACGCATGGAACCACCTTCCTGGAGAGGTTGTGGGGGTCTAAAACAGTTGGGGAATTCAAACATGCATGGGACAGACATAAGGCAATTATAGTGGGAGGTTGCAGGAAGTAGGCTGTTGGTTAACTAGAATCTGCAGCTTATTCAATAGGTAGGGAAATGGGCAGACTGGGTGGGCCAAGTGGTCCTTATCTGCCGTCAAAGTCTATGTAATTTGGTTAGGGAGCAACAGCCCAGTTAGAGTCTGTAAAGATGATGGTATCTTTGGTACCAGGGGGCGACAGTTCAAGAACAGAGGCCACAGCTGCCAGTTCTGCATACTGAGAAGATGCAACACTGCAGTGTTTGGATGCATGGACGGTGTTACCATTAGGGTACATGATGAGCACTCCAAATCCAGCTATCTGTTCTCCTTGGTAGTACGAGGCAGAGCCATCAGTAAAGACATGATACGGGGATGTGTCAGCTAGGAGTTTTGGAGTAGCAGAAAGAAAGAGGCCTGGATCAGGCAAATCAGGAGGCTGGAGTGCGCAATCATGAAGGGCTCTTTGGTACAGGAGACCATGGGCCAGAATTGAAGGAATTTTGGTAGTGTGGACCTGTATTTCATGGTCCTGGAGAAGAAGAGACCAATGAGTTAATCTGGCATTAAGTACAGAGTCATCCTTTACTCTGTCTGACAGAAGGAAGTTTGTGGGGGTGTGATTGGTGTGCAGAATTATGGGTGAATACTCAATGATGTACTGAAAGGGCTTAATAGTCCAGTAGGTAGCCAGAAGGTGTCTCTCACAAAGACTGTATTTCTGTTCCACTGGGGACAGCATCTGGTAAGCATGGGCAATAGGTCACAGAATGCCATTAACCTTCTGAGCAAATACTGCAGACAAGGCAATGTCTGAAGTAGCCGATTCCAGATGGAAGGGTGAGGCTGGATTGGGGTTGACCAATGCTGGAGCAGAGGCCACAGCCTGTTTCAGAAGGGTCAAAGCATTGATGTGAATGGGATCCCAGGTCCAGGGGACATTCTTTTTCAAGAACTCATACAGAGTGGCGGCCTCCCTGGAATAGTTGACCATTCCCAGAAAATGTCTGAGTGTTGCCACACTGGTAGGAAGTGGCAAATCTTGTAGGCCTTGGATCTTCCTCCAGGCTGGGCTTCTGCCTTGTTCTGTGATATGTAGACCATGGAAGATAACCTCTTTCTGGCACAATTGTGCTTTTGCAGGGTTGAACTTGAGGCCCGCTCTCTGTAAGAGAGTCAGTAACTCATCAAGGAGGTCAAAATGTTGCTCCTTAGTGGTGGTTGCCAAGAGTAAGTCATCCACATACTGCAGAAGACACTCTGGGGCAGAGAAACCCTGCAAGGCATCCATCATGCGTAAATGGAAGAGGGAGGGGCTGTTATGAAAGCCTTGCGGGAGGCAAGTCCATGTGTACTGACAACCCTCAAAGGTGAAAACTAACTTGTATTTGCTTTCCTGAGCAAGGGGGAGTGACCAAAACACAATGGAGATGTTGAGGGTGCTAAAACACCTACGGTCTGGTGTTAGCAATCTGAGCACATCTGGTGCTGATGCTACTATAGGGAGCAGTTAGGACTGACTTGATTAAGTCTCCTATAGTCAATAGTGAGTCTCGATCCACTGGGCTTTTTCACCAGCCAGATAGGTGAGTTGAGGGTTAAGACACAAGGCCTGAGCACACCTTGCTGAAGAAGTGACTGGATGGTTACTCTGAGTAATGGGAAGGCCTCTGCAAGAAAATGGTATTGCCTTTGCCTGTCATGTTCAGGGCCTGGAACTTCAGTGATGGTTTGCATTCTCCCACAATCATTTTTATGTGTTGTGAAAACATCAAGATGTTTCTCCAGAATGCATAACAGTTCTTTGAAGAATTCATATGTCTGGAATAGAGCTATGACATCATATTCCTTGTCATTGACCACAATGGCGACAACCACATGGGAATCAGAAATCACAACCATATGGTATTGTCCTTTGATTTGGATCAAGAGCCGATTGTCCAAATCTACTATACAGCTGTGCAGTGCTAGGAAATCAATTTCTAGGATGCTGGGGTGATGATTTAATACCACGAGGTCAAAAGTGCAATTTGTGTTGAGGGTACCCAATGCCACAGAGAGTACAATAGAGTGGTAGGTAGGCAATCTAGTGCCATCCACACCTTGAGCATTGGTCCTCCATCCGGTGGACCAAGAGGAGTTAGCTGGATCCTTATCATGTGGTATAGACATAGCCGCGCCTGTATCTAGCAGTACAACAATTTGGTGGCCCCCAACCGTGGCCTTGGTGCAAGGCAGCACATTTGTGTCAATAGGAATATTGTTCACAATATAGACTTGGGCCTGTTATTATCAATCTGAACTATTACTAGTGTCTTCAGGTGGATCCTGAAAATGCATGCTAACAGGATCTTGCCGGGCATCTTTCAGGTCCTAAATAGGATGCAGGGAAGCCTGGGTACTGGTAGTAGCTGCAATAGACAAGGCCTCAGGATTAGGGCCTGCTGCTGCCTGGCCAGAGGAGGTCCCATTAACTCCTTGGCCTAGTAGAGACTAGGTTACCAGAGCTAATGCTGCAACGGTCTGCCTTGGGATAAACTCGGCCACTGATTGGACTTTCCCAAGGAGCGTGTGGAGGTTATTATTCTCCGCTACATCATTGTAGGAAGGGCCTTGTCGATAATTTTGATTGCCCCAGTTGTCATTCTGATCAGAATTAGGGTTATTCCAATTTCTTTTTCTGTTCCTATTTCTGTTGCGGTCCTCCCCCCCGTCTTATAGGGCTGTTTGTCATCAGGGGCACAGCCTTGTTGTCCTGGGCCTTGCCCTCCTCTGTGTAGTGAGTAGTGGGCTTGCTGGCAGGTCGTACTGTGGCCACATTGGTTTTTGAGCTAGAATTCAAATCTTGGAGGTAGAGCTGGTAGACATGCTCCGTCCTTGCGACAATGTCTGAGAATTTATTGGTTCTGGGATAAACCGCAGGCTCGACCTTGTCACACACAGCTGGAATCATGTTCCAAATAAATAAGGTCTTGTTTTCAATTTGGTCTCTGTCCACTATCTCTTGTGAGAGCACCTTGCCAGTATGGTAGGCCAACCATAACCTCTGATGGTATGATGTTGGACTTTCCTTGGCATACTGTTTAATGGGATGGGACAACATAACTCCAACCACGCATGCGGAGTGTGCAGCAATGAGTTCTGTGGTGATGTCATCAAAAGTCACATCTGTGGCTTGGTGGATGTCCTATGAGAGTTTTGCCCAGAGGCCAGGATCTACAGTCTGCCAGAGGATCTATATTTGGTAGCTCACCAGTAAACTGAGCATCTCGCATTTGGAACACACTTTTTCCAAATGACAGCTAAGATTGTCATTTGGGTCATGCGGCCTATGTTGTCAGAGATCTGCTGTACAGAGTGAGCCGCATGAAGGGGATTGTTCTAAACTATGGGACGCAGATCAGGAAAAGGGATGGAGTGTGCGCCGCGAAGGGCGGCCTCCGCTGCGATGTCAGCCACAGAGCGGACAAGCGACTGCTGAGTAGTGGCCTCCTTCAACATGCTTTCTATGTGTTCCCGGAAGACCTGTCTTTGCTCCTCAGTCATCTATGCCCTAGCAAAAGCTGCCTCAATCATCCGATCAATCTCAATTTTGTCCTCCTTTTTCAGGATGGCAATCAGAGAGGCTCAGCCTTGACCTCCTCTCCTATCATAGGGGTCGCCATCTTAGCATCACACGAGATTCGCCATATTTCTCATGATGTAGGGTCACACTGTTACAACGTAGGGAGCCGCCATCTTGGGAATGGTGGGTGGGGGAAGCACCATTTTGAGAGTGTGGCTGGGTGCCATCTTGGCTGCTGTCATCACCAGAATCATCATCTCCAGATGACGTAAAGTCAATGGGTGTGTAATGGAAACTGCCTATCGATTTGACATGACCAGCCAGCACCTCTTGATGGTGATGCAGTTTCACCATCTTAGCTCTACACTGTATGTGACTAACTTTTGCACTGATCTGCCCAACACCTTGTGCAACCTCTTTCTGTAACACTCTATACGAGGCACTCAATTTGCAGTTGTCCCTAAGCTCTCTATCCACATTGTCACTTACCCGTTTCAGGTCCTCTCTCAACTCCTCATTCTCTTCATGCAAAGACTCATTTGTCTCACTCAACAAATCATTAATTTGCAAAATCTGCCTCTTATCATGCTTCAACCTATTACAATCCTCTCACAACATACATAACTCTTCTGTACAGTACAATGCAAAAAAAGTCTCATTCTTACTACGCAGAGACTGAAGTGCCTCTTCCAGTCTCTGCTCTTTCCTAAGACATTCAGATACTTGCAAGTCCATCTCTTTCTTAAATGCTGAGGTTTGCAGTTCAAGGAAATGAAACCTCACCTTGGAGCCTTCCAAAGCAGCATAGAGAGCCGCAACCAACAGCCCTTTAGAGGTGACATGGGTGTGTACACCTACTTACTACATGCAAGGGAAAAGCCAGCATATATAGTGAATCTTCACTAGTTTAGACCACCTGCATGCAGTCGCCAATAATGTCAGAGGTCTAAGCCCTTCTCAGGTTCTTAGTGGTAATAAACCAGAAAAAGAAACAACAGACATGTTGCAGATGTGGTAATAAACTTGTTTATTACACAAAAGCAGACTTATGACCTAAAAACAGGTCTTACCAAATAGACACTGGGAGCCAGAGTTTCCCAGTACCCCAGGGTATGAAGACAGTCTCAGTGAGAAAATGTAATACAGCAGGTTATATACTATGATAATTACCATAGCAACTATTAACTTTATATATGAGTTAGATACATAAAACAGGCCCTATTGTCCAGAAATTAGGTGGTTCCACAGTGTATCTAAAGATATACAAAAAGTGTAAAATCAGCTAAAGTAAGAACAAAGACCTCATACAAAATACAGAAAATAGGTATGACGTTACATAAATCCGCATGATGACAGTGTAGGCTCTCAGAAGAGTATATAGAAGACATCGAAATGTATTCTCGGCACATTACTGATGCATTTCCATAATAAGCACAGTAATAATATTAGCAATAATCACAATTATATCTCTGGTAACTTATTCTTATATGGTAAGTACCAACACCCTAAATGTTAGTACTGATTATGCATATAATATAATAGATATTGTCAGCAGTGCACAGTGGGTTGCCAATAAGGGTGAGGGGATGAAGACTAACAAGCCAGAGAGTAGCGATTGGGGGAGGGAAGCTCTAGGAGGCTAAGCCCATCACTAGCAGGGTCCCACAGGGCTCAGTGCTGGTCCGATGTTATCCATCTTCATCAGTGACTTTGTAGACAGGATAAAAGGTAAGATATGCTTATTTGTGGACAACACAAATCTCTGTGGGAGAGCAGACATGGAAGAGGGGAGACAAGACATTAGAGAATAGACACAGAAGAGGGGAGACAAGGCATTAGAGAAGACCTTCCAAACTGGAGATGTGGTCTGGTATTTGGCAACTGGAATTCAATGCCAAAAAATGTAAGGTAATGCAACTAGGGCAAAGAACCAGAGACCAAATACTGGCTGGGGGTTTGTGCAAATGACCAAGTCAGAGGAGGAGAAGGTCTTGGGGATAATCATGACGAGTTACCTAAAGCACTTAGCAAACTGCAGGAGAGCAGCAGCCAAGGTAAATTGGATGCTGTGCTGTATAGCCAGGGATATTATCAGCAGAAAAGTGGAGGTCATTCTGCCACTGTACAGATCACTGGTTCAGCCACATCTGGAGTATAGTGTATGCAGTACTGGTGCCCTTATCTAAAGAAAGACATCAACATGCTGGAGGCAGTCCAAATGAGGGTTACAGTGATGATCCTGGCTCAGCAAGGCAGACCATATGAGGAGAAACACATGTACTCCCTAGAGAATAGAAAGGACAGGGGTGACAAAATCAAAAACCTTTAACTACCTTAGGAGTATCAAAAAGTGAGCTCTGAGGGCCTCTTCAATCTTATTGGGAACCAGACCACTAGAGGGCATTGCCTCAAGCTGGTGGGGGAAGGTTCAGGAGGGAGATAGGGAGGCTCTTTTTAAGAAAGGGTGGTGGCAAAATAGAATGAGTTGCCAGAGGAAGTTGTCTCCCTAGGAAATGTGGACAGCTTGAAGAGGATGGCACAGAAACATGGAATTTGGCCAGCCTGGTATGACAGTTGTATAACTAGCACCTTTTGACAACTCGGGTTTGGTAGCAAACTTGGGATGATGGAGGGCTGGCCGGGGGGAAGAGGATGAGCGTCCAATGGACTGCTGTCCTCCTCCACCGGGGTGGGGGAGGGACACAGTGCTCGGTGCACACCTGGCTCTTAATGCTGAGCTGGGGGTGGGATCACCAGACCCTGCCGAAGTCTGGGTGGAGAGGTGGGAAGACCCTGATGTCTGCCTGTGGGTACACTGGTTGCCGTCTTGCCATGTCCTGCCTGGGGGAAACCTGCTTACAAGAAAATCCCCCCATGCCTCAGGACCTCCTGACTTGACCACCAGCCCCAGGCATAGCGACTGCAGGGGTACCCTGACTATTACCGGCCTCCAGGATGACTCTGCCACAAGGGGGTAAACTCGTGGGTTTGGAAGTCCGCAGTGGAGTGCGTTCTTGTTTTGGGGGCTCGTTGGGGGTGAAGCAACTGCTGGGGAGCCAAAAAGAATAAACTGAAAAAAAAAGACAAAACATAGAATTTGACAGCAAATAACCGCTTACCCTACCCAATCTGCTCATTTTTCCCAACCTACAGTATCATGGCAGACCCTAATCTTTCTCCAACTCTTTCTCCTTCCCCATTCCTTTCCTTTCCTCTAAGATACCCTGATGCCTATCCCATGCATCTTGAAATCCCCCACTGTCTTTACCTCCCCCACCTCCACTGGAAGGCTGTTCCAGAAATCCTTCACTCTCTCTGTAAAGAAGTACTTCCTCACATCTCTCCTGAATATACCCCCCTCCAGCTTCATAGCATGTTCCCTTGTTCTTGAGCTCCTTTTTTTCTGAAAAATGCTTACCTTCTATGCCATGTTTACCCCATGAAGTATTTATTTAAAGGTCATATTGCCCCTCTCACTCCTCTGTTCCAGGTTATACATATTGTGATCCTTTAGTCTCTCCTAGTAAGGCTTTTGATACAGACCCTGCACCATTTTAGTTTCCCCTCCTGTGGACTGCTTCCACTCTCTCTCCTTCCAAAGATGTGGTCTCCAGAACATGACACAGGATTCGAGGTGGGGTCTTTCCCGTGATCTATACAGGGGCAATATCATCTTCATCTTTCTGCTGGTAATACCCCTCCCTATACACCCCAGTATCCCACTACCCCTCCCAACTGCCTTGTTGCACTGCCTGGCCACCTTTAGGTCATCCGATATGATCACCCCCAAGGACTCTTTCCTGCTTAGTTTTTGACAGTACCACTACACCCATTTTGTACTCTGCCCCAGGTTTCTGTGTCCTAAGTGCATTATTTTGCACTTTTTCACTCTGAAATCCAGCTGCCATACCCTTGACCACTCCTCGAGTTTTCTCAGGTCTCTGCTCATCCTTTTCACCCCCTCTCGGCATGTCCACCTTGTTGCAGATCTTAGTGTCATCCACAAAGAGGTGAACTTTCCCTTCCAGCTCCTCTACAGTGTCACTTATAAAGACATTAAAGAGGACTGGTCCCAGCACTGAACCATAAGGTACCCCACTGGTCACCCTACCTTCCTCAGAGTGAAGTCTGTTTACCACCACCCTTTGTCATCTAACCACTAACCAATTTCTTACCCAGTCTGCAACCTTTGGACCTACTGCTAAGTTACCCAGTTTGCTTACTAGTCTCATATGTGAAATGGCATTGAAAGCCATACTGAAATCCAGGTAGGGGCGGAGTAAAAGTGAAAGTTGCATGGAGGGGACATTATTGGGGAGGGGGGGAGAGTGAATAATGGGGATGGGGGTAGATCCCTCAGTAGGTCCTGAGAGGTCTGTAAACTCGAGCAGACATGATGGGCTGCAATGCCTTTTTCTGCTGGCTCAATCATATGTTTGTATGTAAAATGTATAAACATGTTCAGGTACAACATAAGACTAATAATACAGTGTCATTCAAAATGCCAAAATAAGAAACAAGGGTATATGTTACTTGTTCTTGTCCTACTCCCAGTTATACCCCACCCCTCTCCCCAGTCCTGCTCTAATGCACCAAAAGAACCAAATAGCATCACAAGTACTTATCTCACCTACTTCTGAAGGTCCTTGAGCCTGACAGACCAGAGTGCATCACTAAAACATGCTCCTACCCAGAAACTTTGGGTTGTACAGGTCACTTGTTAGACAGGACGCTGATCTATTATATGTAAATCTGCCTACAGGATATGTAATATCTTTTATTACACAATGGCTTCTAAAAATTCCCTATTTTGATTGGTCAGCTGCTACTTTATACCGTGGTGTAATTGTTTGCATAACCACTGCATAAAGTACCAACACATATTTAAAAAAAAAAAAGTAAATAAAAATCACTCCACACAGAACCCATAGTGTTCCAATACACTCTCGCAAAGCTGCCATTTTTTCTCCTGCTAACCATGCCATTCCACAACATCAAAAGCTGTTCAGGAAAAGTGAAAACCAAAAAACTCAGATCTAAGTTGCAGTTTTAAACTTGGAGACAACCAGAATCTAACTGGCATTGCTAAATGCAAACCGCGCGGCTCGTATTTTCAGTTATAATCACTCTCTTGCCAGGCTCAGCTCATTTACGTTGCAGCAAGACCTCTTACTGTAGTTTACAGAGCCATGCACTTTCGGCTGCACCTCACTTTCTTTTCCCGCTGGCCCATTCACAATTACAGGCACACGGGAGGGCTTCTGCCCAGCAACAACTAATTATTTTGTATAGGGAAAGAATATTTTATTAACATCAGCATAAAAAAAAAGCTTTTCCTCCACTTTTTTATGGTAATTATCATGTTTCCTAATTGTATAATTGAAATAATCCACAACAGGGTGTGAGTGGGACTGGGATTTACCCACGCCCAGTGTTGATGGTCACTCATGGCCAAGTGACCAATGCCACCAGGCATGGGTAAATCCCAGCCCCACCCACACTCTGTCATGGATTATTCCTTAATTAAGTATATTGTTTTGACATTGTAACCAAAAATCTAATAAACTTTTTATACTTATTGTTTGTACTCCTACCTCCTCAGCAGGGGGTGTACTTTTGGTTCTCCATCAGCCTTCGACCTCTGGCTCCTCACCGGCCACAGCTCCCATTCTCTACTTCCTTCCCCCTACACACAGCCCAGGTCTTTACCCAGTGGGTACGTACCCCGCACACTGGGGAGTTCCTGGTGAGCCGGGCTGGGAGGGATAATTCTTGGTGCATCCTGTGTGGCGGCAGTAGGCCAAGGCCTCATGCGTGCTGAAGGATTCCTTTTTTCCACTTTTTCCTCCTCCTTCCTGTTGCTGGCAGTGCTGGGGTTATGTCTGGGACACTGCAGCATGGGCATCCACACGCTGCACATCCAGCGTCTGGCCTGCCGTCCCACACATTCTCCATGCTGCTGTGCACCACCCCCTGGCCACCACCAGGGGCCAGTGCTGCAGTGGCTCTTATTCTCCCACCCTCCTCAGGAGAGCAAAGTTGTCCTCCAGATGCTCAATCCTCTCCTCCCCAGCCAATCCCCAGCAACCCGAGCTTACTCCCGACCCCAGGTCGCCAGCATGGTTCAAGGTGTGGTGTCTAGCACCTCAACTCTCTGCGCCACCGAGCCAACCAATAAACTTTTAATAAAAAAAAAAAAACACATGCATTTCCACAGTGTGTTGAGCTTCTATCTCTGAAATGTATGGATGTGTGCTTCCCAGGAGTCCTGAACATTAGTCTTTTCACCATAAGTGGAGCAGACAGGGGGTCAGAGGGGTCAGCTGACCCCTCACTTTGTTAGTTAAGGGGTCAGCCAATGCTATTTGACCCCCTAAATTTCAATTAGTGAAGCAAAATGATGAGGCTGGTATACATCCCCAGAGGACAACAGGCAACCTACTTTAAAACTTTTTTGTACTCTATGCGTAAAGAGAATCCACACAACAAAGTATATTTTTGAAAAATAGTTTTTTACACAGTGACTGCGAGAATAAAATGTTACCAATAAATGCTTTTATTTTCATATGTGACAGGTCTGAACTGGAAATAAATAACTTATTTCAATTGTATGTGGATCATCAGAACATATTCCCGATATTCAAAAATGCACAAAGCGGAGCACCAAAATATGCTCTGCGCTTGTGATAGCCCGGGTGCCCGAAGATGCGATATCCAGTGGAATAGCGCATCACTGCTATTCAACTGAATATAGGGCCATGTCGGACCAGGACTAAGCCATTTAACGCTGGGCAGACATGGCTCCCAACATAGAGCGCCACAATGGCTTACGCCCATGCTAAATTTCCAGCATTCAAACTGACCCAGTCAAATGAGCCCATTGAGCATGCGAGGCTCTAAGGGGCCATTATGGGCTCATTTGTATGGGGAGCAAGACTGGGTTGTGTGGTGCCAACCCCCCCAATTCCCCAGTCCCAGAGATCTATCCCTGGTACAAGTGGCCCCCCACCTGATGCTGTGCCGGCTATGAACTTTTTTTTTTAACTTTATGTTTATTATTATTAAAAACAAACATATAGTCCATACATGAGCATTGAACTGTGGTACAACTTGATATTAATACAATGAGGGTGTCACTTCTCTTAATATAAATTACATAATTGTCATACGCTGTGAGATACATCATTGGGGGGAGGGAAAAAGAAAAGAAAATACTTGTCTAGTCTATAAGTATGCTGCTTGTGAGTCCATGAGCTTTGTGGATTGTTATCTATTAAAATGTCTAGCAACTTAGCATCCCAAGTCCTCCTCCCATAATGGGAGATGTTCACCATGCTTTGATGAATAACATATGCACTAAATGTGCAAATTAATTGTAACCTCCCCTACAAATGGGGATCCCCGAAAAGTCTTCCTTGAGCTGGTCTAAATGCTCCTGCCAGGCTGGTGTCCTGTGTTTTTGCAGTTTAAATGTGATTGCCAGAGAGTGCCTATATAGCCTCTGTGTACTGTCTCTTTAAGAGCTGCCTGGATTGCAGTCATAATTAATCTAAAAGGGAGTTCTGTTAGAAGATGTGCTTGTTTGATGATCATTTGTTACAGTAGTAATAATATTGCAGTTTGTTCTAACCTGCCTTCTTTGCAGCATGGACAGTTCTGTTTGTTTCCATCATCTTGGTCCTAGACTGCTGAAACGGGCCAATCAGTACATTTGGGACTCTAAAATGGAGCCTGCCTACAGGGGCTTGGTGGGGTCAAAACTTGTAGGAATTGTAGTTTTGGGATTTTTGCGCCTAAAATAACCTGGAGGGGGAGCCGTTGTTATGACTGACTGACAGACAGATCAGCCAACCGAACCTTTAGGATCTTGGGGAATGTCCCGCACTGCTTGCAGTTTCAGTTAGATCTGAGTTGGGAAGTGAAGAAGTAACAGCTTGAGGTAGTTTGAGCAGCAATCCACAGTGGATTCACATGGGGGAACTTTGGAAAGGCCTAAGTTTTGGCCTGCATGCCTGCCTGCTGTCCCTGAGAGGGAACTTGTGCCTTTTTCGGACTGAATCCGAACTTGGAGAGCGAAGTAAGCCACTGAACTGTGACCAGGCTCCTACCTGAAGAAGACCAAAGATTTGTTGAATGTGATCGGCCTGTCTGGACTTCCAGCCACCTCTGAACTCCTGGATTGTGCAGAGATTCTGTAATTGCGACCGGAGAGCCTTTTGCCTGGTACAGTGGAATTTCCTTACATGTGAATGTGTTGTGTGCTTAAAGTGGGTCGTGATTTGGTTCCCCACTGTGATTTGAATTATATTCTGCTTGCTGGAAGCTGCATTAGAATTTCATTACATGTAAATGTGCTGTGTGCTGCTAGTGGGTCATGATTCGGTTCCCCACTGTGGTTTGAACTGTATTCTGCTTGCTGGAAGCCGCATCCAGTCCCACGGATTGAATCCAAAATCATCTCCATTGGGCCTGGGCCTTGCCACACTGGCCCAGCCCGACTACCCGCTGCACAGAGAAAGCCATCGACGAAAGACCTTCCTGGGGATCAGCCCCCTGCTCAACACTTGAACAGGAATGATGCCTCGGTGATTCGTGTGGGCCCCGCTTCTCCGGGCACTCCAGCTCAGCAACCTGCAGTCTCGATTTCATCCTGCCTGTGTCCAATATTGGGTATCATGAGTAAACATCAGGGTAGCTCCCTGCAACAACAGCTAAATCTAAAGTGTTGGCATCTGATTGTCTTGTTTCTTTTTTCTTTCACGAACTGAGCCCTCCGGTTCCGGATCACAAGTAATGTATGTTGTGCATGTTGCTTTCTTCCATCACAGGGCCCTAACCAGCTGCAACATTCTTGGCTAGCCCACCATTTTCCTACCTGGGTACCCAGAGTGTGTGACTGTGTGGGGACTTAAAGCACATGCATAACTGTTTGATTAATATAGCCTTTAAGCTAATCAACCTGATTATGCCCCTTCCTTGTTCAAGTCCCCTGAATAAATCAGATCTGACTTTTTTTGCTGCATTTAACCTGACTGTGGTTCCAGTTTGTGCCAAGAGTACTGTACTGTTGCTATTTACTGTGCATAACCTTGTTTTACTGGGGGTCCCCAGGGTCAAGCCAGAGGAACCAGCCCTGGTGGTAAGTGCAAACAGTGTGGGTACTGGTATGGTGTACAAGGGGTACTGTGAAAGTGATTATCATATATTACTCAGGCCACTAGAAGGGAAAGAGGGGGTTACAGTGTCCAGGAGGTCTGTGTCCAGGTTAGTTTGACCACTACCAACCCTGACCTCTGGGTGGAGGCACCCATTTCAGAACTCAGGCCCCTTAACCTGCTACTAGCCACGCAGGCAGGGGTAGAAGCCCTTGGGATAGCACCACCTAGGGGTTACATCTTGGAGGCTCACCGCTGGGATATTGTGCCTTCTAGTGGCCAAAAATTATGAATTATTGTTAAAGATTAATGGCTACCCCAGTAGAAATGGCTATACACCAGTCGGTGGGGTGGTGTACTGGGCAGGAGATCGACCCCTAAAATGCTCTACTTATACTGGATATTCCCCTGGGTACCAGTAAGGACACTGTAGAGGGAGCACTCTCCAAAGTTGAATGTTTAAAAAACCCTGTGGTGGTGGGTCGACAGGCTGATTTATTTACCCAAATTTTCATAGCCTTGGTAGAGTGTAGTGACCTCATGGACAGCTTTAAAGTGCCACAAACTATTGCCTCAGAAGGGGTCCTAGCCACCTGGAGAGTGATAACAAAAGACAGTAAAGACCCTGGGGAGGATGAGCTCCCACCATTATCTGAGACTTCTGAGGAGAAATTTGCTAAGTTGTTGCTGGAGGAAGAGAAAACCGTACAGGACTTTAAGAAACTATTCCTGCCACCTGGGGGTGTTCCTTCCTCAACACCCCTCCCGCTCCAGCACCTGTTACTGCCCCGCCTTTTGTGCCTGTGCCAATGCTGGCACCTATATCTGTACCTGCCATTAGTCATGACTCGTATCACCAGCTGAGGATGTTTTCAGGCACCTTCCCCACATCCTGGGGGAGGACAATTGGGAGACTTGGATAGACTATGTTGCCTCTCAAATCCGAGAATGGCAATGTCCCGAACCAGAGAAGCGAAGAAAGGTGGTTGAAAGCCTCAGAGGCCCCGCCCTACTTACTATCCATACTACACAGGCTAGTAATCCAGAAGCAACTGCTCAAGATTTTTTGAATGCATTGGAAAATGTGTATGGGAGTCCCGATTCAGATGAGGACCTGTGGGGTAGGGTCAAAAACACTCAGCAATACCCAGGAGAGCCCTTATCCATGTATGTGCCTCAATTCAAAGTGGTGCTACAGGAATGCCTAAAAAAAGGTGGCATGGCCCCAGCTAGGTTAGATCAGAATAGGTTGGACCAACTTCTCAAGTCAGCCCCATTCTCTGAATTACTGCTGCTCCAATCTATGCCTTGCTGCTCGGTTGGATGCGCCTCCTACCTATGACGGACTGATGAAGGAAATTCGGAGGACTGAGAGGATGAAGCCATGTGGGGGGGGCCCCCTCCTATACCTGCTGTTGCTGCTGCCCAGATGACCGAGGATGCACATGTGAGTGATGCTCAGGGGTGAAATACAGTGCCAGTTGAACATCGGGAGGCTAGCAAGGATGCTCCGCCTTGGGGCGAGACACTCCGAGAGGTCCGAGAAATGAGGGCTACCATTTCCCTACAAGCCCATTCCAGAAATACAATGGGCCCAAACCCCTCTCACAGCGTGTCCGCTATGGGGATGGGGGTGCACTCCCAGGCATCCCCTGTTGACAGCAGCTCAAAGATTGATGAATTGACTATGGAAGTGAGGGAATTACTGAGGCGTCTCCCCATGCTCACCACACACCAGACAGAGGTTGAATCATGATTTTCTGTTGGTGGTACCCCCCCGCCTCAGCCCTCAGTGTGATGCCTCGGCCATGACAGACTCTAGGAAGCATACTCTGTGATAATTGTGAGAAGGAAGGGCATATGAAGAAAGAATGCCGGTCCCCAAAAGACTTAGATAAGGTTGTATACAGACTTCAAGGGGAGCTCCAGAAAGCGAAACCATGGCTGAGGGGTGCTGGAAACGACTGCAGTGAAGACTTAGGAAATCCCAACTCCAACTTCTTTGTGGCTAAGTCATCTGTACCAGCCCCTGCTACTGTCCCTCCAGACTGGTCCAAGATAGTGGGCCCTTCAATGGAGACTAATGTGGCTATGAATGGTATTCCTACTCAGGCTGTGCTTGACAGTGGGTCTCAAGTGACCATTGTGTTTCAGGACTGGTATGACAAACACTTATCTGATGTGCCCTTACAATCCCTGGAAGGCCTACATATGTGGGGGCTGAGTGACAAGTCTTATCGATATCTAGAATATGCCCACCTCTGGTTGTCTTTTCCTGCAACTGTCACTGGCGTAGAGGAACAAGTAGAGACATTGGCCCTAGAGTGTCCCCCCCCATCAGACTGTATGATGGGGTTCCCCCATTAATTGGAACAAACGCCCACATGTTTGGGAGACTAGCACAACTCTGCCATGAGAAACAAGGGCAGCTGACTGGATGGGCCCTAAGAATTCCAGCCTTAGTAAAAAGGACTTATGACTGGCAACAGAGCCCCGATGAAGTGGACCCAGATGAGCCAGTGGGGATAGTGTGGAAAAAGAAACCTGACTACTTGGTATTGGCCCCCAATGCCCAGCGCACAATCCCTGGAGAAGTCCACCTAAAGTGAAACATAAAGAACAAAATATTAATGTCGGATGCACCAAGAGATGGAAAGTTGCCAGAGGGATTATTGGTCAGACCCAGCATCTTGCCTGCTCATGCCCATGCCTATGCATGAGGAGCGATAGTCCAGATTCAGAATGTGTCAGATCGGGAGATTCAGGTGAACAGAGAATGCACCCTAGCTACAGTACACTGCACCGACGCTGCCGTATTGCCCAGCAACAAGTGCTCTGGCAAGAAGGAGAGAGTGACCTCAGACTTATTTGACTTTGGTGACTCCCGGTTGCCAGCTGAATGGAAGGCTAGAATTAGCAAGAAACTCGTTCAAAGGGACCAAGTGTTTTCATTAAAAGAATGGGACATGGGGTGTGTCCAGGGTGCAGAGCATAACATATGCCTGCATGATGACTGGCCATTTTGAGAGAGATCCCGACGTCTCGCCCCAGCAGACATAGATGATATGAGGAGACACCTGTAGGAAGTGCTCACTGCTGGTGTGATGCAAGAATCCAGGAGCCCATATGCCTCTCCCATTGTGGTTGTGCATAAGAAAAATTTGTCAGTAAGGGTGTGTGTTGATTATTGAACCCTGAACTGGCGGACCATCCCCGATCAGTACACCATGCCCAATATACAAGATGCCCTGGATTGTTTGAATGGGAGCAAATGGTTTTCGGTATTGGATCTTTGCAGTCGATACTACCAGATCCCGATGGCCCCGGGGGACCGTGAGAAAACAGTCTTCATCTATCCTTTGGGATTCTACGAATTCTTGAGAATGCCACAGGGGATTTCAGGCACCCCGGCCACCTTTCAGCGACTGATGGAACTTGCAGTGGGACATATGAACTTGCTGGAATGTCTAGTGTACCTAGACAATGTCACTGTGTTTAGGCGCACATTAGAGGAGCATGAGACCCGACTGTTTAAAGTCCTAGACCGATTGGAAGACTTCGGCCTCAAGCTGTGCATTGACAAGTGCTAGTTTTTTCAAACCTCCGTGAAGTATGTAGGGTACATAGTATCTGCAGAAGGGATACAGACTGATCCCAGTAAGGTTGAATCACTGACTATTTGGCCCCAGTCCCATAATTTGAAAGAACTACAACATTTCCTGGGGTTCTGTGGCTACTACCGCAGGTTCATAAAAGACTATTCAAAGGTGATTCGTCAGCTCTGAAATTTTACCCAGGGTTACCCTCCTACCAACCATAAATATAAAAAAGGGGCCGTCAAAGAACCAGAGAAAGTGTACTTCCACACAGGTGAACTTTTTGGGCCCCGCTGGACACCCGAATGTGAAGCAGCCTTTCATGAATTCATATACCAGCTCACCCACGCCTCCATCCTCGCCTATGCTGACCCCACCAAGCCCTATGTGCTGCATATGGATGCCAGTCTTCAGGGTCTAGGAGCTGAGCTGTATGAAGCCCATGAGGATGGTTTGAGACCAGTGGCCTTTGCCAGTAGGAGCTTGACCCCTTCAGAGCGAAACTACCCTATGCACAAGCTGGAGTTTTTTGCGCTAAAATGGGACATCATTGACCTGATTCATGAATACCTCTATGGGGCAAAGATATTGGTGAAGACCAACAATAACCCGTTAACCTATGTACAGATTTCAGGTAAGTAAGACGCCACTGGGCACCAGTGGCTTTCCTCCTTATCAACCTATGATTATGCTGTTGAATACAGACTGGACCTGAACCATATTGATGCTGATGCCCTGTCACGAAGGCCAGTTTCCAAGAGTGAGTGGGTCAGGCTGTCTGAACTGGACATCCGAGCCTTGTGCCAAAAATTTGACCGAGATGAACAGATGTCTGCAGATACAGTGGACTGTTTAGTAGACTGCTTGGTCCCTCCTGATACCTGCATACCAGCTGCCTATTGCCACTTTTCTGCCCTAGATATTAGTGCACTACCTCAATTTGACAAAGTCAGCATTCAGTGGGCTCAATCCCAAGATTCTATGATTCAGCCTGCACTTCATGCCCTGCGTGCGGGTAAAGATGTGTCCAAGTTGCATTCCCCTGACTTGCGAACTGCTCCATTGTTTAAAGAAGGCTCCAGGTTGAAGCTACTCAGTCAGTTGTTGTACAGAGAGACAGTGGATTGTGGCAGTCAAGTAGACAGGCAGCAATTGGTCCTGCCCATGGCCTTTAAAGATCTGGTACTGAGGTCCCTCCACAATCACATGGGGCACCTTGGTATTGACAGAACTCTCGACTTGGTATGATCTAGATTCTACTGGCCCAAGATGGGGGCTGATGTTGAGCACCATGTAAAGACCTGCAGTTGTTGCCTGCAAAGGAAAGCCCTGCCTCAGAGAGCTGCCCCCCTTGTCAATATTACTACCAGCACCCCCATGGAACTGGTCTGCATAGACTTTTTGTGTTTAGAACCTGATCAGCGGAATATTGGCAGTGTGTTAGTGGTTATGGATCATTTCACACAGTATGCGCAAGCGTTTCCAACTAAAGATCAAAAGGCCTCTGCCATGGCCAAGATGCTAGTTGAAAATTTCTTCGTCCACTATGGTGCCCCTCATCAGATCCTCTCCGACCAAGGCAGAGATTTTGAAAGTCGGCTAATCAATGATAAAAAAAGTAAAGGCTCAAGAGCTTCAGCCTGGAGAAAGTGTGTTGTTACACAATTTGGGACTGCATGGCAAACACAAAATTGCTGATAGGTGGCACCATCTTCCCCATGTAGTAGTTGGAAAGTTGAATGATTTACCAGTCTACAAGGTGCACCCAGAGAATAACTCCAAAGCTGTCAAGACCATGCACCGTAACCACTTGCTACTTATCGGCCAAGTCGTAATTGAGGCTGAACCATCAGAGATTGATTCCCCTGGGCCGGTGACTCATGCTGCTGCAAAAAAAGAGACAGACTCAACCTACCCCAGTAGTTACAGATTTTAAGGTTTCCCCCACAGCAGGCCCAGAATGACAGTGACTGTCAGTCCACCTCTGACGAAAGTGAGCGTGACAATGCCTATTACCCTTCCTATCAGCTGTTTCAAGGTAACCCTATGACTAATTGTGGGGATGAAGCTGGGCCTTCTGAACTGCCTAGCCCCCCAGCTTCGTCCTTATAGCCAATGCTCCTGAAAATGAAGTGCAAAGTATTACGTCTGAGGTTGCGGACTCTCTGTGTTTTGTGGAACTGTGTGAATTGCCCAAAGGAGGGGCTGACAGTCTGAGTCTCTCTGGTGACACACCAGAACTTGAAGAACAATGTGAGAGTGTTGACAGCCCCCCTTCAGTGCCGCAAAGCCTAACTGTGCCAGAGCCTCCTCAAAATGAGCAACCTGGGCCTCCATCAAAGCATAATGAGCAAAGTGTTGTGGAAACAGAGCCTACAGAGCAAGGAGCTGACAGTGCTCCAGGTTTGGACATTCCCATCCACACAGAGGCACCCCTCACAAGTGACAGAAGCTCCAAAGTTAGTGCTGAAAGTACAGAGACTGTGGCCGCTCTCCCCAGAAAGACTGTCCGAGCTGTCAAGCCAGTGATATGCTTTAGTTATGATTCCCCTGGGAGGCCAGTGAATTTGCCTCTCAATGTGGTTCACAAAGGGGTTTATGTTTCACCAAGCTCACTGCCCAAATTGAGCTTGACGGCCAACTCCAGGTTACTTCTTCTTCCCTCTAACCATGGTGCCCCTGCCCCATCCAGCCCCAAGTTAGCTGACAGGGAAGGGCCCCCTCTTACATTGTTTAATGTACAAGAAATTATTAAATGAATCAGTATTATTTGTATGAAACATGCATAAGTATTGTCAATATGGACGTAGTAATGTGAAGTATATTGAAAGGTATAGCAATGTAACAAGCTAATGATATATATATATATATATATATATATATATGTCTCGTTTATATTGCAGTTATGATAGTGTGATGGTACAGACTTGACATGGTGTAGTAGAAATTTCTGAGTTCATAAAACTATAACTCTATTTGCTATTATATGCCCTGAATATATGCTTCCTTTGTAGGCCATGCTGTAACAAAGTCATAATGGATGTAGTAGAAATGTCTGGTATCATACTGAGGTTACTTGAGGTACATTTGTAGGAACAGAAAGCAAGATAAAACTGGGCAGAACTGGTTGTACCAGCCTGCATAACAAGCTCAGGCAGAATATAAGATAACAGCATGTGGGCATGCTGTATGCCACGGTGTGTGAGTGAAACTCACTGTTTCACTCCAGGTCAGACTGACCCAGGCATATGTATCAAGAAGTATTGGGAAAGAGATGAAATAAACAGTGGAAATGTACCCCAGATGGTGGTATCAGTATGCTTTTCTGTTACATTGGAATCAACATGTTTTCTTATTCATGATTGGTTAATACTGCAATGTTGGTAATTTTCAAGATAAGAGTATGCCTAACAACGCCTTGATAATAAGTGTATAAAAGTGATTGACTAATGAAACTCAGGGAGCCTTGCATGATTTTGGAAGCAGACTCCATATGCATATATAATAAACGTTCTTTTACTATGCAGTGGTCCTGAGTATGATTTTAAACTAAAGTGTAAGAACATATATTTTTCCACGACAATTTGGCGTGAGTCGGCAGGATCAACCTCGGACCTCAGTCAGCTTGGTGGGGACCGCTTCCCAGGTCTCCCACTTGGAGGAGAAGTCCTGGACGCTGAGGGAATGCTGAAGGAAAATCTCAAAGATACAGCCAGGGAGATTGAAATGGGACGGCCCGATCGTGCTGGATTTTGTTTCCCCTGGCTCCGGCGCTGATCTGTAAGTATCCTTTGCCTTTTGGACGCTGCATGTTATAAAGAATGAGTCACTGTAACTGAGGTCAAAAATTGCTTGTATAAGTTGTAATTGATATCAGGATAGCTTGAGTCTGAAATAGTGACAAAAGAAGCTAGAAGTCTGAGCCTGAAATAGTGGCAAAAGGGACTAGAAGTCTGAGCCTGAAATAGTGGCAAAAGGGACTAGGCGCCATAAAGTAAACCGGTAAACAAGTTAATAGGGACGTTTGAGCCTGCTTTGACAGTGTGTGAGCACAAGACAGACAAAAGGGGGGGGCAGCAACAGAACCTTTAAGTAGGTTGAGCACCCAGCAACAGAACCTTTAAGTGGGTTGAGCACCCCAGCAACAGAACCTTTAAGTGGGTTGAGCACCTTTAGAAAGCTAGGAAAAGGAAAGGTGGAGGAGGCAGGCAACAGTAACTCCCGGTGGTTGTTTTTTTTTATTTTTATTTTATCTTTTCTCTTTGATGAAACTGTGGAAGAATATGTGGAGAGATGTATTAAGAAAAAGTCTCTCAAACAAGCAAGGGCAACTGCCCTTTGCCCTTGTAATTTGTGCTTGCTACAAGTATATACTGTTAGAGTCAATGATGGCTTTCACAGTTCAGGCTGTTTTTAGTAGAAAAGCAGCGGCTGATTAAGTAACGTTAGATAAGCAACATTTAGAAAAAGAAAATAAACTACTGTGGATGTACACACAGTAGGTGACTACAGACGGGATGATTTGAAAATCCTCCCCCCCCATGTTGCCTATCTGTGTAGTTTCAAGTTTTTTGTATCAATTTCAAGTTCCCTTGCCTCCTATAGAGGCTGAAACATTTGATTCCAAACCCAAGTACTGGGGACCTCTACCAGATGGATCTCAATCTAGTACTGTTAGAGATTTTTTGTTGTGTTTTTAAACTGCAAACCAGAGCTCTGGAAAAAGACTTGGTTTGGCAAGTTACTAAAATGGCCAAAAAAAAAGCCTTTAAAAGGGTTAAAACCTTTAAAAGGGTTAATAGCTACAGTGTTTGGAAATTATCATAAAGGTCCTGCAGTCTGTTTTCTCAATCGGACCAGTGTATCAAAAAAAAAAAAGGAAAATACCTTGGTAAGTCTAAATTGTTTTATTATTTAAAGTTTTTTTTATGTCTGTTTTATTTCTGTAATACATGTACTAAACAAAGTAATGCTCCATCTCTCTTGTGCGTATTTTCTAGTGTATATCTGTGTTCTGTAATTATGTTCTGTTGTCAAGGTTGCGAGATAGGATTGACTGCCTTCAGTGCACAACATGTTACAGTAAAGAAGAAAGAGAAAGCTTCTTTGCCTCATATCTGACTGTTTTAATTGGTTTTATTTTTAATGAAACATTTGTGCTGCCTAGATAGGGTCAGTAAAGAACTGTTGTATGTAGTGGTTGGAGCAGGTAGTGTTGAAGGTGAAGAGTTATGACGTCATAGATTGCAATGTGCAGAAAGATTTGTAGTTTGCAAGCAACGTGCCAAGCCACTGCTAGGTGAAAATGTAATGTGTTAACAGCTATAAATGGCTTTATCATACTTCTAGTTAAAACCAGAAACTTTTTGCAAAATGGCAGAGTGCCATATTTTGGCTATGCCCCAGAAGGTGTAACCATGCTATACTAGATGTGTTCATTTACAGATGGTATGTTGGGCTGCGTTTTAACGGAGTTAAAATGTGTTTAAAAAGTGTTTTGTTCTGGAAAGATTTGGCATGGCAATATGTATAAATGTGTTGGTTTAAAAATTGTCAGTGTTACAAGACAGGCAGGAGGCAGCACATATATCTAAACCACGTACAGTTTTCTAATGGAACTATGGGCATTACCTCAGCAAATTGGTGTGAAACAATGTCAGTCTTATTTTGTGTTAAGTATTTCTTTTTGTGTATGTGTATTGCGTGTACTGTCTTGGCCAGCAGTTTTATTGTGAATATTTTAATATCAGTAGTGTTCAAGGACACTACAAAAATAACTGGTTTGAACGACCCTTGCATGCACACTGTGACCTTTTGCACGTTATTTGACCTTCTTGTGTTTCAACATTTTATGTTACTACCAGTTCAAACTTGATGTGTATTCCATACCTAAAGCACAACTTTTCACACAAAATGTATGTTTTGAAAGCACACCAAGAGTGAACCATGTAATTTGACTTTTATTGCAAAACTAGTATTCTAAGTGAAGAGGAACAAACTTTTCTTCTCGTCTCACTGCTTCTGACTTGCAGCCAACACAGGCAATACTCCAGCTGGAAGGGGAGAATTATTCATCATCTCCCCATATTTTTATTATATATATATAGTACGCTTTTGAACAAAGGACTATTACAGCCGTTTTTGAGAGTTTACCATCTACAGTTAAAAAACAATGGTTTTGGTTTTTATGTGTGACCATGGTGTAATCATTTTTTTTGTCTTTTTGAAATGCATTCTAAGAGATACGTACGTACGGTATTACCATCAATCTGGATTTTTTATAAACTCAGCTGACATTTTGTCATGCTTAGGATAAGAGAACCCAGGGACGCTTGGCTTCTTTTATCCTATGGAAATAATCTTGTTTTATTTTTAAACTGGTGTGTGTTTGTTTTTGTTGTTTGTCTGTGTTTCTTCTCTTTCTTCTAGAGAAAAAGATGTTCCCCATCTTTATAGTAAGGTATGAAACTTACTAAACTAATTGTAATATTATCTTGTTATAATTGAAAGTGTAGTAGGTGGGGATCATGTCACCATCCACAGCTAACCTTTTTATTGCTACAGTATTCGAGCTGTCTCTTCCACCAGTAGGAGCTTGGGGGAAGGGGGTAAGCTACCCTTCCTCCATCCCTTCCAGTGTAATACCCACAAAGGTTGCAAGGTACATCACTGTTCCCCTAGAGGGGTAAATAAGGAAAATATGTATTTGCCAATAATTGTTTCTTAGGTACAGGTTTTAAAAAAGACCCAAGGTATTTTAACAGCATAACCCAGCCCAAGCCCTTCTGTTTTTTTTAGTGCAAACAGTTAAATCTCACACCTATTATTGGTACAAGGGTTTCTGCCTTCAGCAAATAATCAGTTACGCTGGAGAGTAAAGTTGTGTATGTATGTCCACACATATTCATTCTTTTGATTGTCTTTTCAGCTTTCTTATCCTGTTAAAACAAATGCAAAACAACTTTTGTCATTGCCTTACAGCAATGAAGGCATTTTTTTCAACCAGTAAATTCACAGTACTCTAACATTTCTGGACTCTAAGCTAAGTTTACAGTCTATATGTGTTGTTTAAAATGTATGTTATGCATTATGCTCAATACTGAAATTGTTCTATTGCAAACACTAATGTTTCACGTTTATGTTAATGTTTTGATATACATCTTGCTACACTGTATCATGTGTGTATTCAGAAAAGTTCTCCACATGTATAACGTTTTAAATGCTCTTAACCAAACCTAAATACTGGGCCAGCATTGCTGACCCACCTACAATATGTTCCAAGCAAAACCCCAGACAAATTAATGCTCCGTTTGTCTTATTATTCACAGGTGCAATAGGCACTGTTATTAAATTGGCATAGGCCAACAACATATGTATTTGTCCCACTAATTGCATAGTGTATCAGGCATATTGCTATGAACTATATGTTTAAAGCGTGTAATTGTAACATTACAAGATTTTATAACTCAGGTCTCAGTCAGGCCTGCTTGCAACAGACAGGGAAATAATGTTCATCACTGTCATAACTGCTTCTGTGATTTAAAAGCAGGAGGTAACCATAACACTGTCATGATTTACAGATGGTCAAATGGTATAATTGAACCTTGGCCTGCACCCCCAGGGTGTGCGGTCGATGTTCCATTTTTATTTTGTCTCTTTCAAATTGCCAGAATTTAGGCTCTGTCACACCACTCTTTACAAAACAAAAAAGCCAAATGGTTTATAAGATTGTTGTTTATGTGTTTTTAATTCAGTGTCTAACACACTTTGCAAGTTTGCAGGTTTCCACGGTGTGGCACACATAAGATCTCCACATTCCACAGCAGTAAAACTTTCATCTAAGTTGCCGAGACCTTCATCTTTTTCCTGAAAAGAAAACAACTGCCACAGCTTTGATGTCATCACTACCTTTGTGCCTGACTAGTTCCATATAAGGACTATTGCATGAATCAAGTTATTATTACCTCTGCAAGGGTAAGGTTTTCAGCAAAATTACACCTATTTGTAGAACTTTAAATCAACTGAAGAAGGTCCAGTCAGTTCAGACTCTGCAATCAAGCTTATTGTTTCTGCTTACTATGAAGTTAAGTCTGGGAAAGGGGCACTCCCCAACTCCAGCGAGAAGATTCTGCTTCAATTGACCTTCAAGCAATACATCCATTTTCTTCACTGCTGCTTGTTCCAAACATGGTTGGTACTTTCTACAACCATATTGCTCTGTTATGGACTGTGTTCTTAATGGTTTATTGTCAATTGTTACCTTTTTATGGACTGTTAATCTTTATGCCGGGGTGTAATCAACTACGACAAAACAAATGCCATGCAAGTGTGTGTGTGTGTGTGTGTGTGGCTCCATTAAAAGAACTCAATGAACTCAATGCATAATCTAATGCACCCCTGGCCAGTGTGTCTGCCAATCAGCCATCCAGCAGCCATCAATGTGAACACTGACTTTTCTACTGTGCTGGTGTTTTGTTTTTTAAATTACTCTCTGCATTGCCCCATATGCCTTGTGGGGTTACCACCATTCTGCAAATGACATTTCATCTGTACTGTAACTACATCAACCTGTGAATACTTATATGAACTTATGAACTGTTAATTTCATGGACTGTTATGTTTTATAAGGACTTATCTGTCAAGAGACATTATCAACAGATTCTTCAATCAAGCTCCAAGGGTGTGCCACACCTCAACACAAGGTAGCATCTACCTTATTCACTCTCAATGAACTCTTTTTTCATCAACAAAATTGTTATGTTATATTGTGTTATATATGGTGTCACATGTTAGCATTTTTTCACATATTTCAGTTGTGGTGTTGACATCCCTCAGTTCTGTATTGTGTTTTCAAACTCACCATTTGTGTTCCATCTGTAACTACCTCTGTATCAACTCCAGAACAGCATGTTTTTTATAAATGCCTTAACTATCTGTATGCTGGCAACCAGTTTTAAATCATATAGATAAAAAGGGGGGTAGTTAGTTGATACAAAGTATCAAAAGGGGGGAGAATGTAGTAGAAATTTCTGAGTTCATAAAACTATAACTCTATTTGCTATTATATGCCCTGAATATATGCTTGCTTTGTAGGCCATGCTGTAACAAAGTCATAATGGATGTAGTAGAAATGTCTGGTATCATACTGAGGTTACTTGAGGTACATTTGTAGGAACAGAAAGCAAGATAAAACTGGGCAGAACTGGTTGTACCAGCCTGCATAACAAGCTCAGGCAGAATATAAGATAACAGCATGTGGGCATGCTGTACGTTGCTATGGTGTGAGTGAAACTCACTGTTTCACTCAGGTCAGACTGACCCAGGCATATGTATCAAGAAGTATTGGGAAAGAGATGAAATAAACAGTGGAAATGTACCCCAGATGGTGGTATCAGTATGCTTTTCTGTTACATTGGAATCAACATGTTTTTCTTATTCATGATTGGTTAATACTGCAATGTTGGTAATTTTCAAGATAAGAGTATGCCTAACAACGCCTTGATAATAAGTGTATAAAAGTGATTGACTAATGAAACTCAGGGAGCCTTGCATGATTTTTTTGGAAGCAGACTCCCATATGCATATGTAATAAACCGTTCTTTTTACTATGCAGTGGTCCTGAGTATGATTTTAAACTAAAGTGTAAGAACATATATTTTTTCCACGACAATGGACACTAAGTTTTCTCCAGGCAGGGAAGGGTGTAACCCTCCTACAAATGGGGGTTCCCGAAAAGTCTTCCTTGAGCTTGTCTAAATGCTCACTGCCAGGCTAGTGTCCTGTGTTTTTGCAGTTTAAATGTGATTGCCAGAGAGTGCCTATATAGCCTCTGTGTACTGTCTCTTTAAGAGCTGCCTGCCTGGATTGCAGTCATAATTAATCTAAAAGGGAGCTCTGTTAGAAGATGTCCTTATTTGACAATCATTTGTTACAGTAGTAATAATATTGCAGTTTGTTCTAACCTGCCTTCTTTGCAGCATGGACAGTTCTGTTTGTTTCCATCATCTTGGTCCTGGACTGCTGAAATGGGCCAATCAGTACATTTGGGACTCAAAAATGGAGCCTGCCTACAGGGGCTTGGTGGGGTCAAAACTTGTAGGAATTGTAGTTTTGGGTTTTTTGCGCCTAAAATAACCTGGAGGGGGGGCCCTTGCTGTGACTGACAGACAGATCAGCCAACCAGACCTTTTGGATCTTGAGGAAAGTCTCAC
This sequence comes from Neoceratodus forsteri, assembly GCA_016271365.2. NCBI lineage: Eukaryota > Metazoa > Chordata > Ceratodontiformes > Ceratodontidae > Neoceratodus > Neoceratodus forsteri. The sequence continues at coordinate 1,615,355,112 of CM057453.1, forward strand.
ACTGCTTGCAGTTTCAGTTAGATCTGAGTTGGGAAGTGAAGAAGTAACAGCTCGAGGTAGTTTGAGCAGCAATCCATAGTGGATTTTCGTGGGAGAACTGTGAAAGGCCTGAGTTTTGGCCTGCATGCCTGCTTGCTGTCCCTGAGAGGGAACTTGTGCCTTTTTTGGACTGAATCTGAACTTGGAGAGTAAAGTAAGCCACTGAACTGTGACCAGGCTCCTACCTGAAGAAGACCGAAGATTTGCTGAATGCGATCAGCCTGTCTGGACTTCGAGCCACCTCTGAACTCCCGGATTGTGCAGAGACTCTGTAATTGCAACTGGAGAGCCTTTTGCCTGGTACAGTGGAACTTCCTTACATGTGAATGTGTTGTGTGCTTATAGTGGGTTGTGATTTGGTTCCCCACTGTGGTTTGAATTGTATTCTGCTTGCTGGAAGCTGCATTAGAATTTCCTTACATGTAAATGTGATGTGTGCTGCTAGTGGAACGCAATTTGGTTCCCCACTGTGGTTTGAACTGTATTCTGCTTGCTGGAAGCCGCATCCAGCCCCACGGACTGAATCCAAAATCATCTCCACTGGCCCAGCCCGACTACCCGCTGCACAGAAAAAGCCATCGACAAGAGACCTGCTTGTGGATCAACACCCTGCTCAACACTTGAACAGGAACAATGCCTTGGTGATTCGTGTGGGCCCTGCTTCTCCAGGCACTCCAGCTCAACAACCTGCAGTCTCGATTTCGTCCTGCCTGTGTCCAGTATTGGGTATCATGAGTAAACATCAGGGTAGCTCCCTGCAACAACAGCTAAATCTAAAGTGTTGTCATCTGATTGTCTTGTTTTTTTTTAGTTTCATGAGCTGAACCCTCCGGCTCCGGATTACAAGTAGTGTGTGTTGTGCATGTTGCTTTCTTCCATCACAGGGCCCCAACCAGCTGCAACGTTCCTGGCTAGCCCACTATTTTTCTACTGGGGTACCCAGAGTGTGTGACTGTGTGCGGACTTAAAGCGCATGCATAACTGTTTGATTAATATAGCCTTTAAGCTAATCAACCTGATTATGCCCCTTCCTTGTTCAACTCCCCTGAATAAATCAGATCTGACTTTTTTTGCTGTATTTAACCTGACTGTGGTTCCAGTTTGTGCCAAGACTACTGTACTGTGCATAACCTTGTTTTACAGGGAGTCCCCAGGATCAAGCCAGAAGAAGCATCCCTGGTGGTAAGTGCAAACAGTGTGGGTACTGGTATGGTGTACAAGGGGTACTGTGAAAGTGGTTATCGCATATTGCTTAGGCCACTAGAAGGGAAAGAGGGGGGTTACAGTGCCCCGGAGGGCTGTGCCCAGGTTAGTTTGACCACTATGAACTCTGACCTCCAGGTGGAGGCACCCATTTCAGAACTCAGGCCCCTTAACCTGCTACTAGCTGTGCAGGCAGGGGTAGTAGCCTTTGGGATAGCGCCACCTAGGGGTCACATAATATTTAGAGAGAAGCTTCTAGGTAGTGCCCCACTACAAACAACTTTTGAAGTGACATAAAACAAGGCGCAATGCTGATTATTTATATTTAAAGAAAATGGTGGTATAATTATACTGCCACGGTAGTGGCAGTATAGTTAGGGTTGCAAGGCCACTCTATGTATGTTGTGCTTCTCCTGACATCTGTGTATCTGCCCTACTTGCTTCAAATTGTACTCTGTATGTTCTTTGTTTTCCAGTACTCTCCCAGGTCGTACCTGAAAATAGACATGTGTTTGTCTAGTGTACTTACCTGGTTAACAAAAGCTAATAAATAAATAAATGTTAAACCCCACATTTTGCACTTTAATAACTTTGTTTACGTACGAGGGATTTGCCTGAAATTTTGCATGCATGGTCTGGTACCATAGACCACTAGATCTGGCAAGTTGCGTTATGGTTGGATGAGTGGTTGTGGAGCTGCAGAATGCAAAAAAAATGGAGTTTTGGTGCGTCTCTTTGCTCGTGTCTACAGCCCGCACAATATGTCCGATTGGTCTGAAAATCTCAGGGAAGATGCAATCTGGGTCACTGATGCTTTTGAAGATTTGGTGAAAAAATATTAAACTGTTCAAAGGTTATTCAAAACACAAGTTTCCCATTATAGTCAATAGGGAAAAAATATACATGTCACTCGAAAGCTGCTGCCACTATATTTTACTGTCGCATATGACCTCTGTAGTGTCATGTGGCCGCTATCTTGTTTATCTTATTAAGGAAGAAAAAATGCTGTAATTCCAAACATAGTGCCCCTTGATAAAAACAACAGTTGTGTTTACCTAATCAGGGGACAAGGAACACGATCCTGCCATTAGATTTTAAAAATAATGGCCGGAAATATGTTGTTGCACTTCGGTCGTTAGAAGTGTTGCAAATTTGCGAAAGTCCATTTTCAAAACTCTCACAAATTTGCGACATTTCTTAAATGTGGCCACTCTGAAAAGCCCAAAATATTTTCTGGCCATTATTTTGTAAAACTAAGGGCAGGATCAAGTTCCTCTGCCCCCATTTAGGTAAACACCTGTTGGTGTTTACCTAAATAAAGGATATTGTTATCCTTTCAGTGCCTCCAAGGGGGCTGAGGCATATTTGTATTACAAAACAGCCCTCCTGCTCCCTCCCACTGTGTGAAATCCCAGCCTCCACCCTCTACTGCTGGTGCCCTTGTCCCTCATACACACAGACCCCCTCCCGCAACATCCCTCTGTGCAATATCCCACCCTCCATTGCTGGTTCCCCCATGCCAGACACTTGTTATATTTTATTTGCTGACATCGGGGTGCCCAATCCCTGTGTCAGCATTCGTAACCCCCTTCAGTTGTCGGTTCCCCGCACCAGCCCCCTGTTATTGTATTTGCCGATATTGGGGTGCCCAATCCTCGTGTCGACATTCTTAATCCCCCATGTACTCAAGGACACTGGGTAGCCCATTCCCAGTGTCCCAAAATTGAATTTTTTTGTTTAAATACCTGTAAAAAAAGCAAACAGACCCCCAATGTCTTTCTTTTTATATAAACCTGAAAAGAAGGAAATTGACCCTCGTCATCTCCCCACCCCCTCCCCCATCCCCACCCTCACTCTGTGCACCCTCCTCCCCCCTCATTACCCATACTTACCTCTGGAAGTCATGCGCTATCATCTTCTCGGATCAGGAAACATCTGCACTCTTCAAAGGCAAACCGCAAACTGAAGAATCAAGGTAAGGTTTGTATAATGCCAGTTTTCAACGTATTTTGATATCTCAGCCATTTTAAGGAATTTTGACCCCATATTTTCGATATGGGGTTCTTACGACCCCACCTCATGAAGACTAGCACTGTCATCTCATTAATCGGACCGAAAGGTGATTTCATGGTTGCTGCATGGAATCACCTTTCGAGACCGAGTAATGAAATGACAGTGCCTGTGTTCATGAGGTGGGGTCCCAAAAAGCCCATGTGGAGAATCTAGTGCAAAAATTCCCAAAAATGACTGTGTTATGAGCATACATTGCTTAGTTTCTACGCACACTTGTAACTTTGCCAATTTTTTATATTTTCAGTCCAGATGTTCTACATTGACATTTTTTTCACACCTCCTCATGAACAGTACAGCTGTCATTTCTCACATCCTGCCTGAAATGTGTTTTTGTACCTGTGGCACAGAATGGCATGGTTGCAGTATGAAATCAACTTTTGGGATGGATAAATGAAATCACAGTGCCCGTGTTCATGAGGGGAGGTCCCAAAAAGCCCATGTTGAAAATTTGGTAAAGAAATTCCAAAAAATGGCCACGTTACAAGCGTGCATAGTGCAGTTTCTACACAGGCTTGTAACTTTGCCAGTTTGGCTGAAAACATTCCTGAAAATGCCTGAGTTATGTGCGTCCATTAAATTTATTCTACGCACGCGCATAACCTTGTGGGATTGGCGCCCGCAGGATACTACTATGCTATCTCAAAAAGAAGGGAAATTCATTGCAAAAAACCTCTGCTAATGCATCAGTTAGGGTTGATAACACAGCAACAAAAATGTTAAAATTCGATGTTAGGGTGCACACCCTACCACCCCCCCCCCCACCCACCCTCCATCACCCAACACACATCTGGGATGCCATGGGGTCGTCAAGCCTAACTCTCACCCCATTCTCCTGTACTGTAGCGTGTCAGCTTGTTTACATGTGGAATGGGGTGAGAGTTAGGCCTGACGACCCCATGGCACGCCCGATGCATGTTGGTGTGTAGAGGGTGGGTGAGTGGGCACCCTAACATCAAATTTCCAATTTTTGTCACTGTGCTATCAACCCTAACTGATGAATTAACTGAGTTTTTTGCAATGAATATTAAGTATAACCTAACAATGTAATATCTAAGTGAGTTGTTATATAGAGAATACTGGATGGGCAATCATGCAGAACCAGTATGCTCTGCCACAGAGGGGTTTGATTCCCTGTGACCTCGAGAGTGGAGCTCGAGAGGCCCATGGGAATCAAACCCTGAGGTGGCAAAACAAACTGGTTCTGTATGGGGTTGCCCAGCCTGTATTTTTTATAGTGTATGGTCTCCTCAAATTATTTAAGTACTATTTTAGGATTTCTTAGCATATTTTTTTCATTGACAGATAAATTGTTGTCTCCTATTTCGTATTTCGGGAGCTATGGCTTGCTCATACTGACCTGTGTGGTTGCCAGGGACTGGACATCCCTATGTTAGCAGAGCACACTCCCATTGGTTGTCGCTCTAGTGTGGGCAGATTTTACAAGAAAAAAACCATAGTGGCCGGACATCTCATTTAGAGAGTATACAAACGAACTGTAGGCAGAAACGTCTCTTTAGTACTTGTTCTCGTCATTGAGAATTAACTGCTCCCAATCGGTCAGTGTTTTTGAAAAAAACACCGCGCTCATATTCTGTGTTTGAAACAGATTTCAATGCTATTGTCGTGCAGCCTTTTTTTTAATACTGGCATGCAGATATGGCTCCAGCTTTTCACTCTAAATGAATGGAATGTTGTTCTGGATGTACGGTTAGTACAGCATTCCATTCATTCTTGTGTGTGTCGATGAACAGTGTTTTAGTAAGGTAGATTTTTGAGTAAGAATAGCATTCCATCATACACTATAATGGTATTAAACATCCGGTAATATAAGCAACTTCTCATATTGGGAAAAAAATATGGTACATCAACTCAAATTTGCTTTTATTGTAAGGTTATTTAGGAAATATATGGGCTTCATCAGGTTTAAATCATGTAGAAGTCAAACGGCTTACGTCCCCAAGTAAAAAAAAAAACAGTCTGCCTTAAAACAGCCCAGGCCTCAGTCCAATTCATCAGAAAGACTCCAACCCAAAGTCCTCATGTTGCGGCATCATCTTCCATCAAAAAATCTTCCCATTCCTCTTCTCTCCATTGAGTCTCAACATTTCTCTGGACCCATTTAGAAGCTTCCTGAGGATTGGAGAAGACAAAGATTTTGCCCTGGTGAGCAATCCGGAGCCTCACCGGAAAGATAAGGCCATGCGAGATGTTGGCTTCCCGCAACAAAGCCCTGGTGCCATCAGATTTTTTCTGCTTCTGGCAGGTCGCGTAGCTGATATCTGGGAAGAGTCGCTCTGGTTCCCCATCTTGGAGTAGCGTCTTCTTCTGCCTTGCAAGAGCCAACAAGTAGTCTCTTGAGCCCATACCATTGGTTATTGCCACCACTGCCCAGGGTGACTCAGAATTATTGGGTCGACCTCTGGGTGTCACTCGATAGGCCTTTTGGATGCGTTGGGCATATGTAGAGACTTCCTTACCTAGCTGTTGAATCAGGCACTCCTTCAGAAATAACAACAAGTGATCCTCTGCCAACCCTCTGGTAGTCCTAGGATGCGAACATTTGCAGCCCTGGCCTGATTTTCCAGGGTTTCCAATCAGGACTTCAGGTGAGTGTTCTCCTGGATGACCACTGTTATGGCACCCATAGCAGTGTTGGCCCTTTTCGTGGCTTCTGCCGAGGCACCCTGCACCGACTCCATAGTGGTTTCTATCCCGGCAACACGATTGGTCAAAGCATCATATTTATCGGATAGCCCCGATACCGATGCAATCAGTCTGTTTAATTTCAGGCCAAGAGTTTGAAGCATTTCTTCTTGTGGGGCATTCCCTGTTTCAAGATTTTGGCCTTGCTGGGACTGCGTGGCTGACTCTCCCTGAGGGATATGTTACTCTAGCTCCCTCATAAGTGGCTCTTTCTCTCTGAGGATTCCCCAACTGATCCAGCAGCCCATGAGCTCTATACCAATTGCTTTTTTTTATTTCAAATTAAGAAGCAAAAACAGCACTTTTAGTTTAATTTGTTGTAGTTAAGCATGGAGCTCTAACTCGAAGCAACTGGTCTGCTCTGGCTCCACAGCAACCCCTCCCCTCCGTCGGCTATGAACTCTTAACTTCCCTGGTGTCCAGTGGTCCCCCATCCCGATCTCCTGTATAATAATGTAAAACCATTCCCTGATGTCCAGTGGTCCCCCCATCCTGATCACCTGTATAACAAAGTAAAGCCATTCTCTGGTGCCTAGCAGACCCCCTCACCCCAGTCAGCTATGAACTCTTAACTTCCCTGGTGTCCATTGGTCCCCCCATCCCAATCCCCTGTATAATAATGTAAAACCATTCCCTGGTGTCCAGTGGTCCCTCCATCCTGATCCTCTGTATTACAAAGTAAAGCCATTCTCTGGTGCCTATCGGACCCCCCCACCCCAGTCGGCAGTACCCCACCAACAGCTGTTACAGTACGTGTTCATTGACAGCTCAGTCAGCATCCAGCCATGGTGGAGAGCAGAGGGCTGTGCTAGGCGCCGGGTAGGGGCCGGGATGGGAGGAAGAAGGATGGTGGGGCACTACCTGCTGGGGTGGAGGGCCTGCTGGACTCCCAGGGAATGGCTTTACTTTGTTATACAGTGGATCAGGGTTAGGGAAGGGTGTCTGCTAGACATCAGGAAATGGTGTTACTCTATTATACAGGGGATCATGGCTAGGGAGGGGGATCCTCTAGACACCAGGGGATGTTTTTACTCTATTATACTGGGGATTGGGGATGGGGAAGGCCACTGGACAACAGGGGATGGTTTTACATTCTTATATAGCGTATCAGGTTGGGGGAGACCACTTGGCACCAGGAAATGGCTTAATGTTATCATACAGAGGATCAGGACGGGTGGGGAGGACCACTGGACACCAGGAATGGTTTTACTCTATTATACAGGGGATCAGGATGGGGGGGGACCACTGGACACTAGTGTAACCGGGTTGCCATATACACATTTGGTTACTACCCCTGCCTTGCGGGCTCAAGCAAGGTTAAGTGACCTGGGTTCTGGTTCTGATGGAAAAGGGGGTTCTTTTCCAAAGATAAATAACATGGTGCCTCCACCAAGAGTAAATTATAGTGGGCCAGATGCTTGTGTGATGCAACCCCCTGGCATGTCATACCTACCCACCTCCCCTCACAGTCACCCCACACATGAAATACCATAAACCAATGCAATACTTTACTGTGCATTCAAATAATGACTATCGCTAATAATCTGCTCAGGAGACAGGTTTCAACAATAGCAGTAAAAATGATAGATTATAAGGGGTGAAGGGAATGGGATGCAGCAATGAGTAACTGTTTTATGGAAGAACAATAACAATATTAACAGCAGTGCCCACCTCCCTCCCAGCCACAACACAACCATCAAAATGGCCCACCTTCCAACTGGTACCAGTTACCCCACTGTCCCTCCTGGGCATCTAGGTGTTGAATTGCTGCAGGTCCAAAGCAGTGCAGCTGGTTGGCCAATGTTGATGCACTTATTTAAAACAGAATTTGTTGCCAAACTTTTTACAACTATCCCCAGGTCAGGGCAGGCCCTGTGTTTACTCATGGTTCTGCAGCACTATCACACAGGATCTGGGAAACAGTAGCAGAGTCAGTCAGTCAAGCTGGGGGCCTCGGGCTGTGTCAGCAGGTTGGCAGCTTATTTGGCTGTGGCAGAATTCTGGCAGCTTGTTACCTTCTGTGCAGGTTGGCAGACTCTTGCAGCTTGACACCTTCTGTGACGCGGCAGGCTCTGGCAGCTTGCCACCTTCTGACAGCTTCTTCAAGAATGCCGGATCAGGCCAGTGCTGGGGACTAGGACCACACACCTCACCTCACCCCACCCATCCAGGCATTGAACCCTCAGGGGGAGTTGACAGGTAATGCTTGACTGTGCCTTTGCCACTGTCCTCTGATGGTTGTGACTCTTTTTTTGGCTGGGCTGCAGGCTGTAGCGGGCTTCAGCCAAATTGCAGACTGGCAGCTGTGGCAACACTCAACAGGAACACAGTCTCTTGATTTCCTACCAGGCTGTGGCAGAAACAGCCTCTCAGGTTTGGACTTTGGAATGTTGCTCAGTTTGAAATCACAAAGCAGTTTACACCTTCTCTCTGGTTTTCCAGCTATTAGAAACTGATCAGGCTTTCCCTGGGCTTTTGGCTGTGGAAGCCTCAGGTAGGCCTTTAACCTTAAGCAAGAACACAGTGTGAACCCTCCTCACTCTTGAAGAGCTCAACACTGAATCAAGCTGGATCTGTCCCCTGGGTTTGAGGAGATCAGTTGCAGTTTCCCATTGGTCCATCAGGCTGTCAATCCATAAAATTAGTATGTAGAATGTTCAGTCGATGCCTGGTAGGCTGGACAAAAATGCACCAAGAGACATCCTCTCCTTTTCCCAGGAGCCCCCATGCTGAAGTCCTCTGGACTCCTTGATCTCCTGTTGGCTGCTACAGGGGTCAAAGGTGACAAATACGGCTGCTGGCAAAACAATTTATAACATGGGCATCTATATCTATGAGAAGCCATTGGTTAAGATCAAACACATGACCCTTGATTAATTATCAATATTTTTCCAGCAAGTGGATGTTGTGATCCATCATGTAGTGTCTCCTGAATGAAGTGCATGGCACTCATTAATGTGAAGTGTGAATCCAAAAATAATAGCAGCCATATTGCTGAAAATATGAGCGACAGACTTTAGCCACCCACCCACCCCATGGACACTATAAGCCGCACCATAATGTGGAAACCCTCATTAGCCAAAATCAAGACTCCATTATAGAGGAGTTGAAAAGAAGGAGGTAGGGGAAAAAAGCAACACAGAAACCTGTGTGAGACACAAGTACAGTACCTGTCACCGAGCGTTAGCAGTTGATCAGAAAGATGTATGATATACAAGCAGCTAGCGGTACACTTGGCAGGTACATCCCACTGTTGTGAAATGGAAAAAAAATAAGCAAGTACTGGCAAAGAGAAGAATAATACAGTAGTCATTAAGGAAGCTTGTTGCAGTGAGATATAGTGGAGTTGTCTTGGGGAAAGTAAGAGCGACGTACAGAGCAGGAGCAGTTACACAGTGGGACAGCAGAATTGAGTGGGGAAGTGTCGCACATAGGAAGGCAAAATCACATCGGGAAAGGAAGAATAATTGGGACGTCGGGATCATGGAGGGAAATAAAACATAGTGAAATAGGGGAAATATGTAACAGAGAAACACAGTAAGAGCAGTTCCTGAAGTGTCAGATATAGTAGCGGTCTGAAGAAAGAAAGACAGAAAAAAGGTAGTAAGGAGTAAACATTGTATATGACTCTGGGAAAAGACAGAAAATTATTAAACTTCATGTATGAATGCTATCCACTATGAGAAGCAGAAATGGTTATTGATGAAGTATTATGTGAAAGGCCAGATAGTTTCTTCACCTGTGTCTCGTCGGGGAGTTGGAACCTTAGATCCCTGCACTGTAACCAGAACCAGTTACAGGCATTTTTCAAATCTTAGCAAGGAGTTGTGTTAGCGACCAGAGAGTGAGGCAGTATAGGATACGTTATAAAAATGTCAGGAATGGAAGTGAATTTTTCTCTGTTTGGCAAATTTTCCTTGAATAAATGGCTCCAGTAATATTTCCATATGGAGTAGCTGCAAACAGATGTAGAGTGACGTCTGATATGTGTATCACAGAAGTGGTTGACAGTAGCAGGGAATGATGTGCAGTGGCAGATGTAGGAAAAATGAAATCAGTAGCAGAAGTGGTGTCAGCCTGGGAACAGCTAAAGATGTGTGAGAAAGAGGAAAGCATGCATGGCAGTAGAGAAAGAGATAACAGAAAGTAAAGCATCAGAAAAAATGAAAGGAGACCATGAGAAGAATGCATCTGAGAAAAGGGGCAGCATAGAAATAATGCAAAGCAGTAAAATGTGTGAAAATGTTAGTGGCATGAAAGAAGGAGCAAAAATGAATGGGAAGAGTAAGAGACATCATGAAGTTATGACTGTAGCAGAAATAGATGAATTGGAAGAAAGTAAAGATGAGCAAAATACTCAGAAAAACACAACGTGGGCAGTAAATGTGCTGAAGGACTGGTTGTACAGTAGTAACCAGAAGACAGATTTTAGAACAGTTGAAATGGAAGAGTTGAGTGGAACACTGAGGCATTTTATGCAACAGTGAAAGGATCTGGAGGTAAAGAGTACACCGTAAGCTCTTTTATCTGTCTCAGAGCAGGAATTAATAATGTAATGCCCTCACCCCTGCCTTTTTGCAAAACGACAGGTGGGATGCTGTTGAAGCTGACAGCAGTACCTGGTGGGGACTGGGTTCGGGGAGGACTAGGTTACTCGGCACAGGGGGCCTAGGTTTGGCTACTCTGCACAGAGGCACCCAAGTAAATCCGAACACAGGAAGCAATAACTGTAATGTCCAAAACCAGGAATGGGATTCTAAAGTGTGGCTTTTATTCACATCCAAACTGAACAAACAAAGCATAGATGGACCCCCACGGGGCTACATTCCTGGTAATGCAGATTAGTGACACAGAACACTTTTTCACTATTCCAGCCCTCAGGCTCTGAACCCACCAGGCACACAGCCCGGACTTGCATGCAGCTTTTGGTACACAGCCCGACTTGTACACTACTTGGGTTTTTCCCATGGTCCGGCTCCCCTGCCGGCCACTTGATTGCGGTCCATATGGCAGTGAACCAGTTTTCCTGTTGGTGGCTCCCCAAACCACCATAGAGCCTTCGACTCCCTAAGGGAAATTTTCCTTCCAATCCCATGTCTGGGTACTTCCCTCATCACTGGCCAAGTGCACGAGGCAAAGTAGAAATCCACAGAGCAAATCTGTAGACGTGGACCTGGTTACTAAAGATGGGGGGGTCTCCCACCTCCAGCTCCCACAATCCATACCCAGCCATTTCTCTGGACACTAAATCACTGTTTTTGAAAGCTTGGCAATGTAGATTACAGGGTAGACGTATATCACATCTCCTCTACATGTCTTGACTTTCCCCTTGTACTGGACTTGAACATACTTTTACTTTTGACTAAGCCTATTACTCTAGGCCTCACACTACTTCAGTAGTCCAATCCCCACTTTAACACAGTTCAGGATGAAACATGGGCCCTTTAGAAAGAGCAGAACTCACCCTTCAGTTGCAGGTGCCCCACAGGCAAATCTTGAAATCTTCTTGTACCCCACACACTTGGGAAAATAAGGCAGCTTCTTCTCCAGCAGTAGCCAGGGTGTTGTCCCTGGAATCGAAGGCAAACCTTCCACCCGCATCCCCTCAGGGATGGGGCACAGAGACCCGAATCAGCGGTCTGCACCACTTTAAAGAACAGCTTACTGTGTCCCTCTTTAGGCGGAAACACACACCTTTCCCTAAATGTAGCTCTATTTCAGAGCTGAGGCTCCAAGAGCCTATGCACAGAACTGCTGTGCTCCTCTCACAACAATCTCCAACTACAGACTACTACAGACTGTTCAAAACTCCCAACATTCTAATCTAACTCCCTTCTGCAGATTCCAATGTGGCTCACACAGCTGCGGTAGTTCTATGGTGATGTCATCCTTCAGTCTCAGCTGAGACTGAGAACAGAGTGAGACAGTGTGAAATCCATTTAACTGGAGTTTCACAAGCTGCCTTCCCTGTCTACCACTAGGTCTTACTGGGATTCTAGTAACCCCGGGTAACAGGAGGGTTACAATAGGTTTCTCAATAATATTAAGAATAGCAGGCATATAAATATCTGTAGAGATGCACTGTTTCAATCAGCTGATGTTGTGTTTATAGTGAGATTAAAGAAAATGAGAAAAAATGGTAAAGACCGTTCATGTCACCATCCTGCTAAAAGTGATGATGATTTAGTAAAGCTACGTTTGTCAGAATCGCTGTCTCCAGCAACAGCAACAGGTCTTGTTTACTGTGTATGGTTTGAGCTACAGCTCAGCCTTGCTCGCCTTGGCAGAGAAGGAGTCAGAGACCTATATCAAGACTATTTCACAGTAGAGAAATTTTCTGACGGGACAGAATATCTGTCCCTGAGTTTTAATCTGCATAGCAAAAATCATCAGGCTGTAACAGAACCAAACAAAGAGACTTTACATGGCTTTCTTTTTTCTGACCCCAAAAACCCTTGTTGTCCTGTGCAGCTCTTCAAGCAGTACATTAACCACTGCCCACCAGGAGCAAGTGCACTGTATTTGCATCCGAAAAGAGTGATCCACGCTACTGAGACAGTGTGGTACAGTCATCAGCCTATGAATGTCAACTATCTGGGCAGTATGATGGCTAAAATTTCAGAAAGAGCACAGCTGTCAAGACACTACACTAATCACAGCATCAGAAGCACGGCCGTGCAAATTTTATTTAATGCCGGTCTTGCTTCCCATGAGATAATGTGTGTCACGGGTCACAAATGTGAATCAAGCTTAAAGAACTATTGGTCAGCCTCGGTGTCAGATAGGCAGAAATGGAGTCGCCTTCTGACATCTGCAGGTGCACCATTATCGGCAGACAATAAAGAATGCAAAAGTAATACATACAATACGAAACCATGTAGTATGAGCACATCAGCTGAAAAGAAAGATAGTGTGAAATCACAACCAGCGGTGTCCTCAGTAGAAATCAGTGATGCTGAAATGCTAGCTGCGGCATTTAAATTTGAGCAGTTTCAAAACTACGGAACTGTGAATTTCCACTACCATACACGTTGAGTGATTAGTTATTGTCATTGTGATCATCTTTCCATTATTAAAAGACCTGTATGACATTTGTGAAGTGCATTACTATCTGAAAGAAACATGACAGGTATATAAGGTTAACAATTTAGAAGGGTGCAAACTTACAGTAAGTGAATGCTGTTATAGTGGAACCTATAAAGTGTTTAACAGAATGTTAATTCTTAAATGTTATGTTAAAGAAAATATTAATTATGTAAAACAGCAAGCATATGTATTAAAATATAAGAGAATTACAGGAAGGATATATGTTTAAATATATAAGAATTAGCACTATTTTGTGTTACTGAGTAAGAATACTAAGTGTTTGTGGTACTCTGTCCTGGTTCGGTGTAAGGACACATAATAAAGTCCCACTGTTTATCTTACTTAACAGCACTATTCTTTATTCCTTAAAAGTAGTTATTTAGCCCATGTTATAAGTGCAATAACCCACTCCAGGGTGTGCGGTCATTGGGATTAATCAACACCCCGGGTGCTGTGAGGACACTCAGCCTGTGGCCTCATGCCTCACAATGCACCCGGGGTGTTGAATAATTCCCACTAACCGCACACCCTGTCATGGGTTATTGCTTACATATTCAATGTTTCACTTTAACATTACTTTGCAGTCAAACAACATTGTTTTACTTTTAGCTGCTCCCATGTACTTTTTTTCCCCCAGTATGGCTCAGTACAGGTTTTATCAGTCATATTCTTCTATAATTAACAATCAGTATGGATAATACTGATCACCCATCATCATATGGCATACTCACCCATCATCATATGGCATACCGACCTACCTCTCTAAGGGTCCAAAAGTTACAATCTACATTAAGTACTTATCTAATTTATGCCGCAACTATTTATTGCATCCTGAAATGGGGCCCAGATTAAGTTAAAAAAATCAATCTATTTTTTATATAATATATACGTTCTAATGCAATTATATCCTTCATATAGTTGATCCAGGTCTGTAGTGTGGGGGGACTGGAGTCTTTCCACTTTGGTAAAATACACTTCTGTGCAATAATCATTGCCACTGTGTATAATATTCTTGCATAATTTGTCGAGATATCTGAAAAATTAAACACTAATAGTAAAGTTGCCATAGGGGTGTTTTGTACATTTTGTTTACTACAAGTATTTAAACAGTAAAAGATTTTAGGCCAAATATTTGACAGATTCAGTCAGGAATGAATTAAATGTATTAGAGTACTAGATGTACATCCACAACGTGGACAACTAGAACTAATTGCAGAATTAATTAAGTGTAATTTTGATGGAGTGAAATAATCTCTATGTATTGTATTATATTGTATCTGCTGCACTTTAGATGTCTTAGTATTAACAAATGGTGATTTCAAAATTTCTGACCATAGGGTTTCACTGATATTAATCCCTAATTTTTGCTGTCATTTGATTTTCAATTTCTTCAAATCCCCTTGTCGTTGATCATTTAATAACTCATATATTGCAGCAATTGGTCTCTTATTACTTGCTTTGTTAAAGAGGAGCTCAGAGGTGAGTTATCCTGTAAAAAAAAGTTTGTCATTAATTTATCTTAAATAATTTTAAGCTGTATATATTGAAACACGTTGCCTTTATGTAATTGGTATTCATCCCGTAACTGAGTAAAGATTTAATTTTCCCTTTCTCAAATTAATGATTAAAATGTGTTATGCCTTTTTTAAACCATTTTTTGTAAGTATTAGCAGTTAATAGTATGTCATGTGATGGGTTTCTATATATTGGTGCATCCTGAGATATCCCTGTCTTATAATTAATGATTTTATGTGCTCTATACCATGCTTTGATTGCTGTAATAGTAGGTTGATTTTTTTATATGTTTATTAATTACAGCTTCAGTACATCTACTGTCAGGGATGAATGATATATTCTTCAGCATAATTTTACTAAGATCTTGTTCCATTTTAACCGATATGGATCCCACAGGGTTGTCTTTCAGCCATAGCCAAATTATAGAACATTGTGTGGCTATATAATATTTATAAAAATCTGGAAGTGCCATCCCTCCTTGACTTTTAGATCTTATTAATGTATTGTAAGCTACTCTCAGTTGTTTATTCAACCAGACAAATTTGGTTACAGTCCTTCTAATTTTTTAAAAATAGGCCTCCGGAAGTTGTAGCGGAATACTCTGAAATAGATATATGAATTTAGGCAAGACATTCATCTTTATAATGTTAATTCGGCCTAGCTTTATTAATGGTAAAGTCTGCCATCTATTCAAATCATTTACTGTTTTTTGTATTAGTAACTCATAATTATGTTGATTAATTTCCATTACATTATTAGAAATACTTATTCCTAAATATGGAATAGTTTGTATTATATTACACTTGCAAGAAGCAGGTAAATCTGCAAGACTCATTACCTTAGGCGTCATGAGATATGATTTCTGCCATTTTACAGTATAACCTGATACATCTCCAAAGCTCCTCATTACATTATACAACTCCTCTCAAGATTGATTTAAATCTGACATATATAACAAAAAATCATCTGCATACAAACTAATTTTGTGCTCAATTTGAGAGCATATTGGACCCTTGCTATTTTGATTATTTCTTACTGAGCACACCAATGGTTCCATGATTAAGGCAAAGATTAGAGGGGACAACGGACGTCCCTGACGTGTTCCTCTAGATAGTGCAACATTTTCAGAAAGATTACTATTTGTTTTTACTCTGGCTCGAGGCAGATGATATATTATATTTATCCAGTTCATGTAATTTTGACCAATTTGCTTTTTTTCTAATGTCTGAAAAACACATTTTCACTCTGTTTTATAAAATGCTTTTTCTGTGTCTGTTGATAAAAGATATACATTTGCAAGTGCACTTGTATCAATGATGTTAATGGTTCTACGGTTATTATAGTTTATTTTACATCCTTTTATGAATCCATTTTGGTCATTTTGTACTAAATGTTGCATAACAGTTTGTAGTTGTGTAGCTAATATTTTTGTAAAAATGTTATAATCAGTGTTTAACAAAGATATTGGATGGTATGACTGAGGTTTCTGTGAATCTTTTCCTTTTTTGTATATCAGGTGAATTATTGCTTCATTGAACGTATCTGGTATTGAGTGCACTTTATTAAATGAGTTAAATAATTTTAACAATATTGGTGAAATCAAATCCAAATATTTTTTATAAAAATCTGTGGACAACCCATCGGATCCTGGTGCTTTATTGCAAGGTAACTGATTTATAGCTGCTATTATCTCTTCTTTTTTGATTTCAGAATTTAATGGTTCTTTAAGGTGTTCAGGTACAGTATCTATGGGTACGTTTTGAATATATTCTGTTAATTTTTCAACATCTGAACATTGTGATTGATATAATTTATTGTAGTACTCAAAAAATTGTATATTCATCTCTTTTGGGTCCCTTGTTACTCTCCCATCATCTCTTTGCATTATATATATTGCTTTTTGTTTATTTATTTGCCATGATAAAAGTTTCAATGGTTTATCAGAGTACAAATAGTAATTGGTTCTAGTTTGTAATATTAGTTTCTCCGCTTGCTCAGATAATATTCTTTCATACTCTATTTTCTTTTGTGTCAAATCCTTAAAGGTCTGAGAGTCTAAGTTGACACTATGTAAAGTTGAAAATCATTAATCTGCTGTTCTAATTTGTTTCTGTTTCTTTCCCCAGGCAGACTTCATTTGCTTTTCCTTATTTTGAAGTAAGCCCCTTACCCAGACTTTAAAGGATTCCCACAGGTTATATAAAGTTGTTTCTCTGTTTGTCATTATTTAAAAAAAACTCTCTAACTTCTTGCTCAATTATAGCTATCTGATCTTTATTTTGTAGAAGAGATATAGCCAATCACCAATTATAAGAGTAATAAAGTCTATCCAACTGTAAAGAAAGTATACATGGTGAATGGTCTGAGATATGTATGCCTGGTTATTCCACTTTTTCTACCGAATGCATCAAAATTTCTGAGCAAAAAAAGTAATCTATTCTGGAATAAGTCATGTGTGCTTGGGAATAAAAGGAAAAAACTATTCTATCTGGATAGAGGAAGGTCCATGGATCTATCAAATTTAGGTCTGCTTGAAAGCTTTTAACTATTTTAATTGAAGATTTAAAGGCAGACACTATATCTGATGTTCTATCCCTTTTATTTAATGTTAAATTAAAATCACCTGCAACTATATACAGCAGAGAATAAGTAGTTAATTGTTAAAAAAAAACTGGTTAAAGAAACCAGGTGAGTTTTCATTTGGTGCATACAATGAGGCCATAGTGAATTTTTGATTAAACAATTGGATTTCTATAATTACAAAGTGGCCAGCTTGATCTGCATATTCCTTTGTTATAACTGGAGTCAACCTTCCCTTTTTAAACAATATAGCAACACCTCTTGAGTCATTTCTGTACACTGAGAAAAATCCAGGTCCCCCATTGTCTGGAAAACCATTCTGAATTCTGCTTGTTAAAGTGTGTTTCCTGTAAGCAGAGACAATTTATTTTATGGATTTCTAGATACTTAATAACTTTACACATTTTGTCTCTGTTTTTTAGCCCTCTAATATTCCAGGATGCAATCCTCAAGTTTTCAGACATTTTATAGAAGGAAAAATGTTATTCAAATTTTTTTAATCCATACATTAACCTTCCTCTTTTGGACCCTTGTGTACTAAAATAACACATTTGTTTTATTCTTATCAAATTCAATTTGTTTAATAAAATTAATCCAGTAAATGCCATCTTTATTGAATATTTAACATTTCCTATTCCACCCTCTAATGGGAGAAAACAATCCCCCTCCTTATTATTCCTGTAAATGGCTACTAGTGCCATCTATTGCAATTGCACAGTGTACAGCACCCTGGCTTTGTTTTTCCCAAAATAATAATAACAAAGATAAAAAAATAGCAACAATTTGTCACTTTATCCTTTTCCCTAACTCCCCAATGCCCCCAGCACAAATTATCAGATATGTAACAAAGCATAAGGGAAAAAGAAGATCAAAAACCATACAATTCCAATTTTTTAACTTCAGTCTCTCCCTTCTCCATCCCCCGTAAACATTATCCATTCATACAATAATTTGTTCCTATCTACCATTCTCCATTGACATCTCCCCATCTTTCTACCTTTTCTATTTTTTCTTCTTCTCTTTTCTCCATATATAATAAACCTAAAAGAAGAAAGGGGAAAATAGCAATTAAGAGACAGTAAAGCAGAGAGAGGAGAAAGAGAGGGCAAAATAATCATAAAAGCAAATAAAAAAGAATAAAACATAAATGCCCTCTTCACCCTTCCCCCCTCCACTCCCTTCCACCGTATAGCTTAGATTTTAGAGGATTAAATAGTTTTCTTCTTGCTGTGGTCTCTTGCGATAAGTCTGGATAAATATTGGAGGCAGTATAGTGCAGTGGTTTAAGCCTCTGAGCTGCAAATTTGGTGATATCCAGCAGGCCAGACCTGGGTTTGAATCCTACAGCTTCCACTTGCATACTGTATGACCCTGAGCAAGTCACTTAACTTCCCTGTGCTTCCAGGATGCTCCTGTAAAAAAGCTTTCAGCTTAGTGTGCTACTCCTGGTTAAACAACTAAAAAAAATAAATAAACATTAAAGTAAATATCTCCCTCTTTAAGTCCCTTCTCAGTTCTAGCTTTAAACAAGATTTCCTCTCTGTGTTAGAAATGATGTGGCTTTATAAACACTGTGTGGGGTATGCTTTAATTAGCAGCTACAAATCTGTTACCCGCTCTATGTGCTCTATCTAGTGAAATTTTATTTTCAGGGTATGCCTTTCCAACAGCTTCGGTAATAAATTTCTCAAAAAAATTTAAGCTGCTCCTGTGTCCCCTCCACTCCTTCTGGTACTCTGCATAAACGTAAATTCACCCTTCTTGCTTGGTCTTCTTGCTCTGCTAACTTGTTTGTAAGAATGTATAATTGCTTTTTGTGCAAGGTTTGAGTTTTTTCAAAGGGAATAAAATCATCCTCTATTTGATGTTCTGTTTTGTATATCTGCAGATGAGACAGTTAAACTATCCATTTTTGCCATTAATTCAGAGACCGAAGTTGTTATATCTTTAAGCCTGCATCTCACCCAAGGTGTGAGCTATGTCCTCGTTTAACTCTTTAATGGCCACTAAAACAGTTTGATCATTTTTCTCCCATTCCTCATTAACTGGAGCTACATTTTTATCAACTTCAGTGTCTGCACCTTGGGCTGTGCTCAAGTCCATTACACAATTTCCATCTTTCAGAGCAACTGAGATTTCTATATTTTTTAAATGGTCACTGTTTCTCGACAGGTGTTTTTTCATAGAAGTTTGCCCAGAATCTGGTACTAAGCTCTGTTTCTATCTTTTTTTGAGACATCTCGGGGGAGTGGGAACAGACAACTCTAAACCTTTTCACAGGTGTATTGTATGCAACCACCAGTTTCCTTTCACCAGAAGTTAATGAGTCTATAGTGGGCTGACTCTGTTTCAACACTTCTTGTAATGGGACTTTGGAAAAAGTAACATTTTTGCAAATGTCAATCTGCTCTGAAGGAGGTTTATATTTATCCCGAAAATACCAACTTGACAATTCTTTAGCTGAATGAGTGGTTTTAAGCATTGCAACGGCATTCTCCACAAGTTTCCTTTAGTACCATAACTACAATTTCCTCTCTTACTGCCTCACTATTATACTTAATATCTGCCTTAATATGTTTGATTTAACAAAAACATAGGGAAAATAACCATATAGAGCTTTACTTCTTGTTTGTTTTAAGTATGCTCATATAAATGCAGACTCAGGCCCAGATATTCAAACTGCGCCATTTTGTGGTGCAAGCCCCTGCGCTGCTCAAATTAGTTGCGCAGGGGTGTGGCCAGGGCGATATTCAACGGAGTTGCGCTATGGTGCAACTTCTTTGAATATCGCCCCCTGGCCACACCCACTGTGCATGGTGCAGTGGAACTGCGCCAGCGCAAGTGGTCAGAGTGGAGCACTGAGATGCGGTGGTGCAAATTCCATTGCGCCATGCACAGCACCTGCGATATTCTAAAGGTGACATGCAAATGGGGCCATAATTTATGCAAGGCGCACGGGGGGCATTTGCATCTGATTATGGCCCCATTTGCATACCATTAGCATGCAGGTGCACTGATCCCCGACAATTTGCGCCTGGTGCCCTGCCAGGCAGCAGCCGTCGGGGACCAACGCCCCCTACAGCCCGATCGCGGGCAGAACAGTATGTTCCCCACTAGCCCGATTGCGGGCACCAACGAAAAGTCTCCCCCATTAGCCCGATTGTAGGCATAACTGAAAAGTCCCCGAGCAGCCCGATCGCGGGCAACTGCAAAAGTCTCCCCCATTAGCCTGATCGCGGGCATAACCGAAAAGTCCCCCACCGCCCGAGTAGCCCGATCGCGGGCATCAGACCTCCCCCAAAGTCCAATATCCTGGTGGTCCAGTGGACCGCGAGTAGCCCGATCATGGGCGGCATCCTCACCCCATGTCGGACATCCCTGGTGATCTGGTGGCCCCCACCCGCCACAGAGCCCACCACCCGCTCCCTCCCCATCAGCCGGCAGGCGGCAGCACCCACCCGCCTGCCACCGCCAACTGACAGCTCGGTAGGGCTGCATGCCCGATGGTTCAGAGCATGAGCCAATGGGTGTGCAGCAATTCGTCACATATCTGGACTGACTTGTACGGTATGGCTGCATGCCCATTGGCTCATGCTCTGAACCAATGGGCGTGCAGCCCTACCAGCTGTCAGTCGGCGGGCAGCGTGTGGCAGGCGGTGGTGGTGCCACCGCTGGCTGACGGGGAGCGGGTGGTGGGCTCCATGGGGGGTGGGGGGCCAATAGATCACCAGGGATGTCTGACTTGGGGTGAGGATGCCGCCGCGATCGGGCTACTCATGGTCCACTGGATCAGCAGGGATATTGGACTTGTGAGGGAGGTCTGATGCCCGCGATCGGGCTACTCGGGTGGGGTGGGGGACTTTTCGGTTATGCCCACGATCGGGCCACGTTGGGGACTTTTCGTTATGCCCGCGAACGGGCTAATGGGGGACTTTCAGTTATGCTCACGATCGGGCTAATGGGGTGACACTTCAGCCCGCGATCGGGGCATGGGGGGGCGCCGCCAGGTGCGGCGGGAACAAGTCCAGGGCCACCCACAGGTGGCAGCTGCTGTGTTGCGCCCTGCAATGCGGTAGCTCAACTTTGGGTGGCCCTCGACTTGTTCCTTTTTTTTCAGCATAACTTTGTGCAGGCGCAGGTAGGGGTTGCGCCTGCATAACTCTGCACGGCCCGGGCTGAATATCGGGATGTGCAGAGTATGCATGGGCATGCCCCCCCACCTGTGCCTGCATACATTACTGATGCGCCCGGCGCATCCGGATTTGTGCAGGCGCACTTTTCCCTTTTAAATATCGCACCGGGGCACATCAGTTGGTTGTACATGGCGCAACACTGTTGCGCCATGCGCAACCCTTTTGAATATCTGGGCCTCAGTATATAAATAGCTTTGTTTTAAGTGTGCAGTAAAATCTGAGAGAAAATGAGAGAAGAATAAGGTTTAACTTAGCTTCGTTCATAGATATGCTGATGCCTCCACATTCTTTCCGTTGACTTCAAAATTTGTGTTGCATATATTGGTTAGCAGGACATAAAAGCATGAACATTCAGCGTTTAGTACCATTCACGTCTGACTCAAAGCTACAAACAATGCGCATCAGGACGCCGACTGTGCTTGCTTCTCCTTCACCTGGCCATCTTGGAACAGCGCATTACGTCACATGCTGTTACCTCACAGGTGCCTTCCCCAAGCTGCTCCCATGTACTTATAGCTGCCCCTCTGACCTACTGCACAGTGGCAGAATGGGGCTTTCAATGGTCTCCCCTGCCTGTCTCTGGCACCGTAGCACCAACTCCCCAGGCAACAGGCAGAGCTTACATTCATATATCAGCCTTGGCTGCTTTTAAAGTAATATGCACTCGTTTATGTAACAGTACCCAAGAGCACTTTTTTTATCTAGCTTTTTGCTCCCCTTTGCTACCTCCTGCCTTACTTTGGCAACAGGGAGACACAGGTATTTTCTTGGTTTTACTCCCTCCTAGCCTGGGATCCCAGAACTCAGTTGTACGTGCCTGTGGAGGTGAGCATACACCCCGTGGCTTAGGTACCGGCCCCTTCCCCCCACCTGGCCTAATGCTGAGTCTCCCATTGGGCTTGGTGCTACCACCAAGCCTCCACTCAGTGGCAGCCAAGAACCGGGAGGCTCCAGATCCCTTCTGGGAGAGGAAAGCTGCCTGTCAGCAGCTCAGTCCAGCTCCTCGCTCTCCCCCCCAGCCAACCCATGGCAACCAGAGCTTGCTCCTGAACTCGGATTGCTGGCGTAGCTTCACATGTGGCTTCCAGCGCCTCAACCCTCAGTGCCACCGAGCTGGCCCCCAAGAGCACTTTTTTTTTATATATTATTTATTCTCCTGTGGCCACCCAGATGCTTCCCCTCGCAACCCTACCTATGGGGATCTGGCCACCGTCCATTTCTACTGGGACCGCTGGCACCCAGTAACCCCTGCAGCTAACCCCCACAGCGGGGTGGCTGGGAGCCCCCTAACTCCCCACTCCAACGGATCCAGTTTGGGTGCCAGCACCCGGCGAACTCGTGGACGGCCATGAAGCCATGTCGGGTGCCATCATTTTCCCTGTACTTTTTCCCCGAGTCGGCGGCATGCAATGACACCAGCGGATGTAAGCATGCATGCGTCCGCACGTGCCTCACCCAGGTGTTTGCCCCCGACTCTACCCCTTGTACAGCATGCGTCCCTGACCCCCATCCTCCCGCCAAGGGCAGTCGGATGCCTACTGTTGTAGACCCCCAAGAGGAGAGCAGTCCATCAGATGCTCAGTCCTCTCCTTCCCTGCCAGCCCCATGACCTGTGCCGCTCCCCAAATCTGGGCCGGCGTGGCTCGCAAGGTGCAGCGTCAAGCGCTTCAACCCTCAGCACCACGGGCCGGCTCCCCAAGAGCACTTTTAACATTTTATTTAATTTCCCCTAAGTGCCTCTGGACCCCCAGCTATGTCACTAATGTCCCCAGGGACTGGGGCACTCACAGAGTGAGGCGGGAGCCACTCAAGTGGATTTTACACATGGAGTGCTGCAGTGCTAATACTGAAAGCTAGCTGGCCCGCCAGCTTGCGCATCCGAGCTGCACAGTGAGTCAGTGAATTGCCAAGCAGGCAGTTTCACTTTTTTACTTCACTCTGCCGATCCCCCACTTAATGTCTAAACATCAGGAGCTGGCAGGAGCACAAAGAAGCCACAAGGGGCCGAGGACTGGTGGACAAAATGGGCGGGAGGCACTTCAGGTAAGCCCCACCCATGGGGGGATTACACTAGCAAATGGTTTTACAATATTATACTGGGGATTTAGATAGGGGGACCACTGGACACCAGGGAATGGTTTTACATTATTATACAGGGAATCGGGATGGAGGGGTGGGACCACTGGACACCAAAGACATGCTCTTTTATATAGTGGGATTAGAAAAAGGGGGGCACCACTGGACACCAGGAACTACTGTGTTAGGGGTCAGGGGGCCAACACACTTCCTCCATCAACTGATAGGGTTGCTCGAGAGTAAGTCGTGGTACAGGCTGACGGTATTTGGCAGCACAAGGGGACTGGGCAAAATGAACTTGCGCTGTGAAAATAGTCTGAATATTGGACTGCGCCAATATTCAGGTCCCCGCCCCTCAATTTGTATTGTGACCCCCTCCTCAGTTTGCTTGGGAGCAAACCCTGTTTGCCCGTGCTAACTGGGCTTATGAGACTAAGACATCTGTGCAAAACGCGGTTTGCATGGGCAAACTAGGTTTTGCACCCTGGCAAACTTGTGAATGTCTGGCAGCAGAGGTCCATCCCATATTCCCTATAATCCCTGGAACCTATTGTTCCTCCGTGGTACTAACCCTCCCCATCCTATCCCCATTCTCTTCCCTGGTCATGTCACCCCAGATGACCACTATTCCCTTCATTCTACCTCATTCCTGCTTGAATACCCTGACTGTGTTTGCACCCACCACCTAGGATGACAGACTGTTCCTAGGTTCCACCACCCTTTCCATAAAGAAGTACTTCCTCAGTGCAACAAAGAGCAGTGAAATCAAAAAAGAAAGGGCAAAAATCACTGAAAGAACTAACTGTGCCAGAGAGGCACTGTTGTTATATAAATGGCATATGCCATGAGCTGGCTAAATATATAGAGAATAATATATGGGCAACCATACACAACAAGGATGTGTTTCCATCAGGCGGTTGACATGACAGCATATGAACCTTGAAAGTGAAGCTCGAGAGGTGCATGCTGTCATCTTAACCCTGAGAAGGAAACACATGCCAAGTTGCATGTGGTTCCCTATATTTTATTTTTTATAGTATATGGTTTTTTACACTGGAGTAACAGACCCCCACCAAAGTGAAAACAAAAAAATCTTGCAATTTCTTTGTTCTGTTCTATGAGCAAAATCAAATTTACAGACTTTTGAAAGTTAAAAGGTACAATTTGGGGCACTGGATGGTTAGTAAGTATTAGTAAGTAGCTAGGTGTGGATAAAATGAGAAATTTACAACAGTATGACCTTTGAACTCTGCAGAACAACCATTCAGAATGCGCACAACGGTTTAGAGTATGCACAACATAGAGAATACTGGCTGGGTAACTGCAGGGGTGCAGATAGAAATTTCCAGACCCAGGACACACCTTTAGGTCTGGGCCCACCTCCTATCCCCAAGACATATAAATGTGTAAATTTGGGCCCCCCTGAGCCATCTGATACCAGTTGTCCTGGCTGCCCCGTTGGCACCCTGGGTAACTATGCGCAACCAGCCTGTGCTGCTACCGAGGGGTTCTGATTCTGTTAGACCTCAAGAGTGAAGCTTGAGAGGTCACACAGAATCAGAATCCCAAGGTGGTAGTTCAGGCTGGTTGGACGCAGTTGCCCAGCCAGTACGTTCTATAGTGTATAGTGACCCCACAACAAAAACAATAAAATAAAAATACTTGAAATGATTTTGAATTTAATGCGTTCCTCTGCCACTTTCGAAACAACCACCGAGGCCATCCTGTCAGAAAATGTTTGAATTCTGAGATGTGCACGCAACAGTTTTTCCTTTAGTTAACCTGTGCTGTAGGAGGCAGTATAGTGCAGTGGTCTAAGGCTCTGAGCTGCAAATCTGGTGACATCCAACAGACCAGAGCTGGGTTTGAATCCCACAGCTTCCACTTGCATACTGTGTGACCCTGAGCAAGTCACTTAACCTCCTTGTGCTCCCAGGTCGCTCCTGTAAAAAAGCTTTCAGCTTAGTGTGCTATACCTGGTTAAACAACTAAAAAAGAATGGCTCGTGCGCTCTCAAAAACAACCAGCATGTTGTTGTACCACAGTATGGTATTGCCGCGTTCCATGAACTTTGAACTGTGGTACAACATTTTGCCTGCGATTGATTTCAATGCAGGCCAGAACAAGGGGTCACTATACACTATAAGGTTTGTGAGAAGGCTAGTTTTTATACAGAACAAAGTCTAACCATATACTATATCATATTTATTTGTAGTTGCAGGATTTGACCTCTACAGATCTCACTGGTGGCCCTGACACTCCTGAGGTCATAGAAGTTGAAACCTGCAGCTAAAAATAAATGTAATATTTTTAGTCAGCCCATGACATATCCCATATATATTGCATTTTGTTTTACTACTGAGTGGGTTGCAGTGTATAACTATTTGAGCTTTATTTTCTGTTAGAATTGTCTACAAGTTGCGAATCCTAACCCTGTTTTGCTGTGATAATCACAAATTATCTATACATTTTCTGCGAATAAACTATGGATTTATATGCATGTGTTTATTTATTTATGTCTTTGGTGACCGGGTAGGTGCACTGACCCAAAGGACCGTTTTAAGTCATGACCCGCGCCAGAAGTGTGGCGAGGCAAGCACTGGCATAACATGAATGCATGAGATACAAAGGATAAGGTACAGTACACAGAAATGATCAGCAATGGTAGAAAATACAAGGTCAAAGTTGATTTACCATCAGCAATGGTGTAAAAATACAAGATCAAAAAACAAGAGAAAATACAATAATAATATTTTTATTTATATAGCGCAATTCCAATGTCAAAGCGCTGCACATAACAAACATATCATAAAACAATTCAATAAAATCCTAAAAAATTCAGCTTCAATTTAAACTTTCTCGCCATCCATAAAATTATCAGATGCTGAAAGCCTGCTGGAATAGATGTGTTTTTAAACTGAAACATAGAAACATAGAAGTTGACGACAGATAAGGACCGCAATGCCCATCCAGTCTGCCCATTTCTTTTTCTACCTTATAAATGTGCCATTGGCCATTGCTCTGTCAATAGCCTATCTATTCATACTCAACTGTATTGCTCCCTTATGCCTATCCCATGCCTGTTTGAAGCCCTGCACTGTATTCATATCCACCACTTCCTGAGGTAGGCCGTTCCATGCATCCACCACCCTTTCTGTGAAAAAGAACTTCCTCACATTACCCCTCAATCAGCCTCCCTTTAATTTCATGTTGTGTCCTCTTGTCCTGCTATTTTTCTTATGTTGAAACATGTTAAGACTCTTTCACCTTGTTAATGCCCTTAAGGTGTTTGAATGTTTCGATCATGTCACCTCTCTCCCACCTTTGCTCTAGGGTATACATATTGAGCTCTATTAATCTGTCCTCATATATTTTCTGATGCAGTCCCTGCACCATTTTGGTTGCCCTTCTCTGGACTGCCTCAATTTGGCTAATTTCCTTGTGAAGGTGTGGCCTCCAGTACTGCACGCAGTACTCCAGATGGGGCCTAACCAGTGTCTTGTAAAGAGGGATTATTGCCTCCCTCTTTTCCGACTTGTGATACCCCTACTAATACACCCTAACATCCCCCTAGCCTTACCTACTGCTTTAGTGGTCTGCTTAGATGATTTCAGGTCATCAGTGATGATGACGCCCAAGTCTCTTTCTTCCCTTGTGACTGCCAGCAACTCCCCTCCCAGCCTATAGGTGGCTTCAGGGTTTCTCTTCCCTATGTGCATGATTTTGCACTTCTTTGCATTAAACCCCAGATGCCACTCTTCCAACCACTTTGCTAGTTTATCCAGATCTCTTCTCATTCTGTCCACCCCATCTGGACCATCTACTCTGTTGCAGATCTTGGTGTCATCTGCAAACAGACAAACCTTACCCTCCAGTCCATCTGCAATGTCACTGATGAAGATATGAAGAGGACTGGCCCCAGGACTGATCCCTGAGGTACCTCATTTGTGACTTGCATCTCTTCTGACTGTATACCATTTACCACCACTCTCTGTTTTCTGCCCGTCAACCAGTTTGCCACCCAGTTGACCAACTTCTGACCCACCCCAAGCCTACCCAGCTTATTAATCAATCTTCTATGTGGAACAGTATCGAAAGCTTTGCTGAAGTCAAGGTAGGTGACATCAGCTGCTCCCCCTTGGTCCACCACTCTGATTACCCGGTCAAAGAAATCTATAAGATTAGTTTGACATGACCTTCCTTTTGTAAACCCATACTGTCTTGGATCCTGTAGCCTATGGATTCCAGGTGTTGCACTATCCTTTCCTTAAGGAGTGCCTCCATAATCTTGCCCACTACTGAAGTAAGACTGACTGGTCTGTAGTTCCCTGCCTCCTCCCTGCTACCACTCTTGTGGAGTGGGATCACATAAGCCCTTCTCCAGTCTTCTGGGACCTCTCCTGTGCTCAGAGACTCACTAAACAGTTGTGATAATGGCTATGCTAGTTCAATTCTTAGCTCCTTTAGTACCCTGGGATGTATGCCATCAGGTCCCATTGCCTTGTCCACCCTGAGCTTATTGAGCTCTTGTAGGACCCTTTCTTTTGTGAAGGGACTAGTGCCTACCTCCCTCCCCCCCCGTGTCCATGGTGCTGAGCTGTGGGCCCTGCCCTACCTTCTCTTCAGTAAATACTGAGCAGAAGTATCTATTTAGGATAGATGCCTTTACATGGTCCTCCTCCTCACACACACCCTTATGTCCTTTGATCTTAGCAATACCCCCTCTGGACTTTCTCCTTTCACTAATGCATCTATAGAAAGTCTTGTCACCTTCTTTTACTGTCTGTGCTAGTGTTTCCTCGGTTTGGGCCTTTGCCTGCCTTACTGCCTTCCCCGCTTCCCTTGGGGAAGTTTGGTATGCCTCTCTATCTTCATCCCGCTGAGTTCCCTTATATTTCCTGAAGGCCAGCCTTTTGGCGCTGACCTTTTCTGCTACCGTTTTTGAGAACCAAAGTGGTTTCCTTCTTCTTTTGCACTTCCTTTTCTCTCTAACACAATGGGATGTTGCTTCAAGTATTGCATCCTTAATGCTTGCCCACTTTGCCTGTACCTCCTCACCTGTATTTCTTTTTTGCCAGGGCTAGCTTAACTCTGTTGGCCATCTTATCAAAGTCAGCTCCTCTGAAGTACCATATTTTTGCCTTGGAATGGTATGATTTAGTTGTAGTGGCCAATCTGAACCATACCATGTGATGGTCACTTGCCCCCCAGGTGATCTTCTAACTGAAGATCTGTGATCCTTTCCCTGTTAGTCAGTACTAGATCTAGGATAGTCCTGTCTCTTGTGGGTTGTTGTACCAGTTGTTTGAGGCCCTTCCCTGCAGGGAATCCACCAAGTGTCTAGTTCTGGCAGATATTCCTGCTGGTATTGACCAATCTGTATCTGTCATGTTGAAATCTCCCATTATCAGAACCTCCCCTTTAGCTGTCATGTTTTGTATATCTTCTAACAGTAATGTGTCTATGTCCTCCCCCTGGTCTGGGGGCCTGTAGACAACCCCAGTTCATATGCTTGTCCCATTTCCTGGGTGACCCACAGTTCTTCTGGCTCCTTATGTGTATTCTGAATTTCTGTAGCTTTGATATTTTCATTGACATACAGGGCACTGCACATACACACACCCCCCATTTTGCAACTCGGGTCTCTTCTGAACAGTACATAACCAGGTACTGAAGTCTCCCAAGTGTGGTTACTGGTAAACCATGTCTCACTAATTGCTGCTTATGTCCAGTTTAGCCTCTGTCATTATTGTGATGGTCTACAGGTGCCCAGTATAGAACTCTGCTCTAGAGGTGGTGAAAAGAGATGAGTTAGACACCAAGGTCCGAATTATTGTGGATAAGATAACCGTTACCCAAACAAGGAGAGGCAGGAGTCGACTTAGTGATTCAGTGCCTGCAGGGTGTTAATTTTGTACCAGAGGGAAGGGAGACACAATCACAAGAGAAAGGAGGGGTTGCCTGAGAACAATAGGGCAATAAACAGAGAAATACTTTATCTATGATTACTAAGATTATTACCACAAGAATAGACTAGAGGCCTACTGCCACTCTTATTCTAAACTTATTCTACAATTCGATAACCTTAGGTGAGGATCAGATGACAAAAGCCACTCAGAACTGTATTAGGGTAACTATCACTACACACTTCCATCAGAGTCTAGATGTTACAAGAGTCCAGAGATCCGGCATCTTCGTGTACACCGTCGATCTACGATGGTAGCTACGAAGGGGCAAGCAAACAGAACAATAATTGCTAATATAATCCCCAGCAGGGACTGTGTCAAGGCCACTGGGTAGTGAGAGGTTTGTTAAACAGACCATAAGATTCTTCGGCAAAACCCACTCTCTCCGAGGCTGCCGGAATGGGGAACCAGAGCAGCTGGTTCCTGGAATACCCACTGATGGGCTGTCGGATTCCTACTGAAAACAAGGGTTCCTCAGCCGAAACCCACTCTCAGGGTTGCCAAGGATGAAGAGAGAGATCAGGACCTGTGTGGCGACAAATCCAAATGGAGGACTACCACGACCTGAAGGATGCTGCAGCACTCCAAGGGCCAGCTAAACTCAGAAGGATTTCTGACAGGACCAGGAACCAGAAGAACCTGCAGAGATGATGGTTGATTCTACAATCCTAGGATCAGAACTAACACAAAAACAAAGAAATGGCGGATGCGTCCCGTACTGGGCTTTGACGGACTCGACTCTCGGCGAACGACCAGGAGGGGTGCAGACCAGGTTCTCCAGGATGAGCACACTCTTCTGTAGAGGGCGACCAACTTTGGGGCATCTGGAACAGGAACCATACGAAATGACACTGGCACGGCTGTTGTGATGCGTTTCAGTGGAAGCGCCTTTGAGCTGTGAAAACAAGAAACGGCGGGTACGACTTCTGGCATGACTGGCAATGGACTCGACTTCGGCGGATGACACAGACAGAAGTGATGAGTTGATGGACGATCCCACAGGAGTGAAGGATGCTGAGGAGACGTCTTCTTCTGGGTAGAGACTGATTCTGAGTGAGGAGTATAAGAGGTCACACAATAGGACTGCAGTGCGGTAGAAGATCGAGACTGTCCCCATACACTGGTAACGATGTAGCTGAAAGATGCCAAGAGAACTGTGGAATGATACAATAATTTGCTGGGGGAAGGGCAAATTATAAATTTAGGGGTAATTACTATTGGCGGGGCCAATGTTCAGGCGCTTAGAGCAATAGTTCAGGTACTTAGAGCAATAGTTCAGATACTTAGGGCAATAGTTCAGATACTTAGGGATAGATAGCCACAATCCAATACAACACGGTCCTGGTGCTTCCTAGCAAGTTCACAGTCTTTCAGGTATTTTAGCAATAACCATTGGATAAGCAGTACAGTTGTTGCAATAGCTTCACAGTATAGGCGAACTGAGCACCCTTGGATAAACCCCTTTTTCCTAAATGTAGGGTCTTCCTGAATAGGATCTGGCAACCCCTGAACGTTTTGGCTAAGGAAGCCCTTAGTACCACTAGGCTGGCTTGCCCTATTACACTAGGCCGGGGCCTCCCTTTAATACCACTAGGCTGGCTTGCCCTATTACACTAGACCGGGGCCTCCCTTTAATACCACTAGGCTGGCTTGCCCTATTACACTAGGCCAGGGCCTTCCTTACTACCACTAGGCTGGCTTGCCCTATTACACTAGGCCGGGGCCTCCCTTAGTACCCTGCTTTACCTCGGGCCTAATGCCCTACATTTACCTCGGGCCTGATGCCCTACAATAAACCGGGCCGGATGCCCTAAATACAGTGGGTCTGATACCCTATTTACCATGGGCCTGGATTGCCCCATTAAACCCTGGGCCTATTTACCATGGGCCTGGATTCCCCCATTAAACCCTGGGCCTGATAGCCCACTTAAAACTGGGCCTGGTGCCCCACTTTATATTGGGCCTGGATTGCCCCATTAAACCCTGGGCCTGGTGTCCCACTTTATACTGGGCCTGAATTGCCCATTTAAATATTAGGCAAAAAAATGGTCGGACCCCTTTAAATCTGTAGCTCTCTGAGAGCTGCCGTCACACTATAACACATCGCCGCCCCAAATTCCGCCCCTTATGCATATTTATTAGGCCACTATACTGGCCTTGCCTCTAAGCCACTCCTGTAGGCGTCATAACCTTCCTCCCTCTGTGTTAAAATACGAGGATCTATTGACCCCGGTGCTTGTGACGCCGCCGCCTTTCTAGCCTACTGAGCTTTTTTCAAATAAAAACAAACAGTCTCCAGAAATGGGCGGTCAGCACAACATGTGCTGCCACCGACTCACCGCTCGCGAAGTAGGAAGGAACATCGGGAGGCGACCAGGAGGTGGGAGGTATGATGGCAGAGGGAGGGACTGATTCAGGCAGCTGGGGGGACGACTGGGGGCCTTGGAAGGCCGACCGGGAGAGTGATGCGATGCAGCTGGCAGGGCTGCCGACAGGGGACCGGGGTAAACTAAAATGAAAGGGGAAGGGCAAAATAAATAAACGGAGGGGCTATTCAGCCCAACGTGTGGCGAACAGACAAATTCTTCTTTTTGAGAGCTGCCGACTCACGGCAGCCACCCAGACAGCAGCAACAGGAGGACACAGGACTGGAGGAGGGACTCACCACGGAGTCAACAGGACCGCCATACCCACCCCAGGTAAGCCACAAGTCCCTGTTGCACTCCTGTGATCCTCTCGACTCCACAGTCCAGCAACAACAACTAACAACTGTTCTTTTTTAAAAAAAAATGGACACACATTTATTCCAAAAGCGCTCGGGGTTCCGATTCTTGAACCCCGAGCTCACGCCCAGCAAACTCTAAGAACCTGAGGGAGGCACCACGCGCAGGCCAGTGGCAGCAAACCTGGCGCGTGGGTGCCCATTCTCCTGCTGCTTGCTCGGGAGGGGGGTGGAATGGAGCAGGCAGGCAGCAAGGAGAGAAAAAAAAAATTTACTTTGCATGCCAAAAGCCCTTCCTAACGTTTTGCTACGCACACAAAGAGGAACCCCTGGAGTATTTTAGAAACCCCCATATTTTATTTTCCTTACTGGGATGCCCCAACTTTGGGGCATTACATTATTGCCTGCAGGTCTGGGCTCTTGTTTCCCAGACTGCCAGCATTTGTGTACATGATTTTCCATTGGTCAGATTTCCGTGTTAGTTGCTGGGTGAGGTCTGGCGTTTCCCCTGTGCGTCATAGGGGGAGCAGGACCTTTTTCGTTACCTGGCGATGCAAATGAACTGCAAACATGCTGAACTCCTCTTTGACCACTAGCTGAGGGGGGAGGGGTGTTCTTCCCATTCGAGGTATGGAGTGCTGGTCATGTAGTGAAAGTAAGGTATTTTACTGTGTCATGGTGCTGAGGTGTCGCATTCAGCTACCTCCTGACTTACTATAGTATCCACTTCTCGGTATACTCCACCGCTGCTTTTCACGTAGTTTGAGAGTTACCCACATTTCAGTGCTCGAGGAACTTACATGCAATACTGACGCTGCTTGTCACTCCGAGACCCCTCGGCTGGGGAGGCGGGTAGGGAAGCAGTCACGTTCCCTTATGAATATTAATCGCAGCGGTAGTTCCGCTATAAACCGTTGGGGGCGGAGTAACCTACCATCTGCCTGGGTCACCTGCGCATATTTCTCTGGCGGTTTGGGCGGGGTAGTTCTTCAGAGCAAAGTATTATGAGTGCGTCGTACGGTAGTATCCGCGGCGGGAGTCTGTAGATGGACGCCAAAACTGCGGGGTGAAGCGAGTACTCCAGATTAGGGAAAGCGCTGTGGCATTTACTAGTTTTAAAGCCCGGGGCGATCACGAGAAGCAGCGGACGGCGATGATGATGATGATGAGAAATTCGATGCCGGCCACCATGCAGGAGAGTTTCGGTTGCTCCGTAACCAACCGGTTTATGCAGTTGCTGGACGATGAGTCCGACCCATTCGATATTCTACGGGAGGCTGAGGAGGAGAAGCGGAAGAAGAAAAAGAAAGAGGAGGCTACCGCCGCCAAGAAAGGCGGTGGCGGTGGAGGAGCGGCGAAGACTAGCAAGAAGGAGTCTCAGCGGGATCGGAGGATGCCGCTGACGGAGAGCGGATGGACCGGGCCCGCCGGCGGGGAGAACAGCCTGCCGCAGCAGCAACCGGGTAGGGAGCGCAGGGTCCGAGGCCTGGACACCGGCCTAGGGGTGAGCGGGTTCTAGCTAGTGCCAAGAACCCGGGCCTTGCCCTTAGTTCCGGGGCACCAGGGCCTAGTCCTTGGTACAAGGGCCTAGTCCCAAGTACTTCTGAGGACTAAGGGTGGGGGAGAGACATGGACTGCATTGCTCACTGCAAGTTCACTTCTTAGCATGTATACTGAGGCCTTGTAAGTGATGCGCAGTTTGAGGCAGACAGTAAATTAAGTTTACATACAAGAAAATGAACACAGTTCTAAGTGCTTTAAGGCGAGTAGCGATCAAATTGACTTTTATTGGGCTGAATATTGCACCCATTGCAGGGGGTTGGCAGCGAGTTTCTCTGGCCCACGTGCGACCAGCCGTCATGGTTTTTCTTCGAGAGACGTAGGTCGTGGGGGTGGGGAGTGTCACCAGTCCGGCTCCTTCAGCAGAGCACATGGCAAGAGGCAGAGAAAGGGAGGTTCCCTAGAGGGGGATTCGGCAGTGCACCGGGCTTGCTGAGTTCGCTTTGTTGTCTCCACAATAATGCGTGTGCAGCCATGCACGACATGGCTGTTTCTGTCGAGTGGTTCCGATGACATGGGGTGCCCCAAAGGTAATCGGAGCCATGAGAAGAAATTCACGTGCCATGTGCAGTGTAACTACTGTGAGACCCACTTTTCTCAATCCCAGAATTAAAGACCAACTCTTAAACTGCGCAAGAACAGCAGATAACACCAATTCATTTAGTTTTTTTTAACTTCCATATTCTGTAGGTATAATAAATTTGTACGTAATAGAGCGGTTTCACGAAGTCTTTTAAAACTTGTCTGAAAGGGACACTGTCGACCTGTGTTTTCATCATATTATTTCTAGTTGAAACCCCACATTTTGATTGCTTACTCTCTGTAAAATTCACTGATATTGCTGTTGGTCTGTCTCCTTGTTTAGTAGAACTGAAATGCATGGCAGTGTATAGTTATAAACAACCTTGTTTTTGTTTACAGTCCTGGTTCTGTTCTTACTGCTTTCTTCCTGAACATTAGAAACTCATCCAGTTGGTGCAGTCACTGATAAGGCAGTCGCCTCCTAAACTTCCACTGCATTATGAAGAGCTAGACTGTTTTGTGGGTGTTCCCAAGTCCAGGAAAGATGCATTTGGAGTTGATCAAAGAATGTAAACAAATCTCTTTCGGTGTGCTAACACCAGTATATTGAGCAGTGTATTTTTCATTTTTTTTTTTTTTTTTTTAAAGAAAATGAGTCCGAATCAAACTACCAGCTACATCAACAATCTTTACAGGATTTTGACAATCATAAAATACAATTTTAAATTAGGGACACTTTGAGAACTAAGGGGGTCGACAGTGTCCCCTTTAACTCTCCCCTGCTAACCACACAGTTCCTGTTAGTGGTATCAGTCTGTCTTGGTGAGCACTTTGATGTCCTAAACAAAGGTATTGCAAGGTTAACTGAGAGAGACTGACGTTTTCAATAGACTTTAGATGGATGTGTTCTGTGCTGATTTTAGGTGGATTATCAAGATCTTTAAATATTAGCAAGGAGCATGGGGGTGTAGGTAACAGAAGTGCGCACATTTATTTTAAATGAAACAAATGATGTTGGTGTTGGGAGGGTCTGGGTTGTGGTGGAAGTAGTAGTGGGTGGTAGGAATGCCATTCCACTTAAAACTGTTTTACTAGTGGATCAAAATAAAAAAA
The DNA here is from genome assembly GCA_016271365.2 of Neoceratodus forsteri. Lineage (NCBI taxonomy): Eukaryota > Metazoa > Chordata > Ceratodontiformes > Ceratodontidae > Neoceratodus > Neoceratodus forsteri. Next base: position 1,615,390,463 of record CM057453.1, read on the forward strand.
ACAAAAAAAAAAACTGCCAATTGTCCCAATCTCCCTTCCAAAAACAAACCCTGCATAAGGGTACATCAAGCATTTTGTGATCTTGAATTGTGACAGAACAGCCTTGTAATAACTGGTGAACCCCCTATGACTGTATTTCACTCCTGATAAAAACGCCGTAATAACCCGCAGCATTCTGTGATAACTCAGTAGTGGGTTATTGTTTTCTTTATCACGTTCACTTCTCTGTATTTGTGGAGTACGGTGGCTGCTCAGACATGCTCACAAATACAGCTGCAGTTTTCTGTTGAAACCTTGCACCAGTTGTAAAAATATTAATGCCTATGCAGATGTTAATCTCATAAACCCAGAGTGAAGATCATCTCACACCTCCTGGTGTGTGAAAAGTGAAACAATAACACCGATAGGTGTGCTGTTATTGGGATTAATGCGCACTTGCGCTTGGATGCACCTGGGCTGCAGCATTAATCCCAATAACAGCACACCCAGTCGGGGTTATTGGCGCTTATAACATGGGGTGGTTTTAAATGACAAAAAAGGAAGTATCCTGCCACCTTGCAAAACAGTCCCTAACAAATAATGTAGTTTGCATTGCTGTTATGCACATGGAAGTGTCACAGATGCACTACTAATATGATCTGACATTTCTTGTGCATAGTATTCACTGCTACACTTTCTACAACGTGGACAAAGCCCCCCCCCCCCAAGTGTGCCCCGACAGCACTCTACTATGCCATACGTGTGTGTGTATAGCACAGCTGCTGTTGTATCCTAAATGCAAGACGTAAATTGCTTACACTAAATAGCTCTTCCTTTCAGAGTGTTACGGAATTGTAATATTGCCTCTCAAATACTGTAACTAAACATCTGCCTGGACTGCACATTCTCAACTTCTTTCTCCCAGTGCGGGGAACAGGGCATGAAGATGCTTTATGTTCTGTACGTTACAACTATGCTGTGCAAGCAGGGTGACCATGGAAGGGAGAACAAGAAAACATTGCGACGGCTGCTACAGCACATACTGTCCTGCCCCCACCAGGGACATAGGATGTGCAGAGGTTGCCATGTCACTATTGCTGTTGTGCCACAAAACCTCAGCACACACTTTATAACCTGCTGGGTGATTGTCACGCAGACTGAGATCAGCGGTTGGATAGCAGATCAAGGCACATTGTCATCAACACTAACCACTGGGGATTGCTGGCCATCTGCTCGCAGTTGTGCTAAGTCTTGTACGCTGCTCCAGCTTATGGCCCGCCTGCCCCCCAACAGAGGACCACACCCATTGAAACCCAGAGTGTACTATACTATTTGGTGGCTGTCACTCTTTCTCTCTGTAGTGCGATCTGCTACTCTCATGCCCAGTAATTTTCCACTTTTACAGGGGGAAGCTGTGCAGCACACTGTCTCTACATAGGGTGTGAATGAGACAGAACAGGGAGACTGTGCACAGAAGAAACATTTCCAAGGATGAGATAAGCAAAAGATGACATACGGCTGTGGCATTGTGCGGGAAAACCCTGTGACACTATATGTATGGAGACGAGTACATGGCAGGGTGATGATCATGCTTGGGTTTTCGCTCCACCCACACGGATACAGTGGGTGCACTTTGTGCCATAAGTGAATTTGCAACTGCTACTTGCTCCTGGAGAAGTTAGCAGGGGTGGGGGTCTGATATTGCCACTTCGTTGCTGTCTGAAAGCCTTTGTGAGACTTGCGGTCCCATGGCAAACTGGTGACAGAAATGCTTGGTACCAACAATTCGCCTGCTGCACAACTGTCACTATGGCAACATGCATTTTAGAGAGGGGGCATGGCGGGAGCCACCACCAGGAAACATGAAGGCGGGACCACGGCAACATTCGGGGGTGCTGGTTCTATACCATAGCAGAACGAAGCGTACAGAGTACAACTACTGGCCCTCCTGCCCCGAATGTCATCCTCTGTCTGAAATGCTGGTTTTGTGCGCCCCTCTCCGCTTGGTCTCACCTGGCTGCAGTCCTGTTGCGCGCCTTCTCTCTCTCCACCCAGGCAGCCTGGAAACACATACATACCCAGCCAGTGGGGGAGACAGGGGGACGGGAACTGATGAGATGGCTGCTCCTTCTCTGTGGATGACTACCACAAGGATTGCGGGTGATGTGGACACTGGTACAGTCTGTGCTGCATCCCTCTCGCTTTCTGTCAGCACAGTGGGTACCTGCTCACATTGGGGGACAATCACTGGTGGTCACACTTGTCTGTCTCTTTCTGCCATGGAGGGGATATCTGCTCGGTCCCTGGAGATGTGCGGAGCAGGAGGGTGGGTATCCACAGTGGGTGGGCATCCATACAGTGGCACTGAGATTTATTCAGACATGCTGCTACTAACACGCTGTTGCTGTACCACTCTCTTACTGTAAGAGTGGTAGCAGCTGAAAGGGAAAGTACTGCTTGCTTGCAACTGCTGTGCAGTGCGCTCGCTAAGCCTCCTCTTGGCAATGACCGATGTTCATTCTGCATGCACAAAAGAGCTGTGCTGCCCACTGATTCTGCTGGCCGCCCCTTCACACCAACTGTGCCTATATCGGGGATTAATCAGTGGCCACACACGGGGAGTCAACCAATGGGATCTGACATTTTGACTAACTTGCGGCTACCCATGTTATAAATCCTCAAACCAGCAGATGTATGTATTCTCTATTTGTATGGATAGCTTATTAGTTTGTAGGGAATATTATGTATTCTGCAGTGGGGTGCTTGGATCCGCTATCCTGATTGGTCGGCTGGGGTCTTAACCCATGGGTCAATTCCAGCATGAGCCACGGGTTAGTCGTCCTTCCAGTGCACTTGGGGTGACACCCTCGGAGCCAGGAGATGCATCTTGGGCCGGCCATCAAGCCACATGACTCTGCTTTTTCCATGTTTGTTTTATTTTATTTTTTCTCCCTAGGAGCTGGGGCATGCAGAGATTCCCACAGAGAGGAGCGTGCACATGTCTGCATGCGCTCCCACCAAGTGTCTGCCCCAACTCCTCCCCCTTCTGCAGCACGGTGCCCTGTCCCCCAGCCTCTGCTAGGGAGCAGGAGAGCCTGGACCGCTGAGGACCCCCCTCCTTGGAGAAGGAGAGCAGTCAGTCGGACGCTTGGTACTTCTCCCTTGGCGGCCCATGCTTGTTCCCGAACTTGGGTTGCCGGCGCAGTGTGAGGTAAGGCATCCAGCGCCTCAGCCCTTGGTGCCGGCGGGCTGTCCGATGCATTTATTTTAATAGAGCTCTGTCCAAAACTAGTACTAGGTGCATGCCTCACTTAGAGCCTGGTATCCCTGTGCCATTGAGGAGGTCGACATTTTTTTCCATGCTTGCTAAGCAAGATGCAACACAGCAGCACTACAAACACAGTACAACTTTGCTCATACTTAGTTCAGTTATTGTAGCTTATTTTTGGTTGCCCTACCAAGTCTGACCTCCATTGTCCAAAAATCTGTGGACCTTTCGTCTGTACCAGGCCGCTCCTGACTGTGACCGCCCACCACTACTGTGCTGCTGCTGATTCACGATGCATTTTTTTTTTTTAAATGTTGCCCCCTCACTGCCACAAACAAAAACAGAGTTCAAAATTAAGAAATGAGCAGAAATCTAATGTACCTCTACATGTCAGGCTGACTTTCCATTTTATCCCATCTTACTGAACCGCCACTACCGCTCCTCCAGATTCCCAGATTAAACAATGAACAGATGAAGTGTTCACTTAAGTTAACGAATCCATGTATTTTAAATATATAAACACTTGTAATAGTAAACAGAAGTGTTTTATGTTAAGACATTTGAGTCTGTGCGGGGGGGCAGGTAACCACAACAACCACCTATAACTATGGAGGCTGCAGTAGGACAAATCTAAATGCAGGCATAGGAACTATTTTCTTACCCCTCTTCCCCCAAAAGCTCAACATTTACTATAAAATTTTTCAAACATAAAATGGCAATTTTTTTTTTTTTTTGTGGTGGTGGTGGTTTTGTATCTCATGCTTCCTGACTGGCCTCCTTTGGGTCACCAAGGGCACATCCTACTGCCAACCACCACCTCACATTACAGGGCCCCGGTAACCTGTTTCCCTTTGAGATGGGTCATCCCCTGAGGGAAGAAGGTGCAGTCGGGTGGCGCGCAACTTACTTGGCCTGGGTGCTGCTTGGATTGGTCTGGGCTTCGTGGCAGCGGGGGACTGGCAACTGACTGGCCAGTCAGGGAGCCTTTTCCTGGGAGCGCAATGTGCCAGGACGTCGAGGCATGAGCCGATGTCCATCACACTCCCCATGCTAAATCGGGTAGGAACTCGGTTCACCTCGTCTGACTTTTTTCCATTGAATGCTATGGGGAGTTCCATCTCCCAGGGATGACGGTTCCACCCCCTACAACAGTTCATCTTATAAGCATTTCCAGTCTAACCACAGACTTTGAGCAGGTACTCACAGGAACGTTGAGTGTAGTGGGAGAGTCTCAACAGATTAATAGATGCTTGTCCAGGAAAGATACTGAGCTTGAACAAATTCATTTCCAGATGCCCAAAGAACGGGAGCAATGCAGTGTAGTAACTGACTGTAAAGATGCAGTGGAATGAAAAATGGGATGGGAACAAAATACATACACACTATGTTCCCACTCGCCACCGGCGAATGTTTTTAGCGTGTGGCTAAAATTTCTAACTATTTTTAAAGTTACCCGAGCCACAGAGGCTAAAACCTTTTGTTCATGCCATTTTTAGCAATAGTATAGCACGTGGTTTAGAATAACTAATTTGGCAGTGTATATCGTGGTGTGGCTCGTGATTTCACATAGTGGCTAAACAGTCTGGGGTCACTTTAGCCACAGTGGCTAACATTTTAAAAATCCTGGGGGGAACGGAGACGCAGTACATGCTGTGTGCAAATAAGCCTGGACAACAAATGGAATAGAATGCAGTGCTGTGTTTATATAAAAAAAAAAAAAAAGTGGGCAATATCTACCATTTCAATTCATAGTGTTTTGTTTGGGGGAGCCAGCCTGGGTTTCTATAAAAAGTTGTGCTAGACTGGGTGCTTGGGCCTAAAGATAGTACGGTGCTTCCACAAACACTGCAGGGTACCTGGATGCTGACACACAAAGCTAGCCCCCCATCCGGGAAATGGTAAACCTGGCCACACAGTTCTTCTCCCAAAGTGACACTAACAACCACCCCCAAACTGAGAAATAGTTACAGTTTATGTAAAAGGATGGTATGGAGGGAACAAGCAGGCAGCAGGGAAAATGGGAGCCATTTGGTATTGGTAGAATTCTTGGTCTGTAGTGCAACAGTGGCCCCACACAATCTGCCCACTCACTGGCAGTCTCACAGGTCCCAAGTATGGGTGTGCTAGATTTAAAATCTTCCAGAGGCCGTGGGTCAGAGCTCTCATTGCAGTGGGTACTTTGGGGGCGGGGGGGGGTGCAGTTGCTGCTAGCAGGGCATGAGACTGTGGCGTGCTTAACGGTTGTAATAACCCACTATTGCTGAAAGTTAAAACTTGCTGAAAAGGGGCCCTGTCTTTTGACACAGTCCCACCCAGGGCTGTTTCCCATTGTCTAGGCACAGTTATACTTCCCAAGTTGCAGGGTCTAAACCCTGGTGGTTACGACTTTGTAGCTTCAGAGTACCTCAGGATTCGTGTTGCTGAGCTGGAAGATGGCTGTATATTCTTCCAGCTGGAGGGAAGACTTCCTTGGGGTTTTCTTTAGGCTCCAGGTGTAGGGGTTAGAGGGCATGAAGTGGTCGGTGACCTTGGTCATTAAAAGGATCCTTGATGGTGCTTACCCCAAGAGGGGAGAATCACTGTTCGGGCATGAAATAACCCAGCTCCACTCTTTTATCCTCTCAGTTCTGGTAAAACTGTTCCTGTGCCACATGTATTTCCGCTGCTGGTTACCCAGTCTTTGGCCTGCCAAACCTGCAGTTCTGGTAGGCAGTGGCTCACATGCCCACAGCTTCCTCTGTCTATCGCAGTGGCAGACTCTGCCTAGAATCCTGGTTGCATCCCCTTGTATATGGGCTGTAACTCTGTGTGCCTCATTCAGTCATTTTCCTGGGCAAACAGGCTTCTGTATGTTGAACCAACTGTTCCGGTCCTGGAGGCAGTATCTGGAAATGCAGGGCCTGGATAGGTCGAGGTTTGCAAGCTGATTTCACAGTTCACCTCTGGACCCCAAAAGCAGTGTCTGAGATTGGAGGCAGGGTGTGATATTCGTGAGAAAAAAAAAGTACATGTCCACTTGGGCATGTAAGCAGCAAACGTACATGCCCGAAAAACTATTTACATGTCTCCCCCAAGTTAGTACAGCCCACAGGCGCAGACTAGCTCTTGCATGGTGTTTTTTTTTTTTTTTTTTATTCAGTTTTTAGCCGAGTTTGCTCACACACCTGCCCTTTAAGGTTCTAACAACTAAGCTTTTCTAGATTTCCAGTAGTCAACAATGCAAAATCTGTAAGATTACCATAGAATTTAGTTAGTACAGCCCACAGGCACAGTAGGTTTTTACATATTGTTATGCAATTTAACTAATGTGGCTTACTATTGCCCTTTTAAGAGCCTTTTTAATTTAGATTTTAGTAGTCCAAAATGCTGCTTCAGTTTCTGGAAGATTTCTTGGTCAGATTTCAATCAGTACAGCCCACAGGCACAGACTAGTTGTAGCTCTTACAGGATCAGTTTTTAGCCGACTTTGCTCACACTTGTCCTTTAGGTAGAGGGTTCATTTTATTTAGTATAGCAGACAAGTACAGTAGCTCTTAAAGGAGTTTTTTTTATATAATTCTGAGCCAACTTTCCTTACAGTTGCCCTTTAGGCTTTAGAGATTTTCTATTTTAGATTTTTTGGTAGTTCCAAATAGAGTAGCTTTAAAAAAAAAAAAAAAAAAAGTTAAGCTAACTCGACTCAGCAGTTCTTGAAAGAGCTTTTTTTATTTAGATGGGGGCTTAGGTCCTTTAGAAGAACAGTTCAGTAGCTCAAAAATAAAACATTTTATTTAGATTTCAGATAGCTTCCTCAGCTCCCATAGATACATAGACAGTGTCTGCAGATAAGGGCCTGTGGCCCACCCAGTCTGCCCATTTGAGCTTGTAAGTTCAGGATGTTTTCCTAGAAGTCTGTTGCCCCTTACCCCTGACCGCCAGAATTCTTTGTCTATCCCATGCATTCTTAAATCCCGTAATTGTTTCAGCCCCCACCACTTCCTCTGGCAGGGTGTTCCAGTTGTCCACCACCTGTTCTGTGAAGAAATTCTTCTTCACGTTTCCTCTGAATTGTCCTCCCTCCGACTTCATCCCATGCCCCTCTAGTCCTGGAACATCTTTTTTGCGCTTAAAAATAGTGTATCCCTGCACCCTGTTCTTCCCTGTAAGATACTTGTATGTCTCTATCATATCCCCCCTCTTCTCCAGGGAGTACATATTCAGTTCCTTCAACCTGTCCTCATAGGACTTGTGATGCAATCCATGTACCAACTTTGTTGCCCTCCCCTGAACCTTCTCTACCCTGTCTATGTCCTTACATAGGTATGGTCTTCAGAACTGTACACTGTACTCCAGGTGGGGCCTCACTAGTGTCTTGTATAGTGGAATCGTGACCTCCCTTTTCCTGCTGGTGATGCCCCTGCCTATACATCTCAGCATCCTATTTGCTTTACCTGCTGCCTTGTCACACTTTTTCCCTACCTTGAGGTCATCAGAGATGATGAGCCCAAGATCCCTTTCCTGCTTGGTGCATGCTGTATCCTCACGCCCCAACTGATATATTGTGCCAGAGTTTTTGTGCCCCATATGCATTATCTTGCACTTCTTTGCATTGAATTTCAACTGCCAAACCCCTGACCATTCAAGTTTCTGCAGGTCCCTTCTCATTCTGTCTACACCCTCTGGTGTGTCTACTCTGTTACAGAGCTTTGTGTCATCAGTGAACCGTGAAATTCTGCCTTCTAGGTCCTGCGCAATGTCACTGATGAAGATGTTGAATAGGACCAGTCCCAGCACTGATCCCTATGGTACCCACTGGTCACTCTTCCTCTGTGGAGTGACAGCCATTTACCACCACCCTCTGTGTCCTGCTGCCCAGCCAGTTACCTACCCACCACACTATTGTCCTGCCCACACCCATATTCCCCAGTTTGTGTAATAGTCTTCTATGTGGCACAGTGTCAAAGGCCTTGCTGAAGTCCAGATAGGCCATGTCCACTGCCCTCCCGTGATGCACCTTCCCTAGTCACCCAGTCAAAAAATTCAACGAGTTTGGTCTGACACAACCACCCCCTGGTGAAACCATGCTGCCTTGGGTCCTGCAGTCCATTGACAACCAGATGTTCCACAGGTCTCTCCTTCAGTAGTGCTTCCATGATCTTCCCCACTATCAAGGTGAGGCTGACTGGTCTGTAGTTTCCAGCTTCCTCTTTGTTCCCACTCTTGTATAAGGGGACTACATCTGCTGTCCTCCAGTCTTTGGGTACCTCCCCTGTTTCCAGTGATCTGCTAAACAGGATAGCCAGAGGTTCAGCCACCACCTCTTAGTTCTTTAAGGACCCTGGGGTGCACCCCATCTGGCCCCATTGCTTTATCAACTCTTACTTCCAGTTCCTTCAGGACCCTTTCTCGAGTAAAGGGACTTGTATCCATTTCTGCACCATTCTCACCACTTGTACTCCCTTCAGACCCATTCCCCTTCTCTTCCTCAGTAAAGACTGTGCAGAAATACCTGTTCAATATGTCGGCTTTACTGTTGTCATCCTCCACGCGGCCCCCCATCCTCCCCCTTCAGTCTCACTGCTCCTCCCTTTGCCTTTCTTTTTTCACTTGTGTACCTGTAAAAGGTTTTGTCCCCTCTACCCACTGATTTTACAATGTGTTCTTCTGTCTGAGCTTTGGCTTCCCTTAGTGGCCTCCCTTTGCTTCTCCTGGTACTTCTCCCTATCCCTTTCTGCCTGTCTTTTTGTATTGCCTGAATGCAGTCTTTTTGGCTTTCACTTTCTTTGCTACCTCTTTGGAAAACCATAATGGTATCCTCTTCCTTTTCCTCTTGCTAACCTGCTTACTGCATAATTCTGTTGCTCTTGTAATCCCCATTTTAAATACTGCCCACTGTTCCTCAACCCCTGATTCCTGCCCCAGTCCCCTTAATGCCTCTTCAAGTATCTCCCCATTTTCCCCAAAGTCTGCCCCCCTAAAATCCAGGATACGTGTTTTTGTGTGGTTTGGTTCTGCTCTTTCTGTGATTTCCAACCACAATGACTGGTGGTCACTGTTCCCCAGGTGCTCCCCCACTGTTACCCCATCACACTGTCCCTGTTTGTGAGCACAAGGTCCAGTATTGCCTTTTGCCGAGTTGGTTCCATGACCAGTTGCTTGAGGAAGGCACCCTGAAGGGAGTCCAGGATAAATCTGCTCCTAGTTGATGCTGCTGCTGGGATGCTCCAGTCCATGTCTGGAATATTGAGTCTCCAACTAGTACTACTGCACCCTTGTCTGCCATCCTTTGGATGGCTAGCATCAACTCCGTATCAGTTTCTTCCTCCTGGGCTGGTGGTCTATAGACCACACCTGTGCGGATGGCTGGCCCCATTTTCCTTTCCAGCTTAACCCACAGTATCTCCCCCATTTTGTTCCTCCTGGATCTCTGTGGCCCTTGTCATTTTTCACATACAGTGCAACTCCTCCCTTTCTACCTGCCCAGTAGGTCTTTATTTAGATTTTTGGTGAGCTCTAGTTGAGTGAAAGAGCTTTTTATTTCAGATAGAGCCAGTTGAGTGAGAGCTTTATTTTGAGGCAGTACAGGAGTATGAAATAATGCATGGGGATACATGATGCCCAGGAGTGTGATAGAAGATATTCTCAAAACTCCTGCAGGTGAGCTCTGGATACTTCGCAGTGCCAAGGCTCGGGTGAGTATCAGAGCTCATGATGCAAGAGTGAGAATATTTTCCGTAGTGCACAATCTGGACATCGTGTGCGATTTTATATAATGGGGTCCATTTCCTGTGGTTTTGTAAAGTTTTTATCTTGTAGGAGGAAGTATTTGAAACTGTTAGTTGGCTGCTTTGCTGATATCAGTGTGGTATTTGTGAATGGGTAGTGTGCAGTTTCTGATTGGATGTGCGTGAATGGGAGTGTTGGGTAGTGCTGTGGGGATCTCTGGTTGCTGTGGTATGATTGGTTGTGGTGGTCTGTGTAAGTGGGAAGTGAGGTACAGCGTGTTTCTGTTGGATGCATGTCACTTGTGGGCAGGGCTTGACTGAAGTGTTCACGGAGTATTGCTGAATGGACATTTTTAGGATGGGGACATAGTTTTATTTTTCTTTATTTTGTACATTTATTTCACTGATTCTAGTGATTTGTGTAACGTTTATTTTTCCGACACGTGTCTTTTGCGGTATATTTCGCTGGATACTATTTGTTGCTGCAGCTACAAGCACTGGACTGTTGTAGTTCTCGGCTTTTGGTATTTTCTTCAGTAGTGCTTCTTTGGGTAAGTTTTATTGCTGTGATGCACATGAAGTGGTTACCGTTTTGCTTGGTTCTAACTACACAAGATGTTTATAGAAAAACTGTTTCTCATGATTCACACAGCTGTGTAACTGTCTATAATAACTGGTGATCCTTGTTATCAACCCGTTTTCAAGTACTACTTTTACAGTGTCGCGCCAAGAAGCCTGCAGCACTGTCATTCTAGAGTAAACAGATTCAAAATAATACGTAACTTACAGATCCAAATGAGTGTAATTTTAAATGATCAGAGCAGGTTTGCACTTAAAACGCATCCCTTCCCCAATTCTGTAGCTTACCCTCCAGTTTAGATTTGTATTTGTGCAGCATTTAAGATATTTTAAGAGCACTCCTAAAAATCACCGTGGAGACCCGTGGCCAAAACACTTCGACTTCCTTACTGGTAAGCACGCCCCTCGCCCACGTTATGTGATGTCAGCGTGAGGCGTGCCTCCTAAAGGAAGTAGGAGCATTTTGACTCGGGTGGTCTCGTGAGTGAAATTCTAAAACAATTTTAGTACCAGTTATATAAAATAAAACATATGTAGGTAGAAATTTTTTTTTTTTAAGACACTGCTAGTGTGATAATAGTAAAACCTCTCGGTTTACATATCACACAACTTGGGAGTGTGTTTAAAAAAAAAAAAAAAAAAAAAAAAAACGCTCCATATCAACTCCCTACATATACATTATTCTCTATTTAATTTGAGTTGAATATACTGCAGATGCATTAACATTTGTATCGGTATGGAGATGTGATGTATTGGGTTGAAAATAAGTTTTGCAGCTACTAGCCAGCAGGGCTAGTGACTGGGAAAATCCACTGGCCCCACACACTTCCACTGGCCCAGTTGGTGTATATACTGAAATGTTGTCTTCTCCAGTACAGTACAAGCCCACATGGCTAGTTAAATGAATCTTACTAGCCCGATACAGAATCTACCAGCATTTGGCTAGCGGGCTGGTACCAATTTCGAACCCTGTTGTGTACAGGGCTAATATCAGCTAGTGACAGGCTGTTGGGGGTGTGTGTGTGTGTGTGTGTGTGTGTGTGTGTGTGTGTGTGTGTGTGTGTGTTTACACATATACATATCTTGCATGCGTCACTGGACTGTTTATTCAACTGGGGTGAGAAATGCATGTTTTTTTTATCTTAACTCAAGATCACCTCACCCCTATTGTATAACATTTTTTATTTCCTGAATTTTTTTGGCTAGCTAGTTCAGCTGAGCTCCCAGTCTCTGACTGCAGGTAAAAGCAGACTGCAAGAGTGGGCCCCTGCTGCTTTTAGTTTCTCCTGGTGGTTGTCTGGCGCCCCCAAATCTACTTTTTTAATTTTCAATACTGTTCTAGCTCTCCTTATTCTTTAGTATACAGTGACAGCAGCAGTTTTCTGTAGTCTGAATTTAGGTCTTAAGAATTTTTTCACACTTGGATGCTCCTCGAGTCCCATGCACGTATCACTTGGCATAGAACACCCACCCTCCTCCTATCTCTGTATTTTTTTTTTTTTCCAACCCTGTGTGGCAGTGCTTTTTCTTTGTTCTTAAAGTGGAAGCCTATGGCTTTGAGTATTCTTTCACCCTTGTGAGAGACCCTCTCCTGCCATCAACCTCCCCCTCTAAGTTGCAAGTGGTAAGGTTGCGCCTGGGAAGTATGATCGAATAATTAAATCAAGAGCTCCTAAAAGAGCTTTAGTATTTATTTTTTGTTCTAAAAGTAAATCAGGAGTCTGGACTTACTAGACTGATCGCGATTGGCTGCATTGTGTATTGCAAGCTAACGTCTCCTCTCTGAAAGCGCGCCACATGGTTCACAACTTGTTTCAGCAACTGAACATGCTGAAGTGGCACGCTTTGCAGAGACCACACGTGATCATAGTGTGTGAAGGAGGCGGGCAAACTAAATGCTCCTGATTGGTATCTGACTGCTGGGAGTCTACTCCTGCCCAGATGACTTGATCCCTCGCAGCTTCAGTTTCTTGTCATTGTGGTTGACACTCCTCCGGCAGCTTCTCTGAACCCTCAAACAATGATATACGGCTGTGTGTGTGTGTGTATATATGTATATATGTGTATATATGTGTGTGTGTGTGTGTGTGTGTATGTGTATATATATATATATATATATATATGTGTGTGTGTGTGTGTGTATGTATATATATATATATATATATATATATATATATATATATATATATATATATATATATATATATATATATATATGTGTATATATATATGTATATATATATGTATATATATATATATATACGTATATATATGTATATATATATATCCAGACATAGGAAAGCGGACAAAATGGGACTCGCTGCTGCTACCTTAGGTGTTCCACGGCGCAGGTACTAAACAGCAGTAGGTGTCCTGAGACAAAAGTGCCTGCCTTAGGGCGCCTAAGGAATAGGAATTTTGCACCCTGATTGGAGGGCTTGGGAGCTTCATGCTGCCGCCCTCTTGATTACATTTTGTGCAGAGTGCTCGCTGCCGTGTTGTGTTAAGCCCTTGGGGGGCTGTTGGTAGCGTGTCCTGAGCCTAGGTATCTGTTTGGGCACTTGCCCCATTCATTGGAGGGGCAGGTGTGGGAGGTGGCCTTTCGGCTGCTCTCCCTGTCTCTCTTGGGGCACGCATGCACTGTGCTGCTCAGTATTGGTTCCACTGTCTTTCCTGGGGCTGGAAGAAATCTTTTATAGTGCCTGATGGCTCTAATCCTCTTCTTTCCCTGCTCCGATGTCTTCCCTGAAGCTGGGACCCTTTCTTGATTGGAGGTGAGCAGCCTGGTGCTTGGTTCAGAGCTCCAGCTACATTTCAGTTTTAACCAGTGCATATACTGTATTCTAGGGCTGTTCACGCTAAATCATCACATGAAAACTGCCTCAGAAAATTGAACATCAGGATGTGTATAGTCAGATCATTTGTGGGGTTGACTTTGTCAAGTTCAGAATTTCCTGTGTAATAGAAGGGGAGATGAGACCCCTCCCAACTCTCCCATGAGGACAGAAGCAGAAATGCATATAAACATAAGGGAGAGGGTGGGGATAGGCATAAGGGAAACGTAGGGAGGATGGGTGGAGTGGGGAGGGATGGCCAGGGACACTAGCTCAAGCCGTGGACCCTGCAGACTTGATAGACCAGATGGCTTTCTGCTGGCTTCTTAGTACGTTTGTATGTAAAAGCTCATCATTGAATGATAGCCACACGTAAAGTAGTTGCCAAACATTCAAACTAATATTAAATCAGACTTTTAATATAGATACATGTGTCAGATGCACATGCTTTGTGCTGGGGGGGGGGCATTGGCTACATACTGCAAATTGCAGTGTTTTGTATGTGTCGCTACCATTTTATGTATATAGTTCTAATTTCTTTTGCAATTTCTCAAGTGTTATACAAAATGACTTTTACACAGCTACCTAAACATTTTATACTAACTTTTCTATTCAGTATGTTTGTACAAGGAAAATACAGCAGTAGGCCATTACAGGAATCAGTTATTGCTAGCCCACTAGCCAGACAGGTACACTTGTTGGACCGTTGTATTTTCCTATTTAGTAGCCCAACTCCTAGTTGCTGCTGAACTTGTCCAATTCTGGACCCTGCAGTGTTGGTTTCCTTGTCTCTTCTCACCACTATAAGTGGGACTAAGGGCAGTAAAGTTGGCATAGTTTCCTTGTGCAGAAGTTTTAAAGTACTTCATCACTGCCTGCTCAGCAAGATTTGAAAAGGTGTGGGATCCAAGCCCAATAAAACTGTTAACATACCTGCTTCCTTTCAGTTGTGCTTTAGACCCCCCAAAAAAAAAAACTCATGCACTTGCTGATTATGGCCCTTTGCTGTTTTGAGCGGGGGTGAAACACAGGATTCAATTATGTATTCAAAGATATTTGAGTTCCAAGTTTAGTTTGAAAACAGCTTACATTGCAGGCCTATCGGTGCAGCAGCTGGGCTAATGGTGGTGACCAGGTTTTGACAAGCCAGGGTGGTGGTGGTGGGGAAGGGTGATCTAGTGGCACTCTGAGGATAATGGGCCATTGCCTCTGCTGTGACTGCCACCTGGGTCCTACTATAATGAAGAAAATCCTGGATTTTGGCATGGCATGCTGTAAAGAGGATCCAGGGCGTTCCCCCTCATTTGGATATGATCCCTGTATGTAGGAGCAGTTTGTTTCAACATACTGCACTACACAGTATTGGGCTGGTGAGGCAGTGACATCCCCAGTACCGTTTCTGGCCATGAAATGTGTGCTTCCACATCAGTGTTTGAAAGTATTTTGCTATTTTACTTAAGGCATTCGCTGACTTTAACCCATTGGTTTACATACTGGATCTGGGTACACATTCCCTTAAGTAAGCAGTAGCCTACAACAGGGTATGGGGTTATTGGGGATTAACACCCTGGGTGCATTGAGGCAAGAGACTGCAGGCTTGTTTCCTCACAGCATCTGGGGTGTTAATTAATCCCCAATAACCCCATACCCAGGAGTGGGTTGTTGCACTTACAATATGGGTTATGTCCAAAACACGGGGACAACACCACTGAGAGGTGTTTTGCTCATGTTTAAACAGAAAAAGGTACTGTAGCCTACCTGGCAAAATAGTCCCTATCAAATAATGCAGACGTCGTGCTGTTAATGCATATACAAATGTCACACATGCAGTATTGATACGATCTGTGACATTCCTTGTGCATAATATGCTGTGCTACCTTGCCTATGAGGTTTACCTTGGGTGCCTCCCCCCCTACTTAAAGAGCAGTTTTTTTAGTTATAAAAGTTATCTTCCTCTACTTAACTTGTGTGATAGCTTATTCCTTTTAAAAATGCTTCTGAGAGCCATCTTTTTTTTTTTTTAGTAAACGTCCAGAAAAAACTCTTGTAAAAATCGCTCCCGGAATTGGGAGGCCAAAACACCCATACTTCCTTAGTTGTGGGCATGCCCCCGCACTGGCACTTATTCTGTTGTCGGTATTAGAATTGCACGGGGGCTGGCCAGCCTGGTGGCACTGGGTTGAGGTGCTGGGTGCTACACCTCACTCCACGCCGGTGACCCGGGTTCAGGAACGGACTCGGGCCGTCGTTGGGTTGGGGGAGAGAAGGATTGAGCACCCAATAGCTTGCTCTTTTTAGGGGTGGATGGACGCTTTCTCACTGGCCGTGCGCCTCCTGGTGAACTTTGGGGGGAAGTTATGAGTGCAGTGGGAGGAGGCGGCAACACAGGGTTGATGTCTGTCTGCCGGGGACTGGGGTGGGTGCACGTCTCGGCGTGCACCTGACCCCTTACTTCCCATTGCACGCTGGCCTCGGGAACTGAACAAGAAAACAAACCTTCACCTCTCCTAGGTGACTATCTCTCGAGCAGCATGCATGCCACCCACCAACAGGGCAGAATCAGCTGTGCAAGCCCTCTCCCTGGACACACACTGAGGGAAGGTAAGGGGGACCTTTCCTCACCCGCAATCCGGGTCATCAAGGACCTCGGGGAGTCGAGCTGTGCACGCTAGGGGCAGACCTTGGGTTGGGAGGATGGGGGGTGTGTATGGTGCATTGTAGAGGTCGGATTGAGTGGAGAGCTGGGGGCAGTAGAGGCGAGGATAAAAAGAATGTTAAAAAAAAGGGGGACTTGCCCCATGGGCTATAATGGGGCCAGTTTTGGCATGTTTAAGTACTTTTAAGTGCCGGTTTGGGGGGAAAAAAGGGCACCACACAACTAACAAGGTCCTTGTTAGTTGAGTGGTGCTCTTTTTTTTTCATAGCCGGCACTTAAAAGTACTTAAACACATGCGCCAGCTGGCCTTATTCTTACCCCAGGAGTCCTTTAGCATCAGTAATTTTAGCAGTTAGCTGGCTAGGTGCAACCGCCCCAGAGGTGTACCTTTAAGAGAATTTAAATGAGCTTAGGCAGTAGTTAATCAGAAAACAGGAAGGGTAGTGACCTGAGAGCTGCTGAAGGCGTCAGAATTTTCTCTCTGCTGGACTGAGCAACATTGCCCCTGAGGTCTGCACTTTCCTCTACAGCTTCCTGGTACTTATCTTAAATCTAATACTTAAAAGGAAAGGGACCTGGGGGTAATCGTATCAGATGACCTTAACATTAGCAAGCAATGTGAGAAGGCACTAGGGAGGGCTGGGGGTATACTGGGATGCATAGGGAGAAGCATCACCAGCAGAAAACAGGAAGTTGTTATCCCACTGTACAGACAGTTGGTGAGACCCCATCTGGAGTACTGCATCCAGTTCTGGAGACACCATCTCTGCAAGGACATAGACAGGATAGAGGCAGTCCAGAAGAGGGCAACTAAAATGATGCAGGGTCTGCAAGAGAAGCCATACGAGGAGAGACTGAGGAGCTTAATATGTATACCCTTGAGGAAAGAAGGGAGAGGGGGGACATGATAGAAACTTTTGTACCTCAGTGGAATCAAAGTCCAAGAGGGTAGCATCTTTCAGAAAAAAACGTGCAAGAACAAGGGGACACAATTTAAAGATTTGGGGGGGGGGTGGTGGTTCAAGGGCAATGTGAGGAAGTATTTTGTTCACAGAGGGTGGTGGACGCATGGAACAGCCTTCCTGAGGAGGTTGTGGGGTCTAAAACTGGGAGAATTCAAGAATGCGTGGGACAGACATAAGGCAGTTCTTGGGGGGTGGGAAGAAATAGGCTGTTAACTAGGATCTGCGGCCTATCCTGTAGGTAGGGAAATGGGCAGACTAGATAGTTCAAGCAGTTCTCATCTGCCGTCAGTCTGTTATCTGGGTAAAGTTTTCCTCATATTTCTTTTTTAATAGTGTGCTGGGTGAAAGTTTTTTTACAAATTTGTTAGTGCCATGCTAATTTTTTATTTTTAGTGCAACTGTGCTATCTTGACTTTATTTTTACTGTGACTGTTCATTTTAAATGTTAAATTTATCATGGGTGCTTATTTTCGAGGGTTCCCTTAATTGTTTGAACAAATTCTTGTGAGAACTGTTGAATTGGGGACAGTTTTGTGTGTTTTTATTTATTTTAATTTTTTTTGTAAACGTCAGACCCCGCATGTTTTTTACCACGAGGCACTCCATTGGAGTTCAGATTTTAACAGTGGCTGGGGGTCTCTCAGGATTGACATACTAAGAGAAACTCATTTGTTGTGTATATAATATAACTGCGTAAGGATCCAGCAGCCACTTGTGGCAGTTAATGAGTATTGCTGGGTTTTCTCAAGATTGGCACTGGTATAGATCCCAGTTCTACTATCACGAAAAAAAGGGCGCTGGCAACAGACTAACTGGGGCAGGACTGGCCGGTGGTGTGTTCTGCACTCGGTTTGTACGGTCCAGGACTGGTTTGCTTTACTTGAATTGGCAAACTTAACAGACAAACCTTTTTATTATGGCTGAGGACATATCAAAGGCCTCCGACTAGGGGCCATCCAAAAGTAATAAAAATGTAAGGTGCTGAGGGACCCTCCAGATCCCAGCCAAAAAATAGTTTCCAAATATGAAGTTCCTCACAAATTAATAAATAGAAGTTACGAAGGAAGCTTTATTAAGCTGCTGAAGTGGCTAAAAAGGAACTGTCTAGAAATAAATGCTCCCGTTGCTCCTGGGAAAGCCATTAGCAAGACAACAGGCAGCTTAAAGCATACGGAAAAAAACAAGTACTTGCAAAGTCTGCGCAGTATTCCATTGGTGCAAAATATGGAAAAAGCTTGGCAGCTGTTTCAGACCCTACAAAAGATGGGCCCTTTCTTTACTGGGGCTGGCAAACACCCTTCCACAGTTCTTTCTCAGACTGTGAAGGTGATACACGTGGTGATAATTTTATGATGCCCCTGCCTACAGAAGCTGCTAACACTCTTCCACGGTTCTCGCCCCAGAGACACTGAAGGTAATACAGTTGATGGTAAATAATGTTATGCCCCTGAGTGCAGGGGCTGCTATCACACTTCCACAGTTCTTGCCCCTGAGACTGAGGGTGATGTATAAGAATTTTTATGATGTGGAGGGTCTAGAACCTTATCTATCCAAGGAGGTTCTCCCTCTGTGACTTTGTTTATCCAAAACGTATTGGACACCCTGGACCTCCTTTCTCAGGAGTCCTTCCATGGTGAGGAGAAAGATAAGATTATAGGGAAATGAGAGGTTCCACCTCCTAAAAGCCCTGTCTGTAATGAAAAAATTTCAGTAAAAATACCACGAAACTGCTTCAGACTTCCACTTCTGTGGCAGAGGTTCTCAAGCGGTCTAAAAGTGTTGATGAATAAATACATACAAAAGTATATCAGTTGTTTAACAATACGGGATGCCGGTCTACATCCTAGCCATGTGAGTATAGTGCCTACATCCTAGCCATGTGAGTATAGTGCCTACATCCTAGCCATGTGAGTATAGTGCATCAGGCAGCTTGCGAAAAAATTGGTCTCCTTGTCCTCATTAACCCCTGGATAAGGATTCCAGAAAATAATTTTAGTTACTCGTAGATTGGCCAAATACATGTGTACATGTACATATACACACATACATGTACACATAGAAAATAATATATATATTTTTATCTATCGCGCTGCAGAACTCTGTTCTGGTGCAGGAGCTGGTGGATTTGGCTAAACTGCTCTGGAAGCTATGTAGTACCAATTCCACAGGACAAGGGTACGGCCTTTGCCATCTCTCTGAGGCACTTTGTCTGGCCTAGAACTACTGGTCTACCCTCAGACTCCCAGTTTAAGCCATGGGTTTTCCTTGTGATCAAAACTTTCTGTTAGATTCCAGAACATCTCACTAAAACAAGGCCCCCTACCCTGTTTTTTTTTTTTTTCCCCCCAGCCTTCTCTCAGTACAGGGGTGTTGTTGTAAAGCCTGAAGTTAGTGTGGGCATACCTCGTGTGTACCCAGGTGTCTAAGCCTCTATCCCCAGCACAGATGTTACTGTTGGAGCGGGAGGCAAAAAACATTTTAGTTTTGCGAATGTGGAGTGGGCCCCTGGCCATGAAAAGAAAAGGCCTCTACTCCATGTAATTCCTGACACAAGACAACTGGGGAGTGGCTTCCCTTCATGCTGTTAAAAACCCAAATTCAGGATGGTCACTTGGTTACTATTCGTACAGCCCTTTGCAGTAGGGAGACTGGCTAGCCTTCCTGGTCCAAAAAGGGCCCCATTTTTTTTCTATATACCTTTAATAAGGTCTCACAAGGACCCAAGAGTCTTACAAAGTGCTGGGCAGTGGTAGCAGCATGCTTCAGGAATCTGGGAGTCTCTAACTACACCTAAGTTTCCGATTAGCCACCAAAGTCTCCTTGTCTGGGCAGGGGCCCTTCTTTTTTCCCTCTTTCTGTAGTCTGGGGGGGTCCTGGGTAAATCTTAACATTCTCATCTGGAATCCTCCCAGGAAGGATGTGCCTTCGTTGCGCAGGCAAGAATTCAAGATGTCCCTCATTGGCAATTCTTGTCATCCAGGGACAGTGAGACCAGCCAGCAAGCACTTGACTGGGTTTGAATCATTAACCCTCCTGGTTCAGTATATGACGTCCTGAGCAAAACGTGTAGCTGTGACACTTCCTCAGGCTATTGGGACACATGGCTTCATTGCCTGCAGTGGTCCCAGGGTTTATATACAGGATGTCACCTGCAAGTCTCCTTGTAGCTTGCTGGTCTCTGAAAGCAACAATTTTCAAAGCTGAAAACTCTGACAGAGCAGTTCCACAGACACCTTTCCCCTGTGCTGGGAAGCGCATCTGGACAGTGCCTCAGTAAGTGGCACCTAGACTCTCCAAGAGTCTGTTAATCATATTTCTTTTGGAAATCTTTCTAGCTCAAAGCATTTGCTCTTGTCATAAAGACAGACTTGCAGAGTTGAACAGACACTACTGCAATCGCTAGATCAGGAGTACTGTTTGCAGGCGCTGTAAAAATTGGTCTCTCACCTTATATGTGGGAGTCCGCCTTTCAGCGATTCACCTCCCAGGCAAACAGTGTTTTGGCAGAGACTGTAGTCTCATCAGTCAAGGCCAGAGTTAATGGACTCTGAACAAACAAGTACTAGTCGTGGGGTTCAAGTGGTTGGGCACCCAGAAATGAATCTAAGTGTAAAAGGTGGTGCGTATAGGACTATCGTTCATCAAGAAATCTCAAATAATTTTTTTCTGTCCTTTTTTTATTTTTTATTTTTTTTTTTTTTAAAGCCTCTCTTACAGTCTCATCAATGGCAAACTTGAAATCCACAGATTGATCAGTTGGTAGCTTGGAATAAAACCGTTTCAGTTAATTGTCCACTTCAGCCATGTAATCTATTCTGTTCTGCAGCACTATGCAGACTTCTTTGCAGCATTAATCAGTTCTGGTGTCTGCAGCTTTTCTAAGGCCATATATTCTCTTAGAGGTTATTAAATGTGGGCCTAGGTGGGTTGTTAAAGAAAATGTCCCACGTCTCTTTCGACCAGTTCTTTAAAAAAAAGTTTACTGCTGGACTAAACGGAGGGCAAAAGTCGGACTTTAGTTTCAATCCTAAATCAATAGTTGGTATTTTTGGTTCATTTGAAAGATCACCGTGCTTATGAAAAAAGGCCTTCAAGTTTAAATTTCTACAAGCAATCTGCAGAGCAGCAATTGTTTGAAACTTATTAGCCCCATTCATAGGGGAAAAGCGCAGGCCTTTACTCAACTTGTATTTGTGTCACTTAAACTGTAATCAGAAAAGTTAATTACCTTATACATGTGTTCGTTTAGTTATGCCCCCCTTCTGAACCTGTGGTATGATCTCCTTCCTCTCTGTTCACTGTTTGTATTGGATGATGATCTTATCTCCCTCTGTATCCACCTTACTTCTTTTGCCCCTCCTTGTCTTCCATAGTTTGTGGTGGTGGTGGTGGTTTTGTATATCCACGAGCCTTGGCTGCAGCGTGGTTGAGACTGTGGTTCTTGGGGGCAGTCTGGTCCTTCTGAAAAGAATAAGCATTGATTGGAGTATTAACATCCGATCACTTGCATCTGTACTAAAGTTAAAGGACTCTGCCTGTTTTAAAATTCCCTTTTAACTTTTTTCGAATTGTACACACTTTAATTCATAATCACCCTTATTAGAGTGCACAACGGTGGGGGGTTTTAAACAAGCATTGAAATCCTTTCTGTGGAGAAAAGCGTTTGGGGATAATATTGAACTGATCTGATTTTATTTATGATATTTATTCTACTGATTTTTATTGTGATGTTATTTGGGATGTAATTTAAAGACTTCTGCGCCTTGATTTTTTTTGAAAGGCGCATTAAAAATAAAGATTATTATTGTATTATCTCTTGAATTTGACTTGTTTGTGAAACTTTAAATCTTGATCCAATTTTACAGTGGAACATTTTAGTGCATTATTTTCAGCATTAGTCAGTGTTCTGAGTAACAAATTCTCGTGATTTTGATTCCTTAGATTTTGCTCTTTCTTTGCTGTATTGAATTAATTTCATAAGTTTGAGGCTCGCTTCTGACAGTATCCTCCCAAAGGGACAGTTTCTAAGAATCGAGCGAAACTGTACCCATGACGATCAGTGTGAAGAATGGGAAGCTGACCTTGATGACCGTCTCTCTGAATGGGGCTATAGTAACAAAAGCATGCAGACTGGAAAAGGTTTTGCAGATGCATTACAGAGGGAAGTACTCTTAAGTAAAAGGGGAGAAAATAGTATTACCCAGTTCAACTTTTAACTTTCTCGATGCATGCAAAAGCACTTGAGGCCATTGTTAAACAAACAAACAAAAAAAAAAAACCACTGGTCTGTGCTTACTGCAGATCAAGGCCTTACTCGGCTGACTGCGAGCCCACCTAGAATTGTTTACAGGAGAACAGTTAATTTGGGAGACATGATTTTCCATAGCCACTATAATGAGGCAGCAAAACAGATGTGGCTTACAGGGGGGGCTGTTATCGTTGCCAGAGATGCATTTTTTGTTTGCATGTCGAAACTGGAAAATTTAGCATTGTAAACTCTTAAGAAAAAATACCAAGGACGTCGGCTTATTACCTGTGATAGTGCAGGGGTCCTTTATTTTGGCCACCTGCAAGTGTGGCTCATTCTATGTGGGGGATAAACTATTTGTAGTTTTAAAAGTTAGATTGGGAGAACATCTCCTTGCTATTGAGAAACAAGATTCAGAAAATGGGCACCAGAAAAGCTCTTTTCTGATTGGCTAAAACACCCTTAGACCTGGGCTGTTTCTTAACACCCTCAGAATAACAAGTGCCACTTTAGCTTGCCCCATTACTTAAGGAATCCTGGAGCCACCCGAATGGCAAAACTTGCCAGCCACAGCATTTCCCCCATTCATGAAATAACTCCTGCATGACTCGAAGTCAGTGTTTCGGGAGCCTATGAAAATGAGTGCTGTATAGTAGTGTGTATACTGAGTCCTACAAATATAGTTAAACAAAACTGATGGCTAACTTCGCCAAAATTTACATTTTAAAAAGTGAAATCGGGACTCCAAGCATTTGCGCGTGCCGCACATGCAGAGTCCATCCTGGTTTCACTTTCTAAAATTAAAATTTTGGAGAAGGAAACCCTCGGTTTTGTTAAATGATATATTCCTAGGACTTGGTATAAAAAAAACACTACACACCACTCTCATACTCTTATAGCCTCCCGAAATGCCGATCTTGAGTTCTCGTTTCATGCTACTGCAATGTCGGCGACCGCGTGGCACCAAGAAGACAGCATTATTTCAGTCCGGATGACTGATTCATAAACTGCTCCCAATAAAACGTCATCTTAATGGGGAAAAAAAACATTGACTTCTTGGACTTCATTCAACAAATTGAAATTAAATAGCCATACGAAGAACCACAGAACATGACAATGTCCCTACAGAACATGCTCTGTTAAAAAAACAGCCGCGCCCTCCACAGGTAATTATGCTAATACAAGAAATACTTTACTACAACTGTTTCAATAATTTTTTTATTTTTTAAATATATATTTTGTCTGTTTAGTCATCTATAGCCCATTTTCTAAGTGTTGTAATACCCTCCAGGGTGGGTGTTATGGAATATAATGGACCTTCCAGGGGCTATAAGGCCCTCCGCCTGCAGTGTCTGGCCTCATTACACCCCTGGACGGTCCATTATCAGTAATGCCCACCCTGTCGGGTATTACTTGCCTAACACATGCAGCAGCTACACACATTCATTGGAATAGATTAATTTCCACATGTTTACCTTTATGGCAGTTGACAGTCTGACACCCCAGAGGTGGCAATTTCGATCTTGTGAAGAAGAGGCCTTTTGGATTATAAATTTAGAATCCACCAGGTCCCCAGGCTTAAAAGGGACAGGAAATGTGTGCTAATTGGCAGCTGTTTACAAAGTTCTTATTCTCAGAAATGATAGGCATTCCCCTAAAGTATCCATATTTACTGTGCCTGAATAAAAAGTGATAGGGGAAAAACTGTAGTTTGTATTTTTGTGGGCGGCATTCTGTTACAGTTCACTTAACGGAATCACTTGGTTGGAGTTTTTATTATGTCATGGTTTGTGTACATAATGCTAATTATGAGCTGCTGACCTATCAGAACCTTCTTTAGAGTTCTGTGCACACACTGTGACATAGTTAAAATTCCAAATTATTGGTTTCATGAAGAGAAGTATAAAATAATGCTATATCAAAACAATGCAAAATACAGCTTTTTATGTTTTCAGCTACATTTAAATATGGATAATTTGAGTGAATGCATATCATTTCTGAGAATAAGAACTTTAAACAGCTGCCAGTTAAAAATGATTTCCCCCAGGTATTCCAACCTGTCCTCTTTAAATTCCAATTTTGATATCAAACCCTCTTAAAAAAACACTGAAACTTGTTAATTTTGAATCGGATGTATTTGCATTATTGAGCTGAAATTGTTTTAACTATTTCAGTTCCTTTTAGTTTCTCTCCCTCTTTGCCACTTTTTTCCCCCTTCCCAATTCCCTTTCTTGTGTGAGTCTACTACCTTTCATCCCCCTTTCTCCCCCCTTGCCTTTTGTACAAGTCATTTTCTTTGTTTCTAGTCTTTCTAAACACTCTTGCACTTTAAGTATGTTTGACTTTTTAACCAATGAAATTGAATTGTCATTCATGTCACTCATCTGTTGGAGCCTATATATGTGGTGGATTTGTACTCTTGTAACAGTCTTTATTATTGTTTGGTTTTTGTTACCAGGTAAGTACACTAGACAACAATGTTGCCTATATTCAGGCACGACCCGGGAGAGTACAGACAGGGGAGACCAGAGTCAACATTAGAGTATTTCATGACGCAGCATGAGGCGAACAAACATTTGAACAGTATACAGCCAGGTACAGTCATTATCAGTAGTGACAAAGAGAAACAGAACATTAAATTAATTATTTTCATCTGATGATACATCAGTGTCTAAATTGAAACGACAAACGGCAAACAAAACTTAAATGAAGTAGCATTATAACAATAGGATTTCTGCTGGATGTGGGAAACTTTCAGATTTTGGAGACCAGTAGGAAATCAGTAAGTGCCATAGGGAGGAGAAAATGCTAGGAGAGAAGCTCAAGTTACAGCACAAGAGCAGCAGTCTGATTCTAATAGGTGTGCCCGAAGACTCAGTTTAAAGGCCTCGTGGGATTTGGAGAGTTTGATGTGGGAGGGAATGGAGTTCCAGAAGTGGGGGGCAGATATGGCAAAGGATCGTTCTCCTTTTTGTGTGAGAGATCTGGGAATTTCAAGTTGGGTTTGAGCAGATGCCCTGAGGAGGTATGCTTGGGAGGGCTGAGTTAATAGTTTGGCAAGGTATTTAGGGGACCCCGTTCTGATCATATTATCAGTTGTACAGCCTGCAGAATAGTGTCTGAGCGAGTCTGGGGAGAGCCAATTTAGTTTTGAGTAGAGCAGGCAATAATGGGTAAGTCTGAGCGGAGAGAGCAAATCTGCATATACTATTATAGCAGGTGCTCCTTTGCTAGCTTTAAGGTAAACCTGAGAGCAGTATGTTAGAGCAGGGAGGAGAAATCCTTGTGCAATAGCAAGCCGGGCAGCATCGTTGAGGGAGGACCTAATTTTAAAGGCAAGACCAAGTTTTACTGTCTTACATGTAGCTGCAGTGTGGAAGTTAAAGTCAAGAGATGGGTCGAGAGTGACTCCTAGATACCTGAAGGAGGTAACTAATTCAAGAGGGGAGTCATCTAGAGAATGTATCAATAAGTCTGGAGTAAGATCTGATTCTTGATGGGGGGCCGAAAAGCATAGTTAGTTTTCTTAGCATTCATTAGGAGCCTGTTCTGTAGTAACCACTCCTGCAAGCAGTTGAAGTCTGCTTGAAGATGCGCTCTTGCTGATAAGGAATCTTTACCACTGGAGAGAAGCACCATGTCATCGGCATAAAGGATTAACGAGGAGGAGGAGCAGGGAAGGGAGGGCAAGTTGTTAGTGAAAAGGGAGAAAAGTAGTGGGCCAAGAATAGATCCTTGGGGAGGACTCCAACAGAGGTAGGGGAAAGATTTGAGACGGCGGATTCAATTTGGACAAATTGTAACCTCCCCGAGAGGTAGCTATCGAACCAGGAGATGGACGATGGGTCAAAGCCAAGGCGGGACAGTTTGGAAAGTAGCAGAGAGTGATTCACAAGGTCAAATGCCTTTGTGGGATCGATAAATATGGCCCCAGTGAGCAGGCTCTTATCCATCGCTGTAAGGACTGCATTTGTCAGCTGAAGTAGAGCAGTTGTGCTGTGTCCTGTTCGGAATCCATGCTGGGTAGGGGATATAAGGTTAAGGTGCAGGTAACTTGTGACCCGAGTAGCGATGGCCTTCTCGAAGATATTTAGGGTAGAGAGAATGGCAATTGGTCTATAGTTTGACATTTTTGGTATCCCCTTTTTGTGAACAGGGACAACGCGAGCGGTTTTCCACAATGTTGGTACCGTTTGGGTTATTATGGAAAGATTAAAGATTTTTGTAATAGGAACAGCAAGGGCAGGGGCTGCCTGCTTCAAGAAGCTTGGCAGTAGCCCATCCGGGCCAGCAGATCCATAGGTGGATACTGATTTGAGGAGGTGCACTCGCGTGAGGAGACTAATGTGAGCGAAAGGGGTTTCATGAGAAAGTTGCACGTCAGGAGGAGGTGAGAGGTTGGTTGAATTTCTCGGTGTATTCGGAGAGATCTGAGAGTTGTGCATTAAGAGCATTAGCAATAGTAGGTAACTTGTTACAGTTTGCGTCATTCAGTGTCATGTCGGTAATGGCAGTCTTGGGCCTTTGCCCAATGAAATTTTTGATGTGGTTCCAAACACCCCTGGTATCACCCGCTGAAGATTGGAGAAGCTTAAGGCAGTAGCTCCTTTTAGCCTTCCGAATATCTTTTTTGCAGGCATTTCTCAGTTGTTTAGTTAACCCAGTCTTCTGATTGTTGGGACTTCTTTGCCAAGGTCCAGGCCTTGTCTCTCTATCATGGCTTGAAGGAGGTCTTTTTTAAGCCATTTATTAGGGGAGCCCCTAAGACTCGTTTGGTTTTTGGTTTTTTTTAGGGATGTGCAGATCCTGAAGGGCCAGAAGCTGAGACATCAGGTGTTCAAGTGCTGTTTACATCATCAGTGTGATAGATGGGAGACCAGTCTATATTAATATCCTCGAGGTGCAGTTCGGCAGAATCCCGAAATTGAATGATTCTTTTGGGGGGGGTTTAAGGCAGTGGCCATTCCAGATATGGAACGTAGGCAAGTGATCACTAATAGAATCCGAAAAGGTCCCTGCAGCAGTTATTTTATTTGCTCCATTTGTAGCCATCCAGTCCAGGAGAGATTAGCGCTCAGAGTTGGAAGAGATGCATGCAGGGCTAGAGATAAGCTGAGCGAGGTTAAGTTGGTCGAGAGCTTCAGTATATGTACCGGCGTGACTCCTTGATAGGTCTAGGTTGAAGTCTCCCATTAGTATGACTTCAGATCTACCGTTTAGAGTGGCCAGATAATCCAAGAGCCCATTTAAGCCAGGGAGAGCCCCCTTTGGAGGATTGTAGGCACAGATCAGATTTAGCCTTTTATCACCTAGTTGTAGGACTGTATGCAGAGCTTCACAGTGATTTGTTATCCAAGACTGGAGTACAGAGACATTGAGATGCTCTTTATAATAAAGGGCAGCTCCTTCACCCTTTTGTTTGGTGGGGCGATCGAATCTGGACAAGCTGTAGCCAGGTATTTTGTACGTGGAATCTGGCATCTCTGGCCTGAGCCATGTTTGTTAGTCCAAGTATGTCCGGACAGTACAGGGCTGTCCAGGCTTCAAGTTCAGGAAAGTTTGCTGGTAAACTTCTGACATTCATGTGGGCAATTTTCATGCCCTTAGTGGAAAACCAAGAGGAGTCATCCGTGGACCTGGCATTCCAATGGGGGCCAGGGTTAGATTCTGTCTCCTGACAAGCATAAGCGTAGAAGCATCGCCCAAACTTCTTTGTAGAATCTGTAATTGCGCTTGGTATTATTGGTAGGTATTTGGGCATGCTAGGGGCATGATAGAGAAGGAAATGCCCCAATTTGGAAGGATGAGTTATATGGAGGTACAGGTTAGGAGAAGGGAGCAAGGTTCTAGTTGGTATAAGGTTGGAGAATACAAAGGAGAATTCTTCATGGCAGTGGGACCCAGGGTATCCAGCTGGGATGTAAAGGACTGTCAGAAACATGTCAGGCGTGTTCTTCGCTGCAATACTTTTTACTTTTATAGCAGTGTTAAGTTTAATAGAAGTGGTGAGTGCTATTTTTTTTTCGTTGGTTTTTACTCTGTGCACATCCGTCCCAGTGCTGCCTCTGTTGTA
Source organism: Neoceratodus forsteri (assembly GCA_016271365.2). Lineage (NCBI taxonomy): Eukaryota > Metazoa > Chordata > Ceratodontiformes > Ceratodontidae > Neoceratodus > Neoceratodus forsteri. Next base: position 1,615,418,769 of record CM057453.1, read on the forward strand.
CTGGTCACCAACCTCCAGTGGGGCTCAGGGCCCACTACACCAGGGGCTCGGCAGCGTCTCTAACAGCAGCAAGGGATATTCCATTGCTGGATGTCTGAAAAGCAGCTACTTAGAATTCTGTATGCACCTTTGTGAATCTCTGTAGTTTGGATGTGCAGACCAGGTCTGCTGCCAAATTTGGCAGAGGTGTTCTGCAGAGCCTTTTTCCTGGTAGGTTCTCTGCCCACCTCCCACTTGGTTTTGCTCAGTAGTCTGCTAGTTACTGATGCTAAAAGGCTCCTGGAGTAAGAAGGAAGAATTTCTCACAGCAGTAATCTTCTTTCTTCCAAGGGGTCCTTTAGCATCAGTAACAAGTTCCCACCTTTCCTCCCCAGTTCACCTGTCGGAGAAGGGCTCTTTATCGCATCACTTGCCAAATTTGGGGTTTCCTAATGGTTTTAACTCGTTGTGGTTCGTTTCCACTTTTGTGGACATTTGCATGTTTTTTGAATCCTGTTTTTTCAGGGCATGTGCCCTCATTTTTCCTTCGGAAAAATTCTGAAGCCTTCAGCAGCGCTTTCAGCTCACTACCCTTCCTATTTTCTGATTGGCTATTGCCTAAGCTCATTTAAATTCTCTTACAGGCACATCTGGGGCAGTTGCACCCAGCCAGCTAACTGCTAAAGTTACTGATGCTAAAGGACTCCTTGGAAGAAAGATTGTGGTGAGTGTTTTTTTTTTCCATATAGCCTATGGGGAGTGCCTCGTGCAATTTTAGTACTGACATCAGAAAATGTGCCAGTGTGCCTACAACTAAAGTACAGGCATTTTGGCCGCTGGTCCTGGGAGCTTTTTTTAACTAGCATTTTTCTGGGTATTTACTGCATGGGTAGCATTTACGCAGCAGCGCAACATAATTGGGGAAACTATCAGTTCTTTTGGTTGTAAGCACGCAGCCATAGATTAAGTTTTCATATCTGTAAATATTTTTTACTAGAGATTTTTAGTGTTCAGGTATTTAAATTTATTTCAGTTGTTGTAGCAACAGATATAGCGGCTGCCTACTTTTCAGCTGTGCTACCCCTTCAAGTCGCATCACATCTTTTGGTTACTGCAGTGGGACCCTGCCTGGAACATTCCTGATGTCCCTGTGTAGTACTGCCAATCATACACATCCAGTTGGCAGCAGAGGGGGTTCCAGTTCAACCTGGGTGGTGGCAGAAATGTAAACAAAAACAAAGGATAACAGCATATTGCGGGATGATGGTACAGTGCCGGTGGGAGAGAGTACCAGGTAAATGTTCAGCAGAGCACAAGGAATAAACTGTCAAAGGTGCTTTAAGGGTGTGCTCCATGCACTGAGCACAGCCAGTGATCACATCAGCACATTTTCTTTGTAAAATATTTAGTTTCCTGTGCTCCTCTGGTCTTTCTGGAGCACAGTTAGCGGTGGGAGCTCCTGGCAGTGGGACGACGGGGGTATTGAGTCCACAAAGGGCATTGGGATACAAATCAGTTTTTATTATTAGTTGGGTAGAGTTCAAAGTTGGATCAGCAAACCACTGGGTGAGCAGGCAGCTGCTGCATTAAGTTGGCTGACAGGGATCAAGCGTGTGGGCATCAAACAAGTTGGTGTGCACTTTGACATGCTGTCAAGGAACAAGTGTATTGGCAGCCGGCACAGGTTAATGGATGAGTTGGTAGGCAAGCAAGGAAAGGGCATGAGAGCAACTGGCAGACTAATGTGCATATAGGTGGGCGAGCAGGGAGGATTCGGCATGTGTGGTTTGAAGTGAGTTTACAGGCAGTTGGCAAACCAAAAAAAAAAGACAGACGAAATGAATGTACTAACTACAGTTGAATTAAAAGTGAATAAGCAAAGAAGGAAAGATGATGCATTTTAAAGTCCATAGACGAAAGAAAGGAAAATAAACAGTTGAAACTGGGACAGAATTGTGGCCGGAAGATGAAAGAATGAGATCATAGATGGGGAAAGATCAGAGTAAGAAGGAAAACATGAAAGAGAGCGAAGATCGTAGAGGGATAAAATATAGAATAATCACGGGGAAGTATTTAACTCTTAATTTACACCCTCAGTGTGTGATGCCACACAAACTTAGAGAGCAAAGCCCGAGGGGTTTATGTGGGCATCACATACAGAGGGTGTGAATAAAATCGGTTGTCAGACTTCCCGGTTTTTAATCTTTTATATTTACTGGTTTAAGGCAGGTAAATAAGAAAAATGAGACCTGGTGAAATCTAACATTTATTGAACATGAAAACGAGTGCCAAGGAGGCTGTTTCGTGTTGGTGGATTCCTCGACTGAGCATGTGGGATCTTATCTTGCTCCTGAATAAATTTCTGCCTTTTTTTAATGACACTTCAGGCCATACTGTACCCCTTTTCTTCTGAGAAGTGCGGGGGAGACTGTTTCAAGCTGGTGGTTTCCATGACCACGCAGGGGAATGGCCAGCATGAGGGCAGACTTCTGGACATCTGCGCGACTGTATTTAAATCTGCTTTGACAGGTGGTTAACGTAACTCTGCTATTCACATGTGTGAATAATGGAGTTTTTGAGGTTGTGCCAGCGAGTGATAATGGGCACTAGCCAGTAAATATAATGAAAATTAAAGACATGAGACAGGTAAGCCAGCAGAAGTGTCAAGTTGGCGAGACCAACAATCATGGTGTCCTGCATGGAGGGAAGCCTGTTGGGTAAATTCAATTTTTGGTTTTTTTAATTAGAAAATTGCCTGTTTTCAACAGATTACCTTTGAAATATGGGGTGGTGAAAAACTGTTTTGTATTATACTTTAAATGACCTGTAATTGATGTTGTAGCCCTTGTTGGAAATTGTGAAACTGAAAGCCTTGTCTGGGATGGTGAATTGCTCTGTTTAGCTCCATCTACACAGAACAAGTCTATGGACACAATTTTCCTATAGACTGTTTCTCAATTTACCTTAAAGGGAGACATCCAGCTGTAATCTGGCCCTGTCTCTGTGTAAGGCATGGCCTGAGTAGCTTTTTCACAAAATGTAATTTTTTTGTTTAACTTCGTAAGATTTTGCCTGTATCTGGTTGATGCTGCCACCCTCCTTCTGGCATTTTGAAGTGCATGGCATGCCCTCAACCACCCGCAGCTATCCCAGTATGTTTGACACTGGAAGCTAAGTGTACTTTGTCAACTGCCAGACTATACCTGGTCTTGGTATAGCATTGAGACATGTACTTTGTAAACCAGAGCTGTTAATGGCTCCATTTACGCAGGCTGTCCACGGACACGCCTGTGGCTGCTCCACGTGGCAGACTTCGCAGTGCGCTTCAAAATGCTGGCAGGAGGGAGGCAGGATCAACCAGATACGAGCAAAATATTTAAACTGTTTATATATAAAAAAAAAAAAATTCACTTTATGAAAAAACTAATTGGGCCATGCCTTGCATCGAGGCATTGCCTGATTACAGCTGGACGTTTCCTTTCAAAAATATAAACATATATGTGCACTCGGGAGCCTTGCTGGAGTTGTTACCGAATGCAGTTGGTCAACTCGTGGAATGAAGTGGTGCAGGGCTCCAAGATCCGAATGGATCTCTGTATTTTACATGCAAATTTACAATAGCAGTCTACAAGAAATTGATCTAGATTGAGACTTGTATTCGTTACACAGGAAAACAAAGCAGCTCAGGAAAAAGCACCCCAAAATTACAGGGAGTGAAAGTAAACTGATATAGGAGTCCAGTGAAGGGTGAAGAAATTGGTAAAGTGGGTCTGTCTGCGGGTGGCCACGGTGCTTGAGGATTCAATGTGTTGTGATTGGGTGGATGCATTTTCAACACAGGATAGCATCAGTAACACACGCTAAGGTGTCACACTCATGTGCTCAGATCTCTAACGCCGAGGAAACTGGCAACAAAATTATTGTTGCACATAAATTACTTAAACCTTTTATTACAAGCAAGAAATTGTTTAAACTTGTAAACTAATGAGAAGGTAGGTGGGAGCAGAATCTAGGTGTAAAGGAGTACATGTTTTAGGGTACAATTTAGAGTTTGTGTTGTATTTTGGAGGAGCACACAATGTTAAATTCTTACCACCCCCTGTTTACTAATAAATGATGGCTCACAGAAGCATCTTTAATCGTAGGGTTAAGCTATCAAACAAGCTGGGGCGGAGCTTGTATAACTAAAAAATCTGCTCTTTAACAGCACTTCTGTACTTTAGTATGTCCTACACCCTCTGGCCCATGAACAGTTTTAGGAATGGTTACGGAGCTAAATGGACTTTCATCCAGAAAGCTCGCCATTTATGAAATCTAAATTATATCTTGTCTTATTACTGTAGTGTTTATCCACCCTGTTTTTAAGTCTGTGTGGGTTCACTAGTTAAAACCTCCACTGGAAGCCTGTTCCACTTGTGAACCACTCTAGTTAAACCAATTATGGGTACTAGCTAGTCTTGTCTTTCTCGCTTGACTGCAACGGATGTGCCCTGGTATCATACACCTGCTCTCGTGCCTCTAAACCCAGACTGTCCCATAATTCGCCACTTGCCCATACTCTGTGCACCAGGCACATGTCTCCTATTCTGTATTCGAGAGTAAAGAGATCCAGCTCTCCCAGTCCCTCCTCGTAATGTTTCCCCTCATATTCCTAATACCTCTCGTAACCCTCCTCTGTACTCTCAATTCTAGCTATATCACGTAAGGGGACCAGACCTGTGCCCCATACTCCAGAACCAGCCGCACCAGTGAGGTGTATAAGGGCAGTATTAAAGATGCAATTTAGTATTTGGTTATCTTTATGTAATGTTTACAGTGAGATTTGAATTTCATGTCCTGAGAAACCCAAATTCTTAAGTCCCGTTCAACAGTTTTCCTTACTTTTAAGTATATAATTGTTGCAGTGTTTTGTTCCCCAGATGCATCACTGTGCATTTTGCATAATTTAGATCTAGTTTGGTTTGGTCCAGTCTTTTGTGTGTGTGTGTGTGTGTGTGTGTGTGTGTAATCTAAGGCTTCCTGGAGTGTTATTCCCCACTACAGCGCCCAGTCTGCAATCATCTGCAAACTTAGCCATTCTTCTTGTGCATTATATTGGAGTGACATTACACAAAGGTTGAAGAGACATGGCCCCAGGACTGATCACTTGGGCACCACACTTGACACCTCTGCACAATTGGAGAACACACCTCTGACGCAAACTGATACAGTCCCTTACCCAATTTATGATTGCTTGCTCAAAACCCATCTGTAGTAGTACTGACTCCTTATGGGGTAGTTTATCAAATGCATTGGAAAGGTCCAGAAAAAGCACGTCCACCGATCTTCGTTCATCAAGGAGTGTCCTGACCCTATCATAAAAGTTCAGTAGATTGGTTTGGCAAGATCTACCATTGGTGAACCTGTGCTGAGATTCATTCTTTAGATGATTCAGCTCGAAGAATGAGATTCTTTCAGAATGCCTTCCAATGTTTTGGATGGGATTTATGTCCCTTATTGGATGGTAATTGGCTGGGTCTGTGTGTGCACCTTTCTCTCTCCTAAGCTGGTCTGTGGGCATCCTTACTCCTGGGACCCACCACCTGATACAGACAGGCAGGAATCAGACCTCTGCAGCAGGGGACATCCAGCTCCACTTCCTGTCTCCCTCAGTTTACTTTCTGCCTTTAGTCTGACAGGTTCTCTGCAAGCAGAGTTCTGCCATGTGGCAGAACTGAAGACAGCAGACTGTCAAACAATTTTGGTTTCTAGGGATATTAAAAATCTGAGTTTAAGGATTCCAGTATGGGTGCCAGTCTCAGCCTTGCAAGCTGCACAGTCTGGCCCCATTTCACTGCATTATTTATTCGCCACACTTTCTGCACTCATGGAATGCTACTTCAGTGCACTGAAAGGGTTTTTTTTTTTTTTTTTTTTGGGATCAAACTGGCACCGAAGTGCCTAGAAAGGATGACTGACCCTGTCCCGCAGAGGCTATCTTGGGGAATCAAAACTGTACCCTTTGGATGGCTGGCCCCATTTCATCGTGTGGCTTTTCTCCCGTGCTTTCTACCGGAATTCCACGAGGTTCAGGTCTGAATAGGTGGCAGCCACCATTTTCCCTGCATGGAAGGTCTGGGCTAGGGTACTTAAAACAGCACCAGAGAGCTGCTATGTTTAGTCCTGTCCCCTCGGTCATCGCAGTAAACGGCATCAGAGGATTTGGGGAGAATAGTTCTCACCTCAGATGGTAGCCCTGTATGTTTTTCTACCTATCGGTGGCATTCCAATTTGATTGAACTGAGCCGCTCGTCAATGGGAGCAGGCAGCATATCAGTGGCAGCTTCTCAACAGGGAGCTCTTTCTGACGAGCTCTGCAGGGTAGAAGGAGCCCTATTCTGGAGCTAGACCACCTCAACATGCATGAAGGGGCATCCCGGTCAAATCTTAAGACTTCCTGTCGACGGCAGGCAATTGCATTACCTCAGCCGCTCGTCGACGGTGGATCAGCAGTGCGCCTTAGCGACTCATCCTGATTTAGGGCCATTGAGTGCTGCAGCATGGGAGGAGCACCATTCAAACATGAAGTCTTGCTATATTATGACACATGCAGCATAACCCCAGGTTAGAACTGCTCCAGAGGTGAAAGTTAACTTTCCATGCAGGGCATGGAACCTTGAGCGCGAGCTCGGTTGAACACTGTCTGTTGTAGCTCAAACTTAAACTGTCAGATTCTTTACTCCGCCTCACTGAACAGTCGCTCCGGAGATTTCTCCTGCTGCTCGGTTCGATTATTGAAGTGTAATTTGGCTTGACCGGTGGCGCTGAGGTTGGGTTGGGCAACACCTCCGTCGGCGACCAGGTTCGAGGAGCGGACTCGGGGGAGATCGAGCATCCCAACGGATGCTCTCCTCCTTCGGGAGGGACCAGGGATGTTTAATACACCCGACGCTTGAGAGCCGGTGGAAGCATCGACTCTCGGGCAACGGCGGCTTCCTAGGCAGGGAGCTGGGGAGGGAGGACGCTCACGGCATCTTGGCAGGCGTGGCCAGCATGCCCGCCCGAGCCGGCATCCTTGGGGGGAGAGGGGAGGGACAGAAACTGGAAACAACCTCGGGTACTCCAGATGACGGGCAGCTCCGCCACCCAGACGACACAACACTGGCAGACCCGCTGTGTAAGGTGCTAAGGAGGCAGGTAGGAGCACCTGAGAAGACACTCTAGGGGCAGACTCGGTGGGGGAGTCTGGTGGGCATTGAGACAGCCCGAAGGAAGGGAGTGCAGGCGGCGTCCAGGAGGGGATAAAAGGAATAAAAAAAAAGTGTAATTTTCGGTTTATTTACCGAAATTGAACCGCAATCTGTCGGTTCAAGCTCTGTCTGTGGTATTGTAAGTAACAGATAGGTTTACATTTATTTTCTTCTGTGTGGAACTTGTAAACGTCTTTTTTTCGATTCGGTTTGAACCGATCAGATTGGTTTTAAATTAACTTTCTAGTCCTTTAGAGTGCGGTTCCGGGTTCTTATCGGTTCTAAAAAAAACGGATTTTTATTACGTTTTTTTCCACGACCCATGACAATGTATTGGGAACCGAGCATTGTTTTACGGATTGCCACTAACGGGCAAGTTTGTAGTTAGGCTGGCACTATGTCTGAGAAACCCAAAAGAAAAACGGACCCACTGTTTCAGCACTGTGGCTCTGTGGGGAAGCCTTTGCTAAGGCTGACCCACACCACTGTGTATATTGTCTGGGGTTTGACCACCTCAATGCAAACTGCCAGATTTTGTAAGAATTTTCCTGCTGCCACCGTGGAAAAGGTTGGTAGGCTCAGGGAAAGGGAGGCCAAAAAGTCCGCTGACCCGGATGGCCAGCCGGTTCGGTTCAACGAACCTGAGGTCGCCCTCTGACCAGGCGATACTTTTCTCAGGCAAGCGAGAGCCAGCTCTGAGGAGCCGGTTCCAACTAAGGGCTACAAAGTCTGCTAGTGTGGAGCCAAAAGTTCTTTCTCCAACCGCTGAGGAAATGGCTAAAGCTATTCAAATTGTTCAGTCTCTTTCCCCTGTTCCATCTGAACCGACACCATCAGGGAAGCGCTCGATTCGGACGGCTCCACCAGTTCAAGACTATGATTTTGAAGATTTTTATGAACCGGAGGAAGGGGAGGAGGGGTATGAGGAGAGTGAATGTGATTTTTGAAGGTCTGGATGTGCCCATTGAACCGGACATCTCTCCAGACAGACCTTTAGGGGTCTTCTCCCCCCCCCCCAGGCTATCTGAGTCCCCTTCTCATTTTATGTTCTATAAGAAAGTTGCTGAAACTGTCCAACTCCCTGTTGAAGCTGTTGATGACCAAGAAGAGCCTGATTATGTAGAAATGATGGATATTCCAGAGTCTAGGAGACTGTCTATTCCCTTGCACAAGTCTTTTAGAAAACGGACAGTAAAAATTCTAAACTCCTCACTCTATCCTTCCTGTTGATAAAAGGATGGGCAAGAGGTATACATTATCAGGCTCTGATATGGAGTTCCTCTCAGCAATGCAGCCATGTGGGGGTAGTGCAGGCTGCAGCCTATGACGAGGCTAATATTCCTCTAGCCTCTCACCCTCCTGAAAAGGATTCCAGGAGGATGGATGCCATGGCAAAGAAACTGTACATGGCAGCATCTTTAGGACTTAGACAGGCAAATTATATGGCTTATGCAGCTAGGTACCAGAAATCCAGATGGGATACTGTGCTGGCCCTAGCAAAACAGGCCCCTGACCGGCTTGCCAGGGAACTGGAGCAGGTGGCTGCGGATGGTATTGAGGCATCCATGGTGCAATTTCATGCTGCAGTGGACTCTAATGATGTTTCATCAAGGGTCATGGCTACATCTCTCTTCGCAGAATGGCCTGGCTCAGATGTACTGCCCTGTCTCAGGATACTCGGTCTAAGGCTATGGATTTTCCTGTTGTGGGCAATTCTCTGTTTGGGGAGCAGACAGAGAATTATATGAAGAAAATGGATGAGTATAGGACCACTTGTAGGAGTGCACAGGCCAAAGAAAGGCAAGCCACTCCTCAAAGGCAGCATGGCAGGGGCAGGCCTTTTTACCAAGCCCAGGCCTCCTCTTCTGCTTATGCCCAGAGGGTTCTTTAGAGGAAGAGGCAGAAGGGGTTCTAGTAAGCCTGCTTCTACCCCTCAACCCAAAGCCCCTGCGAAACAGGCTCCCTGATGGGGTGGCCAGGGCCGATTCTCCACTACCAGTAGGGGGCAGGCTGGCTTACTTTGTCCAGGACTGGAAGTCTTTAACATCAGACAAGTGGGTCCTGGAAGTAGTAAGCCAGGGACTGGTTCTCTGCTTCAGAAAATTTCCGAAGATGAGAGCCAGGTCTTTTCCACCTGCAAACCCATCAGAGGCACTTGCTCTGGAAACAGAAGTTTCTTCCCTCCTGGCTCTCAGAGCCATGGACAGGGTTCCACCCATACACCAGGGCAAAGGGTTGTATTCCAGGTACTTCCTTACCCCAAAAAAGACAGGAGAATGGCAGCCCATCCTGGATCTCGGGTATCTAAACAAGCACCTCTTAAAACCAAAGTTCAAAATGGTGACTCTGGGGATTATTTTACCTTCTCTAAGGCCAGGGGACTGGCTAGCCTCCCTGGACCTCAAGGATGCCTACTTCCATGTTCTCATCAGAAGCTCCCATCGAAAGTACCTGATTTGAACTGCCCTCAGGCCATTGCCAGTTCAGAGCAATGCCCTTCGGCCTCACCTCTGCCCCGAGGGTGTTCACAAATTGCCTGGCAGTAGCAGTTGCTCATTTAAGAAGGTAAAAGATTGCCATCTTTCCTTATCTGGATGACTGGCTCATTGTCTGTCAGTTTCCAGACCAGGTCAAACTACACCTACGAGTAACTCAGCAACTGCTTGCATCTCTAGGTTTCCTTCTCAATCTTCCAAAGTCAGTTCTGGAGCCTGACCAGCTTCTCACCTTCACAGGCGCAGAACTGAACACAAAAGAAGCCAGAGCCTTCCTCCCTCTGGAAAGAGCAAGGACTTTGGTCTCTCTGACCTCTTCTTTCACTCTGCAGGTCTCTCAACCAGCAAGGCATTTTCTACAGCTCCTGGGGCACATGGCTGCTTCTACAGCAGTAGTGCAGGGAGCAAGATTTCAGATGAGGGACATCCAGTTCCATTTGAGAGCCTTTTGGTCTCAAAGGACAGATCCTCTAACCAAATTGATCCCAGTGATTTGAACCCTGATCCAGGCCCTTCAGTGGTGGCAGGACCAGAGCAATCTGAGATTGGGGGTTCCCTTCACTCCCCAGTCTCATTCCTTGACCCTTACTGCAGATGCCACCCTCTTGGGGTGGGGAGCTCACATGGGCGACCTTACTACCCAGGGGTTGTGGTCCCCTCGGGAATCTCTGCTCCACATCAATTTGTTGGAACTCAGCAGTTTTTCTAGCACTCCAGGTTTTTTCCACATCTGTTCAGAACAAGGTTGTTCAGGTCAGAACAGACAATACCACTACAATGTAGTACATCAGCAAGCAAGGGGGCACTCTGTCTACGGCCTTGTGTACCGAAGCAATGAAGTTGTGGTCTCTGGCTTATTCTCTGAGCGCCTTCCTTACGGCAGTTCATCTCCCAGGTAAGGACAATGTCCTAGCGGATGCTCTCAGCAGGATTTCCCAGGGCCATCATGAATGGTCACTGGATCCCCTAGTACTGGAGGTAGTATTTGCCAGATGGGGCACCCCGCAGATAGATCTCTTTGCAGCCCCAGACAATCACCAACTTCCCCTTTATTGCTGCAGGCCCCCAGTGTTGGGTTCAGTCCCTCTGGATGCCTTCCTACTCATTTGGGAAGGGAAGTTTCTCTATGCCCCCCCCCTTTCCTCTTCTCTTCAAGGTGCCAGTCAAAATCAGATCTCAACCCTGATAGATGATCCTGATTGCTCCAGATTGGGCCAGGCAGCCCTGGTACCCACTCATGTCCTCAGCAGTCCACCTTCCCATGTGTCTTCCCAGGAATCACAACCTTGTTGACCTGTGCCCAGGGGAGAGTTTGGTATCCGAACTTCAACTCTCTCAATCTCGAGGCATGGCTCTTGAAGAGTTAGCTTGCTGACCTGCACCTTTCCCAAGGTGTATTGGATATATTGAAGGCCTCTAGGAAGCCTTCCACCAGGGCTACTTATAATTCAAAATGGAAAAGATTTTCCATATGGTGTGCTGGTAAGCATATTTCCCCAGAATCTGCTGGCATGCCCACGATCCTGGATTATTTGGTGCATTTGAATTCTTTGGAGCTGAGACCAGCTACCCTAAAGGTGCACTTGGCAGCCGTGTGTCTTCTTATCAGCAGGTAAGGCTTCTTTTTTTTCAGCTCACCCTGTGTTCTCCAAGTTTTTTTTTTTTTTTTTTTTTATAAGGGTTTCTTCACACCAACCCTCCGTTCGGGGACCCTGCCCCTGCTTGGGATCTTAATATTTGCATTGCCCAGCTTATGCAACCCCCTTTTGAGCCATTTTCTTCAGCAGAGCTTAAGTACTTGACTTGGAAAACTCTTTCTGGTAGCCATCACCTCTGCCAGGCGCATACGTGAGCTGCAAGCATTGTCAGTGGAGCCTGATTTTTATCTCCTTTCACAGAGATGAGGTGGTCCTCGGGACTAACAACAAAGTTTTTGCCTAAGGTGGTTTCAGACGTCCACCTTAATCCATGTCTCTTCCTGTGTACTTCTGACCATTCCTCCTCTGGCGAGAGGAGATTGCACAGTTTAGATGTCAAAAGAGCCCTTAGTTACTATATGGAACGAACCTAGGGTCACAGATTTGAATCCCTCCAATTGTTCCTCACTTATGGTGAGGTTGGTAAAGGTAAACCTGCCACTAAAGATCCATTGCCAGGTGGATTGTCTCTTGTATCCAATTTTGCTGTGAAAAACTGGGTGAGATTCCTCCCTCAGGCTGAGGGCTCACGCCTACAGAGGGTACAGCTTGCGTCTCTGGCTGCTGCCAGGACATCCCTATCCTAGAGATGTCAAGCAGCTACTTGGAAAACAGTTCACACTTTTACTAAGCATTACTCCCTGGATATCCAGGCTAGGAGTGATGCTCTATTTGGCAGAGCTGTGCTTCAGAGCCTATTTCCTAAGTAGGTTCTGTCCCTCCTCCATGGAGGTACTGCTGTGTAATCTGCATATGTCATAATATAGCAAGACTTCATGTTTGGGGAAAAAAAAAAAAAAAAATTACTAACTTTAGTAATGTTGTTTTTTCTAATGGAGTCTTGCTATATTATGACCTCCCCCACCCCCGAACCTCTATTTTTGGGATGTGGGTGGGCAGTGCAATGTTGGCACTTCATAGATGCCCACTTTATTTTTACCCTTTCTTAGGGTGCTTAGGTGTTACGCTATATTTTTCTTTCTTGAATCCCCTGACTTGAGTCTTTGTTTTGGGATCAAGAACAATGTTTTTGTAGTTAGTAGCCAGTGGGCTAGTGTAGGTTTACAGCTTCCACACAGAATCTTAGTGAGTTTTTGCTCGTAAAGATCTGACAGTTTAAGTTTGAGCTACAACAGTGTGTTCAACCGAGCTCGCGCTCAAGGTTCCATACCCTGCATGGAAAGTTAACACTTTCACCTCTGGAGCAGTTCTAATCTGGGGTTATGCTGCATATGTCATAATATAACAAGACTCCATTAGAAGAAACATTACTAAGGTGAGTAATTTTTTCTTCTGGAGCCTTTGTTCAGTGTGCTGTGCCCCCCAATTAAAAAAAAAAAAAAAAAAAAAAAAAAAAGTGAGCTGTTATTTTGGAGGCTGGATCCCTGCATGGTCTATTAGCAGAAAAATAAACATTTTTGAATTACACAAGGGCAGCTCAATATAGCCCTTACAGAACTAACACATTTCTTAAAGGGCCAGCACTTTATCTCTGCTTCAGCAGCACGACATCAGAAGGGGGAGGGAGTAAGCTGGATTAAAGGGAAGTAGGGCCTTTTGTGGTGTGGGCTCACATAAACCTTCCAGGGGCATAAAATGCCAGTGCTGCTAGTCCTCCTGTGGCTGGGTTGCTGCACCTATGTCAAGTGGGCAGCATATGCGAATGGAAACGTTATGGAGGAAGACTCCCTCTGCTCGGCATGATGGCACACAGGTCATAAGCAGCAGCCTCCAGAGGGACCCAGCAGTCTGCAGCCCCCTCTGCCACAGGCCTCAAAGTTAATTAGGGCCTTGCTGTGGAGCCAGTGTGCTTAAACGATCACCTGGGATCACCACATATAAGACCTCTCTGGAGGGCATGAGAAACGGGAACCTCCATATTCTCACTTCCGAGGGGCAGTTGTCATAGGCGGATCAACGTTCCTCATCTCGGCAGAAAGATAAGATATAGATGGTAACCTGAGGCGTTGCAGGGGGTGTCTGAGATTCCCAAGACTCCAGTTAATCTTCTCTTGGAGGGGGAGTGAGTGGGTGAATCTCTGACCAAAGGGGCTGCCGTCGAGGTATCCCTTGGTTCACACCCGGTGGCTCCCATCAAACAGGAACAGGTTCTAACCTGACATCTAGTTCCAAACTGGCAACAGAATTCCATATTTCTCCTACCATTAGGGAAGTGGCTGAAGGAGGAGTGACGGCTGTCTAAGCCTTCTCCCCTATCCAGTGCCCCAACAGATCCTAAGCCTTCAGGCTCCGAAAGAAGCAAATGGAAAAATGGCTAAACTGCCGTAGAAGCTACCTTCTGGTTTCAGACTAAACTAATCAGTCTCATTGGACAGCAGTGTAAAGGCCTCGATTGCCAGCAAACCAGTCTGAAGAGGTTGTCCGCGGTGGGACTCTATCCTCGGCGCGCCACAACCTATGGCTTTGAACCTAGCCGGCAGAGACCTCTCCCAGGAGAGGTTGGGCAATGGGGCAAGGGCAGTTCAGGGTCCTGAGACTCCAAATGCAAAATTTTCATGCCCAAGCTTATACCTGGGCTCAAACTCCTCTGCTCAAGGACAAGAGTGTCGGTCAGACGGAGCCTAAACATCACCAGGCCCCCGCTACCTTGTATCGTGGCCTCCCCTCTATGGTAGCCCATTCAAAGACACAAACCCTCTGTAGAAGAGGACGTTGAGCAAAGGGCACCCAGAGAAACCACTAAGGAAAAAAGATCGTGCCATCCAGGCTCGTTCCCCAGTAGGGGGTAGGGGTCTAAAAATTTGAGGCATGGGCTGAATTAAGTCAAACAGAGGGATCATGGACATTACCAGCGCCTAACACAGGCCTGCACTACCTCATGTGGTGCCTGCCCCCATCACTGGCAACACTACGGGCCATTACAGGATTATTGCAAATGGGCTAGTTTCCTATTATTCATTATAGCAAAATGCACGGGGAATTCAGGCCAGTCCTAGTACTCTGATGCTTGTAGGGTATGTTATGGACAAACTATGCAAGGCAGAAACCTTGTCATCAATCGGGGAATCACAAAAAGGCCCCCCCCCCCCGGCATCCATAGATCTGCAAGGGTGCCTATTCACTTTTCACACTCAGTAGCGTCACATGCACGATCTCTGGTTCAGAATGGCAGAACAGTACTTAAATTCAGACTATGCCATTGGGGTCTTCTGACCCATGGACAGGATTAAAGGTGCTGGTAGTGATCATAGTACACATTAAGGCACCACAGCTCAACCAAGCATTACAAGTAGAGGTGGTCTAGTACCCACTATCACACGGTTTTCTCATCTGGAGAAAGACTTCCCTAATTCCAAACCAGACCTTGATCCTTCTGGGGGCAGACATGACACGTTCCCCCCCCCCCCCAAAAAAACTAAAATTCCAGATTCTACTAAAACTCACCAAGGAGTGTCACGTATCCCCTCAGCTGTCTGCTCCTTTTCCTCATGCTGTTCATTGAGACAGAGTAAATCTTTCCTCCAGTGACTGTCTTGTGGGACAGAGGTCAAGAAGGGTTGCAAGTTGGACCGCCTCACAAACACAAATCGTAACTGCTGCAAGCCTTGGGAGCTGGGGAGTGCTTGCATACATCAGCTGTTGGCACCGGGCAGTTGATCGCTGTTAGAGGCACAAGGTAAGCATAAACATGCATAACAGAGGAACTGTAGGCCAATCGCTGAGGTACTCCGAACAGCAATTCCCCAATCAGGATAGTCTGGTACCAGCCAACAATCTGTCGATTTGACATACACCAACCATCAAGAGGGCACAAGAAGGTCAAGAGGCTAAGGGAATCCCTTTTCTCTAGGTGGGCTGAGCACCACTGAGCGATGTATATCCCAGGATAGGTAAATATCACAGCAGGCTGGCTTATTGGTAAGGTTGGTCAACCACGGGAATGGGAGCTAAAGGATGGTGCCTCCGACATATTGACTCTAGTGGGGCAGTCCTCGGACAGATTTTTTCAGACTGGCGGAACTCCAAGGTAAAGCATTTCTGCTCCCTGGTTAAGGGTGAACCAGCAGTGGCTCGGGACACCATTTCCCCTGAACTGGGATGAGTTTGGTCTCCAGTATGCCTTCCTCCAATACCGCTTCTGTCGAGTCCGTGTCAAAGTGATTCGGGACAGGACAGTCATGATTTTAGCCTGCCCCTTATGGCTTTTCCGCACATGGTTCCTGATCATTTGTCTGTCAAGGTGACCATGTCTAACATTCAAGTTCAGCCTGAACATTCTCCTTCAGGGTTCGGCTCTGCATCCCAATTATATAGCTTATCTCTAGGCCTGGACATGGAGCGGAAAGACCTTCAAGGAGCTAGGCTGCTCCCGCTCCTCTTAATGACACGTTGGGGAACTTGTCTCTTCTACCTCCAATGGGTATCATTGAATCTAGAGAATTTTGGTTCTGCTGTCATTCAAAACACACACATAGAACTTCCCAATATAATCACCTGTTCAACTGCAGTTCCTTCAGATGAATGATGTAAGGACTGCAACCAGCCTCCTTACAGTTTCAGGTTTTAGCACAGGAGACACTCTTGCTGATGGAACCATGGGAATGGTTGGATTCATATCCCCTGGCCTGTAGACTTCTGAAGACCGCAACATTAGGATGCCTTTCAACTCACCAGAGCTACCGGTTTGGAGTCTTATTTGGGTTCTCAAGGCTTTGTATAAGGCCCCTTTAGAACTTACAAGGAGATGTCCATCACGCGTCTCCAAATAAAGGTCCCTTTCTCCCTCATAGATATTGCTTCGGCCAGGAGAATCTGCAAACTAAAAGCGTGGCTTGTCCAAGAGCCATACACTGTTCATGCAGCTCAAACAGTTCTAGGTTATTTGCCAAAGATATGCATCCATTCCATTACAATCAAGGGTTCATTCCCCTTCCTTCTGACCACTCTCCAAAGCAATAAGAAAGGGGAATTGCCTCCAGTAGAGCTGGGAGGTGTTTAAAAACAGAGGAATGAAGGTTGAGGGTAGAGGGGGCCATGAGCCCGTTGTCTGCCCCTGATGAAAGCGTGTAAGGGGAAGCTATTCGCATATCTTCAGGTTTGTTCATGTCGGCTATGGGCAAAAATTGGGGGCAACAAGCTTTCAAAAGGCACTATAGCCAGACGGATTACGTCAGCCCACTTCCGTAGCTTGTGATCAGGCCAGAGTAACTTTCCTGGCCTAGGGAGAGCCCTTTTTTCTCACCAGGCTTATGGCCTCTTCACGTGCGTACTTCAGAGAAGCATCGACAGCACACTTATGCAAGAGGCCACTTGATAATCCATTCACACATTTTCAAAATTTTATTCATGGAAAGTGATGCCCTCTGAGCAGGCATCCTTGGCCGTAGAATGCTTCAATCGGTGGTGGATCCCTAAGGGCTCCTGACATTCTTCCCACCTGGGACATCTGGGGACGTACTGCTTTTGTATATCCCAGGAGTAAGGAAGCCCGGAGACCAGCTATGGGGGGAGGGGGGGAGAGAGAGATTCAGGTACCTGTAAATTTTCTATCTCCTGCTGGTCTCCGGGCTTCGGATTCCCTCCCAGAATGTATATACTTGGCTGGCCTTTCACGGCCATATGCCCTAAAATTATTTTTTCTGTTTACAAGTTCTTGTAGTATTGCCACATAAGACTGCTTTAGGAAGAACTGAGGGAGACAGGAAGTGGAGGGCTGGATGTCCCCTGCTGCAGAGGTCTGATTCCTGCCTGTCAGTATCAGGAGGTGGAGCCCAGGAGTAAGGAAGCCCAGAGACCAGCCGTCGGAGAAAGAAAATTTACAGGTACCAACATTTCTATTTTTCGTGTAGAGGAGATAACTGTCTCCTTCCTCCATTGATACACCACCTCATATCTATTGATGATTAGTAGAATGTGTCGGGGCGGGAGCAGTTTCTTGGCATAGTTCTTTAAGGACTCTTTGGGTGCAGGTTGTCGGGTCCTGGGGTTTTATTCGGATTTAGTTTTCCTATTCTGTTTTCTACATCCTTGATGTCATATGGTAAACTGGGTACCTTATCATGCTCAGAGATTTATACCTAGATGACTTGCTATTAAATAGATGCAAAATATTGATTATGTATATTTACTTTAGATTTGTCATCCGAGATTAACTCTTCGCTATGATTCTTCAAAGGTCCATTCCCATTTTTTTATTTTTTTTTTTATTTGTGTGAATAAAATTTGTTTTTCTTGTACCGTATTTACTAGCTGTAATTTGTAGCCTGCCTTTACTTGTTTAATGGCTTTATTCAGTTTTCTTTCTTTATAATGAATCCACGTTTCTTGCTGTTCCTGTTTTCCATCGCTTAAATATCTTTGTTCCTGAGTTTTTTTTTTTTTTTTTGTTTGTCATCCAATGAGGTGTTTATGTAGTTAGAAACATAGAAACATGAACTTTGATGGCAGATAAGGACCACTTGGTCCTCCCAGTCTGCCCATTTCCCTACCTACTGGATAAGCTGCAGATTCTAGTTAACCAACAGCCTACTTCTTGCAACCCCCCACTGTTTTAGACCCCACAACCTCTCCAGGAAGGCGGTTCCATGCGTCCACCACTCTGTCTGTGAAAAAGAATTTCCTCTACCTCTGAGCCGTCCCTCCTCTAACTTTAAATTGTGCCCCCTTGTTTTTATACATCTTTTTCTGAAAGATGCTACCCTCCTGGACTGTGTTGATTCTCTTGAGGTACTTAAAAGTTTCTATCATGTTCCCCCGTTCTTCCTTTCATCAAGGGTATACATATTAAGCTCTGTCTCTCTTCATAGGGTTTCTGATGTAAACCCTGCACCATTTTAGTTGCCCTCCTCTGGACTGCTTCCATCCTGTCTCTTTGCGTAGATGAGGTCTCCAAAACTGCACACAGTACTCCAGATGGGGTCTCGCCAACTGTCTGTATAGAGGGATAACCACTTCCCTTTTTCTACTTGTGATGCCCCTCCCTATGCATCCCAGCATCCCCCTGGCTTTCTCTACTGACTTCTCACATTGCTTACCCACCTTTGTCATCTGATATGACTACACCCAGATCCCTTTCCATTATTGTTGTCGTTCGTACCTCTCCTGCTATTGTGTACTCTTCTCCTGGATTATTTCCCAGGTGCATTACTTTGCACTTCTTTGCATTGAATCAAAGTTGCCATATGTTTGACCATTCCTCCAACCTTGCCAAGTCCCTTCTCATCCTTTCTACCCCCCCTTGTGTATCAACTCTGTTATAGATCTTTGTGTTATCTGCAGAGAGGCATACCTTTTCTTCCAGACCCTCCGCAATGTCACCTATAAAGACGTTGAAGAGGACTGGACCCAGTACTGAGCCCTGAGGTACTACACTAGTAACCCCCCTTTCTTCAGAATGTGTTCCATTCACTATTGCCTTCTGTGTCCTGTTGTGCAGCCAGTTTGCTACCCAGGCTACCACCCTGGGACCCACTCCCAGGCTGGCTAACTTGATGATTAATCTTGTGTGTGGGACTGTGTCAAATGCCTTGCTAGAGTCTAGGTAGGCCGTATCCATAGCCCTTCCCTTGTCTATTACTTTGGTCACCCAGTCAAAGAAATCTATTAGATTCATCTGACATGACCTTCCTGCTGTGAATCCATGCTGCTTTGGGTCCTGTACCCTGCTGGCCTCTAGGTACTCAACAGTTCTTTCTTTAAGAAGTGATTCCATCATTTTCCCCACCACTGAGGTCAAACAGGTCTGTAGTTTCCTGCTTCTGCTTTGCTCCCACTTTTGTGAAGGGGAATCGCATCTGCCTTCCTCCAGTCCTCGGGTACCACCCCATCTTCCCATGATTTGTTAGTGTGGTTAGTGGTGTCACTAGGTCCTCCCTTAGCGCTTTTAGGATTCTAGGGTGAATCCCGTCAGGCCCCATTGCTTTGTCCACCTTGAGTTTTAGGAGTTCTTTCAGGACTCTTTCTTCTGTAAATGGACTGGCGTCAACCCCATTTTCCGGAGTGCTTCTACTGTTTGGTTTAGGTAACTCCTCCTCTTCTTTTGTGAATACTGAGCAAAAGTATTCATTCAGTATCTCTGCTTTTCACTGTCTCCTCTGCCCACCTCTCCTCTCCTTTATTAATCTTCACTATCCCTCCCTTAACCTTTCTATTCTCCCGAATGTACCTAAAAAAGGTTTTATCCCCCTTCTTAACTGTGTTGGCTATCTTTTCCTCAGTTTGGGCCTTTGCTTTTCTGACTGCCTTCCCCACTTCTTTCTGCTTTAATTGATACAGTTCCTTGTCGTGCTCAATCTGTGATTCCTTACACTTTCTGAATGCAGCCTTTCTCCTTAACCTTCCCTGACACCTCTTTTCAAACATGAAGTCTTGCTATATTATGACATATACAGTATAACCCCAGGTTAGAACTGCTCCGGAGGTGAAAGAGGTAACTTTCCATGCAGGGCATGGAATCTTGAGCTCGAGCTCGGTTGAACACTCTGTCTGAAGCTGAAACTTAAACTCAGATTCTTTACTCTGCCTCACCGAACAGTCTCTCTGGAGATTCCTCCTGCTGCTCGGTTCGTTTGTCTGTTTTAAAGTGTGATTCTCTGTTTATTTTATCGAAATTTAACTGCAATCGTCGGTTCAAGCTCTGTCTGTGGTATTGTAAGTAATAGATAGGCTTTTGTTTATTTCTTCTGTATGGAACTTGTAAACGTCTTTTCGGTTCGGTTTGAACCGATCAGATTGGGTTTAAAATTACTTTCTAGTCCTTTAGAGTGCGGGTCCTGGTTCTTATCGGTTCTAAAATAAAAACGGATTTTATTATGGTTTTTTCCACGACCCGTGACACTGTTGGGAACCGATAAGTCTTGCTTGGCGGATTGCCATTAACGGGCAAGTTTTGGTTAGGCTGGCACTGTCTGAGAAACCCAAAAGAAAAACCAGACCCACTGGGTTTCAGCACTGTGGTCTCTGTGGGGAAGCCTTTGCTAGGCTGACCCACACACCACTGTGTATATTGTCTGGGGTTTGACCACCTCAATGCAGACTGCCAGATTTGTAAGAATTTTCCTGCTGCCACCGTGGAAGAGAGTTGGTAGGCTCAGGGAAAGGGAGGCCAAAAAGTCCGCTGACCCGGATGGCCAGCCTGGTTCGGTTCCAACCGAACCTGAGGGAGTGGCCTCTGACCAGGGCGATACTTCCTCGGGCAAACGAAGAGCCAGCTCTGAGGAGCCGGTTCCAACTAAAAGGACTAGAAAGTCAGCTAGTTTGGCAAAAGTTATTTCTCCAACCACTGAGGAAATAGCCAAAGCTATTCAAATTGTCCAGTCTCTTTCCCTGGTTCCGTCCGAACCGACACCATTTGGGAAGCGGTCGGTTCCTCCGGTTCAAGATTATGATTTTGAGGATTTTTATGAACCGGAGGAAGGGGTGGAGGGGTATGAGGCGAGTGAGTGTGATTTTTGAAAGTCTGGATGTGCCCATTGAACAGGACATCTCTCCAGACAGACCTTCAGGGGTTTCCCCTCCCAGGCTATCTGAGTCCCCTTCTCATTTTCTGGTTTACAAGAAAGTTGCTGAGACTCTGCAACTCCCTGTTGAGGAAGCTATGGATGATCAAGAAGAGCCTGATTTTGTGGAAATGATGGATATTCCGGAGTCTAGGAGGCTGTCTATTCCCTTGCACAAATATTTTAGGAAGCAGACAGTAAAAATTCTGAAAACGCCTCATTCTATCCTCCCTGTGGATAATAGGATGGACAAGAGGTATGCTTTATCAGGCTCTGATATGGAGTTCCTCTCCCAGCAATGCAGCCATGTGGGGGTAGTGCAGGCTGCAGCCTGTGACAAGGCTAATATTCCTCTAGCTTCTCATCCTCCTGAAAAGGATTCCAGGAGGATGGATGCCATAGCAAAGAAACAGTACATGGCAGCATCTTTGGGACTCAGACAGGCAAATTATATGGCTTATGCAGCTAGGTACCAGAAATCCAGGTGGGATACTGTCCTGGCTGTAGCAAAACAGGCCCCTGACTAGCTTGCCAGGGAGCTGGAGCACGTGGCTGCAGATGGTATTGAGGCATCCAAGGTGCAATTTCATGCTGCAGTAGACTCTAATGATGTTTCATCCAGAGTCATGGCTACATCTGTCTCTCTTCGTAGAATGGCCTGGCTCAGATGTACTGCCCTGTCACAGGATACTCAGTCTAAGGCTATGGATTTTCCCGTTGTGGGCAATTCTCTGTTTGGGGAGCAGATGGAGAATTTTACATGAAGAAAATGGATGAGTATAGGACCACCTGTAGGAGTGCACAGGCCAAAGAAAGGCAAGCCACTCCTCAAAGGCAGCATGGCAGGGGCAGGCCTTTTCATAGGCTTTTTTTACCAAGCCCAGGCCTCCTCTTCTGCTTATGCCCAGAGGGGGTTCTTTAGAGGAAGGGGCAGAAGGGTTCTAGTAAGCCTGCTTCTACCCTCAACCCAAAGCCTGCAGGCAACAGCCCTGATGGGGTGGCCAAGGCCGATTCTCCACTACCGGTAGAGGGCAGGCTGGCTTACTTTGTCCAGGACTGGAAGTCTTTAACATCAGACAAGTGGGTCCTGGAAGTAGTAAGCCAGGGACTGGTACTCGGCTTCAAAAAATTTCCGAAAATGAGAGCCAGGTCTTTTCCATCTGCAAACCCTTCAGAGGCACTTGCCCTGGAAACAGAAGTTCTAGGGACATGGATATGTTGTTCATCCACACTGTCTGGCAGGTATCATTGCCGCTTTAAATCTTGCCGGAAGGTCTTCAAGCTGGCTCCTCCCACCCACCTGGGTGGTAAAACTCTCGGCTCCGCCCCATGATGCCAGATCTTCCTTACAGCTTGGAAGCTCAGGTTCCCTCCTTAATGCTCTGCATATGACTGGTTCCTAATTCTTCGGTTTTCCGAATTTAAGTTTTTTGCATTATAGACTTCGGTCTTCTATCTCTCGCGGCTGCGATGGACAAATTGACTCCCGGTTTTCGGCGGTGCCCTTGCGAGCAGAAGATGTCTTGGGCGGATCTGCACTCACGTGTGTCTACTGTTTGGGCCTTGAATGCGCCCCGCAGGCTTGCAACCTGTGCTCTTCCTTCTCAGCCTATGTCCTCTAAGACCGTGCTGCCCGTTTACAACTGGGGTGCCCCGAGAAACATTTTCCTCTGGTAAAGTCAAGAGGCCCGGTCGGCGGTTTCCGTGGTGGTGGGCTCGGCGTATCAGCTAGAGATGATCGCCCTCGAAGAGGAGGCGGCGCGGGCCGCATCTTCCTTGACCGCAGCATTTATCCCGCTCTCCCTGGGTTCCTCTTACATAGCTTCCTTTAAGGAGCTTTGTCTGTCCCTCTCCACTAGAGGAGAGGGACCAACGTCTGCTGGACCTTCTTCTCTGTCCAAGAAGAAAGACAAGGGTAAGTCCCTCCGTCGACGCTCTTGGGAGCGGGAAAGGTCCCTCTCCCCGAGTTGTCGGCCATTGACTTCGGTCGATCATTCGGCTTCAGCCACTGGTCTCACGGTGTCCCCGTCAGGTCAGTTGACCGAGACTCCCGTCGACGCAGTCGAGATCTTTCTCGGCCCGTTGGACGGGTTGTCGACCGGCGAAGCCAAAAATCCCCTCTCCCCGGTTCCCCCGGTGGGAGTTGAGGATCCTGCGGGCTTGCCAGTGCCTCTGGTTCCAGAGCCCTCGGGCAAATCCTCCGAGCCGAGGGAGGAGCCGGTTCCACCCGTCCCCTTCCTGCACCGTCCTCAGAAAGGCCAAGGTTCTCTGTCTCTGACTTCTTCGCGGTCCAGCCGATCCCGCCGTCATAGGCGGTCTCTGTCTCGGCACCACGGTGAGCGCCGCCGCTCGTCCTCCTCCTCGGATGAGGGGAGGCTTCGACGTAAGTTACGTAGACGATACAAGGACCTTGTGGCAACAGCTCCTTCTGACCGGAAACAAGCCGACGCCATTGCCTTCCCCGGCCATTAAGTGGCTGTCACTGGAGCGGCCGAAACAACCCCTCATTTTACCAGAGGAGCCTGTTCCCAGGCCGGTTCGGCCAAAACCAGCTGCCCTGCCGATTCCGGTGGAACCTCTGCCTCCACAGCCGTTGTTTGGAGCTCTGACCAAGAACTCTCGGTCGGCTCAGGGTCTGCTCCATAGGCTGTTGGTCACCCTCACTCCCGATCGCCCTCGGCAGATGGAGGGTGGCTCAGGCCCGAGGCAGATCTTTGTGGCCTCTTCTGAGTCCGATTCCTCCCTTTTCTCCAACCGAGCGTACTTGGAGTCCTCTGGAGATCAGTCTCTGGACGACAGCCCTTCATCCTTCCTGGGTTTGCTCAGGCTCATCTCTGAATCCACCGGGATGCAGCTCGAGCCCGTATCCAAGCGGGCCAAGTATCCTCCTCACGGAGATATTGGACCAAGGGGATTCCCCTGCGGAGGCATTTCCTGTGGCTGAGGCCATTGTGGGCCTGGCCTTGGAGCTTTGGCAGCGCCCTGCTTCCTGCCCTGCGCCTTCGGCCAGGATGGCCAGGAAGTATGCGGTCCCTACCAGTTCCATGACCGGTTTTTCGGAACATCCCTCAGCCGAGGGGTTAGTTACCGACAGTGTTTTCTGGCGTGCTGGAAATGCTAGGGACGTGGACAAACCTCCCGACAAGGAGTCCAAGAAATCTGACTATGCCGGGCGAAAAGTCTACGCTGCGTCCTCCCTTGGCCTTCGTCAGGCAAGCTCAGCTGTGCTTATGGCACATTTCTCCCATGCCCTGTTGGGCTCCCTGGACGAGGTAGTCCCTCATCTCCCGGCCGACCTGCAGACCACGGTTAGGCAGGTGCGGGGGCAGGGCAGTGGCCAAGCAGCAACTTCAGACTGTTCTGGACATTGGAGACTCATGCGCCAGGTCAGTCGCAGCCGCAGTGGCTATGCGCTGTCTGGCATGGCTGAGGATATCCACCTTCACAGTGGATACCCGGCACAAATTGGCGGGTGTCCCCTTCCTGGGGACCGACCTCTTCGGCCCTGGAGTGAAAGGCCACCTCCAGGGGATCAAAAAGTCCAGTGCCACCTTGGACTCTGTCTGATCCACTCAGAGGGACAAGGGCCGCAGACCGCAACCCAAGCCCTTTTGTCCGTCTGCGCCCGGCACGTCCGGCCCAGCAACACCAGGGCCAGCAGGCTCGCTCTTGGTGTCCCAAACCCAAGCCCGCGGCTTCCTCCTCCAGGAAGCAGGGAGGTAAAGGCCCAGGTGGTCCCTCGGCCGGTCCCTCCTCCAAGCCTGCACAATGACGGGTTGAGGGGTGTCGCCCCCAACCTCGTCACTTCACCCCAGGTTCCCCCCGTGGGGGGACGGCTCCGGTTCTTCCTTTCTGCCTGGTCTGCTATTACCGCAGACCAGTGGGTGTTGGAAGTGGTAGGAAAGGGCCTGCCTCTGGAGTTCGAGCAGGCCCCACCCTTCAGAGCCGTCGCACCTCGGGGTCTGAAGCCTCGCTGTCAGCTCGCTGAGCCGACATCGCTCTCCTCTTCAAGAAGGAGATGATAAGAGAGGTGGCGGACCCTCCCTCAAACCCGGGGTTCATGTCCAGGTACTTCCTGGTTCCGAAACGGACGGGGGCTGGCGCCCCATTCTCTACCTACATGACCCAAACA
This sequence comes from Neoceratodus forsteri, assembly GCA_016271365.2. Lineage (NCBI taxonomy): Eukaryota > Metazoa > Chordata > Ceratodontiformes > Ceratodontidae > Neoceratodus > Neoceratodus forsteri. The sequence goes on from CM057453.1 coordinate 1,615,443,759, forward strand.
AGTTCCTAAAGTCTCGAACCTTCAGGATGGTCACTCTGGCTCAGATAATACCATCCTTGGAACACGGCGTGTGGTTCTGCTCTCTGGACCTATAGGACGCGTTCTTTCACGTCCCTATCTGTCCGTACCATCAAAGGTTCCTTTGCTTTCGAGCGGAGGGATCCCTTTTCGAGTTCAAGCCATGCCCTTGACTTATCTCCAGCTCCAGGGTCTTCAAATGCATGGCAGTGGTGACAGCATTCCTGTGGCGCCGAGGGTCGGGTCTACCCTTACCTGGACGATTGGCTGATTGCAGCCCCTCCAGACAGGAGGTGGAGCGGTCCAGAGATCTGGCCCTCCAGGTTTGCTCTCAGGTCGGCCTCCTCATCGAGGCCAAGTCGGAACTCGAGCGGAAGCAGGTGATTCTTTTCATCGGGGCAGAGCTAGTCTCTCTTCGAGCCAGGGCACGGCTCCCGGCGGACAGGGTCGAGGTTCTTTCCTCCTTTGTCCAATCATTTCTGGTTGGGCAATTGCACCTGGCCCGGGACTTCCTGCGCCTCCTGGGTCTCATGGCGGCCTGTACCAGCATGGTCCGTTGGGCCCGCTGGAACATGCCACCCCTTCAGTGGGGGCTGGCCAGCCAGTGGTCCCAACGCTGCGATCCATTGGACCAGCTAGTGACGGTGACCCAAGGGATGTGGAACGCTCTCCAGTGGTGGACCGTTCCAGTTCATCTGCAGGAGGGCATCCCGTTTGTCTGCCCCAAGTCGATGGTCTCTCGTTCGACTGATGCCTCTCTGATGGGTTGGGGTGCCCATCTGGGGGAACACCGAGCACACGGCCTCTGGTCCCCGCAGGAGTCCCGATGCCACATCAACCTGCTGGAGCTCCGAGCGGTCCGCCTAGCTCTCACCACCTTTGCTCAGTTTCTTCGGGGTCAAGTGGTCCGGGTCCAGACGGACAACACCACGACCATGTACTGTCTAAACCACCAGGGCGGGATGCGCTCCATGCTTCTATGCAAGGAAGCTGTCCGCATCTGGTCTAGCCATTCATGTGGCAGGAGCCTCCAACACCCTGGCCGATGCCCTAAGCCGGATAGGGGCTGCGTCCCACGAGTGGTCTCTCCTGCCGGAGGTAGTACAAGATCTATTCTCCCATTGAGGCACGCCTCAGGTGGACCTGTTTGCCTCCAGGGAGAATGCGAAGCTGAGGCTGTTCCATGCCCGTCCCCTCAGCAGGGATCGCTGCGGGGGTGCCTTCTCGAGCCGTGGACCCCGGGCCTCTTCTCGCCTTTCCCTTGATGCACAGGTGCTGCTCAAAGCAAGGAGGGACAAGGCGCGGGTGATTCTGATAGCCCCAGACTGGCCCCGCCAGTACTGGTACCCAGATCTCCTCAGCCTCCGCTCCAGGCTCCCGAGGCAGCTTCCAGCTCACCCGGACCTGCTCTCAGTCAATCAGGGGAAGGTATTATATCCAGACCGTCAATCCCTGCACCTGACGGACTGGTTCCTGAGCAGCTAGAGTTCCAGGCCTTGGGTCTTTCCGACGAGGTCCTCAGCGTAGTTGAGGCGTCCCGTAAGGAGTCAACCAGAAAATGCTATGCCTTCAAATGGAAAAGATTTTCCATTTGGTGTCAGGGCAAGGGCCTGGACCCTTCCCCTTGTTCCTTGGCGAGCATATTGGACTACCTTTGGTCCCTTTCTCAGCAAGGGCTTAGGTCGATGACCCTTATGGTGCACCTGGCAGCCATCTCTGCTTACCGGGCGCGGGCCGGGAAGCAGTTGGTGGCGCAGGAGAAGGTGGTCTGGCGCTTTTTTCAAAGGCGTTGATCACATTTCCCTTCCGGTGCGAGAACCTCCACCTCCATAGGATCTACTGCTGGTACTGGCAAAGCTCATGGGCAAGCCATTCGAACCAGTGCACAGGTGTGAACTCTCTCACCTGTCGTGGAAGACCGCCTTCTTGGTGGCTGTTACGTCAGCCAGAAGGATTGGAGAGCTCCAGGCGCTCTGCATAGTCTCCTTACCTGGTCTTCCACAGGGACAAGGTTGTCCTGCGCCCCAACCCGAAATTCCTTCCGAAGGTGGTGTCGGAGTTTAACCTTAATCAGGTGTTGACTCTGCGGTGTTCTACCCCAATCACACCGGGGGCGAATATAGGCTCCATACTCTGGACCCTAGAAGGGCGCTCGCTTACTATAAGGTGCGCACGGCTGAAATTCGGGGAGAGGTTCGCCAGCTGTTTGTCACCTACGCTGAAGCCGCACCTGGCAGACCTGCAGCCAAGCGGACGATAGGCAGGTGGGTCACCTCCTGCATAGATATCTGCTATAAGTTGGCGGGCATGGAGCCTCCCAGAGGGATAAGAGCTCATTCTACCTGCCATACTGCTGCATTGGTGGCTGCTTCCAGGGACGTCCCTATCCAGGGAATCTGCAGGGCTGCTACCTGGAAGTCAGCACACACCTTCATCACCCATTACCACATCGACCTGGAATCACGCTGGGATGCTGGTTTTGGGGCCTCAGTTCTCCAGTCTCTTTCCCAAGTAAGTATCAAGGGTGTGCGCCTTGCCTCTGTCCTCCCGGAGAACTGCTAGGAGTCTGCCAGACAGTGTGGATGAACAACATATCCATGTCCCTAGAAATACAGGTTACTCACCTGTAACAGGAGTTCTAGGAATGGTATATGTTGTTCATCCACATGACCCACCCGACCTCCCCGGCTTCGACGCACAATCTGAGCTTCCAGCAGGCCTGATCTGGCTTCATGGGGCAGGGCCGAGAGTTTTACCACCTGGGTGGGTGGGAGGAGCCAGCATGAAGACCTTCCGGCAAGATTTAAAGCGGCAAGGATACCTGCCAGACAGTGTAGATGAACAACATATACCATTCCTAGAACTCCTGTTACAGGTGAGTAACCTGTATTTTCTTCCCTCCTGGTGCTCAGAGCCGTGGAAGGGGTTCCAACCACACACCAGGGCAAAGGGTTGTACTCCAGGTACTTCCTTACCCCAAAAAAGACAGGAGAATGGCAGCCCATCCCGGATCTCAGATATCTAAACAAGCACCTTTTAAAACCAAAGTTCAAAATGGTGACTCTGGGGATTATTTTACCTTCTCTAAGGCCAGGGGACTGGCTAGCCTCCCTGGATCTCAAGGATGCCTACTTCCATGTTCTCATCAGAAGCTCCCATCGAAAGTACCTCAGATTTGAACTGCCCTCAGGCCATTACCAGTTCAGAGCAATGCCCTTCGGCCTCACCTCGGCCCCGAGGGTGTTCACAAAATGCCTGGCAGTAGCAGTTGCTCATTTAAAAGGCAAGATTGCCATCTTTCCTTATCTGGACTACTGGCTCATTGTAGGCCAGTCTCCAGAACAGGTCAGACTTGACTTACAAGTCACCTAGCAACTGCTTACATCTCCAGGTTTCCTTCTCAATATCCCAAAGTCAGTTCTGGAGCCTGTTCAGCTTCTCACCTTCAGAGGTGCAGAACTGAACACAAAAGAAGCCAGAGCCTGTCTCCCTCTGGAGAGAGCAAGGACCTTGGTCTCTCTGGCCTCTTCTTTCACCCTGCAGGTCTCTCGACCAGCAAGGCATTTTCTACAGCTTCTGGGGCACATGGCTGCTTCTACGGCAGTAGTGCAGGGAGCAAGGTTTCAGATGAGGGACATCCAGTTTCATTTGAGAGCCTTTTGGTCTCAAAGGACAGATCCTCTAACCAAATTGATTCCATTCCAGTGACTCGAACCCTGATCTAGGCCCTTCAGTGGTGGCAGGATCAGAACAATCTGAGGCAGGGGGGGTTCCCTTCACTCCCCAGTCTCATTCCTTGACCCTTACTACAGATGCTTCTCTCTCTTGGGGTGGGGAGCTCACATGGGTGACCTTTCCACCCAAGAGCTGTGGTCCCCTCAGGAATCTCTGCTCCACATCAGTTTGCTGGAGCTCAGAGCAGTTTTTCCTAGCACTCTAGGTTTTTTCCCACATCTTTTCAGAACAAGGTTGTTCAGATCAGTACAGACAATACCACTACAATGTGGTACATCAACAAGCAAGGGGGCACTCGGTCTACGGCCTTGTGCACCAAAGCAATGAAGTTGTGGTCTCTGGCTTATTCTCTGAACGCCTCCCTTACGGCAGTTCACCTCCCAGGAAAGGACAATGTCCTAGCGGATGCTGTCAGCAGAATTTCCCAGGGCCATCACGAATGGGCACTGGACCCCTAATACTGGGTAGTATTTGCCAGATGGGGCACCCCGCAAATAGATCTCTTTGCAGCCCCAGACAATCGCCAACTTCCACTTTTTTGCTGCAGGCCCCCAGTGTTGGGCTCAGTCCCTCTGGATGCCTTCCTCCTCAGTTGGGAAGGGAAGTTCCTCTATGCTTCCCCGCATCCCCCTTCTTTTTCAAGGTGCTAGTCAAAATCAGATCTCAATCCTGCAAGATTCTGATTGCTCCAGATTGGGCCAGGCAGCCCTGGTACCCACTCCTCATGTCCTTAGCAGTCCACCTTCCCATGAATCACAACCTGTTAACTTGTGCCCAGGGGAGAGTTTGGTATCCGGACCTCAAATCTCTCAATCTCAAGGCTTGGCTCTTGAAGAGTTGCTGACCTACACTTTTCCCAAGGTGTATTGGATATATTGAAGGCCTCTAGGAAGCCTTCCACCAGGGCTACTTATAATTCAAAATGGAAGAGATTTTCCATTTGGTGTGCTGCTAAACATATTTCCCCAGAATGTGCTGGTGTGCCCACGATCCTGGATTATTTGGTGCATTTGAATTCCTTGGGACTGAGACTAGCTACCCTAAAAGTGCACTTAGCAGCTGTCTGTCTTATCAGCAGGTAAGCCTTCTTTTTCAGCTCACCTGTGTTCTCTTAAGTGTTTTTAAAGGGTTGTTTCACCAACCCCCCCGTTCAGGGACCCTGCCCCTGCTTGGGATCTTAATATTTGTATTGCCCAGCTTATGCAACCCCCGTTTGAGCCATTGTCTTCAGCAGAGCTTAAGTACTTGACTTGGAAAACTGTTTCTGGTAGCCATCACCTCTGCCAGACGCATAAGTGAGCTACAGTCTTTGTCAGTGGAGCCTAATTTTATCTCCTTTCATAGAGATAAGGCGGTCCTCGGGACTAACAGGAAGTTTTTGCCTAAGGTGGTTTCTGACTTCTACCTTAATCAATCCATGTCTCTTCCTGTGTACTTCACTGACCATTCCTCTTCTGGTGAGAGAAGATTACACAGTTTAGATGTCAAAAGAGCCCTTAGCTACTGTATAGAATGTACCAAGGGTCATAGGTTTGAATCCCTCCAATTGTTCCTCACTTATGGTGAGGTTGCTAAAGGGAAACCTGCCACTAAAAGATCCATTGCCAGGTGGATTCTCTTGTATCCAATTCTGCTATGAAAAACTGGGTAAGGTTCCTCCCTCAGGCCTGTGGGCTCACTCTACCAGAGGTACAGCTGCGTCTCTGGCTGCTGCCAGGGACATTCCTATCCTAGAGATGTCAAGCAGCTACCTGGAAAACAGTTCACACTTTTACTAAGCATTACTCCTTGGATATCCAGGCTAGGAGTGATGCTCTATTTGGCACAGCTGTGCTTCAGAGCCTATTTCCCAAGTAGGTTCTGTCCCTCCTCCCTGGAGGTACTGCTGTGTAGTCTGCATATGTCATAATATAGCAAGACTTCATGTTTGAAGAAAAATTACTCACCTTAGTAATGTTGTTTTCTAATGGAGTCTTGCTATATTATAACCCTCCCAGCCTGCCCCTCTCAGAACCTCTATTTTTGGGATGTGGGCAGTGCAGTGTTGGCATTTCATAGATGCCCACTTTATTTTCATCCTTTCTTAGGGTGCTTAGGTGTTAAGCTTGTTTTCTTTCTTGAATCCCCTGACTTGAATCTTTTGTGTTGGGATCAAGAATAAAGAATGTGTTTTTGTAGTTAGCCAGTGGGCTAGTGTAGGTTTATGGCTTCCACACAGAACCTTAGTGAGTTTTTGCTCGTAAAGATCTGACAGTTTAAGTTTGAGCTTCAACAGACAGTGTGTTAAACCGAGCTCGCACTCAAGATTCCATGCCCTGCATGGAAAGTTAACTCTTTCACCTCTGGAGCAGTTCTAACCTGGGGTTATACTGCATATGTCATAATATAGCAAGACTCCATTAGAAGAAACAACATTGCTAAGGTGAGTAGTTTTTTCTTGAGAACCATAGCGGTTTTTTATTCCGCTTTGTTTTCTGTGTTTCACACAAAGGCTTGTTGCCTCTGATGGCAGTTTTGATTTTTCTCCATTGTTCTTCCACCCCTCCTTTCTGGCCATTTGCTAATGCATTCCTCAGGTATTCACCCATTATGCCAAAGTCCACCCTTCTAAAGTCCAGTATCCTTGTTTTTGTATGGCTTGTCTCCATGGTTGTTTATTGTGAAGCACACTGTGCAGTGGTTGCTTGTTCCCAGATGTCTACTGACTTCTAAATTTGTGATCCTCTCTCCATTCGAGAGTACCAGGTCTAATATTGCTCCCTCCCGAGTGGGTTCCACCACTAGCTGTCTAAGGCATGCCCCCTGTGGGGCATAGAGAATGACCCTGCTCTTGGATGTGGCTGCAGTCCATGTTGCCCAGTTAACATCTGGCATATTCAGGTCCCCCATCAACAGTAACTCCCCTTTTTTAGCCATTTTGAGAATGCCCTCTATTATTTTCTTGTCCATTTCCTCCCCTTGAGACGGGGGTCTGTATACAACCCCTGTGCGGATTGTGATGCCATTCCCAGAGTTCCTCTTGTCCTCCCCCTTTCCTTTTTAGTTCTGTAACTTTGATCCCTTCCGTTATGTAGAGAGCTATTCCACCTCCTTTTACCCTCCCTGTCCCTTCTGTAGATTGTGTACCCTGGTACAGTCGTGGCCAAAAATATTGGCGCCCTTGCACTTTTTCAAATAACTCACAATTTCTCTAAACACAAGTTGAAATTAACAGTACAGTATTTGGTCTTCACAATTCTTTCTCTTAATATAGCAGAACCTTTGTTTTTGATTCAGAATTTAATATATCCTTTTAAGTCAGAAAATGAAAAGAAATGGCATTGACAAAATTATTGACACCCTTGACTTCATATTTGGTAGCACAGCCTTTGGGCAAAATAACTGCAATCAGCCGCTTCCTATAGCCATGGATGAGCTTCCTGCACCTCTCTACTGGCAGTTTGGCCCACTCTTCTTGTGCAGACTGCTCCAGTTCTCCCAGATTTGAAGGGTGCCTTCTTCAAACTGCTGTTTTCAGATCTTTCCACAGGTTTTCAATGGGATTTAGATCTGGACTCATTGCTGGCCACATTGGAACAGACCAGCGTCTTGTCTTGAACCATTCCTGGGTGCTTTTTGAAGTGTGTTTGGGGTCATTGTCCTGCTGGAAGACCCATGACCTTCGGAGAACCAACTTTCTGACACTGGGTTCAACATTGCGCTCCAAAATGGCCTGGTAATCTCCAGATTTCATGATGCCATGCACACGTTCAAGGCACCCAGTGCCAGAGGCAGCACAGCAACCCCTAAACATCACAACCTCCTCCATGTTTGACTGTAGGGAAGGTATTCTTTTCTTTGAAGGCTTCATTTTGTTTTCTGTAAACATAGAGGTGATGTGCTTTACCAAAAAGCTCCTAATTTGGTCTCATCTGTCCACATGACATTCTCCCAGAAGGATTTTGGCTTGTTCAGGTGTGTGTTGGCAAACCCCAGTCGGGCTTTCTTGTGTCTGTCTGTGTCTGTGTGTGTCTCTCTCTCTCAGCAGTGGGTCTTCCTGGGCCTCCTACCATATAACCCCCTTTCATTGAGTTGGTGACGGATGGTACGAGTTGAAACTGTCGTACCTTGTGTCTGAAGGTCAGCTTGAATCTGTTTGGCAGTTGATCGAGGTGCTTTCTCCACCATTCGAACAATCCTGCGCTGCAGTCTTCGATCAAGTTTTCTCTTGCGGCCACTTCCAGGGAGGTTGGCTTCATGGGCCTTAAACATCCTGATAACATTGAGTACGGTGGAAACGGGAACATAAAGGTCTCTGGAGATTGATTTGTAGTCTTGAGATTGTCCATGCTTGGCTACAGTCTTCTGTCTGACCTCAGACAATTCTCTGGCTGTCTTTCTTTTCTCCATGCTCATTGCGTTACAGTGACACAAAACAGGAGAATGAGTCCTTTTCTCTATTCAAACTGGTTGAACGTGCAGTTTTTTATATTGCAGGCACCTGCAGCTCACCACAGGTGAGTTCAGTTCCAAAGTGAAGGAGAATCACCTGCTTGAAATCTAATTATTTCTAATTACTTCTAACAGGTGCCAATAATTTTGTTCGGGCCATTTAAGGATTTCTGTGTGGAATAAGCTAAAACTTAGTACATTTTTCTGCTTGTTTTATTCCACCTCAAACCGAAGAAATACATATGTGGATACCAAAATATTCTTTAATTTCAACAATTTACTGGAAGGAATGGTGCATTATTAGAAAAAACTGCAAGGGTGCCAATATTTTTGGCCACGACTGTGTTTTTCATGTACCATGTTTCTGTGACTGCCACAATATCCAAGTGTTCCTCTTCCATCAAGGCTACTAGCTCTGGAAGCTTGTTTCCCAGACTACGGGCATTGGTACTCATTGCCCTCCATTTAATGTTGGCGTTATCCTTTTTTACCCCATCCCTGCTCTTATTGCCCTTGTCCATTTTTCCATTTACCCCGGTTCTGCCCTCTGTCAAGCTCTGTACCTCAGTGTTTACCCTACTACCTGCCATGTTTTGTGGGGGGAGGCTTGAACTTTCCTGTTTCCTGTCAGCACCTCCCCCCTTGGCTAGTTTAAAAGCTTGCCAAGAAAGCCTTTAAACCTGTCACCTAGGAGCGTGTTTCCCTTCCTGGACAGATGCAGACTATCATGCCAGTATAGACCTTCATCTCTCCAGGTGGACCCCCAGTCCCCAATGAAGCCAAAGCCCTGTGCTCTGCACCGCTTGGCCCACCCAGTCTACCCATTTCCCTACCTGCTGGATAAGCTGCAGTTCCTAGTTAACCAGCAGCCTACTTCTTCCTACCCCCACCCCCCAGAATTGCCTTATGGCTATCCCATGCATGCTTGAATTCCACCACTGATTTTTGACTCCACAACCTCCTCCGGAAACCAGGGATAAACTCGCTGTTCAGCCAGCAGGACACTTCTAAAATATTGAACAAATATCCTTCCAATTCCTGTGTCTAGCACAGAAATCGAGCACCTTCAGTTGTATTTCACCCCCTCTGGTTATAAAATTACTACACTTTAATGGAAATCTGCAATTCTTATTGCCAATAAGAAAATGAAACTTTATGTAGAAAGTGTAGTTTACTTTCCTAATTAGTCCCCAACAATATTATGTTTTACCAGGTTCCCAGTTCCTCAAATGCATTCTAGTTTGTTCTCTGCAGTATTGCAAGTTTCTCAGGTGGAGAATCTTATCACAGAACATTACCCATTGTGTAATCAGAGGTTTGCCAACCAACTCGTGTTTCCAATCCCAGTTACTTAGGTTATTTTTCATTTGATGTTTGCCTTGCTGAAATTTAGAATCTTAGTTGCCCAGACTGTTTTATGTGTCCCTTATTTTAAATTGTGGTTTGAGATGGTCACTAGTACTTAATGGCATACATGTTCTATGTTTTGCTGTAGCTCCCAGATTTAAGTCTAGAAGGGACTTGGCAAGATTGGAGGAATGGTCAAAATATGTCAGCTTAGATTCAGTGCAAAAGTGCAAAGTAATGCACCTAGGAGAAACAAACTTGGGAGAACACCGTTTTGGGGGTAACTAACAACACAAATGGAAAGGGACCTGGAGTACTCAAATTGGATTAGGTAGGTAAGCAATGTGAGAAGGCAGTAAGGAGGGCTGGGGGGATACTAGGATATATAGGGAGGCATCAGTCACCAGCAGAAAACAGGAAGTTGTTACCCTCTGTACAGACAGTTGGTGAGACCTCATCTGGAGTACTGCATACAGTTCTGGAGACCCCATCTCTGCAGGGACATGGACAGGATGGAGGCAGTCCAGAGGAGGGCAACTAAAATGGTGCAGGGTCTGCAACAGAAGCCAGGGCCTGCCTCAGAAACCGTGCTTAATATGTATACCCTTGAGGAAAGTGGGAAGGGGGGGAGGCATGATAGAAACTTTCAAGTACCTCAAGGGAATCAAAGTCCAAGATGGGAGCATCTTTTAGAAAGAGGTGTGCAAGAACAAGGGGTCACAATTTGAAGATTTTGAGGGGGGGGGGTGTCTCAGGGGCAACATGGAGTGTTTTTTTTTTTTTTCCACGGAGAGGGTGGATAATGCATGGAACCATCTTCCTGAGGAGGTTGTGGGGGAATTCAAGAATGCATGGGACAGACATAAGACATTTACAGTGAGGGGTAGGAGGAAGTAGGCTGTTGGTTAACTAGAATCTGCAGCTTATCCAATAGGTAGAGAAATGGACAGACTAGATGGGCCAAGCGGTCCTAATCTGCCATCAGTCTGTTTCTGTGTTTAGAATATTTGTGCCCCTGGTAGTTTCATTCACTTTGATCTAACCCAGCTTCCAAGTAATTGGATTCCATGTTATTGGAGCCTTTCAGATTTTCCCAGTCTATCCCTAGTAAGTTAGTCACCTATGAGTATGTCCTTGTCTGCATGGTTTAGGGATTTGATTTTAGTTAATGAGGCCATCCTCTTTATTGATGGAGATCTGTAAATTGTACCTATTTTAGGTGACTTGTGTGGAATTGATTTCACCCAAATCAGGTCTCATTAGTCTGTTCTTATCTCAGACTGTTTATTTTGAGATGTAGATCGCAACTCCCCCACCTCTTCTGTATTCCCTCGATCTTTTGTATAAACTATACCCTTGAATGTTCTTATTTTCATCCCACCAAGTCTGTTATTGCACCGATGTGTATGTCCTGTTTCCATTGTATGTTTTAATTTCTCAAATTTGTTTGACAGGCTGCTTGCATTCAATATGTAGTTTCATCCTTCTATACTTTATTCTGAGTAGTTGGTGTAGAAATGGCCAGTGGCTTCCCCCATGCCCCCCTCTTCATCAGTTTAAATGTTTTGCAATTTCTTCATTAAACCTGGCTAGATTTCTAGAGCCTGTTTTAAGTGTAATTCATCAGGTTTGAACAAGTTTATGCCTCTAAATGTCAGTGTTCTCTATAAACTTGTACTTAATTGCTCAATTTTCTCAACCACCCATTTTAGTAAATGTATTTCTTTGCTTTTTCTGGTATGATGACCATGCAGTGGAGGTATACTTGATGCAATAGCCTCCCCTCTTTTTCCCTGTGATTACTGTTTAAAGTCCTCATAGATGTTTTGCAACCTTTCCTTATATTGTTAACTCCTGCATGTAGTACCAGTGGTTTTTTTTTGTTTTGGCCATTTGCCTTCCTAATCTTTGCCTTACATCGCTGTTCGCCCCAGGGAGCATGGCACCGTGGTGGAATAATTTCTCCCTTTACAGGGTGCTGAATCTGTCCCTCTTATAATAGAATTCCCTGTCACCAGGGTTCTCTGTGTGTGGGACTGGTTTCACTTAAATGATCTTCCGTAGGTTTTGCATCTCCATTTTTCTCTAATAGTCGTAGGTTCTTTAATTACTGTTGGAAATGTTTATTTGTGTTAACAGGGAGTGATTTGGTTGTTTTAACAATGCATTATCAGCTATTTCTTAACTTTACCACTATGAATGAATCTGGGTCTTTTTCTTCTTCGTTTACACTTGGGGGTTAAATCTATTCTGTAGCACCACTGGAGCACTATTGTAGATCTGGCCTCCTCTCTGTTTATTTGTATTTGTTTTAAAAATTGCCCATTCCTCCACCTCTAAGTTCGAGTTAAATTTACCGTCTTTGTAATCTCCTGCCATTCATATTTTTTCTCTGCTTTGTGGGGTAGTTTCTATCTGACGTACCGTTTGATCAATATACCGTTCTAATGCTGCGATTTCAGTTTGCAGTGTTACTCTACTGTGTAATACAGCTATTCCTTGTTGTAAGGTGTTGATTAGCATGCATTTGTCACATATAAACCCCTCAATTTGTATCCTGTTGCAGAACATTTGACAAGAGTGACTCCCATTAATATCCATGCCCATTTGTGTATTTTGACCCAGTAACTTGGTATTACTGACTGCCATAGTTAACGAGGGCTACTTTCCTACCTCGGGTCAGGTGGAGCAGCAGTTTGTGGCCCTGTACCCCTGCTTCCCCAGCTGACACAGCAGAGACTTGCACTGGCTTGGGGCGATGCTTTTTAAGCCGTCACAACCGGAGGTAGCATACAGTTGCGCTTCCGGTTTAATGTGAACAAATAAAACAGTTCAAAACAAATGGTTTATTAAACACACGTCACCAGCCTGGTGGCGTGGAGGGCTGAAGTGCTGGTGCTTTACCTCTACCCACGCCTGTGACCTGGGTTCGGTAACTAGCCTGGGTTGCTGGAGGACAGCTCTCCTCTCCGGGGTTGGGGGAAGCGGCATCCCTTGGCAATGGCTTCCCCCTGGTGGTGGCCAGGAGACAGTGCAGGCCACAGGGTGTCCGGCATTAGGCCAGTGGGGTGGGGGAAGGGGATCGTTGCCAGGGCCGAAGATGCATGCACACCTCCATGTGTACGCGCCATTCTGCTGGGGCCCTCAGGAGAAAATGGAGGATGAAAATGCTGGCGGCAGGATAAGACTTACCCACAGGTGCCTCACCTGGGCTGGGGGAGTCTGGATGGGAGCCATCTGGGGGTTGGGGGGAAAAAATACCTGACACGATTTAAAAAACAAACAAAAACACACACCTGGGATTATATTACCTCCCTGTACAACCTGGGACGTCTGGCAACCATTTCTGGCTCAATATCCAGCTAGTACACATACCCAGTACCAGGAGGAATCCTCCTGATAACCCACAATCCTAAGGACAGCCTGAGCTGCTCTGGTGGGCACTAAAACTGTGACCCACCTGTCACTTCTCTCCTCAGAGAAATGCTGTGATAAGTCAGTGAATACTAGTATCCAGGGATAGGAGACACTGTTTCATGCTTTAGTAGGCTCTGAAGTTACAAAACTCTTCCACTGGTCTCTTACACACCAGTGTTTTGTTCTCCAAGCCCATTCAGTAGGAGAATAGGCACTGTGACTGCCAGGGGATGGCAAGGGGAACTGAAACTCAAGCTGTCACAAGTACCTGCACAGCCTTCCTGCAACTAATTTCCTGTCCCCTCTCTCTCTCTCTCTCTCTCTCTGGCTCATACTGCCTCTTGCTGCAGCTTGCTCCCAGTCTGTGCCTCTTGCTACAACTCCTGCTGCCTACACCACTCGCTGCAGCTGTCTTCCCCCCCCCCCCCGACCGCATCTGCACTGTACAGCTCCCACAGCCTGTCCTCCGCTCCCATTCCCTCCCACGATTATCACTATGCTGTGGGGAGACTTGATACAAAGCAGCTGCCACACAGAGATGGGAGAGAACAGTCTGTTACACCTTGCTCTCTGTGTGCCTCTGCCTCCCTCGCCCATAGCAGCACAACTGTTAGCAACCTAACGGGGAATCACTGGGGCTTTGGGACCCAGTCACTTGGTGCCACTTGCTGCACCCAGCACGAAATTCACTGCTTGCCTCCTATAATCTGCTGCTGCTCTGCTTGCACTGTTTGGGGGGGCGGCAAGCAGCACGCTGAAGCTGTGGGGGTGCAGTGGGACGGGGCTATGGGAATTCACTGCAGCTCTCACTCTGTCCTTTACAAATGAATGGGCTTATGCATTCTCGCCTCCTGTAGTCTTCTGCCGCAGGGGTGCAGTGGGACAGGGCTACAATTGGTGCGGTGGGGGACTGTCACTGCCTTGCTGACTCCCAGAAACTGCTGGGGGGGAGGGGGGAGAGGCGTGAGTGTGTTTGACACACATTCCCGCTTGCCACCAACCCCACAGCACTGAAGGACAACTGCTGCATACTGCCATTATTAAACACAAGCCACAAAATCTGCTGCTGGAACAGATACTGCCATTAACATACACACAAGCAACAGGACAAATACTGCAGTCCCGATCACTTACTTTGCTTTTTCAGTGGCTGCCGGCAGACTTTACTTTGCACTGGGGAGAACAAGACCCAGTGGCTGATCTCCAGTCACTCATTAACTTGATTAATGCTAACTTAATCCAGGGCTCTGCAAAGTGACTCACCCATTCGGGTTGCATGTTTGTCAACCCATGTTATCCCCAGTAACTCCATACCCTGTCATGGGTTATTGCTTGCATAACATGGGTTATGCCCAAAACATGGGAAAACACCAGTTGATGAAAAAAAATGGTCTTGGAGGTCAAGTGCGTATTATAATTTATAAATCGCGGCCATCCATTTTAGCCGGTGGGGATTTATTTCTAAACATCCTAGCTACTCGCAATCCTAAAATTTAAATTGGTATAGTTCAGTTCCCACACAGGGTGTTCTACTATTTTCTACAAAGCAACACATTTTGATTTTTAACTTCAAATTCTAGCTTTTAAAAACTGAGATCTTTCAACATTTTTGTACATTTCTGGCATCTTGTGGTTATGCAGTTGTCAGCTGGCTTGCAGAATAAGTATCGAATATTGATTATAGAATGTCTGGATAATTTCCCTGATTGGTTGAAACCTGATCACATGGCAGTGTGATAGTAGAAGATCATGTGTCCCTCACGATTACTCAAACTTGAAGGGACACAGTCTGCCCCTTTGGTCTCAAAGCATCTCTAATTAAAAGGTAGGCTCTTGCTTGGTAAAATTTGCTGTAGCTGTTAATTAATAGGGAGGCAGTATAGCACAGTGGTCTAAGGCTTTGAGCTGCAAATTTGGTGACATCCAGCAGACCAGACCTGGGTTTGAATCCCACAGCTTCCACTTGCATACTGTGTGACCCTGAGCAAGTCGCTTAACCTCCTTGTGCTCCCAGGTCGCTCCTGTAAAAAAGCTTTCAGCTTAGTGTGCTATACCTGGTTAAACAACTAAAAAAAAAAAAAAAATTGATTCCTTGTCTTAGAGACTACCTGCCATAAGTCCTTGATCAATTCCATGTGCATCTTTCCTATATTTGGGAACCCCTCAATAGTCTTGCCACACTTGATGCAGTGGTAGAAGAGATCAGGGATTTGAACTAAACACAGATGTAAATTACACCATTAGCATGCATTTTAGTTCTAAGAAAGGAAGCAAAGAACCCAGCAACATAGTTAGAAAAGGTAAGCCGTCATAAAATGGGGGTTTCAGCTAGCAATATTATGATGCAGAAAGGGTTGATGGCATGGCTCCGGATAAGGCATGTACTGGCCTATTTTACTCTTCTCATTTTAAGAAATACTCTTCAGAAATTTAGAGTACCAGTACTCGCCCAGCATTTGTAAATACTCCACACGCCAAAGAATAGTGCTTCATAACATAACTGGTGATTCAAAAGGATCAGTTTTTTGCCAGATTTACAACACTTGTATGCATCCCGCTTTTGTTTTACTCGCTATGTTTTAAAACTGGTGAGTAAATTCCTACTTGCCAACATTATTTGGAGCATTGTTGGCACCTGAAATTCTTATCTAGAAAAACACATTTTTCATGTACTCAGTCCACTCTAGCAAGACATCTGTACATATCTGAACTTTGTTTTACTCATCTCATTTTCAAAATGAGTACAGGTACTACTCCCAAAAAATCTTATCTAGAGCCCTGGTTGATGGTGTCCCTTTCTACATGT
The DNA here is from genome assembly GCA_016271365.2 of Neoceratodus forsteri. Taxonomy (NCBI): domain Eukaryota; kingdom Metazoa; phylum Chordata; order Ceratodontiformes; family Ceratodontidae; genus Neoceratodus; species Neoceratodus forsteri. Next base: position 1,615,459,513 of record CM057453.1, read on the forward strand.
TTCCCCCCGCTCCCCAGCAACAAAAAACCAAAACAGGTGTTCACAAAAACAAAAAACTACATCCACCTGCCTGTAAAGTTCAAGGTAGCAACCCCGAAATAAAACTAGCTAAATGAACCTTCAGCCTGACCAGACCAGGTAAATGCAGCTTCCATCAAGCCAGAATCACTCCTTCTCCAAACTCAAACCACGGCACAAGCTTGAGAGACAGCACTTCTATTCACAACTTGAGGAGCGCCCTGTAAATTGACGCAAGAACAGTTTTCAGTACAAAGAAAATTCTGGGAAGGATGTTTGTATCTCTTCATCCTCGGGGTAGGAACTACCTGAGCCAGAGGTCTCTGGAGTTTAAAGCCACCACTTGGGATTTTAAGGGGGGTAAACCCTTCCCCTCTTGTGTTACTATTTTAAATACAGTTGAAGATTTCAAGTTATTGCAGTTTCAGTGTACCATTTGTGCATGAATTTATGTATATAGTTCTTGTCTTGATGCACCAGGGAGTTGACACTGAAATGTATGAAAATATTAGACTTGTAGCGTGTCCAGTTCTGGTCTCTACACTACAGAAAGAACTAATGGGGGTGGGGACATCTAACGGGCCACCAAGCTGATTTGTGAAAGATTGGACATGTTTCAGGGTTTTAAATAGCTGGTATCACATCGCAATTTGCGATGCAAATCGGCTGGTCGTGCTAGTCAAATTGAGGTTGAATCGTAGAAAAGTGCGATCCATTTATCTGCTTTTTATTCTCCCACTGTTTCAACGTGCGGTCCCACGTAGTGCCAACCGGAACTGGAAATATGAGGAAGCAGTCAGCAAGTGCACGGCAAGGCATACCCATGAATGTGGTAGTTGGAGGACATGGAGGGACTGCGAGTGAGTAGGCGGGCGAGCAGGTAAAACGGACCACCAGCGTAATCCGCATCAGCCACTAGACCACCAGGTGTGTGTAGTGTTAAAAAAAAAAAAAAAAATTTGCTGTTAACATACTCTTCATGCCCCTGTGAGACGAGCCCATTGCAAGAGGCATCAATTAAAGGATGTAGCAGAGGACCCTTCTTTCCGTTTTTCTTTTGATGTTGTTCTGTTTCTTCATGCTCCTTGAGATATTCAACCCTGTCTGCATCACAGTTGCTCTGTGGGACACTTTCAGTTAGGTTGGGGGTGTCCCTCATTTTTACTTTTTTAAAACTAATCTCTCCCTGATGGAAAAGATGCAGCCCACAACTGCTGCTAATTCAGAATGAAGTAATTCATAATATCACAACTAAGGAAAAACAGTGATTCCACAGCAGTATCTTGTCTACATGTCCCTCATTTCAGTGCCTTTGTCCCTCTGATGGTCACTGTCCCTCATTTTGAGTATCCATGCCCCTGATTCTAGTGCCAAAGACTGACATGTATGGTGGGGTGAGGGTTGTGGCAGGTGACTCATACTTTTAGATTTTGGCAAAGGGGACATCTGGCCTGGGAGGCAGAGATGTTTTTTTGCCAAGTACCCTAGTCTGGCAAAGGGGAAGGATGGGTGTGTGGATGGTGGTTAGGCACTGGAGGGTTTTAGTAGTTCTGGCAAAGGGGGACAAGGGTGGGAAGGGTGTGGTACTGAAGTGCCTGTGCCTGGGTGGGTGTGCCTGTGTGTGTTGGGGGTTCTGAAACAGATGACGCAAAGACAGGTTGATTTTTTTAATTACAGATTTTATTTAGATTACAGTAATATATATTACACACAGTTCGACATTTTAAATTTTGCTAATCAAATTGAGCTACGTGCTATTCATTTTCACACTTGATTAGCAGTTTGTGCTAATTTTCAGAGCTTATTTAAAACCCTGTGTTTAAAGGGAAGTCTGGGAGGGGAGGTTTGTTAGATAATGGTGTTTTAAATACTAAAGGGGATAGGCTGGGTAGAACATACAGATCTCTCTGACTTCTCGGAAATAAAGGTTATGCACTTGACTGGTTTTGGGAAGGGAGAGATCAGAAGCATTATCAACTTGTGAAATTGTCTACAGATAATGGAAGCTTGTACTGTTCAGGCTTTCAACACAGCATTAGACAGACTCCTGGGGAGAATGGCACCTACAGCTGTACAGTGTGAGTGGGAATAACACTGTGGCAGGTAAGTTTGGATATATGCATACTTAAATTTGGGTACTGTAGTCCCTACGGTGCAGCAGCAGGGACAGATGAGATGGGACCCAAAGTCTTGTCCACCACCACAGTGCCATTATCAGTTAAAGATAACTTACCCGTTTGAAATAAGTTCTGAAAACCAGCGGGGTGCTGTCCTGTATGGGAGGTAGTACAATGTTCGTTTTTTTTTTTTTTTAAATATGTTGCCATTTAGAAGTGGTTTAACTTGCTTGTGCAACTTGTTGAAGGATCCCTTCTAGTTCCCTGCTAGTCGGCTCCTTCCCCACACTTCATGATGGTGACATCTGTCTGTGGAGAGGGGATACGGTCAATTGCATGAATGGAATAGTGTGGCAGCATAAATGGCACAGAGAATGTGAGTGGAAACTAATTTTCTGGGGGGGGCACCCCAACTATAAAATAACCAATTCCGAGGGGGGTGGAGAGGTGGGGAATGGGTGTAATTCGGGTGGGCAGTTTGTGGAGGAAGTCACTGGAGAGACCTTGGGTTGGGTGTGGAGGACATGGGGGCAAGGCCAGGAGAGTGGAACAGTTTGGGAAAGGGGGCGGCTTTTACATAGTGTTATGTAGGAAGGAATACCGGGGGGGGGCCCCTCATGGCAAGTGACTTAAGGGGGGGGGAGACAGCAAATGCGGTGCTGAGACAGTCTGGGTACTGCTGCCATCCACAGACTGGCTCAGTCCGCTAAGCCACGGTGAGGGCATGCTGCTAAGCAGACATTTAGATGGTGAAAACAGCCACCGAGATAGTGCTGTTATGTCCACGCTATACTTTCCCTGTCGCTGTTTTCACAAATGCTGTTTTCTCTGCGCGGTTTTGTGCCACTCTGTCTCTGCACTGATAACTGGATACCTGTGGAGAGTACATGCCATACAAGTCTTTGGAATGCCGTTTTGTAACTTCCCTTTTTAATGCATTTCCCACTGTCTTTCGGTAAAAATCAAAGCCAGAACTGACTGAGTGCTGGCTTTGATTTTAACCGCAAGACTGTGAAATGTATTAAATGGATTACAAAAAGACACTCCATAGGGGGCTGGCCCGTTGACAGAGTGGTAGTGCTGCCGCTCGTGACGTCGGCAACCAGAGATCGGGAACAAGCTCTAATCATCTTGGGGCTGTCCGAGGGAGGGTTCTGTCTGCTGCAGCACTGCCACCTATGTGACCACAGGTGGCAGTGCAGTTGAGGTGGATTGGGAGGGCAGGGACGTTGCTGACATTGGTAGGCGGATGCATGTGTGGGCTCACATTGACGTGTAGACAACATCCCTGGGGAGAGGAACTATGGAAAATGGCCCTGGCACTTCCACGCTGTCTGCCTGCATGAGCTCCTCATGTCTCCCATCGCCCGCCTGAAGATGCAGAATTTCAGGGAACTGACTGGCCTGAGGAGGGGCATAGAGCTCCGTGGATGTGGGTGACCGTGGGGGGCTTGGTGTGTTGCCAGTGGTCCGGGGGCATAAACAGACACTCAGTAATAAACTATAATCCATATAGAGACATCACCAAATGTCTGAGCGAGTGGAGCCGGGTTGGGGGGAGCGGGAGTCGGCCAACAGCGAACTGGAAGGCATTGTGCAGGAATCCTTGATGGGATTAAAATACCATGAGGCTCGGGTAGCTTTTTTTTTTTTTGGTTTTGTTGGTGTGCCAGAATATGTACTCTTTAAAAGAAAAGGCCATAAGTCATCATTCAGTGTCCAAGGCAAATGCGCCACGCCCCCCAGCTGCTGGCATGGTTCAGATTTTCCGGTTCTCTATTAATTTGATTTTTGTGGACACAGATCAGCATAGCGGATGTCACTACTGGCTGCCCTATACAGATTGCTTTGTGAACATAACTGAAGCTTTGTCAGTTATGTTCAGAGAAGCTCTTTGACATTTATAACGTTCTTGTGTGGCCAAATAATATCAGCCGGTAGCACTCTGTCAGGCTTATTTTCATAGAAAAGCACTGGCCCAAGGCTTGGCCTTCCTGCCTCATGACAGGGCCGAATGCCTGATTGCGCAGGCCCGGATGGTATTCCACAACAGGTATGTTACAGCCAGGACATTCCTAAGACTGTTGGGCTTGATGTCAGCCACCATTGTTACTTACACTGGCCAGACTGCATATGCGGATCCCTCAGTGGACATTAAGGCTGTGGTCTGAACTAGTTTGAGACCAAGACAGGTTTGCCTGCTGATTGGTGTCTAATGTTCTGGCCTCATTAAACCTGTCTGTTGCTTATCTACACGTTCAGATTCTGCAGTCACACTAGACGTTTCTCAGGTTTACCTTTCAAGATTAACACTTCCAATATTGTGCATTGGCCTCTGCCTCGAAGTGTTTTTTGGAAAAATCCTAATGGTCACGGTGGCTCTCCTTTGACAGGATGGACCCCCAGCTCCCTGTTAAGTTTGCAGGACTTGACTGATCTTAGAGGAATGTGATCGTACAGTGAACCAAGAGAAGTTTCTTTTCAGCCTTCCCAGTCTCTGGTGCACCTCAGAAATTGCTTTCTGACTGATGTGGTGAGAGTAAAGAAACTGAACAGATTTGGCAAGTTGTGAACAAGGTAGTTTCATCCATAGGTGTCATCACATTTTGTTTAATGCTGACTGCCATAGAGGTGGTTCCTCAGGCCAGATTGCACATGAGACCTCTTGGTTTTCAGCTGTCTCATTGGTCACCAGCATCTGAACAGTAAGAAGCCCTACTAAGCTCCCAAGATCAGTGCTTCTGTTGCAGTGGTAGGACATTCAAACCTGTTGAAGGGTCTTCCATTACCTGACACAAGCCTGACTGACTAGAGTGTGGTGCTCACAGGTTCCAGTCCAGGGCGGTGTAAAAATAGAAAACCTTCAGATAAGTATTTGAGACCTTTTAAGGACAGAATTCCACAGAAATTGGTAAAGGTACAATCTGACAATGTGGTTGATGGTCTTGCATAAGCGTGCATGAGAAGCCAATCTTAGGGTGGGACAGCTGAACTCCTAAGCAGACTGATTTAGCTGCTAATGGCTGCATTGAGAGAATGGTCTGAATTGGGAGATAAATTTTCATTTTTAGCCATTTCGTTCTCATTGCTGTGGCTCCTTTTTCCTCTGGAGGGAGCCCCCAGCCCCGTCTCCTGGCGTCCATCTGGCACAGGCCCATATCCTCCCTGGTGGGGCTGGCGGGGTTCCCCAACCCCGACCGGAGTCAGTGTGGCCAGCGGCATGGCTTGCTGGGAGCAGAGCCTCACAAGGCACCCTCCACCGCGGCATCCATTTCCTGGTTTTCTCCCAGGAGATGAAGCGTGCAGTGACTCCTCCAGAGAGCGTGCACGCGCCCGCATGCACTCCCTCCTAGCATCTGCCCCATCTCCTCCCTCTTTCTACAGTATTGGTGCACTGTCGCCCAGCCTCCACTAGGGGCCAGTCAAACACCAAACACTGGCAATCCCCTTCTCCCCGGAGGAGAACAGTTCATCGGATGCTCGATCCTTCTCCTCCCCTGCTGATCCCTGGTGGCCAGTGCTTGTTCCCAAACATGGGTGTAGGTGGCGTGGCGCGAGGTAAGGCATCCAGTGCCTTGGCCCTGAGTGCCACCGGACCGGTAGGAGATAAATTTCAATCTTTGTCACAACCAGGTATGAAACTGGAGAGACAAACAGAAAATACCAGAAGCGGAAAGAAAACTACAAACCAGTGATGTACAAGAAGGAAATGGTCCAACTTTACCTCCACGCTTCTTACTTTTTTGAGCCATTACTTTTTTTGTGGCCCCCCCCCAAAAAAATCCACATCCCTAGAATGTGCTTCATCCACACTTACTGCCAGGTTCCTTGCTGCTTTAAATCTTGCCGGAAGGTCTTCAAGCTGGCTCCTCCCACCCACCCGGGTGGTGAAACTCTTGGCTCTGCCTCATGACTCCAGATCTTCCTTACTGCATGGAAGCTCAGGTTTCCTCCTTAGCTCTATGCGTTTTTAAGCTTGGATCCACACTCTTCGGTCAAACAAACTCATTCTTAAGTTTAAAAGACTTCGGTCTTCCTTTTTCCTTGCGGCTGCGATGGACAAATTGACTCCCAGATTTCGTCGGTGCCCCTGTGGGGAGACTGTGTCCTGGACTGATCCGCACTCCACGTGTTTATTGCCTTGGACGCTGACATGACTCTCAGGCTTGTGAGTTGCGCAAATCCTTTTTGGCTTCGGTCTTGGAGGACCGTGCTGCCAGATTGCTGTTGGGGCGACCCAAGCGTTATCCTCCGGACAAGTCTAAGGAGGCCCGTTGGGCGGTGTCCACGGCTGCGGGCTCGGCTGAACAGCTGGAGCAGATCGCCCTTGAGGAGGAGGCGGCCCAGTCTGCATCATCGTTCTCGGTCGCGGCATTTATCCTGCTCTCCTTTGGCTCCTCCTGCACAGCTTTTAAGGGGCTTTGCCTATCCCTCTTCACCAGGGGAGAAGGGCCTTCGGGACATTCCTCTCGGTCCAAAAAGGTCTCCACGGGTAAGTCTCTGACGCTGGTGGGTGCGGGAGAGGTTCCCTTCCCTGGATAGTCAACCCTCTGCTTTGGTCGAGATCAGACCCACTCTCGGAATCCCCCGAAGGTCTCTGTCTTGGACCGCTTCCAGGTCCAGCCGGTCCTGCCATCGGCGGTCTCTGTCTCAGCACCATGGAAAGCGGTGGCACCTCTCATCCTCGTCATCCTCTTCGGAGGATAGGCTCCGGCGCAAGTTGCGTTGGCGCTACGAGGATTTAATGTGGCAGCAGCTCTTATTGTCCGGGAAGTAGCAGATTCCGTCGCCTTCTCCGGCCATTAAGTGGCTGTCACCAACCTGGCTGGAACAACCCCTCATAGTCGAGCCGAAGCCGGCACCAGTTCGGCCGAAACCAGCTGCGCCACCCATTGCGGTGGAACCTTTGCCTCCACAACCGAAAACTGGGGCCCCGACCAAGGATTCTGTCGGGTCAGGGTTTGCCCCATAGGTTGTCAGTCACCCTCACTCCTGATCGACCTCGCGGGTGGAGCGTGGCACAGGCGCCGGCAGCTGTTCAGACTCCTGAGTCTGGCTGACAGCGACTCCTCCTCCTCCTCTGGCTGCTTGACTTGGAGTCCACTGGGGGTCAGTCGGTGAATGAGAGCCCATCCTCGTTCCTTGGAATGCTTCGACTCATCTGAGTCCACTGGGATGAAGCTCGAACCTGTTTCAAAATGGGCCAAGTATCCCCTCACAGAGATACTGGACTGAGGGGGATTCCCCTACGGAGGCGTTCCCAGTGGCCGAAGCCATTGTTGGCCTGGCCCTGGAGCTGTGGCAGCGGCCAGCTTCTTGTGCAGCACCTTCGGCCAGGATGGCTTGGAATTATGTTGTCCCTATTGGTTCACTCTCCGGTATCTCTGAGCACCCCTCTGCGGAGGAGTCAGTGACCGGTGTTTTCCGGCATTCCGGGAACACTTGGGATGTGGACAAGCCACCCGATAAGGAGTCCAAGAAACTGGACTACTCCGGGCGGAAAGTCTATGCTGCTGCCTCCCTAGGCCTTCGTCAGGCTAGCTTGGCTGTCCTGATGGCACACTTTTCACACGCCCTTTTGGGCTCCCTGGATGAGGTGATTCCTTATCTCCCGGCTGACCTTCAAACGATGGTCAAGCAGGTGCGGGATCAGGGAAGGGTGGTGGCGAAGCAGCAGCTCTAAACTTCCTTGGACATCGCTGACTCGTGTGTCTGGTCAGTAGCAGCTGCAGTGGCCATGCGCCGCAGAGCTTGGCTGCAGATGTCCACCTTTACGGCGGATACCTAGCACAAGCTGGCAGACGTTCCTTTCCTGGGTACAGACTTGTTCGGTCCCGTGGTGGAGGGTCATCTTCAACGGATTGAGAAGTCCAACGCCACCTTGGACTCGGTCATGTCTGCCCAGAAGGACAAAGGCTGCCAGCAGCAGCATAAGCCTTTTCATCCTTCAGCCGCTGCGGCACGTCCAGCCCAGCAACACCAGCATCAGGGCCGGCAGGCTCGCACTTGACACCTCAGAGCCAAGCCTGCTGCTTCCTCCAGCAGGAAGCCAGGAGGGAAAGGTCCAGGCGGCTCCTTGGCCGGCCCAGTGACTGGTTGAGGGGTGTCGTCCCAACCTCATCACTCATCCCCGGGTTCCCCCTGTGGGGGGACGGCTCCGTCACTTCCTTTCCACCTGGTCCGATATCACCACGGACCGCTGGGTGTTGGAAGTGGTAGGCAGGGGTCTGCCTCTGGAATTCAAGCAGTCCCCTCCCTATTGAGCCGTTGCCCTACGGGGGGCTACAGGTTCCACAGTGCCTCTTGTCGTTTCGTTGAGCTGACATTGCCCTGCTCCTCCAGAAGGAGATGATCAGGAAGGTGACGAATCCTTCTTCAGACCCAGGGTTTGTTCAGGTACTTCCTGGTTCCAAAACGGACGGGGAGGCTGGCGCCCCATTCTAGACCTACATGACCTGAACAAGTTCCTAAGGTCTCGTACCTTCAGGATGGTCACTCTGGCTCAAATTATCCCATCCTTGAAACGAGGCGTGTGGTTCTGTTCTCTGGACCTCCAGGACGCATTCTTTCATGTCCCAGTCCGTCCGTCTCACCAGTGATTCCTCTGCTTCAGGGCAGAGGGATCCCTTTACGAGTTCCGGGCCATGCCCTTCTGCCTCTCTCCAGCTCCCAGTGTCTTCACCAAATGCATGGCAGTGGTGACAGCATTCCTGCGGTGCCGAAGGGTCCGGGTGTACCCTTTACCTGGACGACTGGCTGATTACAGCCCCCTCCAAGTTGGAGATGGAGCGGTCCAGGTATGTGGCCCTCCAGGTCTGCTCTCACATTGGCCTTCTCATCAACAAGGCCAAATCGGAACTCATGCCATTGCAGGTGCTTCAGTTCATCGGGGCAGAGTTCGACTCTCCGAGCCAGAGCACGGCTCCCGGTGGACAGGGCCGAGGTCCTTTTCTCCTTTGCCCAATCATTTCTGGTTGGGCAGTTGCACCCTTCCCGGGATTTCCTGCGCCTCCTGGCGGCCTACACCAGTGTGGTCTGTTGGGCTCGCTGGCACATGCATCCCCTGCAATGGGGCTGGCCCACCAATGGTCACAGCACTCTGGACCAGCCAGTGACAGTGACCCAGGAGGTGTGGAAAGGCCTCCAGTGGTGGCTCGTTCTAGCTCATCTGCAGGAGGGTATCCCGTTTGTCCGCCCAGAGTTGACTGTCACTCTGACGGGTTGGGGTGCCCATCTGGGGGAGCTCGAAGCGCACGGCCTCTGGTCCCCTCAGGAGTCTCGATGCCACATCAACCTGCCCGAGCTTCGAGTGGTCTGACTAGCCCTCACCGCCTTCGCTCTTTGTACATGGTCAAATGGTTCAGGTCCAGACGGACAACATCACTACCATGTACTACCTAAACCATCGGGCCGGGACGCACTCCTTGCCTCTGTGCAAGAAGGCTCTCCGCACTTTGTCTCTCGTGAGCAGACTGGAGGCGGATCTCTTAGCCATCCATGTGGCAGGAGCCTGCAACACTCTGGCCGATGCCCTCAGCCGGATAGGTGCTGCATCTCACGAGTGGTCTCTCCTCCTGGAGGTAGTACAAGAGCTGTTCTCCCACTGGGGCATTCTTCAGGTGGACCTCTTTGCCTCCAGGGAGAATGTAAAGCTGAGGCTCTTTCATGCCCTCCCCCCTCAGGGCTCACTGCAGGGTGATGCCTTCTCGAGGTTGTGGACCCCGGGCCTCTTCTACGCCTTCCCTCGATCCACAAGGTGCTTTTTAAGGTGAGGGACAAGGCGCAGGTGATTCTGATAGCCCCAAACTGGCCCTGCCAGTTCTAGTATCCAGATCTCCTCAGCCTTGGCTCCAGGCTCCCGAGGCGGCTTCCAGCCCGCCTGGACCTGACCTCTGTCAACAAGGGGAAGGTACTCCACTCGGACCTTCAATACCTGCACTTGATGGACTGGTTCCTGAGCGGCTAGAGTTAAAGGCCTTGGGTCTCTCCGAGTACTCAGCGTTGTTGAGGCATCCCGAAGAAATCGACCAGAAAATGCTATGCCTTCAAGTGGAAGAGATTCTCCATTTGGTGTCGGGATAAGGGGTTTGACCCTTCCTCCTGTTCTTTGGCTAGCATTCTGGAATACCTGTGGTCCCTTTCTCAGCTAGGGGCCCGATTAGGTGATAGCAAAGAGCACCTGGCAGCCATCTCTTACGAGCGGGCGGGGAAGCAGTCGAGTGGCAGGAGAGGTGGTCGGGCACTTATTCAAAGGCTTTGATCACATATCCCCGTGTGAGAACCTCCACTCCGGGATCTACTGCTGGTATTGGCTAAGCTCATGGGCAAGCCATTGAACCAATGCACAGGTGACATCTCTCACCTGTCATGGAAGACTGCCTTCTCTGTGGCTATCATGTCAGCCAGAAGGATGGGAGAGTTCCAGGCGCTTTCCATCGAGTCTCCTTATCTGGTCTTCCAAGGTTGTCCTTCGCCCCCACCTGAAATTCCTTCCGAAGGTGGTGTCGGAGTTGCACCATAACCAGGTGTTGACTCTGCTGGTGTTCTACCCCAAACACACCTCAGAGGCTGAACATAGGCTCCGTACTCTGGGCCCTAGAAGAGCGCTCTTATTATAAGGAGCGGATGGCTGAAGTTCGGGGAGAGGTTCGCCAGCTGTTTGTCACCTATACTGAAGCCACACCTGGCAGACCTGCAGCCAAGTGGACGATAGGCAGGTGGGTCATCTCCCGCATAGATCTCTGGTATAGGTTGGCGGGCATGGAGCCTCCCAAAGGGATAAGAGCTCATTCTACCTGCCATACCGCTGCTTCCGGGATGTCCCTATCCAGGAAATCTGCAGGGCTGCTACCTGGAAGTCAGCACACACCTTCATTACCCACTACCACATCGACCTTGAGTCACGCAGGGATGCTGGTTTTGGGACCTCTGTTCTCCAGTCCTTATTTCTCAAGTAGGGGGGTGCACGCCTTGCCTCCCTCCTCCCGGAGAACTAAGTCTGCCAGTAAGTGTGGATTGAACAACATATTTATGTCCCTAGAAATACAGGTTACTCACATGTAACAAGAGTTCTAGGAGTGGTATATGTTCATCCACACGCGTGCCTACTTCCAGTGGGCTAGATCTGGCGTCATGGGGTGGAGCCAGAGTTTCACCAGCGTGGGTGGGAGGAGCCAACGAAGACCTGGCAAGATTTAAAGGCGACAAGGAACCTGCCAGTAAGTGTGGATGAACAACATATACCACTCCTAGAACTCCTGGTACAGGTGAGTAACCTGTATTTACTGGCGTGTAAAGTGGTCTTGGTCCCTGGACCCAGAAGAAGAAGGTGGAAGGTAGTGCAGTAGTGAAACCTGCATCATCCTTTGGGAAGTAGTATTGACCCACGGGCTGTTAATCTGAAAATTTTTTTTTTTTTTTCGGTGACACTGGTCACTTGCTTTACAAGGGTCCTGGTTTCAGAACTAATGGATTTTCTGTTTTGTCTAAATGGACACGTTTTTGTTCTCTGAAATGGATACTGTCTGGAGATTTGTGTCCCATCCAGTTTACCCCAGAACCTGCCTAGTATTGGGAATTGTCTCAGTGTGGATATTTCTTGAATGCTGACTGTCTGATTACTGGCCAGTGCTGTGCCGAAAGGACAGGGTGAAGTGCAGAGTTTGCACTCTGCATCAGGCCTCGACAATAAAGCTGCTGATCCAGCTTATGTAAAAGGAATTCTGTGTAGTTCTTTAAACCCTGGTGTTAAAGTGCTATTGTATGTGTCTGTATACAGTGACATGTTGCTCCTTGACATTAGAACTGGTGGTGATTGTTGTCCATCACTAATTTTCACATGGGCAAGTCCTTCCTTACGGGCCCTCATAGAATCTGGGGAACCAGTTTGCCTCAAATGATGCATGTTAAATGATGACAAAGGAAAGGAATTTGGTGTTATATAGTGCCTTTCATGTGCAGTATTTCAAGTGCTTTAGAATTCATGAAGGGTTTGAGGCAGCCATTGGTTGTGCAGCTTTAAGGAGAGGTCAAGAGGGTTAGATGCACAGAGAATTCGGCACACAAAGGTTGTGACTTGCTAAAGGTAAAAATTAAGTTGCAGATCTTATTTAGAGGGCATCTCTTGCATCAGGCCACACCTAATGAACTATAGCCACCAGGCAGTAGGACCACATGGAAACTTTTCTAGCTAGCAGTCTACAAGGGCCACCCACGGTGACGTCTTGACACCAGATGACCCTCCCATATGTGTGGGCAGCCCCAGTCTCCTTGGTTCTTTTACTGCCATCAACCATTGCACATCGGATTCGGTGGAGACACCACCAGATTCATTTGACTGCTATACTTGGTTTTTCGTTTTTTTTCTCTCTCTCTCTCTCCTTAGTTTGACGCAGTTTTAATTTTAAAGCAGAAGTGCAATGAAAATGGGCTAAAAGTTGACCCAGCCTTTTCTATCTAACCAGTGCCAGATATCTTCCACTTGAGATGCATCCTCCTTTTTGCCAATTCTGCACTTCTGCTCCCCTTGCATAGTTTCCCTCTTTTCCTGAATATAACCTTTAACCACAAATTAAATTCTCTAACTAAAACGTTCCTGTATCTTGGCAAGCTCTTCCAGCAGTGGGATTTGAACTTCTGGCTGTGCAGCACTTGCATCTCCACAGTCCGTGACACCTTCCCCTAGGCTAACTCTGCACACTTGTTTCCCCTTGTATCTAATTTCACACTCTCCTCCTTTAGTGCTTTATTGTCCACCTCCCAACTACTCCCATAACTTTCCACAAGAGGTCACTTTCTATTTTTCACATGGATACACAGTTTTGCTTAGCTGCCTGTTCCCACTACAAAGCTCTGTCCTCTTCTTCCTCCTCCGTCCTTTTCTTCCCTTTCCTTCCCATCCTCTGAAGCAGTCTGCTCCCTGTCAACTCATGAGACTCTTCAAATGCTCCCTTCCGTAGCTTTTGTCCCCTGGTCTCACTCTCTCCCCTTTGTCCTGCCTCCTATCGCATCTCGTGTCCCTAACCTCCTTGCTGCTACTTTTGGGGGCTATGGAAACCAACCCTGGTCCCGCAAGTCCCTCCTTTTCTCTGTCTGACCCTGCATGGAATAACACTAAAGGCCTGCGTATCATGCAAATGAACATCCAAAGCCTTAGACCCAAGCTCCGAGTTCAAGGCGTTGATGTGTCACTATAGCCCTGATGTGCTTGCAGTCTGAGACCTGGCTGAAGCTGTATATCCCCTCCCATGAGAACTATTCCTGGCTACACAACCTTTTGAAATGATCAGCCCTCAAAACGTGGTGGCGGCATACTCATCTATGCCAAATCCTCCTTGTCTGTGACTAGATTCCTACTGCTCCCCGGTTTCTCTGTGGAATCTGTCTACCTCTCTATAGTACTCGGAGCAAGTGAAAAAATCAGTTATTGGGTGCATCTGTATGCCTCCCAGCACTCTCCTCAACCATCTCTCTCGCCTCCTGGTCCTCTTTCTCCCCAAAAAAAAAAAAAACAGATTTGGTTTTATGTGGTGGCAGCTGGCTTGGCCCTGGGCTGGGTTTTGTTTACACTGGCCTATCTGACTTGTATTTTTCTCAGCTGATTAGCGATCCTATCAGGCTTGATAAATCCGGTCACCATGCTCTCCTTGACTGGGTTCTTACTAACAACCCCCAAGCACATTAAAACCTCTGATATTCTGCTTGATGCCTTGAGTGGTCTCTCCCCCACCTTTTGTGTCTGGAGGAATTTTTATTTTTAGTCTTTGGTAACCAGATAAGGCCCACTAGGCACAAGTGCCTGTTTTCAGGGGTGACCTAGGAGCACTGGGCAGTTACTTGCTCAGTCACACAGTATGCAAGTGGAGGTTGAGAATCAAACCCATGTATGGTCTGCTGGATGTACCAAGCTGGTTCACAGCTCATTACTCTTTCTAGGCTATACTGCCAGCCCTTTCCCTTCTGTCCATTCTAATGAACATACGAACATACAAAATTTGCCAGCAGATAAAGGCCTAGAGGTCTATCAAGTCTGCTCGAATGTGCAGCTAGCACCCCTTATTCTGCAGCTGCCCCTCTCTTCCACCCTTCCCCTTCATTAACCCTCCCCCTATTCCTGTCCCATCCTCATTTGAAGCAGTCCACTGTTCTACTGCATACCACTTCAGCAGGTAACTCATTCCACCCAGCCACCACCCTCTCTGTGTGTAAAACAAAAAAAAGTGTCCGTCTCCTTCTGAACCTTCCTCGCCTCCAGTCTCGTATGGCCCCTGGTGGCCTCCCTCCTTTACTTTGAACAGCCTCTCTGTACCTGCCTTATTTCTTTCATGTATTTAAAGGTTTCAATCACGCCACCCCTGTCTCTCCTCTCCTCCTCCAGTGAGTACATGTTCAACTCCTTCAACCTCCTCTCGTATAAGTCCCCAGCCCCTTGATCATCTTTGTGTCTAGGCTCTGCACCCCTCCAGTAACTTAATGTCCCTCTTCGATTAGGACGCCAGTACTGCACGCAGTACTCCAGGTGTAGTCTAACTAATGACCTATACAGTGGCAGAATCACCTCCTCCTGAGATATACCCCTGCAATACAACCCAGCATTTTGTTGGCCCTTGCAGCTGCCTTCCTACATTGTGCGAGTTGTTCATTGACCTGTAATGAGCACACCCAGATCCTTCTCCTCCTTCTCTGTCTGGGCTAGCTGCACTCCCTAGCTGGTAATTCCTCCTTGGGTTCTTCATCCCACAATGCAGCACCTTGCACTTTTTGGCATTAAAGCCCAGTTGCCAGGTGTCTGACCAGGTTTCAAGCTTTGCCAGATCATCCTGCAACCCCTGCCTTCCCCCTAGGTCATCCACCACTGCGCCTATCTTAGTATCATCAGCAAACAGACTGATCTTGCTCTTGATGTCCCATGATATGTCTGTAATGAATATCCAAAACACTGGTCCCAACACAGAGCCCTGTGGAACACCGCTCATCACTGCCCTTGGGTGTGAGGCTCCCCACCACCACCACCCTCTGTTGCCTTCCCTACAGCCAGTTTCCTACCTATCTCACCAGCTTTGCACCCGCCCTGTGCCTACTAACTTCCTTCCCAGCCTTCCATGTGGCACAGTCTAATGCTTCACTGAAGTCCAGATACAGGACATCCACTGCATTCCCCCTGTCCAGTTGCCTAGTTACCCAGTCATAGAACTCGACCAGGTTGGTTTGGCAGGATCTGCCACGGATGAAGCCATGCTGTTTACTGTCCTGTAGTCCTTTGGCCTCTAGGAGGGCCACCAGCCTCTCCTCCTTGTTAATCTCCATTAGCTTACCCACGATGGATGTGAGGCTCACTGGTATGTAGTTTCCCGGTTCATCCTTGGGGCCACTCTTGTGGAGGGGCACCACATGAGCCATCCTCCTCCAGTCCTGAGGTACACATCCCAAATGTAATGAGGCATTAAACAGGTCTGCCAAAGGTCCTGCAAGGACCTCTGCCAGCTCCTTCAGTACCCTGGGGTGGATGCCATATGGGCCTGGCGCCTTGTCCACCCTCGGTGCCTTCAAACCCTCTCGAACTCTGCTCTCCATGATTTCCCCATCTGTCACCACTTCCCACCCTGCTTCTGCCATTTCTCCCACCTTGGGTGTTGCCCTCCCTCTCTCTTTAGTAAATACTGAGCAGAAGTAGTCTCTGCTTCGCATTATCGCACCCTGCTTCCACCCAACCCCTCCTTCCTAATCCTTACTGTGTGGTCCTTACAGCTCCTTTTCTCCCTGATGTACTTAAAGAAGTCCTTTCCCCTTCTTAATGCCTTGTGCCAGCCTGAGGTTCGTGGATGCTTTGGCTTCCCTTACTGCCCTTGTCACCTCTTTCGATTCTGTCAAGTACTCCTCCTGTCTTCCCGTTTTCTTGTACTTCCTAAAGGCAGCTCTTTTCCTTCTTACCTTTCCATGACCTCCTTGCTCAACCAGATCGGTTTCTTAGCCCTAGCCTTCTTGCTTTGGGCTTTGCAGCAGGTTTTGTTGCCTCCACTATCCCAGCTTTATGAGCTCCCACCTCTGGTTAGTGTCCATACTAGATTGAATTCTGGCCAGGTACCCTTTACCACTTCCCCCCCATCCTCCCAAAGTCGGCCCTCCTGAAGTCCAGCACTATTTGTGCCAGATTCCACTGCTTCCTTGCCCATATCCAGTGTGAGCCATACTGAGTGGTGGTCACCCTGACAGCGGTTCCTCCACTGTAAGTTCTCTCACAAAGTCCCCATTTGCCAGCACAAGGTCAAGGGTATTCCCTAACCTGGTTGGTTCACTGACCATTTGCAGCAGGAAGCTGTCCTGGAAGGCATCCAGCAGTACCTGCTCCAGTCCACTCTGACGTGTTTAAGTCCCCACAATCACCACACTACCCTTCTCGCGGGTCCTCCTGATCTGTCCCACTAGTTCCCTGTCTAACTCCTCCGTCCTGAGATGGTGGCCTGTACACCACTCCCATTCTAAGAATCCTATTCTTGGAATCCTGGATTTGCATCCAAAGTGACTCTGTACTACCCTCCTCCCTTCCTCTCTTACACACTTCAGTCCTTCTTTCACATAGTGCCACCCCCCCACCTATCCCTACGAAATAACCTGTACCCTGGTACAGACAGGTCCCAGTCATTGTATTGGGTGGCCCATGTTTCCGTGATGGCTGCAATGTCCACCTCTCCCTCTGCCATGAGAACCTGTAACTCTGCAGTTTTCCTGCCAAGGCTCCTAGCATTAAGGGTAACCACCTTCCACCCCTCCAACCCATCCTGCCCTCCTTTCCTATCATCACCAACAGTACTTGCCATTGGTACTTGAGATGGGGAAAGATGCAAATCCATCCCCCAAAATAGTGCTCTCTAGGGATATGACCTTGTTCAGTCCCATAGACTCCTAACCTCTCTCCCAATCTGACTGGTCCCCAGTCAAGTCTACCTGATGTCGACCTGGCCCTAGAATACTTTACTGACATTTTCAATTCTGTAGTCCACCATTACGCACCCTTGGTTAAGCGGAGGTCAAAGGGGGCTTCTGCCCCATAGCTCCCCAAGGGTCTAAGAGCTCTCGTGACTGCATGGGATGCTGCATGGAAGGTATACAAGGGGGCATCCCATCTGACTGGCAGGCCTACAGACACTTTCGTAACCAATGCAAGTCCTGGATCCACTCTGCCAAATGTATATATCTGTGTACCCTCCAAACCAATAACCGCTCTAACCCCAAAGAATTCTGGAGACGAACTCTCTCCTTATGGGCAAACCACTTTTTCACACCACACCATGCTCCTTAATGGTCCAGATCACAGACCCTGTCACTTGCTACAGAATTTAATTTGGCTTTCACGGACCTATCTAAATATGACCTCCCTACCGACACATGCGCCACAGCCACCTTCTCCAAATTCCACTGATAGTACTCCATCCTTCCACCTTAAATTGGCCAACCAGAAAGAGGCTTTGCAGCACCTCAACAGCACCAAGGACACTTTCACCTGGGTTTTACACTTAAGAACTGTTCTCTTAAACTGGGTGCCCCTGCCATCGCCCCCTCCTGTCTGCGACCTGATCAGCAAGCCCTTTTGCTCAAGTACCTTGCCTAGTAAATGGAAAGCTGCAGTAGTTGTCCCAGGGACACGAGCAGTCCAAATTCATTGTTTGAAAACTACAGTCTTTCATCTCCATCTTCTGCTCCCTTGCTAAAATCCAAGAAAAAATTAATGCCCGGCTTCAGTCTTGTCTTGAACTGAACAACTCTCTCCATGTTCCAGCATGGGTTCTGGAAGTCGTATAGTACCCACACTGCCCTAATCAGTTACATCTGACATCTTTAGCAGTATGGACAAAGGCCTTGACTGGTGCAGTATTTGTTGACCTCACCAGGGCTTTTGATCTTGTTAATCATACTCTCCTTTTGCATACATTACTCTCCTTTGAACTCGACACCCTAGCTCTAAATTGGTTAATGAACTACTTTGCTGGCTGTACTCAGTGTCAAATGGGCTTGCCAGATTTCCCCTTTCAGCGCCATAAAGGATGGGGGTCCCTCAGGGCTCTATTCTGTCTAGTCCTGTTCTCCTTATTTATCAGTAGGTTCCCTCAACATGGGGTGGGTGGGTGGGTGGGGGTGGGTGTGGAGTGTGTGTGTGTGTGTGTGTGTGTGTGCTTGGCAGCCTTTGTGTCTGTCAGTTCAGTTATATATGAACTATGCATCCTCTACCAATCCTTCTTTGACCATGCCATGTTAAACCACTTTCGCCAGCAGGATTTCCTGAACCTTGAGACTTAGTTTACTAATAATCTCCTGGTGCTTAATACGAAGATAACTAAATCTATGCTCCTCTTCCATTGGACCCTCCAGCTTCCCTCCAAGCCCCTACTGTTAAACTACTACTCCTTAAGGTGACACTCTTGAAATGGTTCAGTCCTTTAAATATCTGGGCTTGACCAGTTACCCATGTTTCCTCAGTGGTTAGGACCCTCCATCAGAAGCTCGAAATGTTGTACTCCTCAAGCATTATTTTATGCCTGCCTCGCCTTGTCATTTCTCCTTCTCCCTACTTCCGATTATTCCCACGTGCTCTAATCCTCCACTCCGCCAGGTCTCCTCCCTTAAGCTAAAACAGTCTTACCACAGGATTGCTCTATTTGCCCTTGGGGATAATGCCAGAGATCGCTGTTGCACTGGGCTGTCCTTTTGAAACCAGGCTGCAATTCCCACCCTCTGCCTGACTTTCAAATTTGTGCATACTTGCACTCCTCCTCCTTGCCTCCAGACCATCATTCAACATAAACCCATAACTAGACCTTTATGGGCTGCTTGCTACCTTTGCTCTCTATCTTATCAAACCCTGTCTAGCAGTGGGTCAGCATGCCTTCGCCTTCTCTGTTTTCCCTCTTTGGAACTTTCTTCACTCCACTATCATGGCCTGTACCTCTATTCACCTGTTCAAGCGTTCTCTCAAATCTCACTTTGCCTCCACTCAGCTGTGTACCTGCTCCTGTTGACCCCTCCTTACCTCCGTCACCTCCCTCTCTTGCCGCTCTTTCTGAGTTCCTTATGTGAGCCTGCTACTCTCCCTTTATTTACTGCGCTGTGCTCTGGTGCTATGCAAGTCATGCTTCGATTGGTCTCTGTAAATTTCTCCGCTGCTTGTATATTCTGTATTGGTTATACCCAACTGTATACATGTTTTAGTTATAGTTTTCTGACTTTTATTCCTATACTAGTTTGAAGATGTAACTTAGTTTACTGTGACATTTTACATAGAAACACATAAGTTGACTGCAAGGCTCATCCAGTCTACCCATTTTGTTCTATCTTCCGAATGTGCCACAGGCCTTTACTCTGGCAATGGACTATCTATTAATACTTATCTGTATTGCTCCCTTATGCCTATCCCGTGCCTGTTTTGAATCCCTGCACTGTTCAAATCCACCACTTCCTGAAGTAGGTTGTTAATGCATCCACCACCCTTTCTGTGAAAGAACTTCCTCACATTATCACTTAATTGGCCTTCCTCTAATCTCGTGCTGTCCTCTTGTCCTGCTGTTTTTCTCATTGTAACATGTTTAGACTTTCACCTTGTTAATGCCCTTACGGTGTTTGAATGTTTCATATCACCTCTCTCCCTCCTTTGCTCTTGGGTATACATATTGAGCTCCGTTAATCTGTCCTCGTGTGTTTCTGATGCAGTCCTGAACCATTTAGTTGCCCTTCTCTGGACTGCCTCCATTTTCTTAATGTCCTTATGAAGGTAAGCGGCCCCAGCACTGCACGTAGTACTCCAGATGGGGCCTAACCAGCCTTTTGTAAAGAGGGATTATTACCTCTTACGACTTGTGATACTCCTAATACACCCCAGCATCTCCCTAGCTTTATCTACTGCTTTAGTGGTCTGCTTGGATGATTTCTGGTCCTCCGTGATAATGATTCCCAGGTCTTTCTTCTCTTGTGATTGCCAGCAACTCCCCTCTCAACCTATAGGTGTCTTCAGAGTTTCTCTTTCCTATGTGCATGAGCTTGCACTTTGCATTAAACCACAGTTGCCACTTTTCCCATCACTTTGACAGTTTATCCAGATCTTCTCATTCTGCCCACCCCATCTGGATCAGGTACTCTGTTGCAGATCTTGGTGTCAACTCGAGAGACTAACCTTATCCTCCAGTCCATCTGCACTGTCCCTGTAGGTATTGAAAGGACTGGCCTCAGGACTGATCCCTGAGGTTCCCCACTTGTGACTTGCATCTCTTCTGACTGTTTAACGTTTACTATCACTCCATTTTCTGCCTGCCAACCAGTTTGCCACCCAGTTGACCAACTTCCGCCCACCCCAAGCCCGCCACCCATCTTAATCTATCTTCTATGGGAACGGTATCAAAAGCTTTTGTTGAAGTCAAGGCAGGTGATATAAACTGCACCCTTGGTCCACCACTCTGATTACCCAAAGAAATCTGAGATCGGTTTGACAGGACCTTCCTGTTTTAAACCCATGCTGTCTTGGATCCTGAGCTCCTATGGATTCCAGATGTTGCACTATCCTTTCTTAAGGGGGGCCTCCATAATCTTGCCCACTACTGAGGTAAGACTGACTGGTCTGTAGTTCCCTGCCTCTTCCCTGCTACCACTCTTGTGGAGCGGGATCACATGAGCCCTTCTCCAGTCTTCTGGGACCTCTCCTGTGCTCAGACTCCCTAAACCATTCTGATAATGGCTCTGCTAGTTCCACCCTTAGCTCCTTTAGTACCCTGTGATGTATGCCATCTGGTCCCATTGCCTTGTCCACCCTGAGCTTAGTGAGCTCTTGTAGGACCCTTTCTTTTGTGATGGGACTAGTGCTCACCTCTCTCTCTTCCCCTCCCCTGTGTCCATGGTGCTGGCGGTGGACCCTGCCTACCTTCTCAGTAAATACTGAGCAGATCCCATCTATTTAGGATAGATGCTTTTCCTATGGCTCTCCACACTCCCCTTATACCCTTTGATCTTAGCAATACCTCCTCTGGACTTTCTTTTCACTAATGTATCTATAGAAAGTCTTGTCCTCTTACTGTTTGTGCTGGTGTTTCCTCGGTTTGGGCCTTTGCCTGCCTTACTGCCTTCCCTGCTTCCCTTAGGGAAGTTTGGTATGCCGCCCTTTCAAACATGAAGTCTTGCTGTACTCTATTGCAGTTAACCCCAGCACTCAAACTGCCCCAGAGAGAGGGTTAATTTCTGTGCAGAGCATAGAACGTTGAGCTCGAGCTCTGTTCAAACCTCTCTCTGCTGCACTTTGAAGCACAACTGTCAGATTCTTTATTCCACCTAACTGAACAGTCGCTCTGGAGATTTCTCCTTTGCTCGTGGTTCGAAAGTCTTATTCTCTGTTTTACAGATTATATTTTTGCAAGTTTCGGTTTGTATCTGTCTGTGGTACAGTAAGTACTAAATAGAGAACTAGACATAGTAAACGTGTGGAAATTGTAAAAATTGATTTTCAGCTGGTTCGGCTGAACCGGCAGTTTAGTGAATTATATATTCTGTCTTTGTTTCTAAACTTAGTGTGGTTATCAGTCCTTATCGGTTTAAAAAAAAAAAAAACATTTTCTTGTGGTTTTTTCCAATACCCATGATACTGTTAGAAACTGATAAAGGTGTCTTTCCTGGTTTGCCATAAAAAGGGCAAGTTTGTAGTTAGGATGGCTACGTCTGAGAAACCCAAAAGAAAAACCAGGCCCACTGGGTTTCAACACTGCAGTGTGTGGGGAGGTCTTTGCTAAGAGGCTGATCCACACACCACCTGTGTTTGGGGTTTGACCACCTCGATTCAGACTGCCAAATCTGTTCACATTTCCCCAAGTCTACCCTGGAAAAAAGATTAGGTAGGCTTGGGAAAAGGGAGGCGGAGAAGTATGCTGACCCGGATGGCCAGCCTGGTTTGGTTCAGACCGAACCTGAGTGCCCTCTGACCTGGGTGATACTACTCCGGGCAAGAGGAGCGCTTATCCTGAGGGATTGGTTCCTACAAAAGGAAAAAAAGAAAAATCGTCCGGTTCGGATTCAGAGACCATTTTCCGACTGCCGAAGAGATTGCCAAAGCGATAAGGATTGTAGAATCGCTTCGCCCAGCTCATTGTAATTCGGGGCCTTCTGGCAGGCGCTTGGTTTGGTCGGTTCCTCCGGTTCAAGAATATGCCCCTGAAGATTTCTATGAACCAGATTTGGTGGGGGTTGAAGATTATGATGAAGATGGTGTGGAAGGTCTGCATGAGCCCATTGAACCGGACATCTCCCTAGACAGGCCTTCTGGTGGTCCTCTCCTAGGCTTTGAGTCCCCTTCCTACTACATGTTTTACAGGAAAGTGGCAGAAACCCTCCAGATCCCTGTGGAAGAAGCTATAGAGGGACAAGAGGAACCTGATTTTATGTGGAGATGGACATCCCAGAGTCCATGAAACTCTGTTCCCCTTCATAAGTCTCTTGGGAAACGGACACAAGATTTTAAAAACTCCAAATTCTGTATCTCCTGTCGACAGGAGGATGGACAAAAGGTACACCTTATCAGGTTCAGGTAGAGTACTTTTATCAACAGTGCAGCCATGTTGGGGTTGTGCAGGCTGCAGCCTGTGTTAAGGCTAATATACCCTTGGCTTCACCACCCCTCCCCCCTGATAAAGACTCTAGGAAGCTGGATGCCATGGCAAAGAAACAATACATGGCATCCGCCTTGGGACTTGTGCAGGCTAATTATATGGCTTATGCAGCCAGGTACCAGAAGTCCAGGTGGAACACGGTACTGGCACTGGTACATGAGGCCTCACCCCAGCTAGCCTCAGAGCTGGAGGAGGTGGCTGCTGATGGGATTGAGGCATCTAAGGTACAGTTCCATGCTGCTGTGGACTCCAGTGATGTTATCTAGACTAGTCATGGCTACATCTGTGGCTCTTTGGAGAATGGCTTGGCTTGGATTTACTAGCCTTTCACAGGACACCCAGGCTATTGCCATGGATTTTCCTTTGGTGGGTAATTATCTGTTTGGGGAGCAGACCGAATTACATGAAAAATGGATGAGTATAGGACCACCTATGGAGTGCACAGGCCAAGAAGGCAGGCAACTCCTCAAAGGCAGCAAGCTAGGGCAGGCCTTTTCATAGGCCTTTCTACCAACGGCCTCTTCTCCTTTCCTCTGGGGGTTCTTCAGACAGAGGCAGGAAGATGGGCAGGGCTGCATCCATCCTCAGCCAAAGGTTCCTGCCAAGCAGAAACCCTGATGTGTCAGCCCGGGTCGTCTCCCCCATTCCTGTAGGAGGCAGGCTGGCTTACTTTGTCCAGGACTGGATGTCTGTTACGGCAGACAAGTGGGTCCTGGAGGTGGTAAGCCAGGGGCTGGTTCTCAGCTTCAAGAAATTTCCAAAGTTGACGGCCAGATTTTTTCCGCCTGCAAGCATCTCCGAAACCATTGCCCTAGAGGCAGAGGTTTCATCTCTACTGGCTCTAAAGGCTGTAGAGAGACGGTTCCTACATTACGCAGGGGCAAAGGTCTGTACTACAGGTACTTCCTTACCCTAAAAGACGGGAGTGGCGACCCATCCTAAACTTAAGATACCTGAACAAACATCTTTTAAAACCAAAATTCAAAATGGTGAGACTGGGAATAATCCTTCCTCTCTAAAGCCAGGGGACTGGCTAGCCTCCCTTGACTTAAAAGATGCCTACTTTCACATTCCCATCAGGTGCTACCACAGAAAGTACCTCAGGTTCGAATTGCCTTCAGGCCATTATCGGTTCAAAGCTATGCCCTTTGGCCTGACATCAGCTCCAGGGGTATTCACAAAATGCCTAGCAGTAGTGGTGGCCTTTTTAAGAAGGAAAAATATTTCCATATTTCCATACCTGTACGACTGGCTCATTGTGGGTCAGTCCCCAGACCAAGTCGGACCTTCAAGTGACTCAGCAAGTACTCACTTCCCTAGGATTCCTTCTCAATCTTCCCAAGTCAGGTCTCGAGCCTGTACAGCTCCTCACCTTCATAGGGGCAGAGTTGGATACAGTCGAAGCAAGATCTTTTCTTCACCTGGAAAGGGCAAGGGCTATTGTAAAGCTGGTTTCTTCATTCCACCTTCTGGTCTCTTGGCCAGCAAGGCACTTCCTTCAGCTTCCTGACCTCATGGCAGCTTCTACAGCAGTGATCCAAGGGGCCAGATTTCAGATGAGGGACATTCAGTTTCACCTGAGGGCTTTTTGGTCTCGGTAGATTCTCTAACCAAACTAGTTCCAGTGACTCAGATCCAGGCTCTCCATTGGTGGCAGGATTAGGGCAACCTCAGGCAAGGAGTCCTGTTCATCACTCAGTCTCATTCTGTGGTCCTAACCACGGATGCTTCTCTATTGGGGTGGGAGCCCATCTGAGGGCTTTCAGCCCAGGGACTGTAGTCCCCCTCAGGAATTCTTGTCAGTCTCTTGGAACTCAGGGCAGTCTTTCTGGCCTGCATGCTTTCTCTGTCAGTGCAGAACAAGGTGGTTCAGGTCAGGACAGACAACACCACCACCATGTGGTACATCAACAAGTGGGGAGGCACTTGGTCCACTTCCTTGTGCACGGAAGCCATGAAATTGTGGTCCCTAGCTTATTCTCTGCAGATCTCTCTGATAGCAGTCCACCTTCCAGGGAAGGACAATATGCTAGCAGATGCATTGAGCAGGATCTACCAGGGCCATCACGAAGCGGTCCCTGGACCCTCTGGTGTTGAAGTGTGTCTCCCCCAAGGTGTGGCACTCCAGAGATCTGTCTCTTTGCAGCCCCAGACAATCACCAACTTCCTCTGTTTAGTTGCAGACCCCCCAATCTTGGGCTCAGTCACTCTGAATGCTCTGATTTTGAATTGGGAAGGGACAATTTTATATCCCTTTCCTCTACTGTTCAAGTTTCTGGTCAAGGTAAGGTCACAACCTTGCAAAATGATTGATTGCTCCAGACTGGGCCAGGTTGCCTTGGTACCCCCTGTTGCTGTCCCTAGCAGTCCCTCTTCCCCTGTCTCTTCCCAGGAATTACAACCTGTTAACCTCCTCTAGGGGAGGATTTGGTACCCAGTCTTGGTCTCTCAATCTCGAGACATGGCTCTTGAAGAGTTAGAGTATGCAGATTTGCATCTGTCCCAAGGGGTTCTGGATATTCTCAAAGCCTCTGAAGCCTGCCACCAGAAAACTTAACTCCAAATGGAAAGATTCAGCATTTGGTATTCCAGGAAGCTATATATCCCAGACAGTGCCGAATTGTCTGCAGTTCTGGATTATATGGTTCATCTTAATGGCCTAGGCCTCAGACCAGCTAGTCTCTAAGTACATTTATCAACTGTTTCTGCTTTGCTGTTGATGGAAAGCCTTCCTCACTGTCATCTCATCCTGTATTCTGTAAATTTTTCAAGGATTGCTTCACAAATCCCCCTTTGAGTATCCTTCGCTGCTTTGGATCTTAATGTTTGCATTGCTCAGCTTATGCAACCCCCTTTTTGAGCCTTTGTCTTCAGCAGAGCTTAAGTACTTGACTTGGAAAACTGTGTTCCTGGTAGCTATTACCTCTGCCAGGCGCAGCAGTGAATTGCAAGCTGTCAGTGGAGCCTGTTTTTTCTCATTCCATAGAGAAGGTGGTCCTTAGAACTAATAGGTTTTTACCTAAAGTGGTTTCAGATTTTCATCTGAACCAGTCTGTCTCCCTGTGTTCTTCACTGATCATTCTTTTTCAGGAGAAAGAAGTTTACAGTTTGGATGCCAAGAGCCCTTGGTTACTATATTGAGCATACTAGGGCTCACAGGCTTGACTCCCTCCAGTTGTTTCTCACTTATGGGGAGGTGGGGAAGGGCAAACCTGCCACTTAAAACTATTGCCAGGTGGATTGTCTCTGTATTAAATTCTGCTAGAGAAGCTAGGCAAAATACCTCCCTCAGGCCTGAGGCTCATTACTAAGGTACAGCTGCTTCCTGGCTGCGACGAGGATATTCCTTTGCTAGAGATGTAAAGCAGCCACCTGGAAAATCGTCCATACATTTACCAAGCATTACTCCCTGGACATCCAGGCTAGGAGTGATGCTCTGTTAATACAGCAGTACTGGAGCCTGTTCCCAGGATAGGTTTTATTCCTCCTCCATGGAGGTACTGCCTGGTAGTCTGCAGTAGTCAAATACAGCAAGACTTCATGTGTGTTTTTTTTTTTTTTTAATATAGAGAATTACTCACCTTAGTAATTGTTTCTTCTAATGGAGTCTTGCTGTATTGACCTCCTGCCTCCCCAGAACCTGTTTTTGGGAAGTGGGCTGACAGGTGCAGTGTTGCATCCAAGGGGTGCATTTGGGTACTCCCTCCTTTTAGAAAAGAGGGAGTGGGTTATATCATTAAACAGTTTTAAGTTGTTCGCTACCTGGTTTTTGGTTTTGAATTTTGTGACTTGGGTCTTTTGGGGATCCATAATATTTGGTTGCCATTTGGCTAGTAAAGATTTTACAATTCCTACATAGTAGGTAGTATTAGCTTGTAAGAATCTGACTTGTGTTTTTTAAAGCGCAGCAGACAAAGGTTTGAACAGAGCTCGAGCTCAGCATTCTCAGGGTGTGAAATATAGCCTTTCCGTATTTCTGTGGAAATGTGGTCAGGCTGCAGGAAACGTGAATATCGGGTCTGCATTTCCCTCTGGAAATGCTGTGTTGCTGCTGAAAAATGCTGTGCTGCCTATGCCGCTTTAATTACCTGCAGAAATACTGTTTCTAGGGACATGGATATGTTGTTCATATACACTGTCTGGCAGATTCCTTGCCACTTTAAATCTTGCCAGAAGGTCTTCAAGCTGGCTTCTCCCACCCACTTGGGTGGTAAAACTCTCGGCTCCGCCCCATGACGCCAGATCTTCCTTACCGCTTGAAGCTCAGGTTCCCTCCTTAACGCTCCGCGTATAGACTGGATCCTAATTCTTCGGTTCGCCTGAAACTTATTGTCAAATTTTCAAGACTTCGGTCAAATTACTCCCTCACGGCTGCGATGGACAAACAGACTCTCAGATTTCGTCGGCGCCCATGTGGGCAGAAAATGTCCAGGACTGATCCACACTCCACGTGAGTCTACTGCCTCTGCCTAGACCATGACCCACAGGCCTGCGAGTTATGCCGTTCCTTTTCAGCCAGCATCCTGGAAGACCACGCTGCCCAGTTACAGCTTGGGTGCCCCGAGAAGTGCTACCTGCTGGTGAAGTCTAAGGAGGCCCGTTGGGCGGTGACCATGGCGGCTGGCTCGGCTGAGCAACTTGAACAGATGATCACCCTCGGGAGGTGGCGGCACAGCATCATCCTCTTCCTCGATCATGACATTTGTCCCGCTCTCTGGGTTCCTCCTACTCAACTTCTTTTAGGAGCTTTGCCAGTCCTTTCCACGAAGGGAGAGGGGCCATCAGGACATTCTTCTCGGTCCAAAAAGGACTGGAAAGGTAAGTCCCACTGTCGGCGTTCGTGGGAGAGGTCCCCTTCCCCGGACAGTCGAGACACTACTTCGGTTGAGGTTGCGGCTAAGGCCATTGGCTTCACGGTGTCCCTGTCGGGTCAGCTGGCCGAGACACCAGTCGACGCGGTTGAGATTTTTCTCGACCCGTTGGATGGACGGGCTGTCGACTGGTGAAGCAGACAACCCTTCACGGTTCCCCCCAGTGGAAACTGAGGACTTGCCTGCGCCTCTTGTGCCGGAGTCCCCGATTAAGGCTTCTGAGCTGAGGGAAGAGCGGGTGTCCTCCGCCCCTTCCCAGACCTGTCCTCTGAAACACCAAGGGTCTCTGTCTCAGACATCGTCTCGGTCCAGCCGATCCCTCTGACATCGGCAGTCTGTCTCAGCACCGAAGTAAGCGGCACCGCCGCTCGTCCTCGTTTTCCTCCTCTGAAGAGTAGAGGCTTCGGCGCAAAGTGCGTCGGCCTCACGAGACCTGATGTGGTAGCAGTTACTTCTGTCTGGGAACAAGCGGACACTGTCGCCTTCCCGGCCATCAAGTGGCTGTCACCTGAGCGGCCGAAACAACCCCTCGCTGTAGTTGAGGTGCCCAAGCCTGGGCCAGTTTGGCCGAAACCAGTTGCCCCACTGATTGTGGTGGAACCTCCACCACCTCAACTGAAATCGGGGACGCCGATCAAGGACTCTCGGTCGGGACAGGGCCTGCCCCACAGATTGTCGGTCACCCTCACCCCCGACTGTCCTCGGCAAGTGGACGGTGGCTCAGGCCCCAGGCAGCTCTTCGCGGACTCCTCTGAGTCAAACTCCTCCCTGTTCTCCAGGCCCATTGACCTGGAGTCCTCCGGGGGCCAGTTGATGGACGAAAGCCCATCGTCCTTCATGGGTCTGCTTTGGTTTATCTCGGAGTCCACTGGGATGCAACTTGAGCCCGTATCCAAGCAGGCAAAGTATCCCCTGACTGAGATACTGGACCCAGGGGACTCACCCACAGAGGCCTTTCCGGTGGCTGAAGCCATTGTTGCTCCAGCCTTGGAGCTCTGGCAGCGGCCCGCTTCCTGTCCTGCGCCTTGGCTAGGATGGCCAGGAAGTATCACGGTCCCTACCGGATCTTTGCCGCGTTTTTGAACACCCTCCCGAGGGGTTGGTCAGCGACAGCATGTTCTGGAAACGCTAGGATTTGGACAAGACCCCGACAAGGAGTCCAAAAGCTGGACTGTGCTGGGTGCAAGGTGTGCCTGCGTCCTCCCTTGGCCTCTGCCAGGCCAGCTCTGCCATGCTGATGGCACACTTTTCCACGCCTCATGGGCTCCCTGGATGAGGTTATCCCTAGTTTCGGCTGACCTGCAGACCGCGGTCCGGCAGGCGGGACCAGGGAAGGGCGGTAGCTAAACAGCAGCTGCATATGGCTCTGGACATTGGAGACTCCTGTGCCAGATCAGTTGTGGCCACGCGCCGCAGAGCATGGCAGAGGACATCCACCTTCACGGCAGATACCCAGCACAAACTGGATGTCCCCTTCCTGGGGGCCGACCTCTTTGGCCCTGGAGTGGAAGGTCATCTCCAGCGGATCAAAGTCCAGTGCCACTCTGGACTGTCGCCTCCGCCCAGAAGGACAAGGGCCGTCAACAGCAGCATAAGTCCTTTCGTCCTTCTGTGCCTGTGGCACGTCCGGCCCAGCAGCACCAGGGCCAGCAGGCTCGCGCTTGCATCCAAACCCCAAGCCTGCGTCTTCCTCCAATAAGAAGCAGGAGGTAAAGGCCCAGGAGGTCCCTCGGCCGGTCCCTCCTCTAAGCCTGCCCAGTGAGCGGGTTGAGGGTGTCGCCCAGCCTCGCCACTCCCCTGGGGACGGCTCCCACTTCCTTTCCGCCTGGACTGTTATCACGCGGACCATTGGGTGTTGGAGGTGGTAGAAAGGGTCTGCTCCTGGAGTTTGAGCAGGCCCGCCCTTCAGCCGTCACCCCTCGGGAGGCTATGGGGTCCGCCGCCTCTATTGGTCAGCTCGCCGAGCCGATATCGCCCTGCTCCTCAAAGAGGTGATCAGGAAAGTGGCAGATCCTCCTCCAGACCCCCCAGGGTTTATATCCAGGTACTTCCTGGTCCCAAAACGGATGGGGGGGCTGGTGCCCCATTCTTTACCCTACCGCGACCTGAACAGGCTCTAAGGTCTCGGACCTTCAGGATGCTCACTCTGGCTCAGGTAATGCAATCCTTGGAGCAGGTGTGTGGTTCTGTTCTCTGGACCTTCAGGACGTGTTCTTTCACGTCCCAATCCGTCTGCCCACCTGAGATTCCTCGGCTTCAGGGCAGAGGGGTCGCTCTGAGTTCCGAGCCATGCCTGTCGGCCTTTCCCTAGCTCCGAGGCATTTCACCAAATGCATGGCAGTGGTGACAGCAGTCCTGTGGTGCCGAAGGGTCCGGGTGTACCTCTACCTGGATGACTGGCTGATTGCAGCTCCCTCCAGAACGGAGGTGGAGCGGTCCAGAGATCTGGCCGTCCAGGTTTGCTCTCAGGTTGGCCTCCTCATCGAGGCCAAGTCGGAACTAGTGCCAAAGCAGGTGATCCAATTCATCGGGGCAGAGCTCGACTCTATACGAGCCAAAGCACGGCTCCTGGCGGACAGGGCCGAGGTTCTTTCCTCCTTTGCCCAGTCATTTCAGGTTGGGCAATTGCACCTGTCCGGGGACTTTCGCCTCCTGAGCCTCATGGTGGCCTGCACCAGCGTGGTCCGTTGGGCCCGCTGGTACATCGTCCCTTCAGTGGAGGCTGGCCAGCCAGTGGTCACAGCACTTGATCCGCTGGATCAGCTAGTGACAGTGACCCAGGGGATGTGGAACACTGTCAGTGGTGGACCATTCCAGCACATCTGCAGGGGCACGGCATCCGTTTGTCCTCCTCGAGCCGCCGGTCTCTTTGATCGACCGATGCCTCTGGGTTGGGGTGCCAATCTGGGGAGCACAGAGTGCATGGCTTCTGGTCCCCTCGGGTCGATGCCACATCAACCTGCTGGAGCTGCGAGTGGTTCATCTAGCCCTCACAGCCCGCTCCATTTCTAGGGTCAAGTGGTTCAGGTCCAGACACAGTATCATGACCATGTACTACCTAAACACTTGAGGCGCGGGATGCGCTCGGCCTTTGTGCAGGGAAGCTCTCACATTTGGTCACTCGTGCACAGCCTGAGGCGGATCTCCTTGCCATCCATGTGGCAGGGCCCAATACCCTGGCCGATGCCCTAAGCCGGATCGGGCTCGTCCCATGAGTTCTCTCCTGCGGAGGTAGTACAAGATCTGTTCTCCCACTGGGGCACGCCTCAGGTGGACCTGTTTGCCTCCAGGGAGAATGCGAAGCTGAGACTGTTTCATACCGGCCCCCCTCAGCAGGGCTCGCTGCAGGGGATGCCTTCTCGTGGCCGTGGACCCCAGGCGTCTTCTACGCCTTTCCCCCATTTCCCTTGATCCACAAGGTGCTTCTCAAGGCGAGGAGGGACAATGCGCAGGTGATTCTGGTAGCCCCAGACTGGCCCCGCCAGTTCTGGTATCCAGATCTCCTCAGTCTCAGCTCCAGTCTCCCAGCCGTCCACGGACCTGATCTCAGTCAGTCAGGAAGGTATTCCATCGGACTTCAATCCCTGCCTGACTGCCTGGTTCCTAGTGACTGGGAGTTCCAGGCCTGGAGCTTTCCGGAGGTCCTCAACATCATTGAGGCGTCCTGTAAGGAGCCGACCAGAAATTGCTACGCCTTCAAATGGAAGAGATTTTCCATTTGGTGTCGGAGCAAGGGCCTGGACCCTTCCCTGTTTCTTGGCAAGCATTCTGGACTACCTGTGGTCCCTTTCTCGGCAAGGGCTGCGGTCAGTGACCCTTAAGGTGCACCTGGCAGCCATCTCTGCTTACCGGGCATGGGCCGGGAAGCGGTCGGTGGTGCAGGAGAAGGTGGTCAGGTGCTTTTCCAAAGGCCTTGATCACATATCCCCTCTGGTGCAAGAACCTCACCTCCGTGGGATCTGCTGTGGTACTGGCTAAGCTCATGGGCAAGCCATTGAACCGTCATGCAGGTGACATCTACGCCTGTCGTGGAAGACCGCCTTCTTGGTGGCTATCACGTCAGCCAGAAGGATGCGAGAGCTCCTGGCACTTTCTATCGAGTCTCCTTATCTGGTCTTCCACAGGGACAAGGTTTTCCTGCGCCCCCACCCAAAGTTCCTTCCGAAGGTGGTGTCGGAGTTTCACCTTAAGCAGGTGTTGACTCTGCCGGTGTTCTACCCCAATCGCACCTCTGAGGCCGTATATAGGCTTCATACTTTGGACCCTAGAAGAGCGCTCACTTGCTACATGGGCGGACGGCTGAAGTTCGGGAGAAGTTTGCCAGCTGTTTGTCACCTACGCTGAAGCCGCACTTGGCAGACCTGCTCAGAAAGGTGGATAAGCTCTACCAGCCCTCGCTGGAAGCCTTTTTTGCAGGACAAACACAGGCTGACTCAGTGGTAATCAGTGCTACCTAAGATGGGACCAAAAGCCCTAGCACCTTGGGTCCCAGTGCCTGAACCTCATTGGCAAACAGACATATGCCTTGGTCACTCTGGTCATTAGGGTCCCCTGCTATATTGCCCACATGGTCAGGTTCTAGAACCAGCTCTGGCAACAGGCAGAGGTGCAGCCAAACCTTGCCAGAGGACTCCTGGACTTGGGTGCTTCAGACCCTTCAGCCTGGTGCCAACATCAAGTATCTCTTGCTGTTGACCTACATGCCGCTGACTCCTTGGCTTGGGTGTTGGCAGGCATTTGCCTGCAATGGCTTTCTTGTCTTAGGGTGTCTGGCTTTGCCTGGGACATCCAACATTCTGTTTTGAATGTCTGTTTGAGGTTATAAACTCTGAGGTGGATGTTCAGGAGATCTTTTCTAATTTGCAGGCCTCCAGCCAGGAACTGAGGCTGGTCTGCTCTATCACCAAGAAGTGGCCGGAGGTTGCCATTTTACGGACCACAGTGTTTGTTGTCCACCAGGATGGGCACCAAACCCCAAGATACGCAAGAGCAGCAACAGCCCTGCCTACCCCCTCTCTGCCTCTGGAAGGGCTGCTGGAGGAGGTATGGCCCTGGCCGCAGGTGCCACTTCAGTATGACTCTGCCCAGTCTCCTACATCAGGTCAGGTATCGGCCCAGCTCCCTCTTTAAGGGTTTGTGGTGATCAGCGAGAGGAAACAAACACCTCTGTTACCTGGTCTGACTTTGGTAGGCCGGAGCTCATTGATATTGTGAAGATTGTCCTAATTGTACAACCAATCGGCTGTAGTTTGGATCCGGGCCCTACATCACTGTTAGGTTGCGTAGATACTGTCTGTCCGATCCTTGCTGAAATTGTCTGGAAATCTTTGGAGCGGGGGGTCTTTCCTGATCCCCCTGAAGGAGGCAGTCGTTTGACCACTCCTTAAAAAGCCTTCATTAAATCCAGACTGCTTGGCTAACTACAGACCTGTCTCTAACCTGCCCTTTGTGGGTAAGGTTATTGAAAAGGTGGTTGAACTACAACTGGATGACCATCTTATAAATCGGAATGTCTATGATGCTCTTCAATCGGGATTTAGGAAGACACAGCACTGAGACTGCTCTTGTCTGGGTTTTAAATGATTTCCTGATTGCAAGAGATCGAAAGGCGTGCACTGTTCTAGTCCTTCTTGATCTCTTTGAGCATTTGATACTGTGGACCATGGTGTGCTTTTGGAGCACCTGCGGCTTTATGGACTGTCTGGTACAGTTTGCATTAGTTTCGATCTTTCCTCACGGGTCGGAGGCAGAGGGTTGTCGCTGGAATTGATTCCTCTGACGCCATCTTCCTGTCTTGTGGGGTGCCGCGAGGGCTCTATTTTGGCACCCATGTTAGCCATATATATGCTGCCACTGGGAGACCTTATTAGGTGATACAATCTGGGTGTTTACTGCTATGCAGATGCCAGTTGTATCTGTCCTTCAATCCCGGACAGGAAGATCGCTCTCTATGCTGAACAGCTGTCTGTCGAAATCAAAGATGGATGAGTGCCAGCTGGCTGAGGTTAAACCTGGATAAGACTGAGGTGCTGCCTGTGGACCCTGGTCACCTTGAAGCGGGTTGTAGAGCTGGGGTTCCATCAGGCATGTGGCTTGATGGTGTCCAACTCCCATCCTCAGACCAGGTACATAATCTGGGCGTTATTATAGACGGCCTGACCCTAAAATCTCAGGTGTCTGCTGTTGTCAAATCCTTATTTTACCATCTTAGGAATATCGCTCGGGTGAAACACGGCCCATTCTAGATCTGGGAACTTTAACTTCTACATAGAGTACATGAAGTTCAGAATGGTAACCCTGCACGGCCTGCTACCATTGTTGAGCTGGGGGATTGGATTTGCTCCCTAGACGTGCAGGATGCATACCTGCATATCGAGGCATGTGCTTCCCACTGGCAGTACCTCAGGTTCTAGTTCCAGGAAAACACTACCAGTTCAGAGCTTTGCTCTTTGGCTTATCCTCTGCATCTGTCTTTACTAAGTGCTTGGCAGTGGTAGCAGCAGCCCTCAGGAAGGGAGGAGCTTTACATGTTCCCTGATCTGGATGATTGGCTGCTCAAAGCACAGTCCGGGGAACAGCTGCTTCTGATGCGAGAATGTATCCTGCAGCTTTTCCATGCCTTAGGAATCATGGTCAGTTGGCACAAGTCTGTTTTTTACCCTCTGCCAATGCCTGCAGTACGTAGGGGCAGTTCTGGACATGGCTCATGGTTTTGCATGCCTGCCTCACGACAGGATGGACCACTTGATATCCCAGGCTCTGCGGGTCTACGACAGCAGATATGTCACAGCCAGAACCTTAGTGAGGCTCTTGGGCCTGATGCTGCAGCAGTTGTCATGGTTCCTTTTGCTCAGCTACACAGGCGGATCCCTCTGTGGACATTTTGTCCAGTGGGACAAACACCAGTAACCTAGAACTGGTTCTAGTCCCTCTTATCAAAAGATGCTGCTCTGGTGGATGGATCCCAACAACTTGCTGAAAGAGGTTCCTTTCCTCATTCTTTCCCCTCAGTAAGTTCTCACCATGGATGCTTCTGGGCTGGGCTTGTTGGCTCGTGGGGCCTCATCAGACTCTGGGATGTGGTCCAGGGTCTGAGGCTGCTCTTCACATCAACATCCTGGTGATGAAGGCAGTGCTCTATGCGCTACAAGCCTTGGAGACCCAGCTGTCTCTGGGCAGTCTTCTGGTCTTGATGGACAATATCCGTGTAGTCTGTTACATCAGCAAGCAAGGGGGGACCCATTTGTATCCTCTGTCAAAACGATGATCTGGTACTGGAATCTAGAGCACATTTTACAACAGTCAACCATCCATGTTCCAGGCATCCAAAACGTCCTAGTGGACAGGCTAAGCTGGTTGCAGTTCAGGATGCAGGAGTGGGAGCTGCTGACTGTTGCAGAAGACCTGTTCGACCAATGGGGTCGTCCACAGTTTGACCTTTTTTCATCCCCATTTAGTGCAAAACTGCCACATTTTTGCTCACCTGTTCCAGGGCCTGAAGTTTTCTGGTGAGATGCTAGCTTGTTCCAGGGCCTGGCGTTTTCTGCTAATGCATTTTCCTCTCCTGGAAACGTAGGTTCCTTTATGCCTTTCCTCCCTTCCCCTTAATCCAGAGGGTGCTAATCAAGCTCCAGATGCATAGGGGCCACCATGATCCTCATTGCCCTTCCATGCCTTGTCCGATTTGGTTTCCTGTACTGCAGCAGTTGTAAGAGGAACCTCCTGTGCCTCTACCTCTGTGCACCAGCTTGCTCTCCCCGAAAAGGGCACCCTGGTCCATCTGGACTGCGGGGTGTGTCTCAAGGTGACTATCTTACTTCAAGGGGGAGCTCTTGCAGCAGGCTTTAACAATTAGGACTTTGCCACAGGCCTTAGAACCCACTGGTAAAAACTTAGCTAGCAGTACCCAGGGGGGGACTGCCCCTGGCTCAGCCTCCGTTCTTTTCCTGCCGCAGACCTGCTGTCATTGGGGAAAGCCTTGGCATGCTGTTTAGCAGTTCCAGCAAATTGTGTGTGTTTTTTTTTTTTTTTTTTAGCCTTACATTTTCTTCTCCAGTTTGATTTCCCCTTCTCTGCTCATCGTACCGTTGAATGTTTTTGCCCTCGTTGGTCTGCTCCGGTTCCAAAAAAATGTGCCTGTGGCTGCCAGATCCCATCTAAGGATGGCCACGAAGCGTGAGTCTTCTGCTTGGGGCCAGAGCACGACATCTTTCTGCAAGGGATTCCCCGGCAGGACCCGCATCAGGCATCTACCTGAAGGCCTTGAAAGCTCACCTGTTGGAGCAGAAGATGGATATCCTGCAGACCTCTTGCGGGGAAAAGGGAAAGAACCGGAAGAAGTCCCGTGACAAGGACCATAGCCGGTCCCGCCATCAGTCAAGATCTCTATCCCCCCCCCCAATAGAAAGGCCTCCTCTAGCAGCTCAGGTGGGTCTAACCACTCAACACTCCAGGCACGAGGAAAAATCAAGGGCAGATGCTCCCGCCAAGAAACAGATGCCACTATCGGTGGGAACTCCCTCTAACAAGCAGTCTAAAGCGATGGTCACACCGTTGCATTTCCTCTGCCCTGGCGAAGCCAGCCAGAGCCTCCACTTCAGCGTATGCCTCGGCCCCGCCGAAGAAGGCTTCGGCTATGGCCTTACCCAGATCACTTTATTTGTCCAGCAAGGACCGGGACTCTCAGGCTGAGACCTCTACAGGGTCTACTGTCCAAACTGGCCAAGACACCAGCGCCGGCTAAAGTGCCTAAGGCCGATGGGACTGCTGGTGAGCCTGCGCCGGCCCCGAAGTACTCTACTTGGGAGCTTGGGTGCCCACTTTCACCCCTCCTGTTCACCTTTGTATCTGGAACTGCTAGCTCAAGGAATTCAGGAGAACTGATCACTGGGTTATGGTGGAGATGTGAAACAAAAATTGGCTCTATATGCCACTGACATCTTTTTCTATTTGTCCAACCCAGAAAGTGCCATCTCATCTCCGTTTGATCATTTAAACAAGTTTTCAAGTCTCTCTGGGTATACTTTAAAATACTACTAAAACAGAGGTGTTAAATTAACTTTCAGTCCTCCCCCACCTTTAGACGAGCATACCCATGCGTTGGGATATGGACTTGGTGAAATATTTGGGTATAAATCTTGCAGTAAATGCATCAAAGCTTTCTAAGCTAAACTATACCCCTTTGATAAAACAAACTGAAGTGGAGGTACAAAGGTGGTCCCTCATCCCTTTATCGTTTCATTCCTGGGTGCAAACTTATAAATGAATGCTTTACCTTGATTTTTGTTTCTATTTCATTGTTTCCTGCATAGTCCCAATTAAACAAATTGGCTTATAGCAGAACCATTCTTAGAATTTTGTGGTCCCAGGTAGACCGAGAATCGGAAAACTCACTTGAATCTGCCCAACAGTTAAAATAAATAAAAAATAAGGGGGTGTTAGGGTGCCGCTTTCTTGGCTGCTGCATGCCACCCAGTTGCAGATAGCATTGCTACTGCCAACATCCAGAATATAAAGCTGG
This sequence comes from Neoceratodus forsteri, assembly GCA_016271365.2. Lineage (NCBI taxonomy): Eukaryota > Metazoa > Chordata > Ceratodontiformes > Ceratodontidae > Neoceratodus > Neoceratodus forsteri. The sequence continues at coordinate 1,615,496,672 of CM057453.1, forward strand.
GTGGAGGGACATTGTTCCGTCCTGATTCACTCTTCCACTGCAAGCACAATGCTTTGTCATAAACCCCCAACAGAGTTGTCTACGGGTATTCAGGCGCGGGCGTATGTTAGTTGGATGTAGACGATATTTGAGGATGGGCCTTACCAAATGTTTTCTGTGGAAATACCAATGTGGTCACTAAGTTCAGAACACACAAGCACATGTGGACCCTTGGTATAAAACCAAGAGAGAAGCTGCCAGGCTCGTGGCAACTTTTGACAGGAGATGGAGTAATCTCATTCCAAGAAGCTCAACGGAAATTTGGGTGGAAACAAATGGATTTGATTTTCTAATTCTCAGATAAGGGAATACATTGATTAAACTATGTTCATCCATGATTAAGGCTAGGGGCACCTCACCTGACAACACCTTTGAGTTAATATGGGGATCAAAATGGGGAGAAAAAGCCATATCAATTCTCTACAGCAGTTTTCTTAAATATGCAGCAAATCACGAATTACGTTAAGGAAAAATGGGAATGGGAGCTTGGTATTGGTTTAAGTGAGGTAAGCTGGAACAACGTGGCAAAATACTTGGCACACCATCAGCCTCAGATTGGAGAGAATTTGTTTGGAAGCTTCGGATCTGGTACTTTAGAGTCCCGGAAAAACAGCTAAATGGAGCCAGAACAGCTCTAGTACCTGGTGGAGATGAGGTAGCAAACCAGTCGTGTTTTCTGGCATTGTCCAGAACTTGGAGGGTTCTGGAATCAAATCCAGGTTCGTGTGACTGATCTGTTTAACCTCTCTGCTGACCTTGGCCCAGAGCATCTGATTCTAGGGCTATACCCGGTGGGGGTTGAGGGGCGCGAGGCCAAATACCCGTGGAATGTGTTGGTAGCTGCGGCTATCAGAAGCGTTGCCAAAAGATGGCTCATTGGAATTACCTCCAACACAGGAGGAATGGGTACAACAGAGACCATTAAAACGTATGAGCGAATTACCTTTACGGTACAGCAAGCATTACCCTCCTTAAACAGATGGACCGGATGGGACTTGTGTATCCCAGCTGTGGGTTCGGGAGCTTTATCCTAGCTACTGTCTAACTCCCCTTCCCCCTCTTGCCCACTGCCCCCTTTTTTTGGGGGGGGACATGAGCCCCATCCAACGCCAGCAATATTCACCTTAACACCTCAGTGATATGGGTTGGAAGTTAAGGGAAAACACTTTACACAAAGGTTTCTGATAAAAAAAGTTTACCTTTTATTGAAGCAGTGATACGCATTTATGAATTTCTTTCCACATAAAGATGTTCCTAACTGATTTAAAGTATATGAAAGACAGCATGTTTGTTGAAGTAGATTTCTGTGCTGGAGTAAGCATTTCTCGGATGGCTTGATTTCATTTTCTTAGTTTCTCCTTGTTCACTAGGAGAATTATCATTGCAGTGCTCACTTTTCTTGTTCATAAACACATAAAATGACTCCTCTCTGAAATGAGCGAAATACTATGAGGATATATTTAAAAGCAAAGGATTGTTGCAACTATAATGAAAATAAAACCCAGGGCTTATGTTAATCATGTCACAAAAATACATAATGAAACTTCTGTGACAGATTTCGTAAAGTTTTGATGTATGGCTTTTTAAGTTATTTTTTCTCTTACCAAAAAAAAATTGTCTAATAGAAAATTATAAATAAATCTGATATACAGAAGATTTATTGTTGAATTTTACCATGTGAATGTATGATCTTTGGAATTTAATACACATTGAAGTACAAAAAAGTCACCACCTCTTCAAGAATTTTGTTTAGGGCTGGGAGGATGGCAGTTGGTCTGTAATTTTGTAATAATTTGGGGTACCTTTTTGAAGATGGGTGCAGCCTGAGTTTTCATAGGTCTGATATGGCGTAATCATTAACAAGTTAACCTGGGAACAGGAGGCTAATTACTAGGTTCATAGGTGAATACGACGAGATCAAGGGACTAGCCAATTGTGACCTCGCCACCCTTAACTTGGGTGGAAATAGTATTTAGATTCTCCCATATGTCCAAGTTCTGTTAAATTGCTGCAGGTTTGTACTTTGCACTACCTCCTGCGGTAAGGCATTCCAAATAGGAACTATCCTCGTGTGTAAAAAAAAAAAAAAAGTTTCATTTGATAGCCTTATTTATATTTTCTCTTAGCTTCATGTTATGAAATCGAGTATTGCTTACAGAAGGGTGCCAGTCCCTACATATAGCTTCAAATAAGTCCTTTTCTCTTGTTGCTTTATAAATTACACAAGTCACCTCTTAATGAGCGATATTCAAAGAGAAAAAGGTTAATCTCATTTCATATGAAAGCTAATTTAGATTTGTAAATCTTCTGTACTTTTTCTATGTACCGCTTATCCTGCACCAGTGTTGGAGCACAGAAGGAAGTTATCAGAATTTGATCTTACTATACTGATATAGGTAGTAATACTTCCAGTTCCGACTCTTAACATTTTAAAATACAATTTATTAATCAATGGCATTATTTTACTGTTTTATTTGTGTGTTCAGAGAATTTCAGATTATTTATAAGATACCAAAGTCTCTTTCAGAATTAACCTTACTTAACAGTGCATTGTTTATGAAGTAATCATTCTATTTTTTCCAAATGCATCACTTTGTATATAGAAAGATTAAAGGTTAGTTTATTCATATTGGCCCAGATGGATATACTATTCAAATTAGCTTGTAGTTGTTGTGCTGGTAATACCCTATACAATGCCACCCAGTTTGGCATAATCCATATTTAGCCACACTTCATCCGTGGTAGTCTTGTCTTGAGACAAGGACATTAAACAGAATTGGGCCCAAGACTGAGTCCTGAGGCACACCGTTGGTGATCTCACTCCAGGAGGACTTGTACCCCCATATACTGACCTGCTGATGTCTATCAGCTAACCATGATGAAATCCATATTATATTTCTTTGAAGCTTCGTATTCGCCATTCAATCAAGATTTTGAGAGTCAAACCTTTTCATAATCCAAGAAAATAACTACAGGAATGCCTGAATCTAGTGCTTCACTGATGGGCTTAAAAAAAATTAAATTACTTTGGCAAGATCTTCGCGGTAAAAATCCATATTGTTATATCTGACTATTTCAATATATGCATGCTTATTTTATGGGAGAGAAGTTTCTCCATAACTTTAGCTATGCATGATGTTGGAGTAAGTGGTCTGTAGTGCTTCACATTCTGCTTATGAATAGGGATTACCAAAGCTTCTTTCCATTCTTTAAAACCACTCCTTTAGTATTGGTCATTAAACAATAAGGTGAGAGCACCGACTAACTCATGATCCCTTTCAGGAAGGTAAAGGGATATTATCAGGTCCAACTGGGGTGAGGATTTAAAATTGATGGCTGAATAGGTTTCTGCAACAGTAAATACAACTCACGAAGAGTCACAAACTGCTTCCTAGTAGTTTTTTTTTAAATGCTGGCAAAGTACTGATTAAATTTATGTGCCATTAACTGTTCATCAGATACTAACTTGTCTATTTGTAAAGGTCCAACTTTGTAGGCATTGGTTTTATCTTTTGGAGAGTTGCCAGTTTATATTCCATTTCTTTTTGCTTTTCTAATTGCGGGTTTGGTTTTTTAGCTTTTGTTTAAACCTGTTCCTGTTGAACTCTCTGTATTCTATATTCATTAAAGCGCCCCAAAGTCTATTAATCCATGTGGAATACCAGAGTGGAAGTCTCCTTTGATTTTTCGTGACAACAATCTTTTGGGCTCAACACCGTCTGAGCCTGCTGACCGAAGCAGGAATCTTCGCAAATTGACTGCAGATCTCTGGTGTTGACATGCCTAAAAGGAGGCCGCTCTGTTTTCAGGGGGCATTGGGAGGGTCTTACTAGTGGATGAGAAGGTGGGCTTATTAGGGAAGGTTGTTGTGTAGGAGAGATTGGAGAAATGGTTGAAAAAGCTTGCAATGGTGGTGGTCTCTTTGCAGCTGACACCATTAAGAAGCATGTCTGGGGAGGAGTAATCCCCTAGCAGTCTTTCCATGTTCTTAATGTGTTTCCAGGAAAGCAGTTATGTGCAGTAGAGTTGTTGTTTTGCAGTGTGCAATTTTCTATTATAAAACACCTGTAAGTTTTTTTTTTTTTTTCTATGCTATCCAGTCTGCTGGGGAGGAGGAAACCTTAAAAATCATTCCACTTGTCTTGCTCTGTAATCTTGCTTAGTAGTCAGGTCTGACCATTTGGTAATAGGGACACACTCTTGGTGTGAGGGGCAAAAATGTCCTTGAGTTTAGTGTACTCTGAGGTGAAGAAAGTGGTTGCAAAGTTTACGTGGAGTGGTCCTGCCTCTCTGAAACCAATCTGCATTTGAGATGGTGTGCCTAAAGACCTGAGTCTAGGCTTGAGAACTTCCTGAAGTGGATGATTGGGGCGCTTTGGGCAGGTTCTGCGCCAAATGCTTACAGGTAAATGATCACTAATGGGATCAGGCAAGACACCCTAGCTCCTAAAGGATGATCCCTTGCCAGCAGTGGCATTTCTGGAATGCCTCTCTCTCTCTCTCTCTCTCTCTCTCTCTCTGACTAGGAAGCAACCGCTTTGAATGGAGATGACGGCAAAGCCACTGGGAGAAACTAGTCATGTGAACTGTTGGGTCTGCCAAGGATGTGTGTTTCCACTTGCTGCTCGCCACAACCCCACCAGTGAATGTTGACGTGTGGCTAAGATTTATATAGTTGGCCACGCTACGGAGCCAAATCTTCAGTTGCTTTTAGCCTCAGTGCCTGCCTCACTGGGACTGTATCCCCCAAAAAAGCGACAGATCCACTGTCAACTCTGGAAGCACTGCAGAATTTGCAGAGCTTGCTTGCTGTTGCTTGTCAGTTAAAAATGTGGAGTATGGCCATGTCCACACTATGCCTCTGTAACGTTAGGGTGCCCAAACCATTCACCTCAACGGTTTGCATTTACACCTGTAACATTACAGAAGGCGTTTTCGTAACCGTTGTTGAAACCACATAAGGTGGTTTCAACAACGGTTATGAAACCGGCTACGCGTAACGTTACCAGGCGAAGTGTGGACGCGTGGTAACTGTCACTTTGCAGGGCCCATATCGCAGCGCGAGCTGTATCCTGAGAACAGGTGCCGCCGGTAAGTTGCCTGGCACCCCTAGTGTGGACCGGTGGACACCGCCGCAATGTGGACACACTACACTGCCCCCTGGCCGTAACGGATTGCATCAGTTACCAGGCCAGAGCGGTGTAGTGTGGACAGGGCCTAAGTGACTAACATGGTGTGTATCTGGACGTTGGGAGCATTTAGTGGTCAGACACGCAATTACCACTGCTAGGGAGCACCTCCCTGCTCAAGTCAAGCCAGCTTAAATTTCTTCATGACTTGCATTTATTACCCATGAGGCCTGGCACTTAGGGGTATTTGTGTTTGTTACTTCAGTTGGTATCTGCAGCTACTGCAGTTTTGGTTGAATACTGGCTCTGGGCTTCTGCAGTAAAGGTTGAGCCTGACCTTTGGTAAGGTGTAGGTTTCTTCAAGTAGAGTGAGAAGAGGACTTGTGTTCCGGACCCCTTTCGGTAAGACAACAGTACAGTGATCCCCTCCCCATGCTGGTTAGTAGTCATAAGTAAGACTAATTTTTTTTTTTTTTACAGTAAAAAAAAAAATCTGGTTTCATGGCACCTGCACATGATATGCATGAAGACATTTGTCTGCTGAATAACAGTTTAAGCTTTAATAGATGTTGTTAAAATAGTACAAATGTTAGAATTGTTAAATATCATATCTGCGGCTTGCAGTTCATTTTAATTTTGCTACAGCATGGAATACACATGTCAGTTCTCCGGCTTTATACTCCTGTGGTGGTCTGCAAGCAGTGCTACATAGCAGGAAAATGATCTCTTGACACTGGCACTGTGGACCGGGACACTAAGGCAACTAAGTGCTTTGTTTTCCAAGTTGGGGAATTGATGTGTACTGTGCTGCCAGAACTGGATGAATCTCTTGATTGGACGTTATTTTTTTTGCACAGTTTCCTGAATGCAAGTTCAGAGTTCTGCCTTTGCTCTTAAGTTGTCCTCAAAGGCTGCTATGCTGTGGCAGATTTCATCTACACAAACGGCTATTGTAGCAAGCCATGCTGGATTGAAAAAAACTGACCGCTTCCAAAAAGTTTGCAGCAGATTGATTGAAGCGGCAGTTTCTTGCTATGTAGTCCTAAATTGTTTTAGTTGGCAAGTGGTTTGTTTCTGATTTTACTTGCGTTGCGTGGCAAAGTCCAGCAGGTCGTTTAAAACAAGGTTAATAGAATCTGGTCCATAAGCTATGAGAGCCATATGTGGACCTGCCACTTACTCAGTGGCCGTATCCCCATTTTTCTTCTCCCATAAACTTATCCAGTAACTACTTGAAACTGGACAAGCTTCCTGCTTCTACCACTTGTTTTGGTAGACCATTCCAAACTTTTACCACCCTCTGATTGAACCACTTCCCTCTTCTACTTGTTGTATAATTTTCACCTTTCAGTTGCCTAACATGGACCCTTGAACCCAACCTCTCATTTTACCTCCAGTTTAATCCAGTTGCTTCATGTAACATACCATCAGTCATTGATGTATATACATAACATAAATCGCCCCTAATCCTTCTATAGGCCATTGAGTACAATCCCAGGTTAATCAGTCTGGATCCATAATCTAAACCAGCCACCTCTCTAATCTTTCTTGTAAAATCCCTCTGTACTTTTTCAGTCCTCTTTCCTCTTAGAACATATTGTACTGAACAAAGTGGGGCTCCATATTCAAGCACAGGTCTCACCAGGGATCTGTACGGGGGCACCATGACCTTCTGACTTCTACTTAAGTTTCTCAGCAAATTGCCCATTATCTGATTTGCTTTATATACAACGGTGTGCCTCACTTCATCCCTCTTGTACTTTTCTAGCGTTTGCACCGGGTGTGGGGGGGGTGTAGCATTAGTTGCTACTTGCAGGCTGAATACCACAGATTTTGTGGATGCCAGGTTCACTACATCCTAAATGCCACACTCGAATCTTTAAAAAAAATTCCGTGTAGTCATCCATGTGCTCTGCATGATAAAAATAAAGCATGGAACCAAGTGTTCCATATTGCCATTTAAAAACTGTTTAAATTGTGCTTTCCTGGTGGGACACACTGTGAATGCCTTCTTGGCGGCTACAAGTTTTACAGTGGGGTAGTTCTTCAGATGTTGCCAAGCAAATTGGAGGTGTGCAGAACAGGTAACATGAACACCGTTATGCAAAACATGTTTCAGGTTTTGTTCCCAGCACCAGTTCATTATACATCGCATTGTCTGTTACAAATGCAAAGACCTCTGTGTATGGCACTTCAGAATTCTGCAGCATAACTGTGGTTGTGACATTGTTTTGTAGTTTGGCTTCCAGCACTATGCAGTCCAAGAGGATTTCTTCAGTGTTGGTGTCAGTGTCAACATTACCTGGAATACCGTTTACTGAAACTGTGTTAATTGATGGAACAGCTAGAATATTCAAAATGTAGTGATCTTGAACGTCTGGTCTCATCGCAGACCAATTGAGACGCAGCATCAAATTTCTTTATGGCCTCTGATACATGGTAGTTGAACACCTTAGGCAAGGTATTCACTTTAACCACTGAAGTGGGAATGACTCCAGCCAGTGTCGTATTATAAAGGGCATTAAAGAAGTGCACCCAGAATGTGCAAAAACATGTTGTGTAGAGTGTTTTGATATGTGTGTCAAGTCCTAGTGTGTCCTTCCCTCTGTCTGCTAGTAGGAGTTTTTCCTAAATTAGCTTGCTAGCTGTATGGTAGGTTTACGACCCCTGGGGATCTCCATCACAAATAAGTTTATTGGCTTTCTTACTCCTATGATGCACCCTGGCTCATGTGACAGTGATGTAGCTATGCCCTTAGATTTAGCAGAGTCTGTCACAGCTCAGCCACAAAGATAATACTTTCAGAGAAGTCACACTGCTATATTTTGGGTGAGTATAATCATTATTTTTTGATATTGGTACCTTGTCCTATGTTACAACCTATAAGGTGGTGATCAATTTTTGCTACTTAGTACTGGTTCAAAAACAAAGTGACTGAGAGGAATAGAGTAAACAGTGACATGATTCTCTCACACACACACACACACACACACACACACACACACACACACACACACACACACAGAAGGTAGCAGGACAAGGTACTGATGTCAAAAATGATTACTCAACCAAACTCTAGCAGTGCGTCTTCTCTGGAAGAAGTATGTTCTCTGTGGCTGAGCTGTGACAGACCCTGTAAAGACACTGGGTTCCTGCAGGGG